>OX421265.1:3754770-6254770 GCA_949125355.1 Agriopis leucophaearia | reverse complement strand
AGGACGTCTTTAAAAATTAATATTGTGTTTGACAACTATTGGATTAGCTTGGCAGGCATGCAAAAATTGCCAGCGTATCGCAGAGGTCTCAGATTATGTTACTTTGTTGCGGGTCCTCTCCTTAGAGGTCCTTGGCTTAGTAAGGCTTTTGGTCAATAAAATTAGGCAATAAATACAGCACTTTTTTCTGCACTTTAACATTGGTATAAAAACTACAAACAACACATTTCTAAAACCGACTTACCGTCTGCTCAGTCGAGGCTTCACCTCTTTATCAATCACTTTAAGCAGTTGAGAGTGGGTCGGAATCTCTTCTTTGGAATAATACGAAATTTGATTCTTGAACATTTTGCTGTGCAATGCGTCCCTAACAACAGAGAAATAAAATGTATAAGTTCTCTCTTTCTAATTCACACCGAGAGTACAAGAGTAAAAACATAGGCGTGAGATACAGAGGGAAAGAGACAGAAAGGTTTCAAACTAAGGCTATGTAATATGTCGTATCATAGTTTAATAGCTTTCCTCGCTTTATTCTTTATTTATTGCAAATATGTACACTTTCTTCTAAAAACTAAGTTTTAGCTTGCCCCCGCGATGTAGATTTTAAGCTTGGCTGAATCCCAGAGCAGGCGGGGAAAGTGTGGAAAAGCTAAGATGTTATAGCATCATAATATGGCCTAATCTATTATCGCCTTACAGCTTTGCACCTATATAGCACGCGTGCACGTATATAGCGTATTTGAGAGCTTTAGTTCTGATAGGGTGAAGTACCAAAGAATTCCGTCCAAAACTCTAATTATGTCCACCATGGTCATGTTGTTTCCACTCGACGACTTGTCTCGGCTGTCGTTGGGTTCATTCAGATCAGACGACAGTAGATCGTATGGAGGAACCTGAAAAGAATCCGCAGTATAATTTCATTCGAGGCAAATAATGCGACCCGTTCGAAACTAGTTTTCAACCGCGCATGGAGGTTTGTTTATTTCCATTTGCCTTCCTCAAAATGAAGGTACATATAGTCAAATTCAAAAGTATTTATTTTTGAACAAATAAATTATTAGTTGTAAAAAAAAAACTCTAATCTATTGTTAGAATATTGAAGGTATTATCCGTCCTTCAGATCATTCGCCAGTGCAGGTCTGACTAAACTCAAACGTTTTGATTCTACGTTTCTAAACCATACATCCAAGGAATGGAACAACCTACCGGCTTCTTTGTTTCCTGAGCCATAATAATCCAGGTCTTAGCAAGGTCAGAGTGAATAGGTATCTTCTAAATCTATGTCATTTATCCTCAACCATATCGTCGCTTACCAACAGGAGAGCTTGTGGTAAAACGCAGACTAATACGCGATGAAAAAAAAACCATAAAACTATAGTCTAAAACCAGTTTCAAATGCGTCGCCCTATATTGTGAAGTATATAGTGTAAGCCTTAGAGTAGACCATTGTTATTTACTTTCTAAAACGTGTTTGTGTTTTTATTGTAGTTGTGGGTCAATATTTTTCTGTGTTTTTCAAACTTGAGAAGGTTGAACGTACCCGTTCCCACATTTGTTTCAACAGCATCCTTGTGTATCCATCCCTCTGCCCCTTGGACGAGATCGAGACTGTCATGGCCAAATACCACGGCTGAGGCTTTTCTAAGTCCAAGACATAAGGCGGAGAATCGTTTATTCCCTGAAACAAAACTCAACTTAAAACAAGTTCCTTTTCTTTAAAATTATGTAAAGCAGCACATACTGGATGATACATCCCGTCTTCAGTGATAATGAATTCTTGATTGCACTTTTCTATCTTGTTTCTTCTAAGCAATTCATTTCTTTGGTATCGCTTGCGCTCCGTCAGGTCCAAAATTTCACAGGCTACAGTCGTCCTGTGAAGGTTTAGATTTGTTAGTCATTCACTACCCCTCAAGGTGATATTCCGATGTTAGTTAGCTCTTAAGAGTATCTCCGTGCATGTGGTTGTACGTACGAGACTTCGATGCTAGACCCTGGGACCGATATGAGTGTATGAATCAGAATGCTTTATTGTATAGGCGGTAGAGTAGATATTCATATGAAAGCGACAGACAGCACAATATCCACCATATCGGATACATTTTGGAGAGCGTGCACCTAATTTCCTCTTGCCCATTTTTCTATCGAACAGTCAGGGCGGGCACGAAAAAGCGACTCTGTTTCATGGTCGATGTTCCGAAAATCCTGTTGAATGTGCTGCCTGAAATCGTTCCTCGATAGTTACAAACAGGGTGTCTTCAAGTTGCGAGGGAATCGGTTTCTTCCAGGCAGTGAACCTCATAATAGTACGCATCGTCGGCGCTTAAAATCACGCGAGCTAGCGGTCAAGCGCAAGCTATTTTTTTATCTTCTTTTACGACACTATTTACGTATCGCATTCATCATCATCTTCAGACTGTATCGACCCACAACTGGATATGGGCCTCCTCTCCCTTGTGCCATAGATCCCTGTATCGAGCCACTCTCAACCTGACCTGCGATGGGTCTGATGTCGTAAACCAGCGGGCTGGTTGTCTGCCGTCGGAACGCTTATCCGCGATCGATCGAGCGAACCACTGTCAGGACTCTTGGTTGATTGGTCTCGCATTACTGATCTTATTGGTATATATTGGTAAACTAGGACCGGGAGACGGGAGCGACAATCAAACGCGTGCTTGGCAGTAATTCAACTGTTTATTTACAAATGGTGGTAGCTCGAATAAACCGCGAGACCTACCCACATTATCTGAACGTAATAGGTACAAACACTACAATCCTCCACACTTAATCTAAACTATATCTACCTAAACTACAAGAAAATATTACGCTAAACACAAACAACTATTCTACATTATAACAATTAAATATTTATGTAGATAGGTACAAGTTAGTAGGTGTTACTCGTATTTAGGTACTTATACTAGACATTATAGTGATATAAGCTTTACCCAATGTCGGTTCAGTTTAATAGGCAAGTTAGTTTGATTCTAAACCGAACCGGATTACAGGTTTTTTAATACGCTTCGGCACGGTACTTAGTTTAGGTGTAGAAGTTACGTCATCTAAATTTGTGCCTGGTACGGTACCGGGAGAAACACGGGCTGGCGAATCGGGGCATGACTCTCGACCTCTCGCCCTCGCTAAAATTTGTGACACCTCCGGGGAAACGCCACCGCTTGCTGCTGACTGCGTCTCGAGCGACGAACGCGCGGACCTGGTCACACCACCAGTATTGGCACCCTCGGACGGAAACACGCAGGTGCTCCTCCGCTTTAGCTGGTCGATATGCCTATGCGCTGCCGCGCCATCATCCGCTTTGACGGTATAATTAGTCCTACTGAAACGGTCAACGATTTGACCCTCTTTCCATTTAGTGTTCGTTACAAAATTCCTATACCAAACCGGATCCCCCGAAGTGAGTTGCCGCGACCCTTGCGCCTCTTCTAAAGCTACGAGTTCTTTGTTCCGTACCCTTTGCCCGTGCTCAGGTCTAACCACGTCCAATCTAGTCCTCAACCGTCTACCTTGTAGCATTTGGGCTGGACTCTCACCCGTTGTACAGTGTGGAGTATTATGATACACTAACAGAAATCTCTGTATTGCTAGCTCGGGGTCCACTTTGTCAATGCGAGCTTTTTTAATCACACTTTTAATGAGTTTCACAGCGTTCTCTGCTGCCCCATTAGACGATGGGTGAAACGGAGCAGAGAAAGCATGATACACGCCATTCCCCTTTAAAAAATCTGCAAACTGCTTACTCGTGTAGGGTGGGCCGTTATCTGTGACGAGTTGCCTTGGAATTCCCCACCGCGACCAGGACTCTCGCAACTTTGAGATTGTGGCATCCGCTGTAGTACGCCCCATTTTGAACGCCTCCACCCATTTAGACCTAGCATCTACTGAAACTAGATAGGTATGGCCATCGATTGGCCCGAGAAAATCAAGATGGACCCTTTCGTACGGTGAATTCGGCCAGCGCCACGGGGCGGCTGGCGCGGCGGTTGGCGCCGGCGCCACCGCGGCGCAAGTACCACACGCCCGACATTGTGCCTCCACATCTTCGTCTAGGCCTGGATAACATACGTATGAGCGAGCATACGCCTTAGTTTTGACAATTCCCATGTGGACCCCATGCAACTCCCGCAAAACCCACTGCCTACACGACGCTGGTACTACCACCCGGTGTCCCCACATAACGCATCCTAGTTCTACGTACAGCTCCGACTTTCTAGCTAAATATGGTTCGAGCTGCTTTACGTCGACGTTCCTGGGCCAGCCGTTCTCGACGTACCCATAAACCCTGCTCAGTATGGGATCTCGCGCCGTTTCTCTTTTGATCCTGTCATTGTCTAGCAACATTGCATCGGCCGCAAAATGTAGGTACGTTTGCTCGGGCGGCTCGTAAGCGGTTTTCTCAAACACGGGCAGGCGTGATAAGATATCAGCGCCGTTACTGCTCGTGTTTACATACTCTATGTCAAAGCTGTACGCAGAAAGAATGAGAGCCCACCTTTGCATTCTACTCGCGGCCATGGTTGGGATACCTTTCTGCGGGCCGAATATGCTGACTAACGGCTTGTGGTCGGTTTTTAATCGAAATTTCCTACCATATAAGTATTGATGATACTTTTTTACGCAATAAACGATAGCGAGTGCTTCCCTATGTATCTGTGCGTACGCTTGCTCGGCCTTGGTGAGTTTCCTCGAGACGTAAGCAACTGCGCGCTCCTCCCCCGTGACGTCACGCTGTGAAAGGACACCAGCGACCCCTACCGAACTCGCGTCGCATGTCAGGACCAACTCGTGCCGCGGGTCATAGTGCGCCAGCACGTCACTGCTCATTAGCATCCGTTTGACGCGGTCGAACGCCCGCGCGTGCCTCGCCGTCCACTCCCATCGAACTTTACCCCGCAACAACTCGTGTAACGGGTGCAGCATCTCGCTTAGATTCCTAACAAATCTCGCATAAAAGTTTACCATGCCCAGGAACGACTTCCAACTCCGTTACGTTACCCGGACTAGGCATACTGTCTATCGCTTTCAGTTTTTCCGGATCCGGTCGAATACCGTTCTTGTCGACAATGAACCCTAAGTACTTGACTTCTTTTCTCAAGAACGAGCATTTGCTTTGTTTTACTTTCAGACCGGCTGCCTCTAGTCTCTGGAACAGAGCTTCTAACGCTTGCAAATGGCTAGCCCTACTTTTGGCTGTCAAAATTATATCATCAGCGAAACACTGGACGCCCGGCACGCCCTCGACTACGCTGCTGATGATTCGTTGGAAAATACCACTACTAGAAGCGAGTCCATATACTAGACGTTTATATTTAAACAATCCGCGATGCGTGTTAACCACTGTGTACTTTTCCGAATCTTCAGAAAGTAATATTTGATTATAGGCCTGCGATAAATCGATTTTTGTAAATTCCTGCCCTCCAGCTAAGTTCGCGAGCAACTCATCTACCCTCGGCAGCGGATACCTATCGACCATCAGTACGGGATTGAGCGTTACCTTGAAATCAGCGCATATGCGCAGCGCACCGTCACCTTTAGGTACCAACACTAGAGGCGTGGCCCAGTCCGAGCACTCGACGGGCTCGATGACGCCGTCCCGCAGCATCGCGTCGAGCTCGGCATCAACGCGCTCGCGCATCGCAAAGGGCACGCCGCGCGCGCGGTGGAACACCGGCGCGGCGTCTTTGCTCACCCGCAGCCGCGCACAACCTCCCGTGTACCGTCCCAGGCCGCCGCTCAACACTTCCTTATGTCTGTCGAGAATAACACGGATCTCGTCATTAATAGGCTCGATTTTAAAATGATTACCGATATCGATGGGCGGATATCGCAACACGGGAAGCTTTATCTGCAGCTCAACTAACCATTGTCGGCCGATTAATGACGTCACACCGTTATCAATTACAAAGAGATCTAGCTGTTTCTTACTTGTACCGTATTGTACATTGACCTTTATGCAACCTAGGGGTTTTACCTTAGATTTGCCATCATAAAATCGAAAAACATACCTTGACTTCTCTAACTTAACATTGCTAAAAAGTTCTCTGTAAGTCGCTGCACTAACACATGAACACGGTGTCCCCGTGTCCACTTCCATTTTAATACTGGTACCATTGATGTTTACGTTGAGACTCACCGGTGTATAGTCACCTAGAACCATCTGACATAGTGGTTCAATTTCTTCGTCCGACGCCGAACTGTCTTGTTCAACAATGGGCCGCGCCACGGCTGCGGCCGCGGCTGGCTGCACGTAGTGTGCATCAAAGGAGCGCCCGCCTCCTCCTCGCCTGGTCCCGTCCGAACCCTTGTACGGACACATTTTTTTTAAATGCCCTCGGTTTTTGCAACTGTTGCATACAAAATTTGCATATCTGCAACTGGCTGCCTGATGTTGACCGCCACATGCCCCACATTTCGTGCCAGGCTTGTTTCCCGCTGCCGGCGCCGTCCCGCCACCAGCTGGGCGGCGCGCGCGGTCGCGCGACGTCACGTGGAGCGCATGAACCGAGCTCGTGATAGCTGCCGCCGCCGTCGCGCTGCCTGACGCCGCCGATGAGTCCACGGCCGCCGAGTCCCTTTCTGCAGCCTCCAGGGCCGTCGCCAACGTCATCGCCTTCACATAGGATAAATCAGATTCAGAAAATAACCTCTGTCGTATCAAGTCGCTGCTCACCCCGCACACGAACTGATCCCGTAAATTCTCACTGAGCGCGTTCCCAAAATCGCAATCCTTCGCCATTTTCTTCAGCGCGGCCGAGTACTGCATGATGTTTTCGTCACCCGCTTGCCGCCTCTGTCGGAATTTGTAACGTTCCGCCATCACAGAAGGCTTCGGTTGTAAATGCCCACGTACCAATTCGATGATCGCCTCGTAAGTTAAATCTATTGGCTTTTTAGGGCTCGATAAATTTACCATTAGTTCGTACACTTCATCGCCCACCAGCGAGATCAGAGTCGGAAGCCTGAGATCGTCTTTTATTGCATTGGCTCGAAAATACATGCCCACCCTTTCACAGTACAAAGTCCAATTCCCCGCACTCACATTAAATTCTTTTATTTTGCCGAAAGACATCGTTTATTTGTAGTGATTATGACACCAGAAACTATTTACGTGATAATTTAAACTTTTAACTCGTCGCCATTGGTATATATTGGTAAACTAGGACCGGGAGACGGGAGCGACAATCAAACGCGTGCTTGGCAGTAATTCAACTGTTTATTTACAAATGGTGGTAGCTCGAATAAACCGCGAGACCTACCCACATTATCTGAACGTAATAGGTACAAACACTACACTTATGTAAGTCGTAATATGATACATTTTGCCGTCTTACGTAAATATAGCTGGTTCCTGAAGAGAATAAACGGTCATAGTTATCCATTCAGTACATTTTGGGTGTATCACACCCCAGCAAGGCGTCATAACTATATTCACTATATTTGCAATCCTCTCCCTAAAAGTTTAAAATAAAGCTCATTTTATCTATCCTCCATTATCTATTCGGACGCATAATCTACATCTACACTCTAATATTATAAAGGAAAGATTTGGATTTTTGTATGTTTGTAACAAATTAACTCAAAAACTACTGGACCAATTTTAAAAACTATTTCATCATTAGAATGCTACATTATCCCTGAGTAACATAGGCTGAATTTATTACTAGAATGTTAAAAAATCTCCAGCCGTGCGAAGCCGGGACGGGCGGCTAGTTCTTTAATAAAACATGAACTTACGGCAGCCAAATAAATCGCATAATATGATCTGTATCGTTACAAATAGCTATTATATCTCTCGAGAGGGAATGTGTAGGCATCATTGGAATCGTTAGGTGTTCCACAGACAGATATATCTAAAACAAACCATTCAAACTCGATCCAAGCATTTATTTGGTCTGACAGCTGCAATAACTTCGTATAAAGCAGAATGAAAACCACGAATTCTATATAATCACTCGCTAGGTTTTTGAATGTAAGACTTAAAGCAGCTGGTACCCGATAATATTTCAGTGAAAAATTAGTCAAAGAAGTGATTTAGAGAAAGAAGAAAATGTTTTTATTCAGATTTTTACAATTTTATTGCAGCTATCAGAGCAAATAAATGCGTAGACCGAGCATATGTGCGTTAATGAAACTCAATTTGAAAAGTTTCATTGCCTCATTCTTTTTTTTTTAAGATAGGATTTTTCATAAATATACTATGCCACCCCGTAAAGCTAAACTAATCAACATTAAACACACAAATACTAACAACTCCCACACGGGACCTTATAATTTATAAACAAAAAATAAATTTGTATCAGCATCTCGGCTTCTCTGGAACCAGGTGAAGCCAAGATACTGTTGCAATAACCTACAACCTTCCTACAACTATATTATTGCCATAGTGCGACAATGCTCGCCGTGAGCAGACCTGGCGCACTCCGCACTTTAGGTATAAAGCTACAAGAAGTCTTGTCGGACTCGCCGTGCCCGCTGTCGCGCGATAGACAGAGATAACGCGACAAGAGTTACGCGATAGACAGAGAGGCAACTTCTAGGTTAATATAGCTTTAGATAGTTGGCGCTCGCACGTCCTGAATTGCACTTATTTGTGTAGTAGCAAGAGTCGCTACTTATTTAAATGATTTTGCGGAGTGAATCTTCTGTACTTGTATGTATTCTGTGCCGTGAGCCGCTGGACTTCGTACCGCGCACATCCCTGTACTTACAATGTTTTGCCTGTAAGCAGATCTGATAATCTTCTCAACGTAGTTTGGCATGTCCAGCCTGTTCTCGATGCAGTTTGGAAGCCCACCTTGCCCTTTTACCATTATCTTCTCCGTGTCATACCCGAAGGAACAAAGAAATACGACCTTCAAATGTAATGCAAAAATATTAAACTCAAAAAATACCTGTCTTAAATAATTATAAAAAAATTAAAACCTATATATGCTTATGTGACTCGATAACTATCAATGTCAATACTAGATCAAGACATTACAACTATTTGTATTTGTATCTATTGTACCTCGTAGTTAATCATTTCAGTGGGCATGAAAGCGAATGGTATGGCCAGTTTCCCCAATGGAGGCACCTCAGCAAAGTACAACAGGCATCGAATCACTGAACCCGGCGATATCGTATTACCACGCAGCAATCGCCATGTCGTAAATACGTCCGTTGAATTGTATAACCACGCGATCTGGAAAATGAGTTGAATTGTGTAACCACGCGATCTGGAAAATGAGTTGAATTGTGTAACCACGCGATCTAGAAAATGAGTTAAATTTTATAACCACGCGATCTGGAAAATGAGTTAAATTATATAATCACGCGATCTGGAAACTTGAGTTAAATTGTATAACCACGCGATCTGGAAAATTGATTCAGGTCCTCTATTCTCTTCACGTTTGCGTCATTTTCAGCACTGCGTTGTTTCAGCGCTGTTTGGAGCCTGCTTTAAGAGATAGCCATAATGCCCCAAAATATTTTGAATAGAAATGGCTGAACTGGCCCTACCCTTATAACAGGATCCAGGTTATTGATAGGCACTCTTCCACAATCCAAAACTGCCAAATATTCTGAAATGCCAACAGGTCGTCTCAGTGGCGTCAGTATCCCTTTATTAATGTGGTTCGCGAACATGTTAACGTATAAATAGATAACCCTTTGATTTGGCATCGTCAAAACGTAGCATAACTTGTTGGATTTTTCCTCGGTGTATGCGATTGTCAAATACAGTAGCCCTGGGCTATCCGGCTGAAATTAAATATTAAGGAAAAACATGAATTGATTTCGATGATTGTTTTTTTTTAGGTGGCAAACAAGCAGACGGGCCGCCTGATGGTAAGCGATCACTGTCGCCTATGTCCATAGGCGACAGTGATCGCTTACCTGCTACACCAGTGGCATCACAAATACGTTGCCGCCCCTAAATACTCTATTAACAGCCCTTTTGAAGAACCCCATATTATAGCTACTCCAAAAACACAAACGAACACGTAAAACGCGCGGTGTGCGATTTCCACTGATCTATGATATGTAGATGAATTTTTAGGCAGCGATGAATATGTTATTTTAATAATAGTTGACAAAGAGGACGAACCCCGAGTCCGCAGTGGTCAAAATTTACAACTGGCAGAATTCGAACTTGCGCAACGGTCCGGGTGAATTTCCCTCACTTTCCTAGCCACTAAGCTACGGTCGCTTTCCTATCGGCCTCAGAAAATTCATATAGTGCTAGCAGACGTGTGTACTTATCTCTCTTTCTTTCCTTGTCTTTGCAACAAGGCCCTTACTTGACAACCAATTTAAAAGTGCTAACAGACGTTTGGTACGCCGCGCCGCCGGACCGCCGCCGTCTTACCAACCGAAGAAAAAGAGTGAAAATAATATATTTCCCTCTCTTTTTCTCCCGTTGGTCGAACGGCGGTCCGATGTACCACATCCACACGTCTGTTTGGGCTTCAAGCGTTGATGGCGCCATCAATACTTCTTGGTCCATGCAAGTAAATTACTCAGAACTGTTACAGGCCCCAAAGCTGACACTTTAAAGCGGACAAAAGATGATACTTTTTGCTAACATGAAAGTATTTTTTACCGACTTCAGGCTTCAGGAGCTCAATTCGGCCCATATTTAAAAAAGTATGTACGCCGACTACTCCGCCATTTGTGAACCGATTTCCGTAATCAAAAGCATGGGTGCTGTCAAAGTGTGACAAGTGCATTTTTATTGCAGAGCCGATGGCGGTGCTTTAATATTTGATCGTGTTTTTTGAGATCCGTATTTTTGCTTTATCTTGCCGTACACCTTTTGCCGTATCCGGGTACGTTCTACCGTATCCTTAATTTTTGAATCAACTAACATTGAAATGTTTGCCAGTCCTATTAAGCTTACCATTACAATTCCACTCAGCGGAGACAGCTCTACCATCGGTCTGTGGATGCAGGCGTGCCTCATCTCATACGTGGATATGCCAGTTTGTACTTCGACCATCACGCAGTCGCAAATCTTCTCCCTGCGCAGACACCAAGAGACGGGGACATTGTACACGCACCCCAGAACGAATATCAATTCAACGACACCGGGTCGAACGCAGAGGTCGGGCGCGTAGATATCCACGTGCAAGGGCAGATTCGGTCGGCAGTCCACAAGGGCTTTGTTAAACCTGTGTGGGAAAATGTAGGTATGTAAACACTGCGGTTTTAAACGCGCCTAGATATGCTTCACTTGTGTCAATAACATAACTAACAATGTAAACAAATCTTGGAAGTCGATTTTGACCTACTTCTAATTGTCGAACCTATTTGAAACTGCAAGTATATGTATGTAATCCGTGAGACACTACAATAGTTTCGAAGAATTACCACCGAGAATTATTCCTCTCTCCGGGTCGGGAGGTGGGTATTAGCTTCAAAATAAGTTTTTTCTGCTGTAGCTGGACTCTGGGGGATCACTGCCCCCAGGGACATAGAGAGGCGAGCGCCCGCCCGGTACTGACCGACCGGGCGTCGTTTCGGCGCCCCTTAGGACCTGTGTCCCGTGGGATCGAAAGTTTAGTGCCATTAAAGTTTAAACTGATCTGATCGGAAAAGGTAAAAGGTGGAATTCTTCAATGACTACTAGTAAATCACCCAAATTTAATTCATTTGGTTTGTTTTAAATAAGTTCCTATATCAAGAGTTCCACTATCCGCCAGCTCCCAGCTCCTTTATCTGCCCCTCGACACCAAGTGTAATGACTCCTCAAGTTTGGGCTCCTTTGGTTTGTTTTAACGAGTCGCAGCATTTTTTTACTATCATCATCATCATCAGCCATAAGACGTCCACTGCTGAACATAGGCCCCTTAACCTCCACACTGAACGACAACCTGCCATCTGCCGTACTCTTCTTGTGTCTGTCATTGGTGGGAGCGGGGGTTGCCATAATCCCCACGCTTGCCAGGCGGCTTGGGGATAGCAGAGCGTTCCACCATAAAAGTAGGAGGATGCTGCTGCCCATCCTCTGGCTGTTCTGGTCGCAGTTTTAGGACATACCCGGGTTTTTTTATTGTACCTAGTATTTATCAAATAATTTCTCTATGTACTTGGTTTAGCTCACTTTACTCTATGTATATGGGATGCAATACCATAGATTCTAAGCTATTAAAACAACGTTTTTACTTACTCAACCACGTTCATAATGTTCCACAGACAATAGTTGCTCAATATAACTGGACATTTCACTGAGATCGTTCGTTTCACCTATAAAACACATGTTGACGTATAAATTTAAAGCAGGCCCTAGTATCCTACCCTAAGTTACTCCTCTAACATTGTATAATGATCTCTTTTATTTGTTTTGTTTAGAGTGAAATCTCACCTTTTTAAAATATATATTACACGGGAATTACTCTCGTAAGATTAGGCCGGTTACTCCGACTATAGTTTCAACCGCATTCGGCGGTCTTTATCGATGTGAGTGCGCGCGCGCGACTGCGTCTCGCTTGGAACTTACGTGAGTAATTCCCGTGTAATATAAATAAAGTGTTTTCACACATTTTATTTCTATTACAAAACCACGTCAGTTTCCATTATAAATCTCACCTTTATGGTTGGATAAATTCCATCATACCAAACTTTCAAAATAGTTTTATAAATCGGTTGTATTTCTTCAATCTCGTCAAATTCAGTGCGAAACAGCACCGTATATTTGATGTCTAACTGTCTAGGACCAGCTCCATCAGGGGTAACTGTCAGACTCACTTGGCAATGACTTGAAGGCTTTAAACTATTCTGTCGCACGAAGAAAATCATTATTATCAGTTTACAATTCAATACTCAATACTAATTCTCCGCCGTATTCACAGAACTTTAACAGGGTAGACACCGCGAGTACATCAAGTTGTATAAGAAATCCCAGCGTGCCGCATTTTGTACCTACTGTGACGTAACGAGAGCAAATTTAGTGACAGATTAATTCCATTAGCACGGCCACTGTCATTTTTTTATTAACACCTGACGACTGACGTGCTACTGCCGAGACAAGTGAAATTGAACAGAATTATGCCCCGTGCTATTTTGAGCATTGATCTAACTTAAGACAGGCCACGTCGGTGCCACTGTCGCCAGGTCGTCTAGCTGCAAGATGTGTCAACTATATTGTCAAAATCGCGGGTCGAACCTGCAGGGCTAGCATGCGCGCCACGACAAAATTTGACTCATATTATCGTACCAAAGCGAGACAGGCGTATCCGTAGGCGCCTTGTCACTCTATTGACAATGAGGCGACAAAATTTTGTCGCTGTGCATGCGCTTGTTAGCCCTTTAGGACTCGATTAGCACTGAACCGAGGCAAATGGCACAGCAAGAGCCTATACCCAGCAGCGGAATAAAGACGTGGATGATGATGAAGACGGGCCACAGACATGCAAAAGAGGTAAACTACGGTATCTTTCCTGATAAAAGTCTTTGTCTGTATTATTTGGGTTGCTTACCACAGGCGACTCAATTTCCAATTTGTCGCCACTAAAGTCGTCTTCCAATCCGTCTATCAGATGATAGAGCTTGGACGTGTAATAGCAGGTACCATTATTGTAAAGGGTCACAGAACACGTTTTGCTATCTCCCACAACTATATCATGCAGGTTCAACGTTTTTGGCAGAACCTAGTTTCATGAAAAAGCGTATTAGGTACAGAATGTATAGTGTGCATAGATATTTTAATCAAACTGACTTTAATTACCCTTAAATCAGGCAGTTCTGAGAATCCCGTTATGTTTATGAATATCTCTGAAGTCTCACCAACCGGTCTGAAACATTAATAATAGGTTACATCCATGATAATAGTTAACAAAAACATAAAACTAAATTTATTTGTAGAACATATTTGTACCCAAATAATGTGCAGTTTCGACCATCGCTCAAAAACGTGCGAGGAAAAACATCGTAAACGTGAGGAAACCGTCCGAGAACCTTAAAAAGTTAAAGACGTATGACCTTCACGAATATGCACTGGCCCAGCATGGTGGATTAGGGCCCATCCCCTCTCTCTCCCTCTCTCTCTCTCTCTCTCTTTAAGAGAAGGCCTGTCCGTGCAGTGGGAACATGATAGACCTCACAGAATCACAGACCTATGTGCTGACAATGATAAATATGATAATGTTGAAAAAATTTGTGGTTCTACCTTTTGTATTAGTGAAACGCTGTGTTCCGTCTCTCCATCTTCCAAAGGTACAATAATATTCCTTAAATTTTACAATTCATTGCTACGTTATACAAAGGTTGAATCTAAGGCAATGTTAAAAATGTTAAGAAATTTTAAAAAATCTTATCTTATGCTTTCGTTCGTTTCTAATCTTGTAAATAACTTTCTATTTCACTTTATTATGATAATATTTACCTTCCGTTAATCAAGCAGACGCATGAGCATGTAAATGTTGTAGTATAGACCTTGTTGGGATTCTTGGGGAAGAACCACCAGCGGTATCGCACGATTTCTTTAGGCGGCAGCACAATCGCCCCACAATCGTCCGCGCCAAGCCACGACACGAAGTTTAGGATCCTTATACTGTGTGACATTCGTTTTGACAACATTTTTACATAATGTTACAGATTTTTCGCTTCTAGAACCCTTTTTCTATGCACACTCACCATACACAAGCCAATTTTCTGTCGTTGTTGACCGAAACAAAGTTCGGTGTAATAAAAATTGGTAATCATATAATTGAAGCCTACTTTTTGGGAATTCCCAAAAAGGCTTCTACAACACATTCATGCTTTAGGCCCTATGAATATGATCTACAAAGAATATGAACGGAAGAAAGAAAAATCATTTGTATGAAGTAGTAATGTAAATTTGAAAAAATCTGTCAATCCAGAGGTCATGCCAGAGCTAGCTAGGGTAGGGCAAGCACATTTGCTCTATTACAAAAACGTATAATACGTACAAGCGTCAATTTTGGCATGATTATAGTACACACTCCCTACTAAAATATAACAACAATTAATAAATAATGGCAAAGTGTGAGTCGGTGATAAATTTATGTTCATTACCAAGTTAAGCAACATAGGGCGCGGTCGGTACTTAACTTAGATGAACGCCTGGGCGTGACGTTTTTTCTTATAAAATGTTGATAATGTCCTGGAGTGCGGTATTAACAGTTGAGACATTGAAACTTGGAACTCACTGAATCTCCATCCTGGTCAAGTTATGGAGGTAAGCCGTGCAATAGTTGGTGCATCCTGTGATAGTTGGTGGAAATTCGTACATTGCATGCGTCTCTGGATGGTATCCGTGCGACATAATTTCGATTTGGCTTATTTCTGCGTTACCAATTAGGCATACCCGACTCTGAATCACATTCAAATTATCAGTTTATGTTATATCAGAAAGAGTTGACAAAAAAATTATAAGTTGACAAAGGGCACGGATCTCTGAGTCCGTAGAGCTGAAAATAATAATAATATTAGTTCCTTCGTGTCTAGGCTACAGATGTGTAAACTTAAGTTAACTAAAAAAGTTGCCGAAAGAGGGAATTAAATAATTCAGCAGGTGGCGATCAATTTTGTTGAGAAAATACAATAGTGGCGTCCTCAATCAACTTTTCAGTGAGGTGCCATTAATTATTCAGTTTGTTTGATTACCTTTTGGCTCCTGTTAATTACGAGATCCCATGTTTCGCAATATTCACCGCAAGATCTCGGCTCTAAAGCCACTGAAATTATCTGCCATCCTCGACCTGGCACGATCCCACACATCGGTATTACTACGAAATTTCTACGACAAACACATTATACCCTGCTGAGGCTGTCAGGTAAAAATCATACTAATCATACTATCATCACAATATTAAATACCGGTGATAGGGAAACGTTCCGAAGCGAAAACGCTACTATTATACCTACTATCTAAACACAATCGAATATAAATAAACATCGACGTGAGTTTTTAGCATAGAGATACAGAAAAATGAAGGGCGTAGAGTGACATTGGCTACTTTTTATCCCAGAAAAACGTACGGTTATTGAGGGAATTTCCACGCGAGTAAAGCCGCGGGGCGCAGCTAGTAACGAATTTTTTTTATATCAAAGAATTGTTTTTTTTATTGTTGATAAACTTACGATCCTTGCGGTGCGTCGAATTTGAAATAAATCGGCCTTTCTAATTTGTTAGCCAGCATGAAGTTGGCGAATGTGGTTCTATGAGGAACAGTAGGCGGTAGGACGACCTAAAAAAATACAATTTCAATTTAATTACAATTAGGTTAAAATATATTACTTCAAAGGTTTGTTTACATTGTTAGTTACAAGCGAATATAACGTGTGTAAGAAAGCATTTGATTGAATTATTGAATAGGTCTTTTGAAAAACTTGAAATGAACTGTTTAATTGTTGGTCTTTTGGACAAACTCCTGTGTGCGACTTTGCAGCGGGCAATGAAGAGAGTTCTCGGAGTTTCTTTGCCCGATAGAATCCGGAACAAGGATATTCGCCGAAGGACTAGAGTCGCCGATATAGATATAATTTTTAGGCAGGCCACATCGCTCGTAGAACCAGTATCCGATGGGGAAGAAATTAAGGTTCTTGAGTAAAGACCACGAACCGGATGAGGCAGCGTTGGTAGGCCTTTTTTTTGTTGGTAGGTTGGTAGATGGATCGCGGGCATCCAGTGGATGCAGTGGATGCAGATGGCAGGCTGTTGTTCAGTGTGAAGTTCTAATGGGGAGGCCTATGTTCAGCAGTGCACGTTTTCTGGCTAATAACGATGATGGCCGTTTGCGGAATATGATTCCCCAAATATACGGAATTTTTACTTTTTTAAAGAAGTTTACTTGTTCTTCTCTAGAGGGTAGAGGCTTATTGGAAGTTTCTGTTATTATTGTGTTGTGTTTGTGTTTCTATGGTTGCTTATTTCTATTATTGGGTGTTGCTGTGCGTTTGTGTGTTGGTTCTGTTTATGTATTTTTGTGTTTGTAGGTATATAACAGTTGTAAACCTCGTTAGGTGCGTCCCATTCCGTAGACCATTCGGTGCACGGAGACCAAGTGTTTCCAATGCAGGGTACACGAAACCAAGTGTGTTTTAGTTGCACTTGGTCATGGTCGTAGGTTTTATATTGATAGTCACCACACATGAGGAACCCATACACTTCCTCTGGTATTTTCGGCCTGAAATAGAACCATCACCATATATTTTTTTAAAGGTTTGATAATAGTCGATTACTTCAGCGTCAATAAATGCTTCTGTTATCTAATAGAAGCATTCATGGACGAACATGAAAATGCGCGTCTAGGCCAGCATGGGAGTCCAGAAATGCTCGGTTGCCGCCAAGACTTGTATAGTAGTTTTCTCAAACATTTGTACATCATATCATTAAAACATTGTCTCTACCAACCAAATTTAAAAAAACCTTGCAATGGCTTGTTCTAAAGTAGCTAACTGACGTTACGGATTTGGTTGACAGACCGCTGCCCAATAGGCATGTGGCCTAATGTTTAATTTATTACAAATAACAGGCTTAACAATGAATATACGAGTAACTAAATACATCACACATACTGGAAAAATAAATTGAATTGGCTGATAAATCTCTTAGATATGAGCGTTTAATGTTTTAGGTGGGGATAGAGAGGGGATGCTCCATCCCTTTTTCGCAAAGCGTGTGTTAGTATAGCATTGGTATGCCGCGCCTGAGGCTTGACGTCATAGCTCAGTATAGTGCGCTCTCTGTCTAGCATGAAATTAAAATACTTATAACTTATTTATTTTTGTACTAATTTAAATTTTGTTTTCGTTGATAGGCTCTATTGATGATCAGCTTTTTTATGGGGTAATAAAAAAATATTAGCCATCATGCCTATTAACAGACGGGAGAGAATGAGAAAATGTTCTCTTTCTCTCCCGTTGCTCAGACGGGGCGGTCCGTCCAAATCCAACACGTCTGTAAGGACTTTAAGAACCAGCCACAGGACAATTTTTTTTTTCTGTAAATTCTTATATACATTTTGTGATTTTGCCTCCCTTTAGTGGAAAAACGTAATAAAACCTCTCCACATTAAATTTTTGTTCGCACATACAAGATGTTAAATGACGATAAATTTAGCTTCCAATTTTACTTCAGGAAAGGTCGAGCAAGACCTTAAAGTTAATTTTTCGTTTGTTCAAAGTGTGTTCTTCAAATAATGGACACATTAAATACCATGTTTTTGAAGAACACTTTCTATTATATATTCTGCGCTACAAGTTATAATCTATAGCTCTACCTGAATCTGACAGTGAAAAGCCTGGATTCATTCGGAGGAATGACTGATGCAACTGGGTCAATTATAAATACGTTGTCTGGGTCTGTAATTGAAGCGAGCGTTTATAGTTAAACAGTTTATTATTAGACAGACGATAAAAGCCATTAGATACTTTTTGAACGAAAATGCAAACCTGGCAACCATTGCATGTATCCATCTTCCTGTTCATGATTGGTTACGCATAGAGTCTGCGAAATGTTCAGGGTAATATCTTTAGCACTCCCCATGCTAAAGTCAAGGTATCTCTCAAAGACCGAAGCCGCGGGTATATAATTTAGGCGGTTGAGGCTGTTTTCCATTAGGTGGGTAGATCGAGATTTGCGCTTCCAGTACCGTTCGAACACGTGATCGTTGATGTTGAACAGCGGGTTTCCGGGGAGTATGACAGTTGCTACCACAGTCAAGAATAGCGGCTCCTGAAGATAATACGTTCCATATAAATACCTACGCCAGAAACTATACTTACCACTCTGGAAGCAGCTGAAAGGCTTCAAACAAGCAATCGAAATTATTGATTGAATTGTTTTACCTGGTTTAAAACTAGACATACTAATTCTGCAGTATAAATCCCAAGCGATGTTCCAGAGAAGTAGATGGTAGTTGTGATCGTTTCGTTGGCTCTGATAAGTCCGCAGTTACCGGTCGATATCTGTCAGAAAAGTAGAGAAAGTCATCATCAGCCATAAGACGTCCACTGCTGAACATGGAATAGGCCTCCCCCTTAGATTTCCACACGGAACGTCAGCCTGCAGATCACACCCACTGCCCTGCACCTTCTCACATTATCGCTATAGCCTCATTCAATTAATTGAAGCGTAGGTAATAAGTATCAAGTGATAAGAATTACTTACTTGGAAATGTCCTTGACCGCCGACTGGTAGCAGCCACTGGTAAGTTGTATCAACAGAAGACTTGTTCACAATGTTTACAGGTTCCTTCCTCTGCTCTGATACGTTTTTGCATACTCTGAATGTTATTTGTTTCAGATCTAGTTTTACTCGTGGTCCTAATTCACGAATCAAAGAAAGGAAAAATAATAATAACAAGGCTGTAGGATATCTCGGATTGATATAAGACACTGAGAGCGACAATGAAGGCTTTATTTTCAATTGTTAACAGTGGTGAAAATAGTGAGTGGTTGGCTGGAAAGCTCCTAATTACTGGGTGAGGCAAACGGGATGTGTGTGCCAGAGCAGCGTATTAGGTTCTGCAGCGGCCTCGTGCCGCTGTTCACTCAGGCACGCGGTGGCGAAATAGCACTCTCCAATTTTTCGCGCACAGATCCGTCTCAATGACATGCTTGAAGTGTCGCATCCATATTTGGATATATGTGTAGACAGACCGCCGAAGGTAGATACAAAAGACCTGTATCTACATAGTTCCAATTTTCACCTAAACAGCTAAGTTGGTGGCAATGTAGGTACTTTCGACGTGTAAAAATTTTTCGCTTATGGTCTACGCCACCGTCTCGGGAACAGTGAATGGACATCAGCTACTTGCGCTGATTGACGTGTGATTGCGCCAGTTGAACTGAGGTTTCTCTGTAGAAACCTTGATTGGAGCTGTCTCCAATAAATTCATTTCATCACAATAATTAATCAAATGTGGTCTCAAGTAAGTAACATTATAATAATTATTTCCTCAACATTTGTATGCGGACTAGCACAGCTAGACTGCCCCGGTGGCTCAGTTTGTAATGAACCTACCTTCTGCGCTTGTGGGCGTGGGTTCGATTCCCACCTAGGACAAACATTCATGTGACAAACATTTGTGTTTGTTCTGTCTGGGTGTTAATATCTATTTAAGTTTGTAATAAATAAATATCTGGGACATTATTGCACACATGGTCATTTGACCCCAAACTAAGCAAAGCATATTTTATGTATTTAAAAATATATAATATGTACGTAAATATTTTAGTCTCTGGCAGCCATATTATAAGCTTTGCTTAGTTTTGGGGTCAGATGGCCGTGTGTGCAACAAAGTCCAAAATATTAATGTTATTTCTTTAGAGAGATAGTGGGAAAACTCACCAAAGCACCTCCCAGTAACAGTTAGCTTGTAAATGTTTCCGCCCGTGTCGTCCACTACGTAGTAATCTGTGTACGACTGGCCAGCCACCGTGGGCTTGAACACGAGACGTAGCTGGGCCTTGTCGCCAGGGTTCACTGGCGTCGATGTAATAGACAAGTTGAACACGCGATCCACATTATTCAAAATGTAGGTGAGCGACACACGATAAGTGAGGACTTTCTGAAATATATTTTACGTTAGACTTAAGACTAGCAACTCTAGCAAGTCTTCATCTATATATCTATATATATCCCTACCATATTATAAATGTGTAGATCAAATACCTTCACACATGACTTCTAACTAAGTAGAAGCAATACCGGATATCGGTTTAACTTGCAAAAAAAATCCCGTTTGCGTGATTCAGGTAAAGTGTCGTATTTACCTATAATAGACGCACTTTTCATATTTGTGAAACTACGATCCATTTACACTCATTATTTTAGGAATTATTGAATACCTTATTACGTTTTTAATAATATTATTCGTAAAGTTTAAGCAAATTTAATTTTTTTTCGCAAAACATCGTTTTAGTACGCAATCTATTTTCAAACTATGGAACTACAAATCTGACGGCTGTCAGTTTGTTTGTTTGTCCGCGCACATCTTTTAAACTACTAGAAGGATTTCAAAGCAGTTTCCATTAATATGCTTATAAAATACCTGATTGAAACATAGGCTATATTAATTTATGATAATAAATAGTAAAAAAATATTTTTTTAATTATTATTTATAACGCCATCTAGCTTATTTTATAGTAATGTTGTCGTAATGACAGACTTCTACTCGCAGACATGGTAGGTAGGAAGATTGAAGCGGCTGTTGCCATATAATCTATATGTAAATAAAAATATAGATTGTTTTAAACTATCACGGTTGTTCACTAAAGTTAAATGATTATTTACGGGATATTTACCGTGGTAAGGTTGTGGAAGGAGCTCCCGATATTTCGGCGCAGTTACATGCACCATGTTCACGGGAAGACCACGGTAAATATCCCGTAAATAATCATTTAACTTTAAAAATATAGATATTCGCCAAAGAACCAGAGTCACCGACATAGCTATTAAAATCTGCAAGTTGAAGTGGCAATGGGCAGGCCACATCGCTCGAAGAACTGTTAACCGATGGGGAAGTAGGTAAGGTTCTTGAGTGGAGACCGCGAACCGGAAGACGCAGCGTAGGTAAGCCTCCCACTAGATGGACCGACGACATTGTGAGAGTCGCGGGCATCCAGTGGATGCAGATGGCAGGATGTCGTTCAGTGTGGAGGTTAAAGGGGGAGGCCTATGTTCAGCAGTGGACGTCTTCTGGCTGATGATGATGATGAAATAAAAACAAATCGCCGAAATGTATGTACCCGCATAACTTCCGATAGACTGCACCAAATAGTTTTTTTTGTGTTTGTTATTTTCAGGACAGCCAACTGCTTTTAAAGAGGTTTTACAGTTTATTATGGCGTAATTTAAAGTACGTTTATTTTTGTATTGACTTCTGACGTGCTACTATACCAAGTCGACGGAGATTAAAATGAATACATTTTTTTGCCAGGATCAAACTTAAGACCAATAACAGACACGCAAAGTAGGTGAACTCGCGGCATCTAATCTGTTACTGTTCTATGATTAGCAGTTATTTTGGATGTTATGGTGGTGAACGAAAGCAGTTTAGTTGTTGGAAGGGTCGAGGCGCAGAAGGCGGGCAAAAATTATTTAGACATCATTGATTGGCAGTCTTTACGCGGAGTAATGTTAAATAACAGCGATTAATTATAGATACCGCTCCATGCTTCCTACTTACTATTTACTAATAATTCAATAATAACGTTTGTCATGCATGACATTTCGCTTGACTTATACCAATTTTTTTTCCTTATTGGCTCCATGGCTCCACACTTCCAACGTATTTAACCAGTGAAAGTAATATATTATTTGCTTGAAATATATTTGAAACTATGGACATGTCGGGATACCTGTATCGAGTCAGATTAAAACTAGACTAAAATCATACTATGACGATAGTAGGACAATCCGCATTAAAATGGAGAGCTAAATCTACAATCATGTCATAAGTGTAGGTATTATCTATAAAATATTCAGTATAAATAATACGATGGATTTGTGCCTATTTAAAGTTCCGTTCGTGTTCGTTAGTGTAACATTTATATTTGGATATGTCAGTCTAATCGTCCACCCACTAATTACTTTGCGCTACGCGTACGAAGTCGCGGGCATTAGCTAGTTTAAAATAAAACTGTAACAGGTCCAATTCTGTACATAGAAGATATTTAAAAAAAAAATTGGACGGCATTCTATAATCGATACTGAAGCCAAAACTGTAAGTTTTTTCATTTTTGTCTGTCTGTCTGTATCACGACCGCGCATCACGCTCAAACTACTGAATGGATTCAAATGAAACTTAGCATGGTTTGAGTTCATACTACGAGGTAGGTTCTTGCATACTTTTTATCCCGAAATTCGGCATGGTTCCTTTGGGAGAGGGGATGAAAGTCAAAATGCGTACTTAATTTTAATTCATTAACGCATAGTCTGATTTCTTTAATTCTTTTTTTGTTAGAAAGGAGGTACATCAAAGATTGTACCGTAAATATTTCAAGGTCATTGGTTTCGTGGTTCCGAAATTACAGACATCACAACCCTTAGTACGATGTCCAAATTACTTGACCCTCAGAATGTATAGGAACGTACCTCTGAACGTACAGCTCATCTTAAGCTGGCGTTGCATTTTATCGTATAGGCCTATTGTCAAAGTCAGATCAGTCCAAATGAATCCTAAGAGATATTGCCAAACGAACAATTAATAAATTAAAAGTAAACAATTGAAATTTAAATCGGTCTATTAGCTTAAGGGTTGCACATAGGCTAAACTGCGCCGAAAAGAGGTAATTATTAAACAGGGTTGCACACATAGGCTACTTTGAGCTGAAAGGATGTCACATTTAAACAGGGTTATGCACATAGGTTACACTGCTCCGAAAGGAGGTCATTATTAAACAGGGTTGTACACATAGGCTACACTGCGCCAAAAGGAGATCATTATTAAACAGGGTTGCGCACATAAGCTACACTGCGCCGAAAGGAGGTTATTATTAAACAGGGTTACGCACACCGGCTAAACTGCGCCGAAAGGAGTCATTATTAAACAGAGTTACGCTCATCGACTATCTGCGCTGAAAGGAGGTCATTATAAATCAGGATTGCGCACATAGCTTACACTGCACCGAAAGGAGGTCATTATTAAACAGGGTTATGCACATTGGCTACACTGAGCTGAAAGGTCATTTTAATACAGGATTGCGCACATAGGCTACACTGCGCCGAAAGGAGGTCATTATTAAACAGGGTTACGCACATAGGCAACACCGCGCCGAAAGGTGGTCTTTATTAAACATGGTTATGCACACAGGCTACACTGCGCCGAAAAGAGGTCATTATTAAACAGGGTTGCGCACATACGTTACACTGCGCCGAAAGAAGACCGTTATTAAACAGGGTTGCGCACATAGGCTATTAAAGGAGGTCATTACCAGGATTGCGCACATAGGCTACACTGCGCCGAAAGGAGGTCATTATTAAACAGGGTTACGCACATATGCTACACTGCGCCGAAAGGAGGTCATTATAAAACAGGATTGCCCACATAGGCCTCAGTGGCCATGGTCCCTCTTCGTTCCAACCACACCGGTAAAACACCACCGCGGCAGCCAACCGGTCGCTCCACTGTGCCCAAAGATAAGTGCGACTACGTGCCCCACCATCACTCATAGGGTACATGCCCATCTCTTAAGGACGTACCTACCTACAGTACCTACGGGACTTGCACCGGCTGACGTGGAGTCATGTGGCACCGCTCCCATATTGCCAATATTGCCATCCTGTCCAACCGTGCCACTTCCACTACCAGTTGTAGTGTTCGAACGGTGCGCAAACGCATGGAAGATTGGTGAGGCCGGAGCCGGAGCACAAGACCCAAGCATACCGCAGTGCTAGGTAGCAACATTGTATAGTGGCGCCTAGATGGAAACCTCTGTTATCGTATTTGGTGTAGGTATACAGTGATATTGTTGGGTATATTCATGTTATATTAGTTAGTATGTTTTTGTTATCGTTTAGTTCAGTGAATTGTTGAGTTTTGTTAATTCATTGTTTTTTTTAGTTGTTACTTGCAAATATTGGTCTCATGTTTTACATTATGATAAGCAAATAATAAAAGCTCATGTAAACAATATTGTTAGTAACATATTACTGCAATATCCGGTGATTCCGTCTGCAGGGACTATTTTAATGTTCACGCAAACGAAGTTGCGGGTACAGCTGGTAATACATAAAAGCAGACGTCATAATAATAATAGGTTAGTGTGTACGTTACTAACAATTTATCTGGGAGGCTACCACAACCTCAAAAACTTCTTATTTTAATCTTACATTAAATTGTCTTGCTCTCTTATTATTTAGCCGAGAAAGCGAGACAAAGCTCATTGTATGATTAATATAAAAACGCTTTTGAGATGTGGTACGCCGCCTGAAATGTTAAATAGGCTCTCCTTTTCAACATTTCAGAGCGTACCACAATAGTACTTAGGTATTTATTTTCTATGTAAGTAACTTACAACTTCTGTCGTATTTTTCTGAATCTACCCTCATTTGGACGATTTCTGCACATATTTTACAGATAAGTATATTAACTACATAATGTTATATACTCACATCTGTAATATTTTCCACATAGACGAACTTCTCAGCTACGGTATCTACGGGTATACTTTCAAAATCGATAACCCTAATATTTGCAATACTATTATCCGATACGCAGCATTCCATGACGTACGACTCTCTGGTCTCTGATGTGTAAGCGTTATTTTGTATTCTATTTTTTGTTTGTTTCTTTTAAGAATCCATAAATATCAATGTATTTGCAGTTTTCCGAATTTCTGTCAAATTAAATTGACAAAGAAAATTTTACACATATGCAAAGAGAATACAATAGTTCTATTGTATTCTCTTTGTACAATAGAAGATGCGCATATGGACATATTTTTAGGGTTCTTTGTCTCTGGTACCTAATAGTTATAATACCGTTATCAATATGATGTCTATTCATATCAAGATCCTTTTTGTCGTAACGTAAATTATAATCTCGTGCGGAGGAGTAAAGCCTGCTGCAATAATGATATAAAATATAAAATAATAATCAATGGCAATATAACGCCTGCTTTTTTTCTTCAGTTTTATTTATTGAAAATAAGCTGAGTTTTTCATAGCATTTGAAAATTCCTGGGAATCCGGAATTTCCCAGGAAATTAAAAAGAAAATTCTGTCTCCCAGGACTTGAAAAAGGCCGGGATATTGGAAACCCTGAAGAACTTAAAGAACATTTGATTAAAGAGAGTATTTTAATCAAATGATTCAGTTTATTTTTAATAGTATCTACGGAACACTTAGCTACTTTTACCTACTATTATTAGTTTGACAAGAAAATTATACGAAGAAGGTTTCTCTTATCCATGCACCAAAACTTCTTTGAACGTAAAAAAATAATATCTTCCGTCCATCGCGGTATTTGACTGGCTACTGGCCTGGGGCAAAAACTAAAAAAAAAAGGATCATCAAAATCGGACTAAAAAGTATGCGTCTCCGTAGGAGTATTACATTCTCTTGGGTTATGCGTGGTGATACCATAGACCTAAAAAAAATCATCCTAAACACAGATAGATCTGTGATCCTAAATCTATTGGTCATTCTTACACAAAAAAATAATATGGCCAAGAGCGTGTCAAGACACGCATATGGTAGAGTTCCATAGAACGAGAAAAACATGTCGCCTCATTGTATTATGTTCTTATACTACTTGTATATTTCGAGTTCTATTTTCATGTTGTTTTCAAAACTAGAGTCGTGAATATGCAAGAGGCGGCGCATGAGCTTAATGACTTATATCTGCTCAGTGGACGAAAAAGCATAAAAATAAGTATATAAAAAAAAACGGGTTGACAATGTCACGTCACTGTCAGTTCTGATAACGTAACGAACGACAGGCGCTGCGGTTGCGACTTGTTTCTTATTTGTTACTTGCCTTGAATAAAAATTAAAAAAACCTGATTTAATTAGTTTAGGATTAGTAAACAAAGAAACGCAGTGTTATTAGTCTGAATCTCAATTGATATATTGTTTTTTTATGGTAGAGCTTTTCTGTAGAATTGTTCGGATTTAAGAAATTATCCAATCTTATATTACGTCCTCGAGAACTAGGTAGTTGAACACTTCCTGCTGAGAATCGCGCGAGATGCTACCTTTTCTGTGCGTGATCACGACTATAACACGATAATTACGATGGATTCAGGCACAGACTGGCTCTGTGAAATCCTACAGCATGTGCAACTGGAGCAATTTTATGTGCCTATCAGAGATCAGTTACAGGTAAACAATGGTTGTTATTGTTAATTATTTAGAATTAAAAAATATTTCAAACTTTCTTTACTACATAGATGTAACTGCTAGGATGTGAAGAAAATCGTTTCTTTCATATCAAGCCAATTCTGCTCAATTATAATTAAATAATTTGCATATGCTTGTAGATAACGCGGTTAGCGCATTTTGACTATGTCCATGCAGAGGACCTAGAACGGATAGGTATCAGTAAGCCTGGAGTCCGAAGACTATTCGATGCAGTCAGGAAAAAGAAGCTGCAGTTATGGAACCGCAAGTTTTGGAATAAACTGTTTGGTTCATCAAACTCTTTGAAGGAGAAGGCAGAATTGACACCGAGGCCACAATCTCAATCGGATACGAGAACAACATGTATTATTTTAGAGAAAGATATAGTGTAAGTATCATTTTATATAATATACAGAATTATAAAGAAAATTGGTACATTTGTTGATCAGTTTGGTTACCCATCCCATTCTGTGTAGGCGGTACATAGTCTTATAAGGTAGATTATTATGATCATGGAAAGTTAACCACTAGCAGCGTCCTGCGGTTTCACTGGCTCTCATACAGGGACCGTTATTATTTTGGGATAATTTTAGTAGCCCAACGCAAAAGCAGGGTGTTATAAGTTCGAAGTGTGTATGTGCTTGTCTGTCTGTGGCATCATAGCTCCCAAATGGCTGAACCCATTTTGATTTAGTTTTTTTGTTTGAAAGATGTCTTGACCGAGAGTGTTCTTTGCTATAATACAAGAAAATCTGTTCAGCCATTTGAAGACTATCAGCTCATTTGTAGAGGGTTTAAAAAAAAAACAATTTACCAAACTATACGAAACTACGAACTATACTAAATTTTATCCAAATCTGGTTGGCCGTTATGGAGTTGAGTGGGAATAATTATTCACACATATGCACCACACTCATAAACTTTCACATTTAAAATATTAGTGTGATTCAAGTTCTCATTTCTACTAAACTGTTTATGGAACACTCATTTAGTCAGGTGTGAGAAACTATTTTATTTGATGATAAACAATGAAGATATATGTTACCTAAAGAATACTTGTCACAAACGCTATTTTTATGATACTAGTATTGAAACTAATGTGTATTTTTCAGATTGCACAATGAATTGGGGACAGGTTCATTCGGAGTTGTAAAAAGAGGCGAGTGGAAAATCTCAGAGCAAACTGTACTAGTAGCCGTTAAAGTTTTAAAAGCAGATGCTTTCTCACAGCCTGGAATTTACGATGACTTCCGAAGAGAGGTTGAAGCAATGCACAGTTTAAAACATGCAAACTTAATAAAGTTACACGGTGTTGTATTTCATCCACTCATGATGGTGTGTGAGCTGGCCCCAATGGGTGCTCTGTTAGATTACATAAGAACACAGAACAGCAAAATTTCACTACATTACATATCAAAGTGGTCAACGCAAGTGGCAGCCGGCATGGGCCATTTAGAAAAGAACAGATTTCTGCACAGAGATTTGGCTTGCAGAAATATCTTGCTGACAAATTTAGAACTGGTAAGTAATAGTTTATTATAATTATAATGTTTCTGATAATATTTAAAAGAAACGGGTAAAATGTCAGATCACACCGTGTAATCTAAAATGTTGCTTGCAGTTACCCCATTTTTTTTCAGGATAAAATAAAAAAAACTATAGCTACCATGATGCACACGGCTTTCTTGCCAAATTTTTTCAAGATACTGACTTAAATAAAGAAAATATTTGGAGTATTGGCCATCCAAATTTTGAAAAGTTTTATATATTTTGTTAATCTAGGCATTCTAGACTATACGCGGACTGGAGTCGAGGTGGCATCGTTGCATACAAGCAGTCAGTAAAAAGTCTAACTCTTTTTTGTTCATATTAGACTATAAAGACCCCTGTGCTTCAGGGTCAGTTCTTTCTTCTGCGCCGTGTCGCGCTTTGCCACACTTCCACTATTGAAAATTAGTAAATGAGGTACAATTTGATTTGAACCTGCCCTAAACTAAAAAAAGTTGACTTTTCAATTTGCACAAAACTATTTCTTTGATGAATCTCTAGTGCATTTCCGCTTTAACGTCGTACCAAGTACAATAAAGAATAAAGTTTGTACTTGATTGTAGGTATAGTGCTGAATTCTGTTTTTTTTTTCTTCTAAAAATGTATTATTGTGCTTACATGTCAATGACATCATCATCATCAGCCAGAAGACGTTCACTGCTGAACATAGGCCTCCCGCTTTAACCTCCACACTGAACAACATCCTGCCATCTGCATCCACTGGATGCCAATGACATGTAAATGACATTGGCATCCACTGGATGCCAATGACATGTAAATGACATGTCAATGACATGTAAACGCAATAATATTTTTTTTTAAATTTGTTTCTTTATTTGAAGCTAAGTTGTAACTATAACATAGGGTTCTTCAAAAGGGCTGTTAATATTCTTAGTATTCTTAGGTCGGTAATGTATCTGAGATCCTCTGGTGTTACATGTATCCATAGACGATGGTGATAGCTTACCATCAGGTGGCCTGTTTGCTTGTTTGCCACCTATAACTTTAAAAAATATAATGACAAAAACAAATATACCTTCATGCAACTGTTTGTTTTATAAAATATTCAGCAATAACCCCATCAACATGTCACGGTCAAACTACAAACATACAAAAATAACCAGACAGTTAACAAACAGCAACCAAGCTATTACTGCACGCTATAACATGATTATTTAGTGAGATTAAAGAGCGATAATGACATTGTTGTAAGCCCATTACAGTTGGCAATGTGCATGATATTGTTAATTAAATTAAAAGTACATTATGGTGTAATGTTATTACATAGTAGAATGTTCTGTTTAGTAAAAAAAAAATAGTCCAATTTACCTTGTAATTAGAGCTGGATGAAATGCATAATGTTTGCTACACCAGGAGCCAAAATAACCTCTTGTGACTACGGTCTCCATACATCTGTGGGGTTAGTACGAGAACTTGTGAAAAAGTTATCGATACGTAAACAATAGCAAATGTATGAAAAATTCAGTTTCCTGTTACGTCCGATAGAGGCGCTGTTCAATTTTTCATACATTTTGCTATCGTTTACGGAACGAATACTTTTTCGCAAGTGCTCATACTAGGGCCACAGTTTTTTATGCGAAACATAGAGTAAGACTCAGCTAAGGGTAGCATTCCGATGTTAGCTCGAACGCCTGACATTTATTATATGAGTAATAATGTTACGCACTCAGTTCAACAACTCTTACTTTCTTGACAACTTGTTGTAATTGCCTCTCTCACTGCCAGTTGTGTAGGTACATTTGTATTAACAATATTTTATAGTAGACGTAGACTTGAACTCCATATGGCGTTACTATTAAACCTTAGTGGTTTTTAAATGCTATAATATCCTTTTCTTATTAAGTAAATGATAAATAAATGACAAAAACACTGCTTAGCCAGGAATCAAACCCGGGAACTCCTATTCATAATTCAGACAGGCTACCATTGAGCCGTCCCATGTCAAATTCGGCTCATCTACATGTGAATATCTACCCTAAGTACTGGACACTGTGGTAGCATTCTGGTATACTCCTGCGGCATTTCCGAGAAACAATAATAGGGGTTCTTCAAAAGGGCTGTTAAATAGTCTTTAAATATGTTGGGACAATGTATCTGTGATGCCCCTGGTGTTACAGGTATCCATAGTTGGCGGTAACAGCTTACCATCAGGCGGCCCATTAGCTTGGAACTAACGGCATTGTAAATTTTTTGCGGAAGTTTATCTTCAAAACTTATATATCTCTTATTGTACTAGATACGACATTGAAGCAGAGACAATGGAGATTTGTCTGAGAAACAATTTTGGTTAAACTAATTAATTCTACGTTTCTAATCCGTACGGCCAAGGATTGGACCGATTGGACAACCTGCCGGCTTCCTTGTTTCCTGAGAGATATAATCTGGGTCTTTTCAAGACATTAGTAAATAGGTATCTTCTAAGTCTGCGTGCTTCATCTTCGACCACATCGTCGCTTACCAACAGGCGAGTTGATGGTCAAACGCGAACTTAATCGAGATTTAAAAAATGCTCTGTAAGAACCGTAAGAACACCTACTTATGTGCATAACAAAGAAATAAAATAAAATCAGGTGAAAATCGGTGACTTCGGCCTGATGCGAGCGTTGCCCGAGGCTGATGACTGCTATGTGATGTCCGAGCGAAGACGTGTGCCGTTCCCATGGTGCGCGCCCGAGTCACTGCGGACGAGGCAGTTCTCACACGCCTCTGATGTGTGGATGTTCGCTGTCGCTCTCTGGGAGATGTACACCTTTGGAGAGGAGCCGTGGATTGGTATGTCATATTTGGATTGATGGTTGGAACCTCAGATCAGACAAACAAGGGAGATATGCCTTAGTATAGTTATTATCATCCAGAAACGTCCACTGCTGAACATAGGCCTCCCTTTACCTTCCATACTGAACGACATCCTGCCATCTGCATCCACTGAATGCCCGCGACTCTCACAATATCGTCGGTTCATTTAGTGGGAGGTCTACCTACGCTGCGTGTTCCGGTTCGTGGTCTCCACTCAAGAACCTTTCTTCCCCATCGGTTGTCGGTTCTTCGAGCGATGTGGCCTGCCCATTGCCACTTCACTGTGCCGCGAATATCCACGTTCCGTTCGTGTAGTTACGTTACATACGTTAGTATAGTTATCGTTTATATTCAAATGTCTCAATTTTTCATATATTTTTTTCACTATACTACTAAACTTCTTAATGCAAAAACTAAGTACGACTCACATACTCACGCACACTAATAAACTAGTAGCAACACCAATGAACTAACTAATAGTCCACATGCAAAAAAGTGTGACAAAGTCGTCTGTAGGGTGAGTTCGATTATAGGCATCAAGCTTGAATTAGGCCAGATGCGTTCACACCTGGCACGCAAACTTACCATACATCCCTTTTTTGTGTGATCTGAAGTTGGACTGGTGCACCTAGTCTGGTCGCAATGAATGTAGCGTCTGATTGTAGTGAAGCCTAGCGTCTGCTTCATGAATCAGAATTAAGGTAGGGAACTTCTAGTGGCACCCTGCGATTTTGCCCATGATTTTCCAGGTTTTCGCTTCTTCATAATTACCTTCATGAAACAAACTACTCACATGCCTTATTTCATCAAGATCAGTTCAACTGTTTTTAACCGACTTCCAAAAAGGAAGATGTTCTCAATTCGACTGTTTAAAAATAATGATTGTTACCTCACACTTTCGACTGGGTGAAGCGATTTTGATTATTCTTTTTTTATTTGAAAGCTGGTGCTTCCCGTGTGGTCCCATTTCAATTTGGTCCAGAGCTGAGATTTTTATGAAGTCGATTTTTTATATTGATAATTATATCATAAAAAGTTACATATAGGCAGAAGGACAATGAAATTTAGTTTCGCGTTTGTGATATTAGTGTTAAGTGATCAATAATGATGATTGACTAAATTTGAGGTAAAACTGAATAAGATTCAAAGTAAAAATTATAAAATAATAGTTGGCAATAGACTGAAGTAGAATGAAGTGCACATTTTACAATCAATATCCATATTTTCGCAATTTTCCTTCAATAGAATGCCGTGACTAACGCTTTAGCGCCGCGGCCAAATAGGTTTGCCACTTATCTAATCCGCACACGCACACCTTAGCTTGAAGACTAGGTGAATCTATGGCTTCCTGGGGCCTTACGCCTACCTGTTATAAACGATCCAGATTAGGTGATTGCGAAAATTTGAGCGACCGCAAACCGTATCTTGGCGCGTTAAGGTTCGCGTTTGCGTGAATTTGCAAACTGCGTATATTCGAGCCTGTGGTTAGAGTTAGGCGTAAGGCCCCTGTCCCGAACTAATTTCATGAACTAGACTAGATGATAAGAACCAATCAAACTGAACAGGAAAGAGATATGAAGCGAACTATGATGCAAGAAGTCTGAGATAAATACGGTAAATAGGTTTTATCTGTTTTTTTTTCTAGTTTTCTCGCATTTTTCCTTTAGGAAAATTATCATTTATACTTCCATGTGATGCACAATATTTACTTGCTAAGTTTTACCAAGATAAGTAACAAACACACCGATAGAAAGACATTTACTTATGTATTTACAACACTAATCTGATATTTAGATCGAAGAAATCGTCACCTCATCGCGGGTCGAATCCTGGCTATGCTCTGTTAACTTTTCGCTGACGGAAAATGTCACACGTGAAAACGAGACAGCAATTGTAAGCATTGCTTAACTTAAGTAACGTTTATAAGTAAGGCCTATTGTATGACACTTTTACTCCTAACTCTACAACAAATTGCATAAGATAGGTAAATAGCAGAAAGCATTAGCAGATTAGTTTAACGAGGCTCTTATCGTCCAGGTCTGAATGGGTCGGAGATCCTGCGTTTGATAATGCGCGAGGGGCAGCGGCTGTCGGCGCCAGGCGCCTGCCCGCCCGATGTCTACATGCTGATGATGCAGTGCTGGGACCTGAACCCGCGGGAAAGGCCTACCTTCCAAGGGATACACGCGTATATGGAGACTAACAAGTTTGAGACGGCCCAGGCTGCTCTTAGGTATGTGTTCTGTTTGGTATGTCTGGTGTTCTAGGTATCCTACGACCTTTTCAGGAGGGTACCGGTGCGTTAGGAAGGTACCGGTGCGTTAGGAGAGTACCGAGGGGTTTCTTTCTAGTGGGTGCAATCTCACCTAGCTCATTGGCTGCACCCCAATGCAGCAGGGTATCTTTTGAAGATTTCCCCTCTGTCAACAAAACAAAAAAGGTATCCTACGACCTATATAGGCGACTGTGATCGCTTACCACAGGCGGCCCGTGTGCTTGTTTGCCACCTATGGCATAAAAAAAAGTAATTTTGTAAGCAATGGGCTATGGACATCGGTTGATGGGCTATCGTCTACTGATGGAGAAATGTTGGGACTTCAGCTAGCGGGAACGATGTATATTCTAAGAAATATACACCTACATAGACACTTAACAAGTACGAGACTGTTCAAGTTGCTCTCAGGTAGGTATGCCAAGTACGCAATGCGCGAAAACGGCTGACAGCTGATAATGCAGTACTGGGACACCAGTAAATTCGAGACCGCTCAAGCTGCTCTGAAGTATGTCTCATAGGATACCTATATGTCGCCGCCATATTTTTTTTGCCGTGTTACACTTCAAATCGTTTTTGATCATCTGTCCACCCTAGGCGTCTAAGGCCCTGGGCCTAGGCAGTAATCCGGGTCTGATGACAGTATACAATGTAAAGAATAATTCTCGCAGTAAAAAAACTAAAAAAACAAGCTTTTAAAATCCCTATTGCTGAAGATCGTGGTAAGGATAATGGGACAAACTATACAAATTATTGCATTGTCACCGGGCCTTGATAAGTGTGCAAAGTTGCAAATCAAGCCGTTGTTTCGAAAGGGGTGAAAATCACGTTCAAAGATTCCGTTACATAGATACATACCAAGCTAATAAAAGCGTATTAAAAGTAACATATTTTAATTGTTTGACAGTTATCGGCGGCAAGGTCAGATGTCAATAGATGCCGGAGATGCCATCATCCTTATAGACAAGCGGCCCGAGCTGCACTGGTGGAAGGGCCAGAACCAGAGGACATTAGAAGTGGGCCTTTTCCCGAGGTAAATTAATATAATTATGTTTAACACATATGTACGTACCCACGTCTGCGACCCTGGATCATTAGAAAGATATTTTTATCAGTTGAATCATTGAGTGTATATGTAAAAATATTCCGTATTTTTTTCTTATTTGACTTTGAATATGGTACCAACCATGAAATAGTGAAATAAGCCGGCCAAGTGTGAGTCAGGCTCGCGCACTGAGGGTTCCATACCACCACATAAAATACAAAAACTTAATATAAAACAGAACTTATCTTTTTTAATTTCGCTGATTTCTCAAAGATTTTAAAACGATTACAATGAAGACCATAAGCTACCTAAATTATGACTACTAAACTACAAAATAACTGTGATAAAAGACATCACGCCCAGGTGGTCCATTGACTGGGCTTGGAACCCATACAATGACCGCGTCCGATGTTTCTTAACTTCGGTGATCGTACGAGAACCGGTTTGTACAGAAATTTGAGACCGACTCGCACTTGGCCATTATTTATTATTTGTTGTTTTACTTTAGAGTGTGTACTATAATCATGCTATTAGTTTGACGATTGTACGTATTACCGTTTTAACATAAGAGCAAATAGACAAATACGTTTCTTGTATGGGAACCCCCCTTTCGTTTTTACTTTTTCACTTTTTTTTATTATATCTTAGTTAATTCGCCGTAACTTTAGATATTCTGTGAAAATGTCAACTGGCTATATATTACGGTTCCATAGATACAGCCGTCAAAAAGTACGACAAATAGACACCGTAGGCTTAGTATTCAGGTCCCGTTTACACCCTTCGTGTACGGAACCCTAAAAAGACATCTTTTCCTTATAAAAACAACTAATATTTTTATTGCACTCTCAAATATGGTTGCATACTAAAGGTTATTCATAATGATAAGTAACAATGACCTCCTATCAGCTTTTGGTACCACCATTCCGTGTAAGCCTGTATATTTTTCATGTTAGAACTTGTAAGTACAGTAATGTTCAATGGTAATTAATTTTCTTTTACAGTTCGATATTAGCGAAGCCCAAAAACAATCAGTCGACCAAAAAATCACAGACGCTGTCGCCAGTGAGTAAAGGTAAGCCAACAACAGCTTAAAGCGCCCTCACTCGTCACTTTATGGCTTAACAAGTGGATCACATTATAAACCGACTTCAAAAATATATGAAAGTAATAAAAAGTGCCTGTAAAATGTGTGGCTTGCCCTCGATTTCCGTGCAATCCCATCATCAGATCCTGACTTTGTGACAATGGGACCAAGTTGGAAGTATATCCTACAGAACAAAAGTTTTTTTATTGGTCAACATTTGGCGAGAAATCGGTGAACATACATAAAATACAGAGGAACATAAAACCAACCTCCTTTTATGAATTCGGTTAAAAATTGTATAAATTTACCATAAGTAGTACATTAATGCAGCGGTGGAAGCATTCATGAGCGAAAATAAAAAGGTGGGCTGAGGCCAGCATATGTGAACCTACTGCTCAGTTCTACGAAAAATACCATGTTTTAGAAAACAGATCATAAGAGTCATACGCTCGTAAGCATAGTATGTATCACATGAGGAAAAATAAATAATGCTAACAGCCTACAGACATCACTCCAATATTATCATACTTTACGAGCACATGCCATCGACGCGCGCGCATGTGACGTATCACTGCATGCTATTATATTACGCCATAACGACACACTACAATACATTAATTATTCTAATCTTATACCTGTTACGCATTTATATGTTCATAATATGATAAATAATGTTTGTAAACGAATGTTAAAAACACGAAAGTATGTTTGTTTATTTTGTCATTGTTTCTTTATTAAGAAAAACAGTTGGACTGACGTGACTTTTAGTGCACTGTTATAATTATGGCTGGACTGCGTTCAGAGGATCAGAATCAGAATTGAGAACCCTCTCCTTTATTGAAGTCGGTTAAAAAGAAGATAAAATGATATATAATTAAGTACCTCAAAATTTTCCTCAAACTCGCAAAAAAACATTCTATTTGCCAATGCTGACGTTGAAACTGGGTTTTTCCAAGACAACATTATTTTATTCACACATGTAAATCGCATCATGGGTTGTGTTTTACCTCAATACGTACTTGGCATTGAATATCGCTAATCTATGACTAACTGAGAGGACATTTTGTCGTCTGTGTCACTAATGATGTCTGATTTGATTTATTCGTAAATTCTATATACCTAGTCGTTTAGCTATATAGGTATAGCTGTTGTATGCTTTATCCATTAATTGTGCAATTGTTTACATGTTTTGTGTGTGTGGATTATGTGGATATAGATATTTATTGAATCCTAACTAATCGCTGCATGCTCGAATTTTAACCTTGTTAATGATTGTCAAGACTTCCTTCATTCAAATAATTATCGCAGTTAAAAAAACAAAAAAAAACGCTTTATTGCATTGCATTGTAATTTTCTTGATAAGAATTTTTAAATCAATCCGACGTTTCTAAAGGGGTGAAATTCACGTTCAAAGATTCCGTTACATATATACATTTCAAGCTAATAAAAGCGTGTGAAAAATAGTGCCTACTAGTTGTGCCTACTGGTTTTTTCCTTATTTTATAGGAATTACATTTTTCTGGGAAAATGCGTTAATCCAGAGTATAAGTTATCAACTACTTTTGTAGAAAATAACTTGAAACAAAATTATGAGTTAATAACGATCGACGCAAGGTTTTTTAATCAAATAATTATCCTCGCCTGATGTTAAGCTATGCTGCCGTCTATGATGGAGCACGCTTGCCTTGAAGAAATCGATTCACTCGTGATTTGAAGACACCCAGATGTAACTATCAGGGAACACCCATTAAAGGCAGCGCATTCAACAGACTAGCAGTTCGCACAATAAAAGTGGAATCAAAGTGCTAAAGGCGCAAAAGTAGTGTAGCTAGTCTATCGGTTTTTATCGAATACATTTGGGAGAGTGTGCATCGGATCTGCGTGGTCTAATTCTCTTCTGCCCTGATTACTCTCGGACCCCCAGAGCGGGCATGAAAAAAGGACATCGTTTCATGCTTGAAATGCCAAAGCCTTTTTTAAATACCTTTGTTAGTTCCACAATTGTTACGATCTTGGTTTCTTACAGTCGCGAGTGTCCTACTAGGCAAGCGTGCTCTATCATAGACCGTATCATCGCTTTAACATCAGGCGAGATAGCAGACCAAACACAAGCGTATTGTCGAACAAAAAATATTTTAGAACATAATTACAGCATAGATGACAAATACACGCTTACATGCATCTGAAAAACAAGATTCTTTTAGGGCAGTTGATATAACTAAATTAAAAACCACTTTATAAAATCGACTCCAGGTAAAATAACTCCAGTGCAGTCAAACGGTGCGTTAGACGACAGCGCCGTGGTGCTCCGCAAGCGGCGCACAATCGAGTCGACGCAGCCCTCCTCCACCCGCGCTGAAAAGGGGGGAAGCAAGCAGTTTAACTATAGCAAGCTAACCAACGATCGAGCGACTCTGAACCTTGGAGGGGTCACAAGGACCGCGAGGGATGCTTACTCCAAGAGCCTAAATCAAGGTAAGAATAATTAATTACAAGCTTTTATCCAAATTGCCTTGTTAGTCAAATCTTGCAACTGAATTTTAAAACAGTTATCCTCAACTCAACCGATTGAGCTGAAATTTTACATACACATTCAGTTTGGATGACGATGCATGGTTAGCTGGTGACGTCAAAATCCAGTAACTTTTTATGCACCCCCATGCAATGGGTATCAAATGAAAAGTTTTATTGAAGAATACGAAAAATAAAACGACGTATCATTAAATTCAATATGACAGACGCCCCAACATGGCGATTAACATTTTCTTATTTACCGATATAGGTATCAAATTAAAGGGTTTGCTGAGTAATTAATAATTTACCAAATTTTTTTTTTTTTTTTTTTTGGTGTCATCTAACCTATTATAAAGATAGTGATTCTGGACAAGATTCTTATAAATAGGAAGAGATTTAGCCTGCCTGATAGAAGCAGGCATCTCATTCCACAGCAGGACAAATTTAAATCAAATCAATCAGTTCAGCCATTTAGTAGCTACGATACCACTAATAGGTTAAACTTATATCACCTCTGTGATTGTGTCAGGTGTTGAAAAGTGCAAACAGTGAACAGTTATTTTAATATTCCAGTAAAAGAAGACCTACTGATCGATCTGGACCTCCCGCCGTCGACGCGGTCGCCGTCCAAACGAGCCGCCAATCAGAACAACATATCGATATTAGACGAACCTATCGACGTGCCTGAAGTTGGTGAGTACAAAGTTTTTGACGTAATAACCTCTTTTAAATCGATGAACGCCGCCTGCACGCACGAAAAAGCATGACTCATTGTCACGTTCCACCAGCATGGCTAGCATGCACACCGCGACAAAATCCTGTCGTCACCCAGTCGAGCGAGAACGCGACAAGGTGCTTACGGTTTCATATGACGCCTGTCTCGCTTTGGCATGACAAAAAGAGTCGACAAATCCCTGTCGCCGTGCACATGTTAGCCCGGCAGAGCCGAGCGTGCAAGAGCGCGGAACAAGCGATAGAGAGGCACAATCGGCCTAAGCGTTCGCATTATCACATAAAATTATTGTCCGCAAACAGACTTTACAGACACCATATTTTTTTTTAATTAACAAGAAGCATCGAGATAAAATACCTATAAAGTCACAATCTTTAAGTAAAAACAGTCAAAGTCGTCAGAGTGTCTTTGTACATACCTAGACATAAATTATTATAGTTCACAGTGCCATATTTACTTCAATTAAGACGTTATGTCGCTTGCATAGTGGTCAACGTCACGAGTCCGTTATGGCATCGTAGCACTGCCATTGCGCAGCGTTGTAGTCAGATCGCGGTTGCCTTAGAACTAACCAAAATGTCGGCGCAATACGTAGCGTGCGACGAGTTTTATGAAGGTAGCACATTTAATTGTGTGGAAACGTGTTCCACTTTTGTACGCGACGAGAGTAATTTAGTGGTAGTTTTCGCCCCGCCAACTACTTCCGAAGGATTTTTACAATTTACTATGGCGCATGAAGAAAGATTAGTTAAACATTTATTAACACATTCCACTAATTGGTGCTAAATTTATATCTTCAATTCTTGATTAATCTTATTAGTAAAGTTTTTCATATGTTTTTACAACAAAATATACAAAATATTGAATCGACATGAATGTATAATAGTTTATTTAAATTAAATTTTTATTTTAAATTTTAGATGTATTATGACTCGTTACACGTCTTGGCGTAGCTGTGTGACGAGTATTTGTCTATAAATAAATAAATTATACAAAAAAATAGTCTTTGAAATAAGTGTTATGATAAAAAAAAAAACATGAGAGTTTACGTTTTCTGTTTCTTTTTGCTTCGCATTACTTAAATATTCGAAATCCTTTTTGCGGATAAATGACTATAAGAACCAAGAAAGCTATTAAAAAAGAAAAGATCGTGCATTTTTCTTTCTACTTGCGCAGATTTTAAACGATAAAACCAGCCTTTTCAATCTGGTGAGATGAAAAAATAATAAACTCCATACAAACAAATAATTGTGGTACCTATATTTCCTATTATTCTATTTCCAGGTGGTGAAACAGAATGGGTGCAACAGAGCACGGAAAGCCTTCCCAGTTTCTCTTCAAAGTCCCAAATGCCACAAAGCAATATGAATATCTACGGCGCTAAGTCCATGGACAACCTTGCAACACCTACTAACAGCCGACCAGATCCCTTTGACACTTCACAGTTCTGGCCAGCACAACCTGTTAGTACAAACAGCTATGATACACAACCTGTAAGATCTAAATATGATACACAACCCATAAGATCTAAGTATGATACACAAACCGTAAATAGACCGAACAATGATATACAACCCGTTAGTAGACCTAACAATGATGTACAGTCAGTTAGTAGGTCTTCCTACGATTCACAACCTCCAAGTAGATCGAATTATGATATACAACCTTTAAGATCTAATTATGATACACAACCTGTAAGATCTAATTATAATACACAACCTGTAAGATCTAATTATGATACACAACTTGTTAGTATACCTAACTATGTTATACAGCCCAGTTACGAAATGCAATCAGAACCTAGTACTAGCGTAAGTCAACAGAACGAATCTCATAGATACGTGGCTAACAACGCCTCAACGAGTGACAATGCACACTACAATAATCGTAAATCTATTAGTAAAAACAGTTCGTTCAGTTCTCAGTATGGTACCGTGCCCGTTTCTAATTCTACATACGCAAATGCTCTCTCAATGGAACGGAATGTACCAAACATAGGTAAGTCTTTAGCGGAAATGTCGCTGGACGATAGAATATCCGAATCTCTGAATCTCAGAAAAAACGAAAACATTTACTCGAATAGCCCGTATCAAAGCGTGCCATCTACTTCTGCGGGTCCGTCCAATGTGAACGAAAATCAGTACAACGACATCCCCATTTACAGTAACTTCGATATAAATCCCTCACAACAGCAATTCTTACTCGAAACCAAGGATTATTATACTAAATACTCGACACCAGCGAAAACGAACACGAGCAATGACTACGAGAAAAATATATATGTTCCCAAATACGAAGATGAAGCGGAGAAACTGAAAAATTTCAGCGAATGCTTGGAGAATTCGAAGAACTATTCCGCATTGAAGTATCAGAACGTCGATTATGGGTACCCTAGTTATTCGAATAATTACGGTAATGATTTACCTTCGGCATCCCGAATTACATATGATGAAGTTAATGATACAGCTAGTAATTTTTACAGCGAGATTGTGGATGCTAATCAGAGTGTTTACGGAACTGCTGCGAATTTGTACACGAATGCTTGTTTGTATGATGAGGTGTATGAAGAATCTGTGCCACGACCTCACCGGCCCGCGCCGCCTTGCCCGACTAAACCAAAGTAACTGAATCATAATAAAATATGTTTTTATGATTATAAACATAATCACATTAAAATAATAAATTAATGACAGATAATGATGCCAATTTTGTGGTACCATTTCCATCGAGATACAATCACTATAGAGTCACAATCTCTAAAAGAAAAAGGTTAAAAAACGTCCGCGCGTCGTTGTACATACCTAGACATCGATTATATAGTTCACAATGCCACATTTTCTGCAATTTAGACGTTGTGTAGCTTGCATAGTGTTCAACGTCGCTTGTCCGCTATGGTATCGTAGCACTAGCATCGCGTGTAGTCGGATCGCGTCGGATCAACTAACCAGAAAGTCCGCGCAATGCGTAGCGTGGGCCATGTTTTCGTTCGTTGTTTTTTTTTTTGGCACGATTGTGACTGGTATTGTATCTCAATTACCATTTCCTTTAAATTAATCCGACACCGGCATAATTTATCTTATCGCTCGTTAAGGGTCAGAATACAGTTAAACACTGTTTTAAACTATCACGGTTGTTCACTAAAGTTAAATGATTATTTACGGGATATTTACCGTGGTAAGGTTGTGGAAGGAGCTCCCGATATTTCGGCGCAGTTACATGCACCATGTTCACGGGAAGACAACATGTGAACATGGTGCATGTAAGTGCGCCGAAATATCGGGAGCTCCTTCCACAACCTTACCACGGTAAATATCCCGTAAATAATCATTTAACTTTAGAATACAGTTAGTTTTTTTTTTTACAATTGTTTGAATATAAATTACTTATAGTTATTTTTTATAATGACCATAATAAACGCTAATGGCATAATAATAATAAAACTGATCATCCCATTTTTATGGTCATTATAAAAAAATATTAATAAACAAAATTTGGTTCGAAATATTTTGAAATATTAACTTCGTAAAATGACCGAAGCACATTTTTGAAAAGTAGAGGCTGTCATGTACGCAAGTGAGATAGCGGCGCGCCGTATTCTGGGCCTTAATGATTTATATAGACTCTGAATCTAAAATGGTTTTGTTTATAAATACCCTCATGTCGCTACGAAGTTACTTGTGCCTTTTACAAGTGGCCTCGACTGATTTTATTGATAGATAGATATATAGATGATTGGCATTTTAACCGTTTTTAGAAGAAGCTAAGTTAGTTGAAAGTGAGATTTTATTACAAAACCTGTATACAGGTTTACTGGTATTTAGTTAGCATTCTCTTAAGGGCCTCAATTCATCAAAACAAACAACTTTTGTTCTACGAGTTTTAGAAATTCGCGGAAAACAAATCACCCGTTCCATACAAAAAAAAAAAACATTCACTCCCGACAAAATGTATGAAACAGCAGATTTTTTTTTCGAGAATTTTGGTAAGTCGTATAACAAAAGTTGTTTGTTTTGACGTATTGAAGCTCTTAAGACGATGATAATTACCAGTAACCTTGTAGAAAGTTAGTAAAAATTATATTGCCGATTTTGTGATTGAGAGACCTACTCCTATTATGGTGACATACGACCTTATTTAGATACGTTGAATAGGCCTGCGGTCTGATTGCGGTTATCCCGCTCACGCCACCCTTCTCAAGCTAAGCGTGCGACAGAGATGACGCGATTGGAATTACCAGTGACAGCAATCATTTGCTGTTTTTTGCTAAAATATGCTTTGTCTCGTTTTCGCGTGTGACATTTCTCGACAGCTAGAAATTGACAGAACACTTTTTAAATTATTTTAACGAACGTTCATGCGAAGATAATATTCATGAATAAATAGTAATAATATTAAAAATAATAATTAGGAAAGACTGAAGAAGTAGACATTTTTACGTTGAACGATGTCAGGTTTTTTTTATTTACTTTTGTTTTACTTTACTAAAGTATTAATTATTTAATCGCCCCAATAACTATGAAAATGACGCTAACTTGTGATTGGACACTTATTTATAAGTTAAGTTTATATTTTCGGTATAGGACGAAAAAACTCGTCCTAAATTATTAGTTATTTTGTATGCAGCTTCATATGGTACTAAATTATTGTCATTAATGTTTTAATTCACATTTAAGGTAAGAATTTAAAAATGAACATGTTATGAGCAAACATTTTAAGAACGAGGCCACACGATGCGTTGCTGTAGCGGCGTAAAAGCGCCATTAAATAAGACGTCAGATGGATAGGAGAAAGAGGAGAAGATAATCTTGACAAAAAAATCTACATTTCGACACTTCAGATCAAATAAAAAATACAGATGGATTACGGCGTACTGCAAAAGTGAAGTCAAAATCGCTTTTAAAACTACGTGAATTCCCAGTATAAATACACGGACTCACGTACACATACGCATTCAAAACTACGTGAATTTTATACTTAAAACGTCAAACTACTACGCACAGACACATGTTACATATACATGTTGCTATAAAGCTCGCTAATGATTTGCGCCTGTCATCAAATTAATTAATTAATTTCTCTACTTAATACGATTTATTACGACATTTTAAAGTTTTTTTTTCTGCTGCGCCGCTGCCGCAGTGTATAGTGTAGCCGGCCCTTAAAACATTTTTTTCATTTACGTATGTTCTATAATTCGATAGTCATCACAACATAAAGTAGTTTCTAAGAAGCTTGTTTGTATCTTTTAATCTTTGACTGCTTCGGTGGCCCAGTTGGTAGGGAACCTACCTTCTGTGCTTGAAGGCGTGGGTTCGATTCCCACCTATAAACATTCATGTGATGAACATTTGTGTTTGTTCTATTTAAAAATATATATGTACGTAGGTATATCATTCTCTGTCAGCCACATTACAAGTTTTGCTTAGTTTGGGGTCAGATGACCGTGTGTGCAAAAATTATCCAGATATTTAATTTACATGTAAATTTTAAACACATCGTGTGCTGATATTATCTAGAATTTTTGTGTATTTAGTTTTATTATTTCATTAGTTATAGATTTACATTTTAGTTACAAATGACAAAATTCGTGTGTAAAATCTAAACTACATTATTGTTTAACAAAATGTGGTGCTAAGTGTATTTATTAACTGGAGTGTTTTATATTAAGTGTATTTTACTAACGCATGTTTTTGAGCCATTACATTATGTAAATACAAACAAAAATTATACATAAAAGCAAAGATAGAAACGAACTGTAAAAAATCTTGTATTTTTATGTCCATAAGCAATTAAATTGTATTTAAAACAAACCAACTATACTCGGTTCACGCTGGGATTTAATCTGACAGCTAATCCTAGCTAATTCAAATCATAGATGTATAAGAAAACAACTCGAATATAAGTGCTATAAGTTTTTGTAGACGTAAAGTATGGAATACACGTCCTATTATATTCTTTTTCATACACTATTTAGTTCAAATAGACAGACTAGGTACTACGTAGCCCAGACTTGTAGTTACGATTATTTCCAATAGAAACAATTCAGTCAATTACCTGAGGGGTGCGGTGAGGGGGCACTGAATGCTAATTGGCCCATTCAATGTCACTTCAAAACGTTGACGAATCGCAGGCTTGGTCAGTACTGACGTGACATTCAATGTCTTCAGTGGGCGTGTCTTTACATCAGACGTTTTTAAATGTCTAGCCGTAGAAATTGTTTGTTCAAATATAAAGAGCTTTTAAGTAAAAGCATAGCATATAGCACGTGTATTCCGGCTTTAATGTACGATACATGCTACTCCGTTTCGCTCTAGTCCGACTGAACGCAAAGCATTGCAATATGAGCCGTATATCATGTGTCATACAGCATAATTTCAGGTACGTCTACACAGATCCTGTGATCAGACTGAATTAGCCACGGTTCCCGAAGAGCTGATACCGTGATGTTTTTTAACCTACTTCAAAAAAGGCGGAGGTTCTATGTTCCACTGTTTATTTTTAATGTATGTTCAACGATTTTTCCGCCAATTATAATTTTTTTTTTTGTTTGATATTCCATACTTCAGAGGTGATTCCATGTAAATTTCATTAAAATCGGTTTAGTATTTTGGTTCTTAAATCAAAATAACTGAAAGAAACATGTCATCCAAGTAAACGGCATTGCGTATTTACTAATTGAAGTTTTTTTAATGTGATGCCCTTGTGTCATTTGAAATTCAGCTGTACTTGACACGGTATAAGCTTCTCATTTCAATGATTTATTTTTAGTCAGCCCTGGACGACAGCGTAGCATGTATCATTCTCGTGTCGAACGAACATCACGGTGCCTCACCAATAAGTACCTGTTAGTTTAGTTAGGTTTTGGTTTCATCACAATTCGCTTTTATATCGGCGATACTTTATATACCAGTAAATAACAATGCAATATTTTGTTAAGATAAAAATGTCCTGCTCTATTCGTCATGCCATCTTCCGTTGAAATACGGTAAATCAATGGCAACTATAACTTGAAAAGGGAATGGCAAAAGGCAATAAATATAATAATATTAGTTCATAAAAATGCTATAGATGGCGCTGACGTGACATGGATTTAAAGATTTTGCAAAACCACAGATGAAGAAAAGTCAATAAAAAAACTTGCTTAATTCTCATACAGTCCGTTCACAGTTATTTTACCTCTGACATTATATCTTGTCTTTGTTAAACATAATGTCAGAGGTAAAATAACTGTGAACGGACTGTAGACAGACAATATTCATCTGTCTGTAATTTTTTTTTTTTTTGTTTTATTTTATTTCGCAGCGTAGTAGTTTGTGGTTATTGTTTTTCCACAACACAACACAAATTAGTAGGTACATAGGTGTGCCTTGTTTTAAAATGTCTCCACTTCCTCGGTTTCATTGAACAAATCCAAAAATAAACATGTCTCAGCGCCATCTATCGATAGTTCCAGAACTATGTTCCTAGAGAGCAGAAAATCGCCCATTAATCGTGATTGCTATTGTTGTTTCCAATATAATAAGGCCTTTTAGAATACCTTAAAATATATCGCATAATACCTTTCCCCGCACTACTTAACCCGCCTATACATTTTCAACCAATCAAAAAAGGTTTGTCAATTGTGAACCAATTTTAATGATTCTTTTTTTAATTGAGGGTGCTCTCATTTAAATTTGAAAAAATATTCTATCTTTATGGAAAATTAGGGAATAAATACTTTTTATTGATTCTCCCACTTCCCGTAAAGTTGGTTTTTTTTTGTATTTTTTTTTTTAATATTTTCATTAGACGCGTTCATACTATGCGATACTCTGTGCTATATCGCGGTGTCTGAATGAAGCTTTATGTTCTAGAGTAGTAAGAAAAAATCTTTTCATGGAAACTGATTACGGCTTCTATTAAAAGTGATTGGTGCGCTTTTTCTACGTTTTTCTCTCTTTTACACTAAAGAGAAAATAAGACAACAAACAGTTCTAATAGCACGTGGACAAATTGTCTTTCCAAAGATTTTATTCGCGCGAAGATGCGACATCGCTAGAATATGGATAAGTACGTTTGTCTTTTACTCGCGGAATAAAAACGGTGGAAGGACAATATGGGCACGATCCGTGGTAGGCCTGCAGATGTAGTTCAAATGTTGACCGCGTTCGTTAATAGCGGTGTCGGACTTTTTGATGGTTGATGACGATTTTGCTTGGTCAAGCTTTTGTTCGTGCTTTTCCAATAAGACCTCGCGATAACGATTGTAAAGCTGCAAAAACTGTCTGACGCATCTGTAAGCACCGACTGACGGGAGCGACTGATTTACATTTCGTTTGGCAATAACATCAATGCGCGAGATTGGTTTCGGACGTCCGCTTATAGTGAAGAGAGCGCAGGAGTGGTGCTCATTTAAAAAAAAAACAACGGGTATACTAGTAGATAATCTATATATAAAAAGGAACCCCTATTTCTACCCATAAACGAAACTTCAGTCATTCGAAATCAGTTGGCAACTGTGACGCGGAGTTTGACGCGTTGATCTAAATAATAATGTTCAATCAAGGTTCTGCCATAATGCCTGGCGACAGATTTTTCCTCTCATTTCCGTACTATTTACTTCTCCTTTCTGTGTACAATATGGTATACCTCTAATGTCTTTTCCTAATGAGGGCGCAACTCCTGCGCCTCTTCACCTTTAGATCCGCCCGAAATCACGTCCGCGACCTATATGATCAATAGTACATGCACAAATTTATGTATTCGCCAGATCGCTCACAGACGCGTCCGATAATTCATTTCTAGCTTTACTGAAGCCACTTACGCATTCGTTCGCAATGTGAAGTGGCGCCGTATCGTCCCATGTGAAGAGGATAATGCGCCATTTGCAATTATTTGATTAATGTGTGGAGAACGTGTGTAAACTCTGTACAACATACTGTGCGACAAATTTATTTGTAGTGGAGACCACATGAGGCTATTTCTCGTATACACCTCAGAAATTGTGGCTCCCCCACTAACTAAAAAAGTTGTTGCACAGCACGTAAATATCTGTAAATATGCTTTAACATCCTGTAAGTGTAATAAAACTGTAATAAAAAATTGAAGATTTTATTTTTGGCATTTTATTTTTTGCGCACAATAATATTTTTGTTTATGGACCATAATTCTGGGTGCAGCGATTTCGTTCTCGTTTTTTTTACCCAGGTAAAATGGCTGTCTACTTTTGAAAAATGTGCTTCGGTAATTTACCGATGTAAATTAATATTTCAAAATAGTATAATATTAATAGTAGGTATAACAAAATAGTATATATAATAATTTTTGTTCATTAATGACCTAAAAAGGAGATAAACAGTTTTCTCATTTATTCTGATCATGATAAAAATTTCAAACAAAAATTTGTTTTAAATATTTTGAAATTTTAACTACGAAAAATTACCAAAGCATATTCTCCAAAAGTATATAGACAGTAATTTTATGTAAAAAAAACCATGAAGTGTGTGATTGAGAAAGCGGCATAAGCAAATGGATAGTAAGTACTGTTGTTTCTGCTAAGAGCTACTGTAGATAATTATAGTTTTGTCGACAGCAAGCAACAAACAATAGTTTTTGTTCCCAATAAATAATTAACAGAACAAAGACGATACATTTCAATTGATAGGTACACTTATGAGAAAATACGCCCACGACTGGAACCATTTCTAATTAGCTACAAACACTTCGTCTACCTACACATTTTGCTTTATAAAAACTAGAAAATGTTTGTGCTAAATATCGTCTTGTGAATTTGTGTTATCAAAAGTTATTTTTTAAATATAAGTCTCTAAAGTTTGAAAATGTTATTGCAAAGACAGTCGATTGAATAGTCTAGATGATGTTTTTTCCAGGCAACCATAATTGATGTGAGAGTTGTGATTCTCCTTCATTCATAGGCTTAATTTTGCAGTTGGGTTCTTTGTTTTTCTTTTATTTATATTTCAGTATACTTACCTAGGTAGTATTTTTTTTTTAAATTAAAATATGTTCTCGTAGCAATGAAGGAGAATTTCATATACCTAAATCCTTCTGCCTTTACTTCCGTCATCACAAACAATATATAAGCTGTTCCATGTGAATGAAATTTTTATATGAAACAGCATTTTTTTCCATAGTTTCTCCCATCGTTGTTCATGATTAGAATAGGTACAATGACCTCTTTTCATCTAACACTATCCGTACCCTATATAGGTAGGTAAATCAATACTTTTGTTTTTACTTTTCCGAATCACTAATAACAATAGGTATGAGTGCAATCTAAAATGTCAAAGGTGCACTGAAGGTTACAGAGGTACATGACCTTTTTACGTTTGAGTTGGAAGAATTCTGAAAATTCTATTGATGTTTCATTCAGATGAAAACCTAAAGTTACTCTCTTAAAAACTAAGTTGGAAAAATGCTAAAAATATCAGTGGCATTTTAACACAACAATGGGTCACATTTAGCTTTTTAATTCCTCTGTGCGAGTACAAAATGAAATCATAAACCATTAATAACAGTTTACGAAGCAGAGATTTCTAATCTTGGCTGGTCGTATTTAAAGAATGGCTAGATAATTGTAAGGAAGGAAGCCTCTGTAAAAATCCTTATTATAGAATATGTATTTGTATAGACAATAGTAAGACTGATAATACGAAGAGAGCTTACGTGTGTTGAGCTTAATGGAGCTCACACTCATGTTATTTTGTTTCCTTTCACGAGTTTTAATTTCATATTCATTTATTTTCATTAAATATAATATTACAGATATACATATCCAATGCGCTATACTTATTACTAGGTAGGTAATTTAGACACTAATTTATTTACAAATATAACAAAAACAAAGTAAGAAGAAAAAAAAACATTACATAAAAATATTACTTAATAAAAACATCAAATGATAACAATAATAATGAATTAAACTCAACACAAAATCATAAATAAGGAACCTAATAAAGAAACAAAAAAATAACAATTTACATAAGACCTTCTCGTGCTGCTTCGCTGTACTACAAACACACTCGCTCAATCATTTGCCAATTGTCCGCGAAGATATCTAATTGGGGGAAGTTTTTCTGTATTTGTTTTATTGGTCAGTCTGGTGAAAATCATCTTAAGAGGCCTCAATTCGTCTGCAGCTTTCTCGATCGCACATTTTTACATTATTGACGATATAAAATTACTGAGTGTGAATATACAAAAAGTGACACACCCAAGTTTTGCTGACTATCATAACATTATAAACAAAAAATGTTTCGTTTCGATATATTTTAATTTGACGGAGTAACATGGTAACAAGAAAAAAAATCACTTGTTACCATTTCACTCCGTCAAATTAAAAGATATCGAAACGAAACATTTTTTTGTTTATTAAATAATGTTATGATAGTCAGCAAAACTTGAGTATGTCACTTTTTGTAAAATCACACTCAGTAATTTTATATCGTCAATAAAGTAAAAATGTGCGAGCGAGAAAGCTGCAGACGAATAGAGGCCCCTTAAGAATACAGAGAGCAAGTTGCTTAAAATATTTATTTCGAAAGTACAAATGATAATTTCAGCCATTATTTCGGATTTATCTCCCTGAGACTATTTCCTGTTCCCGAATTAAGAAAAATGGCTGCCTGGAAAACATATTTAGCACCCGTGAAGAGATAATGCACGAAACCAATGCCTATTTTGAAGGGATCCAAAAGTTAGAGAAACGTCGGATGAAGTTGTATTGAGCCAAGGGATTATGTCGAAAAATAAATAATAACTTTCATAAAATATTTATATTCCTTATTTAATTTTTACGAGCTACATATCTTTCCGTGAACATGGTGCTTGTAACTGCGCCGAAATATCGGGAGCTCCTTGCACAACCTTACCACGGTAAATATCCTGTAAATAATCTTATAACTGTACCTATCACTCTACCCTCGTGCCTATTCCATAACCTATATTCGGGCTTATGCATTAGTTGACCGGATTCTCTATAAGTGCATATTACCTTTTCCTTATTGCATACTGCTTTTATACGACCTTCTACGTTCATAAGCAATTCTAGCTAATACATAGGAATAGCTTTAGATAGATAAGTACAGTATATTTTATTTCTTAAGTTCTAGTAGGTTCTAGTTCTACCTATGTATGTACAATATGTACATGTTCTTAGGTACATTTAAGGTTTGTTTTGCTGATGACGTAGAAACTATCGTAGTAAAAAATATCGTTTAAGGCAGCGCTCACCGGATAGAAAGATCTCTTTCGCACACTTTCAACATTTTAGAAGATAGAAAAAAACCGATAGTAAGAAGTTTAAAAACCGATATGGCATTATCTTCAGAATAACCTTGCAAATGGTATAAAGCAATTTTTGTGTCAAACATACCAACATACAAATTAGGTACTTAAAAACATTTGCAATGTTATTCTAATAATTATCAATATAAAACACCAACTTCATAAAAATTTCAGAATTGGACCAAATTGAAATGGGACCACACGGGAAGCACCAGCATTCAAATAAAAAAAGAATCATCAAAATCGGTTCACCCAGTCGAAAGTTCTGAAGTAACGAACATTAAAAAAAAACAGTCGAATTGAGAACCTACTCCTTTTGCAAGTCGGTTAAAAAGAATACCCAATCAAATCAGATCGTTGCGCAGATTAATGGCATGAGTTGTAGGAGTATACTGAGCAGTGTGCACACGCGGAGTCTGGAACAGTTTCGGCAAGCAACACGCGCGCGACGAGTGCCTCAACCCTCAACTGGCCTGGCACAGCCAGCGTGCAGCGAGCCATTGCTCGAGAGTTATCGATCTGCCCATTAAGCAGCTGATAGTTGTGCATCAATAACGAGCACTTACGTACCTACGCCTTAGTTCTAGCGTATTGATGCCCACCATATCTAGCAACGACGACGGTCAGAGACGAATACAAAAAAGTTTAAAATGTTGAAAATGTGCTAAAGAGATAGCTCTGGCCAGTGAGCCGGCCTTAAGATATACTAACGAGCTGACAAAGACAGGTAAGTATTACTTTACAGAGTTGCTATAAATACAGTCGGGTAGATAGTGGAATAGTTCCGGCGGTTATCAGCGTGTCGTTAGCATGCAGGGTGGCGTACAGCGATAACTCCCGCGTGGGCGCTATATTATTCAAGTCACTTTAGACATACACAAATTACGCCAGCCCGCCAGTTCTGTCATTGTCCTCGCCTCCATAACTACTCATTACAGTTATTACTTACATTTGAAGTAATACCAATTTAAGTGCTTGAAGATTAATTAAGTCGCTATCGTCGATGAAAGCTCGCTTATCACATAAATGTAAATTGGTGTCCGAGTGGAGTGGTTGAAGTGTGGAAGGTGCGAGCCAGTAATATGTTATCTGGCGATGATCGGCGTGTAGAGCGACATGGCGGCTGTATGTAGGCGGTGAAGAAGCAGCGTGAATGAGTAGGTACCTAGCGCGGCCAAGGATCGATAGAGCGGAGTGCGCAGGCCCGCCTCGGAGCACAGCTGGCGCGCGCCCGCCGTCGACCGCCCGAGCCGAACCTCAGTGCCTCCTACGAGGGACCCGCTTCATCCGCAGCTTCTCAGACTTGCTCCCGTCTCCAACGCGGACCCAAACGGTGCGTACCATCATCATTGCCTCATCGCACCCACACTCCACCACATATTTCTGCCTCAGGGCCGACGCCATATCTGAAAAATCACGTAAAACCTGTTACGCGAACCTTCATAACAATTCATTAGTGCCAGTGAAAATGTTTGTTTATAAACCGTAGCTTCTTGAGCTCGATTATCAAGTGTTTTTCTAGTTTTGTGGCCCTATTTTTATGTGCTCATTCACACATTGCATAGGAAACTGTTACAAAAGTTATACCTACTTGTACCTAGATATTATTCGTTCTGTTTGAGTAGATATATAGTGAATATGGTGCTATTGGTAAGTAGATCAATTTGTTGGTTTCATATTAATTTTAGTCGAGTTTTATTTGCAAAACATTTAAGAAAACCTCGAAGAGAACCTGTGTGGGTAAAGTGATGTCGCTATATCAAAGATACATAAAATATTCAGAGTTTAAGTTAGTGAAATGACATCGGGAGTGTTAGCGTGGGAGGCACCGAAAGGGCAGCTCGCTCCTACGTCAGTGAAATCGACATAGCTCAGCTTCTAGGTCGGTATAGATAGACACGGCTGCCATAATACCTTTTGTATGGAACCTACGCTACATGATCGATTAATATATTGGTTCGGATAGTGTATTAACAAGATTAGGGATTTACGAGCTTTGTTTCTGTTTTGTTTCAAGGAATACGTAATTTATGTAAAGCACGTGTATCTACCGTACGTACCTATACGTCTACCCTCAATCTCTAAACATAAATAGGTAATTTTACTAGGTATCTTACAAATCTATTCATTTTTACGGATTTCATCAGGAAAAAGAGCAAATTATTTCAGTTTATTATGATTGACTCAGTGAACTCTACAAATTCTACAATCAACAATGAGCCCACGAGTTGTATATTTTTTAACCCCGACATAAATAGGTAATTTTACTAGGTATCTTACAATTCTATTCATTTTTACGGATTTCATCAGGAAAAAGAGCAAATTATTTCAGTTTATTATGATTGACTCAGTGAACTCTACAAATTCTACAATCAACAATGAGCCCACGAGTTGTATATTTTTTAACCCCGACGGAAAAAGAGGGGTGTTTTAAGTTTAACGTGTGTATCTGTGTGTTTGTCCGTGTCATCGTACATAACTTCCAAACGGCTGAACCGATTTTGATTTAGTTGTTTATATTTTATTTGAAAGCTGACTTGATCGATAGTTTTCTTATCTATGATTCAAGAAGTTCAGCTATTTGAAGATTAACAGCATTTTTATATGGGGTTTTTAATTTAAAAAAATACTTGGTATTTAAATTGGCACATCATTATAATTTTATTGACTTCGATTGATATTCCGTTTTATAATTTTTGTTTTTGTCTGAATATTACTATTGATATGTGCCTACTTAATAATTCTTATTTTGTTTTATTTTCTTATTTATAATATTGTTAATTTGTTTTGTGAAAAGTGTATATGGACGTATTAGCTTGAATTAAATTATTATTGTTACTATTGATATAATTTTTTATAAAAACAAAATATTATTAAAAACTTAAATCTAGGGCACCGCCGGCAGCGGGCAGGGCCCAAACTACCGATGGTTAGGGCTGCAGAGTGAGACCTGACAATGCGTGCCGTGTCAAGAATTACTGCCTTCTGCATCTGACTCTTGACCCATCTGTCTAGCGAGAACCTTGTAGAGACTCTTCGCTATAAGACCGTTCTCAGAAACAATAATCGTCGAGTCAAAATTATTATTGAATACCTAGGTATCTACCTATTTTCCAAACTCCAAAGTATTTTTCGACAAGACATTAATCTTCATATTTAATAACCGCACATAATCCAAGACCAAGCCTAAATAAACAAACATCGCAAGTTCTATGAAACCATTTTGAGTAAAAGACGGCTTTAATACTACGAGTGAAGTAGGTATGTCCGTTCCCACAGAATACCTACCTAAGTACTAATATTTAGGTGCATATTTTTATACTGACGTCAATATCACGCAATGTTTCCGCAATATTTTCCGAAGATACTGTTGAATTTTTTATTATTGCAGCTGGATGCTCGACAAAGGACGTTGGTAGCGAGCTTTTCAATAAATAGTTTCCAATAAATCCGATGCTTGAAGCTTGGACAATCCCATCGGCCCACGCTCAGTCAACACTATACAGTCTTTTATTTAGGTATAGCTGGGTATTATAGGTGCTTGCTCTCGTAAAGTTGTTGAACCAATCCTCTCGTTTTGAATTACTTTTTATTATTTTCACTAACTAACGAACTATTTAAACAAATCTTAGAAATCGATTTTAACCTATTTTGAATTTTACTGTCGTATCAATTTAACGTTCCAAATATTACGTAGAAAAAAATGAATTACGTAGACGACGTTTTGAATTTACGTAGATATTCGCCAAAGAACCAGAGTCACCGACATAGCTATTAAAATCTGCAAGTTGAAGTGGCAATGGGCAGGCCACATCGCTCGAAGAACTGATAACCGATGGGGAAGAAAGGTTCTTGAGTGGAAACCGCGAACCGGAAGACGCAGCGTAGAACCGACGACATTGGTGAGAGTCGCGGGCATCTAGTGGATGCAGATAACAGCATGTCGTTCAGTGTGGAGGTTAAAGGGGAGGCCTATGTTCAGCAGTGGACGTCTTTTGGCTGATGATGATGATGATTGATCTAAAAGTATACAGGATAACGCGGAAAGGGTGTACTAAACCGAAAGGGATTTATAAAACTCACTAGTAATAATTATGAATAACTTTTACTATGGGACCAACCCTGAAATCGCGAAAAAATGCCCCATGAGCGTGTGGATACACGCATATTGTGGTAGAGTTCGGTAACCAAAACTATAAAATTCTAGTCAGGTTCATAGTTCGGAAATTTAATATACTTACTTAGTTTTAGAAAAAATTGCGCGAAAGAAGCTCTGTGGACTTTCAAATTTCAGAGATATATCATTCCGATTTCCGACTCTTTAGGTTTGGTCATGGTCACAAGGAAAACTAGGTAGTCGTTTTTTATACGGAGATGGTTTTCAGAAACGGTCAATGATCTTTGAGCTAGAACGTCTTGAATTTATTACAGTTTTATCGCTTTTACTCAAAAAGTTATAATAAGAAAATGTTCGAAATAGTAAATGTTTTTAATATTACCTAGATAAAAAAAGTGATGTATGAAACCTAACTTTTATTTTAAAATACCTATTTAACGTTACCCCAAACGATAATGCAGTAAAAAAACATCCCCATTTCTCATGTAACACACCAGAACTACTCCTAAAATGCAATATTATATTTTTTTTACTTTTAAAACCTATATTATATAGGTTATTGAGATCTATACTAAAACTAATTGTGCAGTTTCATGCACTTTACCTTAATACCTATAGAAGTTAGAAGGTTCTTAAATATTTGGACGGCTGGATAGACAGACAGACAGACAGACAGACAGACAGACGGACGGACGGACGAACAGAACGAACTTATAAGGGTTCCTTGTAGTACAACGGGACTCTAATTGCGTCAAACTACTTTCAGCTCGTGACTTTCGTGACCAGGTTGTAAAATAATACGAGTATTATAAATATTTAGAAAACAAATGGACTAAGGATAAATTAACATTTCAGTATAGAGGTCACAGTGATAATTAAGTCAAACATTTGCCCAAGGGCCTAAGTCCTATAGTAGCTCTATATGTCTATCTATACAGATCGGGATGAAATAACATTAGTCCTACTTTAAAATTTTGGTAGGTACTAGTCTATAGGATATCTGCTGGTGCCTATTTTAATTAGAGAACTGGCAGGAGTACCTTCTCTTTGCTATTTCTGCATCTAAGCGTTTATAAACGTAGGCGGATCCCAATTATAACGACGGCTCCGGCTCAGATTTTAACGAGATAAAATGTTGCCGCTGGTAGGTAAAGCTTATTTACCTACACTTAAATTTAAGTACCTCTTAGGTACCTGCTCAAAGTAGAGTGCTCACCCATATTTCTCACGTTTCAAAATATTTCAACGTTTTGAATTCTGTGGTTTAAAAAAGGTAACGTTTCCTCGGCTATCACGTGGTTCAATACTTTTTTTAAAAAATAAAAATAGGCCTGCATACTTTGGCATTGAAGTAGTGAATTGTGTCGATTCCACGCCCGTTTATGTTCTCTAATTAGGCTAAGTTGAACCTATAGGTTATTCTTCATTCTATTAGGTAAAGATAAACATACTTTCATTCCTTGATTACAATTTATGGCTGAAGGTGGAATCGCTAGAATTTAATCACTTCCAATCGTTTTAATTACATACTAATTAATTGATTTTATACTACACTTCAAGAGGTAGGTACCTTACCTACTTACCTAAATAGTACCTACATAATAAAACGTGAATATAATCTTACCAATAAGTCTGTATTAAAAAGTAGTCATAGGATCAGATAGTTATTTTTGTATGGATCCTGTTTTTTAAATATAAAACAGTGTCCGAACGAAGTAAAAAATATACAAATACTAGTTGCGCCCCGCGGTTTCACCCGCGCGCATAACTCCTTAAATTAAACCATCAGCTTTCTGCCAGTGAAGGTCCCGTCAAAATTGATCAGCCGTTTCGTTCCCTATGGGGACATTTTTTTTTGTTTAGTCACCAAAATTAGGTTTTAAGTAACACTACAGTATTAGTTAACAGTATAAAATTAAGCTCCCTACTGTTTAACCATACAATTTCACCAAGCGACATTCAACGAAATAAAGGTAGAGTTAATTTAGAGTTTTTTTTTGCTTTATTTTTCCTGGGAACGAGATTGCGTGCAGCCTATGTATGTTTGTTTTATTAGAAAACTAATTCGATTATACGAGTGTAGCTTAGGTAAACCACTTCTATAAAAAGGATGCGTACAAAACCTTCAGACCTTTTATCTTATTATTTGATAAGCTCATCAAGTCAGATTTGTCGTCGCACCCTTGATACCGTCTCAACCTTAAATTATGACAACGTTGGTATTTAATTCGTTCTAGCCGGACACATGTGGGAAGTGCGTAGGTAGATACCTTTTCTAAACAAAACAGTTGTCATCGTAAAAACCTAAATACAAGTAAAAGCTGAGCTCGGTACAATACCTACCGTCCCTACCGAAAACCACTGCGGGAGACCGGGAGAGTAAACCTATAGGTAGGTACGTATATTTTAAATCACTAAAGTACCCACACCTCAACATTCTCACCTGCTGGTGCAAATCAAACCTCGACAAACGAAACGAAAACTACCATTATTTAAAGTTTCGTCATTATCTGATGTCTAACAAAAAATAATAGGAAGGTACATACAGTATTATAAAAGGATAGCATAAGACGCTTATCAAGACAAATTGTGAAGAATTAATAGTCCGATGAACTAGGAAATTCTTTGTAAGCACACCCTGACAATAATTCCTCGGTCGCTGAAACTTTGCAGTGTGATAAAGCAATGTTCATGGTGTAGATAACGGTTGACAAATTATCTATGATTTTTACAAGGACTTTATTATATGCCATTAGGTTTTATAATGTCCTTGGATTTCAAAAAGGAAAATGTAGCTATTTTGACTAGCTAGTGTCATCTAGTGTTCTTATTCAAACTTTTGGAAGACGCTGCCTTTTCCGACATATTTTCAAATAACCCAAAATGCAGAGACGTAATTTGTATAGGTACTTTTACATACCTATTTGTGCTTTGCGTTAAATGATGTATATTTTGAATGCCTGAATGGGTGTTTAAAATTATATGAAAATCTACGTGTACCTACGAAGTCGCGGGCAACAGCACTAGTATTACATAAAAATGCAAACTTGATCGATTTTCTTCGTCGCCATTCTACGAGTACGTATATATTTTCCGTCCCTTGCCCGGAGTAAGTAGAGGTCCGTGATCGAATTACGACCTACCGTCGTTATTAATTATGCTCTATGCTTGCAACGAGAAGCCAACAGAATTTTATTACGTAGCAAGCTCCTGCATTTTCATTTATATATAATAAATACCCGTTGGTTCTAAACTATCTATGGCAACCCACTGCTACCTAAGTATGATAAACAAAATAGGTACCTAACTGCAAAATATAACCTTATGTTAAAAGATTCTCCAGACATAAAGACAAATCTAACTACAAGTCGTCTTCCGAAATCAGTAAGCCGTTTAAGCTAGTTATATAAAAACACATATACTTAAAAACACTCGATAAGCATTACCGGGGCATTACTGAGGCGCATTTGGGTAAAAATTGCTCGTGAAAATAAAACAATCAAGCCTATAAACTTGACTATCTATTACCATTATTATATTAGAGAGTTTTTACATCCATCATCAATCAATTTAATGATACCGTTACCGTGATCACCTGATGTCATCCTAAGTAGCACATTTATAAATCTCTAGTACGATCAAAAACTTGGAAGTGGTGAAAATATTTAACCGGAGGTACAATGCGCAGCGAACAAGGAACAGACTGTCGCCTTAACAACCACGGTCCCAAACCCTGTACAAGTATTTAGGTAGTATATATCGTTCGATAGGTACCTATTTTTTGGATAAAAATCCGGCAATAACTTGCGCGTCAGACATCGTGGCTTATCACAATTGTTATATTCAATCTTGCGACATCAGCTGATGCTCAGAAATATAATTATTTTATGCTTCTATCTATATATATAAAAATCAATTGCTGTTCGTTAGTCTCGCTAAAACTCGAGAACGGCTGGGCCGATTAAGCTGATTTTGGTTTTGAAATGTTTGTCGTAGTCCAGGGAAGGTTTAAACGGTGAGTAAACGGCTGGACCGATTTCGATGAAATTTTGTGTTCCTGGAACGGGTCATAGTAGCGAGGCCGAAGGCTGAGCTTACACCCGTGCGAAGCCGGGGCGCGTCGCTAGTTTATAATATTTTTAACGATCAGAATCTATTTGTTAAAGAACTATCATCACACTGCGATTTCACACGCCAGCATCATTTACCCAACCAACTTTTTCATATTTTTATTATTATCACGAATAAGTCCGCGTTTGAATACCAACTGTTGGTAAGCGACGATGTGGTCGAAGATGAAGCATGCAGACTTAGTAGATACCTATTTATTCTGCCTTGAAAAGGCCCAAATTATATCTTCTAAGTATTTTCTATTATAACTTCTTTTCTTTTTGAACATCTTTTCTTTTTACCTTTTTATCTACTTTTTTCTTTTCGTCGTTAAAATTTGTTAATCGTTATTTTTTTCTGCGATAAAAGGTAGGCTTATGTTAACTGGGGGTTTATGCTACCCCTATACAAAATTTCTGATTTATTTTCTTGTCTTCTGGCTGATGATGATGATACAAAATTTCATCGAAATCTATGTAGCTTTTATAGCGTTGAGTGACATCAACATACTCACAATTACAAACATACAAATTTTCGCATTTATATTATTATATTGAAGACGCAATAAAATTTCTGGTAATTATAATAACTGACAAAAGATGTACCTATTTTTTAAACTAAACTTCCTTGTTTTTCATCAATGTTACAAGATTTGTTTAACCGTTAAGGCTTTAGTAGGTATATTATTTTAATGGTTAGGTAAAATGTTATTTACATTTGTTCCAGATGTAATGTCACACGCGTCGATGCGTTTGGCCCTATGGGCGCTGGCGCTAATCAGTGTGCTAGCGCCCTCGCGAGCCGATGGAAACATAGGTAAGCCGCTTCTTGGTGATAAGGCTGCCCTGCATCTTTTTCTACCCAATTCCCAATGTTGCAATAGATGTCATACATATCGTATGTCATATATATACATATCGTACAGTGCAACCAACTGAAATTCTATACCTATTAAATGAAGAACATCTTTGTGTACATTGGGGTAATATTTTATATTCATTTCATTTTGTAGAGTAAGAGTCTCTATTGTATTTTATTTACAAAATGTTTTCATATTGAATTGAATGTTTGAATTGTTCAGTTCCATCACTCGGCCAGAAGCCCACGTGATCGCTAAGGGAAATGCTCAGCCAACCCTATCGTAAACGACCCTCATAACGGAAAATGACAACATTTTTGATCCCCTCACTCAGAATTTTCCACAAACGTAGCCAATGAGAGTTCTTGTCTTGTGTACTTGGAAGTATTAAATAACAAATTAATGGAAGGTACTAGGTAGGTCCCGCCTTTGGGATAGATTAGCCAAGTACCAGCTGGTGGCGTCGTAGCTCCATTAAGAAACATGCCAAAAAAACTAATCGGCAACGAATCCCTAGTTTAGACCTTAGCCTTGAACACCGATGCAAAGTTACTAGTCTATCGGCTTTTTATTTGTAGCCTCCATTCGGACTGAGCATCGGATCTACATGATCATTCCCTCCTGCTCATTTTTCAGTCGAAAGGCCAGGACGGGCACTAAAAGGCGAAACCGATTCATGGTTGATTTCCGAAAATCTGTACGAAAGCGTTTTGATTCTAATTTATCGTCCGAACAGCTAGACTGTAAAATGCGTTGCCTGAATAATGTTTCCCGATAGTTACGATCTGTCAAGTCGCGATTGAATCAGTTTCTTCTAGAAGCGTGCTCCATAGTTGACCGCGCCATTGCTTAACTTCTGACGAAGTGGCGGTCAAACGCAAGCCTATTATGAAATAAAATAAACCAGCCAAGTGCGAGTCGGACTCACGCACGAAGGGTTCCGTACCATTATCTATAAAAACGGTAAAAAACTTGTTTTTTGTATGGGATTAAATATAAATTTTACTTTAATTATTTATTTTTAAAATCAATATATAACTAAATATTCTGTGAATATTTCAAGCGTCTACCTGTTGCCGTTATCAATATCGAGCAAAAACGAGCAAAAAATCACGTTTGTTTTATGGTAGCACCCTTAAATATTTATTTTATTCTAATTTTAAGTATTTGTTGTTATAGCGGCAACGGAAATAAATCATCTGTGAAAGTTTCAACTGTTTAACTGTCACGGTTCATGAGATACAGCCTGGTGATAGACGGACGGACAGAAGAACGGACAGCGGAGCCTTAGTAATAGGGTCCCGTTTTACCCTTTGGGTACGGAACCCTAAAAACGAGCTGACTCACTCGACCGTATACTGGTCAATATTTTAATACTTGAACGATGCGTCCTTACAAACAACTGTAATGTTCCTTAACAAAAGGCGAGCTCGTGGTCGCGGACTAATACGCAATAAAAATACACGGTTACAGAACTGTAATACTAAGCCGAAACAAGGTTCTTGTACTCATCATTAATTTGTGACCAACTTTTACCATAGAACCAACACTGAAATCACGAAAAAAACTGTTCCATAAGTTTGTAGAGCGTGAATGACATTTAGTTGTGAAATATCTATTGGCGCGCCTTGGCAGTAAAACGTGACAGCAATTATTATCACGCTCTCTTATCCCGTCATGTTTCACATTGTTTCTGTTTCATGTTTCTGCCGGGCGTCCCGTACGGCCGACTGTTTTTTAGTGGAACCAAACAGCTGAAATTTATTTCGAGATTTCAGGGTTTGCGCTATAGTAAAAGTTATTCACAATAGCGAGTGCAATGACCTCCTTTCGGCTTAGTACCACAGTTCTGTGTAACTCTGTAAAGGTTATTACTCAGTTTTATAATCTCCAAGTTTTCTGTCTGACAATAAAGTTTATGTTGACCTTTCTGTGGCCTCTACTCTGTCTCGGCAATTTGAACCGTATGTTTAAAGTCTTATAACTATGTAGAGCTTACAAAGTTGCATTAAGCTAAGCCACCGAATAACAGAGGTCCAAAGGCCGGACTTTATATTAACAGAAGCTTTGCCCGGTAAAGCCAAACTAAAACCACAGTCTGATATCCCAGCTCAGAACTAAGTTATTGTTGCTTTGAGTGACAAAGCTAAGTCTTTCGACCAATGAACTATGGGTTCACTTTCTAATTAGGTATGTTCATCATAGTTAAATGTATGCAATGTTTCTGGTCATATTTGTCGCTGAAATAACATTTTGTGTCACCAACATGCACCGGGCCAGCATGGTGAATTATATTGGTGATGATTTGGTGAATTTATAGGGTCCATCCTCTCTCTGAGAGAAGGCCTGTGTCCCAGCAGTAGGAACATGATAGGCTGATAATGACGATGATGAACTCTTGGTGTATGTGTTTTCCAAAGTGGAGACTACGAACCAGCAAACGCAGCGTACGTATGTGGCTAGATGTACTGACTAATTGACGAGGATTTTCTTGAGTTCAGGGCAGCTCTTGCTAACGTTCGGAAGCTCTTAGGACGACCGCTTATCCACACTCACCTATGGGGAGGCTCTGCCCCCTTACCCACGCTAACAGACACGTCAACTCGACTGACGAACCGCCGTCAGACCAACGGGAGAGAAAGACAAAACTTTATCTTTCTCTCCCGTTGGTCAGACGGCGGTTCGTCAGCCAAGTTGACACGTCTCTTAGCTACTTGCAGCTGGGTGCGAAAAGTCGAATAACAGGCGTGCCTTGGGAGAGGCCTCGTCCAGATGTGAACTAAGATAGGTTGATGATGATGATTGTTTTTTACAGGTTGTCTATTCAGTGCGTCTCTTTGCGTGGAGGGAGTAGAATGGTGTTACGATGGTGAGTCTGAATTAAATAAATTATTAGACGAAGCAAAGCAAATGTGCAGTATTGCGTTTGAATGTATGGATCTTCCCTGAATGTCGGTTAAAGCGCTTATAAGGATAAGTGCTTTAACTGATTTGGATAAATGAGATGTCGATAGATTCTTTAAACTTCAGGAGTAGGAGCTAGGTAGTAAACTTCAGGGATGGTCACTGAGTAGGACCAGTAGCCTGAGTGAGTGGTGACGTTATCATAAAAAGGTAATAAAAACATAAATTCCGGGACTCATGTGTTGAGACGTATCGTTGTAAAGTATATTTTTTTTAAATTTAAGTGTGTTTACATAATTTTTTGTTCATGAAATCGTCGTTTTCCGTTTACGAAATATATCACAAAATAGTAATGTATTCCACCTAAAATCTCCTCAGGTTTTAATGTCTTATTAGAAATAAATCTCTATACAAACCATAGATTCTTTGCGTACCTACCTAAAGCAAAAAAAGGTCTGGAGTACAACCCAATAAAAATGTCATTAAATACAATGAGTTACTATATGAATATTTTTTTCTAGATTTTGCATTTGGAAAGTGCATACCAGTGTTGGAAAATGAGCCGGAAGATGGATCGCTTTACCGGTAAGTTTGATAACCGTTTTCTGGCGTGAATAAGATTGGCGCAGAACTGGAAAGTATGGTGTGTTAAAAGGGGCCTACATTCTTCTGTTAATACACGTAACAATTAATTGATAAGGACGTTTCACTCGTTTTTTGAAATGATGGTGATATTTTTAAGCGTTATCAAGTTTGGTTTGGATCACACGAAAAAATTCTCACTTCAGTGGTTTGGATAGCTGTTTATGAATAAACTAGATGCGACACGCGGTTTTACCCGTAATTCACTGAATTCCCTCAGAATACGATCATTTTACGGCAAAAAAGTATTCACCGCTTTTCAATTGTTAATATCTAATTATGTGTTTAAAAATAGGTAAGAGTATGTATGTATATCAGTCTCTGGCAGCCATATTACAAGCTTTGCTTAGTTTGGGATCAGATGACCGTGTGTGCAATAATGTGCCAGATATTTATTTATTTATTAATCAGCTCAATGCAAAAAGTCTCGTTGAAATGTTGCTCTGTTGCTGCGTGAAAAAGAAAGAAACAAACACACTTTCGATTTATTTGTTTATGTCAACAGCTATTCGATGAGCTCCGAGCAGCTGGAGTGGTTCGAGGCCGAACTGCAGCGGCTGCTGGCACGTGGGTACCACTGGGAGCACGCATACACGCAATGCGTGCTCCAGGCCATGCTGTACACGCTGCGCGGCTTGTGAGTACAGTGATGCATAGATGATGAGCTGGGGCTCGATTTTTGAACCGCTCGTATGATATTTCGCACGAAAATGACTTTCGAACAAATTCGCAAATAAAAGTTTTTTGAAATAATCATATCACGCAACGTTTGAACTAGAGATGCCGCGATTAGTTATTCGATTTTTATCGCCATTTTTTCATTATTCGGCGAATAGCTAATAATATATTCTATTATTCGACTTTCGCGAATAGTTATTGGAAATGATTTTTAAATGAAAAAAAAAAACTGCAGTACTGATTTAAAAACTATTATTATTTATTGTTCTGTACAATTAATAGCATAGCAAACTAGTAATTATCATTGATATTAAAAGTTTACAAATAAATCAAGTCATACTTGTATTTACAAAGTAAAGTCAGATCTTTTTAATCAGGATTCGGACTGTAATTTGAACAATATCTTAAAAAAGGTATTGTTAATTACTAATAACAAATAATGTCAACTTTTGGTATTGAATAATTTGACTATTTCACCATAACAACTATTCGCGGCATCTCTAGCATTTGAACCCTTTGAATTTTCTTTCTATCAATGGATAACATTGCATTTCGCAAGATATTTTCCTGCGAAACCATACGAGCGATTCTAAAATCGAGCCCCTAGAAACAGGAGCAGCATCTGGTGGCACAAGGGTACCGCTAGGATCACGCACACTAGTAGTGGTATATCCTTACATTGAAGCATTTGACTACTCTACGCCTAAACGAAAAAATTCTCACTTCAGTGCTCTACGCTATAATACTCTTGCTACGTCCGGTGTAGCAATCTCTACGATATGTCTACGCGTGTACGTACTATAATCAACGAATCCGTTGAAGGTCTGCTACGCCGCCTACGCGGTTGCTGGCTACGCCGCTACGCTAAATCTTGCTCTACGACTTTTTTCATAGATTTATTTTCTTGTGATTTTTCTCGCTAATAAGGAATATTTTTTACTCAGAAAAATAGTTAACAAATGTTTTTTAATGGAACCATATTTGATGATAACCGCTTTGTTTTAGGGAATCGACAAACGTAAACACAAAAATTTGCGAAAATTTCGCTGACCCAAAACTGACTTCTGATCTTGAAAGCAATGGAGATCGACCTTCAGAAGAAGTAAGTTCATAAGTACGAGTATAAACACTACTACTTAATATAATGTAATATAAAATTACTTTAAATGTACTATACGAGTAGAATCGAAACTTAACCATTCAGAAAATGAACGTTCAGAGAAATTGTTGCCCTACGTAACGTACTTGAACCATATTACTAAACCCCAGGTACCTGCAGCTGAAACAGCTTTTATCAATTTCACGCCAAACTCCGCCTACTCTGAATTCGCAAACGAAGTTTACAACCCGCCGTTCTCACCTGACGAAGACCCTGCAGCATATTTAGCAAAAGGTAAAAAAAAACCACATGTCTGTAATATAAGCTGTCAAAACCACAGAAAAGAGCCCTCTCTTTTCTGTGGCTCTGTCAAAACTTTAATCGCCCTCAACCCATTTTGGACTATCTGAATATCTAAATCTCACCGCTGGTGGTAAGTTATTAGTACGTACTTCAATTTCCCAACTAGCCACCAGTCGCGAAATGATACTCTTGTACTTCCATATCACAGCTTGTGGTGAAAATTATCTCATTTGATTACTGGTGCTACCTTTAGCAACTTTTTCTAAAACACCTAATTGTTTTATTTTACTTATCAGTTACCGGAATAGGTGACAACAAACCATTTGATGTCGAGAACCCGAGCGACAAGCTCCGTGATCTGATTTTAAGTGACGTCGAAGACTCCCCCGCTATTCGCCCGTTTGAAGGCTTCCGTGAGAGGATCCAAGAAGATAAGGCAAAGGATTTTATCGATAATGATCCAAGCGCAGTCATCTCCAAGAAATCCATGCATGATCTAAGCCAAAATGATCCAAACGTTTTTGCGGATGAAGAACGCATCGGAGCTCACTTCCGCAAACACAAGCTAAAGCCCCTCCCAAACACAGCTGAATACGTAACAGGTAACAGACTGAGCTCTCCTCTCGATGAAGAGGTCCGAGAAAACGCCTGGAAAAACTACAAGCTCAGTTTTGAAGAGAAAAACTTCCCGTTTGAGTACGAAAATCCAGATTTACCAGAGTCTAGAGTATACATGGGCGAAGATGGATCCCAAGAGCTCACAGGTGATTCCGGAAGTGGTGAAAATATTTACCCTTATCAACAAAAAGGTAAAACTCATATTTCTCGATAAATGATAATGTACTTGTATCTTAGTAACCCTAATTTTGTTGCCTCATGCTTTGTATATATCACTTCAGATCAAAACACTCCAGCTTTGGACTATAAGGATTCAAAAAATATGGAATATTTGATGAACTACTGGCGAGGAATAGTAGAATCTAAGACGAACCAGCAAGGTCCTCTTTACGCTGAAGGAGGGCCCCTCAAGCCTGACGAATTGCAGGGTACGTGATACAAAACACTGACCGTACTTGAAACAAAGTAACCTATATGTAAAGAAGGCATTGCGTTGCTTCACTGCTTTGTTGCATTGTAGGAAGACAGCAGAACTGTTTCACTCATTTCAAATATCCAACTAACATTCATTCTTCTGAGTTTTTCAGTTGGTGTTTTATTTTAAGTTCGGCTATGTTGTTTTAATGTGCCCCTCTACTCGACGACAATTGGCCCGATGAATGATAACACCAGAACTAAGGTGCTATAAATACCGACGATGTTTCAGGTGAAAATTACAATTTAAACCCCGAAGACATCCAAGATTTGCTCGATAGCGAATGGGGCTTTAAGCGTAGGGAAAGAGACGATGTAAAAAAGCCTGGGCCTCGCCTGGACGCGAAAACGTTAAAGATTTTATACCACAATAGATCCGCGACAGGTTAGTGTCACAGCAGCCTCGACAGCTGTGCTAGTGTCTCGATGTTCCCTCGAATAATCCGCCGCCGGGCTAACGCTGCATTGGAGTTTAAAGTATATTTTATTTCCTAAACTTTATTACCAGCACCTCCAAGTTTGTATAGAACACCGCACTAAATGTTTCAATCTCTGCACTTTTTGTTTACCTTATTCAAGCATGGAGCCATTCATCGGCCGTTCCACAGTGTCGCCTATTAATGTTCTACAGTATAAATAAAAACGCCAACTCAGTGTTGGGCTCTGTTCCTTTCCGACTTTTCCTTTGTTCTATTGTGTTGTGTGATATTGTTTTTAAATCAAACTCAATTTTTTCATGTTTGTGGGCGTATTGTTTTTGGATGATGATGTGCTTTTTATATATTTCCATCATTACTGTTACTTAATCGCTTGTCTAGAACATACCTAAGTATACGCAATACAGCCATTTTAACATGTTTAAGAATCAATTCAACATTAATATATTAACATATTGAGATAAACCCACCACTAAATAAATACTATTCTGCATGAATTTATCAAAAATAATATGAATGTAGTGGGATCATTTAAACAATTGTAGTTTTAATATAATTTTCGTAATTTATTGTGATGTTTCAGGTCATGGATCGTCTTACCTGCACAAATCTGACAAAGAGGAAGGACATAATCATAATGAATACGATTATGACCCATCGTATGCGTATGTGTTATTCAAAAATAGGTAGGTTTTATATGTTTGTTGCAAAAGCTTAGCCTGTCAACCATATAAACCAACTATTATATAGTCTTATCCAAAAGCACAGCGAAAAACAGTCATTGACCTAGGTAGTGTTAGCACCGATAATACATCGCTCTCCAAATAACAATGCATTGCTTCCCTATCGTTTTACGTTTCTACAACGTTCGTAGTCCGGGGAGGACGGCGATTCATTTGTCCCACCGTACCTACTACAAATGCTACTACGAAGCGTAAAACGACAGGGAAGCGATGCATAAATGTATAGAGAGCGATACTTTCGTTTTTTATTCATGCTAGCATAATACCTATGCCAAAGGCCGTTTTAGCTATGCTTTTAGAATAGACTATGGTTGGTTTCACAGTTGTGCGGGTCGCCCGTACGGGCTCTACATAGTAAAGTAAAGTAAGAGTAAGTAAAGCGCTAGAACATCGTTTCACAGCGACATGGATTGTTCCGTACGAGACTTGCCTCCGCGTAGATCCCGTCTCCCGTAGTACGGGCGACCAGCATGGGTTTCCCGCACAGCTGTGAAAGCAGTCTACAGGACAGAATAATTTCTGCGTATTGTGGAACTTGCACTGGTATGGTGTCTGATCTATTGTAATACCGCGTTCACATATTGGCCGTTTGCTTCAAGATCGAATTCTCATCGAGCGTGTTTTGTTTGTATTTTTACCTCCTGTTTTTATCTGTCAGTCTTGCTTTTTAAACACACTTTAAATGTTTCTTTAACGTTTTTAGTAAGTCAAACAGGTCAAAAACTGAAGGTACAAAAACAAATTGCTAGGGAACTATCTTGAGGCCAACACAGCCAATATGAAGGTGCGGGGTTACTACACAGTACTACGATTTTGATCCACATTTAGTGACGCGTTTTTCAGTATGATGTGCCACCACACAGTAAGAGCTTCCCTATTGCCTTAAGAAATACCGTACTCATCACTTTCACAAATTAATGGGAACGTACAAAGTCACGCAGCTACCTTTGTGGCACTTGGTGAAAATAAGGAGCACGTGTGCAACTAGCAAAAGGCACTCCACTCCCTCAAAGCAATGTCGTTAGAAACTGTCACAGCAGCGCTAGCATAGTTTTTACTTTCGTTGTGGGAATTTCGTCATTACGACATTTGACGCTTACCACAAACAAAAAACTATTATAGTTTTATCTGAAACAAAAAGTTTATGCCGGCTAACCCTGCTGGATAATCAAGAAGTGCCGGTGGTGTTCACCTTACACTCATTCTTTGCCCGGCACGAATGTATTTCTTATACCTACACCCAAAAAAAAACATAAATTCAGCACTGATAGACAGTCGAACATCGCACCAAATTAGAAAAAAACGAGTGGGAGGCACCTACACAATACGTTATTATTCTTACTTTCCCATGAGCTTTACTGCTGAGCTTCACTGATTGTCGTCATTGTGGCTTTACCCCCAGGTTCCTTACTGACTGGGAGAAGGGCATCTCTTTCATATCAAGACTCGAAGAAATGCTTGGCTTAGAGAAAGACACTTTTACCAACCCCCGGTAATTTTATTTGCGCCTCTTGTAATGTGAAAAGTCTTCTTGAATTGTTAAAGTTTAAAAGAAAAACCTAAGTAGTCGGCTAATAATTTTATGCTATTTTAGCGTGGACCCAGGAGAAGTCACATTCAAAGTTGAGAAAAACGGCAAAGGATATGACGCAGTCGACGTTGCGAGACGTGTTGGTTAGTTTCCATATTATAAATAAGTACTAGATATTAAAGTTTGCTTGTTGTATGTTCCTTTTAAGTATGTTTCCTCTATATTTTGGGACCTTATATAAAGGTTATTTAATTTAATGTTTAGATACCATCAAAGATGATCTACGGCGAGCAACTGGCGCCCAAATTTTATCGACCGGAGTTGGTGACAGGGTGAGAACTAATTCAATTACACATCTTGGTATCCCTTAAAGTATTTACTAAAGATTGATTTTATGTTTTTAGAGCAAGCACCCGGTGATCAGGCATGTAGATACTCCAGAAAACCTCTTCTTTGGCCTAGAAATGCCGGTGCTTTTGGCGTTGGTTGGAAGTCTCTCGGTCCTCGTCGTAGGAGCTGTGGTCTTTGCCGTGCTTTTGAAACGCGACATGAGCGGCAAGAGGAAGATGCAAGGGCTTTCTGGAGCTGCTGAGATTGACGCTGAAGCTACCAGGGATTATCAGGTACCATAAAAATCACCAAATAATGTTATTTTACTGTGATAAGTGGTAGGTAGCTAGGTGGATTTTTAAAGAATTTGTTAGCAAAGAACGGATTGAACGCATGAAACTGAGAGTTTGAATGCCTCAACACCTCGCTCAGTCCCGCTTACAATTGTACTAATCATAAAAAACTCGTATTAACTTTAATTGTAACGTTACCCAGACTGGGTTGATTGTCTGCTCTATATGGTTGTATAACCTTTCTAAAAAGTCGTCAGGATATAGATGGATTCGACTATCAAGAGACCGAGGGGAATGGCAGCAACAAAGGAGGGCAAACACCAGTGGGTTATTTAGGGCTAATAATGATGATGATGGACGGTTGTAGGAGCTGTGCCGCGCTCGCATGTCAGGCAAGTGGTCGGGGCAGCAGACTACAGCCGCCGCTCCGCCCCATCCCGTGGACCCTCCACAACGCATAACTTCGCTCTCACGGGAACCGGAAGGCAACTCTCCTTCCACTCGCTCCAGTACTTCTTCGTGGTATGTGTGAAATGTCTCCTTATTTTATTCTCTATTTAAAGGTTGATCGGAAAAATGAAATGTACCAAATAGACTCCACTATGACTACTGACGACGACAACTACGACTCTACTACGCAGTCTGCATAAAAATGTCCTTTTTGCAGGAGTGAGGAGCCAGCTCTGACTAATATGGACATTTCTACTGGACACATGGTTTTGGTAAGTGAATTTACTTATTTAATTGTTTCGACTTTTTGGGCGTCTGAACTTTTTGAACTTGTGATTATGGAAAATTTTCTAGCTAATAGTCTAAATATAGCTTTATAACTTGTGTGAAAAAAGTCAAAATTTCGTACGTTTTTATCGTATTTTACCTTAGCTTATTTTATTGTTGGATAACGGTAAAAAAACAAAACGGTAGCTAACAAGCTCTTGGAATTGAAAAACAAGACTCACTTTGAGTCGCTTGTCGCTGCATCAAACTAGTTTTTTTTTTAATATACGTAACCTATTCTGTCCCTGTCTGCTGAACTCTCCTCCATTTCCTTCCATAAGTCAAGAGTTTTTGTTTTAGATTATTTTGCTAATATTTTAATATTGGTTCTTCGCGCCAGGCTTACATGGAAGACCACCTTCGCAACAAGGATCGCCTCGAGCAAGAGTGGCGAGCCCTCTGCGCGTACGAGGCGGAGCCCTGCGCCACTACCGCAGCCCTAAAGCCTGAGAACACCGGCAAAAACCGCTACGCCGACGTGCTGCCGTATGACCACTCCAGGGTTACTCTGAACACGCTGTCCAACCACGTCGGTTCTGACTACATAAATGCTTCTACCATTGTAAGTCTAATTACTTATAAGCATAGGGCACGAAAAGTGACAATACATATTTGTGCCCCGACAAGGTTTCTTAGCGCATAACCTGCCACTAGCCATGGGTTGTATGGAGATTTGTCAGATCACGTGTCACGTCACTAGGGGAACGTACCCAAACTACGTGACCCGTTCAGGGGGAGAGGTCTTCAAAATACCATGCTTGGTCACAGGACCGGGGAGGTGGGCTTAGGTTTTCGTCACGTACTCAATATCCTCTAATGAAAACTCGCGCTTTTTCGAGCTAAGTATATATTTAAATAATGCACGCACTCTTGGCGTCATGCGGCAAGCGCTGTATTATTGAAGACAAAATATGAGCTATTAGCTGTACCTGCGACTTCGTCCGCGATTTCTACAGAAAAAAATAGCCTATGTCCGTCCTCATGATACATACTATTACCTCGCAAAATTTTATCGAGATCGGTTAAGCCGTTTATCCGTGATTATGTAGCAAACAGACAGAGTTACTTTCGCATTTATAATATTAGTGTGGATTTGCTGCATTTAGTAGGAATGCAACAATATAATTAACAAAAAAATATGCAACTGAATTTAAAAACGAGCAATTCTATCGCCTGATGGTAAGCGTCACGCTTGCCTATACAGTTTAATGCCATCCGGAATTTAGAACTTCAAAAGTTCGAAAACCTGCGCGCCAACGCACTCCGAACTTTACCCTGAGATATTAGAGTACTACACTTTTTCTATTGCTTATTAAAATGTAGCTCATAAATATAGCTGGTTAATGAAAACGAAATGAAATCAATATCTATACTAATATTATAAAGATGAAAGATTTGATTGTTTGTTTGCATTGAATAGGCTCTGAAACTACTGAATTGATTTGAAAAATTCTTTCACTGTTGGGATGCTCCACTATCCCCGGGTGACATAGGCTATATTATATTGTTTAGCGAGGCCGAAGGCCGAGCTTACACCCGTGCGAAGCTGGGCCGGATGATTAGTAAATTATATTCTGACAAGTATGGCACCCAGAGGCGTGACGTAATTTTTTGTTTTGTGGGAAAGGGACAGAGTTTTCTCTACCAAAAACTTTAAACGCTTATATATATATATCAGAATATTAATAACCAATTTAAATTATTCATTGAGTGTACGTACATATTATATTTACTTACATTATTAATCAAAGCTATTGGTTTCAACGATTTAAACATCAGACATCTACCCTATTATGAAATTTACGAACACACGCACACCGAAATTATATATACAAAGATGAGCAGAATAAACGTTGCCTTTGACAAATAGATTATTTAAAGAAAAACAAAGAATCAAAATTTACCCTATGACTCTTGGCATGAAGACGAATCTAACGACACCTCACACATCAATATCGATCAAGTCGTTTGGGCTATAGGAGGTAATATAGAAACATTAATTAATACAAACATTTACTACCTTTTTTAAATCCAGTGATTATAGTCTTGCGATTGACCGCCAACTTGCCTGATGTTAAGGGATAAATCTACGATGGAGCATATATTCTTGCCCAGAAGAAACCGATTCACTCGTTATTTGAAGACATTTGCCTTACCTACATACGCCTGTAAGACTACCCTCTTTCTTGAACAGTCGGGTAAAAAAGGACGGCACGCGTCTGAAGTTAGAACTGAATTTGTGTACATCATGGTAACTTACAATTCATTTGAAGACGTTGTGTGTTGCTTCTCCCTTCTTTCATTCATGGTGTTTGTACCGCAGACGGATCACGACCCCCGCAACCCGGCGTACATCGCGGCTGCTGGGCCGCTCGCGCACACCGCCCCCGACTTCTGGCAGTTGGTATGGGAGCAAGGCAGCGTTGTGATGGTGATGCTGACCCGGCTCACGGAGAACGGACAGCAGCTCTGCCACCGATATTGGCCTGAGGAAGGATCGGAACTTTATCACATTTATGAGGTAAATTGTTTCTTGCCTCGTAAATTTTGATAGCTTTTTTTAAATCCTAATAGGCTTGAGTATGGCCGCCAACTCGCTTGATTTTAAGCGATGATGCGGTCTACGATAAAGCACGCTTGCCTATATGAAACCGATTTACTCTTGATTTGAAGACACAAGAATTGAATGAAATGAAGAAAAAAATTAAATTTTTATCATTGCTTGATTTGACACTACTTAATTTTAAAGTGTCTCGAGTCAGTTATCTAGTGTACGTTGACAGTTTCTAGTTTACAACAAATAATAATTTTTATTTTGTGTAACAAACATACTAACTTTTATAAAAAGTTACATTTACCTAATATTACTAAGCGCGCGCAAAAAATAAATACTGATAAATATTTTCGTCAGCAAGAGCCCGGCCTAGCCGAATTTGTGGCCCACTGCTAAGCCATTATCAGGCACAAGTGATAGCTATGTATGACTACACCTGTAACAATGTAAATGCGTTTCAGAAATAAATATTTCATCATCCTCAACCATTTTCCACCCACTGCTAGACAGACTCTTCTTCAGCGCATCTTTTCCAATCCTGTGCCATTCTCGCCCACTGCTTTCCCTCCACCTTAGCAATGTCGTCCAACTAGCGGGGGTGGTGGTCCGTCTGGTGGTCGCTTTCCGTTCCACGACCATCATTCTGCTACTGCTTTCTACCACCATCTGTTATCCCTTCTGATCAAGTCCCATCTACACTTAATACTCGTGATCCGTTTAAATATTTAATTTACCTTATAATGTACCTATATTTCTCAGGTGCACCTAGTGAGCGAGCATATCTGGTGCGACGACTACCTGGTACGCAGCTTCTACCTCAAGAACCAGCGCACCGGCGAGACGCGCACCGTCACGCAGTTCCACTTCCTCTCCTGGTCTGAGAACGGGGTGCCCTCATCTACCAAGGCACTGCTCGAGTTCAGGAGGTGAGTCAAAGAAAGACACTATTGTACATTTTTCTTGTGTCACATACACAATGTATCCAAACAATCACTCAATGTCGCAGAAGTATAAAGACAGTCGCTCATTAGACCCATTCTGCACCCGCCTAGTTAAACGCAAGGCCTTGAAATGTGGAGCCCTGTTTCGTATACCTTTCAATAAATAGGTGTTGCCCGCGACTTCGTACGCGGAGAAAAAAGCCCGTACCTACTGTTGTTCTTGTACCTACCTTTCACACTCCTTTTTACTCCCGTTCCATAGAAATCCAACTAACTTCCATCGTGCTTCCAATCCACTACCGCCTCGTCACAATCCCATACCCAATCTTATAAATATCCCATCCGACTTACAATGTTCTATCCCGCTTAGCTTCATATGTAAAGTAGTTTTTGAGATTTTGTGATAAATCAGTGGCGTTTCAACCATCTTTATCTATCGTTTCTGTTTTAAAAATAATATTTATCACAAAACGTTCAATCCATTTCTCTAATCGTGCGAAAGACTTACAATTATCCTAATTGTAAATATAACTTTTCAGGAAAGTGAACAAGTCATACAGAGGAAGATCTTGCCCGATCGTAGTTCACTGCAGGTAAGATTTATTATTATTATGTTCAAGTGTTTATTATCTCGAAATTATATGAATTTCGGTAGTAGATGAAACAACACGGGCCTAAACCAAGTGTTGTTCATTTTGAGGGGTTGAATCAATAAGTGATTCTTCTTGTAAAAATTTCCGTACGATACGACAAGTATACAGAATTGCAGCTTTTTGCATTGTTATAAAAATATTTTTAGGTAAGTCTAGTAGTTTGATACCATGGTGAAGGTATTTGGGTATTACTCCTGTGCTAGAGAGCACCAAGGGCACAATGTATACTTTTTCCATCTTCCAAATCCTAATTATTTCTTCTTTTAGTTCTGTATATTTATGTATTTTCTCGGTTATAGTTTTTTGCAAATTATGTGTATTGGGGATTGCTATATCAATTAGGTATACGGTTTTTTCAATTTTGTCTGTTAACGTAATGTCTGGTCTATTATTGTGTATAGTTTTATCTGTTAATATGGCTCTATCGAAGTACATCTTGTGAGTGGAACTCTCCAGTACTGGTTTTGGAACGTATTGATAGTAAGGTTTGATTGTATTGTCTACGAGTTTGTGTTTTATTGCAAGTTTTTGATGGATAATATGTGCAACCTGGTTATGTCTGTGTGTGTAATCGGTTTGAGTGAGAGTTGGGCAAGCGCTTGTGATGTGTTGTATAGTTTCTGGATGACGATGGCACTTTCTGCATTTATCGTTTTGGGCATTTGGGTCTTTTATGATGTGCTTTCTATAATTTTTAGTATTTATTACTTGGTCCTGTATTGCGATCATGAATCCTTCGGTTTCAGGAAATAGATAACCTATTTTAAGCCATTTGTTTGAAGCTTCTGTGTCTACATGGTCCTGCTCTAGGTCGTGGATGTGTCTGCCGTGTAATTCTTTGGCCCGCCATCTATTTAGTTTTTGGTGTTCATGTCCTTGCTGTGTATTAAATTGTATGTCTATGTTTGATAAATTTAATGGTGTATATTTATCATCTATTGCAACTATTGCGGCATGAATTTCGCTCGAATTTGATTTTTCATAGAAAAAATTTCTCAGATTTAGCACTTGTTTCTCCCACAATAGTTTTAGATCTATAAGACCCCTACCTCCATTTTGTCTTTTTACTGAGGTTCTTTCAATTGCTGATTTTGGGTGTAAGAAATTGTATTTGGTAAGGGTTGTACGAGTTTTTATTTCGAGTTTGTTGATGTCAGTTTTTGTCCATTTTATTACTCCAAAAGAATAAGTTAGAATCGGTATAGCAAACGTATTTATGGCTTTAAATAATTTTTTTGCATGCAATTGTCTTTTGCAGATGAGGTTTAGTCTACGTATGTATTCGGTATTAAGATTCTTTTTAATTTGGATGTGGTTGATTATGTTGGACTGATAAATGCCAAGGTATTTATAGGTGTCTGAGGGTTCCATTTCTGCAAAAGTATTATGTCCTACTATTTCAGGATCAGTTGTGGTCACTTTACCTTTGTGTATGTGTAGCGTTCGACATTTATCTAGGCCAAAAGTCATGTTAATATCTGTGCTTGGCCAAAAGTCATGTTAATATCTGTGCTCCAAAAGTCATGTTAATATCTGTGCTTTATTATTATTATTATTAATCATTTATTTCAGACCAAGTCCATATACATTACATTAAAAACACAAATTACATTAAAATCAGCTAATAAAATAAAATTAGAATTAGGTGCATGTCAATAGTAACAATAATTAAGGATAAGTTAAATGAACTATAAATGAGTAAAAATTGAAATTAAATGTCACAAAATAAAATAAAACAAAATGAAATCGAAATCAAATGTCAGCAGTTTATCTATTATTATTAATATGGACATGTAACCGCACTGCATGGTTAATGACCGGACAGTCGATCCGACCTGCAACAACACTCAGAATGCTGTTGGTGCTGCTCCGGACACGGTTTAGCATCGAGGCGGCTCGTTTGCGCATTATGGCATGAAAGCCGTCCACTCGAGCGTCAGCAAACATGCCTGATGCACTGCAGCGCCAGGGCAGCCTTGCCTATACCCTTGCAATCTTTACCATAGAATACTACCACGCACATGCTCACAAACGGACTAACTGTTGATGTTGTTCTGTTGAAGAAGTCTTAAAAGTGATACACGAGTAAAACCTCGACATCGTGCGCCTCGAGGTTTCACTATTACACGTTTTTTTTATTATTATTTTTATTTCTCTACGAACACCAATCGGCCATTTTGCCTGAAATTTGTGGTAGGTAGCTCGTTTTCTGCTCAAAAAAGGTTGTTTTTAAATTAAAGTTACATACCGATTGTTATGTATAAAAAAATATGTTTGGACCAATATTAAACTTTTGTTAAACATTTAATTTTGTATTGTTATTCTCGAAGTTTTGTGTTTCTTAGATTTTACATTCAGTCATTTTATATCTTCAGAAATGTTGAAATGTGCGTGCGAGATAGTGGACGCATGTAACATAGGCCCTTAACCGATGATTGTTTTGTTTCGGCAGTGACGGCGCAGGTCGCTCCGGCACGTACTGCCTGATCGACATGGTGCTGAACCGCATGGCGAAGGGTGCCAAGGAGATCGACATCGCCGCTACCCTGGAGCACATCCGCGACCAGCGCGCACGCACCGTCGCCACCAAACAGCAGTTCGAGTTTGTACTCATGGCCGTAGCTGAAGAGGTTGGTACCATATTTTTTTAACTCTGCTCTGACTAGGTTAACGTTTGACCGGAATCTCATCTGATGGACAGCGATGATGCGGTCGAGGATGGAGCATGTTTGCCTAGTAAACCTATTAACTCTAAGATTGTAAATCTGGTGAAACACAGACGCGAGCAAAGCGTTCCATGTTGACTATTTTATAAATGCTACCGTAATAATAGTACGTTTATTTAATAAACAATATCATGTCATCATTATCAGCCATTCATGTTCCCATGGTGAGACACAGGCCTTCACTCAGAGAGAGAGGATGGGCCCTATGCATGTCCATGTCCAAACAGGTACCGTCGATCGTTCAAGAACGTCAAAAGTTCAAAGACATGACATTCACCAACATGCATTGGGCCAGTGTCCCAGCAGTGGGAACATGAAAGGCTCATAAAGATGAGTCGCTATATTAGGCTATGGATAAAAATATATTTGTTACATTACAGGTGCACGCGATTCTAAAAGCTTTGCCCGCCCATTTACAACAAATGCAAGAGAAAAAGGATAAAGAAAGAGAAAAGGAGAAAGACAAAGACGTCGCCGACAAGGACAAACCCAAGTGAACCCGCTTAATCATTATTTTGTGCTAGATAACGTTGAAACTGATTGTGTACGTTTAATATATTTATTCATTAGATATTTGGTGTAATATTCTTCAAATAAAGAATTTCATCACCTTAACGATGCTCGGATATTGGTTCATTGCAGTCGTGGTATTTCTATGAATACGCCTTTGAGGCAATTAGGCATTGATGCACTCACGAATTACGTGTGCGTATATTTTGTAACCCACGTATTTTTATATTCGTCCATTAAATACTCAATTGCCTGCCGCGACAGCAATGTACTTAGACACCAACATATTATGTACTTTACGATATGACTTATGCCTCCTTCGTAACCGAAGTTCTTTGTTTGAATAAGTAATTTATAAGTCGCCATTGCTTATCTTGCTTTTCAGAAAATCAGAGGTTACACATAGTTTTATCCAAAGCAAAGTAGAAACACCACATTATTTTTAAGATGTAAAGGCACTACTTAACTATTTTGATATAAAGCTTAGCGGGGACTGAAATATTATCATCATTTCGGTGCCCTTATATTTTACAAAATGTCCCGTGCATTTGTTGTTTGCTAAAATATTTTGGACATTAGTATATTGGTCAATTGTTAAGACTTCTCATAATGATAAGTGTCAACTTGTTTCGCATTATTAATCAGTGATAACACACCAAAGCTTTCCAATTTAAATGTGACCAAATCGCATGAAACCTTACATGTCAGCGAGTTCAAATAATGCTATTTTAATAGATGTGTTACTGAGTGATGTTAGCCTCAGAACTTGAAGTTATTTATCTATATTATGCATTAAATGCAGATAATATCTATACAAACTGATGTAGTACTTATATTTATATCTGTTAATTAATTTTAGATTACGCTATTCGAGTAAATCTACATAATATATTTAATTACTAAGTTCAAGCTTTGTCAGTTTTGGTTAAATTAGGTATCCAATTTGGTCTAACATTAGGTATGTACGTATTTATAAATAATATACGTATTTTCAAGGACTAGCGATACAAAGAGACATTCAAGATATAAAAACATGTGTATTTATATAAAATCTGAACAACCAATATATCAATCTATAAGTTTTAAATAAAATTGTCTTAGCGCTATCATATCTCGATCAAACGAAATACCTGAAAAAAACTATTTACAGAAAGTAGCTAATTATGTAGACGACGAAATAATATACCTATGAATAATGTACGATGTTTGTATAAGGATTAACTATTTATTGCAAACTATGGGAAAATGTAAAAAAAATACTACAGTGACAAAAAAATTGATGTAGTTACTAGTTATAAGAAAAATATATTTAATCGTATTTCTGTATGAAATTATATATAGTTTTTATGTGAATGATGGAATAATGGATTTTGATTAAAATGTTTTAGGGATAAGCAGCAGCTATACTTACTTTGGTATCCTGGGATCTTATGCCCAACTTTAAACGCGGGCCCGAGTAGGTGCAATTTGTAAAATCACGCGAACGCGAACCTTAACGCGCCGAGATACGGTTTACGGTCGCGTAATTTTGCAAGCTGCACCTATTCGGACCCGCGTTTAGAGTTGGGCGTAATGCCCCTGAACCTACTCCCGCCAACTACTTAAGGGCTCAAATTAAAAACTGCGTTGCGACGTCGAGCTTTTTCTCGCTCTCTCGGCTAATGTAAAGTTATTATTATAAACTGACTGCCCCGGTGGCTCAGTTGGTAGTAAACAAGAAGTTACTTCTGTGCTTGGGGGCGTGGGTTCGATTCCCATCTAGGACAAACATTTGTGTGATGAACATTTGTGTTTGTTCTGTCTGGGTGTTAATATCTATTTAAGTATGTATTTAAAAATATATATGTACGTTTATCAGTCTCTGGCAGCCATATTACAAGCTTTGCTTAGTTTGGGGTCAGATGACCGTGTGTGCAAAAATGTCCCAGATATTTATTTATTTATCTTTTTGTGGTTGTGGTAGCCCACCTGTTATCCCAACCCAATGAGCTGAAATTTTACATACACGTTTAGTTTGGATGACAATGCATGGTTAGGGGTCATCCATAAATTACGTCACACGTTAATGGGGGGAGGGTATCACCGGAATGTGACATGTCTGCTAGTATGTGGAATGCGCTGCCTGAATGGGTGTTCCCTGATAGTTACAATCTGGGCATTTTCAAGTCAAAAGTGAATCGGTTTCTTCTAGGCAAGCGTGATCCATCGTAGGCCGCATCATCGCTTAACATCAGGCGAGTTGGCGGCCAAACGCAAGACTAATTTGCAATTTAAAAAAAAACATAGTGGGGAAACAAAAAAATATAAAAAAATGGGGCAAGGGGGGGGGGATCAAAAGCTTTGTGACGTCACATGTTAAAATTCAAAATCCATAATGCGAAACTTATGTGAAAAAAAACTTTAAAAATTTACAAACTTGTTAGCACTCTCGTTATGAGATACGCAATGACAGTTCTGTTTTCTTTTGAATTATTTTCAAATAAATAAATAATTAATTAATTAATTTCTGGGACATTTTGCACACACGGTCATCTGACCCCAAACTAAGCAAAGCTTGTAATATGGCTGCCAGACTGATGATATACGTAGATACATATATAATTTTAAATACATAGATACTTAAATAGATATTAACACCCAGACACAGAACATAAATAAAATAAATACATGCATACATTTGAAAAATGTGTGACGTCACACCAGAGGGGGGTTCTGAAAATGTGACAACCTGTGACAAGGACGGGGGGAGGGGTTAATGGATGCCCCCCCCTTAGCTAACTGACGTCATTATAAACCCAATATGGCGTCCACTAACGATGGCTGACCAGTAATTTTTTATGCACTCCCATAATATGGGTATCAAATGAAAGGATTTACTGAGAAGAATGCGACAAACAAAATTACGTTACCTAAATTCAATATGGCCGACGCCTAAAAGTTCGATTTTATAAAGTAACTTTTAAATTAATATTATTTAATGCCACAGTTGGCAAACAAACTAACGGGTCGCCTGATGGTAAGCGATCACCGTGGCCTATGGATACCTGTAATACCAGGGGCATCACAGATACATTGCAGGCCTTTGAAGACTCTATTAAAGACCCTTTTGAAGAACCCTATGATAATATATAACATGAATCTCACACTCGTTTATTTATTAGTTAAGCAAAAACGAAAAAAAAAAACGATTGATAATAAAATTGGCAAACTGTTATGATTGACCCTGTTTTAAACTATCATTGCACGGTTGTTAACTAAAGTTTTTTTTTTTTTATGATACTGTTTGACGAGACTAGCATAGTCGCTCGCCTCATGGCTCTTCACGCTTGCCCATAACAGCTCAACGCCACTCAGAATTTTGAACTTCAACAGTTCAAAACCCTGGATGGCAATGCACTGCGCTCGTCACCCCGAGATATAAGATGTCAAATCTCTGTGTGCCCTGTAATTTCGCTGGAAACATTGCTCTTCAATCCGGAACACAGTAGTGTTTGCACACTACTGCTTGGCGGTTGAATAACTGGCAGAGGTGTGGTACTTCCCCAGGCGGACCCCTGCAGAAGTCCTAGCACTACAAAATACCGATATTTCGGCGCAGTTACATGCACCATGTTCACGAGAAAACTGGAGCTCCTTCCACAACCTCACCACGGTATATATCCCGTAAATAATCATATAACTGTAGTGTTATGATGGACACTTTTCTTCCACATGTTTACCCACTCTCCTCTTAGTATCAGAGGAGAGACTCCCTATTCTCCTGTCCTGTGCTGTCTCCCGACTGGAGTACCTATAGTTCGCTTGGTCCCTTCAGTGGTTTTCCTGTTTGTTAGCTTTTCAAGACAACACGGCTGAACCAATATTGATAAATTCGCATGGAAATAGTGTTCATCATATCATAAGAAAGGACACAGAAAATTACAAAAAAAATATGGAAAATCAAAGTCTCCAAGCGAAGCTATTTCTTTTATTGCACGAACTGCTAGTCCGTTGAATGCGCTGCCCGTATGGGTGTTTCCCGATAGTTACAATCTGGGGTCATTAAGTCGTAAGTGAATCAGTTTCTTCTAGGCAAGCGTGCTCCATCGTAGACCCCATCATTGCTTTACACAAGGCGAGGTAGCGGCCAAACGCAATCCTATTAATAAATTTTAATAAATTAAATACCTAGTATAGTGAAATGGGAAATTACAGGGAAAAATGGTAATCATTATTTTACACCTATTACGAGAATCAAAGTAGAAAATCTCTTTATATGTACTTAATAAAATAAACCAATTTAAAATTAATTATTGATTAATTAGAATGTTTTTTTAAAGACTTAAATTAATTTAGGGAGCATTCCGATTCACGCAAACAATATAAATAACGCTAAAACCTACATCAGGCGAGGTGGCGGTTAAACGCAAGAATATAACTTAGTTATATTAAAAAATAAAACACAATCTAAACAAACTTTCATCGGGCCGTGTTGGTTCTTGTTGGCGTTGATTCGGAACGGAACGTCCCCTTAGTTTATTTTCAATTTGGTTTCCCATACAAGCAACCACTGAAGTGAGAATTTTTTTCGTTTAGATCTTTTCTGTGGTTTAGTCTGTGGGTTTAGTATATTTATTTACATTTGTAGTTTTTCTTGGAGCCTCTTCTATTCTCCAAAGAGAATACAATATTCTCTTTGCATTGCAGTATTTGCCTTCTTCTTCTTCTTATTCTGAGAGCCAAAAGAATAATGTGTTAATGGGTTACACCAAAGAGAATACAATAGGGTTACACTCTCTTTCTAATCTCTCTAACCCCATCCCATATATTTTTCAAATCATTAATGACATAACTTTGATTTATTTTTTCTGAGTGCTAATGAGTCTAATGTACAACATATTTTCCGACACGATATTGTACGGCATAATAATGCACAGCACAAGGACGTTTCAACTGTGTTATATATTATGTAGTTAACCTCAATATTATTCCGACTAAAGGACTTCGTATCTATAGTCATGAAATAAAATTAAAATAAAGTTTATTTTTCTGTTGTATCAAGTGTCACTTGTCAAGTCAATGGGAGGCAATAATTTGTGTACGACACAGATAATGTCCGGCATGATATTGTATGGCATAATAATGCGCAGTATGATAATTGGTGTACATGTACATCGAATATCATGCTGTGAATTATCGTGTCGTGCAATATCATGCCGTACATTATCAGCTCGGCCCAATAATTATAATGCGGTCTTGCGCGTGACGATGGAAGGAGGCCTGATGGTATGACACTTGTTCCCTGGAAGTTAGGGCGGCCCCTTGTATGGGACGCGACTTGTGTCGATACTTTAACACCCTCACATCTTCCTGAGACACAGGGTAGGGCTGGTGCAGCTGCCAATTCGGCAGAGCAGCACAAGCGGCGCAAATATGCTAACCTCGGCAGTGGTTACATATTTGAGGCATTTGGGGTCGAGACATTGGGCCCTTGGGGACCGGGAGCTCACCTCATTTTAAAAAATCTTTCAGAGCGTCTGGTTAACGCGAAGCGTGACTAAAATGCTGGCGTGTATCTGGCTCAACGTATAAGCATTGCCATTCAACGTGGTAATGCCGCCAGCATGCTGGGTACCCTGCCAGCTGATAGTGGGTTTGAGCATTTGGATTGTCTTTAGACCTTCAACGGTCTATGGACAGTCTGTTTATTTAGTGTTAGTTTTAGCTAGTATTTTGTTTAGTTAATAAAGGCACTTGCCCCGTAAAAAAAAAATATATAATGCACATGCGATAATGTACAGACTGATATTTGATGAACAAGTACACGAATTATCATCCTGTCCAATATTGAGCCGTACAATATTATGCCGTATATTATTGACTCAGTTCAATAATGCACGCCCCAGTTTTGTTCAGCATGATAATTGATGACCATGAAAACGCGCAAAATGAGTGACAGATCTGGCACACAGAGCAGTTCAGAGCACCCTGACTTGAGTAGGTTAGGTTTGAAATGGGTCACAGAACCGACACAGAGTACCCCGACTTCACCTAGGCTTGTGGTCCCTACCCCTAGAGTGTATATAAAAAGCGCGGGAGCCAGAAGCGCAAGGGAGGTCCTGAGTGACTGTGGCGAAGTGACAGGGGCAACCGTAAGAGCTTCTGGTGGGAGCCCACCTGGAGTCAGACTTGAGATGGTTAGGTTCTAAAGCATGTTGTCGGAGCAGAAAGATATTAAAAATCATGTCACGAGACTTGAAGAGTCAGTCACTCTCGGTGAAAATAAAATTAAGTCACTCGAAAAAGACCTTAATACCATAAAACATTCGGCTCAAACCACATCTCTCAAATCAGAAAACCAATTAGGCCTAAGTGAGCAAGTAATTCAAGAGATGCAGTATCGTAAGAATAGAGAAAAGAATATAATTCTTGTAGGATTGCTCGAGTCGACTGCCTCTCGAGCAGAAGAAAAAATGGCACAAGATGAAGCTAGTGTGTTGAATGTCATCTCTCTCCTGAGCCTGCCCAAACCAATCAAAGTTTTCAGAATTGGTAAACAAAATCCGGGTAAAAACCGCAGCGTTAAGATATGTTTTGACTCATCCGAACCTGCCAAAGAACTGTTACGTAACAAGGGTAAGTTGCCAGATGGCTTGAAGATTTACTCAGACCAAACTCCAGCTCAACAAAACTACCTCAAAAGTCTAAAAGATGATCTGAAGCGTCGTGAAAGTGATGGCGAGAAAGACCTTACTATCAAATATGTTAACGGTACTCCGACTATTTTAAACACGACTCCAAAAAACTACAATCATTGAGTACTAATACCGGAAATGATGCTGCTAATTGTAATACTTACGAAATACTAGACTGTTACCAAAATTTCCCAACCAACAAATCACGTTTTACATTCTTATACCTCAACGCTCGAAGTATTCGTAAAAAAGGCAAATTTGACGAACTGAAGTGTATTATAAGAGCAATACCGAATACAGTGCATATAATTATATTAACAGAAACTTGGATTCGCTCGGAAGCTCAAGCATTACAATTTCGACTCCCAAACTACACTCACTACTACAATTATAGATCTGATATTGGTGGAGGTGGAGTATCAGCATATGTCCACAATAATATCAAACATAGTTTGTCAGAGTCAAAATACACCGGAGGTAACAATTACTTGTGGATAAAGCTAGAAAAATACGCATTGGAGGTAGGTGTAGTGTACAATCCTGGGAATACAGATTTTAAACTATTCCTCGAGGAATATGAGTCACAACTGGAACACAGAAATAGAGCAATTGTCTTTGGTGATTTCAACATTGACTTATTAACTAAGAACAAAAAAACTGAACAGTATAAACAACTTTTGAAGGAATCAGGACATAAGATTATAAATAAAATTAGCAAGAAATACTGTACCAGAGCAGGTGATACAAAAAAATCAATATTGGACCATGTTAGTACCAATTTAAAAAACGACAAATTCCATATGATTACTGTAAATTCTTCATTGTCTGACCACAAACAAATATACTTAGAGATGAAGAAAACAAAATGCCCACCAAAAATATACTCTCATTACGAAGCCATTAATTACAAAAAGTTATTTCAATTAGTAGAAGGATCGGGACTACAAGATATAAATGGTGATTTCAACACATTAGAAGAACTACTTAAAAAGTGCACACAAGACAGCAAAGTGAAGAAAACTAAAATACTTAATCAACCACAAAATGACTGGATAAACAAAGATATATTAAATGAAATAAACCAAAGGAACATTTTATGGACAGAACTAAAAAAGAATCCGAACGATGATAACTTAAAAGAAAAACTTCACATTAAGAGAAACAAAGTAGCCAGGCTAATCCAAGACACCAAAGATTCATACTACAACAAAGAATTTGACAAATGCAATAAGAAACCAAAGAAAATGTGGAATCTAGTGAATAACCTAGCAAACAATAAAATTAAACAAACGTGCGCTCCTTCAAAACTTGTAGTTGACTCAAATGATATTACTAATCCGCGAGATATAGCACAAATATTTAATGACTACTTCTCTACTATAGGGTCACGTTTAGCAGACGAAATACCAAATGAATTTCACAATAATTATAGTCATGCTTTAACACAATCTTCCACACAAAATCTACAACTCCATAGTTTTGAACCATGTACTGATAATGAAATTTTAAACATAATTAATAATCTTGACCCTAATTGCAGTGTTGGACTAGATGGTATAAGTACGAAAGTAATAAAATGTATAAAATATTTGATAACAAAAAATTTAACAGAATGCATTAATAAACTCTTACTTGATGGCATATTCCCCGATTCATTAAAAATAGCGAAACTTAGCCCCATTTACAAATCAGGATCGAAAACCGACCCTGGTAATTACCGACCTATCTCAGTGTTGCCAGTATTGTCGAAAATCTTTGAAAAATTACTACATACGAGATTAGATAAATTTTTAGAGTCCATCAATTTTATTTTTAAACGTCAATACGGGTTTAGATCTAAAAGTAACACACTTACTGCAACTATTGATCTTATTACTAAAATAAAACATAATTTAGACAAAAAGAATATAGTCCTAGGTGTTTATATTGATTTAAAAAAAGCCTTTGATACAGTTAGCCACAAACTACTCTTAAAAAAACTACAGGCTATTGGAATTGCTGGAAAAGCTTTGAAAATGTTTGAATCTTACCTAACAACAAGATCACAAGTAGTTAAAATTGATGGTCTCTTTCAAAGTGACCCACAGCCTATAACGTGCGGAGTTCCACAAGGCTCTATTTTGGGTCCTTTGCTCTTTTTAATCTATATTAACAACATGCACGAATTAGGTCTTAGCGGACACATTACTCTGTATGCTGATGACACATGCCTGTTTTATTTTGGTCCATCAATACATGACATTGTGTGTCGAGCTCAAAACGACCTGGAAATACTTTATAATTGGTTTCAATATAATCTACTGACTATTAATATATCTAAAACCTGCTACATTATTTTCAAAGCCAAAAATAAGTTAATACCTACGCATTCACCGCTCACAATTGATAATGTGCTCTTGCAAGAAAAAATCAGTGAAAAATACCTCGGCTTACACATGGACACCCATCTTACATGGAAATCCCACATCGACAGTATCAAAACGAAACTGATCACACTTCGCGGATCCCTTCGTAACATTGTGCGATGCATTCCACGTAAGCTACGTCTCACAATTTATAATGCACTTGTGAAGCCGCACCTGCTATACCTTGTCGAAGTCTGGGGAAGTGCGGTGAAAACAAGAATAGCGGAACTGCAAATATTACAAAATAAAATCATCAAAATTTTATTTAACTATCATTACCTCACACAAACAAAAAAAATCTATAAAGAAACCAAATTAATGACAATAAAACAACTATACATCTATAACAGTTGTATGTTTATACGAAAAACAATGAATAAAAACGTCCACACAAACTTGCTGTTTGCGAAACGGAAACAAAATGTTTCTTATCCCTGCACTCGCCGCGGTAGCTTCATTGTTCTGCCGAAGATTCGAACCAACTACGGCAAAACTATGATTACTTTTGAAGGAGCGTGCCTTTATAACAAAATACCCTCGGAAATTAAAAATGTAAACTCATTCAACACATTTAAAAAGCGACTTGCCGAGTATGTTCTCACAACGTAAAAATGCTAGTAAAATGTGTTGGGTGGGAAATTAGATGGATATGTGTTGCATATTATATAATTTTATTCTAATATGTTTTGTTGTGATGTTTATTAAGCTTAATCTTGCGACGACGAACTGTATTTATAAATGTGTTGTTAGCAGTGTTCTCACGGAAGTGATGTTATATATCTTATGTGAGAATAAATGTCTTTAAACCTAAACCTAAATGAGTGACAGATCAGTTGAAACGACGCACCAGCCAATCAAAGCAGAAACATTGCAGCAATATTAGCCAATACGGGAGATGCCACATTTTATCATGTTATACATTATTGGCCGTACATTCTCGACCCGTGTCGTCAAAACACATCCCGTGTAGCACGACATGATAAAATACGGCATAATAATGTACAGCCCGATACATCGTGGATTTTTCCCATGTACATGGATTATTGCCTGTACAATACTGGCTGTGCCAACACACACTACACTAGCCAATAATTGACGGCCAGTATTGTACGATATGGATTCTACAGCATGATATTCCATGTATATGTACACCAATTATCATACTGTACATTATTATGCCTTACAATATCGTGTCGGTAAATATCATGTTGTACATTATAGACACCCCTTCCTCGGATACACCGATGACCGATCCGAACCTCCTTTCTCCTTGGGTGTTGAGTATATGTATTGAGTAGGTATTGTGTTGTGTTCCGTGATTCCGCGTCCGTGGTTAGCGTAGCTGCGTAGCCTAGTGCAAAAGTGTAGCGTACCTATTTTTTTTTTAGTTTTGGTTTGTTTCATTCTTACCCTTTCATTTCAAACCGGTGTGTGTTGTATTGTATGCGCTTTTTTGAGTTGCGTTGTACAAATCAACAGAATAACAGTGTTAAATCAAATTCGCGATCTCGAATAAATAAACAAAAAGTCAAAATGGTTACCGGTCGTGCACTACACTTTGTATTCAAAGTTGCTGATAGGACCCTCACAGCCAAATTCTACAGAGAGATTTTGGGAATGAAGGTTAGTTTCATTACGTAGACCACAATAAATACTACTAGTATTTATTTCATAAAACTATAAGTACATATTTTGAAACAATAAACCAACCTAAATTAAAATAAAGAACTAGAGTTAACTATTATAAATTAAAATAAATACACAATTTTAGGGCACAATACATGTTTTGATAGGTACTTATCTTTTGAGTAACACTTTAACCTGGGGCCTTACCCCTAGCTTCACTTCTGCGAGCCAACTTTTAGTAGGTACCTGATAGGTACCTAAAAATAACCAACTCATTTAAGCTGCATAGTTTAAAAGCGTCTAACTTGAATGCACGAAAATCCGTTTTACTATGCGTGTGTGCGTGAAAATAACAAAGCTTGGCGGCTATCAAATAACTACCGCTTATCGTAGTTGATGGTACCGTTTAGACAAATAACACCTATGCGGGTCAACTTTTCGAACCTAGGGGTAAGAACCCCTGTTTTGGCAAATCAAACTAGTTGGTTGGTTGGTTGGTTGGACCAGTTTCTCTATAATCATCCTTCTGATCTGTTAGGAATACCTATACAACCCGAGTGTGATGGGGTTCCTGCTCCATGTGTAAAGCTGGAATTTTATAAAATTTATTTAGTCAAAATAAATTGAGTTAGTCAATAAAATAGTTTTTAAATTATGTGAGGTGGCCGCTTTTTCACTTGTTTGAACTTAGTGTATTAAGCTAACATAATAAGAGAAAATAAAGAACAGATCAACAGTATGCAAGTTAATGTTCAAAGAAACAAACACTGCTTTGGTCCATTAGACTCTGAGACCAATCCACTTTAAAATTTTACATTATACCTATGCACGATTTGTGTTAAGACCCAGAATATGGCGCGCCGCTATTTCAGTCGCGCATTTTATGTTTTCTTTTATCTTACTGGTCTACTTTTGAAAAATGTGCTACGGTCATATTACGAGGTTCATATTTCAAAACATTATTATTATATGCCAACCGAGATATTTAAACTCAACATATGAAAATAACTTTGAGGTTTGTAAAAGAAGCGGCCGAGTGCCTACCTCTGGCTGGCCGAATCTAACAAGATCCAGTCCGTAAGCACAAAATGTTAGCCATTTTTGTTGGGATTAAGCAGAACTATGGTAAAATGTTCCCTATGTTTATGTCAGTGGAAACATATCTGTCTGTATAACATCCTATATACAGTCAAACCTGGATAAGCGAGAGTTCAAGGGGGCACAATCTCATTCTCGCTTATAGAGGTTTCTCACTAACCCGCTATGTACCTGCATTAGCGAGTTTCTCGCTAATGCAGGTACATGGGTAGGATTTCTCTCTTATAGAGGTACGCAGCAATAACAAGTCACAGCAAGTACGAATGTAGTAAATATGTAATATGATAAAATTATGTGCATTAATTATATATTTTTGTTTTTTATTTCATTTCGCGATTTTCCGGATTCAAACGCATTCACTATTTTAAGTTTAGCACTTAATGACAGTACTTTTATTTTCCGTTTTGGCATGATGCAGAACAGAACTTTCCTTCGCAATTGATTAACGATAAACTGAGTGAGTACGACTAACAGATACAGGCACACGTGTCCATTCGAAAAGAATGCGATAAAATAACAACGTTATTTAGTTCCACGAAATAGAATAGGTACAATATTGATGAGAAAACAATACAAAAACAATGGTAGGAAGTTCCACGAAAGTTGAGAATGAGTCATAAAATAGCAGATTTCAAATTTGTAATTTGTTTTGTCACTTGTTCCTCCTAAATAATATAAATAAATAAAGCTCGACTGTCGCTTATAGAGGTATAGATAAGTATCGTTCGCGCAAAACTTTATGAGCCCTCTGAAGTTAGGCCCAGTGGCTGCGCAGTACGCATATTATATGTATCCGAGGGACTTTACAGGGCGTCGGGGAGGCCTCGCGCCCAACTTCAGAGGGGTCATAAAGTTTTGCGCGAACGATAGCAGTCTCACTTACATGAGGGAAAAACGACTCTCTCTTACAAAGGTTTCTGTTTCTCGCTAATAGAGGTTTTGGGAGCTTAAAATGACGGGTCCTGGCTATTACTCTCACTTATAGAGTTTTCTCACTTATCCAGTTCTCACTTACCCAGGTTTGACTGTATATCATAATATCTGTATGTGAATTTCATAATGTGCAATAAATTATTGTCTGTTAAGTACTTTTTATTTCTATCTTTGTGATTTAAGGCTGTTAATCTTAAATAAGTCATTCAGTGTGGAGGTTAAAGGGGGAGGCCTATGTTCAGCAATGGACGTCTTCTGGCTGATGGATGATGATGATGAATCTTAAATAAAAAATAATAATTCAGTTATCTAAATATTCCAATACCACCCTAGTCCTAGTATTTAATAGTTTTATAGTGATTTTTAATAACCTGAATGTAAATTCTATAATAATTTTTACAGGTTCTCCGTCATGAAGAGTTCAGTGATGGTTGTGAAGCAGCATGCAATGGGTATATTTGTTTATATTAAGACTAAGTATTGCTTAATATTAGAAAACTATACACACCAGTGCCAAAGCCATTGATTATTTGTACTAGATGACAATAGTTCAAAGTAAAATCAATTTTACACAAATTTGTGCTACTTAAATCTCTCATTGATTAAATCATTAAACCTTGGGTACTTTAAAATAATTAAAAAAAAAATTACAAAAAATTCATGATTGGGGTAAAAATAATAACTTCACGGGAAATTCAATTCATGCCTTAATTTTTATTTATTTAATACTTTATTGCACACTTACAAACTAAGTACAATGCACAAATGGAGGACTTAATGCTAAACATTTCCTACCAGTCATCCACCGGGTTGAACAAATGGTATGTAGGCGTGCATGAAAAAAAAAAACTTATAATTTAAGAAACAAAAAACTGGTCAATTAAAGAAAATAAAATAAAGAACAAAACTTTTACAAGAAATAGATACTTAACCAGATACATCAAAAATAAATCCAACTTAAATAAAATATATAAATAAATTATTTTACTACATAATTAAAATAAATACACAAAACCCCTTCAAAAAAACTAATTGTGTGACGTAAAAGTAATTTGTTGTTTCAGACCATATGCAAACAGATGGAGTAAAACTATGGTTGGATATGGACCAGAAGATACACACTTTGTCGTGGAGCTCACATACAACTACGGTGTCACACACTATGAGCAGGGCAATGAGTTCCTCGGCCTTACTATCCAGTCCAGCGAGAGCCTGAAGAGAGCTGCAGCTAACAACTGGCCTATCAGGGAGGACAATGGCTTGAAGTACTTGGAAGCACCTGGTGGATACAAATTCTATGTTGTTGATAAGCCACAACCAGTTGACAAAGGTAAGGAATAATATTATTTATTAGTCTACTAACCATGCCCTGCGGTTTCACCCGCTCCCCTCCAGCAGGCCTAGCATGGGCCGTGGACAGATTGTCTTTCCACCGTTGTTATCCCGCTACAAAGAGACGAACGTATCCATATTCTAGCTCTGTCGCGTCTACGCGTGGATAAAAACGGTGGAAAGACAATTTTTCCACGGCCCGTGCTAGGCCTGCAAGTGTCTTTATTTTTTCTTTCAGGATAAAAGCTCTCCACAAATTACTTTAAGATTGCGACCTTTAGTCCAATTATAGTACAAAAGTTTTCTTCAAAATATATTTATATATTATAAATACCATATTTCAGAAAGATCTTTTATTTTTAAGATTGAGGACAATGCAAGCAAAACCGTGCAAATTCAGCTAGCTTATAAGTTAATACCCAACGGGTTGAGACTTGATAGGATGAATGCGGAACAACCCAATCTATGATCTAAGTTGTTGATAGGCTTATCAAGTACATGGAGACGAATAACCTCTTAGTAAATAATACTTTTATCTTATATTTTATCATTATCGATGAGCACGATTGTTTTATCACCAGTATTTTATCATCGCATAGTGATTATACATGTTTTCTGAACAAATCGATGAACCGCATGAGTTGTTTGAAGCTCGGAGAAAGCAAACTTGTAAAAAATCAATATGCGATGGTATTTGACATGTTGTCTTTGTTTCCTCTATTTGTGAAACAGATATAAATATCGAAAGTAATTTTTATATAACAAAATTTTATTTAGTTTAACTGTCCCAGTGTCTATCTGTCTTCTAAATCTTGCAAGTTAAATTTCACCCACTTCCCAGTGTTCGATTGAGCTAAAATTTGGCATACTTGTCAAGTTCCGATGACAATACAATATTATTTTTATTTAGTTTATTGGTACACAAAACAAAATATGGTCAAAACAATTTAAAACTAGTAGATAACTTGTACAATTTTGAACTAAACCATATTCCTAAATATGTATACCAACATGATTATGTTTTTTTTTTTCAGTACACATTTGGTAGTAACAATTAAAAAAGTGATACAAACAAATTTTTTTTATAATAATTTTAATTAAACTTAGCTACATTGATGGGCCGTAAAAACAATATTTTTTACATCTTTTTTTAAATTTTCATCTTTTTTAATTGTGACTTTCTATATAAATTAAGTGCCCGATTTGTGTCTAATTGATCTTTTAACTATATATGTACAAATATTGTATAGTATCGAATTCTGGGACATTATTGCACACATGGTCATCTGACCCCAAACTAAGCAAAGCTTGTAATATGGCTGCCAGAGACTGAAATGTACAAACACTTCTTTTAAAACGCCACGAAATACAATTTTTACGAAGTTTTGGGTCTTTCGGCACGTAAAAAAATAGTTTTTCTGGCGTTTTAAAAGAAGTGTTTGTACATTTCGGTACTATACAATATTTGTACATAGTTAAAAGATAAATTACACACAAATCGGGCACTTAATTTGTATCGAAAGTCACAACTATCCACACAAAATACTGCGCGCCGTAACTTACGACGATCGTCACTGTGACGTCACAAGCTATCGTGCCGGCCAGCCAGTGAACTTCGCTAGTAATTTGGTCATAACTTCGTTATTTTTTGTCGTAGAACAATATTTTTTGCACTGTATGTTAAGGATTTCTTAGCTCTATAAATCTGCATTCTCAACTAAAAACGTTACTGATCCTCATTGGGTTATAAAAGGAGGTATTATTTTGACAGCTAGCTGATTTGATGATGGTGAAGGTCGAAAACGGCACTCCTCGATGGATAATAGTAGACTGGCAGTGTTTGGACTCATTTTGTTCAGCACACTCCAGATTCAGATCACAAATTTCATAAAACATTTTGAAAAATGACAGCCTGCCATCTGCATTCACTGGTTTCATGATATTGTCGGTTCATCTAGTGGGTCTTCCGGTTTGAAGTCTCCACTCAAGAACCTTCCTTCCCCATCGGTTATCGGTTCTTCGAGCTATGTGGCCTATCCATTGCCACTCCAACTTGCAAATTTTAATAGATGTGTCGGTGGCTGGTTCTACGGCGAATATCCACATTCCGGATTAGGTTGTTATTGTTTTAAATATGTTTATATTTTCCTGTCATTAATTTAAGAAAACAATATTTTTCCTTAACCATGACTAACCCCCATATTTATAGACATAAATAAGGGAACCTTGAATCAATCGTCACCCTCAAGTGGTGTTTTATGTGCCAAAACACCACGTGAGGGTGACGTGAGGATCAGAGGTTCTTATATTAACGTCTATAAAAATTGGGGTTAATCTTTCTCCTTTTAACCTTCTAGGCCCCATTTCAACCCTTAATACGCTTTTACACCCTTTTTGGAGCCGGGTATGTCCTAAAACTGCGACCAGAACCACCGGAGGATGGGCAGCAGCATCCTAATAGTACACGGTGAACGTACTGCGATCCCCAAGCTGCCTGCCAAGCGTGGGGATTATGGCAACACCCCTCTCAATGAGCGAGGCCTTGTCCAACAGTGGACGTTTATTGGCTGATGATGTGACGCTTTTACATCATAAGAAACGACTGCTAAATAAAATAAATAAAAGTAAAAAATAAATTTCCCGTTTCTATCAACAGTGTTGTAGGTTTTTTATTGATATGTAGATAATACAAAATTATTAGATTACGCCTAGAAACAGTCATGGTCATATGACGAGTGTTAGAACAATCGCAGCGTGATCAACATTTGATTTAGACGTTGATAGCAGTGATAAAAAGGTACAAAGTCTTTTTTGTGCATAAAATAAACTAGCAACCCGACAATGGCCTCTTGTAGAACAAGTTTTCTGATAGTCTGGTTTTTACGAAGCAACTTTTTTCTGATTAAACCTAAAATTGCTGAAAGAGTCGACTCGCGGTACTAGTTCTTTGAATATTAATACGTTAGGCGGATTAAGTTGTCGGCTGACACATTTTGTATAAAAACTAATTAAGTGCGTACTCTGGAAGAATGCGTATGACAGTTGCCATAACATTGCAATAAGCTTTCTTACGAAAACAGTAAATTTTGATCCTTTTACTAGCTTTTTAATAGGCTCCAATAAACGGGTTCTCAATTATAACTATATGTTTTTTAATATTGTTTATTACCTCTGTTCCCGTGTCATTATTAAACCGATTTGGAAAATTCTTTTTAAAAATCGGTTTAGGATTATGCTTTTTAATTAAATTAAAATTCATAACTGGAAAACATATTATGTCGTCCAAGTAGAATTTCGGCGGTTATTATTCGACCTCCCGCAAGATACATTTTTAGGGTTCCGTAATCCTCCAAGGAATTATAAGTTTGTTCTGCCCGTCCGTCTGTCTCGCTGCTCGTCCAAATTTTTTAGAGCCTTATAACTTCTAACTATAGTTATTAAGGCAAGTGCATGAAACTTTGCAAAATTACAGTTTTAGTATAATAGATCTCAATTTTAAATATATAAAAAATATAATTTTGCGTTTTAGGGGTGACTCTGGTACATGTGAATTAGAGATGTTTTATTCCACTGCACCCCTTGTGTGGGGTTTCGTTGAATAGGTCTTTTAAATTGAAGGTTAAGGATTGATACATCACTTTTTTTATCGAATGTATAGTTGGTGAAATATGGCCTGCTAAAGTGGCAAAAAATTGCCCCCCCCCCCTGCATTTCTAAATTATTTCGCATAGAAACTTGTAACTTGCCATGCTGATAGGTAATATTAAAAACCTTAACTCAAAATTATTTCGAACATTTTCTGATTATAACTTTTAATACAGCGCGATAAAACTGTAATAAATTCAAGACATTCTAGCCCATTTACCTGTTTGTAAAATTGTCTTAACAAAGAATGTTTCTCAAGTAATTATTTTTGACTAAACCGTAAAAAAGTATATGTTATGTTGGTATGATGCACCTATGAAATTTGGTTAACCCAGTCCCCAGAGCTAAGTTTAAAAAAAATTCTTTAACCACCAATTTCTGAACTATGATTAGTAATTGTGACCGCAATATGTGGCTACAGAAAATGGAACCCTACCATATACGTGTCTCGACACGCTCTTGCCCATTTATTTAAATGTTTTGAAAGCTGGTTCATCAGGAAGGGAATATTTTGTTAAGCTATGAATAAACTTTTTTCATATTCCATTTTTCATTTCAGTAACAATTTTTGGAACAGCCGTCGTACTAGTTGGCTTTGGTAGAAGTATTTTCGCACGTTTTATTATTAAAGTTTTACTAATGTTGCATGACAATAGGCGCATGACATTGCCACGTGGAAAAACACTATCTTACTTACCTTGTTTTATCTGTGAGAGTTTTATCAACGATGTAAATATTGTATTTATGTATTAGCCATTTTGTCTAACGTCAGACATCTACTAATTCAATGCAAAATGACCGAAGCACATTTTTTAACCGACTTCCAAAAAGGAGGAGGTTTTCAGTTCCACTGTTTTTTTTATGTTTGTTACCTCAGAACTTTCGACTGGGTGAACCGTTCTTTTTTTATTTGAAAGCTGGTGCTTCTCGTGTGGTCCGATTTTAATTTGGTCCAGTTCGGAAATTTTTATGAAATCGGTTTTTTACATTGATAACTAGCTGCGCCCCGCGGTTTCACCCGCGTGGTGATGAAAATCGGTGGTGATGATGATGATGAAAAGTAGCCTATGTTTTAATCCAGGACATAAGCAATGTACCTACAAAATTTCATCCAAATCCATCCAGCCGTTTCTGCGTGATTGAGTAACAAACATCCATCCATCCAACCTTTCACTTTTTTTTTTATGATACTGGGTGACGAGACGAGCGAAGTCGCTCGCCTGATGGCTCTTCACGCTCGCCCATAACAGCTCAACGCCACTCAGAATTTTGAACTTCAACTACACATATATGATATTAGTGTGAATAGTGTGAATTAGTGTGATTATCATACTGATAATTATCAAAAGTAGATACTGTCATTTTATATCTTTAAAAAAAGATCAAATGCGCAAGTGCGATAGCGGCGCGCACGCTTGTCTAGAAGAAACCGAAATATCTTCACACACATTCACATTGTGATTTCTCTGCAAATTTTCCACATATTATTATGTTTTTGATAACGTAAAAGGAACGCAAAAGGGTATGTTGAGGTAATGTACAAAAATAGTTTCCTTTTCTGATGTGTTTGTTTTCTGCAATGTATAGAATAGATAGCGGCTACGATTTTAAAGCAGACATTACAATGATATTTATTTTAGGGAATAACGCCTATTTTTAACTGACTTCCAAAAAGGAGGAGGTTCTTAATTCGACTGTATTTTTTTAATGTTTGGTACCTCAGAACTTTGGATTGGGTGAAGCGATTTTGATGATTCCGTTTTTATTTGAAAGCTGGTGCTTCCCGTGTGGTCTTATTTTAATTTGGTCCAGTTCTGACTTTTTATGAAGTCGGTTTTTATATTGATAATTATCATACAACTGATCAACCATAACTTGAAAAGTATACCTTTTTACCCGACTGCCCGAGAAGGAGGGAAATGTTTTTTTAGGCTTATGTATGTTTGTTTGTATTTTAGAATGTTTCTATATTACCTCCTATCGGTAAACGGCTTGCCCGATTTTGATGTGTGAGATGCCGTTAAATTCTTCTCTATGTTCGGAGTGTCTAGACTCAGTGTGTGAAAAACATAAAATGACAATTATTTGTTGTTTGTCAATTTTAATATAACATCTGTGCATTTGCCTCCTTTTTAACCGACTTCAAAAAAGGAAGACGATTCTATGTTCCAATGTGTTTTTTTTGTGTATGTTCACTGACTTCTCCGCCAACTGTTGACCGATTTCAAAAAGTTTTCTTATGTTCGGTAGAGTATACTTCCAATTTGGTCCCAATGTCACCAAGTCAGGATGTGATGATGGGATTTGTCCACGCACATCTCCTAAATCAATGGACGGATTTAAATGCTGCTCTGACGAATATGCTTAGCTATGACCAGATTGAAGTATAGGCTATGTTATTTTGCGCAAGGGCCGGATTAAGGGAGGAAGCTTGAGAGTTTATATGCAAAATCTACGCGCACGAAGTCGTGGGCAACATCACTAGTAATTAATATATATAATTATTTATATATATGAGTAAATGTCTCATGTTACATAATATTGCGCAATGGTACCCACCTGGTAAAACACATTCGTCATGGTACTTATTAGTGAATCATTCAAAGTCTGGGAATGAGTTTCGGTTAATTTGTCACACTTTTGATTCAAGGCATACAAATCTAACGACTAAATCGGTTCTAGAAGTCATAATGTGAGTCTGACACATAAACCAAAAATATTAATAGCTGTTTGCATTATGGCGCACATGTGATGAGCATGCATTTGTCCTTTAAAGTCAGGCTTAAAACTTGGCTCCTTGACCTACAATATTATAATTTTACTGACTATATTCAATTACCTGAATTATTAATGGATTCATCCATGAATATTTCAGGTAGCTGCTGTATGTAGTAAATAACGATGGATTATTTTTGAATTTGACAAACCTAATCATATTGTAATCACATTCGTATTTTTATTCTATTTGATTTATTATTTAATTTAAGGTACCTAGACCTACATAATAATATTATTAACATACAATGTACATAAACATTGTAGGAGAAGAATGCACTGGAGAAGTTTGACTTGTAACTATGGAGTTATGAATAAAGTATTATATTGTACTAGCTGCGCCCCGCGGTTTCACCCGCGTGGTGATGAAAATCGGTGATGATGATGATGATGAAAAGTAGCCTATGTTTTAGTCCAGGACATAAGCTATCTCTATTCTAAATTTCATCCAAATCCGTCCAGCCGTTTTAACGTGAAAGAGTAACAAACATACACACTCGCACACACACTCCCAAACTTTCGCATTTATAATATTATATAGTGTGATTGCATTTGTAACATAACATTGATATTTCGCAGTTCTATTATCAGTCTAACATGTTCTAAGTGCTGGAACCTGTACAGGCCTTCTCTCAGAGAGTGATAGAAAGGGCCTTAATAAACCCAATGCTGGCCCAGTGTATGTTGGTAAATGTCTTTGAACTTTATGAGGTACTTGGACATACCGGTTTCTTCATGATGTTTTCCTTCACCGAAACTGCACACAATCTATAAAGTACTTGTAAGTACCTAATTGGTGCAGGGCCGAGGACCGAGCCGGTTGCCGTCAGATTGTCAAAGATACTACGAGCATCGTTGAAGGCGAACATTTTTTGCGCAAAAACCTTGTCTCAACATTCAAATTCTGAGTGGCGCTGAGATGTTGTGGGCAAGCGTGAAGAGCCATCAGGCGAGCGACTTCGCTCGTCTCGTCACCCAGTATCATACAAAAAAAAGTTAATAAACAATTTGTATCATTGATTTCGACAATTTATTCAGCTTATCAAACGTTTGTAAAAGGAAGTGGATAAGGGACTGAAGTCAGTTTAGCTAAAAGTTTTGTTGTTTAATTTCAGATCCAGTAGTGAAGGTATCCTTGGCAAGTTCGAACCTGGCCAAGTCCATCGCCTACTGGAACGGCCTGCTGACGCTGAAGATTTTCGAGCAAACGAGCAAGTCGGTACTCCTCGGGTTTGCTGAAAACCAGGCAAAGCTAGAGCTTGTTGATATTGGTAAGCATATAACAGTACCTTGCGTCAAGTGTCAAACATCCAATAAAAGAACGGACAGTACCTATGGGTTGTAAAAAAATCTATACTCGGTCCGTTTTTAGGGTTCCGTAGTTCTACAAAGAACCATTATAAGTTCATTCTGTCCGTCTGTCTGTCTGTCCGTTCGTCCAACTTTTAAAACCCTCTCTTCTATAACTTTTTATATAAGTGCATGAAACTTTGCACAATGGCAATTTTAGTAGGTAACATATTCAAAAACTTAAAAAAAAGTTAAGATATAAAAAAAAATATGAAAGAAGCTGACAGAAAGCATTTCATTTAAATATATGTAACAAGTAAGAAAAGAACAAACTACGTTATATCACTAAAACACAAAGGTCACAAATCGGGCCCATCTCGCCTGATGATGACTCGTCGGACTTCTCCAAGTGCCTTAAAATTTTCCTAAAGTGGCTTAGTATGGGCTTGCAAACTAGACGTAATAGTCATATGAATGTTATCAAATCTCATCAGATATTCACTTAAGATAAGATTGTCTGAAACGTGGAGTAAACGTGCCGGCGCCGCTGTCACGAATGATTGTAAACAATGATGTTAATGGCGCAAGATCAGGTACAATACAAATCGCCACAGAATATAATGTCACCTAGTCTTCGGCTTCATCTTCATCATTTGTGATCGCGGCCTAGCTTGCCTATATAGGTCTTCGTTGTCCCCTTTATGATCAGTCTGCAAAACAAAAAATAATTCGAATCGGTCAAGCCATTTTCGAGCTTTTGCGAGACTAACGCACGGCAATTTATTTTTATATGTATATATAGATAGAAGAAGGAGATAGATGGAAGAAGGTGATAATTGTAAATGTTCAATTATTCAAAAATTATTATAATACATATTTTTCCATAATTACTACGAGTATGTAAGAGTACAACTAAGCCAACATTAACTACGAGGCATGTAAGTCGTCAACTATGTACATCGCAATCGCAATCATGATTCGCAACTTCGATCAAATAAAAACAAAGATCCCACAATGACGCGCTAATCGCGACAATACTCAATCTGGCTGGACTCAATACGCAGCCAGATTGGATCCACAGTCACGCGATAGTTGCACAAGCCGTAACACACTGTAAGAGCTGTAACAGACACGTCAACTTGGATGACGAACTACCGTCTAACCAACGGGAGAGAAAGAGAAAATTTCTCTCGGGAGAGAAATAATAGAAAATGCGATACAGACCATAATTGCCGTCTTGCTTGCTCAACGACCGTTCGCGAGTTTTGACGATGTTGTACAAATCGAACAGACATTAGAGAACTTTTTGGAAGATCCGCAATAAACCACCGCAGTTCTGTTCTTTTGATTCCTTGGGTTTTCGTAGTAAGATGCGCAGCAATAATATAACGGTGATGGTTTGTCAATTCGTGATTGGGAACTACCGCGTTATCGTTATTCGCAATAACGCAATACGGCCAATGCCAGAAACGATGTTTCTCTTGCAAATTGTCTATGGCGTAATATGTCTTAAAAGCATAATGCCTAAAAATCAAATAGTTTCAAAAGCATAAAGCCATTTTTTTATTAATAACTATAAATTTAAATTTTACTAATATGCCATACTTTACCATCAAATTTTCTGATGTTAGTTATGAGGTAATCATTCATCAAAAAACATGACATGACAATAGTTCAGGTGATTACAATACACGGAAGGTATAAAAAGGAAAACTACCGTTTAAAGTCATGTCATGTGTGGTCATCATAATTATTAGTCACCAATGTCACCATTGAATAATAAATGATGGCTAGGAGGGAAAAATAACCATGTTTTATGGTCGCTGCTCGCGAGCTGTTCAAAAAAAAATCTACGTCATAATACTTACTAGCACTACCTAGAGAAGAAACTTACTTGAGACTTGAAATCACCCAGATTGTAACTACAGGGTTACGCGGAAAGGGTGAACTAAGCTGAAAGGGGTCATTTATACTCATCATTATGAATAACTTTTACTAAAAAATATCAGCTTTTAGCTTCCAACGACTGCCTTTGGTGTCCTCGGCAAACGTAGCGTATGATCTTCACTCTAGAATACGTCTACCCTAGCGGTAATAGGTTCTGCGACAGATATGACCAGCCCAATGTCACCTATCATCATCATCTTGCTAAATTTTAGCTGTCAGTGACGTAAAATCTGATCACAAACCTTATGAATTCCAGGCGAACCAGTGAACCGCGCGAAGGCGTACGGCAGGATCGCGTTCTCATGCCCGCTGGACGAGCAACCGACCATAGACCAGACAATCCAAGCGGCTAAAGGCACCATCCTCACCCCTCTCATTTCCCTCGACACGCCGGGCAAAGCCACCGTCCGAGTGATCATCCTGGCCGACCCAGATGGTCATGAGATCTGCTTCGTGGACGACGAAAGCTTCAGGCAGCTGTCGCAAGTGGACCCGGCCAGCGACGCCGACCTCGATAAGTTCATCAAGTCGGACAAGTCCAGGGCGTAATGTTAGTATCGTAGACTTTCATTTGTTATTAATTTTGCAGCCAGACAAGGATAATGAACGTAGATAACACAAATAAATGTTGATTCACAGGCTTTGCTATTGAAATCTGAGCCCTACACTATGGCACATATGACAGATTTTTTGATGACAAACTATCTTATGTCTTATGTGTGAAACACTCAAGGAGCGTTTAAAGTTTGTCATTAGAAATTATGCTGTATTTTACACGATACAGAGCTCACATTTCAGTGTAAAATAAATCAAGATTAAGAGTGTTGCTACCTATTTTTTATATCAGGTATATATTATGTCCCTCTCAATACGATGGAAAAAAATAGGACAGCAACTGCAGTTTGTCTTTTAACTATGTTCATTTGTTTTTGTCAGACTGTATACCTTCTTTTGTATCATGTCTAAGGTCACACAGCATCAAGAGTAAATAGTACAGATTAAATAATACATACTGCGCAAGACCTGTATGACAGAACGTTGTTTGATCACATGAAATGTATTCATAGCTTTTATACCTTTTACCTACTTTGAAATAGATTTTCCTTCCATAAGGTGATACGTTTCAAGTTTGGCGGGAAATTCAAATTTCAAACAGTTTTTGTTTTGTTTTTGTAGCTAGGCCGGGTAATTATTGTAAACGATAATGATGGTTGCGAAAATTGATTATTATTCTTAACAAACTCGCGTAAAGTTATTTATCTCCAATGCACATTATTACATACATTTGTAAATAAAAAAAAATTTTGCTTTTTCAAACGGTTTATTGCCAAATGTAAGTAATATGGTGAGTAACTGATTAATAACTGTACATGATAATGTAAAAAACGACCAACAATTTTCGCAAACACTGTGCCATTTCACAATAATTACTCGGCCTAGCTACAAGGACATAAAAACTGTTTGGAATTTGAATTTCCCGCCAAACATGAAACGTATCACCTTAACACTCATTATTTAGGTTGTTTCCTTCCTTGTTCATTTCTGCGTCATTGTTTTTCTTGTTTTAAGGTGATACATTTCACTTTGGCGAGATGCATTTTCATTTCACTTCATAAAACGTTTGAAACAGCAAAAAATTGTTTATTGACAAATGTATGTAATAATGTGCATTGGAGATAAATAACTTAACGCGAGTTTGTTAATAATAATAATCAATTTTCGCAAACATCATTATTGTTTTCATGTTTTTTTGTTTGTTGTTTCGGCCTAGCTACAAGAACAAAAAAACTGTTTGAAATTTGAATCTCCCGCCAAAATGAAACGTTTCACCTTAATGATTTGTCGTCAAAGTACCTAAGTAATGTCATACATACTCGTATAAGTACAAATACAGAAGATTCACTCAGCAAAATCATTTAAATAAGTAGTGACTCTTGCTACTATACAATAAAGTGCAATTCAGAACGTGCGAGCGCTAACTACCTACAGCTATATTAACCTATAATTTGCCTCTCTGTCTATCGCGTAACTCTTGTCACGTTATCTCTGTCTGGCCTGTGCCCTTAGTACAAGATTTGACAGTTTTCGAAAACTTTTTTCGTTTCCGTATTGTCCCATACATTTTAGTAAAGCGCCTCTAGCGGAAACGCGGATGAACTAAAATCGATAGTAATCGGCAGTATAGGTTGCTTCACTCAAATACGAAAAATAGTTTCGAATAGCTTTCAACCCAGCAATGTATGCATCAAAACGAAAACGAAAAAAGTTTTCGAAAACTATCAAATCTTGTACTAAGGGTACAGGTAATAAAGGCATTATTTTAAAAACTATATTTGTGCTCAATGTGAATAAATAATAACAGGGATCACAAGATAAGGAAAGCTTGATATGAATTGAAAATCTTGGAATAATCAATACAATTCTAAAAACTTTTTTGTAAGGCGGACTGCGTCTGCAAACTCCTTAAGCGCTACAGTAGTCATTTCAATCATATAACTAGGTTTTTTTAAACTCTGTAATAGGCTTGCGTTTGACCGCCAACTCGCCTGATGTTAAGCGACGATGCGGTCTACGATGGAGCACGCTTGCCCAGAAGAAACCGATTCACTCGAGATTTGAAGACACCCAGATTGTAACTATCGGTTATGTTTTTATACAACTGTCACCTAGTGAGCAGATCGTTTGCCCGATGGTAAGCGCATCACCTGCTTGAGCTCGCTGTGTGGCCTTAGAATAAAGTTTACTGGGCTGGGTACTTGTATAACTTGTTGAGCTTAGTACAGTAGTTACAGAACCTATTTGATCTGCTATACATTTGCTTCTACATAATACTTAAAGGTATTATATACAAACGAACCCTTTATTTATTATATTATACTTTTGTATTATTCATTCATTTATTTTAGTGGTGGTAGGACTCTTTTGCAGGTGTCCGCCTGGGGAAGTACCACACCTTTGCCAGTTATTCAACCGCCAAGCAGTAGTGTGCAAACACTACTGTGTTCCGAAATGAAGGGCAATGTTTCCAGCGAAATTACAGGGCACACAGAGATTTGACATCTTATATCTCGGGGTGACGAGCGCAGTGCATTGCCATCCAGGGTTTTGAACTGTTGAAGTTCAAAATTCTGAGTGGCGTTGAGTTGTTATGGGCAAGCGTGTAGAGCCATCAGGCGAGCGACTTCGCTCGTCTCGTCACTCTGTATCATAAAAAAATATAAATGTAAAATATTCAAAAACGCCTAAATAGCACCTTATGCTTGAATACAAATTTTATTATAAATTCACTAAAAACGTATTTTATATACTTAAGAGCTCAACCTCATTCCATAACTAAAACACGCACGTAACACGGCGTGTTAAGTTAACCTCTGAAAATGTAGCCTCTATTCCTTAGGAAATAAAGGCCAACTTTTTGAGGTTAACTTAAGGCGCTGCCTTACGAGCGTGTTTTTAGTTATGGAATCAGGGCCCAGGGGTCTTACGGCTACCTGTTTAAGCGATTTAGGTGATTGCGTTTAGGTGATTGCGCAAACCGTATCTCGGCGCGTTAATGTTCAGATTCGCATGATTCTTCGCACTGCGCTGTTGTGAGCCCACGTTAAGAGGTAGCCGCAAGGCCTCAATTCTTGCTACAACTATATCGCAAGCACATTTTAAACAAAGGCCCCAAAGGTAACAGGAAGATGACGTTTTTTTGTAACTCGAAAGTAAATTTCCTAGAGATAATAGAGTGATGGAACAATTCAATATTAAAATTAATTTCGTATACCTAAATAGTTTTTGGAAATGTTGAGAACGTACCAATAAGCTTGAGGAGGGCTCTTAAGATTATTATTATTGTGTACTTTTATAAATAAGTATTGATTAACATTCCCTCTCTGCCACCTATGATTAAATCGCTTAAAAAAATAATGTTTAGTAAATATACACATGTTACTTACATATTATATATATAGTAATTATATTTATATTTAATATATTTTAATTACAGTTACAATTGTATTTTTATTAAATTAATAGTCACCCGCCCCGGCTTTGCACGGGTGTAAGATTTATTATGTATATAAAAATTCTTTGAAAAATTATCTAACTGATGGTGTAAACCGCATAAAATCCGTTGCGTTAGGTTAGCGGATGTATTTCGCGATTTTAGGTTTGGTCCCATTGTAAAAGTTGTTCTCAATGACCTCCTTTCAGCTTAGTACAGGGTTTATGCGTAACCTTGTATATCAGTTTCTGGCAGCCATAGTACAAACTATGCTTAGTATGGTGTCAGATGACCGTGTGTGCAAAAATGTCCCAAATGGAAAGCTGGCTGCCAGAACACACCGGCAAAAGATTTAAATTAGAGCTCTAATGAAAATAATTTAGCGCGGCTTGAAATTATAAGGAACGCAGGGGGCTGGACGAAGCTTTGGAGCCGAACCTTGTACATTCAAATACAGAACTAAAAAGTGTTCTTACAAACTTTAAGTTTGCTAAAAAGTCATGGAAAGTTGTTGAGAATAATTGAGGAAGCTGCCGCGAAAGATTTTTGGTACATTAATAATAAACCTATACTAATGAATACTAATGAACATCTTTGATCAAATATATAGAGCAATTCCCTCTGATCTCTGCCTTCCTAAAACTGCGCCAAAACTCACCGGTGCAGCAGTTGACATTCAGTTTCTCGTTACATAGCCATGTGTAAACATGACGTGTCATAAACAAATGTATAGCTAGTATGTATCGACAATAGGCTAGACTGTAGTGCATGGGTGTAGCCAGGTTTTAATTTAGGGTGGGGCAAAAAATTAAAATCTGGAGTAGGTACCGAAAATTTCTATATTTTAAACAATAATCATATAAACACCATTGAAACTTTCTTTTAAAACTAGCCCACGGTGGCTAAATTTTGTCAGAATTTCTGTTTTGAATTTATTTAACGAACCCTTTTTCAATGTACACTCATCATACACAAGCCAACAAGCTGGCTTTCTGTAGTAGTTGACCGTAACCAAATTTGTGTAATCATTGAAGCTATTTGGAAATTCCCAAAAATTGCGCTTCTACAAAAAAATCATGCTTTAGGCTCTATGAATACAAAAAAAATATGAACGGAAGAAAGGAAAACCATCCTATGAGTTATAGCTCGCTGCAGGCGAGGCGCAGCAGAGCGCGAGTTTTTTTATATTTTTTTTATGTGTTTGAACTTTTTAAGCTCTTAGACATACTTATACTTTTATTCCTCTCTCTCTCTCTCTCTCTCTCTCTCTCTCTCTTAGAGAAGACCTGTGTCCCAGCAATGAGAACATGATAGGCTGAGATGATAATGAACCTAAAGATCACGAAATAATTCCCACCCAGTGATTTTATAACAGACTTCCAAAAAGCTTTTTATTTTTTAGAAGTCTGTTAAGTTAGGTTCGCTATTCGAGTTTTTTTTTATGTTTGTTGGCTCAGAACTTTCGATTGGGTGAACCGACTTTGATGATTATTTTTTTATTTGAAAGCTGGTACTTCCCGTGTGGTCTCATTTCAGATTGTCCAGTTCTGACATTTTTATAAAGTCGGTTTTTTATATTGATAATTATTATCATAAAAATTGAAAATAACTGCATAAGAGATAGCTCTGATCGGGAGCGGGCTCTTAAGGGCGCGTTTTATATCTTAGCTGGCCGACACGGCACGACGAGGCAACAGCGAGAAGGAAATGGCTTCATTCAGATGCGAGTTCCCTGCCACCGTCCCACTGCTGTCGTTCTTTCTGTACCATGATACCATAGATAATACTGTGTCAGTTTTCCGCCAAGAACAACCAAATCATATTTAACGGTATACTGGAATATGTATGGAAGCCCATACAAATGTACAGTTCCATAGATGATACTGTGCCAGTTTTCCGTCAAGAACAACCAAACCATATTTAACGGCATACTGAAATATGTATGGAAGGCCATACAAATGTCGAGTTCCATGGCCAATACTGTGCCAGTTTGCAGTCAAGAACTACCAAACCATATTTAACGGCATACTGGAATATGTATGGAAGCCCATATAAAATGAAGCATAAAATCTTCGCGCCTTTTTCTGCGCTAAGGTTTAATAAACCATGTCCAAACATATAACACTCACAGAAACATTTGCTTGTAACCTAGTGAAAATATACTAAGTATGTACTACCATATAAGACATCTGTCGTCGAAATATATCGATGCGGTAGTACGGACGGCGCTACGGACTATAATTTAGCAATAAACGTCTAAATATATACCGCGAAACGTTTAGTCGAGCCAGTGACTTGGTCGTATTGATTTTAAGGCAGGTTCAAACAGCAAGAGATAGCGGAAATAGAGAAATAACAGTTGGTTGAAATGGTTGTTTTTGTACATGGTTCCAAGATGGCAATTTCAACCGCGAATAAGGCGTCGAGAAATCCCGTATTAAGCAGATGTACGTACCGCGGTCCAATGTCCATGTTGTACCCGTACCTGTAATCGTTGGGAACGATACTCTCGAAGTTGTTGACCATTACACCTATCTTGGACAGATTGTTCAGTTAGGTAAGTCCAACTAAGGTAAGGCAAAGAGGTCGCCCGAAGAATCCAACTCGGATGGGCAGCGTTCGGAAAATTGCGTGACATCTTCTCGTCCAAGATACCACAGTGCCTGAAGACAAAGGTATTTGACCAGTGTGTGTTGCCAGTGATAACATATGTTACTGAGACGTGGTCCTTAACTGTTGGCCTTTTGGAAAAACTCAGAGTCACACAACGGGCAATGGAGAGAGCTATGCTCGGAGTTTCTTTGCGCGATAAAATCTACAAGTTGAAGTGGCAATGGGCAGGCCACATCGCTCGAAGAACTGATAACCGATGGGGAAGAAAGGTTCTTGAGTGGAGACCGCGAACCGAAAGACGCAGCGTAGGTAGGCCTCCCACTAGATGGATCGACGACATTGTGAGAGTCGCGGGCATCCAGTGGATGCAGATGGCAGGATGTCGTTCAGTGTGGAGGTTAAAGGGGGAGGCCTATAATCAGCAGTGGACGTCTTCTGGCTGATGATGACGTACCGCGGTGTAGGTACCAAGGGGGCCTACACTAAAACTGTTAGCGTTAACGCCTGCGGAAAGATAAAATTGTTAGCTTGAGAGATGTCACGTGACTGCTAATGTCATTTACATACAATTTTATCTTTTCGCAGGCGTTAACGCTAACAGAAAATGGTTCTTGTCTAGACCCCCAGGACATCCACAAATACAGTCAGCGTTGTGTCGTAGTGACAATCCTGCGTTTTTACAAGTTCAAATGAGGGTAGCAGAACACAAAACCAGCACTTCCCGCCGGAGTCGCCCACGGCCATTGTAACATCGCCGAAACGTTGAGTGAGAGGTGCTCATTTTACCTAAATAGAGTGCAGGTACTGTAATAGGTACTTAATAATTATCAATTTAAAAAACCAACTTCATAATTATTAAATACGCAATTTCGTCTACTTGAATGAGATATTTTTACAGTTATTTTGATTTAAAAACCATACTACTAAAACGATTTTGATGAAATTTATATGGAATCACCTCTGAAGTATGGCCTGCCAAACAAAAAAAGGAATCATCAAAATCTATTCATAATTAGCGGAAAAATCGGTGAACATGCACAAAAAAAATACAATGGAACGTAGAACCTCTTTCTTTTTTGAAGTCGGTTAAAAAGGGGTCAAAATCGGAATGAGAGACATTAAGCTGGAAATTCGTATACACCTTCATTTTGGCGTTCTAAAAGTAATAATAATGCGCGATAAGGACCGATAGGCAATTAAAACATGATGATGTGTGAAATGATTTGAGGGTAGTTTTCGCCCGCTTTCGGCCCCTGTCCCTAACCCTCCCGTCGTATAGTCGCGAAACTCGGTCGCGTGACGCAGCGTAAATTGCCCCGCTCGGCTTGCTTCAGGCAACCCTTCCCAAGCCTTACCCGTTCCATGACTTTCGATAATTGCACATAAATCTGCGATGGTTGCGACGATACTACAGATAAAGCGGAGGTAGCGCTGATTTATTAAAGGGAAACTTCTTCCTGTAATTAAACAAGTTCGCCCCGAGATGTGTATGGCCTTGTGACTCCCATATCTCCTTTACCGATTTTGTTCATATTTACATTTATTTATTTATTTTGGAACAAACTACTTGCTACAAATTTTTATAAAGATCGGATTAACGACAATGATTCAACGGATTGATGACAAACTTAAGTATTTTAACAAAATTTACGAACTCACAAGAATGCATGCAAACGTCTATCTGTTTACGTAGACTATAATAATATATATAATATAAGAAACTGAAATTATTTTTACAACTTTTTCGGTTCCCATGAAATGTCTAGTCAAGTTTTATTTTTTTTAAATTAAATAATAAATAAATATTAATATAAAAAAACCGACTTTATAAACATGTCAGTACTGGACCAACTAAAATGGGACCACACGGGAGGCTCCAGCTTTCAATTAAAAAAAGAATCATCAAAATCGGTTCACCTAGTTCTTAGGTAACAAACATTTAAAAAAACAGTCGAATTGAGAACCTCCTCCTTTTTGGAAGTAGGTTAATAATAGAGCAAGTCCTGTCTCAAAAGTCTAGAGTCAAATTTAAAAAATATAAGATATTGGCTTGCGCTCAGCCGCCAACTCGCCTGATGTTAAGCGATGGTGCGGTCTACGATGGAGCACGCTTGCCTAGAAGAAACCGATTCACTCTTGATTTGAAGAAACCGAGTAAATAGATTCCTTCCAGGCAAGCTCTATATTAATCCCAGCGCCTGCCCTGGGGTAGCGAGAAGAGCGGTCGCTCTAGGCGAATCCTCCAAAAGCGAAAAAAAAAACCATTTTGATCGCTTTCCGGCAAGAGGGGGGCAGGAGGGGCAAACACTTGCATTGTAACCAGCATAAAAAAATTATGAAGTCCACCGCCTGTATTTTCATAGATCAGTGAAAATCGCACATGATCGATGATCAATGTGGGCAAATTGTGGAATGAGCCACCTTCCTCATGTTTCCGAGAAGCTACAACATGGCGTTCTTCAAAAGGCGAGTTAATAGAGTCTTAAAGGGTCGGCAACGTATTTGTGATGCCTCTGATGTTACAAGTATCCATAGGCGACGGTGACTGCTAACCATCAGGCGACCCGTCTTGTTTGCCACCTATACCATAAAAAAGTTGGAAATAGTTTACATCCTCGATTAGCAGATGGGCTACTTTTTATTCGGGAAAAACTATCGATTTCGCTACGATAGTTTTCAGAAAGGAAACGCGTCGAAAGACAATCTCGCAATCCCAATCCCTGATCAAAGGAGAGGGCCGGAGCTGCCTAGTCCGCGTCTTTGTCATCATGCATGGTGTGGACAAACACAAGACTATCATCAAAAAAGTCTTGTCCCATAAGACGGGTCTATACAAAATATGATTATGTTTTTTTACTAACAAAAAATATTTAATTGTAACGCGGATATTATTTATTATTATTTAATAGCATTAGATAAGTATTTTAATTTTTGTTGATAGTATTAATTATTTAAATTTTTCATGTTTTTTTTTTCTAAATTATTATAATGTTATTATATAATTAATTAATAATCTAAAGCAATAATTATCATAAGTTAATAATAAACTGTTCGCGAAAACTGGAAAAGTTAATGGAAAGCTTTTGTCCAGCCAATGAAACCCCTGCAGTGGCTTACAAACACTGATGCAGAAATATAATTTGCGATACAAATATCTTCGCGCAAAAAAGCAGTCAAAGTTAACTCAACTGCGACTAGAGGTTGTTGAGCGGATATATAGTTTTTTTAACATACAGAAAACTTTATGTAAATATCTCAGATATTATTCAATCGTGATCGTCACGCGTCATCAGCCACATCGGTAGGTACTCATATTATAGGCCTACTAGTCTTTGCCGGCAGTTATAATAATTATCACTTTACAAAATTGGTAAAATATGCAATTTCGGTTACTCGCGATGACATAATAATTTTAGCATCAAAGTTACCAAATTTACCTGTATTTTATTATTTTATTTAAAAGCTGAACTACTGAACTGATTTTGATCATATTGATATCGGACCAATCTGAAAGTAGGTTACTAATTATCAATATAAAAAACCGACTTCATTAGAACTGGACAACCGAAACGGGACCAAACGGGAAGCACCAGCTTTCAAATAAAAAAAGAATCATCAAAATCGGTTCACACAGTCAAAAGTTCTGAGGTAACAAACATTAAAAAAACTGTCGAATTGATAACCTTATTCTTTTTGGAAGTCGTTTTTTTTAATCGGATCATAAATGACGGATTTGTGAGGTAACCAACACAAAAAAAATACAACGTACTTATTTGAGATCGATTCGGTTAATAAATAAATAAATATCTGGGACGTTACGTTACGCTACGTTTGCCGATTCGTGGTCTCCACTCTAGAACACGTCTACCCCAACGGTTATCGGTTCTGCTCGGTATCGGTTAACGGTAAGATCAGTTCAAAACGTATTTTCATCCAAATACAATAAAAAATAAAAATATATAAAATATCTGGGAGATTATTGCACACATGGTCATCTGATCCCAAACTAAGCAAAGCTTGTAATATGGCTGCCAGAGACTGATATACATACATATATATTTTTAAATACATACTTAAATAGATATTAACACCCAGACATAGAACAAACACAAATGTTCATCACACAAATGTTTGTCCTAGGTGGGAATCGAACCCACGCCTCCAAGCACAGAAGGCAGGTTCACTACCAACTAAGCTAACGGGCTGTAATAAATGCATATGTTTCGACTTGGTGTACTTAACTTGTGTTGCCACAACTCGCAAAAACAGATTTTTCGAACTACCCTCAAATTGATGAGTTTGTGCTAACATTAGGTTTAGATAACAAAATATAAAAGTCATCCTAGCCTACAAAATGACATACCTACCTAATTTATAAGATAACATAGTGTTACTTAGGCTAAACACTGACGGCCTTACTTATAAACGTTACTTAAGTTAAGCAATGCCTAAAATTGCTATTTCTCGTTTTCATGTGTGACAATTTCCGTCAGCGAGAAGTTAACAGAGCAATTTTAAGTATTGCTTAACTGAAGTAACGTTTATAAGTAAGGCCGTGTGTTCTATAAAACTAAACCGATATGTTAATGAGACCTTTCAAACTCAAATCACTGCAGCAGAAAGCAGTTCTTGCAGTTGGCGTGTTGGATTTATTCCTATTAAGTAGTAGGTAGTTATTATTCGTAGAGTAGGTAATTTATGCTAAACAAAACGATCATCCATAATTTGCTACAAAGAAGTGCAATTACTTATTTATGTTGCGTTGAAGTAAGTTTCATTTCAAAGCATGAATCCAGACAGCAAATATTTTGTTGATGTGATTAGTGCGTTATTGCTACGTTTATGCCGATATTTCTAATGTCGGCAATAATTATTTTACGCTGGCTGTAAACGCAGGTGAAACCGCAGTAAACAGCTGCCTACTTTATCATAAAACCCCAATTAATGGGAGCCGAGCGGGGACATAATCCACGTCCAATTACGAAATCTGGCCGATTATCGGGACCTGGATCTGGATTACGGCGCGCGGCGCGGACGATATCACGTCGATAATAGATCCCCGACCTGTCATAAATTTCATTGCAATCGGGGAGCCGGCTGATCAATCCCGCGGGTCGGGGCGCGGGCGGATGGAGGCGCGGGGCGCAGGCGCGCAGCGGCGGGCGCGGCCGCGGCCCCGGGCGGCGGCAGTGCGCGAGTCGCCGCCGCCTGCCGCGCCGCCGACATGGCCGCGCCGCGCGACACCCGCTGACCGCAGCGACCGCGCCCGACGACTCGCTCCGCGAACCCGCGCCCGAGCCGAGCCACGCCGCGCCGAGCTCCGCACCCGCCGCCGCTAGGTAAAGTACCCGGAGCGCGCTTTGTTCCGCGGAGTCGCGCGCGCGCCGCGCACCCGCCCTCCGCCCTCCGCCGTACATGACACTACATAGGTAACGGTATCTATCACGCTGAAAACACAGTGCTCTGGCCGGGCGGTATCTCGCTGCGTCACGGCTGTCGACTGTCTCGGACTCTTCCCTGCTAGGATCCTAGGCCCGGCGTGCGCCCGCATCCGGCCGGCGGTCGCGTGTTGCGCATCCGACAGCTCCGATGCACTATCGGTCAGTTCCTTTTATTATATCTCGAACGACGACTTCGCCTCGATCACTACCATTAGCATATTTTCCGTAGCTCAGCCTAAGTTGCCGTCGAGAAAGCCTTTTAGCTGTTACATAATAGAACATTAGATCCAAATCGCTCGCTTCTCAGCCGTCTTCATCTTATGTAAGATTTTCTAATAAAGCCGCGCCGAATCGATGGATTTTCATGCTTCGAGTTCCCAAAGTTAGGGGGTGTGAAACTAGCTTTGTCCTTGGGGAGAGTCGCAGACGCTCGCAACAAGGGAGACGAGAGAGGCTGGGGATATCGATTGGGCACGATACCTAGACAAATCGGAACTTTTTCTAGGTAGCTAGACGTGTCGTTTGTAATTTATGCTATTAGAGAGACTTGCCGAAGGTCAAATTAGTCGTAATCAAGGGTAATTTTGTCTCCAACGACTGCTATATGAACCTCAGAACTAACAAGACGTCGTCGAAAGAACACATTACTCGCATTGTTAAAAAAATCTCTGGTATTTTTATTGTTTTCTATTATGATCCATAGTACAAATTTACCCTACAATTTGCAATCAAAACGGTTGAAAAATAAATTGTCCTGACATCTTTGTCCGAAAAAACCCTAATTCATAATTCATCTCACCTTTAAAATAAATAAGTATCATTATTTTTATTGTAAGCACATAAATCCGTAATAAGTACAACAATGCTTCAAGCGCTTAAGAACAAAAACAACTTAATCATCTCCATATATAACAATAAACAACTAAGCTAGCTGACCAGACACGAGCCGAAATCTTGCGGTCATAGCTCTCCGAATCAAACCAACTTGTGTATAATATTTACCGTAATCTTGGCCATGATGTTCCGGCAGACGTGTTTTATTGGTTTCTTCATAACATTATTTTTACGACTGCTCACAGATTAGACGGACTTTGCCAAATATATAAACTGTACTATCAATAGGAGGTACGATATTCTAAAGAGCATGTCCATTGTGGGTCCTGCAAACAGCAAGCTCGGAAGAAACCTATAAAACTGATAGTAGGTATCTATCAGCGCTGAGCCAAAACATCCATACAACGCATACAGTATATTTTCGTTATTCTCCAAAATATATGCACCTGAGTACAAAAAGTGTTTCCTTACATAAATATATATGACTATTGTTTATAATTTGAATTTGAATCGTAGTAGATCTACCGAATGTTTGATCGGAACCCAAAAAACGATGTCAAAATCGATCTCTTTTTGTTCCTTGTCGAAAATAATCTGGTAGAAAGAACATGGTCGAAACGTCGAGCGAGAGGAACCTTTTTTACCCAAACCAAATAATGCGCGATAAGTCCCGATAGACATTTAAAACATAATATACTTATTATGTTCAATTTGCGAAAGTTTAAAAGTTCCGCAACTTAGGTTGCGGAGAACTACGCAAGAAAGCATTTTACGCCGCGGTTCTACTGTTAAACTCTATTTTTGGTGTACCTATCGATATAGCCGTTTCTTTCTTTTGCTGTTGTTTATTGTTTACTCTGAATTTCTAGTTTATTTCGACTATACTATGAGTAGATCTGAAGGATGGTATGAGTATAATCTGTATATAGTAACCATGTCTGCCACAATCCCAACATTGGCCACGGTGGGCAACAGACAGTATCTTTTATTGCCTACTTGCTAATATACATTTTACGACTGACCTGAGATTTCCGGCAATCAACATTAGGCACCGAAATTTTATGCTCCCACCGCAAGATACTTTTTACGAGCTCAATATAAAGTATTAATGTAGAATATCGAACATAAAATAATCAGCAAAAAAAAACTGTAATCAAGTAGTATTTGCTAGAATTCACAAGAGTTAGCAGAACGTAGGCCTTTCTTCGATGTATATGTTTTATGTTAGAAGATTTTTTTCGGTTTCTTCTAGGCAAGCGTGATCCACCGTAGGCCGCATCATCGCTTAACATCAGGCGAGTTGGCGGCCAAGGGCAAGCCTATTCTACAATAAAATAAAATAAAGATTTCTCGACCCGAAATTATGCCCCCTTCACTTTTTTATTTATACCGCGATTTTCATGCGTTTTTTCCGCGTTTTGGGAGTAAGAGTACCTACCCTATGCCCCCATGATGCACGCTAACTTCTTGCCAAATTTCGTTAAGCCTAGCCGTTTAGTCGTGAAAAGCGAACAAACAGACGAAGAAACAGTTACTTTTTCGCCTTTAGTTAGGATGAAGAACATCACACATACATCACATCAGCAGCCAGTAAACGTCCACTGCTGAACAAAGGCCTCCCTCTTAGAGTGTTGCCATAAACCCCTCGCTTGGCAGGTGGTTCGGGGATCACAGTACGTTTACCGTGAACTAACAGGACGCTGCTGCACATCCTTCGGTGGTAGGATAAATCTCTTGACCACAACTCGCTTGTAGTTGAATATAACTAATTACACCTAATCTTGGTATGGGAACTGCCTCTGAAGTGACTAGGCTGTCGGAACACAGGTGCTTAACATCATATTTTCAACTCGAGGGCGGAAGCTAGCCAGCCGAATTCTAGTAAGAAACCTATCACCATGCTTTATGGTTTCCTTTCTATATTTTCTTTACTCAAGCTTATTGTTGGAATTTGAATCTTCGTCTGCGACGGATTTCGAACGCGCCAACCAAGAAACTAACATCGCTACAAAACTAAATTTTCAATGGAGTATACCGCGTAAATGCTTCGAAGAAGCGCGCAGTTTTAGCTTGGAATACCTTTACCTACTTGGTGTTGGTTTTGAAAACAAAATAAGAAAAATAATCATAGAAAAAAAAACAGGCTTTTTGACTCGTTAAAACTAATCAAATGCGCCCAAACTATTGAGCCTAGGGGTTTACTAGCAACTGAATAGCTCCATTATCTCCTGGCTCCATCATTAGTTCATCATCGTCATCATCATAATACCTATTCTATATTAGTCCACTGCTCTCCACGTACATAGGCCTCTCCCAAGCCAAGGCAAACGATCGGCAGCCTGATCTTCGGTTTTTCTCTTCCAGCCACTGCCAGCCGTCTTACGTATATCGTCACTCCAACGAATCTCAGGGCGTCCTACGCTACGTTTGCCGATTCGTGGTCTCCACTCTAGAACACGTCTACCCCAATGGTTTTCGGTTCTGCTCGGTATCGGTTAACGGTTAAATCAGTTCGATGATACCAAAATGTTGTGTTTTTATCCAGATTAAATAAAAAATAAAAATAAATAAAATATCTGGGATTATTGCACACGTGGTTTTCTGACCCCAAACTAAGCAAAGCTTGTAGGTAATATGGCTGCCAGAGACTGATATACATACATATATATTTTAAATACATACTTAAATAGATATTAACACCCAGTCATAGAACAAACACAAATGTTCATCACACAAATGTTTGTCCTAGGTGGGAATCGAACCCACGCCCCCAAGCGCAGAAGGCAGGTTCACTACCAACTAAGCTAACGGGGATGTCAAATTTCATATACGAGTATAGTATTTGCAAAGTTTCTAATCGATACGACACTTAGAAATACCTAGGTAAAAATTAAATTCCGAGATTTGTTAACATGGTTCGTAGTTAGTACAAATGAAACTAATACAAGCGTATTAATAATAAATCGCACTCGTGTGCTCATTAACATTGTATCGAGTCCAAAATAATCAAAATTTAAATAAAAACCACTATCTATACATATAATAAAAACGTAGAGATAAAAAAATCTGTAATTGCGAGATAACAAAAAAAAAAAAACGCACAGGTCGTCTTAAAATAAGCAGCTGAACACGATAGGACAGTTTTTAGAATTTTTGTCTGTTTGTTTGTTTGTTTGTTTGTTTGTCCGCGCACATCTCCTAAACCACTGGACGGATTTAAATGCGGTTTTCACGAATATGCTTAGAAATTACCAGATTAAAACATAGGCTATCTTATATCATTTATTTAAATTCTTTATTTTTACATAAACGAAAATAAAAATCAATTATTTATTTCGAAACGTAATATGAGGATCGTCACATAGCCTCAAGCAAGGAGATCCAAAGTAAAGAGAATGTTATTGACATAGCCATTAAAATTTTGAAACTGTCAACTGTCATTCGGTTAATCAGTTTATATTTAAAGAAGGTTCCTTAACCTTCTTAGATGAATGAACGTGTAGATCAAGCATGTTATAGGCCTTACAACCTCTTTGGTGATTCATTCCAGTGCATGGAGTAGGAGTATTAAATTATCTTGGTTTTATTCTATGTTAGCATTTAAAACACAAAATATACCGCATCCTATTTTAATTCAGTCCCGCGAATAGAAATATTCAAAAAAGGCCCTTTGTACATGAAAATAAACCTATACAACAAAATTCCGGACGAAATAAAGAAAGAAAGAAATAATAACATTTTTCCAGAACCAACTTCGTAAGTTTCTAACCCAAAAATGTTATTACGAGATAAAAGATTTATTCGACGATAAATTTTAGAAAATTATAATTAGAAAATAAATATCGATATATAAATAGTTATGAAAGTAGCGTCATAAGTTTTGTATCATCTCATATATAATTAAGTAACCTATCACACTAAGTATGTTTTTTTTGTTTTGTAAAATTACTTCACCCTAGGTTAAGTTTGAATAGTATATATAATATTTATGTAATAGATTTAACTATACTTACATTTATATGTTTATGTCTGTGGTCTGGTTTTGTGAACAGCCACTACATAAGTCATTGCTGCACCCTTTATGCAGGGTATATAAACTTAGCTTTTAGAAGAATACAGTGTATATTTGCAATAAGAATAAGAATATAGAAATAATTTTATTTTACTGTGACATTTTAACAGATAAAAAGAGTAGTTCCATTTCATGGCTTTTTAATCAAAGTATACATACAAATGCACGCGAAATAAGAAATAACTAGCCAAGAGCGTGTTAAGACAAGCATTATGTCAGGGTTCCGTGGCCAGCGAAACTGGACAGTCAAATTTCAGAGATGTATATCATCCCGACATGACATGATATACTTTTAATGGTTTAGACAAAAAGAAAATTTCAAAACATGCTCTGCACTGTGGTCACATTATCTTTTTGATTTGAAAACTGTTCACGGTGTTATTTATTACTTTTATGCTTTTATCAATACTTCACACAGGGCGACTTAAAATAAGCAGCTGAACATGTTATGGCAGTTTTTAGAATTTTCGTTTGTTTGTTCACGCACATCTCCTACACCCCTGGAAGAAAATACGGACGGATTTAAATGCGGTTTTCACGAATATGCTTAGCTATGACCAGATTGAAGTATAGGCTATGTTATTTTGCGCAAGGCCGGATTAAGGGAAGAAAAAAGGATTGAAGGTTTATATGAAAATCTACGCGTACGAAGTCGCGGGCAAAAAAACTAGTATCATATAATATGTGAAAGTTTGGATGGATGGATAGATGGATTGATGGATGGGTGGATGGATGGATGGATGGATGTTTGTTTCTCAATCACGCAAAAACGGCTGGATGGATTTGGATGAAATATACATTGCTTATGTCCTGGATTAACACATAGGCTACTTTTCATCATCATCGTCATCATCACTGATTTTGATCAACACGCGGGTGAAACCGCGGGACGCAGCTAGTTCATTAATAAATTGGTAAATTCATTCATTCATTGACAGACAACGCACAGCCTCCATTAACCGCTGGATAGAAAAGCTTAAAATACAAACAAGTGTTTCTTATATAATGTAGATAAAAACACTAGGAAAGGATTTTTTGATAATTATTATACCAATTAGGAAGGCCGAAGTCGGAGCTCTATGTGTACAAAGTCGAGAGCATTTAGCTAGTCTAGGACAATTTAAGTTTAAAATGTAAACAATTGATTAACACACCTATGTCAGTATACATAGGGTGTTAGTATGATTAAATAATACTTATACTTTGTCGTCATTCCGTACTTGGCTCTCTAAGGAGCTAACCGTCCCCAGCTAAGCTACTCATAACGTTGATCCATAGTGACGTGCTATAGTTATATAAATCCACCCATAATCGAGGATGATAGGCCATAAAGCCTTGCGGAGAATGGACACGGCCAAGGCCCTTATTAGGCCGCCTGTTTATCTTATTATGTTGCGTAACTGTCAGTCTGTCACGCTTCGCTGATTCAATCGCCTATGTGCTTGTTGAATTTGTTTTTTTATATGCTGGATGTGCTGTGAACTATTGTGGACGGATTGAGGATCGAATTTGCGAATCAATAGGTATTTTATAAAAAGTTTTCATTTCTTATGTTGCTTTTCTTTTCATGCTGAGAGGATTTTGGCGCTGCACGTCTTGTGCATTGTGCATTTGACAGGGTGCATCCTAAAGAATCATCATCAAGCGTTGTTGATCGAACGCACAACGCCACGGTGTAGCGGTTCCAACGCAGCATCAAGCTTTTTTCCTTAAGTCCATCACACACGTAGCTATAATATATATTATAGCTGCGTGTGTGGTAACACAAATAAAGTATTGAAACTATGTCGTAATATACTTAGCTATGATTCATATTAATTATAGCTACGTGTGTGATGGGCTTTACCGTTGACGCATGCTTCGACGGAACTTCAGAAATGCGGGGCTCGATTTTTGTTTCGCTCGTATGGTATATATTTCGTCAATTTTTAAATTACTGACTTTCTAACAAAATCGCTTTTTTTAAATAATCATATAACGCAACGATGGGTTTGAACCTATCGAATTTGCTCTCTATCAATAGAAAATCTTTCATTTCGCATGATATTTTCGTGCGAAATCATACGAGCGATTCAAACATCGAGTTTCTGCTAGACGTTTTTCATACAATTCAGTGTCTGACACCGCATAACGCTTACCGAAGCGTTGTGCGTTCCGGTCAGGTTCCGGTCAATAGTTACCTCGGCTTCGTGGCCCTATCCTCCCATATTTTTTATTAGAGCATTTTTATGGTTTATGGAGGTTAAAGGGGGATGTCTATGTTCAGAAGAGGACGTCTTATGGCTGATGATGATGATGATGATGGTTTATGGCATTTTTCTATCTTGCATCCATCGCGAATCTGCTCTTTTACTCCTCCATTTTAAGGTGTTCGGTATCATCAATTTAACTTCCAAAAATTGAAGACATAACACAAAATTTAATTTCCTATAATAATATAAGTATAACTGGATTGCGTTTTCAACATAAGCCAAGTAAAAAATCCTTCAGATTTTGTAACTCGACAAGATAGTGCGATTCTGAAACCTATCCGCAAGGTAGGAATACTGCGATAGTATTGTTATTATTTCCAAACCGATCAGGGGCCTTACGCCCAACTCTAACCGCGAGCCCGAATACGCGCAGTTTGCAAAATCACGCGACCGCAAATCGTATCTCGGCGCGTTAAGGTTCGCGTTGGGCGTAACGCCCCTGAATATAATGAACCCATAAAGAGTACAGTGACTCCACCAAAAAATAGTAATATAGATATAAAGATATACAAAAATTAAATATGTTAATTAAATCAACGACGAAAGTATCAGAAGTATAAGAATCAAGAAGAAGAATTTTAATTGAAATACACTGATGTTAAGTTCTACAAAATGAAATTAGCAAATGACTTTGCTTAGTTTGGGGTCAGATGACCGTGTGTGCAAAAATGTCCCGAATATTTATTATTATTATTATTTATTATTAAATATAGAAATGCATAGCAAATCGAGAAATAGATGGACCGGCGTCATCGTGAGAGTCGCGGGCATCCAGTGGATGTAGATGGCAGGTTGTCATTCAGTGTAGAGGTTAAAGGGGGAGGCCTATGTTCAGCAGTGGACGTCTTATGGCTGATGATGATGATGATGATGATCGCAAATCGTAAAAGCAATTCCAATAATAAAAGGTTCCTATGTTGCTGTCTACAATTGTTTCAAGACTACACAGTTATTATAAAAAAAAACTACTTTAGATTAGAATGCTACATGCATAAAGTGAGTTGTTCTAAAAAATAAGTACCTATAAATCGAATACAAATGTTCCCAAATTAAAAGTTTATTAGTATCTACCTATTTATGTGTGATACAAAGTCCAAACTGATATTACTAGAGCAACCTAAGTTTTGTAAGTATGTTGTTATATATGCTCGGTACAAATGCAATCAATCTTCAATAATGTCAAGAAACATGTCGTCAAAAGCAAACGACGCGTCATCGGCCCGTAATTCCAGATGTTCTGAATTTGAACGCTTTTTATAGTTTTTACTCCGAGTCCCAATTTCAGTCATTACTGCACCGTAAACAAGGCAGCACGTAAAGCCGTTAATGACCATTGAGCGTGCCTCTCGCACGATACCACAGTTATCTCACTTATCTTAAGGTGCTTAAGCCTCCTAAAATTCCCTCATGTCTCTTAAATTTACGACGAGGAGAGATTTTAGCGGACGAGGCCTTATCTACATTATCAGAACGTAAAGCGATGTGGCCGCGTCTGTACTAAACGATAACGCTAAAGTCTAATCAGATCTATAATTTGAGTGAAACGCATCATGAGTGAGGGTAAACATAAACAAGCCGAGCACATGTCAAGAATTCAGCTTCATGGCGTGTGTTTCGAAACACGTGTGCAGAGATGGGATCAATAGAGATCACGGTGACGTACGCCGTACAGTTTTTATTGTTTATGCAAGGTTAGTGAAATATCTATCTGCTTATCTAACTAGATCATTGTAGGTAGGTATTACTTTAGTTAACTCTAGTTCTACGTTGATGCATTAGGTTGTCAATCTTTGAGATCATTTTTGAGAAATGTTTCGAAACAGTTCCTTTTTTAATTCCTTAAGTTTTGTTAACAAATTTCTACAGAAGTGCAATTAACTTTAGTGAGTTTTTACCTAAAAGCATAGTGTCATTAAATGTCCATTATTTCAGATTGAATGTCATTGAAATGTCGCTAGATGAGGTCGTGAATTCTACAGCATGGCTTGTCAAGGTATAAAGAGGGGTTTGTAATTTATACCTTTTAATATCGACCAAACTAAGAAAGTTATATTAAACATATTTACAACGATATTTCCGATCTCCGTGACGTATTTCACGTGTTTGTTACCAAACTTAAATGGCGTGTAAAGAACCTATTTCTTAAAGTCACCACCAAGAAATTAAAATCTAATAATAGGTTTAATCCAACGTGTTATTACGGGCTCTCCATTAATGTTTCTCCTAAATGCGGACCGAACATTGCTTCACGGAACCGCGTAACGAATGCAGGTAGCATTATTAATGCAGGTATTCGTTTCATTAAATAATTTTAATGGCTGATCTCATCAATCGAACTACGAGGCTCAGATAGACGTGCACTCTGGGAGAAAGCTAGTTTCGCAATTATACCAAGCGCTAGTAACAAAACACATTTATCATATTATCCTGCTATAGTTGTACTTGAAGTTTTTTTTGCTATAAGAAGTTTTCTATAGATCTGTAAGCTATTGTGACTTTTCGTGACATGTGCGTGTGACGAGAAAACGATAGGTAAGCATCACGCTTTTGTCAGTGGAAACGTGGTCGAGCTTAAGCAAAATAATTATCAACATAAAAAACCGACGTCATCATAATGTCGGAACTGGACCAAATTGAAAAGGGACCACACGGGCAGCACCAGCTTTCAAATAAAAAAATAATCATCAAAATCGATTCTCCTCACAGAAAAGTTTTTTTTTTTGTTTAAACTAGAACGGCTGTAAAGGCATTTTTGTAAGAAATTTGTTGTAGCCACTTGCACCCATATAAACCCATAGCAACTGTGACGCGGAATTCGACGCGTTGACATAAATATGAATGTTAAATCAAGTATCTGTCACAATACCTGGCGACAGAGTTTCCTTCTCTTTTCTGTGGTTCTCCCAGTCAAAAGTTCTGAGTTAACAAACAAGTTGAATTGAGAACCTCCTCCTTTTTGGAAGTCGGTTAAAAAGAAGCATACACAATTAACAGTGATGTCAAGCAGACCCTACTCCATCGTAAGGCTTCATTCAACTGTCCACTAATTCTTGGAAGATAATTAATGCTTGTCTAATAATATAAACAAAATGTTTTAAAGTAGTAACCAAACATGTCTTTCATTCTGACTGCACGGTACTACTCTATCTCCAAGTTATTTGTTGCTTCGCAGTGCAGTCTCAAGTAGCTCGACTCATTTACAGTGTTGGTAAAAAGTTAGTAAAATAATAAATAAATTAAATAAATAAATATCTGGGACATTATTGGACACATGGTCATCTGACCCGAAACTAAGCAAAGGTTGTAATATGGCTGCCATGCAGAGTCTGATTTACTTACATACTTTTTTTAATACATACTTAAATAGATATTAATATATTAACACCCAGACATAGAACAAACACCAATGTTCATCACACAAATGTTTGTCCTAGGTTGGAATCGAACCCACGCGCCCAAGCGCAGAAGGCAGGTTCACTACCAACTAAGCTAACGGGGTTGTTAAAACTCTAGTCTTTGAGATGCATAGTAATTACGCCAGGGTCTATCTCAAGCCTGCTATAAATCACTAAAAATTTGAAGAATGGAGGAATATTAAGTACCTACTTATCTTTTTAGAATCTTCCAATGTTGGCAGACGCTTGCAAATCTGGTCTATCGATTAGCTAACTGGTTTTCTGACTGCATGGTAATGCATTTTCATATCCTGTTCGAGAGCATTTTTTTTTCATCTATACTAAATCACATTTGGGCATTCATCTGTAGTTTTACAGGCTGAGCTTATCATATTTTCTGAACAAAGTGATGTCCGTCGATAATTTCTCCTATTTAGTTCTTCATATGACCATATTTACAGAGAAGTGCCTCGTACTGTGCCTAGATCAAAAACTTACGTGCTTTTTGCTTCGACTTCGTTAGTTACAGAACGTGCACCCCTAAAGTCCTGCAACGGAAATATGTTTACACATGTATCATTCGATTGTGGTGCCATGTCTATCGGTCATGCATTAGTGGTGGCGCGGACTCTATATTCCTTGACAGTGGTTCTTGCAGTAACAGTGCCGTGGTTGTGGCAGGTGTCGGGGGCGCAGCGCGGGCGCGAGCGGCATGCGGCGCAGGCGGCAGACGCCCATGGAGGTCGGCTAGCGGCGCGCGCGCAGCCACCGCGCCCGCACCCCCCGCCCCGCCCCGCCGACGCCATGGACCTCACTGATGTGCCACGACACCGACCCCTCGCCTTCGATAAGGTCAGTTCCCATCACATTGACGCTTTCTATAAACCGATTATAATCGCTTCAAACTGTAAATCCTCATCCTCGGAAAACAAACCCGAAGATACAAAGAGTAAAACTGTGTAAGATCGGCGCACGAGCTGAGAAAATATTCACATTATAAATATTTATTGAGTTTTGCAATACATATGTACTTACATCGGTTTCTATCAACGACACTGGAACAACAGTGCCAGTCAGTCACGATCAGGTTTCAAGGAGCTGGTTGGCTTGGGTATAGATGAAGAGAAGTGCCGTCCTAACGAACCAATGTCGACAAACTATCCATATTCATTTGCCAGGCAGATGAAAATTTGACGCTCCATGATACTCATTATCTGATTAAGTTCACTAGTATCGCCACACATATGTACAAACTACTATGCATTTTTTAGCTCAATTGGTAACTGTACGAAATTATATTCAACAATATACTTTATTATTGACTAGTATATTTTGATATAAGCTAGTTAGTACCTATACCAATAATAGATAATATATTGGTAGAACCAATTTTAGTGATATGCCTAAAAATTCGCTTGGTCCCAACAGTAGTTCCATTTTAGGTAACAAGTACCTACGCACGTAGACTGCGCGCCGCGAGTAAAAGTTGTCGACTCTTTGTCGTGCGTAAATGTGACAAGGCTACGAATGTGTATACGTCTATCTCAGTTTCTTGATCGCACGACAAGAAGTGTCGGCAAAAATTGTCGCGACGCGCGTCCTAAGTGTAGGTACGTCATGTGCCCACTTGTGGTGGCTTGGACATTGCGGAGCGTTCACCGTACAGTAGGAAGAAGCTAATGCCCATTCTTTGGTGGTTCTGGTCTTGTTAAAGGACATACCCGGGTCCACGGGTCCGGCGTATGTACCTACTGGTCGTGTTATAACTAAGATGGCTCTACTGTTATCAATGACAATGATATTAACCTTGACTGAAACTCCGGTCATCGATTTCTGTTTGTGTTATACTGGTCCTATTTCGATTGTTCTACCGGAGCAGAATCACTTCCAGGATTTGTTTGTCTGTTATTTAATCCACCCACGCATTGCCCACGCATGTCACGCCGCATCGTCGGACGCAACCTAATGTTAAAAATACACGCTACCCATCCAAAACAAGCCCAAATTAGTCTGCTAAAAATACTGAAATATTTACGGTAAAAAAACCACGACCAGAATTGAAACGCCCCTATTGCTCTAGCTACCGTCATTTTCCTGTCGGTCTCCAGATTCTTGAACTGTCTTTGCAACCAATCTAAGCGTTGATGGCACTATGTATAATTATTGCTACTTGCAACCATGTAGTTGTACAACCAGTTTCGTATCTTGCCGGTTGTAAATGTTTTGTATTGTATAAAACATTTAAATCTATATACATATATAAATGAACCCCTATTTCTCCTGGTCACGCTATAACTTGAGAAAGGCTGGACCGATTTGGATGAATTTTTGTGTTCCTGAAGTGGGTCATAGTAGCGAGGCCGAAGGCCGACCTCTACGCGTACGAAGTAGCAGGTATCAGCTAGTAGTAGATAAATCCTAACGTGTGGAACACTTCAATATAAAATTACTTTAAAGAAACACGTGTCACAATTTGCCACCAATTTTTAATATCATTTGAAAATCCCATACAAATATATCTATATCTTCGCAAACTCGTATGCATTGTTGTGTTTGCAATCATGTATTTCGTAAGTTGAATTATTGTTGTAGGATGTCCAGTTTGCAAACCATAAACTTAAAAAACCCCTGGACCAATTTTGTACATATTCGAACTTTTTTTATTTATTGAAATGAACTACTACCCTACAAAATTTCACGAAGATCGGATTAACGGTTCACAAGTTATCATCGCACAAATACACAAACTCACAAACATACACACAAATGCCAATCTATTTCCGTAAACTCTGAGACCTTCGGTCCTCGGTCAATAAATGCCACTGTTTCCCTCTGTCTGTTTAGTTACCTTGTAGACATTATTGTTTAGCATCTCTACATAGTCTACACTAATATTATAAAGAGGAAAGATTTGTACCTATTTTTGTATGTTTGTAATGAATAGGCTCCGAAACTACTGAACCGATTTGAAAAATTCATTCACTGTTGGGAAGCTCCACTATCCCCAGGTGACATAGGCTATATTATATTTTGTAGCGAGGCCGAAGGCCGAGCTTACACTCGTGCGAAGCCGGGGCGGACGGCTAGTATAAAATAAAGTCGTATTCCGCGTCTGTCTGTATAACCGCTAACTCCTCCCAAACTACGCAATGGATTTTTATGCTGATTTTGAGAATTTTTCACGAAAGGTTTATACATATATATAACTAGCCGGCCGCCCCGGCTTCGCACGAGTGTAAGCTCGGCCTTCGGCCTCGCTACAAAATATAATATAGCCTATGTCACCCAGGGATAGTGGAGCTTCCCAACAGTGAAAGAATTTTTCAAATCGGTTCAGTAGTTTCGGAGCCTATTCATTACAAACATACAAACATACAAAAATAGGTACAAATCTTTCCTCTTTATAATATTAGTATAGATTAAACTTACACCCGTGCGAAGCCGGAGCGGGTCGCTAGTTAGAACATATAATTCCTTTTATATCGGAAAATACAGGAAATCTGTAACATCGCGGGAAAAACCGCGGAGCACAGCTACTGCTATATTAATATCAGAGACACTGAGCTATATAGCGCGTTAGCTATTTTGGTAGAGACTGGTGAGATTTTCGCCATATCTCGTGTCCTCGGCTGCGGCCTTGTTCTACCTATCCGGCCGTTACCTGAGCTCGACGCTGACAGCCGCCTACATCATGAAACCTGCGTAAAATATGCATTGCAGTTATAATATTTTTATCAGTGTGCCTTGTATTTTTTGATCGAAGGTGTGCCTTCGTTGAGTCGCTGGCTCTAGAATCAGATTTCTGGCCGCTTGTGGTCTAACATGACAATACACATAGATTGACTATTGATCTAGACTCGAACGAACGAACGTCTAACGGTAATCCGAAACATAGCTCTAAATTGTTTCACCACCATTTTTAATTACCACTCGTGACCGCTCACATCCAAAGACTGCTTAGATCAAATGTCGCTTATTTTCAGTTATCTGGACCTTGAGAGGCAAGCGCAGCTCACATTATGTAAGATAGCAGTGTGCTTAAAGATGGTAAATAGTCCAAGCCTGGAATGAAATACATAGTACACTAAGTTACGCCACGAAAGAAGAACAAATTCAGAGAAATTCTCCGCTTTTTATTTCACACTTCACAAACATTTAAGCGACGTCTAATCTTGGAATAAAAATTCCTTTCTGAATTCAAAACTCATCTGAAAGGCAAGTTTTCTTTCGTAAAATGGAGGGCTAGGTATGGAAGTCTCCTCGGATTTACAGCCTTCAGCTGCAAAGTATAGGTACGGGGCCTTGGAAACGAGCCAAGCTCGCTTCACTTCTTGGGTTAATGGGATTCGTGGAGTTTTCGAGCCAAATTAAATCTTGAACATGCAGTGTGGAAATATTTATCTTCTTCAATTTAGATTTCTTATTGAGCTCAGTTTCTAGTTGATTTCATCGTAAATAAGCAGGCACATAGTTTAATATACTTAGTTTCAAAATCAATAGAACTGTTGACGATGGCATGTTATAGGTTGAAGATTATGTTAAAATATTGTGATAAAAGACATTAATCTGCGTTTTCATAAACGTATATTTATGAGGTTATGGAAATCTGAAAAGACATAACTTAATTATTATTTTTTGCAAAATTTCTTTTTTAAGATAAAAAAACTATCCGAAACAAAGCATCTTTATGTCGTCTAATGAATCGTAGGGTGAACGGTGTCGGCTAAGATGCGAGGCTGCGAGCTCCCCCTTCTCCCTTCCACTGGGCGAAGGGCGATCGATCGCCCGTGACGTCACCGCCTGAGACCCGAGGACGCTCCCGAATCAAAGCACACCCTCGCTGAATATTCTCCCTGGATATACTCTACTGAACACACTATTGAGGATTTAACATTGTGGAAAATTGACTCATGGTTTCAAGATTTATCGTGAACGAGCGAATCGGCTATCTTCCGAAAAATATTCTAAACAAATCTGAGGGATTTGGTCTTTTAGTGTAAATTGTATGGAACTGTTTCAAAAGTATGAAATACATAATAGGTCGGGGAAAAAGTCTTTTCGTATTTTGTATGTATAAAGTTGTAGTAAAATCTCATCGGTTGTACTGTTTGTATCTGGCTGGTTTTGATAACATTAAAAATATGACATTTTAAAAAAGGAATACAAAAAGTAAAAAGCAATTTCCCGCCATTTTTCAATTGTTTTTTTGTCCGATAAAATGAGCGAATCTAACGAAAAAATTCGATATATTTTGAAGTTTTATTACAAAAAAGGGAAAAATGCGACACAAGCCGCGAATAAAATATGTGACGTTTATGGACCTAATGCAGTGCCATCAAGAGTAGCACAATGTTGGTTCAAGCGTTCTCAGTCCGGGAATTTTGATGTCAAAGATGCAGCTCGCTCTGGTCGCCCTGTTACGGATAAAGTTGATGCCATTTCTGAAAAAGTGGAGCAAGATCGGCATATTAGTAGTTACGACGTAGCTGAAGAACTGGGGATCGACCACAAAACAGTTTTGACCCATTTGAAAAAGTCTGGTTATACAAAAAAACTCGATATTTGGATGCCACACGAGCTCACTGAAAGAAACCAAATGAATCGTGTACTCATTTGCGATTATCTGTTGAAACGTAACGAAAGTGAACCGTTTTTGAAAAGATCGATCACTGGTGATGAAAAATGGATCACCTACGACAAGAATGTGCGCAAACGATCATGGTCAAAGGGCAGTGAAGCACCACAGACTGTAGCGAAACCCGGATTAACACGTAATAAGGTGATGCTGTGTGTATGGCGGGATTGGAAGGGCATCGTTCATTATAAGCTTTTATCGCCGGGCAAAACCATCGATTCGGATCTCTACTGCCAACAGCTGATGAGACTCAAACAAGAAATTGAGAAAATACGGCCGGAATTGATCAACAGAAAGGGCGTGGTCTTTCATCATGATAACGCCAGACCGCACACATCTTTGGCCTCTCAGCAACAATTGAGAGAGCTTGGTTGGGAAGTGTTAATGCATCCACCATATAGCCCTGACCTTGCACCCTCAGATTTCCACCTGTTTCGGTCTCTTCAGAATTCTTTGGGTAGTGTTAGATTAACATCCAGAGAGGACTGTCAAAACTACTTGTTGCATTTTTTTGATCAGAAGTCCCAAAATTTCTACAGCAACGGGATCATGTCACTACCTACAAGATGGCAACAAGTTATCGAACAAAATGGCACATATATATTATAATTAAATGTAATTAAACTTGAAAAAAATATGTCTTGAATTTGTTAATAAAATACGAAGAAACTTTTTCCCCGACCTATACAATAGTGTGAGCTATACATAAACTCCCTTACCTTCATGTAGTTGCCAGTATTTCCTAATCCGGGTTAGTTTTAAACTTGAAGGCCTTATTTTCATCCGATTGGCCCTTTACAGGGAGTTGCTCAAATGTCCTTGCAAAGTCCCTTATGTTCCATTGCAAAACAACCTTTAGAATTTAATAAACTTAATTAAATCATTGCGTAGTTACGTGGAGGGTTTTCGGATATGGCTTTGTTCGCGTGGTTAGTAAGCGCAAAAGTTTTGTAGGCATCTAAGTATTGTACAGCATAGTCGAGAATTTTTTTCAATCACTAAACCTCAGATCAGAAAAACAAGGGAGATATGCCATAGTATACAGCTTTTTCACTATACCGCTAAACCGCGTACGTACGGCACACTTACTCATATTTCATTTATTGTAGAGGTAGGACTCTTTTGCCAGTTATTCAACCGCCAAGCACTAGTGTGCTTCTACTGTGTTCAACACTACTGTGTTCCGGATTGAAGGGCAATGTTTCCAGCGAAATTACAGGGCACACACAAAAAAATATTTTCTTTTTTGTGGGGCACACAGAGATTTGACATCTTATATCTCGGAGTGACGAGCGCAGTGCGCAGTGATTGTTTTAAACTGTTGAAGTTCAAAATTCTGAGTGGCGTTGAGCTGTTACGGGCAAGCTTTAAGAGCCGTCAGGCGAGCAAATTTGCTCGTCTCGTCACCCAGTATCATTAAAAAAAATGCAAAAAAAGAGCGGTAAAATTAGTAAATTTGACTAAAGGCATCAAACCTGATTTAAATCGATGCGTTCGTATTCGCCACTTCATTTTACCATATCTGCCTTGTTCGTCTGATCTGAGCACCAAACCATCACCACACCTTACAAAACAGTTTTTTTTAATGTAGGCAAACAAGCGACCTGCTGGTAAGTAGTCACCGACGCCTATGGACACGTACAATACCCGGAGCATTAGCGGTGCGTTGCCTACCTTTGAGGAATCTATTCACTCTATGTACTTACCTAACTTATCTAAATTCACTTCAATCAATATTCACTATTAAGCTCCCACTTCAACAAGTGAATATTGCTCACTTACACCATCGACGCATGGTTTTGTCCCTCAAATCTTAAGACTCACTATTGAATCAAAAGTCATAAATTTTTCATCAATGCCCTGTAAAGTGGACCTTATATATAGGATGCCGAAGATATCGTTACTTCAACTTTTCTTTGTGGCTTCTGCGGTTTTGTCGTAATTTTGCTAATTTCTTGTAGATCGTGATACACAAGTTACTAGCTGTCATCGTATCAAAGATTGTGTTATGCAGTCGGGTGCTGACGAGATTTTACTTATCATATTAATTGAGATTATCTATTTTAATTGTCTCTCTCATTAAAAATATTACAAGAGTCAGAAGACAGATACTTCAACTCTTAATTTTGTGGCTATTGTGAAGTGAAGATGCCTCACAACTCCGCCAATGTCACGTTTTTAGGGTTCCGTACCCAAAGGGTAAAACGGGACCCTATTACTAAGGCTCCGCTGTCCGTCTGTCTGTCTGTCTGTCTGTCCGTCCGTCTGTCACCAGGCTGTATCTCATGAACCGTGATAGTTAGACAGTTAAAATTTTCACAGATGATTTATTTCTGTTGCCGCTATAACAAAAAATACTAAAAAACAGAATAAAATAAATATTTAAGGGGAGTCCCATACAACAAATGTGTGTGTTTTTTTTTTTGCTTGTTTTTGCTCGATATTGATAACGGCAACAGGTAGACGCTTGAAATATTCACAGAATAGTTATATATTCACTTTAAAAATAAATAGTGAAATTAAAATAAAATAAATATTCTAAGGGGGCTCCCATACAACAAACGTGATTTTTTTGCGTGAGTCCGACTCGCACCTGGCCCGGTTGTTACTGGACGGTTTTGTACAGTTGGTCGGTGACCAGTAAAGCAGTTTTTTTTATCTGTAACAAAAACACGAACACAAACATATAAATAAACACAAAAGAGTTGGAGGGGGAACTGGACCAAAAGCAATGATTTATATATTTTTTTTTTTTAATATATTTACACAAAATATTTAAATATTCCCCGCGCGTGAGAGTAACAGAAACAATCCCGTGCGTGTCAAAATCTCAGAAGTTGCATTTTTTTTTTTTTTCATTAAATTTATGGTTAAAATCGAAATACAATTTTTACTGTCACTTCTCCAAGTTGCATCTTGTTTGGTTAAAATTAAAAGGCTTCTTAGAATCCGATTTCGATGCATCGCTTTGTCTCTTGCCTTAGTCCTATATTAAGTTGAGAACCCTCTGCTTCGTCAGCGACCTTCCTCTCAAGTGTATGCTGACCTTAGGACGGATTACGTCACCCCGTCCCGCTGACATGCAAATCTTGCAAATTGGCATTGTCAAACGTGCTTGCAAACAAAACTGCTTACGTTACCTATTTTGTATTTCCTTATATCATTATGCACGCAATGCAAGTCAGGTGTTCTTTTATTCCATGCAAAGTGGTTTTGCTTTACTGTCGTCGTCAATAGGTAAATCTAATTCCATTTCACTATAAACAGTTTCATTAGCAACTCAAAGTGATCATCGTCGGTTGTCACTTTTCGAGGCCACTCAATCCTGGAACTCTGCACTCAATTCTTAAGACATAGAGATAAATTATCGACCTTGGTTCGGGCCTTAAAATGACGTTAGCCACGGCATTTATGACATTATCATACGTACTCGTATGCTGCTCATAATTTAAAATTTGCATGATTTAATTCCCTCCTGCCCATTTTTCTGTCGGACTGCCAGAGCGGCCACGAAAAATCAACACCGCTTTATGGTTGATTCCGACCGATTCCGAAAACCCGTACGGAGCGCTTTGATTCCTCTTTTATTGTGCGTTCCCCGATAGTTACAATGTGGGTGTCTTTAAGTCAAGAGTGAATCGGTTTTTCTAGGCAAGCGTGATCCATCGTACGTCGCATTACCGTTTAACATCAAGCTAGTTGCCGGCCAAGCGCAACGATTATTTTATAATAAAAAAAAATATGCAAATTTTCATTACGATTCAGTCATTTAGTCGTGAAACGATAATAACAGATAGACAACTAGAATTATTATCGTATTTAGGTGTAACTAAGTATTCCCCGCGGTTTTATCTGCGTGGACATTCATCATTTCATTCAGGAACCTTAACTTTTTCCCGGATACAAAGTTTCCTATATCTCTCTGCGGTTCCTAAATTATCTCTATAAACATTTTTATTTTTTTTTTTCAAATAAACCGTTTATGTCATAATTAGTGATCGGACCGAACTGCTGATAAAATGAGTCTAAACACTGCCAGTCTACTATTATCCATCGAGAAGTGCCGTTGTCCACTGTCATCATCACCAAATCAGCTCGCTGTTACCATAATATTGTATTGTCATCGGAACTTGACAAGTATGCCAAATTTCAGCTCAATCGAACACCGGCAAGTGGGTCAAATTTTACTTGCAAGATTTGATTACAGACAGACACCGGGACAGGGAGACTAAATAAAAGCTTGTAAAAACACATTGATTCGAACAAACAAACATTCTTTCGCATTTATAATATTCATATTCATTTAATTCATAAATATTATTAACATATATTTTTTTAAGTAATCATTATTAACTATGTTTATAAAAAATAAAAATAGTATAATTAATACTAGCATGGTTATAATTAATGTGAAGGGTGATTCAATTTATATTTTAAGTTGTGTTTTGTGGTTATTATGGTTTCTATCGCAAATAGAAATCGCTGATCTAGTCACTAAATCCCGTCTCCTACAAAAATATGTGCTCACTTTCTGGATATATTAAACCCCGTTCTTGATGCATCGCTATGTCTTTGGAGTCGCCTTGTATTGGGTCGAGGGCCCTTCGCTTCGTCGACAACGGCTCAACTTGAGTCGAGTGCACACTGACCTCAACGGTCGGTGACGTCACTCTTCTTCAGTTTTTTTTTTATCTCGGTAGAAGTTAACTTAGTTTTTATTTTTTTTTACATACAAAGCTCATATAAGAAACCGATATTTTACGTAGCAAATCTGCTGGCCTGCTGTAAACAATTATATATGCGAGGTCTTTGGAATTATATAAGTGGAAACTGGTAATTCTTGCAGTACGTTGATGTAGTGCATCACGTCGCATTGGTCTCTTTCTTTGTTTGTTCATCTAGACTTTCTGACCTCTGGTAGGCGGTGTAGACGTAGGTGCATGGGTTGCTGTGCGTCAGGGCAACTAAGCCAAGACATCTTCCAAGCCATCTGAAGACGATGTTAGTCAGTAATTTTTCTGCCCCTCCCTCAGAACAGAAAAACAAGGGAGATTTGATTAGTCGTTCGTGTTCAAAATTCTCCATAATGTTTCAAAGTTTTTTTTTCACTATACGGCTGCACCGCTTAACGCAAAAACTAAGTAGGGCTCACTTGCTAATTTTTCACACACACTAAGAAACTTGTAGCGACACTAATGAACTAACTAATAGTCCACATGCAAAAAAAAGGGCGGTAAGATCGTCTGTAGGGTGAGTTCGACTAACGGTATCAATCCTGATTTAGGCCAGATGCGTTAGCCCCACGCCATACCATATCTCCCTTGTTTGTCCGATCTGAGGTCCGCCCCAAAGTAAGAAGCAGCCCGAAAAGAGTTTAGGAGAGCATCATACTAATGACTGAGTGAAGCGAAAGTCGTAGAATCTATATAAACAAATCGGCATTTGTAGACAATATACATCGTTGACTAAGCAAATCGATGGTCTCAGATTCTAGGAGAATAAATTGGTGCTTGTATGTATGTTTGTATATTTTTTCGACGATAACTTTTATAGGTAGGGTAAGCAGCGCAGCAGCAGATACGCCACGTCGCGTGAAGCACGAGGGGAGAGAGCCTCTAACAGACAGCGATGCAAACGGACAGTCAGCTCGAGTCATGTGACCGTAAAGTGCGTTTCTTCGTTTGCGGCCCCGCTGTTCTAATTTTTGGCTAGGTGTTATTGTCGGTAAGTCCAAAATTTTAATGCTTATTTCATTATTAATTTTACGTTTCTGACAATATAAAAATTCTATTATGTGATAATGCAATCAATTTTCAATAATTGTGTATGATATTTTTTTTTTTTTCATATTAATTACAAAATGACCATTTGGGGTTATACCGCTCAGCTGAGCGCCATTACCCTTTAGTGACTTATTTTTTTACTGTTTTAGATATGCCAAGAAATTATTTAAGAGGACAAACAAAAGAAAAAAAATTGCAAAGCTCAATAAGACAGGAAAAAATGATCATCCAAGACCAAAAAAAGTTGTCAAAGAAAATAAGAACAAACATGAAACAAAAAATTGTGAAAAAAATGATACAAGCTATTTTTTTAACAAGAAATCTCTTCAGAGATTGATGATGAAGAGCACCTTTGCGACGATGACAGTGGAGACGAAATGAATGTGGATGATGAAAATTATGACCAATGTATAATTTGCGAAGAATTTGGAAAAAATTACGAGTTGTGGTATCGCTGTACCATCTGCGGACTGTGGGCTCATGCTATATGTTTATGATGGGATTCGCCAAATGAATACATCTGTGATTTATGTGTCCCAAAAATAAAATATTACTATTTCTATTGTGTCTTACCACTAATTATAATAATTATTTTATACTATATTATTACAATTGAAGTTCATTTAACATCGAAGACTTTACTATATTTGTTAAATTAAAAAAGGCTAAGCTAACGTACAAATGGGGATAATTGATGCTAGTTTGTGATTGGAGACTTTACTTTTATTGTATTAGGTTGATCTCATTAATATTTGATTAATTAAAATGTATCTTACTTATTATATTCCAAAAAACATGTTTGAGCGTCATTACCCCGTACCCTGAGCGGCATTACCCAAAATCCGGGGCAATGCCGCTCAAACGTTTTTTTAATAATGTTTTCCTACAACTAGCAGGTCAAAGATATATGCTTTTGTTGTTAAATTGTTAATAACTCGATGGTTAAAGACTTTGTTATTTTTCTTTATTTTGATTTATAATAAATAATTTTGAAAATACAGCATGTTTTTCTTAAGTGAACGCCATTCCCCCCCCCCCTACCGTTAATTCGACCATCGTGAATTTTTAAACAAGTATTTCTTGCACCTATAACACCGCTAAAGAGCAGGCTTCCTTACGTTCTTTCCTGTTGCAGGAGTCCATAGGCGGCGATTTCTGTTTACCGTCTAGCAGACAACATGCTTGATAGTCTCTATAAAAAAAAATAGTAGTAGTTCGAATACGAGTCAGGGATGCGACGATAAAGGGATCACGAGGTCACAGTTTGAGGTGATCTACCAGTATTATAAATAGGAACGTATACTGTACTATCCGTCTTACTACTTTTTTGATAACGACTAACGATTCAAACTGTCTTAAAGAAATTCGATGAGAAAATAGACTGACACTATATAGGATGGTTGTATTATTATCATCATCATCATCAGCCACTGTCCACTGCTGGACATAGGCCTCCCCCTTTAACGACAACCTGCCATCTGCATCCACTCTGCATGCCCGCGACTCTCACGATGTCGTCGGTCCATTTAGTGGGAAGCATACTCGTACCTACGCTGTGTCTTCCGGTTCGTGGTCTCCACTCAAGAACCTTGTATTATTATATTTGTTTGTGAGGATGTATTATATTTACCTTTTATCCAGAAATTGCAGAAAATAAAAGAATGTGGGTAAAATTAGGAAACTGGCCGAAAAGAGCTTGGTTATTAAATAAGATAAAGTGGATCTATCCATCAGTAATTACGGCGTACCAATCTCTACCATATCACAGCACATCTATATCACAGCGTCTATCTCTCTGTTTAGTATCGATAGTTTCGGGGCCACTGGACGGATTTAGGCGTGTGTCTACTAAAATATTCAGTAATCCACTGTCCAAGAAAAGCGCGTAACTATCTCTCTCGTGCATTTCAACGTTTTTTGATGATAAAAAATCAATCAAAATAATTTGGCAAACGTGCGTGGCGTTAGTTGTCTGCCGTTTTATTTTGATGAAAAACGTTAACAATAAACCTCATTTTATTTTCAGATGGAAAGTTTGATAAAAGAAATGCAAGATACAGAAAATGGTGTACCTGTTAGAAGTCAAAAACTTTTTCTCAGTGTTATTCCTTCTGCTTTTACTGGTGAGTTTGCTAGAACCTAAGACCACTGCTTACTACACTACATATTAGGCACATGTAAGAACTATCATAAGTAATCCATAATTATGTTAATTTCCTAAACTAAATGAATCTAAGGCCTCATTTATGGAGACACGGAAACCGCCGCCCAAACGTTCGTATTATACGCAGGACGCGCCCTGCGTCTCCGTTAATGACGCCTCAAAAATATCTGCTTTTAACTTTTTAATTATTCAAAGTGTGATAGCAGCAACAACAATACTAAACTGTCAAATATAGTTAAGTTTAGAAATTGAATGGTAATAGCTGAGCAGTTGCTTGTGTACTTTACAATCTGACTGCACCCTATTCGATCCTCGGCCCTGCACCAATAACTTATTATGTAGCCTGTAACTTATTTGAAACCTATAATTGAGATAGGCGACGTTTCCGTTTTGATTCTAGGTGCCATTATGACTCTATTTCCCCTACCTAGTACCTAGTCTGCTCGTGTTCCGGTTGGCGCCACTTGCAGCTAACGTCAAGAATTGTGCTTGACCGTTACTTCAGTTGGCGTTTGATTTTCGTTGCGAGCGGATGGGTGCAATAACGACGAAGTCGTTCGTATTTAAAGTAAAGTGTATAAAGACTAATTTATAATGAGTGATAAAGCTCATAGTGACTCTCCTGTTGCTGGAACGAGTGGAGAACGGAGGATTAACTACAAGCGTCCGCGGCGGCTGTACAGTAGCAGCGATGACAGTAGCAATGACGAGGACATTCCTACGCCGTTACCTAAGCGAGTGTGTACAAGGAAGGACGTTCAGGATCAACGGTTGGATTATATTCAAAAGCAGGTCAGTGAATTAAAATACCTTTTAACGAGGAATTTCCGAGAAGCCTCTGAACAAACAAGTGCATCTTACCAGGTAGACGATGCTATATTTTCCGGTGAAGAGGATAAGGCTTCTGTTTCCTCAGCACTGATAGGTCCTACTGATCATGATTTTGATTGGAATGAAGACACGACTGCTTCTGAATCTATTAAGCAGACTTCCGAGTCTAAGCTTAATTATTTGCGGAAGGTTCAGCACTTTGATAGTACCGGATGGAATAATGTCCGCTATACAGAGGTTCAAAAGAAGTATCTCTCATCCCCTGGCTTTACTAATTTGAACCTGAATGATGAATTACTAGCTTTTGAATCAAAGTTCAACCATTTGAGATCTTTAGATCAAACTTTTGGAGCATTGACGAGCATGCTTGTGACACAAAAGGAGGCTTTGCAGAAATCATTAAAAAACCTATTAGAGTGGGGTGCGGCTAATAATACACAGCTTACGAGTGCCTCACTTTCGACAAAAGTACGTGAACTGTTTTCCAATGCATGCCCTTACATGGATGTTTCTAAGGATATGGCACAGATTGTGTGTGGTAGGCGTGCTAACGTGATTGAAAATAGAAGAGACAGTGCCTTATCTGCCGTCAGAGACAAATACAATAAGGCGATATTGCGAAAGATACCTCCAAGTTGTGAGCACTTATTTCAACCGAAGGAGTTTAGCGATGCTGTAACCAGATTGGGAGGTGGTTACAAAGTTTTTCGCAGACCATATCTACCTGCCGAGGGTAGCAAGCATGGTAATAATCGGCCATATTTGCCTGCCGAGGGCAACCAGGTCGCACATGGGCGGTCTACCGACCCCGCTGTGAATTTTCGTCAATATAACCGAAATAAAATCCAGCAAGCACCCGCTTCTGGAAAGGGCAAATCATTGGCCGGCAAACAAAACTATTTCGCTGCAAAGAACAAGCCATTTCAAAAACCAAGAGATGACTACCGAGATCATCGAAAACAATGACTATGCCATGACATTTCAAGCCGGCCAATTACGCCTTTTTCTGCACACCTGGCAATCAATGGGCGCTCCAGCCCACATATTAAAAATAATACAGGGATACCGAATACCCTTTATCGAGAAACCACCGCTACGGCTCAAATACAAAGTTCGGCTGTCAACAACGCCTGCATTAAAAGGCGAGATAAACCAGATGTGGAAAGATTCGGTAATCGAAAAAGCACCATCAGACCCAGGCTTCGTGTCAAGCTTGTTTCCAGTAAGAAAAGCAGATGGATCTCAAAGACCAGTATTGAATCTCAAGGGCTTAAATCAATATCTCAAACCAAAGTCTTTTCGGCTGGTAAATATGCAGAGAGTGCCTCAGTTTCTTCAGGCCAGGGACTTCATGATGAAAATAGACATCCACCAGGCCTACTTCCATATACCAATAAAAAAATCACACCGAAGATTCCTCAGGTTCACTTTCAACCACATAACCTATCAAATGACCTGCATGCCGTTCGGGCTCGCCAGTGCTCCGAGAACTTTTGCCACATTATCCAATTGGGTGGCTCAGAAGCTCAGAGAGAATGGTGTGAGAGTTCTGGTGTACTTGGACGATTTTCTTCTGGTAAATCAATGTCCTCTACTACTTCAAGAGCACATGAAACAGGCCATCCAGCTGATGACCAGCCTAGGATGGGTGATAAACAGGAGAAAATCGTCCGTAGCACCATCTCAAGAAATCGAGTTCCTTGGAATTTTGTGGAAGACATATGTAAACAAAAAATGTCTGCCAAAGAAAAAAGTGTCCTCGTTAACAACTCGTTTGCTTCACGCTCACCAAGCAAAATATATGACACTCTTAGAATTGCAAAAGCTGGTCGGTACCCTACAGTTTTCCAGTTTTGTGGTACATCACGGAATGCTACACATGCGACATCTGCAGTCGTGCCTCCATCAGGCTCTGATAAAGTCAACGGCCGTTCCATTGACGCCATTAGCCAAAGAAGATGTGGCTTGGTGGCTGAACGACGCCCATACTACCAGCGAAATTTGGACAGAACCCGTATCCTATCACATTGTGACAGATGCGTCAGGTGTCGGTTGGGGTGCATATGTCAACGGCAGTCATATCCAGGGTACTTGGATGCCAGAAGAGCTTCATTACCACTCCAACGTGAAGGAGCTTATGGTTGTCTACAAGGTATTGTCGCAAGGCAATTTTGCCAGGGAATGTCAGAACAGAACTATAATGATCCAAAGCGACAACCGGACAGCTTTGGCTTATCTACGCAGACAGGGCGGAACCAAATCAAAAAGCCTGATGCAGTTGACACGAATGATTTACCACATTTTGGAGATGCACAGCCTGAAGTTAGTAATCAGTTATCTCCCGGGTCCTCTCAACGGGATAGCAGACGGTTTGTCCAGAAACAAATTGATAGCAGAATGGCATCTCTTACCTCAAGCTTGTCACCTGATTTTCAACAAGTGGGGAACACCTCACGTAGACCTGATGGCATCCCGAGAAGCTCATGTGGTACCAAGGTATGTGACATTGGATCTGTTGGATCGGCAAGCAATTTACCACGATGCGTTCAGCAGAGTCTGGAAACACAAGTTGGCGTGGGTTTTTCCGCCACCTTGTTTGATGTACAGAGTCCTAGCAATGCTGAATCAAGCCCAAGGAATATACATTGTGATATGTCCGAGATGGAAGAACGTCTTCTGGCGGACCGATCTGAAGAGAAAAGCGATCAGCCCACCATTCACAATAAGGAACCTGAAGTCGGTGCTGATAGACACGAGAACCAATCGTCCTCCTCCACAGGTAGACGACTTTGTATTGGAGGCATGGAGATGTCAGGGTGGAACGATCTTATAAGAAACTGGTCTTCCTCTGAAATTAATGTAATCGAGTCGAGCTGGCGGCCCAGTACGCTGAAAACTTATAAACACGCATGGACACGTTGGTTGGCTTGGTGCAAACATTCGGGCGTGAATAATAAAAACCCAGGTGGCATAGGTTTATCAAAATATCTCATTTATTTACATACAATTGAAAACTTAAGCTATAAAACTATACTGGTACATAAGTCAGTTGTATCATCCTTTTGTCAGCCGGATTTAGAAGTCAAACTTAGCTCTCACGTCCTAGTCAAGCAAGCTCTAAAGGGTATAGCAAATATATGGGCATCTAAAGATAAGGTTAGGGTGCCGGTATGGAACCCACAAGTTGTAGTTGAATGGCTTTTGCAGAATGAACCAAGCCTCGATAGTTTGTTTGACGTATCTCGACGTTGTGCCACCTTGCTGTTATTGGCCTCTGGTAGAAGAGTTCACGATTTGACGCTGTTATCTGTCGAGAAGGATAAATGTATAATTAATGACAATTCAATCACATTTTGGCCATTGTATGGATCAAAAACGGACACAGTTAAACATACACAATCCGGTTGGCAGTTACTATCTGGAGAAAATCAGAAAATTGACCCCGTCTTTTGGATTAAAAAAGTTATAGAAATTTCTCAGTCAAGAAGACAATCGGGAAATGGTATCAACAATTTGTTTGTTACTACCAGAAGAGACCCAAAATCGGCCAGTCGGACTGTTATTGCTGGTTGGATAAAAACTGTGTTGGTGGAAGCCGGAATTCAAGATTCACCTGGTTCTATCAGATCTGCCGTGGCGTCTTTAAACTGGGTTAATGATATGCCGCTGGAAGAAATCTTGGCCAGAGGTAACTGGACAGCTGCAAACACGCTAATTCGATTTTACAGGCGACCTGTAAAAACACCTCAAACAGCAAATGTACCTTCTCTTGTGAATAGATTTAAACCAGTGTAATGTGCGCTATACTATATGCATAATACTGATTACCTTTGTGTTAATTAATATAAGGTACTCGTAGTTAGTACGATAACCTACGTATATAAATGCTGTCGTTTACTCATTGTAGAATGTAAACTTTACATAAATATTGTTGATTTTGTCACTGCATGGATATATTATGTGATTATAATATATTGTTATTTACTTACCTTCCTAATTAATAAATTTATGTGATCTGAACATTGTTTCTCATTTTAAAGTATCACAGTTGGCGTTCTATCTACAATAATACCTAGTGGTTGGGCCACCATGCGAGAATAGACAAGTCTCAATTATAGGTTTCAAATAAGTTACAGGCTACATAATATAAGAATTTTTCCTGAAATAAAATTACTTATTATGTACCTAACTTATTTGAAACCTAATGAGTGCTGCATGGTAATTGATCCTAACTGAAGTAACGGTCAAGCACAATTCTTGACGTTAGCTGCAAGTGGCGCCAACCGGAACACGAGCAGACTAGGTACTAGGTAGGGGAAATAGAGTCATAATGGCACCTAGAATCAAAACGGAAACGTCGCCTATCTCAATTATAGGTTTCAAATAAGTTAGGTACATAATAAGTAATTTTATTTCAGGAAAAATTCTTATATTTAATGCTTAGATAAGTTATGTGCAGTTTCGATGCCGACGCTTAAAAACGTTGAAGGTTGTGATGAAGGGTGTTGAAGAGTGACGATGTTTATCGTGAGGAAACCGGAATGTCCATGAACTTGAAAAATTCAAAGAAAACATTCACCCAACATGCCAGTATCGTGGTTTAGGAGCCTTAGGTCCTAACAGTGGGATCATGATAGGCTGATGTTATTGTTAGAAAGTCGTCATCAAAACCGATAACAATGACAAAGATTCTGTTTACCGTTTTCTAAAATTTTCAGCTCTAAAACGGTTGTCATGCTTTTTTAACCGACTTCAAAAAAAGGGGAAGGTTCTCAATGCCTTCGGTTTTTTTTAATTATTGAAATTTAAAGAGTCGTGGATCATTTTAGTCCTGTCAAATTAGTTTAGTTTTGCTACAACAGAATCGATATCACTATAATAATAATTGGTAAATAATAAGAACCCGATGTAGAAAAGGTAAATGATGACAACCCGAATTCAAAGGCTGAGGGGTTTTAACTTGGTTACAGCATAGGTTCTATCCACGGAATAGGGAACAGGGATGTAAGTGAAAAGTAGGCGGGATCTGCTACCACACTTATGCGGAGCTTCGCACCATTGCGCCAGTTGAGCTCTTATAGCTCCGCTATCGATTGCATGATCCGCCACTACACTACAAATATGCCTTTCTGTGTCATTTTACAATGCAAATATGATGCAGAACAAAAAAATTGTCAAGAAGAGGTGTTTCGTAATTGTGATTCTATTATTTTTTACACAAAGAAACAGAAATTTCCCTATTCCGAGGTTCTATCACATACTATGTGAAATTTTTCTATGTAGTAAATATGATATTCTCTGTATAATGTTAGTTCTTAGAAATCGTTTAGTACCTAGCCGTATTCCGACGTGTTTTCCGTCTTAGCCTGAATGTCTGATTGAAAAATCAATACCAGAAACACATGGTGAACGCCCTTAGGTACAGCCCCCGACTAAAAACTTGACTCGCTTTAGCTTTTGTCTAGATTAACTATGAAATATATTATTTTGACTAGTTAACGTCAGAAATAACGTGTATTTGCGGCACGAATAATGATTACAAATAATAATCGCCCTACCACTTAACCAGACCTAAAAATTTCTACAATTTAAATTTTTATATCAAGTGGTGTTAGCATTATAATGTTTCTGTGGGACTAGATAACGGCGTCAATTCCGTAGTACCTGTAATACTAAACTAATCTGACAGGACTCTCTTTTCATTTCAATACGTCAGCAGGCCTAGCACAGGCTGTGGAAAAATTGTCTTTCCACCATTTTTATCCGCGCGTAGACGCGACAGAGCTAGAATATGGATACGATGGTCTCTTTCTAGCGGGATAAAAACGGTGGAAAGACAATCTGTCCACGGCCCGTGCTAGGCCTGCAGGAAAAGATGGCAACAATTATAGAGTTGTTAAATTTATTTTGTTTAGAGAATACATTAGAACACAGACGCACACAGAATTACAACTCGATCTCATTGTCTAAAAGTTCTAGTTTTTCTTTTATCTTCATCATCATCAACCCAAAAAATACATGTTCCACCCACTGCTGAGGCCTCTCTTCGGCGTGCCATATTTTCCATTCCTTTGCCAGTCTCGTCCATTGCTTTCCTGCCGTTTTTGGGATATTGTCCGATCTACGGGGTGGTCGCGGTCGTGGTCGCTTCCAGTTTTGGGGCCACCATTATGTGACTGCTTTGGTCCTGCCCCTTTTTCTATACGACTTCTTCTGAGATTTACTTTGTCGATATAAAATTTGATACTATGTACATGAGTAATAAACGCAAGATTTGTGGTACCTAAATTTTATTCGAAAAATGTACTTAATACTGTGTAAGGTTTTACCTAATTGTTTTTTGGAGTAATACGGTAACAGTTAGTCAGCTTTTTATTCCTAAGCCGTGTTTGATTCTATATTTGTGTAAATTTGGGCCTTGTCCTAGCCATTTCTTTTTATGGTTTACACAGTATATGGTGACCTTGGCGACAGATTTTCATCTTGAGGGAGGCAGCTAGCCAGCAGGGCATTAGATAGTGCTCTACCACCATGCTAAGGTTACCTAACGAATTTTTCTTTCACCGGCTGCTCATTGTTGGGATTTGAGCCCACACTCTTCGGATCGGAATTCGAACGCGCTAACTGCTGAGCTATCACCACTAAATTTACCCGTTTGGATTGAACTCGAGAGTCAATATAAGTATACTCCTCAGAATTTAAAAGTTAAAGTCGTCTTTACCAATTAATACTGTCTTAAATTGTGTTACTGAATTAAAAATAATCAGCAAGTTATAATTAATAAGGTAGCTTATAGTCTGTGCGGTGCAGCATGGTGCCCAAAGACTTTCTATAACTAGACATTTAATGCAGGGCGAACATGTTCAGACACTTCATCAGTTGACATTACTACTGATATAAAAAACACGCCCACTGATTCACTGAACCTCACGGCACTTTTTTGACCAATACCGTAGGTACGCCATCACTATGCTTTGTTTACATTTTGAACTGACGTTGAATGGGCCAATCAGCATTTAGTAACCCCTCACCCCGCTCCTCAGGTATTTGACTGAATTGTGTCCATTGAAAATAATCGTAACTACAAGTCTGGGCTACGTAGTAGCTATACCTAGTCTGTGATGGTGCCACTGACATTAGCCGAACCCTGATTATGTAACTGGCAACTCGCGATTTAATCGCAAGTTTGACCGAACGGTCATAGTGAAACTGTGAAATTTGTGACTAAATCGCGAGTTGCAGTTATATAATCATGGGATCGTTTGGCTAATGTCAGAGACATCATGGAACACCGCACAATCTATAAGTTTTTTTTTTAATATTCGTATCTTTTATCGCCGACTGTACCTTTAATATTAAGCATTTCGGCACGGACGTTCACTATCCGAGGAAACCCATACATTTCCCGGAGTCTAATATCCTCCGCTATTTACATACCTTTCCAGCGCACACGTAGCTTTGCACAATTTATGAGATTGTACCACTCTTTTTAAAACGTTTTCAGCAATTTATGAAAATGTTCGTTTAATTTCAGACTGTGTTGCTAGATTCGCAGTTTTGTAAAAAGTTGAAACTGTTTTTTTTTTATCGCGAATGAGTCTGCGTTTAAACACCAACTTGCCTGTTGGTAATCGACGATGTGGTCGAAGACGAAGCGCGCAGACTTAGAAGATACCTATTCACTCTGGTCTTGAAAAGGCCCAGATTATATCTTGCCAGTTGCCTATTATGTTCTGTTATATATAAAGGAAGATGTGTGTATGTAGATAGATGGGTATGTATGTATGTTCCCTATGGACTCAAAACGGCTGAACCGTTCTTGACGGGACTTTCACTGGTAGATAGCTGATGATATAAGGAGTAATCCACGCAGCTACTCGACCATAGAAATTGTTCGTGGTACTTAACTCTTTTGTAATAAGTAGGCGTTGCTTAAAAGGTGTTAATGATAATTACGACAATTTTAAGTATAGTTAGTTATGAATGACATCTATTTAGAGAAGAACTAAATATTTTGATTTCCTCCTCAGATAAGTAAGGAGGAAGACAGCGATGTTATTAACTAGTTTTATTTTAAAAAACTGTTTTTTCTTATTAATCTCTAGTGTAATTTACTTTCTGATTTCTGATTTTAATTCCGCTTCTACGTCGCTTCGAGTACAATAAAGAATTTGGGATAAATTACTCTAGAGATTCATTCAGAAAAACAGTTTTGAAGATGGACTTCCGCAAAATAACGCCAGTTTAATTCTGTCAACTAGAACCTTTACAATCAACATCAAATATCAAGAGAATGCCTATTGGCACTGGACTTGGTATTTTGAGATATGTATTTGCATTTAATTTCCCCGGTCCCTTTTTGTCCTTATCACCTTGAATTCTAGAGGGTTGCTAATAAATAATGCATTGGCTCTCAACCGGTACTTTTGCTCTTGGATTCCAGGTTACGATCTTGTCGAATGGCTAATGGAACGGTTCAACCTAGATGAGACTAGCAACGGTGAGTGTAAGTTGAATGCTTTCAACTGGGTGTCGTTATAGGTACGATGTAAAAACTGTTGGTATATTTTGACCGTCTTATATGTATAAAAAAAAACATATAAATACTTCAAATCCACCTTTATCCACCTTTTTCTTAAACTATATGCTTATCAATGTATGGTATGCTTATATATGGATATATTATATATGGGTGGGTGAATTGTGGTCCCCTGTAACTGCCCACCTAATTGTATGTTAAATAAATAAAGATAAATTTACTTATCACTAACAGAACGTTACACACTTGCTGTAAGCGATTAAGGGACATAATACCGGGTGCAGCGATCTACGTCGCGCATTTGATGATTTTAAACATAAAATTAGTGTGTCTACTTGTACCTTTTAACCTCGTAAATGACTAACGACATTTTTCAAAAGTAGTCAGTCATTTTTTTAAACCATCTAGTGCGCGAGCTAGATGGCTGCATTTATTTAATTAGCTTATTATCAATACATCTTTAGCTAATATCGAGTATTTTTTCTTTTCAGTTGAAGCAATAAATTTAGGCAATCAACTCTGCCAATATGGTTACTTCTTTCCTGTTAACGATTTGAAAAATCTTGTCTTGAAAGATGATTCTTCTCTCTATAGATTTCAAGTAAGTATTTTAGTGCTAACTAATTTTAGTGTAAACTACTAGTGTTTTAAATAACAAGTCATACAAAGCCTGTCAAACCCCATAACCGAAGCCTGGGGCCTTACGCACAACTCTAAACACGGGCTCGAATAGGTGCAGTTTGCAAAATCACCCGAACGCGAACTGCACCTAATTAGGGTCTGTGTTAAGAGATGGCTGTAAGATTCCATTTACGTTTTGACTGAATCGTAATTGTCCCATAGATCCGCTCTGAGATGAGACCTCAAACGAAGGTTTCCTGACCCTTTTTTTTTACTGAATATGGATCTAAGTTTCCGCACCAACTGGGCTGATGGTAAGTGAAGACGCAGAACTCTAGCCTTGCAGATGCGCCTAGATTGTAGCTAGTATATTATGGATCCTTGGTAGTTTTTAGGAAACAAAAATTCTGTCACAAAGTTCCATTCTTGGGCAGTACGCATCATAAACGTGGAACCGTATCGTTGCAACGAACGATTCGTAACGAACGTCGTTACGAAATTTGGTATTTCCATGGGCTCGATTATTTCGTTTGAACTATTCGAACTTGCTTTCTATCAATAGAAAATCTTTCATTTGGCGTGATATTTTCGTGTGAAATAAGACGAGTGATAAAAAAATCGAGCCCCAGGAAAAACGGTGGATATGTTGTTCTTCTACTTTCAGGATAAAAACCTATTTCACTTATTACTTCGCAATACAACAGTTTAGAGTCTGCAATAGGCTACCGGACAATTTATTTATTATCTTGTAAAAAAAATCTGACCATAGAGCCGATCACCGAAAACAAAATTAAAATGTGTCCAAAATTAAGGAAGATATAAACATTTAATGGCCTGCTAGACAAATAGAGCATTATACTCACAAATGACGTCAGATGTGAGTTCGCCATACAAATTTCATACTGACACTCACTTTGCGGGAGAGGGACAGAGCATCCCTTACTAATCCGACCAAAAACTTTAAACTATTATATCCTAGAACTTCATTAGTCGATTTAAATAATTTCTTCAGATATACTTACGTATGAAATTAACCTAAGTAACTATATTTTTGACAGCCTGTTATTTTTAACAAATTAAACATCTGTCTGATAGACTATTGTTAAAAACTTCGCGTGAGTATAGAGAGACGGGAGAAATCTCCAGCAAGAGTTAAAGCAAGCAGGCTGAGCGCGGTGCGCGCAAATTTTCGCAACATTTTTAGGTTCTTAATTTAAATAAAAAACGAACGAACAAACTATCACAAAACTATCCAAAGAGAACATGGTTGAATACAATTACCTATCAGTACATGCGATTTCCAGGCTGTTACGAGCTTGCATTAGTTAGAGCATAAAACGGAAGAAAATTATAACTAAATTCTACTAAATCGGCATTTTTTTTATCAATTAAAGTTTATCATATCGTGTTTTGAACCAAGGTTTTATCTCAAACACAAATGTATCTATGACATGTATTTTTTCCCGGCTCAAATATTGTTATTTAACTATTTAAAATTGATCAAATTTGGTATAACCGTTAATTTAATATTTTGCTTCGCTAGAGTCCATACTACTGGCCGTGGCAGGCCCCGCGAGTGTGCGGCGCGGGCGGGTCGGCGGCGCCCACGCTCGGCCCAGACAACGTGGAGTACGCCATCTACCTCGTGAAGCGGACCCTGCGAAACAAGCAGCGGCACGGCCTCGAGGAGTACGAGCAGGAAGCGCTCGCTAACCTCAAGAAGAACCTCGCTGCCAAGTGGGACTTTATCACTATGCAGGCTGAGGAACAAGTAAGTTTTATTAACGTCGCCGTGGATAATTGACAGCAATACACAGAGTGCGCTGCACGGCACTTGGACAGGATAGTTACGAGACATGAGTAGTTAAAATGTACTGGGAGAGAACTATTCTATATAAAATACCAACATAGCCCCACGGTATAACACACAAAAAACTTTTTTTTTTGTTTAAATTAGAACGGCTGTCATGGCATTTTTGTAAGAAATTTGTTGTAGCGAGTTGCACCCATATAAACGAAACGTCAGTCATTCGAAATCAGTTAGCAACTGTGACGCGGAGTTCGACGCGTTGATCTAAATAAGAATGTTCAATCAAGTTTCTCTCACAATACCTGGCGACAGATTTTCCTTCTCATTTCCGTTGTATTTACTTCTCTTTTCTGTGGTTTCACCCGCTTTCAAACGATAAGTGTTGGTATTATGCAGGTGCGTTTGGCGAAAGAGCGCAAGAAGGGCGACAAGATAGTAAGCGACAGCCAGGAGCGTGCGTACTGGCGCGTGGCGCGGCCGCCGCCCGGCGCAGGCGTGCCCTCCGCGCTGGAGCCCTGCCCAGTGCCCGTGCGCGCGCGCCATCCGCGCAACAACAAGAAACGCACACTGTACCAGCTCAACAAGGAGGTCAGTGCACCAACACATTTTCTCTCTCTATTTTTATGTTCATAATTCATTAAAGTGTTAGCGTGCGCGACACTACCATTAATTAGACATTAAGATACAGGCCTAGCCTAGTTTGAGTCCCTCAGGCTTTATTGTATCAAATGTATATTTCGTGAAATAAATAATTGTAACAAAGCCAGCTCGAAGGACCATAATTCGATGCACTCTTAAAACTAGGATTTTACAGTCCTAAATTGACTACTATCCATGCTTATTTTATCGATAAACTGACAGAAACTATTGACTATCTATACCATACTTTTGAAACATCTAAGTAGTATTTATAGCAAATCTAAATCTCCGCTAAACGCGAGATGTAATAACTAAATCTTTTGTCAGTTATAATACTTAGCTAGACTAGTATGTATGAAACACCCTTGTAAATTGAGATTTCTAACGGTCGTTCTAACACTTCACTTGTAAATACTTCTATTAGACCCGTAACGTTTTCCTAATAGCCTGCGCAGACGACAAACTTTACACTCCTAGTATGTTCAAATTTGACGCTCGAGAATATAATAAAGCCTAATATTGAGAGAGTACTGAAAAAAATTGCGGGAGGTAGGTGATGTCCCACCGCTCCGCCATCTATTATCTAGAAACGTACAACTGTCATATAAATTCGTGTAACGGAAAGAGGCACTTAAGAGTTAAATTTAAACCTAACTTCTAGCGACTGGCGCTAGTACACCTGCTTTAAGAGCTGGCTTCCCACTACAGCTGTGTCGCTCGCACATTATTGACATTTTTGAAGATAAAAAAATCACTGAGTGGTAACTTTAAAAAATCAATTAGGCATTATCTTAAAAATAATATTAGAAATGTTTTAAAGCATTTTGCATGTTGATAATTTTTTTGAGGAAGAAATCTAAAATAACGATGTACTTTTTTTAATCTCTTCCGTCAAAACAAAATATCGAATAAAAATTACTTTAAAAACATTCGCAAAGATCGGTGCCCAATCGGTTTTTTTATGTAGCCACTCTCTAATTTTATTATATTTATAAATGTTGATAATAAGTGAAAATTATAGCTTTGAGCAAGGGACGGGAATTTTAGAGGGAGATAATAATCTGGGACAAAAGCGTGTCGTCAGCGCCGGCTCTAATTCTGTCTACTTTCACATTCTTCTAGATTGAACATGTAAAAGCGAGCCTGGACCGTACGCGAGTGAAGACTTCAATTGCCCTCGAGGCTCTTTTGGCCTACTCGGAGACTTTCGCTCCCTACGATCCTTGGCTCACCCCGCCGCAGCCCTCCAACCCTTGGGTCAGCGACGACACCCTATTCTGGCAAATTAACAACCCTCTGTGAGTGCAGAACCTACCTAATAGCCGACTATTAGCTCTGCCTAGCGCCTGAATACTTCTTGGAATCATTTTGTTCATGATGGAGTAAAATCTCGTGAATAGTATGGGGCATTTTAAAGGCTTAGAGAAAGAGCAAGTGAAACAAATTACCAGGGAGCCATAACTTTGCGATTGCTATTGCACTATCGCCATTAAGTCCAATGTTTCGTGTGTCCTTTATATGCTCGTGCATTTCCATTTTAAATATAAAATGATAAGATGTATGTACATAGGTAAAATCTAAGGTGTAAAAATAAAGAAAATAACATTACATATTGTCCAGTAATGTTATTTTGAGCGATGGTAGGATGTGCGCTTTACAATCTGACGGTGCCATCGCTTAATAATGATCAATGTAAAAAACCGACTTCATAAAAATGTCAGGTCCAAATTGGGACCACACGAGAAGCATCAGCTTTCGAATAAAAAAAAGAATCATCAAAATCGGTTCACCCAGTCGAAAAATCTAAGGTAAGTAACACATATTTTAAAAAAACAGTCGAATTGATAACCTCCTCCTTTTTGGAAACATCGTGTGGAAACCAAACGACATACGACAGCTCTTGGACATACGCTCAAGAGCCTCAAAGTTCAAAGACATGAAATTCGCCAACATGCACTGGGCTATCATGGTGGATTAGGGCCCATCCTCTCTCTAAGAGAAGACCTGTGTCCCACCCTGGGAACATGTTAACCTGATAATGTACAGTAAAGTTTTCGTTTTGATTCGAACAAGTTTTGTACTAAACAATCTATTCTAGTAGTTTTTTATTCAGTTTTTAGGTTTTTTACATACCTAAGTTATATCAATCAATCATTTTATATATTCAACATTTTGAAATGCGCAAGCGAGATAAACGACGAACGAAGCATGGGCTCTTAAAGTCGAGCCATATAACTCGACAGAAATTAACATATTGCTCTATCGTGAACGAAAGGACCTTGCGGTTTGTTTAGTTGGAAATTAGCTGTGCACTATTTCTTATTGCTCGCTTTATCTTATCCCCGTTTGATAGTAAAATTATGCTTTGTTAGATTAATTTGTTTTACCTTCCTTCCTAGGTTATTTTTACCCGACGAAGCAAAAATGAGGATATTGAGTCTTGACGTCTTTGTATATAAGTATAAGTTAGTATTTTCCCCACCTTAGGTTTATACGTCTCAACCAATCAGTGTTTCCAGATATACAGATTTATCTGTATTAATACAGATGAAATATTTTACCTTACCGTACATAATTTATTTATATATTATACAGATTTTTGGTAATGACCGGCCGACTGAAATCGCAAAATAACTTGCTGTAGTCGAACGTAAACAACTGCTATTATGAAATCTGTGACTGGCGCTACAGAAAAAGAAAACCTAGTTACTAGGTTTAAGTTAACCTACCACAGCGCGTTAAGTTTACAGATTTTTAGACATTGAAATCCAGATTTTGTGATATGGCAGTGGCAACACTGCAACCAATATTGTTAGAGGTATCGATAGTTTTCGATAGTTATGTATCCACGGTCATATCCATCCATGTATCCATCCAGCTCCATTTATCTGACGGACTAATAATTCCGTTTTGGTAAAAAAAGGCATCCAAGGTCCGTGACATCTTAAAAACTCAATTTAAGTGAATGTAGGAAATTAGGTGAACGTGAACCTTAACGTGCCAAGATACGGTTTCCGTCGCGTAACTTATCATAGTCACCTTAATTGAATCACGATTAAAAGGTCACGGAACGGGACCGGAATTATAAAAAAAAAACAAGATAAAGGGACAAAATAGACTACGAAAACATCCGAGAATTTTGGATGATAAAAATAAAATAAAATAAATATCTGGGACATTATTGCACACATGGTCATCTGACCCCAAACTAAGCAAATATAGTTAGTAGTATAGTAGTTTTGTCAGCAGAAATATCTGGGGTTTTAATAAAAAAGTCAAAGCTGATCAAACATAAATCGAGTTCTTACCCACCGTCCACCTCCTGAGACCACCTGGATGAACCGTAGAAAGTATTATTAACAACGGCTCGTATCAGATAAAACTTGAATGCCCCTAACTTTATATTGATGTCTGTACACCTCAGAAATTTGGGTCTGGCCACTATATCTATGGATGTCCAGTAGGTATGTTGGTATGTTGTATTTGCGCCAGCAAATTGACAGTACAGCATTTGACTTATTGAAAAGTTAAGCAGAAAATTGACGGTCCTGAACCTATTTTGTGTAATTAGTTATTCATCTCACTTTTCTTATTCTAATTAGTACAAAATACCAGGAGATCAGAAATAATGAAAAGGTAAAGCGTAAGTGTTTTGTGATAACAATATACCCGATCAGTCTCAGGAGATAGACAGTGATTCCATAAATCATATTTATATTCTGAAATCAATTCACTAAATCATTAAATGTATTTAATGAAATCGTATAATGCTACATATCCCATATCTAAAGGTCAAAAACTAGGGCCATTCAATCCGTTGCGCGAATTGCGTTCGAAAAGCGTTCAGGAAATCCCAGGGACCTATCTCAGGCACGGAGGCAGACCAATGTTGTGTGATCTACACAAAAAGGTAGTAAACAAACAATATCTAATTTTTTTATAGAAGTTGTAGGTCAGTTTGTGTGTTCAATTTCCCCGCTGCTGGCGTGGCGGTTTAATTCCCAACAATGCGCTCAAGCTGCCAGTGATGGAAACAATGATGGTAAGACACTTTCTAGTGCTTCGGTTGCTACCATTCAAGTTGCAAATTTGCAACAAGCACCTAACGATGTCTTCTGGCATCATCTCTTGAGAGTTAGTTCCTATTCCAGGAACTACCGGATTTAGAGGTCTGGAGGCCTCGGGGCAACAAAGGAATGGAATCCCCCTGTTTAGTAGTCTGTTTTTTTTTTCGAAGTCTCTATTGTGGGCCCCTCTTATGTGGAGGCTCTGGAGCTGTAGCCCTGGTTGCCCTTCCCTAAATCCGGCCCTATTCCAGGCAAGGTGTTTTTAACATCTTTGATAAAAAAAAAACGTCATCATCATTAATTAGCTCGTTTCCACCCATTGCATGACGAGAAACTTCCTCGCTCTTACGCTAATCTGCCGTGTTCGTGATAAATGTTAGATATTTCCTAAAAAAAAACGGTATAATCAACCCATCTTTGGATAATCTTCTTTAACTACGTTTGAATTTCGCAGTACCTATCGTATTTCATCAAGAATTACATTAAAATAACAAATTCTGCACTTTTTTAACTGTCTGACTTATTCCTTCCAGTGTGGAGGTTCCGAGCGAGAAGCGCGTGCAGCGCTGGGCTCTCTCCATTGAGGAGCTGGTCTCCGACCCCACGGGACTCCAGGAGTTCACCAGCTTCCTCCGCAAAGAGTATTCTCATGAGAATATTCGATTCTGGACTGCCGTCATGGATCTAAGAAGAAGCAGTACGAAACAGATACCTAAGAAACTCGGGGAGATCTATGAGTGAGTGTGAATTTAAAAGATTTAAAAATTTAAGTTTCAACGTTATCGTGTTCTGTTTGGATGTTTAACTTTTTTTGGTGTTTAATAAAATAAAATAAACTAAGTCAATCCAGCTACAATAATATCTCGGCGGTTATACACAGAGTTTTTTTAGCAGCAATGCAAACGCGAGTCTTTTAGAAATTAAAAGACGATGGGTTTCTTTTATTTTATAAATCTACATTTGAATCTACCTCGCCGGATGGTAAGCAATGATGAAGCCGATGACAGTGTCGAAGCCGCGGGGCGCAGCAAGTAAAATTATAAACCGAAGATTTTCATGAAGTGAAACTTCTTTTTTTAACCGACTTCCAAAAAGAAGGTTATCAACTCGTTATATTTTTTTTTATGTTTGTTAACTCAGAACTATCGACTGGGTGAACCGATTTTCATGATTCTTTTTTTTTTAAAGCTGGTGCTTCCCGCGTGGTCCCATTTCAATTTGGCCCAGTTTTGACATTAATTTAATTTTTTAAGTTGGTTTTTTAAATTGGTAATTATTTTGAAGCGAAATGCTTGTTCTAGGGAGTTCCTAGCGCCGGGCGCACCTTGTGAGATTAATATCGACGGTGCGACGGCCGAGAAGGTCGGCGAAGGTTTACGCAGCGGGTCGCGGTACGCGCTCGACCACGCGGCCGACCATGTCTATGGACTCCTACTGAAGAAGGACTGTTACCCGCGCTTCATCCGCTCTGACCACTTCCAGAGACTGCTTACCGAAGGGAAAAACGTGCATCAGAAGAAGGCAAAGTAAGTGTCAGAACACCGAAAGTTAAAAAAAAAAATGCGCAAGTCACTTCAACGGCCTTTATTTCTTTAGAAATTACATCGTCATTTTCATTGTTTTATATCCCTCCACTGTATTAAGCATGCGCAATGGGCACAGTAGATACGTATATAAGCTAGAACAGTAGTTCGACTCGGACGTGGCCTTGAATTCAATGCCTACTGTCGGTCACAGGGCTAGGGTTGCTACTATCAGGTTTTAACACGAACATTGTGAATCTCAAAACGCAGCGCGCGCGACAATCGCTTTGAGCGTACCGTGAAGTATCGTAGCGGGCGGGGGAAGGCGCGCTCGTTTGATTACGTCACTCGATTCGAACGTTTGTTTAAAGTCAACTTACTGCTTTCGCTTATATATCTACTGTCACATTGGTTTCTCTTGTACAATCGTCTCGTATGATGGCCTAGGCGTTCTTTTTATCATATTTCTACATTTATCCGTAAAAATGTACCTAAGGCTATATTGACGCCCGTTATGATTTACCATTATCTAAACTAAACAACATTTGACAGCTATACATTTATTGCCATCCTTTTCTGATGTATTGAAATGAAAAGAGACGCTGATAATTTTAGTTCTGTTAAAATTGTTTCGTTTAGACAGTGGTAAACCAGAATTGATGCCATAGACTATCCAAAATAAACAGTTTGTAATTTTTTTGCGATTATTAAAGGTTGAGTTATCTTTTGAAGGTTCTTCAACTTCGGCGGTCAAGTGAAGAAGAAGCCCGGTGCGAGTAGTGGTTCGTGCGGCAGCGGCGTAGGGCTGTCGCGGCGGCGCGGCTCCGACCGCTCGCTGTCGGGCTCCGCGCACGAGCTGGCGCAGTGCGCAGCCGCAGCGCGCGTGCCCGACCCGCCTGCGCACTCGCACTCCCAGTCCAACCTGGCCGAGTTAGTAGACCCGGCGGATGAGGCGCTGCCCTGGGAGAGCGTGGCGCCACCGCCCGGGCGCACGGCGCGCCGCCGGCAGGACTCCGCCGCCGACTCCGGCTCCTCCTCGTCGGACGTGTCATGTGCTGTGACGGTGACCGGCGGCGGCATGGAGCGCGCGCGCCGCCTGCCGCAGCAGAGCACGCTGGACGGCGGGCTGCGCGGCGCGCCGCCTCCCTTGCGCCGGCTCTCGGCCGTGGAGCCACGGCACTTGGCGCCGCTCGCCTCCCCGCCGCACTCGCCCCGCGTCCCCCCTGTCCCCCCCGCACAGCTGACACAGCCGACGCTGCCACCCCACCGCCCGACGCCCACGATCAGCGTGAGTTCCGCGCCAGAAGAGGACTCGACGCAGGACTCTCCCGAGGAACCGCGCTCCGTGACGCACTCGGAGGAGCCTTCCTCGGTGTTCGCGTCGACGGCGGCCACGCCCACCGACCGCGACGAGGCCGACTCGCGCGCCACGCTGCGGGAAGACGAGCTCGACTTACCTACGATAGACGAGACCGCTCCCACGGATAACGTGCGCCTCGGCGACCTCCCGCCGAGTGCATCTATAGAGGAAGAAGTGCCGGAGCCGCCCGCACCGGAGCCGACGGCGAGCGACTCGAGCGTCGCGAGCGCTCCGAGCGAAGCGAGCACGAGTGGCGAGCCGGGGAAGCGGAGTGTGCGAGCGCCGGTGGCGCCTCTGGCGGTGGGCGAGGACATCGGCGCGGACGAGGACAACGCAGACAAAGTGCCTTGTGCGTGTGCGCCGCCGCCCGCGCCCGCACCCGCGCCTGACCCCGCACACATTGCTCACAGAGGAGAGGAGACGCGCAGCAGCGTACTCGCCGGGCCTGCGGAGGCGAGCGGCCGCGGTCTGGGCCCCGCCGGCCTCGAGGGGTCGAGCGGCGGGTCGCGCGGCCGGGGCGCCGCCCCCGCGCCTGCGCGCAGGAACGACGTCTGTCCCTGGGAGGACGAGTAAGTACGCAACACGCCGCCGCCTTCCGCCTCACTCAACAACATTACACTTCGCCAAACTGTGCGCTATAAAAATATAATGAAGTGTGAATATGTAGAGCAGATCAAAATAAATTGCCTATATACGTGATGTAGAAGAAACGCTCGAGGTGTTCTTACAAAAATTTCATTATCTTTGGCTCAGGAGTTTTTAAACCAGCTCTAAATAAATACGAATAATATTATTTGAACGCCTGTTAATTTGGCAATATTAATAGTTTTGTTTGAGCGCCTGTCGATTTGTAAACAACATTTGTTCGAAATTTTGAAGTCTGATTTATGTATTGATCATTATAATTTTTAGCATAAGTACTATCATCACATAGGTATAAAAATATATATAACAATAAACAAAAACAACAGCCTTAAAAAAATATAACAGATTTTTGTAGAACTAGAAGCTAAGTACAGTTTCCTCACGGGTAATGATTGGAGTAACATTTATAGTGAGAATATTACGCAGTTACAAAAAAATATACGTTTTTTGAAAATACAAACGAACATAAATTAAGCTTAAACAAAGAATTCCCTACTCAACAGCTGCCTAACCGCCACAACGGTCATGCAGAATATATCCAACCCTAAGCGCTTATCGATGGTGATAAAGTTCTTACTCTCAACATGTAAGAATTATATTATAGAAACTGACGTGGTTTCCACACATTTTATTTATATTACACGGGAATTACTCACGTAAGATAAAGATCGCCTAATGCGATTGAAACTATAGTCGGAGTAACCGGCCTAATCTTACGTGAGTAATTCCCGTGTAATATAAATAAAATGTAAGAATTACATCTATAGTTAGTATAGAAATTTGGGATATAGATAAGAGGCGAAAAACGAACATTCTTATGGTGGGTATTAAGCTTGATCTTACTTAAAAGCTCAGGGGCCTTACCCCTAGCTCGAAAAGTTGACCCGCAATAGATGTTATTTGTCTAAACGGTACCATCAACTACGATAAGCGGTAGTTATTTGATAGCCGCCAAGCTTTGCTATTTTTCACGCACACACGCATAGTAAAACGGATTTTCGTTCATTCAAGTTAGACGCTTTTAAACGATGCAGCTTAAATGAGTTGGTTAATTTTAGGTACCTACTAAAAGTTGGCTCGCAAAAGTGAAGCTAGGGGTAAGGCCCCTGGACAGTCAATAAGGTTAGAGGTAATATTAAACAAGAAAGTCATGTTTGCAAATTCTCTTCATTTAAAAAGATTATACATTGATTTAAGCCCTTGATAACCTAAAGAATGCATGTTCTGCAGTAGACGTCTCCTGGCTAATGATGATGAACGTAAAGAACGAAACCTTAAGTCAATAATCTATCTTTTTTTATCGTTCACAGTTTGGCAAAGTGCTAATAGAGCCATGTACTCAGTAGATTAGATTATTTTGACACTATGTTATTGAATAATCAAATAAACGCATGCCACACCTTTACTTAATATTGGGAACATCTAAATTATTGTAGTTTTAACGTACCTATGTGCTTGTACACATTTACATATTAGGAAACAATATATTCGATGTAGAAAACATGTGTATTTTACTGTTAATTTTATCAATTAGTGATAGTTTTTATACGTAGTATTAAAATCACTCCTGCACAGTATTTTACTTAGAATGTAGGTAGTTTTATTGTTTCATTACCTCAATAAATTGTTTTAATTTTTAATTTGTTTTATATCTTCTACGGTTACATATTGTTTATTGCCGATATGTGTAGTTTAACCTCGTTTGCTTATACGCTCGATAAGGTAACGTCCGGTGTTGTTACGTATCCTGTCACTCGTTATCGCCATAATATCTTTCTAATAGGTAGTTTTATTGTTTCATTACCTCAATAAATTGTTTTAATTTTTAATTTGTTTTATATCTTCTACGGTTACATATTGTTTATTGCCGATATGTGTAGTTTAACCTCGTTTGCTTATACGCTCGATAAGGTAACGTCCGGTGTTGTTACGTATCCTGTCACTCGTTATCGCCATAATATCTTTCTAATAGGTAGTTTTATTGTTTCATTACATTAATAATTTGTTTTATATCTTCCGTAGTAACATATTGTTTATTGCTTATATGTGTAGTTTAACCTCGTTTGCTTATACGCTCGATAAGGTAATGTCCTAGGTTATTACATAACCCGTCACACGTTATCGCCATCATATCATTCTAGCGGGTAGTTTTATTGTTTCGATACCTCAATAAATTAATTTAATTTTTAATTTGTTTGATATATTCTATGGTTACAGATTGTTTATTGCCTATATGTGTAATTTAACCTCGTTTGCTTATACGCTCGATAAGGTAATGTCCTAGGTTATCACGTAGCCTGTCACTCGTTATCTCCATCATATCATTCTAGTAGGTAGTTTTATTGTTTCATTACCTCAATAAATTGTTTTAATTTTTAATTTGTTTTTTACCTTCTACAGTTACATATTGTTTTTTGCCTATATGTGTAGTTAAACTTCGTTTGCAGAAATATACGCTCGATAAGGTTATGTGCGGGGTTATTACGAAACCTGTCTCTCGCGCCATCTTACTATCTTACTTACACCACCATTATAGCGCGAGCAGGAAGACGCGATTACGAATGTTCTATAGAAAATGTACGGGTTATTACTTACTACCTTTCTGCTACTATAACGATAGAGCGTGATACTCGCTTTCGCTAACATGTTATCTCGCTCGCTCCAACTTACATCACTCTTGCGAGCGGGATGACGTGATAGCGATAGCGAGTGTCAGCTGTTTGTGTAATTACCCCGGTAATGATTTCGCATTCATGCATGTTGACAAATCATTATGATATGATAGATAGCTTATCGAGCGTTTTTGCATAAGAGGGTTCGTATTTAGAATTCCGACTTGCGTCAAGCACTCCACACTTTAGGTAGAAAGCTACAAGTAGGATTTTTGTCGGACTTGCTGTCTCCGCTTCCGTAATCAAAAAGACAGAAATAACGCGACAAGAGTTACGCGATATACAGAGAGGCAACTTCTAGGTTAATATAGCTGTAGGTAGTTAATGCTCGCACGTTCTGAATTGCACTTTATTGTGTAGTAGCAAGAGTCGCTACTTATTTAAATGATTTTTCGAAGTGAATCTTCTGTAGTATCTTATATGTATTCTGTGCTTGCGTAGGGCTTGATAGCTAGTTTTCCTGTTCATCACAATTTTTCATCACCACGCGAGTGGAACCGCGGTGTGTATCTAGTATTAGTATATATAAATACCCGTGCCCTTTCAAGGGTTAAAGCCTACGTAATTACGTTTTAATAATTCTAAAGTATTTCGTAGGTAACTAAATGATGATAACAAACAGTACTTAGTGTAGATTGGATTGGAATGCATTATCAAGTAGCTAGTTGATGATCAAATATTGCACTAGAACAATGAGTGCATACTTCGAGAATGTTATTTGGAAGTTATCAAGCCACCAATTTGTAAATCTATACTAATATTATAAAGAGGAAAGATTTGGATGTTTGTAACGAAATAACTAAACAACTACTGAACCGATTTTAAAAATTCTTTCACTGTTGGGAAGCTACACTATCCCCGGGTGACATAGGCTGTATTATATTTTGTAGCGAAGCCGAAGGCCGTGCATACACCCGTGCGAAGCCGGGGCGGGCGGCTAGTCACTTACAAAGCTGATTCAAACATCGAGGTACAATACATATAGAGTCACAATCTCTAAGTAAATCCAGTCAATAAACGTTCGAGCGTCGTTGTATATACCGTGGCATCAATTATAAGGTTCACAATGCCATATTTACTTCAATTTAGACGGTATGTCGCTTGCATAGTGCTCAACGCCGCTTGTCCGCTAGGGCGTCGTAGCACTGGCATCGTGCGGCGTTGTAGCCGGATCGCGGTTGCCTTACAACTAACCAAAAAGTCGGTGCAATGCGTAGCGTGCGCCGAGTTTCGGTTCGGTTTTTTGGCATGATTGTGACTCTATAGGTATTGTATCCCGTTGATTCAAAAGCTTAACTCAAACCAAGAATTTATATACTCTGACATTATTATAAGCAAATGTTTTTATTCCGTTTTTTTTTTACAATGTTTTTGCAGCTGTCAGAGAAAATAAATGCTTGGACCGAGTTTACCTTTTTTACATCAGACTAGCCTAACGTTTGACCGTATTCTCACCTGATGGAAAGCGATGATGCGGTCGAAGATAAAGCACGATTGCGTAGTAATAACCCGTTCACCTTTGACGTATCTACGTGAATTTTCCAAGATTTCATTGCCTAATTAATTGCAATGACTGCCCCGGTGGCTCAGTTGGTAGTGAACCTAACTTCTGTGCTTGGGGGCGTGGGTTCGATTCCCATCTAGGACAAACATTTGTGTGATGAACATTTGTGTTTGTTCTATGTCTGGGTGTTAATATCTATTTAAGTATGTATTTAAAAATATATATGTACGTATATCAGTCTCTGGCAGCCATATTACAAGCTTTGCTTAGTTTGGGGTCAGATGACCGTGTGTGCAAAAATGTCCCAGATATTTTAAAAAAAAAATGGTCTTTGTACCTACACACAAACCTAATCCTGAGACAATTTAATAATTATCTATGTAAAACAATTATTTTTTTATGCAGAAATTAGGGCTCCACATAAAAATCAATAAAGCCAGCATGCTGGGTACGCTGCCAACTGATAGTGGGCTTGAGCATTTGCATTGTCTTTAGACATTATGGGCAGTCTCTGTTTATGTAGTGTTAGCTTGTATATTGTTTAGTTAAAAAAGGCACTTGCCTGATTTATTAAAAAACGTTAAAAAATATTATTAGTATAAAAACCGACTTCATAAAAATGAAAGAACTGGACCAAATTAAAATGGGACCACACACACAAATAAAAAAATAATCATCAAAATTGGTTCATGCAGACGACAGTTATGAGGTGACAAAAATTAAAAAAAAAAAACAGTCGAATCCTCAATAAAACAATCATTATTAAAACAAAAAATGTGAGCTAACTTTTCAAATAGGTACCTGAGCTTGTCTAATATGTTTTTTTTTCTTCCAGGAATTCGTGTGACAGTGACGCTCCATTTGTTAAAACTTATGCAACGCTCGGTTACTTATAATTTTTGTAGGCGAGTATCAACAATATTTTACGATGTCAGGGTTATAGAAAGAATATTTAATTTTTTAACTTAGACCCTATGTTTTGATTATCACAGAGACTAGAACATTATGTCATTAATTAATATTTTAAAGTAAATGATCGTTAATTATTAGAAATACATGGTTTTATTACTCCTTGCAAATTATAGAAAAACAAAAAATAACACAAAAATTATCACATCATTTGTATTAGGAACATCACAAAAAGTAAATCTTAAAATTAACACGAAAGCATGCCCATTCGAACTTAATAATACTGAAATAACTAACCAATTAGATTCACAATCAAACAAGTTAACAGAAGGCCTTCTCAATCACTCCTCATTAAGTATCCAACAATAAATAATAACCTATCATATAGAAATGAGAACAGTTAGGCAAAAACAACATTTTTGACATAAACAAAACGGACATCCCGAATGAGCAGTACAGTAAAAAAACTTAGGTAGTTACGTCACGTTATACGAAGAAATGTTGACAAAAACTTTTTATCACTGTTGTGACGCCAAATATCTTTCAATGCGGCACTAATCTAGCTATAATGTCGCAAAAACAAGTTTAGAGTAGTTTATAAAAACTGCTCTAGTCTACGTCTAAAAGACCTGTCGGCAATCACCGTTGGCATCTAATTTGTATCCAGGCGGGCAGTTACCAGGCGCAACAATCATATTCCTCAGTGTGATCTGAGGAGTGGTTTCGGCAGGAGAATCCTCCACTGTGTTGGAGTCGCCATCCTCTGGCTTCACTGCGGCGGCGGCAGTAGCCTTCACGTCATCCACTTCATCGGGGTAAACTATGGGATCGGTGTCGGTCATTATTTCTGAAACATGAAAAATCGACATTGAATAAAATGAATATGGACCCTAAAACTTGGGAAGCATAGGTACAATAGAACTAAAGTGACAAATCGCTAAAAAAAATCTATATAACCATCAAAGATCAAGGTCAGATCAAATAAGAATGTTGAAACCAATATGTCGATGCTAATTGTTGGAATTGATACGAAGATGTTAGAATAAATCACCTCGAGATGGGATTTCCTACCCGTAGTAGAATTTGGTTTGATAGATAATATCAAGAACACTTTAGAAGATTTTGCAACAATTTCGTTCTAAGCTTTATTTTTGATAGCCAAACATTTTCTTATCAGTAGGTATGACACGTAGGCACCTAAGTGATTACCTAAAACCCTAGACTCGACCGATAGCTTGTATTAGACTCCACATATTGTTCTTGAAAAAGTAGGTAAACCATAATCAAAACTTTAAGAAATTTTGTATGAGGCCATAGAGAATGAAAAGGAAAAAACCAATAAGCATTCAACGAAGATAGCAATCAGGCATTTTGTCTGAAGGTTGGAAGAACATTAGCCCGTAAGACGTCACGAGTGCCCGAAGGCTATTCACGACACGATCAGGGTTTTTGCCGAGGAGTTTTAATGGAATGCGGAGTGAAGTCTAGCGGTCTTGATTTTTGTGACAATCTATTTGTATAGATTTTACATACCTAACTAAGTATCTCTACCTATTTAAGATTCATCCCTATACTACTAAAGGTTTTAGTAAAACGTCTTATGCAAGCTCTATAGTAGTAAAAGTTTTATGTAACAGAGATGGAAGGAAAGCTACAAAATGCAATTGATAGGTAATGGTAGTTGATAGGTAATTACCCAATAATATAATGAGATAGGTATATAAGACTATTAGGATTGTATTAACTTCATTGGCATTATTTGAACATGTTGGTATTATTCCTACTAATTATCTTTTTTGGTAACGTCACGTCGTCGATGACTACAAAATTGGATTTGTTACAAACCTAATATAAAATTAATAGCAATCGTCATTTACCTCAAATTGTGTTGTGAGTGGTCAATTGGTCATTAATATAAATTGTCATTTTACATTTAAGTAGGTAACTTGAGTTAGCCATAAAAAATTAGTGATAAGTAAATAAGAGGTAATAAAAAAAGTTGTATAGGTAATTCTCGAGCCTCGGGGCAATTTACTTGATTTAATCTTATCACAAAAACAGGCAGACTCATCAATCTATAAAAACCGGCGCAGTGTTCGTATCAAAATAAGACAAAAACTGATATCTAAAAATGCACTTCTAACTACATAAATCATTCATTTAGAAAACACTTACAATTTAAATTCGGTAGAAACTTGCAGCAAAAACTTTCCAGACACTGGTTCTCGTTCGGGAGCGTAAAGCTAACTGATGCATAAAGCCGGCAGGCGAATGTTATATACGAACAAAATTTTATCTTCTATTTTGCACTTCATAACACAAGCTGACTCACTGGTACTTGAGAATCCGTTACATTGGAAATTTAGGAAACGGATGTTTTCCTTCGATGACGTAGTGTGGAGTTTTATCAGACACTCGGACACACCCTAATCCTATTAGAGTAGCAGTTTGTATTCTCGTTTTATGGCCTACTGTAAAATATTTCATAGAATACCTAGATAGCGGCTTCTTTGAAATCGATGACTACGGTAGTAGCTAGCTTTTGCCCGCGACTTCACCCGCATATTGAAGGTAACTTTTGTCACTCAATGATAGTGAAGTTCGAAAAATATTGATTCGGTCTGGCGATGGCGCCCCCCTAATATTAGGTAGAACATGTTACATCCATGTAATTGAGGGTATTAAAATATCAAAAGCCGTTCTACTAATAATCTACTAATCATTCTAGAGGTAGGGAACTCCTACAAACTAGAGTCACAAAAAGTTTACTTTTTGGTAGTCGCCCAAGAAACGTAAATATCCAAGTTTATTTCTCAATCAATCTTAGGTTCTGCCTCTCTCTCAGGGAAGGAGGTAGTGAGATCGGTCTCTAGCATTCTGCTCTGCCGAGGCTGGGCTTTGGGGGACTTCCTTTTCAGCCTCATCCGATAGTGCCGCCTAGTCTCGTTCTCTTCCTTCGGGCCAGTCAGGAGGAGGTCTCAAGAGAACGATTATTTCTGCTATTTGTATGAGATAATACAATATGGGTGCACTTTGTTGAAAGCAAGTTCTTAGAGGAGGTAGGTAGGTACAATATATTATTATTTTATGTTTTTGCCAAGAATTTGCAGTAAAAAGACTTTGGCTATATTTTGCGTAAACATTGAGTCACTTTGATAAAGTCCAGACGAGGTAAACAGAGCTATCGAACCGTTTGGAACTGCGATAACAAACCAAAGATCCGATTTATACCGTGTTTACTCTATCGGAAATACCATTAGTACTATTCTGAAAAAGGTTTAGGCAGTCATTTATTGCGTTGCAGAAAATAAATTACGAGATGGTGACTTTAGGACTTTCCCGATATATACTCTGATCTATGTTTAGGACCTCGGTACTTTTCCTTCCACTAAGGGGCTTTTAGATTAGTCTTACTCGTATAGATATTTTTTTCTATATATTTTTTGAGTTGTCTGAGGTTTTAATTATATTTCTTTAAAATTTGAAGTGTAACTCCTACGTCTAGTTTTATTTTAATTGCTCACTTCGGTTCCTACTTACTTCCGGTTACTTGCACTTGCGTTGTGAATTAAACTTTGTGTCCGAAGTATGTAAAGGTAGGTTCGCTGCAGCTAAGTTAAATTAGTTGCTTGCGATGTGAATCACGCATTAGACTTTCGATGTAAAAGTTGTTTAGTGTCGTGAAGGCAAGGCATTGCACCGAGTGGTTTTTCTATATAGCTACGCTCAGAATGACCACGCCCAGTCTAGTCAGTAAAACATATGATCGTTCTTGGTTAAACTAAAACCTCTTTTGTATAGTAGGTAAATAATTCAATGACGTCATATCTAAAAGTGTCATAGTTTTTTACTTTATTTTCTCTGCATCACGATGACGTTATGTCCTTGTTTGAATTTTTCGTTGCATTGTCAAGTTTTTTGAAACAACACAAACATCACCTGTCAAAAATTATCAACGAATCCTGGAGTTACATATTACCAGTTAAAACATTATTTGCAGCAATATGGCACATTTATCTGAATTATTCTTTCGGTGAATTGGAAATGCAAAAAAGTGTTAGCTTAGAAAAGGTATAACTCTTTTATAGGTTACCTACCAATCGTAGTCGACCGGCAAATATCTTGAGCATAAGGCGAAAAAGTTCACAAAACGCGTATACTTACCTACACTCTCGAAACCCCCTTCGGGCTGATAGAGACCAAAAATTTACTATTGTGCAGTTGAGGTAATTTTTCAAAATATTTGTCAGTATGAGTACAGTACGAGTACCTACACCCTGTGATTTTCCAGTCTTCCCACACTTTCGTGGCAAAGCAAAGGTAGTATATAGTTACCTTATTTCCTAATCCAGGATAAATACATCAAAATCTCTTTCTCATAAAATGTCACCTGAATCCGAATATATCAATTTCTGAATCGTTCAGGCGTTTAAAATAGTTTTATTTTTTGCTATCCACAGACCTCGCATTTTTTGTATCCTAAATCTATGGTGGCATTCGTTGCGTCTTGTTGGTGTTAATGTGAGCTAAGCGTTATCATTATGCTCAAGTTTGTGGGTGGTAAAGTTTAGTTCGTTAAATAAAGATTGGACTTTCCTTAGAATAACATAACAAACGAAACAATTTTCATTTTGGTATGTTTTATTTTGGCGAAGGAGATCAAACCATTTTTCAATCTCGTCAGTAATATTTACTTTATAAATCAACAAAAAACTGCTTAAATTAATTTGCTCAGTTAATCTAAAATAATAGCCTTTCAGTAAAAAGTATTTTCTCTTTAAAAGTGTTAAAGATGTGCGAAAAAGATAGTGCTGGTAGTTGAATACAGGAAAGAGACTAAACGAAAAAAACTCACTTCTGTGGGTAATGCGACCTAGAACTACTGAAAGGCAGCCAACGCTTCATACAGCTCTAATTATTTCTTTATTTCCAGGTTAATGCTTCGGGTCTTGAGTTTAGTGAAAGAAAATCGACTTATAATAAAACTAACGAGTAAGTTTCTAGAAAGTTGTTAACGTACAAACATTTGTCATTAAGTTACAACTGCTCTTACCACTATAAATGATGTTTATTTATTATAACTCTTTATTTCAATTTAACACGGTTCTAACCGGGACCTTTGAGAGGCATTGGTGGGGCTGAAGGCAACGCCAAGAGGCCCTGTTGAGCACAAAATACAAATATGTGGTGTGTTTAAAATATAATATAAAACTATTGTAGAGTATAGGGTTAAAAAAACTGGGCTATTGAGGTGAACAACTAGTGGATAGAAAAACAGATTTATAAAATGAGAAACGGTACCTGCCTTATCCTGTCTCATCTCAAAATATACCTATTTAGGCAGGTGATGACTTACTAAATGGGCCCCCCATCAAGGCTGTCGCGTATTGTCACCGGAGTCTTATGGTGTCGAGTCGAGAGGTGTACTATACTTTCACTAAATGCTACTCGCGGTCTTATGTCCTTTAACACTTCCACTCTGGAGCTTAGGTTCTGGGCTCTTGCGGTTTTCACTTCCAGATGGCCGGCTAAGGCAAACCAAGGGTCGGGGTCTCATTTTGCTCCATGGAATCGGGGTACACAGTTATTTATTATTATTATTACCTAAGCCTGCATTGTGTCACTGCAAGACAAGGCCTTCCTTCTCTCTTTTCATTTCGCTCTATTTTTCGCTATTTGGATCCAGTCCTTCAGATAATAAGAGTCCAGTACGTCCCTTCATTTCCATTTGGGCCGTCCGGCTAGTGATTAATGGTGCTAACATATAAGTTTTTATACGTTCTAAAACTTTGGTTTGTAGTTGTAAAAAAATCAATTTTGATTTGATTAAGGATTTCCCTACGGAACTTATTATATTGTCACTTACAGTAATATCCCAAAACGTAGATCCAAGTTAACATACGACAACGTTTTTGAAGAGTACTCCATCACCATCAAACCCAAGGTCCATAGAAGCAGCTCCTTGTCAGATCTCACGAATACAAGTGATTACAGTGAGTTGCAATCTAAATATATGATTGATACGTAGGTACTTATCGGCTTTAACCTTACATATAGTTATCTATTTAGGGTTCCGCGCCCAAAGGGTGTAAACGGGACGTCCGTCTGTGCGTCTGTCCGTCGGCTGTATCTTTCGAATCGTAATAGATAGCTAGTTGAATATTTCACAAAATAATTATTTAATGTTACGGCGGATTAACTAAGAAATAATAATAAAGTAAAACAGTAAAGGGGTTCTCGATACAACAAACATTTTTAAACGAGTTTTTGTATTTGATTTAGTGTAAAACAGGGAATACGGTGAACAAGCGTCAAATTTGCCATGATTATAGTAGGTGCACAGTCTAAAGTAAACAACAAATAAATTAATACTGGCCAAGTGCCAGTCGGTGACCAGTTTCTGCTCACCACCGGTTCTCATACGATCACCGAAGCCAATGTCGAGCGCGGTCGGTACTTGGATGGGCGACCGCCTCGGCGTGATGTCTTTTAGCACTACTTTTTTGTACTTTAGTAGTTAACAATTTATGTGGTGGTACGGAACCCTAAGTACCTACGCGAGGCCGACTCGCACATGGCCGGTTTATTTAAACTTTTTTTTTATAGCTGACTGACTACCAGCTAACTTGATGTAAGTAAAGTGACGGTGTGGTCAACTTTACGTCTAGCCTGGTATGGGAACTGGTTCGCTTGGCTAACAACACTCTCTCTGCACGAGCAAAAATCAGCAGGTTTTATCTGGTGCGTCCAGAGCGTAATCCGTCCAACCAGCCGGGCCTTTTTGACCTACTGCTATTAATCATTTTTAAGTACCTACTGTATTTTTACGAGTAGGATGAAACATAAAGTAAAACAAACTTTATTTATCACTATCGTTATCAAAAAAATGGCTATGATAATCGTTTCGCGGCAACAGAAAAATATAACCATTGGCTGCTACCTACACACTGCGGCGTTACGGCTACTTGTTTTAAGCGATTCCGTTTGGGTGATTGCTAAAAGTTGCGTGACTACTAACCGTATCTCGGCACGTGAACGTGATTTCCCGCACTACACTGTTTCGAATCTAAGGCTGAACGGCAATTCGCAGCGCGTCGACAGTTTCAGCAGGCGTCGCTAATCCCATGAAATTTATAAAGATTAATAAATCTCGATATGTGTATCAATCAGGACTAAGATTTGTTGTTCTTGGTTGAGCACAAAATGTAACGCTACATATAGGACATTTTCGGAGTTACGGGCCAGTTTGAAAATTCGTGTTTCCCAAGCGTACAAATCGCACATGACTCATATCGAAGAAAACTTGTTACAGTGTCCACAAAAATTTTGGAGTCATGTACATAGCCTTAGATCTAAGGGGGGTTTTGAGCCTTGTGTTTCTTATAAGGGTAACTTGTGTACTGGGGTGGAAGCTGCCGAGGCCTTCGCGGACTATTTCGCTAGTGTTTTTCTAGATGAATTGCCAGCACTGAATGTCAACTCGTGTATGGGACTAGACTGTTCCGGCGGCAGTGGTTGCGTTAGTATACCAGCTATTTTTCCCGAAGACATAGAACGCGGTCTTAACAAATTAAAGATAGGTAGCTCACCAGGCCCCGATAACTTGCCTAACTTTATTCTAAAGACGGGTAAAAAACATCTTATTTCTCCACTTTACCATATTTTAAATATATCTCTTAAAAATGGGAAGTACCCTGACCAGTGGAAGTTATCCAGGGTGACCCCAATTCCTAAGAGTCGTAATAGAACTACGGTTGAAGAATACCGTCCAATAGCCATTCTAAGCGCGCCCGCTAAAGTTTTCGAGTACATCCTACATAAGGAAATATATAGACAGGTGAAACAACAAATAGGTGAAGACCAGCACGGTTTCAGGCCGGGTCGCTCCGTAAATACGAACTTGTTAGGCTTAGTTGATTATATATCCGATGCCATGGATCGTGGTTCTCAGGTCGACGTCATATATTTTGATTTTCAAAAAGCTTTTGATAAAATTGATAACGATATATTGTTAAAAAAGCTATGTGACCTCGGCTTTTCTCCCAGCCTCCTAAATTTCTTTGCGGATTTTATGAGAGACCGGCGGCAGTATGTTAAGCATGGTATCCACGTTTCGGGACCATATCACACAAGATCTGGTGTAAGCCAGGGTTCCATCACTGGTCCGTTATTATTTAAAATGATGGTGCACGACCTACCTACAGTGCTGACTTCTGCCAAATGTCTCTTGTATGCCGACGACCTTAAGCTTTTTCTCGAAATAAAATCTCCCTGTGACTGCCTTACCTTACAAGAGGACATAGATAGAATCTGTGCATGGGGCTTGAAAAACAAAATGACATTTAATGTGACCAAGTGTAATGTAATGACGTTTGACCGCAAAAGAAATCCCATCAATTATAATTATCATCTTGACAATCTATGTATAAATCGGGTAAATAGCATTAAGGATCTGGGAGTGACATTTGATCGTACCCTGAATTTCCATGACCACATCTCTGATCTCGCCAAAGAGGCCTATCGTCGTCTGGGCTTCGTATTACGAAATGCCAAAGATTTTAAAAATCCGTTAGTTATTAGAACATTGTACAACTCGTTAGTCAGAAGCAAGCTGGAGTCGAGCGCATGTGTCTGGAACCCGCACCACGTCACCTATGTGCGGATGCTAGAAAAGGTTCAAAAAGCTTTCTTAAGATCGCTGTATAAGAAGCTTCACGGTTATTACCCGTTCATGTACCCAACTAAATTCTTGCTCGGCCAGCTCGGCTACAACTCACTAGAAGTGAGAAGGATGTTGGATCAGCTTGCTACTTGCTGCAAGGTGCTCAGAGGATCAGTTGACTCCTTGCATCTGCACAATTTATTGTGCACTTTGTTTGTGCCAGATAAACCCGGGGTTCCGGCTAATAGGCGTGGAAAATTGCCCAAGTTTTTCCACGTGGCTCACAGCCGCACCGTGGCGCGCTCCATGTCTCCGCTGATTCGCGCCCGCCGCCACTTCAATGCACTCCTTGCTACCAACACTGATTGTGATATTATTTGTGACAGTTGGAATAATGTAACGAAAGTTTTTTTGACTTATTGTGAAAATTTAACTGATCAATGGGACAGGGGCAAAAAAGCTGATGACTATAATGACAATTTGTATGACATACTAATTTTATGTTGACATATTTTTACAGCAATTTTGTTGTATTTATTATATTAGTAATTTTATAATATTATTCCTATTTTTACTAGGAAATGTATTTTAGTTTAACAGTATGTGAGATAAATGTTAGTGGAATTTGTCCGTTTTTATTCTCAATAAAATAATTTGAATTTGAATAATTTGAATTTGAATTTGAATTTGTAATAACAGAAAATACTCGTATAACACTCACCATGTTCATCGAATTCAACGATTTTTTCTTCGTCTCTTATTCCCGAAAAATAGGCCGGTATAACCGGGGCTGGACATATTGGCCTCGCTGAAAATGGGACACCATTATTAATAGATATATTGTTTTTAACAAAAATCATATGAAGTGGGTATTTATACCCGGGACCCGGGTATGTCCTAAAACTGCGCCCAGAACCACCGGAGGATGGGCAGCAGCGTCCTAATAGTACACGGTACTGCGATCCCCAAGCCGCCTGCCAAGCGTGGGGATTATGGCAACACCCCTCTCTATGAGGCCTTGTCCAACAGTGGACGTTAATTGGCTGATGATGTGATGTGTGGGTATTTATAATCGCCTTGTTTCTGATATGCATGGTAAAAAATATGTTATGTACTTACAATCAAAGTCCGTTGTTAGATACGATTCCGTATCGGAATAACAAGTACCCCATTATAAAATTTTAAGGGCTCTCTCAAACATTTTATTTATTTAAGTACCTATAGGTACTTCTTTAAAAAAACCTATTAATAGATTAAACTTAATTATGTCCTTACTAATATTATAAAAGCGGTAACACTGTCTCTCTGTCTGTTTGTTTGTTCGCTTTTCACGAATAAACGACAAAGCCGACCTTAACGAAATTTTGCAGGATGCAGTATAGATCGTAAGGGCACAGAGGGTACTTTTTCCAAGATTATGCCGAATAACTGGAAAATCGCGGTTAACACTGCGGGATTTAGCTAGGATTTTATAACTATAAAAAATATGTAAGAGGAGTTTTAGTGCTATGAGAAAAGCAAAAAAAATATTTCCGAAATAAACCTCCATTTTATAGCCTTTAGAATAAAATTAAAAAAAAAAAACAACCCGTGTGTGTCAGTGATGACATACAGCACAGAAACGTGGTCTCTCCCTATAGGCCTCATTAGCAAGCTCAAAGTTGCACAATGAGCTATGGAGACGGCTATGCTCGTTTCTCTACAAGATCGAGTCAGAAATGAGGAGATCCGTAGACGAACGAAAGTCACCGACATAGCCTCCCGAAGTAGCAAGTTGAAGTGGCAGTGGGCAGGGCACACAGCACGCAGAACAGATGGCCGATGGGGCCGAAAGGTTCTCGAATGGAGACCACGGACCGGTAAGCGCAGCGTAGGACGTCTATCCACAAGATGGACAGACGACCTAAAAGAGACCGCAGGAAAACGCTGGATGCAGGCCACTTCCAACCGGCTCTTTTGAAAATCGATGGGGGAAGCCTATGTCCAGCAGTGGACGTCCTATGGCTGAAATGATGATGAATAAAATAAAATAAATAACTGGCCAAGTGCGAGTCGGACTCGCGCACGAAGGGTTCCGTACCATTATCTAAAAAAAACACGTTTGTTGTATGGGAGCCCCCCTTAAATATTTGTTTTATTTTAATTTAATCATTTATTTTTAAAGTTAAGATATACCTAAATATTCTGTGAATATTTCAAGGGTCTACCTAATGCCGTTATCAATATCAAACAAGCAAAAAAATCACGTTTGTTGTATGGAAGCCCCCTTAAATATTTATTTTATTCTGTTTTTTAGTATTTGTTTTTATAGCGGCAACAGAAATACATCATCTGTGAAAATTTCAACAGTCTAACTATCACGGTTCATGAGATACAGCCTGGTGACAGACGGACGGACAAACGGACAGACGGACAGACTGACAGCGAAGCCTTAGTAATAGGGACCCGTTTTACCCTTTGGGTACGGAACCCTAAAAATAAGAGTTATTTAAGCATAGGAATATTACCTACTCAATACTTACATTTTAATGATTTTATTTCTGAAAAACACGGAGCGCAGTAACTGCTGGCAAACAAACATAGAACACAAAAAAGATGAGAACTTCCCATCTTTATGAATAAAATAATTTGAAATGAATAAACAAATCATATAATGGACGGTCGTCTGATCACAAATGATATGTAATAGTATTTTGTCATTGTATTTATACTATATTTAATGAACAGGAAAATGATTAGATATTATTCAGTAGAGAAATTAAGAGGGCGTCATTTATGGGGCTCCATACATTATTACGTGTCACTAGTTTTCCATGGTTAATAAGCAGTGATGTTACAGAATTCAGCCTATAACATATTGACGTATTATACCCATGGAATGGAAACTGCCGCCTCTAGCATCCAATTTGTACCACGTTGTAGAGCATCCACTTCCAAGCATTTTTGTTACACATGCCTACGTGAATATTGAAGGAAAATACACACAACAACAACACACAACTGAACAACAACAACTGGCCTTTACGGCTCCCTCTTCACACAGGTTCGAAACAGCGCAGTGCGGTTCACGCGAACGTGAAACTACGGTTTGCGGTCACGCTACTTTTCGCATCACCCAGTTTTGAAGATGACCTATCATAAAGTGACACCTTATTCAATCTGTTGAAGAAAAATAGTAATAAAATCGGTCAAATGCGTATCGGGCTCGCGCACTGAGGGTTCCCCACCACCAAAAAACACAATAAATATCAATTTAAAAATCACGCTTTTTGTATGGGAGCCCCTCTTAAATATTTGTTTTATTTCATTATTTATTTTTATATCACTTTAAAAATTAATAATGAAATTAAAATAACTAATATACAGGGTGTTTGGTAGAGGGTCCGACAAATCAAATGAGCGTGTTCGGGGGCCCATTTGGAGAATACAAGTTGGCCAAAAAAAATCCCTGACCCCCCTAATTTTTTTAAAGGTTTTTTTTGTGAATTTTCCCATTTTCACCGAAATTGTACCTATTTACCTCCATAACATTTGTAAAATCTGTTTTAGACCGGATGTTTTTACTTGAATTTGGTCTCTAATACACCTTCAGGCCACGCAAAGCAAAATTGGATACAAAACAGAGCTAAATAACTGATTTAGAGCTCATAGAGTGAAAAAATGTAAATAAAAATTACCTCATAGTTCAACTTTCACAGTGATCTAAAAAAAAAACACTAGCAATTCTGGAGATAATATGCATTTAAAAACTTCTCTATTTATTACTTATTACAATGACATACTAAATTGGTATAATACTTACCAGCTTATTGAGTTAAAATAGGATTCTAAGTAACAACTCTAGAAATAAAAAAATGTGTCATCTACGTAAAGTAAGGGACCAATTACGACGAGCAGGTATAAAACCATTGTTATTAGTTCTTCTTTCTCCGTGTCTCCAAGAATGCAGAGGCAGCGTGCTAAGGCTTTAAGCTACCAGTTGTCTAACCAATAAAATCAGTGTAACTGATTATCAGTCGAGCTTTGACTGCTATCACTGTTTGACGCGTGTACGAGTAACTCAACGGTTTCTGTTTTCTGTTTTGATTTGTTAAATTGTTACCTTGTTGATTGTTACCGTTGTTGTCTGTTACCGTTGTTCTGTTACCGTTGTTGACTGTTACCGTTGTTACTGTTGTTTTTGTTGACGTTGACTGTTGTTGCTGATTCTTTCTGCGCCGACATGACGGAGTTTAGTAACGAAGAATACGCCGACATGGTTTTTGCCTATGGCCGAGCTGATGGGAACTCACGTGCAGCCCAAAGAATGTACAGAGAGTCGTATCCCAACAGACATGTACCACATCACACCACATTCTCAAATACTTTCCGGAGACTGCGGGAAACCGGCACCCTACATTTTAGGGAACCACGACTCAATGCTAGACAGCATCGTGTTGTTGTAGATGAAAGTATTCTACAAGAGTTCGATGTAGATCCCACCACCAGCATTAGAAAAGTGGCCCGTGACTTGGGAGTTTCGACATGGAAAGTTTGGTCAGTAGTCAATGCAGACGGAAGGCATCCTTTTCACTACACTCCGGTGCAAGGTAAATTTAATTTATGACATTAACTCTAAACTGTGTTCTAGATTCTGACGCTTGAGATTATTTTGATCACTCTCACTCTTATGACTTTTGAAACGAGAGAGAGATAATGACCTAGATAATATCTCACGCGTCAGAATATTAGAGCTCCTGATTGCTCATTTAAAATACGAACCTTACATAAATTGTTTACTGGACAATGGGCTTTGCTCAAATTCTCTTGAATAGTGGATTGTAATTTTTTTATTATTATGACTTCGGTGGTGTATCGAACTCTACAATAATAATAATAATTGCCGTACAAGTTGCCCATCTCATGTTCTCAAACGGTTTTGTTTTGGTTTCAGGTTTAGTAGAAGGGGACCAAGAGCGGCGTTTGCGGTTTTGCCGTTTTCTTTTACATACGGACGTAGATAATGACGAATTCCTGAAGACCATTCTCTGGACGGATGAATCTAAATTCACGAGAGAGGGCATCTTTAACCAACATAATATCCACAGATGGGAATCGCAAAATCCTCGCGCGACTAGAGAGGCCTCACACCAACATAAGTTTTCGGTCAACGTATGGGCAGGTGTCATTGGGAGAGACCTCATAGGACCCCATTATCTCCCAGATACACTGAATGGGGAAAATTACCTAGAATTTTTAATGAATGACCTACCGGAATTAATGAGTGACCTGCCGATTTTTGAAGATGACCGGGCAGTTGTATTTCAACATGACGGCTGCCCGGCTCACTACCGGAACATAGTACGCGAGTACCTAGACAACGTTTTCCCCAATTCATGGATTGGGAGAGGTGGCCCAATTGAATGGCCCGCACGTTCCCCAGACCTAACACCACTCGATTTTTATGTCTGGGGACGTGCTAAAGAGTTGGTGTACGAAGTTGAAATAAACACAAAAGAAGAATTGGTGACGAGAATTGGGGATGCTTTTTCAAAAATGAAAGTAGAAATGACGCTGAACACGACTACAAAAGAAATACGCCGTAGATGCCGGGCGTGTATTCATAACAGAGGAGCTGTGTTCGAACAAAATTTAAATTAAATAAATAATTGTATTTATTTCTGTTGTTTGAATTTTCCCTTCTGCCTCATTTATTCAACAAGTTGGTAAGTTTTATACCAACTTAGTATGTCATTGTAATAAGTAATAAATAGAGAAGTTTTTAAATGCATATTACCTCCCGAATTGCTAGTGTTTTTTTTTTAGATCACTCTGAAAGTTGAACTATGAGGTAATTTTTATTTTCATTTTTTCACTCTATGAGCTCTAAATCAGTTAGTTAGCTTTGTTTTGTACCCAATTTTGCTTTGCGTGGCCTGAAGGTGTATTAGAGACCAAATTCAAGTAAAAACATCCGGTCTAAAACAGATTTTACAAATGTTATGGAGGTAAATAGGTACAATTTTGGTGAAAATGGGAAAATTCACAAAAAAAAAACTTTAAAAAAATTGGAGGGTCAGGGATTTTTTTTGGCCAACTTGTATTTTCCAAATGGGCCCCCGAACACGCTCATTTGATTTGTCGGACCCTCTACCAAACACCCTGTATAACTAAATATTCTGTGAATATTTCAAACGTCTACATATTGCCGTTATCAATATCGGGCAAAAAAATCACGTTTGTTGTATGGGAACCCCCTTAAATATTTATTTTATTCTGCTTTTTAGTATTTTTCGTTACAGCGGCAACAGAAATACATCATCTGTGAAAATTTCAACTGTCTAACTATGACGGTTCATCAGACACAGCCTGGTGAAGACGCACAGACAGACAGACGGACGGGTCCCGTTTTAGCCTTTGGGTACGGAACCCTAAAAATTAAGCAAATGATAAAACGTATCTGTAATACCGTAAAGAAAAATCTGCTGTTCCATAGAAAAAGGTCATTGACTTTGAGTCATTGACTATAATTATATTAATGGAACCGACATTGATATTAATTTTATATGAACATACTTATTTTAATTCATTGGAAACAACAAATATATTTTTTCGATTCGGGATTGGTTTCATAGTTAAACTTGTTCGAAATGATCAGCAAATTGCTTTCCTCTCAGCTTTCCCTTATATTAGGGTATTCTATTATCACCGACCCACTGTTTTCAGCTTTAGATTTCCTAAAATACACCAAACGTAAGACCAGGCGAAAAGCAGAGTTGTCCTGCTATCACCAAAGTTCTGGGGACGCTGTGACACAGTACGTTAATCATCTGACGGAATCACCATTAATGTCTTGGAATTCCAAGGGAAAGTAAGTATCTAAAATATAACCTAATCAATCTTTCATATTGGCTATCGAGTAACAAATCACGGACAGCTGTCTAGAATAACCTTGTACCAATAGCTAATAGAATCCAGGAAGACGTACGTCGCCTTCTCTTCTAATCGGTTACATAGCCAGCGTTGATATTGTGTTAGTTACATCGTCGCAATCTTTGTCATTAAATATTCTATTTTCACAATTCTAAGTGCAGGAAGTTAATTATTATCCTTGTGATCTATAAAATGCTGTATATTGTAGAAATCCTGAAAACCCTTATTTATGCTTTCAACAGGAAGACAAGGAAGAAAGAAATGTCGCAGTCTTACGCTACCAAATTTGCAGCCTCTTATTTGAACACTGCCCCGAAAAATTCTATGAATGATCCCAATTATTCCTCTGAGGCTGATAATTTTGAGAACTCAAGGTAGGCAAACTATAATATTTATAAAGCTAGGTACATAGCCGGATGCTGGCTGTGCTCCAGTGCAGTTTGCGCCCTGTAATACCTCTTCGGTGGCCTACTTTTGTGTCGGAGAGCATCATCTCCATAGGTATCCCTGCCCTTAGCACGTTGCCTTAGGCAAAATTCTGCTTTAAAACGCCTTTAAAACGTCAACTGACAACGTTCTGAAAAAAAAACTGCTGTTGTCTGGGAGAATTTTCCCGAATTATATCTGACATATCCAGCTCTCATTACGCTCTCGCTGCAGTGCTTCATAAAACATCAATAATAATCTCGGTGTTGCGGTGGTGAGAGTCAACTCGCTTTCGGTGATTCTCCTTATATCGCGTGGTCATTTCATTGATTCTCGTATCTATTTGACATGGTCAACGCAAAAATTTATTTCGGAAAATTATTTGTATCCCTTTCTCATTCCCTGATCTCACTTGAACATGAGGTCAGGTCAAATCTGAGTACCGAAGAACCTAAACGTTACCTATTACTTGGCTATTGTTGGCTCTTAGTTTTTTTTTTTTTTTCTTTATAACCTTGAGTTTGACCGCCACCTCGCCTGATGTTTAGCTATGATGCGGTTTACGATGAAGCTCGCTCGCCTGGAAGAAACCGATTCAATCGCGATTAGAAGACACCCAGATTGTAACCATCGGGGAACACAGCCTAGCAGTTTATTTTTATTTTTGTATTCAGTACATTATTGCACACACGGTTATCTAACTCCAGACTAAGCAAAGCTTGTACTATAGCTGCCAGAGACTGATATCAAGGATTCATTATGATCGTTCTTGCTGATATACTTTTTTTTTATACATACTTAAATAGACATTAACACCCAGCTAAAGAACAAACACAAATGTTATGAACATGAATATGTGTTCTAGGTAGGAACTGAACCCACGCCCCCAAGCGCAGCAAGCATGTTCACTACCAACTAGGCCATAAATCAAAGTGTTTCGTACGGGTTTTCAGAATAACAACCATTTAGCGGTGTTGCCATTTCGTACCCACTGAACGAACTACTAAAAAGATTAGATTTTACTTAGTGCATCATTTTATTTTGATTTTTAGCGTATGCAGCACATACAGTACGGACGCGTTGAGCACTCAGAAAGGCCTGGGCGCTGCATTTCCTTTCAAATCAACCCCTAGCGGAAATTTGAAAGTTCAGTCGAATCAAGTAAATGTCTTTCATAATTATTTAACGATGAAGCCAAATTCACTGTATAGTTTCCCTAACATACGCCATTAAAGATAAAATGTTTGTTATAAGTCATGCAGATGGCATCTAACTCCCGCTATCTGAGAAGGATGCACGTATCATGCAGTATACTTGCATCCTGCTCTTACACGCGCGCTCTTGTTCCATGTTGAGGACACTAATAATGAAAAAGCAATGACGATATAACCACTATCTTTGTATGCATCTGAGGTAACATAATATGCTTATATCAGTCAATTTTTAGGTCGTGTTTCAATCGTCTACCGTTGGCGTACTCCTAGCAGATCCTACTCAAGCGAAGGTGAAAGTCAAGTTTGAGGGCAAAGGGGAACCTGATGATGAAATTTCTCAAAGCTTTGTTAGTACAAGCCTTTGATCAATATTCGATCAAATAAATAGAAGATATTGTACCAACCCCCCGAACGCGCCCTACCTAAAACTCTGCCAAAACGCGCCGGTGCAACACTTTTCATTCAGTTACTCGTGTAGTGAAACAGACGGCTCCAGTTGTTTTTACCAGTTATATGGGAAAGTAAGCGTGCAGGTCCTACTTATCCTAGGGTTCAGACTAGCACAGAAAACACAGATATTTACACAGACACAGTTTTAATACTATAGAGTCACTATGATGTTCGTGATTAGGAAACAGATGTTTGATCAAATTAAAGGCCCAGTAAAGCCTGTGACCTTGGTCGCTAGGAGGATGACGTAGTTCATATCCTCAGGTTTAAGTAGAAAGACCTGCGTAGAGATAGCAGGTGGAGACCAGAATGACGTAGTTAATATCCTCAGGTTCAAGTAGAAAGTTCAGGTTAGAGATAGCAGATGAAGATCAAAACGATGTAGTTAATATCCTCAGGTTCAAGTAGAAAGTCCAGGGTAGAGATAGCAGGTGGAGACCAGATTGACGTAGTTCATATCCTCAGGTTCTAGTAGAAAGTCCATGGTAGAGATAGCAGGTGGAGACCAGAACGACGTAGTTCATATCATCAGGTTCCAGTGGAAAGTTAAGGGTAGAGAGAGCAGGTGGAAATCAGCTGAACGACGTAGTTAATATCCTCAGGTTCAAGTAGAAAGTTCAGGGAAGAGATAGCAGGTGGAGACCAGAACGACGTAGTTCACATCCTCACAAGATTATAGGTAGAGCTAATTGGCTAAGATCAGCAGTGCGATTCTGCAAGCTAAGTGAAAGCGCAAGTGAAACGATAAGCTAAGTGAACGTGGATTTTTCTTGTCGACTACTATAGAGAAAATGTCGAGTGATCATCCCTGACTGTAGTCCCTTACCCTTATAATTCGATGTTTTGACATTTATCTGTAGAAATAGGCAAGAAAAAAATCACATTCACTTAGCTTATCACTTCACTTGCAGAATAGACATGCAGGACGAAACAAACCGCATTCCGAGCCGAGTGCAGCTCGGTTCCTTACCGCTGAAACCTCAGCTGCAACGTAGCTGTAGCGGTTTCCTCGTATCCAGTTTCCTTTTAAATCTCTTTACTTCAATATTTAGAATTTACGTCTTTATAGTGTCGGTCGTTTACATCTCTGACTGACTCATCCATTTCCGTTCTGTCAGGTAGCAAGAAGTTCCTTCAAATCACCATGTGGCCTGTAGCGAATAATGGTTCATTATATAGGTTAGGTACAGACAGGAAGTAGAATGAGAATGATGATGGTTGAGAAGTGATCCTTACACTCGTTATCTAATGCGTGAACATGACGTGCCATAATTATACAAATGTATACCTAAGTAATTATCGACAATTACCTAAATACCAACTATGCCACTATTTTCGCAGTGCATGTATGGCGTGCGGTATCCTCTTGTTTATTTGATCGAAGGTAAGTCAACTAATTATTTCCTTGTTTGCACCTATTTTTAAATACGACGTCATGAATTCGTGGTAGGTAATAAATATGACTAAAGGTGAAGACGACCGGGACACTTGGTCAGAACAGAAGACGAACGGTAGACCAAAGTAGTCACAAAATGGTGGCTGCAGAACGAAAAATTAACACCGGGCAGACCATCACCCCGCTGGTCATACGATATCGCTAAGGTAGCTGAAAAGCAGTGGACTAGACTGACACAGGGCCGGTATAGATGGCGCGCTGAGGAGAAGACCTACACCCAGCTGTGGGTGCAAAATGGTTGATGACGATATTCTAAAGGCGAATGCATACTTTCCGTATTCAGCAGAACGCATATAATCTACTCAGCTGCAATAAATTTCCACAGATTAGGAATTAGTTATAATTGAATAATAATTACACTATGCTACATTATTAAGCAGAAATGACCCGAAGCGTCTGCAAAAATAACCTTGTGCGTATTTAGTAGGTACTCGTATTTAAATAGGTATAGGTACTTTGTTTATGCCTTTTTGTCACCGCAAATTTTTTACATGTTCTATTACGAATCCGCATTCCATACTTAAACAGGGTTTAATATATACAATACTAGCCTACCGTCCCGGCTTCGCACGGGTGTAAGCTCGGCCTTCGGCCTCGCTACAAAATATAATATAGCCTATGTCACCCGGGGATAGTGTAGCTTCCCAACAGTGAAAGAAATTTTCAAATCGGTTCAGTAGTTTCGGAGTTTTTTTTTTCATTACAAACATACAAAAATAGGTACAAATCTTTCCTCTTTATAATATTAGTGTAGATATTAAGTTATAATATATCTATATAGGTATCGTACCTACTACGCCGAATATAGGTTTTTTTTTTTTTTTTTTTTTTATTGTAGAATAGGCTTGCGCTTGACCGCCAACTCGCCTGATGTTAAGCGACGATGCGGCCTACGGTAGATCACGCTTGCCTAGAAGAAACCGATTCACTCGTGACTTGAAGACACCCAGATTGTATCTATCGGGGAACACCCATTCAGGCAGTGCATTCCACAAACTAGCAGTTCGCATAATAAAAGTGGAATCAAAGCGCTTCGTACGGGTTTTCAGAATGTCAACCATAAAGCGGTGTCGATTTTTCGTGCCCGCTCTGGCAGTCCGATAGAAAAAAGGGCAGGAGGGAATAAATTGTAGGTACTCATTTATGAATGAATAACTTTTATTATGGGATTTGTCCCATAATAAAAGTTATAGGGTTTGCCCTATAAAAGCGAATAAACATTTTATATGAAGCAGCGATTTTTTCCAGATTTTAGGGTTAGTTAGTCTTATAGTTGAACTTGGGGTTCCGTACGCAAAGAGTGTAAACGCGGGACCCTATTATATGTCGTGGTACAAAACACGCAGTGCGCGAGCCCAACTCGCACTTGGCTGGTTTATTTTTAATGTCATGTCAGCTTAGTACCATACCGTTCCGTGTAGTTTTATTTAATTTGTATGTTTCAACTAGGCTGATGATACTACGGATCCTCAACTGCAATACGGCACGAGAGAGCTCCAGACTTCAAGTTACCTCGTCAAAAACAATTTTTGCGACCGCTTGAAGACCAAGTCACCTGGAGTCAGAGAGGACAAAGGCAAAGACCTGAGCAGTCTCGGGTACGCGATCGCGGAACCCATCGACTGGACGAGGGTACAAGCCCCTAAGAAACAGGACCTGTTTCAGGAATTCTACAGAAGGATACACAATTATATGTAAGAGGGTTCTCACCAACATCATCATTAACATACCTTTCATGTTTCCTTTGCTGGGACACAGATCTTCTCTCAGAGAGAGAGATAGAGAGAAGATGGGCTTTGATCTACCATGCTAGCTCAGTGCATGATGATTAATGTCATTTGTCTAATACTGGAAATACTGCGGTTTCCTCACGATGTTTTTCTTCACCTTTTTATAGCGATCTAGGACAATTTTTGCACAAATGGTCATCTGACCCCAAACTAAGTAAAGCTTGTAATATGGCTTCCAGACACTTATATACGTACATATATATTTTTAATGCATATTTAATAGCGATCTCATCGTAACTGCACATATTAATTAATTTAAGTACTAAATAAGTCATTGGTACAGGGTCAAGTTATTAAACCGGGTGCCGTCAGATTGTACAGCGTCCTTGCTACTTCTTGGCCACCATCGCTCCTATATAATGTATATATCGCTCTTATACAGGGTTACACATATACCCTTTACTAAACCAGGCTTTCGGCTAATAGTAATGTGTGTGTAAGTGTGTATGTTTGTCCGCAATCGAATCCGAAACAGTTGCACGGGTTTGGATTAAATTTGGTATTTATTTTATTTATTTATTTATTTACACGCTATTCAAACAAAAAATACAATATATTAACTTAAATGATTTCACCTTAACTAGCGCATAACAATGAATCGAGCCACAAATAGTAAGCCTTGCGAAGCAGTCCTCACTAGGATGACCCGTGTCGAGAACTACTGCAGTCAGCCTGTCCCACTACACAGCCGAGCAAACATTGCACCAAAAATTTAACATATTTGTAATAATTATGTATGGCTTACACCCTGGATTTTGACAACTCCGTACATGATAGAATATGTAATGCTTCCAGTAACACAGACACGGTGGTTCGTATCGGTGACGAAGAGTTCCACTGCCATCGGATTGTTCTGCAAATTTACTCTTCGTTTTTTGATCAGAACCCTTTGAGAGAAATTGAACTGCCGATCGTAAGAAACTTTGTACTAAAATCTTTTTCTAGAATGATAAAGGTATATATATACATATCAGGTAGGTAGAGTCATCAAAGTACCGACATCTTCGCGGTGTGTCCATAAACATGGTGACCTCTCTTTGCCCTGTTTGTACATATAAACAAAACACACACACAGTTGTTTACAAAAAAGTTAGCCGTACTCCTGGCAGAAGAACGCCTGGCAGACGTGTAACATGATGGCATAAGCGAGAATATGACGTCTCGTCCGTTGTCCTCGGTTTTAGCCGCCAAGGTACGCCAATAGATGTTCCATATCAACCCTTTTACTCTCTTTTAGTAAATACAGTCATACAGTTATTATAACCAGATGATTATGAAAACTAGGCAGGCTGACGAAACGCTGGTGTGATGACTTCGAGTCATTTCAGACTGAAAGGTTCGGAATCCACCTAAATCCAATTAAAAATAAGGAAGACAAGACCTAGCAATGAAACAATGCAACTTAATAAACCATCATACCAATATTAGGTATACATGCAAAAGTGTGTTTCATATTGAAGTGATCTATACTTTAGGATTTAATTACTATTTAAATGTTAAAGATATTCAGGACCGTATGGTAAAGGACCGAGAAGAATCGGCAATACAAAAATATATATACTGGTTTACGCGGAAATGTATGTACTATATTAAGCCAAAAGGGGTCCATAGTACCCGTCATTATTCTCGATCGACAGATAGTATGGAACTGCTGATATTTTTTTGCGATTTCCGGTTTGGCCCCATAGTAAGTTATTCATAACTATGGGTACTATCAACCCCGTTCAGCTTATGACATCCTTGCCGTGTAACGCTGTAAACGCATCTACTTGAGCACCTAATTTTTTCGGGCCTTTTCGTTGCTCAGTGATATATTTAAGGCTTATAATGATAATAACGATGACAACAAATGTATTCTAGGACATATACTTTTTCAGACAAGCGTGACTCCCGAAGCCTTTCATACAATTTACGAGTGGATGATCTTTGGTGGTCAGGACAGCAACAAAGTTCTGAAGAGAGATAACATTCTAAGCTTATTCTGTGCAGCCCAGTATTTGGTAATAAAAGGTAAAAAGACATCTAAAGAGTCACAGGAAAGGGATCTTGTATGAAGTTATATTTTCTCCATCAAATTGTAACCGAAGCTACTCAAAGTAGTGACTTACTCGTAAATGTTTTTCTCAAACAATTTATTGAAGAAAACACTTGAACGAAAATTTCTAAATCGGTTTATAAGTTACGGAGTTCTGAAGTAACAAACAATAAAAAATAAAAAACATCTGAATTGAGGAGGGGTCCTTTTTTGAAGTCGGTTAAAAAGAGGAGAATGCTCAGAGGTTACGTTAGAATTTACATACAAAATTGTCATAATAATTGACATTTGCCGCTGGTACGAGTATGATGTGACTGGCTTATATTACAAGCCATCGCCATCTCGAAACGTTTTTTTTTTTAAGTTTGGTTACCACGAAACCTTTCAATGAAATGTGAAAATTACCCCCAAAATATTAAAGTGAATATCCACACAATGTTTGAGAAAAGTACCATACAAGTCTTCGCAGCAATTGAGCGTTTATGTACTCATGTATGTAGGCATCGGCTACGCATTGGCCCACATTTCGCATTTCACATTGGGTTGCAGGCCGTAATGTACTGTGTTGTTCTGAATAATCCAGCATCATCATCATAATCAGCCCGAAGACGTTCACTGCTGAACATAGGCCTGCCATTTAGAACTCCACACTGAACGACACTAATACTGGTCTTGAATGGAGACCATGAACCGGAAGACGCAGCGTAGGTAGGCCTTCCAATAGATGTACCGACGACATCGTGAGAGTCGCGTGGGGGTCCAGTGGATTCAGATGGCAGGCTGTCGATCAGTGTAGTGTTCTAAACGTTAACTAGCTTTTATTAGTTATGTTTTAATTAAGAATAACTTGTCCATGCCTTCAGATCTAGAGGAACAGTGTTGGTCCCTTATTGTGAATGATAATCTCTTCACCGAAGATACGGCATTTGCTCTGTTTAGAGATGCAAGGGTGAAAGAAATGACGACTGTTATGGACTTGATGGTACAGTATTATTTCATCATCATCATCCTCCACGGCCTACCATATTCCACTGCTGAGTATAGTTCGCTTTCTTTCTATGCTATCTAACTGGATCATCCGTTGTTTTACATCGGTGATCAAATTGACCCGGGTATGTCCTAAAACTGCGACCAGAACCACCGGAGGATAGGCAGCAGCGTCCTATTAGTACACTGTGAACGTACTGCGATCCTCAAGCCTCCTGCCAAGCGTGGGGATTATGGCAACACCCCTCTGAGAGGGAGGCCTTTGTTCTGCAGTGGACATTGATGGCTGATAATGTGTGTGTAATGTGATCAAATAGGAACACCTATTAGTCCAGCTACGCCACGAGCGCTACAGTAAAGAAACGACGACAGATATCCATGATGTCTTTTATAAAAATTTAGAAAAGTTAGATTACTTACTACGTTCTACGTTTCTACTAACCAGCCTTGGGGTAGAGCGAAAACAATCGAGCAAAAAATATTTTTTTATGGTGCCTCGCCCCTCAGGCCTTGCATTGTTTGCAACCAGCATAAAATGTTGATGTGAAAATAGTTTACACCGTGATTAGCATATGGGCTACTTTTTATTTCGGGAAACCATCGATTCATGTACAATAGTTTTCAGAAATGAAACGCGCCGAAAGACAATATTGCTCAAAGGCTGGCGCTGCTTCTAACTACGATTTTGTAACGAGGAAAAATCTTTCAAACATACTCGGCTGTACTGAGGTTATATTCAGGTTAGGTTGCACCTACTAAACCCCCTGCGCTGGCCTTTCTCTGTCCTAGACGCAGGGCACCGGGATCTTCATAGGAACGCACCGGTAGTACCAGTACCCAATGCCACTGCTTGAAGCATCACTCTTGGAAAACACTCGGAGCATTTCCACTCGTTCCCTCTACAACGGTGCGTTTCACACCACCCCGTTGTTGTCTTCCCTGGACTCGCTTGAATGGGAGGTTCGATCTCCAAATCTGATCACCCACGAACCCACAGGTCTCTCTTAACTCGGTTTTTACGACAGGCAGGAGATACTGAAGCCGTATTCTAAGACCCCATCCCCAGCGTCACGTTCTACTTAGTTTTAATTCCTGGTATGTACCGTTACTTGATTTTTAATGGAGGGGTTTTTTCAGACACCACGTGTGATGCGATTTTTTCTTCCACTAGTGGCATCCAAAGATTTCCTTACTCTCGAACCAGAAGAGATCCTGACTTTCCTCAAATCTAATTATATATCTGTCACAAGGTTTGTATTGAAATATATTTTTGCATGGATAATTTTATGAGGAAATAACATACACATATACACATAGCTATTGATCATACACAATGGATTGTAGAAATGCATCATACCTACTAAATACTTATTGCATCGTTGCTACTTATTGTTTATGGTGCACTTGTTCTGATTCTGAGTTGTTACATGAAGAAAATTAAATGTTATTGACACTCTAAAAATATATATGGAACAGCTGTTCTTTGCTGTTGTTGTAAAAGTTGTTTTTAAATGATAAAGACAATGATATTCTCTAATATGTCCACTGTCCATCATCTAGAGATACTCCCAGTAGTACAAACAACTGGAGCATATCATTGTAACCAAGTATTCTAGTTAAAAAATAGTATGGTAACAACGACAAAAATTATTAGGAAAATTATGTCCGCAGTCTTTTAATGGCCACATATTTAATTTACGTATCCATCTGCACTTTTTTTTTATAGTAATAAATATTATAAAGAAGTAAAGTTTGTAAGTTTGTTGGTCGACGGTAGTCTCCGAAACGGCTGACTATAATATATATACAACTATAACTATAATACTGTCCGATAAAAAAAAAAACACAAATAGAAAGCTACACTACCCCTGAGTGCTATGTTTTGTAATGGGATGATGTAGAGTCCACAGGATGGACGCGGGATGGAAGGGAGTAAAGGAAGAAAAGGAAGGAATTTCTCACATAAAAACTATAAAATCAAAGGGAGCATTTTTCAGGATCCTGACCTTACGGCTTTTTTATGATTTTTCTTCAATGCTCCTTCCAAACTTCACTCCATGTTGTGGGGTTGTTCCTGTGGTTCCTAATAGTTATTATGTCCCTAGTGAGATAGAGATCTTGATGGCTGCCATTCGGTGGTTGTACGGAGACTGGGCTAATCGGCGCCAGTACGCCGTCGACATGATGCGTTGCGTCCGCTTTGGCCTGATCTCTCCCTGGCAACTGGTTGATATCAAGAGGAACCCCGATAATGCTGAGATCCTAGAGGTGGTCAACGAACCCGAGGTGCAGCAGATGGTGGATGATGGTCTGGCGTAAGTTTTTTTTTCCTCTTGAAAGGATTATGTTGTAGCACGTCATGTAGATTTCAAGTATTTGAGATTTCTTTCCGAACACATCCCGTCAAATAAATTCAAATATCATATTCAAAGAGGTTTCTATGGGTATTGTATTAGTTGTAAACATAATATGTTGACTGAAAAGTCAACTTCCGATCGGTCAACTTCGGGTCTGTTCCCGGCTTTCCCGGAATCCTTAGGTTTAAAATAGTCACACACCTATATCTATATAAGCAGCCGCTCTTCCGCGCCGGGTCGAGCCTCCGCCGTGCCTTGACTGTTCTTAAACTTAATGAGATACAATTTTGTACTTAGCATGAACCGAAAAGAGTTATCTTTTCCATGGCGAGGTGTTCACAAGTGGTACCCTGTGACACACCGCAACTCTACAGTCAGCGTTGGACCTTAGAGGTTCGGGTTTCCCAAGTGCACTGTAAATTTTTTGTTGGTTAGAGGTACTTTTCAGTAATCTCATATTTGCAGTTACGTCATCATAAAGTACTGGTACGGGAATAATTCTAAGAACTACTACCACTGGCTCGATGTTCTCGGACTCAATGAACCTGCTGAGAGGAACTGGATCGGAGAAGAAAAGGTGAAAGATAATATATACATGATTTAATTAAGTTATATATTTTTTTATGAGGAGAGTTAATTTAGCATAAAATATATTAAAAATGATTAATTACCGAACATCTTAAGTGAAAAGCGAAATACTGTGGAAACAATAGACGCATGTGCTCGTAAAATAATTCCGCGAACTCGTGCTAGTTGAAACATCCTCTTACCACCTTCGTTCCGCCAAAGAGACCATAAAAATCGAGAATTGTGAACTCATTTTTGAGTTATTTACTGACATCATCATAAGAGGTCTACTGCTGAACCTCCTAGGCGTCTTCAAGTCACGAGTAAATCGTTTTCTTCTAGGCAAGCGTATACTCCTTCCTCGACCGCATTATCGCTTAACATGAGACGAGGTGGCGGTCAAACGCAACGAAGCGTGACGCTTACCAGCAGGCGAACGACTTGCTCGTCTCGTCACTCAGCTGCATAACAATGTACTCGTAATACCTTAAACTCTAACTTAGCTAAATATAAATTCCATTGTCATCCTGCTTGTTTTCAGTACCTACTATTTTCCTTATAAATGTATTAATGTCACAATACTTGACACGATGATACTTCAATTGAATATTATTTTACCAAGAACGTACCAAGCAAACTAACATACTACGCATACCTACTTTATTTAAAACCTATCTGTAAATATAGGCATGTCATAAGGAAAAAGGCTACAAAACAATGCAAATATAGATAAAGATTTCCTAAAAACAATATGTAGGTACTTAGTTATTTAGAAGACAATGTTTTGTTATTACTTGACAGGCTAGGGGTTTAATACATTTGTGGTTCTGTCCATATTTCTTCCAAGGAATGGTTATTTGTAGGATATGTATAATTCATTTTGTTACAGTTTCATGCTCTCAAATTCATTTACGGTACTTCGAAAAACTATATGTATTTAGGTATAGTAGCACTCACCTTTTCACGACGAACTGTTATTAATAAAATTTGGCACGAAAGTAGTATGCAAAGATCACCGTGTTTCAGATTGAAGGGCAATATGGCAATATGGTAGTATCTTGGGACCTACGCTCTTTAACGTGTACATTAATGACATTCACGACTTACAAATGCAAAATGCTGAAATTATTTGCTATGCCGACGACACTGCCATAATATTCGACAGTCCAACTTGAGCAGGAGCCTTGGAATGTGCAGAAAAAGGCATGGCTTGTGTCTCTGATTGGTTGCAGAGAAATTTACTGACGCTGAACACTAAAAAAACGGTTTACCTTTGCTTTCATAAAACAGCCGCTTCAGCTCCAGTATTACAACCAATCCTTAAACTGCACAAGCCCTCTTGCCACCTGAGAACCTGCGACTGTGAATCACTTTCTCGATCCCGAACAATTAGATATCTAGGTGTTATCTTGGACGAAAACTTAAACTTTAAAAATCACATTGACGCACTAGCTGGTCGGGTACGTAAAGTTATTGGTATCATGAAGAGTTTACGAGATGTCGCATCACCAGACACACTTAAGTCCGTTTGTTTCACTCTATGCAAATCTCTTCTGAACTATTGCGTTACCTGTTGGGGTAGTGCGGCAACGTCGTTAATCATACTTGCGGAAAGGGCACAACGATCAGTATTAAAAGTCATGATGAAGAAACCACTGAGATACCCAACTGCAGATGTGTTCAAGGACAGTGGAGTTCTAAGCGTTAGACAGCTTTTTATATTCAAAATTTCACCCCTTGTACATATATCTGTGCTAGCTGTTTCTGACTCTGACGAAATTATTAAGAAAAGATCTTATAAAATACCTTTTCCGCAAGTACATACAAGTTTTGCCCGTCGTTTTGGTCAGTTTGTTAGGGCTCATGTATACAATGTTGTAAATAAACATTGCAAATTAAAAGGAAAGAGTGTTTACGAAGCCAAAAATACACTTTTGAAGTTTCTGACTTCGCTGAACCATAGGGAGACGGAGAATTTATTGAAAATTCTATCCTAAATGTAAATTTAAAATCAATCATTTACCATAATAAATTAAAACACAGTAAGCATAACATACAATTAATATACCTACATAATAATATATTCATATACATAATCATATTACATAATACCAATTTCTTTAATATTGATAAATATACACATCTTATCGACTTATAATATTTTAACTAGAGGTATAAACCTATGAATAAACGATATTGGATTCCCGCGATACAGGCCTAGCCTAGTGCGGGAATCGCTGTTATATTTTATACTTAAGATAATTCACTCATAAGCATAAGCCTTGATTTATATAATGATTTATATAACATTTCCACTGAAATTTCTGGGCATAAAGAGACGGCAGCGCATTGCCGCGCAGGGTTTTGATCTCTTAAAGTTTTAAATTCTGGATGGCACTGATGGGCAAGCGTGACGCTTACCATCGGGCGAGCGCATTACTCGTCTCGTCAGCATTACAAAGTGAGCATCACTAAGATGATTTTTGTCCCGGAAAATCCGAAAACAGAAAAGTTACTATGTAAAAGCTATTGTGAGGGTGCAGCATAATGCGGCAATATCATATAATATAGGACTTTTTTCCAGAACCACGTCACATACAAAGATTTCCTGAAATACCTAGAACAGTTCATGGTGCCCAAAGAGCAGATGTACCAGCAGATGGCGATGATGCAAGCCGGCCACCGGACCGACGATATGTCCGGTAATTACACCGTACTTAGCAAGAACCATGTGCGTGTGCGAATTGTGCACTTTTTGTACCACTAATGAAGTCGTTAGTAGAATTATGATTTTCCATGATGGTTCATAGTTTTTGTGATAAATGTTAAAGTACCTACTCACATGAAGAGCGATTTAATATACAGGGTTACGCATGTATACCCTGTACTAGACCTAAAGGAGGTCATTGTAACCATCATTACGAATAAATTTTACTATGGGACCAACCCTCAAATCGCGAAAAAAACAGCTTTTCCATACATTTTGTCGAGTGTCAATGACCTTTTTCTATGGAACAGATGATTTTTTTACAGTTATATGATTATTTACGGGATATTTACCGTGGTAAGGTTGTCTTCCCAAGAACATGGTGCATGTAACTGCGCCGAAATATCGGGAGCTCCTTCCACAACTTTACCACGGTAAATATCCCGTAAATAATCATATAACTTGTAGTGAACAACTGTGATAGTTTAAAACAGATGATTTTTTAGCAATTTTATGGTTGGTCTTATCCTATGATCAGATTATCAAGGGATATATGCCTTAGTACAATTATGGTTCGTGTTCAAATGTCTCCGTGTTTCACCTCGTTTTTCACTATACCGCTAAACTATAAGAACGGGCACTTACTATGAATTTAACAGCGACACCATTGAAGTAACTAATAGTTACTTCATGTCTTTCAGTGTGATTTCGACTAAAGGCACCACCAATCTTAGCCCTATTTAGGCCAGATGCGTATTCAGTATTCACACCCGCTACGCAATGCACCTTACCATATTATATTATTATTTCCCATTGTTTGTCTGATATGTACAATACAATATATCTTAGAAGAAATCAAATGAAACTTAAACTAACATAAAAATAAATATATGGCAATATAATGGGCGGCCTTATCGCCTAAACCGATTTCTTCCAGGCAATCTTTGGATGGACATGTCTAAATTTGATCTGAGGTCCCATCCATTAGTAAAAGTTGTGCGTCAAAAGATGATTTTGAATTACATTTTTACATTCAAAATCATCTTTAATGATATTTTTTCGTTATAGCCGTAAAAAACGGGACAGCATGGCTGACGTCAACCACCTCAACCAACGAAAAAGTGGAAAACGAGGAAAATAATGTTCTCACTCTTTCTCTCCTGTTGGTCAGACGGCGGTTCGACAGCCATGTTCGATACGTCTGCTACGACTATTAAAATAAACCAAATGAGACCAAAATCGAGAGGTTTGCTAGTATATCAACTTACTACGTGTCGTGGTAGGTAACACTTCTAAGATATTCAATATAACTTTGTTATTCAGTTGATAACAACGTCAAGACATATCAAAATTATCAATCATCATCTTTAGGGTTCCGTAGTCCGTACGCGAAGGGTGTAAACGCCTATTACTATTACTAAGCCTAGACTGTCTGTCTGTCTATCCGTCCGTCCTACCTTTACCGACTGTATTTTTCGAACCATAAATAGATATTCTGTTGTAATTTTCACAGAATATGTAATGTTACGGTGGATTACCTATGATATAATAATAAAGTCATAAAGTAATAACTAAAGGGTACCCACACAACAAATGTATTTTTTAACGTATTTTCGTATTTGCTCTATTGTAATCGTAATAAGTAGGTACAAGCGTTAAACTTGGCATGATTATAGTACACACTCTAAAGTCTAAACTAAAGTATAACAATAAATAACAAATAATGACCAAGTGCGAGTCGGTGACAAATTTCTATTCATTACCAAGTTAAGTCACTTCTACGACCTAATTAGTTTAATTTTAAATTTTTTTCGTTTTAATTTTTCTATTGTACATTGTTTTTTTTTGCCACAAATAAATTATATCTATGTCTATGTAATTATATTTTTCACCGAATCGAAATCGAAATTTTTAAATTGATACTTATTGTATTTTGTGGTGGTACGGAACCGGTGGTGCGTGAGCCCGACTCGGACTTGGCCGGCTTTATTGAATTTACCAAGGTGACTCCTAATCTCCTATTCAAAGATAATCGCATTGCTCCTATTGCACTGAAAATATCCTGACCATAATTTCAGAGCAATAATTCAAATATCATATTATCATGTTCGTTTACCATCAGGCAGTATGCGTGGCATGGAAAATGACAAGATGGAAATGCGCAGGCCCAAGATAGACTTCCCTCTGCCGGCCACTTTGAAGGGACTTACTGGAGACAAGGATAAGTCATTTCCGACTATGAGCGAGTTCTTTGAGAATAGGAGAAAGGTACTTAATGAAATGAAATACAGTTTATTGTCCAGATTTGCATCCATAACTTATTAAAATTAAAATACAAAAAATATCATCGTCGTCATCATTTCAGCCATAGGACGTCCACTGCTGGACATAGGCCTCCCCCATCGATTTCCAAAGGACCGGTTGGAAGCGGCCTGCATCCAGCGTTTTCCTGCGGTCTCTTTTAGGTCGTCTGTCAATTTTGTGGGTGGACGTCCTACGCTGCGCTTGCTGGTCCGAGGTCTCCACTCGAGAACCTTTCGGCCCCATCGGCCATCTGTTCTGCGTGCTATGTGCCCTGCCCACTGCCACTTCAACTTGCTAATCCGGTGGGCTATGTCGTTGACTTTAATTCGTCTACGGATCTCCTCATCTCTGATTTGATCTTGTAGAGAAACCCCGAGCATAGCCCATAACTCGTACAAAAAATATACACATTTTTTTATATTCATTAAATACTTAAATTAACCAATGCCATGGAAAATATTAACCTTTTCAGAAATCTAGTTCTGCTGCGTTTTGTCACAGTTATAACTCTTTACGAGTAGGTAAGGATTCATTCCATCCTCTCTCTCTCTCTCTCTCTGTCTCTCTCTCTCTCTCTGAGAGATGGTCTGAACCCATGGCGCGAGAACATGATTTATATTGAAATAATGATGATTAAGTGACAACCTTACGCCTGTTGAAATTTATAGTATCGTTATGTTTATTAGAGCGAATATGTCATCAGGCGAGCTGGCGGTCAAACGCAAGCCTATTTTTAATAAAAAATAAAAATGTTTCTGTGTTTTCAATGTACATACACGATGTGTAAGGCGCTACAAAGTTTGTTTTACATCAACTTTTCAGTATGGCCAAGTTCAAATAATTTGTAACTTTTTTACAGTAATCAAATTGTACTCCATAAATACCTATAAGAACTTTCTAATGATGCAATAAAAATTGGCGTCTTGTGCTTATAGCACAGAATACATAATCATATAGGCTGGAAAGCGTCCTTTACGAGCTGAAAAGAAAGCTGAAAAAGAACTAAAAAGTTATTGAGGATCGTAAGCTTCACGCTTTGATAATTATATGATCTAATGCTTCGCGTTATGTAAATATTGTCATCTACCTATTACAAAAATATTAATACTGGAAAATACCAAACGCTCGGTCATGATCAATCAGTAAGGTTTTTCCATATTTCACCATCCAAACAAAACTACTTGCATGTGGAAAAGTGCTAAATGATGATTTGTTTTCTCAGCATATTAATGTATAATTTTTAAGTAGGTGCTAAAAATCTTTTGAAACAAGAACGCCAAAGGTTATTTGTCTTATCATTTGCGTATATCATTGAAATGTTTTTGTTTACATTCTTACTTATTCCTGAAACATGACGTTTCCAAAAGTAGTACCTAAATATTGCAGAAGCTAGACTAGACGCCTTCCATAATCGCATCGGCATGCAAACCGCCCATAACGATAATTTACCAACAACTTTTGATTCCAGGCTCAAGAAAATGCTCAATCCCCACCGTGCCGGTCGCCTCCAGTAGAGATGGACTTTAACATTCAGCCTCCACAGATAGAGCGTCGGAGGAAAAACCCCGACAACACGCATCAGAAGCAGTTGGAAGTCAGTTTTATTAGCATTAATTCTAGAACATACACTCAACGTTACGTCGGTGTCGTAATTTCTGGGATAAATCTTTCCGGGATAAATATTTCTGGGAAAAACCTTCCCGGGATAATCCTCCCGAGGTATACATTACCGGGATAAACCTTCCCGGTATAAATATTTCTGGGAAATACCTTTCCGGGAGATATCTTCCCGGAGTAAATCATCGCGGGATAAACATTCTCGGGATAAACATACCCGGGATGAATGTTCCCCGGTTAAACACTTACAGAATGTTTCCCGGTTCCCGGGGTAAACATTCCCGGATAAACCTTTCCGGGATAAAACTTCCTGGGATAAAACTTCCCGGGGATAAACTTTCCCGGGTATAAACCTTCCTGGGATAAATCTTCCCGGGATAAACCTTCCCGGAATAAATGTTCCTGGTATAAATGTTCCCGGGGTAAACATTCTCGCGATAAACCTTAACGGAATAAACCTTCCAGGGACACACCTTCCCAGGATAAATCTTCCCGGGATGAATCATCCCAGAATTAACCTTCCTGGGATAAATTTTTCATTTCTGTTTATTCCGGGGAAATGCTAGGGTCAGCACGACTACCCTTTTTAAACTTACCCTGCACGTAAGGAAAGATGGTATAAACGTGTCAGAACTGGAGACAGTTCGGGTGCACAGTTCCTCAACACTATATATTGCCGGTATTCCATCAGGGCCACTTACCTTATTCACGTCCTAATCTAGGCGCGTTTTGAGCACATCTCTTTGGTTAATGCGGAAGTCGGTCAAGGTGCTATCATGAGAAATCACATCCGAGGCACTGCAGGTGGCATTTCGCCCGAGGTGTGAGTGTGTGATTGAGACGTGAATTTTCTGCGAAGGGTTTCGCAAATAACTTTGCCTTCTCTTCAGCAGTGTGAGCAAGTGAACTCAGTTTACCCCCTTAATTCAGCCCTTTCGCAAAACAAATTTCTAAAAGTACGAATTTAGGAGGCCAAATGGGGGTTTTAATTTTGTGTTGAACGTTTTGTAACTACGAAGCTGAAAGTTAGGATGATAAAATTTGGTACTCAGGTTAAAATTATAAAATAACTGTTACATATAAATTTTTTGCTAAAAGGACGGATAAACCTTTCCGATTGAGGATTGAGGAGGTGAAATTATAGTTTGAATGTTGTGTTGAAAGGTTTGCACTTTACAAAGCTGTAATTTGGCGAGTTGATTCCTTATGGGATGCATAATGTCTACTAAGGAATTATTTTGCAAAAGGGCCGAATTAAGAGAGGAAAAAGGGTTGAATGTTCATATGAACCCGGGTATGTCCTAAAACTGCGACCAGAACCCCCGGAGGATGGGCAGCAGCGTCCTAATAGTACACGGTGAACGTACTGCGATCCCCAAGCCGTCTGCCAAGCGTGGGGATTATGGCAACACCCCTCTCTATGAGGGAGGCCTTGTCCAACAGTGGACGTAAATTGGCTGATGATGTGTGTGATGTGTTCATATGAAAATATCCGCGTACGAAGTCACAGCCAACAGCTAGTAGGTTAATATGTTAATAATATTTATTTTCATGTTTTTGTATTCTAGGAACAAAAAAGACAGCTGAAACAGCAGTTACATCGACGCAAGCAACGCGACACAATTCAACAGTTGCAAATGTGCTCTGTAGAAAATGAAAGAGTAATTTTTTTTTGTTATCATCCTTTAATACCATGGCCCGTGTTAACCGTTAGGTCCGTTCATCACATCCTTCAAATTATAAAATTAATACGCGAAATCCCACGGGTCCCAGACAATTATGACGCTACGTGTTTGTTGCAGATTTTTGACATTATTGTGCAGATGTCTAGTTTGCACACAGTAATAATTATCAATATAAAAAACTAACTTCATAAAAATGACAGAACTGGACCAAATTGAAATGGGACCACACGGGAAGCACCAGCTTTCAAATAAAAATAAATCATCAATATCGGTTCACCCAGTCGAAAGATCTCAAGGTAACAAACATAAAAAAACAGTTGTAATGAGAATCTCCTCCTTTTTGAAAGTCTGTTAAAAAACGGAATTATTATTACCTTCCTCTATCGACATGTTTATTCAAAATGGTGGTAGAGAATGAAATTTAAACAGGACAATATTCAAAGGAACCAAAAGAAATGAGACCATAAAGCATGAGACACTTCTCATGCGTGGTCATGGTGATCTCACTCTCTCTCTCTGCGTGTATTTGAAATTATACAATGCGCCTTGTGTGGAGGGCTTATGGAACATTTTTGCACTGGTCGACAGGCTACTGCAAAACACGAAATGTTCGATCCTCCTGAAAAAGACTCCGAAGAGATGAACACCACCAGCGAGACCAGCAGTGGAACTGCTGACACTAGTGTTACAGAACAGGTAAAAACAGTAACCGAACGAAGCGAGTAGATCTCTGTATGGATAACAATATAATCGTGAGAAATGGTATATAATCATTGGTGACATTTATAGAGCTCGACTGGCTAGCTACCGCCCTCAACTGATGTTGAAAATCTATCACCAGCACCTGAAGCAGTGAGCTAGGCTACGCGTCCAGGTTTCCATATTTTTTTTATGCCATAGGTGGCAAACAAGCAGATGGCCGGGCCGCCTGATGGTAAGCAGTCACCGTCGCCTGTGTATACTTGTAATACCAGCGGCATCACAAATACGTTGCCGACCATTTAAGACTCTATTAACTCGCCTTTGGAAGAACCCCATGTTGTAGCTTCTCGGAAATACCATCCATCCATCAACCTTTGAATATAATATCAACATAAAGATACACGAAATATTCCTTTTCTGCGTCTTTATTCCATATCATATAATAATATACCCCAGACTGAATAACAAGCCTGACATACTGTAAACACTGTTTCCAGATAAATCTTTCAAAGCAACTAAGTGAAAAGAGGCACAGCGTGGCTGCTTCATATTTGGCGGCAGCTACTGCAGCACTAGCTGGTCCCAGAAGGTAGCTTTTACATAAATTTAAAAGGTGGTATCTTGTAAGTCTGCGTCATCTTCGCGGTGGAATATACCAACACGTCTCGTCGCTTAATAACAGCCGAGTTGGTGGTCAAACGCAGACTTAAACGTGATAAAATCCTTTCAGACATATCTTTTTAGTAGGATTCGCATCATTCCATATCATCACGTTGCAAATTGGCAAGGCCACCTAGGCAAATTTAGATATTGCAATATTTTCAATATGTTTACATTTTGTAAACCTATATTATTAGGTTTTTTTTGCAATTATTAACCTTAAACTAATAGAATAAGATCCACGCATCTATTTTCATAGTACGATATAGATGTGCTGATTGATTTGTTCAAATTAATGCAACGTGTTAATTTGTGCCTCGCAATAATAGACCAAATAATGATAGGTAATGCAAAAATACTGGGTTACACGGAAAGCGTGTACTAAGCTGAAACTCCTTAATATCCATCATTAAGAACAACTTTTAATATGGATGCAAGTCTGAAATCGCGAAAAAATATCAGCTTTTTTTTTGACACTCGACAAACAGTTTGGAACATCTAATATTTTTTTCGTGATTTCAGTGTTTGTCCCATAGTAAAAGTTGTTCATAATGATGAGTATAACAAACCCCTTTCGGCATTTACACCCTTTCCGCGTAACCCTGTAAATATCACACGAAGTTACAAAATATAGTTCAGAGAAATTCAATGACGTCTTTAGAAGAAATATTCAATTTGATTTCCCTACTAGGTATTCTTGTTGAAGCTCTAAACTTATTGTTGACCCAGATGATAGCAAAAGGCTTAACAAATTGTATTAAAGCCGCATTTAGTGGAGCAAAACCATGGCGCTTATACACAGTCGTGCGTTTCGCTACTTCTATCCATTTCTGAGCTTTTTCTCATATTTTTCGAATGTAATGTAAAATGTACCTTTACGGTTTATTCCATAGTTATATAATCTGTATTGAGAGATCGTAGACATCATTTAGTAAATATGTATTTGAATGAAACAAAAAAAAAGGAGGAAAAGCGCAAATCAGGGTTACTTATTTTTTTCCTATTAAGCGAAAAGTCCATATTCGTGTTTCGGTCTTCAAGGTTTCCTAGATAAATATGATAGAACATTCAATTTTGATATGATACCGTTTTTAGTAATTTTAAGCTTATCTATGGAAGTAGACAAAAGTAAAATTAGAATGCCCAAATTTCCGAAGAGTAAAAAAGTGGGCCTTCTTGAGATAGAGCGCGGAGAACGCGCTGCGCTTAGACATAGCATAATTATGCTTCGCATGGCAATGGGCAGGCCACATCGCTCGAAGAACCGATAACCAAATGGGGAAGAAAGTTTCTTGAGTGGAGACCACGAACCGAAAGACGCAGCGAATGTAGGCCGCCCACTAGATGAACCGAGGACATCTTGAGAGTTGCGGGCATCCAGTAGGTGCAGATGGCAGGCTGTCGTTCAGTGTGGAGGTCTAAGGGGGAGGCCTATGTTCAGCAGCGGACGTCTTCTGGCTGATGATGGTGATGATCAAAGGCGAGTTGGCGGTCAAACGCACGCCTATGACTATAAAAAAAAACATTTCCTTCCAGGATGTCTCCAACGAGCGCCACCCCAGCCTCACCAGCCCGGCTGCTGCCAGCTGCCGCGACCGCGGTCTCGTCCCGCGTGGAGTCGTCGCCGCGGCCCCCGCCGCACTCCGACAACACCATCTTCAGCCCGCAGATTTCGCTCTTCAACCACTCCAAGGAGTCACTGGCTAGGATCAACAATATCAACATGTCAGTTTTATCCATGTTTTTTCCAGTTTTCTCGGTTTCATGGGATAAAAATATCCAATATCCATGCATGTGATGCATAATCACACACTACTTTCTAACAAAGTTTTATGAAAATTGCATTAGTCGCTTAGTTGTTAAAAGATAAGGACTCAGAGGAGCAGAACTCTATGGAGAATCCTACTGAACTTCTGATTTCTTTCGTGTTTTAATTTTATGTTTTATCATAGTTAGTCATATTGATGCATTTTAATAAGAATCGATTACCTAAACATAACACTAATACTCGGATCAAATAAAAATATGCCATTGCCACATGGATTACGGCGAACTCGAAAGGTGAAGCCACTTTTTAAAACGTGTGCGTAGTCGTTTGATGTTTTCAGTATGAAATTTACGTAGTTTTGAATGCGTATGTGTGCGTGAGTCGTATATTTATACTGGCAATGCACGTAGTATTGAAAGTAATATATAATATGTTGTAATGAGAGTAGATATCTGCCTACAAACTGCTAGGCAGTTTAGCAGAGTTGTGTATACATAGGATGTACGTTATTCACTGAGATAAATAAATGATTTTGACTTCACATTGGCAGTACAGTGAGATCTACTAATATTATAAATGCGCATGTTTGTGTGTAATGAGTACCTATGAGTGTTTGTTCCTCACTCAATTTCATAACAGCTGAATAGATTTGAATGAAATTCGGTATGGAGGTAGCTTATACTGCGTGTATCTCTAGACAACGGACATATTCAAGGATATCATTGTAATCATCATTATGTACAAGTTTTATTTTGGGACCAACTAACCCTGAAATCTGGGAAAAAAATATTATAGAGATAAATTTAACTAACTCTCAAGGAAATTAATAGAACAGCTTTTTTTCAGTTTTGGCCCATTAGTAAAGTTGTTTTTTGTGACGAGTAAAATCATATCCTGGAATTATGGCCGTCGTTTAAAAAAACACCGTGGACACACTGGCTTATACATTGTATACCGAAAATGTACATGTTTCCTGTGGGATAGCCGGGGAAACTGCAGGGCGCTGCAAGTAGGTAATACAGAACAATATTTTCAGGAACAAGCTATCAACATCCATACTCGGTCCCTCAAACAAGAACTACATCGCAGAAGGCTCACTTTTCAACTGGGACCGGGAAACTGTCCTAGTCTTCGGCGGGATTGACCCTCACACTCCTTACGGAGCCGGTGGTAACACCGGAAAAGATATTTACAGGTAATCTGCACCACAGAAGAAATTATTCTGCACTAATCATAATGATACCAAACGGATTCCAAAGGAAGCGACCATCAAGAAGAAGACCCTCTTCGTAGATCACAAGTCTCCGGGTGTGATAACCTGCCTAGAAGAAGAACGACATGGTTCATCAAGATCCTTGTTCCCCGCAACAATGACTAAAAATAAAATTGCCCCAAGAGGTGATGAGAACCCAATAAGAAGGTGAAGAAAATAAAGTGTATTTTTTTATATATAAGGCTTGCGTTTGACCGCCACCTCGCCTATTGTTCAATGATGTCTGTCTATAAAGTGAATGTACATAATCCGTGAGCGAAGAGATAAAAGGCTCTATTAAATAACCTGCAAGCGAATTAAATGTCCTCATCTAACTATGATTTAATTATACGAAACCCTAAATATTTAAACAAAATAATACCTAAACCAGCCAAGAGCGAGTCGGGCTCGTTCCATACCACCACAAAATACAAAAAGTAGTGCAAAAATACAACGTCACTCGGTCAAGTACCGCGCCCTACGTTGGTTAACTTGGTGGTGAACAGAAATTTCTCACCGACTCTCTCTTGGCCAGTATTTATAATTTTTTGCTATGCTTTAGAGTAATATAATTATGTACCTACTATAATATAATTATGACAAGTTTAACGCTTGTACGTATTACCATTTTTACAATAGCGCAAATACCAAAATATGTACGTAAAAAATACGTTTGTTGTATGGGGAACTGGGGACCCCGCTTTAGTTTTTACTTTTTTATTTTATTATTATTTCTTAGTTAATCCGCCGTAACATTACATATATACTTACTGTGAAAATTTCAACTGGCTATTTATTACGGTTCGTAAGATACAGCCATTAAAAAATAGAACGGACGGACGGACAGAACACAAACAGCATAGGCTTAGTAAAAGGGTCCCGTTTACACCCTTTGGGTACGGAATCCTAAAAACTAAGTATAACAACTTTGTAATCTCTTCAATTAGATTCGATCCAGTAACGAACGTTTGGGATTTTGTTGGAGACCTTCCAGAGCCGAGGCACCATCATTCAGTCGCTTTTCTTCGAGGAAGGGTTTATTTGGTCGGTACGTTTCTGTAAGCTGTATTGTTTTAGAATAAAACGCCTAACACATTAACTGCTTTACAGTTTTTACAACTTGCTGAAGTTACTATATTACGACCTCATAATATTTTTTAAATTAAATAATTGAGTTGCGCTTGGCCACCAACTCGCCTGATGTGTGGTCTACAATAGAGCACGATTGCCTAATGCATTGTGCATTGTTATGACAACTTCCTGTTTTACAAGGTGCCATATTTTAGTTACCTACAATTAACCATTTTGCAAAATGCCATATTGCATAAATATACTTCTGAAAATCATAACATGTTTAGGTGGAGCGGACCCCCGTGATGATGATATCCGCGGCAAGTCGGTAGTGGTCTCCACTGTTTGGAGCTATGAGCCCGTCACGCGGTCTTGGTACAGCGAGTCCGGCCTCGCCGTACCCAGGAAAAACTTCGGCCTGGTCGTACACCGCATGGCACTGTATGCTATCGGGGGACAGGATAAGAAGGGAAGGTGAGGAATTCGATACTCATTGATTCGATAGATGCCTTACATTGCTATTTGCCAATGCTTGGTTACCATGAATGGCACATTAGGGGGAGACCTCATGGCAGGTCTCACGGTCTCGTAATTTTTAGAGATTAGAGCTCAGATGGACCGCGCGTTTTTTTTTTCTTTTTTGAATTAATTCGCCTAGAACCTCGAGCACGTTTGCCTAAAAGAAACCGGTTCACTCGTGACTTGAAGACACTTAGATTGTAACTATCGGGGGACACCCATTCAGGTAGCGCATTCAACAGACTAGCAATTCGCACAATACAAGTAGAATTAAAGCGCTACGTAAGGGGTTCGGGTATCTATTTTTCGTGCCCGCACTGGAAGTCTTATGGGCAGGAAGGAATCATGCAGATTCGATGCACACTCTCGATCGCATGAATTGCATCCGATAAAAAAACGATAGAGTAGCAACAGTATAAGTGGTGCATAGTCCATTTCGAAGCAGAATTTTTTTCTGAGCAAATTAAGACCCTCGGCACTGATGTTCTAAGCAAAAATCCAGGCCTGCATTCACAGCTGATGACGTTATTTTGGTTACCATTTTCCATGTCAGAGTTCTTCGCTCAGTGGAAAAGTTCGATCCAAAGTCGGCGTCATGGAGCGAAGTACGCTCGATGAGTGTTGCTCGGATGGCCGTGGCAGTCGCCAAGTACAGGGAGTACATCTGGGTAGCTGGCGGCATGACGGGAGAGAAGAAGAAACCAGTCTGCAAGATCGTGGAGTGCTACAATTCTAAAACTAACGAGTAAGCAATACAGTAAAGTAATCAAAATTCAATAAGTATTAAAAAAAGTGAGTATGTATGGGTGCATGGATTAAATCGTTCGGGTTTGTGGCAACACACTAGTCTTGAAATGTAGAAAACTTCCATCATCGTCATGTTCATCATCATCAGCCTGTATTGACGCACTCCTGGTTACAAGGAAAAGTCAAAAGAGGAAGCCCATTAAGGCCTCCTCTCCCTTGTGTAATATCCCATCCCATCTCCCTCCTTCGGCCAATCTCATCCAATTCTACGAGAACAATAAAATCCAGTTTAGTAAAAAAAAATTGGCAAGCACCTACTGTAAGTCTTTGGCATAATGATTATATAAATTCCTCAGTTTTCGAAGTCCTCTGTGGTTAAAATCCATAAAATATTCCATCTTCGTTACAATTTATAATTAAGAACATTTACAATTCCTTAAGGCAAGCCATATTATTATACGTGGAGTATAAAGTAAAAAGCCCATAAAATCACACCCAAATTTTTCCGTTTCAGTATAAAAGTCACCTAGTGCTTAGCCTTTTCTATGTAAATCCATGTTTCCCAGATGGACAGAGATACACAGCCTCCGCTTCCCGCGTTGTTTTGCCACTCTCTTCTCGATGAACGATAAGTTGTTTATCGTCGGCGGCGCTGGCAAGATCTCCGATAAGGTAGTACAGGTATACAGTATACCCGGCAATCTCATGCGCCAAGATCAACGTCTCTGTTAGAACAAAATGTCATGTTACATACGTTTATCAAAATCTTAGATCAAACTAGGGAGGTATTGTAAGGTGGCATCATCTAATCTATCTACATACTCGTATATATAATAACCGGCCCAGTGAGAGTTGGACTCGCGCACGAAGGGTTCCGTACCATTAACTATAAAAATGGCAAAAAAATCACGCTTTTTGTATGTAAAATAAAATAAATACTGGGGGGCGGGCAACATAAATATTTATTTTATTTTAATTATTTATTTTTATATGTAACTAAATATTCTGTTAATAATTCAAACGTCCTGTTGCCGTTATCAATATAAAGCAAAAACCAGCAAAAAAATCACGTTTGTTGTATGGGAGCCCCGTCAAATATGTATTTTATTCTGTTTTTTATTTATTGTTATAGCGGCAACAGAAATACATCAACTGTGAAAATTTCAACTGTCTAACTATCACGGTTCATGAGATACAGCCTGGTGACAGACGGACAGACCGACGGACAGCGGACCCTTAGTAATAGAGTCCCGTTTTACCCTTTGGGTGCCGAACTCTAAAAATGAACCCCTATTTCTACTGGTAACGATATAACTTAAGAACGGCTTTAAAAAAAATGGCGTGTAGATGAAGCTTTTACCCTGTATTAATTCAAAGGCTATAATCGCGAAAAATCATGATTCCTGTAGGTACGGTTGTGAGGAAGTTCGGCGTTAGTTACTGCGCAGCGTCTTGCAGACAACTTCAGAGACACAAACATCTGTGCATACTGTAAACCACCCATAAATTGCTCTCCTGACGAACATGCACCAAATATGCGGTGTGCTGGGTTATACATTATTATACAATATGACGTGCTCGCGGGTCTATCCAGATAAGGTCTGTTCGTGGAACTGTTGTTGCTCCAAAGATCATATTGAGTCTATTCGATGTACCTATATGTCTATCCAAAAACTTACGTCAAAAGGCACGAAAAATATCTATTTAATATCTACCTACCTAACATGTTTAGACTAAACATGTTAGTTCGTGTTTAATTCCATTATATGTTTATAGCTAAATCACGAAATTATGTCGATGTAACATTTCTGACAACAGATTAGTTGCGTTTTACTTACGATAGTAGTAAATGCGAAGCGTTTCCAAGTAGCACTTAAAAAAACTGTTTTCATTGTAAACAATTTAGTAGGTAGTAGTATCATATTATTAGGTATAATATTTATGTAAGTAATTATGTAAGCAGTAAAAAAACAAAGTAATGAAAAAATTTCGCATTATTCTCAACTTCAGCACAATCTTTAAAAAGACTAAAGTCTTAAAGGGTCTGTAACGTATCTGTGAAGTTTCTGCTGGTACGCATGTATCCGTAGGGAAGGATTCAGAAGGCCCGTTAGCTTGTTTGCCACTTAGGGTAAAACAAATCCACATAATACATAGCCTTCATCAGTGTGGGCTGTTGCTAGATGCTATAAGCTTTTCCCTCATTCAACTGTAAAATCAGCATCGATTCTCACCAAATCATAAAATAACAAATCGAAACGAAATTTGAAAATCGATGTTTGATTTTGATAATAACGTTGATCCATTTCGCTGCTGGACGACCAGGGCCCTGGTTCAGTAAAACTAGGTACCAACACACACGCTCGTAACGCGGCGCGTCAAATTAACCTCTATAAGTTGGCCTAATTTCCTAGGGAATAGAGGTCAATATTTTTGAGGTTTACATAACGCGCCGCGTTACGTGCCTGTTTTAGTTAATGAATCAGGGCCCAGCTCATAAACATCCACAATCAAAATCCAAATAGGTCATCTGTTACCCATTTAAAAGCCTAAATTTAAAACATCTTACCTATAATCCATGTTAAACATCTGTATCTATCTATACTTATAATAAAACTGTAACCCCTGTTTTATTATATGTAAAGCCCATGTTAACAATATTTTTAGTAACATATTACTACAATTTCCGGTGATTCCGTATGCAGGGATAATTTTAATGTCCACGCAAACGAAGTTGTGGGTACAGTTAGTGTTACCTAAATGTATATGTTCCAGGAAAAGACAGCGAGTAGCGTGGGCGCGATAGACGTGTGGGATTGGAAGACCAGGGAATGGAAGCAGGAGACGGAGATGTCGATGCCGCGGCACGGGCACGCGCTGGCGTATCTTGGCACACAGCTCATCATCATTGGTGAGTACAATATAACACGGCAAAGTGCAAGTCTGACACTGCATTTTTAACCGACTTCCTAAAAGGAGAAGGTTCTCAATTCGACTGTATTATTTTATTTTCTTTATGTTTGTTAACTCAGAACTTTCTCCTGGGTGAACCGAATTTGATGATTCTTTTTTTTTTATTTGAAAGCCGGTGCTTCCCATGTGATCTCATTTTTATGAAGTCGGTTTTTATATTGATAATTATTGAACGTAAAATTATGGCTAGTAGCCAATAACAGTAAAACATTGTTATACTACAGTAAAACATTAAACGCTATATTACGCGTCGTACTATAATGCCCTCTATCTATATATATATCTCTCTATAATTGCCCCCTTATAATGTAATGACTAAATGTATGGACCAGCTGATTTTATTTCACGATTTCAGGGTTGGTCCTATAGTAAAAGTTGTTCATAATAATGAGTACCTCCTTTCGGCTTAATACAGGGTAAATGCGTAACCCGGTATTGTAAGGTGGCAATTCAGTCATACAACGCGGAATATTTTTTCAGCGTTTAATATTAATACATGGTAGGTGTATACGTAGCCCTGTATATTATAGGTCGTCCTTTTTCCTAAAGGCGGTGTGACCACAATCTACATGAGAGCTCTTAACAACGTGGAGTCATTTTGCTGCGAGCGCGGTGCCTGGATTCGAGGCGTGGCCACTCTGCCTTCACCACTGTCGGGCCACGGGGCAGTCACTCTGCCTCCTGCATCTCTCATGTAACCACCTCAAGGAAACCAGTAAACATATAAACAATAATAATTAAAACCGCAATAAAACTATATAAGTATATACCTTGGTGTTCACAAACTTAAGCATTCACTTATTCAAAGTGAGCATTTGTTTTAAAATTTTAAAAACGAAGAGAGCCAATAATCCATAACAAGCATTTTTTCGATCTTAAGAGCCGTATTACAAAATTCATCGTTCAATTTTAGTATTTGGATTTTCGGGTATAATAAGAAAAAATAAAGCTATAATTGTCAAGAGGAATATAAATCAAGTAAACCATAACATGTTTTTATTTTATGTCAGCAATTTTACGAAATCCACTCTCCAACTTTCCCTCGTAGAGTTTTACGAAAAACTACTTTTACAAATTGGAGGTAAAGTTGATATGTTAAGTTTTTCTCCAAAATTAGAAACCGTTATTTTCAATAAAAAATACAGATAAATTTATCACAGAAATTGAATTTTTATCACCGTTTTAAGCCAGAAGACATCCACTGCTGACCATAGGATTCCTCTTTAGACCTCCACACTGAACGATAGCCTGCCATCTGCTTCCACCGGATGCCCGCGACTCTCGACTCGAATTTTCTATTGATCTATATTGATCTGTATTGATCTATCTCTTTGATGGAATCGAAATGCTAAAAATCCAGTTTTCGACAAAAATGTAAGAGGGCTCTTAAGTTATAGCTAATTAAAAACCTATTCATCCGAAAGATGTAAGAACTAATATTTCATTTTGCACTCGGCAAAAACTTCGAAAAATATTTTGTATATTTGCTAGACATATTGTCATCTCGCGTGAGCGTTTACTAACCAGTGTTTGAAATATTCTCTAGAATGCTCATTATTCAATGGAAGTGGTCCCCGTAATCAACACAATAAACCAACATAATATCATAAGCATTGTTGATATTTTTGTGTCAGGTGTCTCTGTGTGTGGCGTTTGATTTCTAAATTAAAATGCTATGTATATTGCTGTACTTAGTACTCAATTCTGATCAACTTTGAACTTGATCATGTTTTTAATCTCGTTATTCCTGTTCCTTTCCTATTATTCCTAATCTCAATTAGTTTTTTACTCAATTTAAGCTATAATAGATTTATGAGTAATAGTTATCTTCTTTGCGAAATTGTTTCAATTAATTAATAAGTAGGTAGATACCAAATTGTTTCGTTTACCTTTCTTTCTATATCGATTTACAACTTTTTAATAAAATGTAAAATTTCAACGTAGTTTTTTTATTACCTTATTTCCTATTCGATTTTCTCTATGATATTATTTCTATTAGGTACTAACAGTTCTCATAGATTGAGTTAGAATTTAAAGCAAAGGCATAATAAAATATAACTTTACTATCAACAACATGTCTATATTTATCTTATCTCCTTATAGATTATTTACAATATGCTCATGATACACGAACAATAATACTAAAAATAAGTAATATTAATATCACAAAAAAATCAGCTGTTTTAACAGTAAACCTTTATTGCCTAGGAATTGAAGGATTTTCTTTTGATCTACTTGTTACTTACATTATAGGCTTCATAGTAGTACTTTCGCCTGCACGACCTCACTTTGTGTTGCACAGATTTTTAATAAGAATTTACAGTTAAGCATTAAAATTATCGGCCTTAGTAAGAAACGTTAATCTATGGTTAAAATTGCTGTGTCTTGTTTGCGCGTGTACCAATTTTTTTTCAGGGAGAACTTAAGTTCTCTCTGTTTTTTTTTTTATTTGATATTGATTTCTCTAAGAGAGAAAATTCCTAAGATCCACTGACGTCTATGATACTAGTTAGAAGTCAGCAGAAGGCCACAAATCACATCTTCGTTTCTACTAAACATCAGTTTAGTAAGTTTTAACAAGGAGTTCTAAAGTGACCTTTGCACATTCCATTACTAGATTATTAAAATAATTACATGCTCTACCTCTACCTAAAAAATGCGTTTTGCGTTTAAGGTGATACGTTTCATGTTTCGCGGGAAATTCAAATTTCAAACAGTTTTTTTGTCCTTGTAGCTAATTCAGGTAATTATTGTAAAATGACACGGTGTTTGCGAAAATTGTTGGTCGTTCTTTACATTATCATGTACAGCTATTAATCAGTAACTCACCATATTACTTACATTTGGCAATAAACCGTTTGAAACAGCAAAAATTTGTTTATTGACAAATGTATGTAATAATGTGCATTGGAGATAAATAACTTTACGCTAGTTTGTAAAGAATAATAATCAATTTTCGCAAACATCATGATCGTTTACAATAATTACCCGGCCTAGCTACAAGAACAAAAAAAAACTGTTTGAAATTTGAATATCCCGCCAAACGTGAAACGTTTCACCTTAAGCGTTTTAGTAATTTTGAAAGTGATATAAAAATGTCAACTCTCGGGAAACCCATAAGGCTGTTGCGGCTACCAATTTGGCAGAGCAGCACAAGCAGCGCAAATATGTTTTAGCCGTTTAACTTACATGTTTTAGCCGTTTGTATTCGAGACGTTGGGCCTTGGGTATCGGGAGCTCACCTCATTTACAAAAATCTTTCAGGGCACCTGGATAATGCGATGTGTTATCAAAATGCTGGCGTGTTTCTGGCTCAACTTATAAGCATTGCCATTCAGCATGGTAACCGCCACCGGCATGCTGGGTACGATGCCACCTGGGTAGTGGGCTTAAGTATTTGGATTGTCTTTAGTCTTTCTACGAGAGCAGACATGAGTGTTAGTTTATAATTTGTTTATATAGTTAATAAAAGCACTTGCCCTTTTTAAAACTAAAGTACCTACATGGAACAATAAAGTTGAGGCGACAGTAATAGTTCTGAAGCAGATAAATTCTTTGAAGGTCACTATTTAATCCCAAACTTCCCTGCAAGTCCCGAGCAGATCTCTTTCTAGGCCATCTTCGCACGGAGGGTAGAAGGACAGCACGCTGTTTATGGGGACGAAGCGGTTAGGCCTTATATTGCGGATCACATCCTGGGAAAGAAGCAATCAATAGAATTTAATACAGCGTATGGTTTATGTATTGTAGGTAGGTAATGAAACAACCCTGTGTTAAGATAGCAGTAAAATGCACGAAGATTAGCCGTAGAGGGAAGAATTGAGATGTCATCATGAAGGGATCATGGCGATAGTAAGTAGATAGGTACATACGAATTTGTTTATATTTACATATTATTATGTTTGTTTTTTACTCAGATCAAACAAACAGGGCAGATATGCCTTAATAAAATTTTTGATCGTGTTCGAATGTCTCCATTTTTATTTTATTTTTTTCATTATACGCAAAAACTTTAAGTGGACTCGCTCGTTTTTCACGCACACTAAGAAACTTGTAGCGACACCCATGAACTAACTAACAGTCCACAGGCAAAAGAAGGCTGACAAGGTCGTTTGCTGGGTGAGTTTGAATAACGGCATCAAGCCTAATTTAGGCCTGATGCGTTACAAACATACAAATTTTTCCTCCTTATAATATTACTAGCCGACCTCACCGGCTTCGCACGGGTGTAAGCTCGGCCTTCGGCCTTGCTACAAAATATATTATAGCCTATTCAAATTCAAAATCTTTTATTTAGGACAACTAAAAATCCATTGGGTTAGTAAAGAACAAAACTTAAAAACTATTGTTAGATAAGAAATACAAAGACAACAATTAATCACAAATATAATCGGAAATACATTATTTCTTACTCGGTCATCACCCGCACAAAATATCACCCGGGGATAGTGTAGCTTCCCAACAGTGAAAGAATTTTTTAAATCGGTTCAATAGTTTTTGAGTTATTTCATAACAAACATCCAAAAATACAAATCTTTCCTCTTTATAATATTACTAGTCGACCGCCCCGGCTTCGCACGGGTGTAAGATGCGCACCCGTCACGCCACCTTACCAAACTCCTTATTTATATGATCTAAGGTTTTTTGTGAAGTAACTCATTTCCTAAAATATAAAGTAAACCATAGCTAGAGTGAGAGCGACGTCTACTCCTATCCATTGAGATACTCGTAGAGCACTGTAAATGATGAAAGTTTCAAACTTACGATTGGCACGCCGTCAACTTCTGCAACCATTTTCTCGCCCTTATTGTCTTCCTCCACCTCGATCTCTCCCAGTCTTACTACACTCCTTGGATGCATGTGCTTTCCTTGCACCACACTCATTAACAGCACCAAACCAAACAGTAGTACTCTTTTCATTGTTGATGTTTAAATTGATGTCGTTTTTGTCGACCGCTTAAGTCAAAACGAGAATGTTGTCTTGAATCCGATTTCGGATTTTTACTATATTTTTTAGTTGTGCTGATATCAAGAGCTGCGATATGTTTGCATCGAAGCAGTATTTATACGGGCTTTTAAACGTTTTGTTGTTATCACAAGTTTTGTAGTCCTTACGTCACTTACCGCAAGAGGAAGACGGACTCCACGCCGGCTGGCCAGTGTTTGCCTCACCATGACGCAGTGTCACCCTGATTATATAAAGTAGGTATAGGTATATACATTTGCCTGATATTTTGAATCACTCTTTGTAGTTTCGTAACGAACAAAGATTCATTGATACAGTTTGTCGGTACAATTGTGTAACTTGATTTCCAAGTAATTTCTAAGGTGCCATTTTCATTCGAAGTCTGAGCAAAATTATAAATTCTTGTATTATTAACCGACTTCCAAAATGGAGGAGGTTATCAATTCGACCGTTTTTTATTATTTTTTATTTGAAAGCTGGTGGTTTCCGTGTGATCTCATTTCAATTTGGTCCAGTTCTGAATTTTTTATGAAGTCGGTTTTTATATTGATAATTATATAGATACATTTACGATTTTTAACCTAGACGCAAAAAGAGGAGTTTTATAAGTCATCTATGGCATCGTAGCTCCCAAACGGCTGAATTGATTTTGTATTCTTTTTGTTTTTGTTGAATGGTGACTTGGTCGAGATTATTTAGATATAAATAGAATTTAGCTGTAGGATACTACGCTGAAAAGAGGTCATTGTACCCATTATTATAAACAAATCAAACAATGGAACCAGCACTGAAATAGCGATAAAATATCAGCTGCTACATACAGTGTGAATGCCATTTTGTGCCGACGAAAATAGGAGTCCATCTAGTTGACGAGTATACATAAGTATATAATATAAAAATCAATTGATGTTGTTTGTCTCGTTAAAACTCGAGAATGGCTGGACCGATTTGGCTAATTTTGATCTTGAAATATTTGTGTTCAGGGAAGGTTTAAACGGTGAGTAAACGGCTAGACCGATTTGGTTGAAATTTTGTGTTCCTGGAGCGGGTCATAGTGGCGATGCTGCAGGCTGAGCTCTACGCTTACGAAGTAGCGGGTATCACCATCCATCGGGTTGATCCATGCAACAGTTTTTTCACAATTTCAAGGTTGTTTCCATAGTATAATGTGTTCATAATGATAAGTATAGGTACAGGTACATCCACAGAAAAGAGAAGTAAATAGAACGGAAATGAGAAGGAAACTCCAGGTATTGTGACAGATATGTGATTGAACATTCTTATTTATGTCAACGCGTCGAACTCCACGTCACAGTTGCTATGGGTTAATATGGGTGCAAGTGGCTACAACAAATTTCTTACAAAAATGCCTTGACAGTCATTCTATTTTAAACCAAAAAGTTTTTTTTCTTTTCTTGGGTACATCGACCTCCTTTCAATTTATTCACGAAAATTCTACACGACAGTATAGTATATACGTACAAGTACATAATGTTATATAGGTACTTTACCTAGCCAAAGACACGTTCCCATTACATAACATCCTCTAACATTACATGTTGCGTGTTTTCTAATAAATCGCTGAGTAGTTAGTGTTTAGCTAATTGCCCACATTTTACAAGGAAGGTGGGTCTTATGTTTACCGGTAGTGAGTGTTCTTATGGTTAGTTCTCGGAAGTGAAATCACGCCATATTTTATCGTATTTGTACGGAAAGGTTCGTCGCAGGAAATCTTTGAACTTGGGTAGATAATTATGTATACATACAACGAGTACTAGGGTACCTGTATCTGGAAATGTTTTTAATTCGTAGGTGACAGCTAAACGTTGCGTTAAAAACTAGGCTACAATTTTTTTAAATTGTAAATTAGGCTTGCTCTTGGCCGCCAACTCGCCTGATGTTAAGCGATGATACAAAATATATAACTTATATTTGATGCCCTGTTGGCTTAGTACCTTTTCCTGTAACCCAGTATATAATATTACCTATTAGGTTGTAAGTTTCCCTATAAATAAAAAATAATAAAAAATATGGTGTTTTGGCATACAAAACACCACTTGAGAGTGGCGTGAGGATTTGAGATACCTTTATTTACGTTTGTAAATATGGGGGTAAATCTTTTATTTATCATCATCAGCCAAGAGACGTCCACTGCTGAACATAGGCTTCCCCCTCCTCCACACTGAAAGACATCCTCTGCATCCACTGGATGCCCGCGACTCTCACATTTATTTTATGATACTGAGTGACGAGACGAGCTCAGTCGCTCGCCTGTTGGCTCTTCACGTTTGCCCATAACGGCTCAACGTCACTTAGAATTTTGAACTTCAACAGTTCAAAACCCTGGATGGCACAGTACCATATGTATGACAGTACATTGCCATACCTAAGGCAAAGTTTTGTAGTGTTGAAATTCTGCATTCGGAACGGTATATTAAATTCTTCTAATAGGGACCTCTTATGAGCAAGCGTGACTCTACCACTAGGCGAGCGATTTGTTCATCTTGTAGTGACAAGACGAACAATTCGCTCGCAACAACTTCCCCACAAATTTTTACTTTTGGAAAGAAAAGTCATCGAATCTATGCTACCTAAGCATGATTTTACTATTGATATCTTATTTTGAACAGGCTTTCTTTAAAGCGCTTATCATTTCAATAGTGTACTCGTAAATCTTGAAATGTGATACTGATAACATTCTCTAGAAGCTGATATACCTATTCAGTACGGAAATAAACAATATTTAGGTATCTAATCTACCTCACTACAAAGTTACCTACGCCTGCTGCAATTTGAAAACTTTCCAACACTTGCTTCCTTCCTACAATAGATACAGTTTCAAGAAGTTTTTATTGAATGCAAAAAGATAATATGCATAATGTACAATTACAATACTTTTTCATACTATTTCATTTATTCCTACCTACTATTTATTCTAATACTTGATTATTGACATGTAAATAATACCAAGGATGTATATGATAATACTTACTATAAAAATTAATATAAATTATTTCGCCATCAAATTGTGAGTAAAACTCGCTCACCAAGAGTTCCGTACATAATGAAAAATATATTCAATATTTTTTTAAAGAATGTGTCAAAACTTATTTTTATTTTTACTGTTAACTCTGCATTATTTGCTACAGATTTTATTACCTGAAAATTTGTTGTGACATCCAATTTATTTTTATGAAGAACGATGAAATCAAAAAAGTTATAAATATCCCGTAAATAATCATATAACTTTAGTGAACAACCGTGATAGTTTAAAAGAGTGTTTAACGATGAAATATTCTATTATTCACATTTTTGAATATCAAAAATAGGTTTAAATTGCCAAAATTAACACATTTCAAACGTGTTGTTATATTGACACCACGTAATTTGCCAAGATTGCGATTTTTATTTGAACATTATAATTTTTGCCTCCACAGATCTTCTCCTCTGTGTTTCTGCCATTTATGGCATTTTTCATTAAAAATGGATAATTTTCAATAAAAAAAATTACATCACAAGTATTAGGCATGTCTCGCATATTACCTATGTTAAATACTAAATTTCAAGTCGATAGATTGTTTCATTTGAAAATTTGCTGTGAAAAATCAAATGGACAGGAGTCTCACCATACGGATTCCTTTTTATCGTTTTGGTAGGGAACCCTCAAACTTGTCAAGTGGGCGGTTTAGAGATAGTAAGTAACTATATTTATATTTATTTATTTATCTTACAGTACATTTTAAAAACACCTGATGGCTTTATCAGTGATTATAGTTGCGCTCCGTGAATTTACAGCCACACCCATAATAAAAACCCATTAAAAAAAACTCACAAATTTCCACTTTTCTCAATTATCTCAATAAAATATTGTCCTAATGCCATCTTCGTGATATAAAATAAATAGGTGCAGGAGGCCGGCTTCGGGTGACCTTGATTTTAATAACTTACGCGGCTAGGGTTGCTATGGCTGGTAAAGCAACTATTATATATTTATGTTATTTGAATAGTTTAGATTTAGGAGTTTCTAGAACAATTTATTAGCTATTTCTTACTTTAACACATTTCTTTCTAACAGAAAAGGTTACCCGAATAAAAGTCTATATTATCTAAGTATGGAGCCGCCTTTTTGTGCCTATTTAATTTGTGCTCATGATGCCAAACTACTTTTTAGGGTTCCGTACCCAAAAGGTAAAACGGGACCCTATTACTAAGGCTCCGCTGTCCGTCTGTCCGTCCGTCCGTCCGTCTGTCACCAGGCTGTATCTCATGAACCGTAATAGTTAGACAGTGGAAATTTTCACAGATGTATATCTGTTGCCGCTATAAAAACAAATACGAAAAAAAAACAGTATAAAATAATTATTTATGGGGGCTCTCATACAAGAAACGCCTTTTTTACAGATAATGGTACTGAACCCTTCGTGCGCGAGTCCGACTCTCACTTGGCCTGTTGTTTGAGTATCAATATCTTTACAAACAGATAGATTGACAAACAGTTAGGTATACAGACAGAAAATTACTTAATTAACTTTACATTTTACAAATTTAAAATGTTTGTTTTTATTAATTACATACATATGTTTTGGTACCTACCTAATATTCATAAAAGTGTAATGAAAATTCAATAATAGTGAAAGTTTATTTATTACACGTTAAATGTTACGTTTGGGAAGCTGGAAGACATTCTCCGATCGAAAGAGATACCACAGTGCCTGAAGACCCGTCTCTATAATCTTGTCTTGCCCACCATAGCCTATGGTGCTGAAACATGGACGCTCACGGAGAAGACTGTGCACAAGATAGCCGCCGCACAGAGAGCCATGGAGCGAGCCACGCTCGGCATCAAATAGCAAGACCGTATCCGAAACATTGAGATACGACGTCGCACCAAGGCTGTACATCTCGTAAAAAGGGTGACGGATCTTAAATGGAACTGGGCAAGACACATGGTCAGACGTAATGATGGGAGGTGTTGTACGGCAGTAACCGCGTGGTGCCGAGTCTATATAGGTTGGCAGAACCTGGGCTGACCGAGGATGAGGTGGACTAACAACATCAAAAGTACTGTAGGAAACGAGTGGATGCGACTAGCGAGAGACCGGGGAGAGTGGCATAAAAAAGGTAATGGCAGTGTGGGTCTTTCAGGGCTGATGATGATGACGATAGCAGCGATGGTGGTAGCGAAAATTATGAAAAAATGCTCTGAAGTGTACTGCCACAGAAGTAACATAAGTCACATAACTGAAAGATATATATTAAACTAAGATAATTATGTTAGTTGCCATAGTTGTTCCAAACAGATTCGCTAGTGTGCGTGGTCCTCCGCCTGATGATGCACTGGAGGTTGGAGCCCATCACTTCGGTGGGTGGACATTTGTCGTAAGCTGAAATGAAATACTAAAATTAATCTGGACTGTGCCTTACAAAAATTAAAAAAAAAACTAAAAATAACTTGGTTGATCGATAGTTGCCTTTCCATACTAAGGTTGCCTGGAAGAGATCGCTTTTAGCGATAAGGCCGCCAGTTGTTACACTAGTTTTAAAGTTTTTTTGTCTTCTGTATCAAATTGTGTGGTGTGAACAATTAAGAGTACTTGTAAATGAGACCTGAATACTTTTCTATTTATCACCATTTTCATTAAAAGTAAATTCATTTCCATTGCATATTTATATAGTTGGAAAAAAACCTATCGCTGCTTTACTAAAAGGATTTTATCAATGTTTTATTCCTAGCTGAAACCTTATCACGGTAAATATCTCGATAATGATCATATAACTAATGCCTGTAATTTGATTGTACCTACAAAAAAATATGTCAACAGGAATTTCAAGCAACTCTACTTAACGTAATTGTGACAATAGCTTGTACTGTTTCTTTTTTCTGTGAAAATTTTTAATACCTACTTTCTTAAGTTATTCTAACATACCACATGCTGCAAGTAGTAGGTATACAAAGGGAAAAACAATGTATCTAATTATATATTTTTATTACCGAACATCATGTAACATAATAACTGGGAATACTTATACTATTACATTTATTAGGTATGGGTAGGTAGAGACAAATTTACTTTTCTACACTCATACTTTTATGTACCTACTTTACTAAGAACTTGTTTCACTTCATGGTTCTTCATTGTATCAGGTTCTCTCCTATAATCAGCATTCGGAACGGCTGTTGGTAAAGGATAACTGTCATATGAAGTCTGAGCTAATCTTCCATAAGCAATCTTTGGAGAACAACCTAAAAGGAATGGCAAAGCACAGTCTGAAACTTTTCCTGGGAACAGAAACATCATCAACGGGGCATCTTGACCTGCTTGATAAACGGGAGAGGCAGTGCGTACAAATGGCACAGGCATAGTCGGAATAATGTTCGGTATCCCTTCATGTTTCAATTGTTCTAAAAACTCTTCCTCTCTGGATCGAACTGCTCTAATACTTGGAGTGAGATATAAACCATTATCCATTTCCCAGTCATTACCAGTTTCGTAATTGTCTCCTATTTCCATGAGACTTTCGTGAATTTGCATTGAGACAGGTGGTAGCGATCTCAAAGAAGGTACAATATTTTCGGACATATACGAAGGCAGTTGATAAGGCAATACTTTAGAAGTTTCATACATTGAGTCTTGCATGTAGTTCAAATCGTCCATCATGTTTCTCCATGGGGCACGTGGGTTCATTGGTAGCAACCCTGTCATCAATGTCTCCGGTTCGATTTCTGAGGGTAGCATGACGTCGCCAGGTTGATATATCATTTCTGATACTATTTTATCAACGTCAAGGTCTGGAGATGCGTCTTCGCTTGATATAGTCATTAAAGTAGGTAGCGAAAGGCGGCTCGGTGTTTCGTAATTTTCATGGTCTTCTGTCTCCAGTACATTTTGACACTGATCTGACACAGATTTCTTTTCTAAATAATGAGAGTCGTCTTCGTTTTCAATTCCATCTTCGAATGCGAAGTGAATAACATTGGCCTGATTGATCACTGGGAGGCTTTGCACGCAGCCACAATATAATATTAGAGGAAAGAACTTCATTATCAAGCTTTACATATATGACTGAAATATTTCCAATAATGCACATGCATATTGAAATTCAGCAAAAATATAAAACCACTGACATGGTGTGCACTTTAGATCTCATGTTACAAGTTACCCAAGAAAATGGCAACCAATTGAATTATAATATTGTTATAGGCAAAATTTAAAATAGATATATCCTAAATAAAGAAGGTTTTTGTATTATGATTATGATTCGGTAATAAAAATAGCTTTTAAGATTATTGACAATTAGTTTACAATCTGTAAAAGTAGTTTCGTAAATGTGACCATAAAATGTTATGAGTATTATGAGTACATATATTATGATATGACACATTTTTAATGTGTGTTGAAGAAATACACTGTAGGCACAGAACAAAATAAGATAATATTGACATAGTTATTTAGTACAATAATTCTCTGAATTCTGAAACCTAGTGATTAAGAAGTACATAATAGGTAAGTAATAAACACCTATGCCTATACTCGTAACTAGAATAATTGTATTGAAATAAGTAATAAAAACAGTAAAATATTTTTAAAAATTTGCTTTATTTATGTATGTGATGTTGCTTATGTATATACATTATTTTTTTATAATTATAAAAAATAAATACTTATTAATTATCCTTATGACTAAAATAAATTATTATAATCAAATCCGTTTAGAAGGCAGCTGTTTGTTGTTAATTCACTGTTTAGCAACTAAAACGGTGCTGGTCTTCATGTGGCCTTTAGGCGTTCTGTGCAGGGGGCTGGGTAGGTTCTCGTGGGTTTTCTTCACGTCTCTCTTCGTGTGGAAGGTGAAATCGCCCTCCGTTCTGTAAGCGGGAGCAGAGTACGGCACGGGGGTTGGCTTGGCCAGGCTTCCAGACATGACGGTGGGGTTGCAGCTCAGAAGAAGAGGAATGCCGCAACCACCGAGATTGGCGTTAGGGAACACCCCTACGGCACCACTGCTCTGTGAACTCGCAGCCGGGGCAGCAGGGGCTCCATATGCGGTTCTCAGTCCCTCATGGGTTGGCTTCCAGCGGAACCTGTGGTTCTCCGGCGTCAAACCCGAACCGTCCCTCATGCCCATGTAATACGCCTGCATATCTGAATCAGCTGATTTTTCTTGCGTATTGAAGTGCTCTGGGAATCTTGATTGGAGTACGCGACCGCTAGGGTTTTCAAAGTGATGATTGTTCATACCATGTGCTACGTGATGCTGGTGCCCAGGATGTTGAACCGTATGAGAATGGATTCCGTGGGCTGATGTCATTGATTCCCTTTGCATTTGCATATCCTTGTCCTCACTCCACCGTGATTGCGGATTCAGCATTAACTGCTGGTTCATATTCGTTACATCTTCGGTGGTTCTCATTTCGGGGTGGAACAATGACTGGTGCTGCTGCATCTCCATCTGTTCAGCATCGTTGACAGATGCAAGTATTTCTTTCTGTGATTTCAAATCTACATTGCTTGCTATCTTTTCTTCAGCTAAATGTTTCTCTGGTTCGTTAGCCACAATTTCACTCTGAATTTTAGGTTCAAACATTAATTCTTGTTGCATATTTGGAACTTCTTCAGCAGACTTTGAAAACAACGTGGTTTCAATTTGTCTTGACTGCTCAGTGTGAAGATCTTCCTGGATTTTGTCTTCTTTCTTGTTCTTAATGTTTGATTGGTCATCAAAATGTTCAGCTGATTTCATTTCTGGGTGTGTGTCTGTTTCAAGCTTCTCCAAGCTTTCAGTTGAAACTGCAGCTTTCTTCTGATTTTCTAGTAACATATCTTCAGTTTCAACGGATTTAATTCCTTTAGTTAGTGCATGTAAGCTCTCAGCACTCTCAGTGAGCACGTCATTCTTGTTTTTTTCTTCTTTGTTGTCTTCTACTGATTTCATAGAATCAGATACTAGGCTTTTATGAGAAAGGTCATTCAAAGTCATCATGTTGACTTCATCGTTATTTTCTTTGGTAGTTCCTTCGAAAGATTTTTCGGATTTCAGAAGTTGGTCTGTTTTAGTTTCAGTCGACAATTGAGGCGTTTGTTTAATTTGACCTTCATTCACTTTCTCCTCAGAAATCGTTGAAGCAGATAATGTCATGTCATTTTCAAGCAGACCGACTTTTGGGTTTTCTTCTTCACTCGACTTCTCATGTGCATGCTCAGTTTCGCAGTCAGATTCAACTTTATTTTCTTGTTTTGCTATGACATCTTGAGATGTTCGCAGATTGTGATCGATTTTCTTGTTAAGCTCATGTTTGTTATTTTCAATCATGTCATTGGAAATCAACAATCCAGGTTCACTATCAGGTGCCATTTTAAAGCTGTCTTCAATATTTTTCGCAATCTCAACGTTTTTCTGAATGGTATTCATTGCTTCCTTCCATTGAGCCAATCTCTGCTCTTCTGTTTTGGCAATAGTAAATGAAGCCTCAGGGACCATGTCTACCTCTTTTAATGTCGTAGCGTGTAAACTCATGGACTCAAAGTTACCAAAGTTCTTGTGTATGTGTTCAAGGGCTTCTCTTGCAACTTCAATATCCTGGTGGAGTTCAGCATCTGATTCAGAATTTCCATGGTTCCACGAGCTCAACTGTGTACCCGGTTTCTTCTCTACTGTACTTAAGTCCCGTTGTAGAGTTTCAATTGCTTCTTTCGCCATTGAAATACTATGTTTCATTTCTTCTTCCGTCATTTGAGTATCAGCATCCTCAATAGTCGAACTTTTCAGCTGAGCCTTGCCGTCGCAAAATTTGACCTTCACTTGGGAGCCACATGTTTCTCCAGATTCAACTGGCACCTCGTCAGAATCTCGGTACACTTGGTAGCCCACAGGCTTCTTCTTGATGATGAGCGGTTTTTTCGGTCCAAAGCTTCTTCCGGAAACCCCAAATTCGGATATATGTGACGTTGAGGGTTGGTTGGCTGGCACTCCAGGAGCTGGGTCCGACTGGGTAGATTCTTGAAGTGACTTCGTCTCCCGCTTGAATGTTACCGGGACATTTGTAAACTTCTTGAAGTCTTTTGATCCTTGTTCGAGCAGGGTCGGAGCTGCAAGTGCAACTGCTACTAAGGCAGAGAGCACTACTAATGTCTTCATCGTGAGACAACGATGGTGTGTATGATGCTGGAATAGGTCGGTGAGTGTCGTTTTATACTAAACTGATAGAATGGAAGGATCACGTTGCTTCTTGATTGAGGCGAGACGATGGTACGTGCCATTACGGGATGATGGAAATGCTGAGCGCGTGGCTTCCGCCCGCAGCCGAACACTCGCAATCTCTCACGATTCTATGCACGTTAAAATACTCAATTTTAATAATATTGTACTAATTGATGTGGATTACTAAATTGATTTATCAAAAATTCTGCCCATCGCCCATAATATTATTGTGGTACCCCGCTGTATACTACGTATAGGTACTGAGAATAAACAATAGCAAATTCGAAATATTTTTTTTAGATCAATAAGCTCTTAACTTTTCATTCTTGAAAATTATTTGGTAACCGAATTTTGATGGTAGTAGAGGATAAATAAAAATGTGGCATGATATTAAGAAAAAAGGTAATAGTTATAGATTTACATTAAGTCGGTTTAATTCTCCAACAACTACTCTACCATTATTCATAGTTAGGTACTTCTATATACCTTATCAAGTTCAACCCACATCAGTCCATAGTGGAAATGGTCCTCTCTCATAAAGTAGGTATGCCAATCAGCCTAACATACCTTCTAAATACATACGTAAGCACGTACCTAAATAGATTTCATTGCAAATACTTTACTTTTAACCCACGAAAAAATATGGACTACAAAGATTCTCTATGTTGACGCATAGCGTAATAGGAAATAGTACATTTTTTACAGGGTCATCCAATTTAAAATATGTAAGTATTACATTTTCATTGAATAATGCTGAATCCACATGATTTGAAAAAAAAAACACCAAGTTGCACTATTTTTGTCTAAGAAGTAATTTTGTCGACAAGCACCGCACAACGATAAGCAAAATAGTGTATTCGTGCAGCCTCGGTTAAGAGCCTATTCCCATTCCAGGTTAGGTATGTTTATCATCTTCGATCCCACACTTATTATTTTAACTACACCCTTGATATCATTGAAAGTTTTACTTAGGCTCAAGTAATAGAATATTTAATTGTAACAACAGCTAAAACTTTTTGATGTGTAAGTAAAATTTATTCGTGATCTACGGACAATGAGAGCTGCGTCTACAGTGCATTATTTCATATCATTCGGAGATCAATTTAAATGTTTCTCTGGAACGAAATAATTTAACTAATTCAGCCATAGGACGTCCACTGCTGGACATCCTCCCCTATCGATCTCCAAAAGACAACATACACATGAACACCGTTAAAAAAGAATTATTTTTTCGATTGCCTTTTGTGCCTCTATCGTCTAGTAATGTAATTTCTGTGGTGTCAATAAAGTTTCGTTATATTGTACTGAATAAATCACAGTACAAATCACTACATAGAATAAAACAAACTACCTTCCCGCTGTATGTCCCTATGTATGCTTAGATCTTTAAAATTACGAAACGGATTTTGATGCGTTTTTTAAATAGATAGAGTGATTCAAGAGGAAGATTTATATGTATAATCACTACACAACATTCGGCTGGAGGGCGTTGTATATAAAGGCATTCTGTAGTATATTTAGTATCAGCATTGCCCCTGTGCGAAGCCGGGGCGGCTCGCTAGTATCTGATAATTTATTTCTATTTCCTTACTTTCACTTGCAAATTGTTGACACAAATTAAGTAATAACCCAAATACTTTCAAGTGATTAGGTAAGCTGAAACTCTCACTTAGGTGAAGAGTGAATATTGAAGCTTCTTATTTATTAACTAGTGATGTTGCCCGCGACTTCGTACGAATAGATTTTCATATAAACTTTCAACCCTTTTTTTTCCTTTAATCCGGCCCTTAACATAGCCTATACTTATGTAATCACAAAATAACATAGCCGATACTTCAATCTGGTCATAGCTAAAGATAGCATAGACATAGCTAGGGAGCTCCTTCCACAACCTTACCACGGTAAATATCCCGTAAATAATCATATAACTTTAGTAAACAGACAAAAATTCTAAGAACCGTCTTATCGTGTTCAACTGCTAATTTTAAGACATCGCGATATCTCGCAATTATAGTTATTTTTATCTCAAGTTTTTTATTATATGTACAGATTAAGATGTATAGATGTACTTGCCATTAATTGTTGGCTTTATTAAATATCGACCTTTTGTTTTGACATGACTTCCATAGGCTTGGTAGGATTGACTTCATTATTACGTAGAAAATTTTAATATCACCCGAGCGTCAAATAATAAGTTACGCGACGGAAATTGTGTTAATTACTTTTTAACAAAATCAATATAGGTGTACGTTTATACTGGGTTTCGCGCAAAGGGTATACTTAGCCGAAAGGCCATAGTACCGATCATTTTGAACAACTTTTACAATATTATTAATTTACTATACACTAGTTTTTTTACCCGCGACTTCGTACGCGTAGATTTTCATATAAACCTTCAATCCTTTTTTCTTCCCTTAATCCGGCCCTTGCGCAAATTAACATAGCCTATACTTCAATCTGATCATAGCTAAGCATATTCGTGAAAACCGCATTTAAATCCGTCCGCATTTTCTTCCAGGGGTTTAGGCGATGTGCGTGAACAAACAAACAAAATTCTAAAAACTGCCTTAACATGTTCAGCTGCTTATTTTAAGTCGCCCTGTGTGAAGTATTGATAAAAGCATAACAGTAAAAACACCGTCAACAGTTTTCAAATCAAAAAGATAATGTGACCGCAGTGCAGAGCATGTTTGAAGTTTTCTTTTTGTCTAAACCATAAAAAGTATATCATGTCATGTCGGGATGATACATCTCTAAAATTTTACTGTCCAGCTTCGCTCGTTCAAATTTTTCTATGATCATGCAATTTCTGAACTATATGAATACGACTACAAGTATGGTTTTGGCCACGAATCCCTGACATATTATGCTTGTCTTGCAAAATGCATTGGATTGAATCGCCAAAGAGGTTGTAAGACCTATGTTTTTATAACATCCTTGATCTACACTACACGTTCATTCATCCAAGAAGGTTAAGGAACCTTCTTTAAATTTAAACTGATTATCTGAATGACAGTTGACAGTTTAAAATTTTTATAATGGCTATGTCAATAACATTCTCTTTACTTTGGACCTCCTTGCTTGAGCCTATGTGACGATCCTCATATTACGTTTCGGGTAACGAAGAAAATAATCATTGATTTTTTAATTTCTTTTATGTAATAATAAAGAATTAAAATAAATGATATAACATAGCCTATGTTTTAATCGGGCAATTTCTAAGCATATTCGTGAAAACCGCATTTAAATCTGTCCAGTGGATTAAGAGATGTGCGCGGACTAACAAACAAACAGACAGACAAAAATTCTAAAAACTGTCCTATCGTGTTCAGCTTCTTATTTTAAGACGCCCTGTGTGATTTTTTTTTTGTTATCTCGCAATTACAGATTTTTTTATCTCTACGTTTTTATTATATTATGTATAGATTATTGTGTAAAAAAATCGGGAATTAAGAATTCGGAAAATGTCACGCAGCAACAGAGCAACTGATCGACGTGTTTTTTTCTTCTTTTTTTATGCATAAATATGATAGCGTTTGACCACCAACTCGCCTGATGTTGAGCGATTTTGCGGTCTACGATGGAGCACGCTTGCCTAGAAGAAGCCGATTCACTCGTGATTTGAAGACACCCAAATTTTAACTATCGGGGAACACCCATTCAGGCAGCGCATTCCACAGACCAGCAGTACGCATAATAAAAGTGGAATCAAAGCGCTTCGTACCTACGGGTTTTCGGAATATCAACCATAAAGCGGTGTCGATTTTTCGTGCCAGTTCTGGCAGTAGGATAGAAAAACGGGCAGGAGGGAATTAGATCATGAGGATCCGATTATATATAGTTAGAGATAGCTGCAGGGCTGGAGAGTGACATAGAATACTTTTTCATCCCGGAAAAAATTACGGTTCTTATGTCCACGCGGGTTAAGCCGCAGGGCGCAACTAGTGCTTACATAAATAATGAAATTAAATGAAATGAAATGCCAAGTGCGAGTCGGACTCGCGCACGGAGGGTTCCGTACCATTTTCTATAAAAACGGCAAAAAAAACAAGTTTTTTGTATGCCAAATAAACTCCCAAATAAATAAATGAATTTTATTTTATTTTAATAATTTATTTTTAAAGTGAATATATAACTGAATATTCTGTGAATATTTCAAGCGTCTACCTGTTGCCGTTATCAATATCAAGCATAAACGAGCAAAAAATCACGTTTGTTGTATGGTAGCCCCCTTGAATATTTATATTATTCATTTTTATTGTATTTGTTGTTATAGCGGCAACGGAAATACATCATCTGTGAAAATTTCAACAGTCTAACTATCACGGTTCATGAGATACAGCCTGGTGACAGACGGACGGACGGACGGACATACGGACAGACGGACAGACAGAAGGACAGCGGAGCCTTAGTAATAGGGTCCCGTTTTACCCTTTGGGTACAGAACCCTAAAAATTATGTATGCATCAAACAAATTATTATCAAACAAAATATATCAAATTGCCTGCGTTCTTATAATTCGTAAAATGCAAGTAAAATGTAGCTTATGACATGGGACAGCTGTCATCGAAATGACATCAATCAAGTTCGGTATATGTGCGCGTTTCAATGTCATGGTAGAACGGTGAAACAAATAATGACGTTCCTCGTGTCACTCCAGTCATAGAGTATCGGACTCCAGTGAACGCATGCGTCACCCCACGTCACCCCATAGATCAGAGTAGGTATATATCGGCGTCACCACTGAAGTGAGAATTTTTTACTCTTCTCTTTTCTGTGGGCGTCACCCTAACAACTTGTTATATTACAAATACAATAAATAAATCAAAGTCTAGATTTGGATTTTTTATTTTTATGTTGTTATCGCGATGTTGACTTTGGCAACGTTATAAGTGATTAAGAATGCAATGATCTGCAGGACTGCGACATGTACATTATCAAAGGACTGCTCTAGCTGAATATGGCGTTGACGATTATTTTGGTTGTGCACATTCAAATTAATAAAAATGTTATACTTGAATTTGATTTCATAACTTTAAATATTCAGTTAGAAATTATCAAAATATCAACAACAAGATAAATAACAGGCCTCAAGCTATTTTTATGAACTAGTAAGCACTAAGCAATTTGAATTCAGATACCCAACCAAGGTCTCGCGATTCATATAGACTATTTGATGGGCCATATTTTGATGCGTTTAGTCGAACCTCTGCCAGGCTTTCACAAGACTTTACTCAAAAGCAATTGTAGAGTGTGGATTAAGAGCAAGAATATACATAATTATTGTAATTCAGTATAATTTGTTTATATACTATTTTTAATGAAATAAATAAATAAATATCTGGGACATATTTGCACACACGGTCATCTGACCCCAAACTAAGCTTGTAATATGGCTGCCAAAGACTGATATACGTACATATATATTTTTAAATACATACTTAAATAGGTATTAACACCCAGACATAGAACAAACACAAATCTTCATCACACAAATGTTTGTCCTAGGTGGGAATCGAACCCACGCCCCCAAGCACAGAAGTTAGGTTCACTACCAACTGAGCCACCAGGGCAGTAATAAAGCTTATAAACAGATAAAGTTGGTACGATCTCGTATTATTTAGTAGGAAAGCAGGTCGACCGTTCAGGCTTCAGACTCATTAGCTATCGAGTCTAATAAACAATAGCCGATGCTGTATATAGAAAATGCAACGCAAGCACGGAGCCAAGTATTAACATAATTAAGAATAATGGATAATTACCTACCTAATAAGCATGCGCTAATGTAGGGGGTAGTAGAGCTCCTGAAACCAAGCGGCTAGTATGTAGGCAATATAATACCCAAAAATTATCCTAGCTCAATGTAGGCAATCTATCGATTGCATACATTGAGCTAGGATAATTTTTGGGTAAAGACTCTGGAATTGCTACTACTTGTGTAATGTTATATATTTTATCCTGAAAGTGTGAGAAAACTGACGAGTAGCGAGTACGAGAGAGCCAGCCCGTAAAAAAATTGCTGATTTTTATTTGTAAATCCTTAAGTAAATCATAAAAAAAACATTGGTGAACTTAAGGGATCTAGCAAATTTGGCGGTAGGAGTCTAATTCTAGTCTATTTTCATCTATACAAGGCTACTGGGAATCAGTTAGCATCCTCTTAAGGGCGGCCTCCAGTAGGTACATAAAAGCAAACAACTTCTGTAGTACGATTTGTCGAAATTCGCGAAGAAAAAAAATCATTTATTCGTCCCAAAAAATCATCCACTCCCAACAAAATGTATGAAACAGCTGATTTTTCCAGCGAATTTTGAAGTATGGACCAAAAGTTGTTTGTTTTGACGTATTGCTAAACGATTACCGGTAAAGTTATGTGATTATTTACGGGATATTTACCGTGGTAAGGTTGTGGAAGGAGCTCCCGTAAAAAAAAATATCCCAGAAGAAGAGGTCGGAAAATGTCGGTCGGAAGGTCGGGTGAAGAGGTCGGTAAATATCCCGTAAATAATCACATAACTTTAGTGAACAACCGTGATAGTTTAAAACAGTGTTTGATTACCGGTAACCCTGTATATCAATAGTTAAACCACAGAGTAAAATTATTTATTAGCACGGCTCGTTAATATGATTATTATGACCAATAATATATAGGTAATCCTGGGTGAAGGGGCTACTTTGCTTGGCGGTCAGTAGCGAGAGGCACCAATTCCAACTCCAAGCCCGGGCTCGGAAAATCATTGATCCGGAGTTTCTCTCAGCTTTTCAAAGAGTATTCATTCTGTATTTATTAACAAAACATAATAACTACTCGTGCTTATTTCAAATATTATTACATACGTGCTTGTATACCTATCATCAGCTTTCCTCTACCTATTTTTAACTTTGCAAAAATAATAGAGACTTAAAATATAACTAAACAAGAATACTTACAATTATCAAATAGAGATATTTTTATCAGTCAGCCGACAACTTTAGAATTTTCAATAAACTTACCTAGGTATCATCATTGCCTACCTTGTAGATTAGGTAGGTATAAGAGAAAAATAACATGACATAAAAAATTAGAGAAATAAGGTAGGAAGTAAAACGATGTATCATGAAAAATAATATAAAACATAAGCAAAAAAGTACTAATTTAATATTTCACAATACAGTTTAAAATAAATAAAGTCTCTACGTATCACTCAGATCTGATTAGGTGTTAACTTAATCATATTCGGCCGAGGATAGTCTTCTGACACTAGGTGGTGGTTTCCCTGGCGCGTCTCCGGGTAGTCTTCGCTCACCTTGTATCGCGTTGCGCCACTTTCTATCCAAGAGTTCCTTCTTTTACGCTCATCATCCCCCTCCGAAGAAATAGTAGATGCCGGGCTGTCCAAACCCAAAATATTACTCAAATTAAAATCAGTAACTGGGCTGTTCTGTGATAAGATATCATTCAAATCGGAGAAAACACTTCTATACGCAGAGGATTTGGGTTCAGCCAGTATCCCGGTCACTAATTTTGGCGCGCAATTGAGAAGAATTGGAATTGCACTGGGACTGACCGCGCCGGCGAATGTAGCTACAACTCCATCGCTTTCTGCTACAGGTTTTGTTGGTCTAAAAGCCTCTGGAGCATTTGCGTAAGGAATATCATAAGGATAATTTTTCGCAGCGCGATCTTCACTAACAGGCAGTGGAAGAGCGCTTTCTGGAGACAACTCCATCAACACATCACTTTCTTCGCGAAATGCGGGCTGTTCAGGCACTACAAGCATCACTGCCACTGGAATTGAACCTTCTTCCACTTGTGAAGGAACATTTGTCCTTCCGATCTCATTTTCTACTGGTGCCGTCAACGCGGAGGCTACGAGAAAAGATATCACTACGACGAATTTCATTGTGAAAGTCACAATTATTTTGGACAGCACGTATTTATATACGAAAGGTTTACGTGCAGAACTCTCGTACTAATAATTGGCCTATTTAAGTGCGGTAGATAGTTACATCAAATAGATAGACACGTAAAATTATTAAACGTAAGTAATTAGGAATGCAATAAAGAGACCGGCAAGAGGAGATGGGCATAAACAAAGAGAGGCGCTATATTGCGCCATTGATCAGGAATGAGCGAGATTGGCTTTCGGCGCGTTTCATTTCTGAAAGCTATAAATATTTATGAATTGATTTCGGGATGAAAAGTATTCCATGTGCAAATCCAAGATATAAACTATTTCCACATATAATGTATAATGTTATGCTGGTTACAAATAATATACCACCCCCGCCCCGAGGCACGAAGCCGCCCTTTACTATCTGGCGCCTAGAACGGGTTCTCCTCTCGCTCTGGCCAAAGCCAGCGCTGGGTTTATACCCAGCAGTGGATTACTCAGGGCTAATGATGATGATGATAAAGTAAAAATGCAGTAACTTTTTGCCTAACTAGAAATTCTTGGTTCTGGGTAAAGGGTAAAAAAGTAAATTCAGCAAATTGTTGACATTATTATACTCAGAGTAACTTCAAAATTATTAATCTTCAAATATAAAGCGAGATGACTAAAGAATTAAAAGTTTACTAAGGGTAGATTATCTTTCCCTATAAGAGTTTCCCACTTATACCTACCTACTTAGAATTTTATCCTAACTCTACCTATCATCAGCTATCAGCTGGGTATCCATTGGTTAAAAATTATGGAAACAAAAATAGATTATATTAGTAATACGTAATTTTAATAACAAAACCTAAGCATTACAATAGATTAGTCAGCCTACAAATAACAATAATTTAACCATATTTAGTAATAGTAGATCACTGGTGCACCATCGTTTGGCTCGTATGAGTTGACTCATGTCCGGGAGTCGAGTGATCCTGGATAGCTGGTTCTTCGTGAGGCTCGTGGTGAGGCATAGGTTCCACTCCTCTGTAAACGTTTCCAGTAGTTTGAGGCAGATTTTGCACCACGTGCCCTGGTACGATAGACGGCGCACAGCTGAAGAGAAGTGGCACACTGCATCCTCCAGTCTTGGCGTTAGGGAACACACCGAACGCAGAACCCGTCGTCGCTGGTGGTAAAGGAGCGTAAGCAGCTGATGGTAAAGGAGCGTAAGCAGCAGGGTGGGCAACAGGCGGCGCTGCATACCCGTATCTCGCCATCGGCATGTGCTCCGACATCATGTGATCCATGTCCGAGTAGCTCAACAGCTCCTGCTCAGGCTCGAACTCCAGCGCACGGTAGTGAGGCATTTGGTAGTAGCTGTGTGGGGCGGCGGCAGCGTACGGGTGGTAAGGAGACAAGTTGACTTGATACGCCGACGGAGCGATGGCTGGAACTGGAGACGACGCTGCGGCGGCAGCAGCCGCGCACGGAGTCACGTACTGGGAGTACTGGGGGTACTGCTGGGGATACTGTTGGGATCGCCTATCCCTGTAGAAGTCCTGCAGAAGTCTCTCCTTCTCATGGTCCATTGCCACAGGTCCTTCCGACGTCGGCGCTGACGTCACAACGCTGACGATGACAGCAAGGATGATGCCCGATAATGTAACCTCCATTTTCAATTCACAACTGCAGCTGCCAAAGATTTGTTGTTACTAATATTTATACAAATTTTGCAATCAAACTTTTAGTTCGTCTTAGTTGGCACTTTGATGGCTACCTACTTACCATCTACTTCGAATAGCCAGTCTTGAGTTGACCGACTATTTTGTGCGAACGCAAAGATTTTTGCTTTCGTCCTAAAAACACCGATTACATTAATTCTCATATAGGTAGGTACTTATAATCTGTCAACCGTATCTTCAATACCTTACTAACATCATATCATACTAATATTATGTATGCGAAAATGTTTGTTTGTTGGTCTGTTATTTAATGGAACGACGTCATTTCTTGCATCATCTTTTTCTTGTCTTATCCTGGAAAATATACGGTACCCGAGTGAAACTGCAAGACGCAGCCAGTAATTAATAAATTATTTTCTTCCTACATCTAGGGATGTATGAAGAGACATCAAATATAGTAGGTACTTTGCGAGTGACTCCACTCTAAGGTCTTATAGACTTATAAGACCTTAGAGTGGAGTCACTCGCAAAGTACCTACGTCTCGTATTCGGAATGAGAAGTGGGCTGGATGACACAGTCAACTTCTCTACTCCATCACAACTCTATATCATTCTCCATTTAACAACTCCATAGTTTTCCAGGCTCCAGAGAATACCAGCGCCCCTACAAGGATAATCATAGAATACTTTTTCCTCATGAAATGCAAAAAACTGAAAAATAGCGAGTGAAACCGCGGGAATTATTGCAAAAGTGACTGTGATATGTCTGTTTGTAATTTTTTAAAGCTAAACTGCTGAACCGAACATTAAATTTGACAGAAAAGTTGTACGTATTGCGAGGATGAGCATAGAATCATCATCCGCCAGAAGACGTCCACTGCTGAACATAGACCTCCCCCTTAGAGCGCCACACTGAACGACAGTCTGCTATCTGCATTCACTGGATGCCTGCGACTCTCACGATGTCGTCAGTCCATCTAGTGGGAGGCCCATCTACACTGCAACTTCCGGTTCATGGTCTGCACTACATAACATCCTTTTTCCCCATTGGTCATCGGTTCCCGGAGCGATGTGGCCTGCCCATTATCACTTCCACTTGCAAATCTTAGCACCTATGTCGGTGACTATGGTTCTCCGGCGAATATCTTCGATCCGGATTCTATCGCACAAAGAAACTTCGAGCATAGCATTCTCCATTGCCCAATGTGCGACTGTGAGACTCTGGGCATAGAATATCTCCGAAAAAAATAAAGAAAACTGGAGAGTTGAGAAACACAACTAGTTTATGCATATTATCTCTATGATTCTGTAACACTCTGTCACATTCATCCATTTCCTTCCATCTACCTGATGACATCGAATCACCATATTCCTATAAAAATTTAAGTAGCTACGTGATTACTTAGCTACCTCAGTTTTTTCTCATGCTTATGCCAATACTTAGTTGTTTCACAATTATTGCTGCAGATTCCGATGTTTCGTAGAATTAAAATATGATTCAAACTAAGCAGATTTTTTGCAGGTACCTATTAAAAATCTAGGTCGCGTTTGTGATCTAGTTTACGTATGACGGAAGGCTCAATTTAATTTACTGTATAATTTTATTAAATTAACCTACTATCATTAGATAATCCGAAATATGTCCTGTCCCAATTTGTTTAGTTATGGTCTTAAGTTCATACAAAAACCCCATAGAAATAAATACAGTCCGTTTTTCCCAAATTTCTTGGGCTACTTTTCTAATTTTTCTTTCCCTAAAAACTTTAATCGGATCGTAATAAAGATTATCAATGTAAAAACCAACTTCATAAAAATGACAGACCTGGCCCAAATTGAAAAGGGACCACACGAGAAGCTTTGAAATAAAATCAGAATCATCAAAATCGGTTCACCCAGTCGAAAGTTCTGAGGAGAAGACGGAAACATTAAAACAGTTGAATTGAGAACCTCCTTCTTTTTGGAAGTCGGTTACAAAGAGAAGGCCTGTGTCCCAGCAGTGGGAACATGATAGTCTGAAATGATGTTGATGAAACTGTTATTTAATAGTCATTTCTGCCAGTCAATTTGGTCTAGTTCTGACATTTTTATGAAGTCGGTTTTTTATACAATACGGTTGTGTATTGATAATTATCTCATAGAGAGAGATGCTGTAATCCACCATGCTGGCCTAGAGCATGTTGTCATAATATGTCTGTGAAATTTTAGAAGTTTTGGACATACCGGTTCACTCACGATGTTTTCCTTCGTCGTGTTTGGGCGATGGCATTCGAAACTGCAGATATTTTATTTAGGTACAGGGGCCTTACCCCTAGCTCGAAAATTTGACCCGCATAGGTGTTATTTGTCTAAACGGTACCATCAACTACGATAAGCGGTAGTTATTTGATAGCCACCAAGCTTTGCTATTTTCACGCAAACACGCATAGTAAAACGGATTTTCGTTCATTCAAGTTAGACGCTTTTAAACGATGCAGCTTAAATGAGTTGGTTAATTTTAGGTACATATCACGTACCTACTAAAAGTTGGCTCGCAAAAGTGAAGCTAGGGGTAAGGCCCCAGTGCCGATGATCGAACCGAGAGCCGTCAGATTGTAAAGCGCACATCTAACGCTCAGCCACCAGCGCTCGTTATTTAGATAACAGTTAATGAGGATATTTTTTTTGCTATACTTATTTCTTAGTATTATCAAGGATGATTTTAACTTCGTTCTTGGTATTATCTACCTGTTTTCGGTTCGACTAGTAAATCCCTATTTCCGGCGACCAACTTGTTTGTAGATTGTTTGTCTTTTTTTAATGGTTGTGTTGGTTAAACGAAGATATTAAAGTTTTCTATCGATGGCTGTCAGTTTTTTGCTGACGTAAAAAACGGAGGAGGTTCTCAATTAGATTGTATGTTTGTTACGCGATTACTCCGCCAATCATAAATTGATTTAGATGATTATTTTTTTGTTTCGTAGGCTTCAGAGGTGGCCCCATATAAATTTCATCGAAATTGTTTTAGTAGTAGTGGTTTATAAATCAAAATAACTTGGAAAAAAAAACGACCGAAATTGCGTATCTTATATATCCTCCAATGCAAATAGAGGGGTTTTATAACTTTAACATATGTATCTGAGTCTGTCTGTGGCATCGTAGCTCCCAAACGGCTGAACCTATTTTGATTTAGTTTTTTTTGTTTGAAAGATTACTTGGTCGAGATTGTTCTTAGCTATGTTTCATAATCATAATCATTTGATTGGTAACATCAATTACAGGTCATTTGTATTATATTAAACTAGGAAATATGGTTAAAAAAAAACATTATACCTATTATATCTTCTGTGGAACTACTCACAATAACCTAGTACTAAGATAGTAAGAAAAGAATGTACATATTATATTCACCAATAAGGAAAAATAATAATCAAATACTAATGTCAAAAAATAAAATAATACAACCAAAGAGAATAAATGAATTAACATGTCAAAAACAATAAAATGATGATAAAGTATTACCATACAATTAATGTAATTATAATTTAAATTTAATAAATTCGTCATAGCTGTAGAACGTCTGCTCAACGAGCCTGCGTTTGAGTCGTGCTTTAAAACAGTTTAAGCTAGGTGCCACGGTGACGTGCTCCGGTAACTTATTATACACGGTCGGGCCCATAATATACGATGACTTAGCTGACCTCTCCAGCGTGCGAGGCATCTCCGCGAGCCTGTCCCTGTTGCGGGACAAGCTGACGCTTAACAAGCGTCTTGTAAGAGGCTTGGTTTATTCTGACATATACCGCAACTTGGAATATGACCAGTGCTGGCCAAGCCTCTTGAAAAACGGGCGTACGGAGACATCCTGCGGGATCCCTGCAATAGAACGGACGGCGCGCTTTTGCAGTAAGAAAACACGTTCCCATTCCGCTGCCCTGCTGAACATCTCCGTGCCGTATTGCAACAGGGAGTGGACAGTGGCAAAATAGCATGACCTCACTACATCATCACTCAACTCCATCAACTCGCCTCAGTGCAAAGCACGCGCTCCCCAGTCTGTCGCAAAGTTTGTTGATATGGGTTTCCCATGTCAAGCTCCGATCGATCTCAAATCCAAGGAAGGTCGTGGTCTCGGCCTGCTCTATCTTTTTACCCTCAACTTGTACCATTAGAGATCGTGTTTGGTGCCCTGATAAGCAAAACGAAATGGGTTTTTGATAGATTTAATGCCAGGCCGTTTACCCTGAACCATCCCGCCAGTTGAGAGGTCGTATCTTCAATCTCTGCTCCAGAAGATCCATCTTGGGTGCTGTGACCACTGCAGCTACATCGTCCGCGTACATAAATATTTCCGCTGTAGTCACAGCCTCCGGCAGATCATTCAAGAGCAGAGAGAACAATATATTGGAGACTGAGGAGCCCTGCGCCACCCCCATCACCGAGGTTAATGGTTCAGATTTCTCTATTCCGCCACATGCGGCATTTCAAGATAGGTAATTTGTTCAGCCGTTCGAAGATACCTAAACGACCTGAAACAAGGGGTTTTAAAAAAAATACTTTCAGATCACCTGCTCGACAATGTCCCATTACACATATCATGCAACCTCAACGTAAAGTAAAGCATTATCTCTTAAGGCAAGGGTCTCCAAACTACGGCCCGCGGGCCAAATCCAGCCCGCCACTGCCATCAATCCGTCCCGCGATAGGAATTGAAACTCGCGGAATTGTCGGTGATTCAGCCCTGTGGATCTGATAAAATTAACAACTGATATGACTGGTCTTAGAAATTCAGACAATTCCAAACATTTTCCGCACAAGGGCTGAAGATTGTAGCTGAAATAGATAGTACTTAGAACCGTACATAGTATCACTTCTCGACACAAGATGTGGTTACCTGTCACAATACACAATCAATAGTAATTGAAATGCAATAAAAGCTTATGTTTGCTTAGGTGGGCAGAAAAATTCAAATTGTTACGGCCCTTGCAACATACCATAAAAAATATTATGGCCCCAAGGCTTCAAAGCTTGGAGACCCCTGTCTTAAGGGATATAAAGTTGCATGAAACTCCCTAGGGAATAAAGTGATTTTAATTTGGAACGTCTAATTCGTGTGGAAACTCGTGGAAAACTGTAAAATGAAGTAAAAAAAAATCCCATGACATTGTAAAGAGGTTTGTTCGAAAATCGAACTCAAGTTTATGGTGGCGATCGCCACCATAAGCAGAACTAAAAAAAATGTGCGTTTACAAAGAATGTGAAACAAAAGACGGTGCGTGGTGCTGTGATTTTCAGTGAACTTTATTGTCTCGCAGAAGGTGCGAAAAGTAGAGTATGCTCTTCTGGAATAAAGTCTGTCTTCGTCTTGGGCAGCTTGAACCCCTCGCTTCACTCAGGACTGTATATAACTCCCTCGGTGCTACGCTCGGAAATAAACTCTACGAGTCCCTCGTGACGCACAGGGTTCAATATGCCACCCGCGTAAGACACTGCTTTATTCCCTTAGTGCATAATCTACTACTTATTTATACTTGTTCAATTGCTCGACTGTGAGAAGCGTGCTTGTTTCCCGCCTATGAGCCTATGTAGCTACGATTGGATGAACTGCATTTTGTTGCCGTATTTGGCCCCTCGATGTAGAATGCTATAATTATTACCTATGTGGTTTTAAAGATCTTTGACTAAAGCTGTGTGAAGCAAAGCTGGGTTGAATGAAATGTTGAATTTTCACAAGAAATACTAAAAAAAATAAACAAAACGCGATTGCAACTAATTCTTTGACATCTTAATCTAGCTCCGCTCCTCACAGTTCTGTAAGATATCGTCCGTAATAGCTATAGGTTTCCTAGATGACCTGGACAGTTCTCCACGAGGATGCAGTTCTTGGAGTACTCATCGCGCACGAAGCCCGCGGCGCAGCGGCACCCGACGCGGCAGTCCCACACCGACGGGCACATCAGGTCTCCTGCACACAACACATAGCACTAGCAGTTGTAGCAGGAGTATCACTAGCAGTTGTTAGTTTGTAAATATTAAAAATATATATACAAACTAACAACTACATATAATGTTTTATCTGTAAATATAAGTAAATTCCATTGCAGCGTCCTAGCGGGGTCCATGTACCTACTAAATTATTTACCTTAGTTTTAAGAACTATATTTATGGACTGGACCTGAATAAGGGTGATATGGTAAAATGGCGTGACGGGTACGAACGCCATGCCTAAATCAGGCATGATGCCTTTAGTCAAACTCACCCAGCAGCATTTTTAACCGACTTCCAAAAAGGAGGAGGTTATCATTTCGACTTTTTTTATTGTAAGATAGACTTGTGCTTGGCCGCCAACTCGCCTGATGTTAAGCGATGATGCGGCCTACGATGGATCACGCTTGCCTAGAAGTAACCGATTCACTTTTGACTTGAAAAACACCCAGATTGTAGATAGACTGTACATAGACTGTATTATTTTTTACCGACTACCAAAAAAGGGGAAGTTATCAATTCAACTGTTTTTTTAATGTTTGTTGCCTCAGAACTTTTGACTGGGTGAACCGATTTTGATGTTTTTTTTTTTATTTGAATGCTATTTCCCATTTGACCCCATTTCAATTTGGCGCAGTTCCGATGAAGTCGTTTTTTTATATTGATAATTATTTTGTATGTGGATTATTAGTATAAAGTTCATTGGTTTCAATCTTTCAATATTAGTGTGCGTGAAAAATTAGTAAGTGATCCGTACAGTTTTTGCGCGGTATAGTGTAAATGAAAAATAGACATTTGATCACGAACGATACAGTTATCGTTCGTGATCAAATGTCTATTTTTCATTACCTAAGACATTATTGTGCAATAAATAAATAATTTGAAAAAGCTGCAAAGCTAACTCATAAGATGCCTATGACCGACAATTTTTTTTTACTGACTTCAAGAAAGGCGGAGGTTCTATGTTCCACTGATATTTTTTTTGTTTTACCTTACTCTCCGCTAACTATGAATTGATTTCGATGGTTCTTTTTTTGTTTGATAGGCCATACTTCAGAGGCGGTCCCATATAAATTTCATCAAAATCTGTTTAGTAGTTTGCTTTTTAAATTAAAATAACTGAAAAAATGTCAACTACACAAAATTGCGTATTTACTAATTTTCAAGTCGGTTTTGAATGTGATTCATTTGTATCCTATGGAGAATGCTAGCTCATTAGTTGCTAATACCTACTATCCTACCTGAAACCAGCAATTTCAAGTTGACACAAGTGGGAGGACATCTCCATCCACACAACGAAAACTGCTCGTCTTTTCTCAAACACATTGAAGTTCTGTACATTTCAACTGAAGTAAATAAAAATACAAGCAACGTGAATTGGTATAGCATTGCTTTACGATGTGAGATATAAAATACTTAATGACACAGCCTTACCTACCGATAACTTTTATTGACAAAAAGAAACCATAAAGAATATATAAAAATACGGTAACATTCAAAATCCGTGTTTGTTTAGCAAAGCATTGTGGAGGTTTTAAACTTTTTCGCGCCTTTTTCGGCTTTAAACTGTCTGTCTGTATATTCTGCCAATATCATATTGAACATTCAAGGAGGCGAATACTTTTTATGTAGGTATATAAAATCCACGTACCTACATTACCTACTACATAGGTATCACCATAGGTACCACATAATATATATTGTTACAAGTTTTAATATAGTCTAATTCAAGAGCAATTCTTAATGATTTAGATGAAGTTTTGTACCTAGAAAGGGTTTTTCTTATTAATAGTTATAAAAAAACCGAGCGAACCAACGCTCTACTCGCTTGCTTTACTTATTCATAATTGGGCTAATTCGTATGTATGAACAATTATGAATAAGTAACTGATGGTCTTCCATCAGTTACTTATTCATCATTTGGCAACACGAGAGTAAGGAAACCCCAAAAGACTATTCCAGCGGTAGACTCGTGACATTACCTGACACTACGAATTTCGTACACACATGGACGAAATTAACGATAAAAAGATGAAATTGGCGAAAGAGCTCCCTCTTTCGCCAATTTCATCTTTTTATCGTTAATTTCGAGGATTATAATTATGCCCTAAAGTGAGCTGAAGCTTTCAATGATGATGATGATGATAAGCAATGTCTTCCGCGTCTACCTTGCACTTCTAAGTAGACGAAACGTGCCCGTGATCAAGATGTGCACATCGACGGCATTCGCATGTCGCCGAGTCAGCACTCAGCAGTTGTGAGTTATTGGTTAACCGCATTCCTTTACGTACGACACAAAGCAAGGCCAATGTAGAAGGCAAAATAATGGTAAATCGTTTAATAAATCTGGGGTTAACTGTATTTACCTACTCCACTAAATATTAAATAGATAATTATGCTTTATGGTCAGGAGCGGTAGGAGGAAAGCCGGAAAGGAGAGGAACTGGAGACCATAGCCAATAAACTAAAGAGCTTAATGTAACATCATGGTCACTGAGTCGTTAAGTCTTAGATTAATACATTCCGCTAAGAAGCTGCAAAAATTTGAATGAAAACAATGCTAGAGTGAATAGATTTCTTCTAGATCAACATGTTCCATCGTCGGCCACACCGTCGCTTACCATCAGGCGAGTTGGTGGCCAAACTTAGATCAGTGGCCTTAGTACGAGAACTTGCGAAAAAGTTATCGTTATGTAAACGATAGCAAATGTATTAAAAATTCAGTTTCCTTTCACGTCCGATAGAGGCGCTGTTCAATTTTTCATACATTTTGCTATTGTTTACGTAACGATAACTTTTTCGCAAGTCCTCGTACTAAGGCCACAGATTATTTATTCTATCAACAAGAAACTTAATATTTTACTTTAGTATAATAGGTTAGTATTGGTATATATATTTTAATTTTTGTTGATGGTATTAATTATTTAAATTTTTCATGTTTTTTTCTTAATTATTATAATGTTATTAAATAATTAATTAATAATTTATAGCAATAATTATCATAAGTTAATAATAATCTGTATGTGACATGTATCTTTCTGATATGAATAAATTAACTATGAACTATGAACTATAGTTACAATCTTTCGTTCAAAAAGCTAGTTAAAGTAATCAGAATTTACTGTTTTCTTTAAGCTTTTTACAATGTTATGGCAACTGTCAGACGTATTCTTTTAGCGGTCGCACTATAAAAGTAAATTCAAGCTGCCATAAAAGAAGAAAAATACTAGTAAGTTTTTTCATAGATGCGGATCCCCATGGTGTACAGCCTATAGTTTAATTGCTATGGTCTCCAGTTCCACTTCCTCGCCGTTTCTCTGAGCATACCACAGGGGCCTTACGCCCAACTCTAAACGCGAGCCCGAATAGGTGCAGTTTGCAAAATCACGCGAACGTGAACCTTAACGCACCGAGATACGAGCTACTATAAATAGGTATATATCATCCTTGGTCTGTGCCTTAGTGAAGGTTCTATTTACTCTTTGAAAGGATAGGTATATAATTATATACTTACCTACTATGAATAAATGTTCTCGAAAGGTTCTCGAGTGGAGACCGCGGACCGGTAAGCGCAGCGTAGCGTAGGACGTCCACCCACATCCAGATGGACAGACGACCTAAAAGAGACCGCAGGAAAACGCTGGATGCAGGCCGCTTCCAACCGGTCCCTCTGGATATCGATGGGGGAGGCCTATGTCCAGCAGTGGACGTCCTATGGCTGAAATGTTGATGATGGTGATGAATAATGATTTTTCTGTCATATCAATCTTAGATCATCCGATATGCTATACAATCATGAAGTGATTACATGAGAAGAACGTGCCTGACACATAGAACTGACCATCATTATCATTAAGTATCAAAACATTTCATCCTTATCTTCTAGAATTTCGTAATGAAACAGTATAAGAACCAGCAACTATAATTTCGGACATCATTAAAAGTATTTTTTATCCGTATTGGAAACAATGAGTAGAATTGCTCAAGGGTTTGTGGTCGCGTTATTTCTTACCTTTGGGAGAAGTAACTCGACTCCGTGGATAGGGCCTAAACAGCTGCATCCAGTACACGGACTTTATGTGCAGCCTTCTGCAGATGGGTCTACTGGAGACCTATACGTTGCAGCTTCGGAGGATAGCGGGGCGAAGACTCAATGGCTAACGGACCAGCCAATCAACTTCCTGCCAGTCGGAGCCGCCACACAAAAGAACCCCACAACAGTTCCCTTACCTTATACTTCTAGCTTTTCAGCATCAGATCATGATGAAGGCCAGTCGACGCATAAGCGAGCCGTGATCACCAGCCCTCCTGTTCAATACGCTTACGCCCTACCCGTGTCGGGAGCTGCAGAAGGCACATATACCTACCCGTATGCCATCCCCGCAGTAGCTTCGACTCAGCCCGCTCCATCTTCTGAATCGTCATCAACCTCTCAATGTGCTGAAGGAACTACTGCTGCTGTACCTTACAATCCATTCCAATACTTTTACCCTCATATGATGTCAGCGTACGCAAATGCTAAGTCAATTCTTAAGGAGTCTGGTATGAGTGACGACTCGGCTGGAGCAATTGTCTCGCAAGCTTCTCCTATGTGGTCACCTTACGGTGCCTATCCTATGTACGTAATGGTGGATCCTAGTGCGTGGTCCCAAGCACAAGCTACACAAACATCTACCACTACTGCACCCAAAGAAAGCTAACAAATGTAGCAAACATAAGTTAATTATTTATTTCAAGTAAATTAGACAAATAAATCTTATAAATGTGTAATGTTTGTTTTATTGCTCACCTTAGTCCGTTTTTAAATAAAAATGCACAAAAGCTGTGCGCGGTCAATATTTTCAATAAAAAAGTTAAAAATTAACGCCAAGCATATTATACCTACTACCACTGAAGTGAGATTTTTTTTACCCTTCTCTTTTCTGTGCATACTACTATTACTTATTACCATCTTATTACTATATTATAATGTATAGGTAAGTACCACTCTTTGACGCCGAGCCTCTCCCGCTTCTATTGTATTCTCTTTGTCTCCCGCGAGTAATAGTGTTCCGTGGCCTCTCCAAAGAGTATAAGCCAAAGAGAATATAAGATAAGCTATACATAATTATATTACTATACTCTTTGAACTAATATTTCGTCATTGAGCATATGAGCATCTCAAAAATTAAAAAATAATAAAAGTTCAGAAAATATTTAACACGTCCATGTACAATGAATAAAAAGTTGGTTTTGACATGTGAAATATGAAAAAAAAAAACACTTTGTATATGAGTTTTTTACGATGTATATTAATAATGGATTAATATTTCCTAATAAGTGTTCAACGTGCTCATATCACCTATTTAATTTACGGGCCCACATTATTTTTTCGTATTGTTTCCTAAACTACAGAAGCCTCTAGACTTTACCACTTTTATAAAGCATGACTAAAACTTGACCATGACCTACCTTGCTAGACTCTGCCAGCTCTGAATATGACTTATTTGACGACATAAATCTGAAAATATTTTAAAACTTGACTTTGGCAAATGTACAAGACGTGTGACGCCAAAATCCTCGTAAAAGGGAAATAAAAGAAAATTCTCAAACTTCAATGTCAATATGTTACGTTTTGAGTTTTTGACTACATGTCATTGTCAATCTCTTTTACTCAGCTGTCCACTGCAGCGTGGTCACGGAAAATCAACAATAATTGTAAAAATACGATTTTCCATGTGAATTCAGTGATAATTACCACATCTAAACAATTATTACATTAAGACATATTTGTAATTTAAGTAAACAGTAATAAAACAAGATGGTATCCAAGAAAAAGAAGAAGGTTTGTGTTACTGCGCTATTCAACTATGCAACACGTGTTACTATGGATTCTAACCAAAAATGCATGTGTTTTTGTAGTATTCGTCTGGAGAAGGAGCACAGTTCATGACGAGGAAGGCGGCTCTTAAGAAGTTACAGCTATCACTCAAAGACTTCAGACGTATTTGTATATTGAAAGGGATCTATCCTCGAGAACCAAGAAACCGTAAGAGAGCACAGAAAGGCGCCGGTGGCATTAAAACTCTATATCACACAAAGGACATAAAGTTTCTCTTGCACGAGCCTATAATATGGAAACTGCGCGAATTAAAAGTAAGTTCCAAAACAGTTTACTTACTTTAAAAACTTTCAAACAGAATAGTCAATTCTAACCAACATTTTATTTCAGGTATACCAACAAAAAATCCGTCGCGCCAGATCCATGAGAGAATACGGACAAATGAGGAAGTTCCTACGTGATTATCCTGAAGTAAACATTGACCACATCGTCAAAGAGAGATATCCATCATTTGTTGACGCTCTCCGAGATTTGGACGACTGTCTCACATTGTGTTTCTTGTTCAGCACTTTCCCATCACTTAAAAGAGTGCCTAGAACCCAGTCAATGCTATGTCGGAGACTTACAGTAGAGTTTATGCATGCAGTGATTGCAGCAAAAGCACTTAGGAAAGTGTTTGTGTCTGTGAAAGGGTATTATTATCAAGTTGAATTTGAAGGGCAAACAATAACATGGATAGTACCCCATCATTTCTCATTCCAGGTAAATCAATAATACAAAACATCGTGGTTTTCAGTTTTTTTTTATAAAAGACAACACATTGTAAATAGCAGAATGAAAACAACGAGTTCTGATTACTTTCGCTACTTTTTGTTTCATAAGACTAGCAGGTATCTGATGTACTTCAGTGAAATATTGAAAGAAAATGTTTTTATTCAGTTTTTTACAATGTTAGTGCGGCGGCTGTCACATAAATGCTCGGACTGTGTTTTGTAATATAATATTAACTTAAAAATTAAATTTATTTTAGCCACAAAGCAAAGATGAAGTGGACTTCAAAATCATGTCTACGTTTGTTGAATTCTACACAATGATGCTTGGATTTGTCAACTTTAAGCTTTACCATTCCTTAAACCTGGTATACCCTCCAAAACTGACTGCTGCATTCAATGCTGATACAGACAAAGAACTTATCGACGAGCAAGCTTATGTATCTGAAAGGATAGCTGCCATGAACTTGTCTTTAGCAAGAGTAGCAGGCACAAACGAAGCGGAGGAGCTTCCAGAAATTGATGTGTTTCCCACAGAAGATGAAGATCCACAAAAACTTGAGGACGCAAAGAAAGAAGTGGAACAGGTCAAGAAATTGAAAACCATTTTCAAGGGACTAAAGTTCTTTATCAACAGAGAAGTGCCACGAGAGCCTCTGGTCTTCATTATTCGCTGTTTTGGTGGAGAGGTGTCCTGGGACCGGGACCACTTTGTAGGAGCTTCTTTTGATGAGACAGATGAAAGCATTTCTTATCAGATTGTTGACAGGCCGAGTATGGACAAACAGTACTTATCTAGATACTATGTGCAACCTCAGTGGGTATTTGATAGTGTTAATGCGAGGACCCTGCTGCCAATTAACAAGTATCTGATGGGAGCTGTCTTGCCTCCACACTTGTCACCGTTTGTTGATAAGATTAAGGATCAAGTTTACATGCCACCTGAAGAGAGAGAACTCAAAGACCCTAACTTCAAACCACTCAGTAAGTATCCCTAAAATAATTCTGTTTGCTTGCTTGTTACCTTTATACGGCTGAACCAATCTTGTTAAAATTAGGCTAAAACAGCATGGCACTATCAAATTATACTATACTATATACTTGAATACTTTTTATCCCTGAATAGTGCAAGAAAACTAGAAGCTCGCGAATACTATCTTGGATGCCACTAGTGACATTTTTGGCTATAACTAGATAGTATAAACTATAACTCTTTCCAACATAATAAATATAAAACAAATAAAATTGTTAACAGTACATTATATTTGAGAACTAAACCACCAATTTGCTAAACTTCTGATCTTAACTTTGTAAGGCCCACTTGCACGAAAACAAACACAGTATCTAGTTAGCCTGGATTTGTTAATCTGGACTAACTAACTAATTAATTATTATAACTAATAATTCAAATGTAGATCCTCGTTTGAAGTTAGCACGGGACTAAGTCACTACCATTTGCATTATTATTTTTTACTTCACAGATGCCGATGACTCTGACAGTGAAGTAGAAGAGGCAAGTGATGAAGACAAAGAGGAGGGAGTAGAACCAGACTCCGACAGTGATGCCGAGGGAGCTATCACCAAGCAGTACCAAGAAGAAGTAAAGGAGGACTCGCCTTCAGAGGATGAGGACGATGATATCGATCCTGAGAAAAAGAAGTTAGCAAAAGAAAAGGTACAATATTTTTTAAATCTAAAATAACCTTGTCCTTGGCCACTTGTCATAGATCTGTGAAATGCACACTGCATTTTATGTGATCAAATGTGCGGACGTTATCTTTATAGCTTCACACCTGGAATAAGTGGAATGAACCCTCCTGCCGCTTTCTCATCATACCACCGACTCATACCACCAGTGGCATGACAAACTATTTTCATTCCTCGCCTTATCACTGATCGATTCTACTGGTGCACCATGATATATACTCTGCTACAAATGAAATGCAAAATATTTCAGTTGAGAATTTATTTCAAATGAACATAACCTAATAACATTACCATCAGGTGTAAAAAACACCATCAGCTGATGTCAAGCGATGCTGATGGAGCATGCTTACCTAGAAGAAACCAATTCACTCACACGTGTCCTTCAGATCATTTGATCTACAGCTCCTAACCCAAAAACTGGGTCTTTTGATATCCGTGTCTCGGGTTCTTTGGGTCGAGGTTTTTGGTACGGGTCTTTTGGGTTTCATGTGTCTTTAGACTTAAATATTTGCATCTGTCGAAACCTCTCTACTCAGAAGCCATACCCAGGTAACAACGGTATTGTGAAAGGGAAAAGTGAAACCAGTGAAAATTTTACAGTCGCTGAACATCATACGAGTTGGCGGTCAACCGCAAACCAACTATTAACCATTCCAAAATTTAGAAGAAAAAAAGTTCAATCTCCTTATTTTAACTTTGTTTGAATCTCTCAGTGGCACTGATTATTACTGGAAATAGAACATTTTTTTTAATGGTCTTATCATTCTCTTTTTGTTTTCAGAAAAAAGCAATGGCAGTGTCTTCTGGCGTTCCCCACAAAGAGCATCCGTATCAAAAAGAGATTGAAGACAAACAAGCATTCAGGTTGAGGGAAAAACTTGTGCCCAAAAAACACAGGAACTTGTATAAGAGCATGAAGGCGGGCCAAGAAGAAAGGAAGAAGGAAATATGGCTCCTCAGGAAAAAGAGGAGACTACATGAAGAGAAACTCAAAGAAGATAAGAAAGCAGAGAAAAAGAAACAAAAGATGAAAGCTCTGGAAGCCGCCTCGTCTTAGACATATGTGATGACGATTTTGTAAACTATAGCTGACAGACTTGGACTAATGAGTCTTCCACATGTTGAAAGTAACCTGTTCAACTTAGAACGGACGCACGTTTGAGAGCAGTATGCACCTAGGTAAAGATACATGCATCCTTATCTACCTGCGCAGCTTAGATGCGCTGTGTGCAAGACGCATAACTTGTAATAAATATTACTGCCTTTATCATTGCAATTTATTAAACAGAGATGTTTATGTTAACACTAAGTTTTTCAATTTAATTGTCGTTTAAAACAATTAAAATCATCAATGCCTATTGAAAGGAAACCTAGTGGAAATAAAATAAATTATGATTGTAACATAACTGGTATTTTATTTCTATATTGTTTTATATTTACAATATTTAAAATAAATAAATAATTGAACATTACAGATCAAACAAAAACAAATCGAATCATAATTAGAAGACATCTCACACTGATACAAGTCTTGTACTTCTGAATATATGTAAAACCTGATCTACAGTAAAACAAAGAAAAAACATCCTTTTACAATACATAATTGCAAACAGTCAAATACGATACAAAGTACCTACATAATGTACTTCAATACAATTATCTAAATAAAATAAAAGCGCCAAAGTGAGAGTCGGGCTCGCGCACTGAGGGTTCTGTACCACCACATAAATTGTTAATTACTAAAGTACAAAAAATAATGCAAAGATAACATCACACCCATCCAAGTACCGAGTGCGCCCAATGTTGCTTAACTTCGGTGAACAGAAATTTGACACCGACTCGCACTTGGCCAGTATTTATTATTTGTTGTTTTACTTTAGAGGATGAAATATAATCATGACAAGTTTGACGCTTGTATGTATTACCATTTTATATACAGGAGCAAACACAAAAATGTGTTTAAAAAAAACGTTTGTTGTATAGGGACCTACCCCTTTCGTTTTTACTTTTGGACTTTATAATTATTTCTTAGTTAATCCGCCGTAACATTACATATTCTGTGAAAATGTCAACTGGCTGTCTATTACGGGTCGAAAGATGGCATTAAAAGATAGGACAGACGAACGGACAGACACACAGACAGCGTAGGTTTATTAGTTGGTAGTAGGACCAGTTTTCATCGTTTGGGTACGGAATACTAAAAACAGTACATTTATTTTACTACAAACCAGATGTTTGGTGAGCAATAGAAAATACTCAATTCTCAAACTAACAGAAATATAATTAATGAATTAGCAAAGATCTTGTAGTCTTATTGTCTCATTCACTCATACGTTCAAAAGCAGATTATGTGGTGTCTATCACAGCTCTACACATTTTCATTTATACAAAATAAACTGCTATGTTATAAAATCATGGACATCCTACTCTACTTGCCTAAGGAGTCTTGTCTTCGTCTCGTCTCCGTAGACTCATCACCTAAATTAACGAGGCCGAGCAAAAACTTTCAAACCCCGGACATTTGAAAGAAATTGAGTTTTTTTCCCAGACACCACTGAGAATGGGGCGACCGGTCGTCGTCGATTTTTCAGCGCTGGCTGCTTACGATTACGAATGATATTTTAACTCAGATTTGTTAATTTATTGTTCATTTTGCAATCAATCGAAAAGTTAGGTAAGGACACTTTGAAAAGCCTTTCCGGACGCTCCCTGTGCCCAGGCGCCTTCTAACTAGGACAAATCCGGGGAATCCCAGACGGATGGCAGGCTTTACTATGAGTATTGTTATGTAAGAAAGGCCTTAATGTATGAACTGGCTCACAGGTTACAAAGTAACTATAATTTATTCTTTGACATATTCTATTGTTTATTTTCGATAAATTCATCACCAAAAATTAACCATAGATATGTCACAGATGACTTCGATGAATCATGACTTCATCGAAATTTAACCATGGATTTTCTCATAACTGAGGTTAGGGCTACAGTTGTTGCTCACAATCTCACCATGATACACATGATTCATAATATATAGTGGTGCCTATATGCCATAATGGTTGCCTGGAAGAGATCGCTTTTAGCGATAAGGCCACCACTTGTGGCACTAGCTCGTGTTTTCTATCTGTATGTAATTTTTATTTCTGGTGTACACAATAAAGAGTTTCTATCTATCTATAGGGTTACGCGGAAAGAGTACTAAGCTGAAAGAGGTCCAAAGTACCCATCATTAAAGTGTTTTAGTATCCGTCGATCCTGTTACGTAAATTCTTTCTATACAATGGTTGCCTGGAAGAGATCGTTTTTAGCGATAAGGCCGCCACTTGTGGCACTAGCTCAGAAGTGTTTTTTATCTGGCTGTAATTTTTTTTGTTGTACACAATAAAGAGTTTCTATCTATTATTAACAACATTTTTTACTAAGGGAGCAACTCCGAAATCACAAAAAAAAAATCATTTGTTCTATAGAAAACAGTCAAAAAAACAGCCAACAAAATGTATGGAACTCCAGATACTTTTTTCGCGATTTCAGGTTTGGTCCTATAGTAAAAGTTGTTAATAATTACGAGTATAACGGAACCCTTTCGGCATAGTACACCCTTTCCGCGTAACCCAGTAGATCTGTGTGGTAAGTTAAAGTAGTTTCTAAAATCAACATAACATAGCAGAGAATCAAAATAACACCTAGGTATTATAAATTAATCTGAATCAGAATTGTTCTCTCCATCGCTGTCTTCAAGTTCAGGCATCGGAAATCGCAGAACCGCCGCTATACCGGTCAGCTGGTCCAATTCTGAAAATGCAAACATAATATAATGTCTTCCATTATTCATTAACTATCCTATCATGTTCCCATTGTTGGGACACAGGCCTTCTCTCAGAGAGAGAGAGAGAGGTGGGCCCTTAATCCTCCTTGATGGCTAAGGACATGTTGACGAATGTCATTTGTTTTTGAACATTTTTTTAACTTGTAGGGCATACCAATTTATATAATGGGGTATTTGACCGTTCTTACGGAGCGAAAGTTTGAGTGGATTTCGATTAATTACGGACTTAAAAAAAAGTTATGGTTTACTTGTTTTATTAGCCTTTACAATTACGGCTTTATTTTTTAGTTTTATACCCAAAAATCCAAATACCTAAAATTGTACAGTACATTTTTTTATATGATCCTTAAGCAGTTTCGAGGTATAGTAAAAAAGTGGGTGAAACATGTAGACATTTGAACGATAATTGTGCTAAGGCATGTGGAGCCACTCATCCCGCATCTTCAGCTTTTTATTTAATTATTGAATTGTAAAAACTCACGTTCACCAGAGACATGCATGCTCGAGAAGATCCGTACATCGCCCCCGTTCTCCCGCACGGAGTCTACTATGGCTACGTAATCTTTTCGCTGCTGTATGTCTTGGCATCTGCAAAAATAAGACACCTACTATTATTTCCGAGTCACCTGAAAATACGTGTACATTACCCTTAGTACAAGATTTGATAGTTTTCGAAAACTTTTTTCGTTTTCGTTTTGATGCATACATTGCTGGGCTGAAAGCTATTCGAAACTATTTGAGTGAAGCAACCTATACTGCCGATTACTACCGATTTTAGTTCATCCGCGTTTCCGCTAGAGGCGCTTTACTAAAATGTATGGGACAATACGGAAACGAAAAAAGTTTTCGAAAACTGTCAAATCTTGTACTAAGGGTACAGGGCATAGAATACATAATACACACATAAACTTCACACCGCAAAGAAATTTAAATAAATAAGGACTCTATCTACGAGGCAATAAAGTAGCAATTCAACTCGAACAGCGTTGGGTACCGCCCTATATTCACCTAGAAAGCCGCTCCCTTTCTATCACGTAGCTGTATCTCTCCTGACGCGGCACGTGTAACGTTAGGGCTGTCTTCTTGATATTTACACAGAATACTAATTAGTATTTACTTACCAGCTATGTTGCCTATGTAGTACCTAACTTACCTATTACTTTATATAATATTATTTTCTTTAATTTGAATGACATTTAACCTGCACTAAAAACTGCTAAAAATTGCTTATATAATTAGTTCAAATTATAATTTCGATTCCTTATTCTTCTTTTTAACCGACTTCAAAAAAAGAGTAGATTCTTAATTCGACTTTTTTATTAATGTTCCTTACCTCATAACTTCCGACTGGGTGAACCGATTAAGGTGATTCTATTTTTATTTGAAAGCTGGTGGTTCCCATGTGGTCCCATTTCAATTTAGTCCAGATCTAACATTTTTATGAAGTCGGTTTATTGTATTGATAATTATTATTTTAACACCTGTAAGCGCAGCAGTATGTTTTATACGAATTACAAGTTCGTTTAGAAGTCAATGTTCGTTGCATAAATCGTGGCTAGCGTGTAAGCCGAGCGGGAGCGGAGCGGCCACTGTATAACACCCAGTCGAACGGTGCGCCGGCCGAACGTACCTAAACTGCGGAGTGAAACCCCCCTGAATAAGGTTACGCGCAAAGGGTATACTAAGACGAAAGGGGTCTGTTATACTAATCTTTATAAACAACTTTTATAATCAGACCAACCCTCAAATTGCTAAAAAAATATCAGCTGTTTCCACCTGATCCCATAAAAAAAAATATAGCACACTTTATAAAGTGTGCTATCGAAATAAAGCAAAACCTCAATATTTTTTATTATAAACATTTTTTTATGGGATCAGATGGAAACAGCTGATATTATTTGCAAGTGTATTAATAAAATTATACCTTCTCTTGCTTTATATGAATATTTATCTTATTAACATATAAATAAAGTGGATATCCAATTAGATATTGCCATATTTTTTTTGTCATATATATACTCAATACTAAATTTGTTTATTGCGACATGTGTATGCATGCAGACCTTAACTGACATATTTTTGAATGAAATAACAAATATCTTAAAATACATATAGTACATATGACCCTGTTAGGATATGGCAACAGGAAGAAAGGAAGGGTTTTTATTTGTATATAGTCGAAATTACCCTTGAAAAATCGTCTAGGGTGGAGTAACATTTTGATTCTAAGACAATTTTGAGTACATTAGTGAAGCTGTTTTCTTAGTCTATGTCTTTTATTTTATTTGGTATTTACCTGAAAAGTTTGTCCGAAATCATGAGTATTTCAATTGCCTGAGACTCGTTTGCTTTCTCTATGTGTTTCTTCCCATAGAAGGCCTTGGCGGGCTCTAGTTGAAGCATTGTGTAGAAACTCTCCAGTAGTTTAACCTCACTCGCTGCTTTCGTATCCGATATCTTTGCTATTACTGCTGGTTCTTGCAGGACCTCTGTAATTCAGAGTTTGTACATAGGTTTTTTGAACTGAAACAGTTTTCTGCAGCCTTCCACGATACAAAGTATTCTGTCCATTCTCATGATGTAATTCAAGCTATTATCGTACATCACCCAATTTCAACAAGATGGTTCAGCCAATTAGGTGAGTAAAACTCATGCAAAAAATAATGCATTTATGTTAGTAAGTGTGATTGAGGAAATAGATAATCGACATATTGTGATTCTTTTTTTATTACCCGCGGACGCAAAAAGAAGGGTGTCTGTTTATGGCATCGTAGCTCCAAACGGCAATCAGAAAATCTGTTCAGCAGTTTGAAGATAATCAGTTTTTTTTTTTTATAGGGCTATTAAATGTCTTAATTTATACTTGTATAATTTAATAAGAAAATTTAAACAAACGACTTCATAAAAATGTCAGACCTGGTCCAAATTGAATTGGGACCACACGGGGATCACCAGCTTTCAAATAAAAAAAAAACATCAAAATCGGTTCAACCAATCGAAAGTTCAGAGGCAACAAGCATAAAAAAATATATAAAAAATTAGAACCTCCTCCTTTTTGGAAGTCGATTAAAAAGACTTGCTTTCACATGACACAGTGATATTTCTCCTCAGGAAGAATTTATCTAAGTTTTAGAAGATATTAGCTTATCGAACAATTATGTATAAGAGGGCAATACTATAAATGTGAAATCAACCTTTTTTGTCTTTTCAAACCTAAGGTTTATCTTAAAAACAAGTTTTTATAGAAAAATTTGTTTCTCCAACCAAGCTTTTATGAAATTAGTAATGGGAACATTAGCCCAAACACTTCCAGTCTACTATTATCCATCGAAGGAGTGCCGTTGTCCACCATCACCATCATCAAATCAGCTCGCTGTCACCATAATATTGTATTGTCATTGGAACAATCGAGCACCAGGAAGTGTGTCAAATTTGATTACAGACCTGTCTTTTCCAGGTCACCAAAGATCGTTGTGAACAGGAATCAGACAGTTTCGCATTTATAATACTACTGGGTAAGTTAACCAACTTCAAAAGAAGAGGACGGTTCCATTTACCAATTGTTTTTTTTTATACTTGTTCACAGATTTCTCCGCCAACTGTTAACTGATTTAAAAAAAACTTGTTTAGTAGGGTATACTTCCAATTTAGTCCTATTGTCTCCAAGTCAGGATCTGATGATCGAAGAAGATCGGTGATCCTAGGGAAATCTAGGGCAACCCTCAAATTTTATAGGCACTTATTACGTTTTTCATATATTTTTGGAGTAATATATTAATGTGATGAAAATTTGAGGTATGGTTATATAGAAAGAAGGACATAGGATTACGTTGTGTAGTGAAACATTTCAGGAATTCAAAAATCGCCGAGCGCATCTATTTTACCTTTAAGTGAATGTTTGAATCCAGAAGATGCCTTAACCAAGAGAAACTTCCCTCTATTATCAAGCATCAACTTGTTATCAGTCTTGACAGCTTGCTGGACCATGTATTCATAGAACTGGTCCTTCACAAATCCTGGCGACGCCACAATCACGCATTTGACTATGTTGAAGTCTACATGACGAAAGATGCTTTGCATCACAGCTTCATAGAACTTGTTTAGGCCCTGGAATTTAAAAACATAGTTTTAGCAAGATTACTCTATGGCATTCTGATGTTAAGTCAGTTTTGTTTATTTAGTTAAGTGGAGTTTTTCAAAATATAAGATGTAACATTGTGAGATATATTTGTGAGCATTCCCTTGTCAACCCCAAACAGTATTTGTCTTTTAAAGTTCCTCACACACCCGGTTGCCAGTCGACCCGATGGAGACCCTTTCATAGTGGGCTAGTATTTTACTTGGGACCCCTACAACTTGCGCTTGGCTAGCAGATAGCACCATGGTTTATATTCCAATAGCTTCCAAAACAATCTCGTCGCAAAAATCCAGTCAGGGTATTCCTAGACATCACTCAGCCAAGGAATGGAACAACCAGCTGGGTTCTTTGTTTCTTGAGATATAATCTGGGCCTTATCTTCTAAGTCTGGATGCTTTATCTTCGACCACACAGTAGCTTACCAACCGGCGAGTTGATAGAAAAACTTAGAGACAATTCAATGTAGCTGTGTCCAGGAGGTGGTGATCAACTGGCGACCGAAGCCTACCACCAGTGGTTTCTTTGCTTCTCCTTTTTGCACTACTCAGGGGTCTTGTGGTGGTTCCTTAGAGTAAGGCTCACAGATGAAAATACACAATAAACCCCTAAAAGGTGTCAACATTAGGCACCGTGTTATCCCCTTCAGATTATCTTCTCCTTTATTATCCATCTGTCCAGAATTTGCAATTCTTGATTTAGATGACGCCACATCCTCAGACAGCCCTGTTCTAATTGTAAACACCACTGTTGCTTTATAATAATGAATAATACCTTTTCATGTTGCTGTGTGAAGCCCTTCCGTTTCCTTGGTATTGTCATATCAATCTTCGTCCGCACCAATGTCATAGATGGAGTTATGAGACACACATGAGCAAGCCCCTCCTGCATGACCACAGCCGCCACATCAGCGGTGGTAGCAGGGTCACATGCCATATCCACTCGCTCTAACGCCACTGAGTCCCAGCATGACTTATTGAGCACAAACTTTTTGTTCTGCTCTAAATCTAATGTATGATATGCTCCCATCTGAAAAATATCATACCCATATGAAAAAAGATTGCAAAACTATTAACAAACCAGGTTGACTGTCAAAGATACAGGGTGTAAGGGAAACACTGTCTAAACGATAATATCATGGGGGAAAAAAATTGTGCCACAGCTGAGTGGACTTTATGTTAATTAAAAGTTACCTTCACATACTGGTTCTCGACAATATTCCGTCCCTTCAGTCGAAGCTTACGTGCTTGTGTATCAAAATCTATATTCTCTACTTTGATGGTCAGAGTTGTCCTGACTTTAGAGCTTGTGGAAGAACCCGTAGATGACTCTGTCTGGACTTTGCGCAATGTAGACGCCGTGACCGCATCACCCTCGGCAATGAGGTTGTATGCGTGCCACATGTCCTCTTCTTCCTCAGCAATAAGCCCGATACTCCTAAACAACGGAAACATAAAGTTAGCACCCATACCACGCGATAAAGGATATTGTATAAAAATTTTAGGTACTCGTTACTCACCCACAACCATCTTTCTCGATATGTTTGTGAACCAACTTCATTTTTATTATTTTTATGCTAAGACGTAGAAATATAATCTTTACCGATTTACCATCTGTGATGTGACGATATCATTTTTCAGTTTTCAAAAATAATTTACGATTACACTCCTTTGCTTTGCCTTGCTATTTACCGTCTTACTTAAAAATCTTTTTACATTCTTGAGAGACCTTTGATCTGCGGATCAAGCGAAATTCTTACCTAAAACCAAAAAAAAAGTTGCGAGGGCTTTGAAAGCGCTCTCAATAGCTGTCAAAATTTTACCACTGGCCGGACGTTGTTAAGAGACCTTTGCGAGGCAATATGGCGGCTTTTTAACCAATCAGCATAGATCACAGTATATATCGGCCAATCAGCATTTAGCTGATTGAATAACATTCTTTTAGGTTGTTTTTTTGTTGTTTGGCTAAGTTTTGTGGTTATTTATCATGGATTTGTGCAATTTCCGAAGGGATGTGGACATGTTACGCCAATTTAGAGCTCCCGCGTTGAAAAGAAGGATACGCCAGAGAATTAAGGCGTGATCCGATACATGGTATATATGATTTATCGGATGATGAATTTCGGCTGAGGTACCGTTCCAGCAATGAAAATATCCGCCGGATTTCTGACTTGCTGAGGGCAGACCACGGAACACTATTCTACAGGTGAATCTGCGAGGTGGCGGCATCCCTGTGGAACTGCAAGTAATGGCAGTAATCAGATATTGGGGCCACCATGAGGTAGATAAAAAATACTTATTTTGTTCAAGTTTCGTGTTATGCAGTATGTATGTGAATCCAAGATAAGTAAGAAAGTTATGTTTTATTTTTAGATCCAAGAAGACTGCGCGGATTGAGCCAGCAGACGCTGTCACGTGTGGCCCGCAAAGTAGCAATAGCGTTGGCTCCCAAAAGTTCACAGTAGGTACATAAAAATGCCTTTGAATATTATGATGGAAAAAGCCAACGCTATCAGCAAGTTTGAAGCTATTTGCGGCCTTCAAGGGATTATGGGTGCAATAGATTGCATGCACCTAGAAATAATGAAGGAGACGTTGGCCAGTATCACATCAACAGTAAGAGACATTTCTCTATCAATACCCAAGTAAGTACATATCTTGCACAATGCCATTCCAGCTTGTATATTATAATCCATGTCGGTATTCGTAGAACGGCATGCAAGATTTTATAGTCACGCATAGCTTTCTAACCCTGCCGCACACTGCTACTGTGTTAGGAAGACAAGGTCAAGTCCCAGCAGTGGGAACTCATGTTTATAGGTATTATGATAAATCACATGTGTCACTGACATTGCTGGGTGCAGCTAGTTATCAGTAAATAATTTTTAAATGTAAAAAACGATTTTCAGATCGTCTGTGATGCTGACCTTAAAATATGTGACATCGTGGCACTGGAGGCAGCACACATGATGCGTTTTAACAACCGGCATATCCGAACCCGCAATGTTGTTGAAAGGTACTTCAGTGTCTTGAAGCAGCGATTTCTGATATTGCTGAAATTGATGAGGGGTAACTATGCCAATATCAAAACTACGATAGTGCTGTTCTGCACAATTTGTCGATTCTTCACAAAGAACTAGGTGAGTTACTCTTTTTTTTATTAGCTTTGCATCTAGCATCTCAGCTTTTTGTTCGAAGAGGATCGGAGAGAGGGTTAAAATAAAAATAGCCTTTATTCTCTGATCCAATTACACAATTATATACTAGTTATACTTACTACTTAATAAAAAAAAAAAACAATACTTAATTCTAAAAAAAAATGTTTGTAACACCAGTTTCAGAATCAGGTTGTCCTCACTGGACATAGGCCTCCTCTAGAAGTGGCCATTTCTCCCTATCTCTGGCTATTATGCGCCACCCTTTTGGTAGGTCAGCCTCCCACCTTCTATGTGGTCGTCCCCATGATCTCTTCCCATCTCCGGGGTACCACAATATGACCTCTTTGATCCATTTTTGTTTAGGGAGTCTGACTACATGTCCTATCCAATGCCATTTTAGTCACTTGATTTTCTGTGAGACATCTGTCACGCATGTGGCCTTCCATATTCTGGTCAGTCTTCACTTGTCCTTCAGCTTAATGGGCAACATGCTTCTCTCCATTCCTTGTTGACATACCTTGAGTTTTTGGGTGCGAGCCCTTGTTAGGCTCCAGGTTTGGCACCCATAGGTAAGTATTGGTAGAATACACATGTTGTACACTTTACGCTTGGCAGGCATTGGGATTTCTTTGTTCTTCAGTTTCTTTTAGTGTAATGAGCTCAGGTGTAAATAACAAACAACACCTGGGCTCGTTACTGGAGAAAGGGTTACATTCTGTTAAATCTACTGCTTCATCCCACTGGTAGTCTCAGGGTGCTTTGTGTGACAGTGGACATAATTGTATCCACCCGTTGTCCCACCAAAATAAGTTTTAAATGTCTGGCTATTTATTTTTCTATTAATTCATTAACATTTCTCAGAATCTCCACTCTCAAATGACTAGATATAGGAACATTGTAATGCATTGAATATGACAATCTCCTTTTTTTAACCGACTTCAAAAACGGAGGAGGTTCTACTGTATTTTATTATGTATGTTCAACGATTTCTCCACCAATTATGAATTGATTTTGATGATTCCTTTTTTGTTTGGTAGGTCTTACTTCAGAGGTGGTCCCATATAAATTTCATCAAAATCAGTTAAGTAGTTTGGTTTTTAAATAAAACTACTACTACTCACTGAAAAAAATATGTCATCCAAGTAAACAAAACTGCGTATTTACTAATTTTGAAGTCGGTTTTTTTAATTGATTATTTATTTCCTCAGATACAGCACAACTTTAACATGAAGAAATGACAAACAACGAGGACATTATCAATGATGACATTGGCTGAATAAGTCAAAGCATTTTTATGGAAAATAATTTATTATAAAATATATTACACTTACACAAAAACTAAACATGTATTTTAATTAAAAATCTTACATAAGAGCATAGATTTTAAATATGTAATCAAATACTAAACATATTTTCAGTACTAATTCTCTCATAGTATTTTTATAATTATATTAAATAGGTATGTATTTTTGATTAACTTTACTCTCGAGGTCTAGCCCGGATATTTGATAGGCATTGTTGGAGCTGAAGCCAACCCCAAGAGTCCCTAATTCTAATTCAAAGTTAGGGTGACAAGACCTGCACTGACACTGGCTGGGGTGTATTGTGCATTTAGCTAAACACATTTACATAAACCAGCCAAGCTCCTAAGATAACAGAGCAAGGCTTTGGGTCGCTGCCTAAACTATTCTATCCCTATTTTGCCAGGTGTTTTGGTATTGGAGACTTGTGGTTGTTGATTTTCTTTAAGGAGTCTCGACTTGAATCATGTCTTCTGTGGCCTTGCAATAGTACATGCTACATGGACTCGTTTTCGTGTAGAAAGCTCGACAGCACCTAAAAAAACATAATAACATTAGAACACATGACAGAGTTTTGACTTCCTACCTGATTGCACAAGTATATGGCAAGCAGGATCAATTTGCGAACCACTATAGCTGTGGGTAAAGACTTCGGCACGCCTTAATTAAATCTTATCATATTTTTTTTGTCACAATCCGGCTCCAACTCAGCATGATGCCGGTTGTAAACAACCGACGCTGGTCTTCCGTTGGGCCGGCAGGTGACTTCACGCACGAACGTACCACACGGCACGTGCACAAACTAACTAAATGCTTAATTTATTGAATATTTAACTAAACGAGCAATTATTAGACTGCCCCAGTGGCTCAATTGCTAGTGAACCTTCCTTCTGCGCTTATTGGCGCGGGTTCGAGTCCCACCTACAACAAACTTTCATGTGATGAACAATTGTGTTTGTTCCATGTCTAGGTATTAATATCCATTTAAGTATGCATTTAAAAATACACAGAGGGAGTGGTCTCGGATTCTAATTGTCGCGAGGAACACTGAAGTACAAGCAACAGATGGTAGAAGTAACATGTTTATCTATTTTTTATTTATTTGAAGAACCAAGGTTTTGGAGGAATTGTAGGTTGTATTTGGCCATAAATATTGCCTGTGGTGTTCTTAGACCTCTGGCAGGCCATATTCCAAGTAGTTGTGGTTGGCAAACAGAGGAAAGATCATGGGTCATGTTAGAATAACGCCTTGGCATAATGAATCGAATTTGAAACAAGGAATGGTGCGTGGCCTGTAATCCAAAACTCTTGGACCTCTTTTATAATAGATCATGTTAATTCGTGCATTTTTAAGGGTCAGCATACAACTAAAACTTGGTAATTACCTTTTCCTGTTCACTCCAATTTATGAAGCGATTTTTTTTTTACGAGCTCCATTTCTAATCCTTTTTATCCTTAAATTTCGGCTCCAGCAGAGTGTTTTCGCTACTGAATGCTGAAATCGAAACTGTTCACTGTTGAAATCGGCTTGTTTTCACTAACACAAGTTAAAATATTATTTATTTATACAGAAAATGCGCAAAAATTTAACCCAGATTGACACACGCGTGCTCTGAGTACCGTCAAATTTGACACCTGACATTGACATTCATATTACCACTGACGTAAAAATCAAAATTTTCAACATTATTCGTTCAACAAGAATTTTAGTCGATTATTTTTGCTATAGTCTGCGCCAACTGAATGATTTTTGTTTCTCTGTGGGTATTTTATCTGAGAGAGGGATAAAATAGGTTTATGCAGATATATGGGTGAAAAAAAGTTGATCCTGGATCAAGTCTTAAAACGCCTCGCAATTGAGAGAGGTTTGCGAGAGGATTATTGTGAAGATTTTTAAGTAAGACGGTTACATTACAACAGTCTGTCGCGACTTAGAAGAAAAAAACGAGTATGAAACGAGACAAGAATGTATTGCATATCTGTGGCCAATGTGTGGTAAAGAATGCTCTTTCACTCACTTCCTCAACGGTTCTCGTTCTTTCCTTGATTGTCAATCAGTCCCGAATTCTCCCGTGTTTTGTATTTTTTCCTGAGTGAATTATTTAGGATTTTGTTTACTTCTCTACAACTTTTTACTAAAAGAGATACTTATTGAAAAAGGGTTTATATTACTAGTGTATGTTTTGGTGTGTGTAATGCCTCCGAAAAAGTATTTGAGCCAAACGAAGTGCGAAATATGCGGCCTCAAAACAGCACGAAAAAACGGCACAAAACGTGATTTTATGGCGAGATATCCTCTGGATGAAGATCGGTATGTAATCATTAGTTAAATTATGAGTCCCATATACTTCTTTTGAGCCAAAATATCTAAAAATCATCATTATCTATTTTGATTCTGAAAATAGTGTGGTGCAACGTAACGATATATTTATAAAATATCGATAACGATACTCTTATTTTTTAGCGTTAAGAAATTGGTGAAAATGTCGGTTCACGAAGATTTAGCGCATATACCGATCGAAAGTCTTCACCAAAATAAATTTGTATGTGGAAAGCATTTTGAAGATAAGGACTACAAAAGAAAAAAACAGTTGAAGAAATCTGCAGTTCCATCAATAAGACCATTGTTGTGCCATTGTCAGATGACAAATTAAAAATTAATTAATCATTTAGTTAATTAATTAATTAAATTAATCATCTAGTTTTGAAGTCCAAACTTTTGAAATTGTGCGGGACTTTTTTCGTGAAAAAGAACACATTTTCACGTTACTTTAAAAAAACATAATAACAATATCTATTTCAGGTCGTTTCATCCTACAATTAATTACCGCCGTGACGACCAGAACTGATTGACCGTATTATAAATCGATGGTGGCCGAGCGGTAGCATGTGCGCTACACAACTCAGTCTGTCGGCGTTGCGTCCGGCGTCAGGTGCACAATTATGTTTTTACTACTGTAGCTATACGAAAATTGATGAAGATGATAATAAATAAAAAACAACATTTTAGTCTGTGTTTTTATTGTACTTACAAAAATCACAATATACTGAATGTTGTGGCACAGATTTTGTTTTGCACCACTAAAACAAAACCAGTGGCGCAAGGTTCTGTAATAAATAATATTGGATTCCATATCTAGTAGGTATGAAATCGATATCGATACATTTTGGATAGGAGGTGGCACATCCCTATTAAACCTGACATTAAATCGTGTATAATTATTGACATAAAATCTTACTCCGACTTGACGTTTGGCAAACTTTTTTTGTCTATGGTGTCCCGTCTCTTCTTCTATTGTATTCTCTTTGCATTACAACCTCTTTGACAACCTTAATATACGCTGTCAAAACAACCATGTCAGAAGTCAAAACCATAACCGTGACCATCTAAAAGCAGTCACACTTTTGGCGCCAACGTGAAAAAACATATTGTCGTCTCATTGTATTATTTTTCTAAACTGTATTTTCGAGTATTAATGAGTAATAAATAAATTGAATTATTTATTATATGTTCGTAGATGTACTCGAGAGTGAAAAAGGGTATATAAGGCGGTAAAACGTCTGTTTTCGAGTTGTTTCCAAAGCTCCATAGAAGCCTGTTGTAAAGTCTCTACCACTCTACTAGGGCATGACTTTGACTTGGCCGTAACTTACATTGCTTGACTTTGACTAACTTGTTTGACTTGACGACATTTTATAAAACTTGATAATATTTTAAGATTATATTAATACTTGAAACTGGCAAATGCATAAAAAGTGCGACGCCAAATACCTCACAGAGAAAAAAAAAACTGTATTTAACAATGACATTGACAATTGTTGCCGACATTTGGCTTTGGGCACCTACAAAATATTCTGTTCCGTGGTTTTAGCATTAAAATTGCATTTCTTTACTGTGGCTGGAAATAAAATAAGCAAACGGTAAGATTTGTTGCATTAAATATCTGTTTATTATCGTTGTTGTGTTGACTTGTCAGCAGGCAGAGGTTTCATGATGCCTAGAAAAAGGAAATCTTTCGAATGTAGCAACGCCATTTTGTACAGGAAAGTCCACTTAAATAAATTAAACCATACAAGCAATTACGCAATTATGGTGGGACATTTGAAAATATATTATAAAGTGGGTAAATCATAGATAAATAGTATAGGGTAAATCTATAGATGTCCGTTACTGGCGTAGATGAAGCACAGCAAAGAGAATACAATAGAAGCACAGGTGGTGCGATGTCCCCCTCTCCACCTCCCCACCAACCCCTCTGTCTATGTATGTTTATTTTTAATTTAACATCACTTATGCTATTTTGATTTGATGGGGTAGGAAAAAGGATAAGATTTCCCTTCCAATCTCCCTGTCTAGGAAATGTTTATTTTTTTGTTTTTATGCATAAATAGGCTTAATTTTATAGATAAGAATATTTTTCTGTTACTCTTTTGGACTCTACGTACTAGAGTTGGAGTTCTTTTTGTCAGGCACCAGGTGAGCTCCCGCCAGAAACTCATGCTGTTTTATTAAGCACTCTAGGAATAGGGTCCACAAGATATTGGTATGTGGCATCGGGGTGCTGAATCGGTTTTGTGACTCATTTTGACCTATCCTACTCAAGTCTGTGCCCTATGTCGGATCTGTCAAGAATTGAGTTTCGTTACTGTATTTTCTTTAAGTTTTTTTTCTCGTAATTAATTCAAAACTCATTTCCTAGATCCTACATAAACAAATATCACAGAATAATAGTACAAACAAGTTCAATGCTCAACATATTTCTTATGCTTGTACAAGGACATACATTAAAAGTAGAAAATTACAATATTCAGTGCTAATATTATCAATAATTGTTATTAAAATTTTCAGGTATGGGCGATACAAGTTCTCCAAAAGAGCAGCTGAACCTGGATTGGCTGAAAAATAAGCTAGGAATTCTATGGACAGCGCATCAGCACTGCGGAATGTGTTTGGAAACTACAGGGATCTTTTACCCATTGCAAACAGAGTTTGCCATCAATGAGAGATCTATTAGTAGACCTCTTAAGGATTTAATTAGTGCTATTATGGTTTGTGATGTAAGTAATGATAAGAAAACAAACCCTGTTATTCACAAACATTCAATAAGCTAGTCTATGCTATGTAGCTGCTGATGAGAAATAAAAACATGCATGAAAGTAATATTTGACCTAAAACATACATATTGGGGAGGCCTATGTTCAGCAGTGGACGTCTTCTGGCTGATGATGATGATGATACATATTGAATGTTTCTGAATAAGACTATAAGTAACAGTTAGTTATCTACTATTATCTGCTAAGCCAAAGGAAACCAAGATTCACGATTTCAGGGTTGGTCCCAAATTGACATAGTTGTTTAATGATGAAAACAATGACCTCTTTTTGGCTTAGTACCACCATTATGTGTAACCCTGTATAATCATCATCAGCCAAAAGACGTCCACTGCTGAACATAGGCCTCCTCCTTTAACCTCCACACTGAACGACATCCTGCCATCTGCATCCACTGGATGCCCGCTACTCACAATGTCGTCAGTCTATCTAGTAGGAGGCCTACCTACGCTGCGTCTTCCGGTTCGTGGTCTCCACTCAAGAACCTTTCTTCCCCATCGGTTAACAGTTCTTCGAGCGATGTGGCCTGCCCATTGCCACTTCAACTTGCAGATTTTAATAGCTATGTCGGTGACTCTGGTTCTTTGGCGAATATCTACGTTTCGGATTTTATCACGCAAAGAAACTCCGAGCCTCCATTGCCCGTTGTGTGACTCTGAGTTTTTCCAAAAGGCCAACAGTAAAGGACCACGTCTCAGTACCATATGTCATCACTGGCAACACACACTGGTCAAATACCTTTGTCTTCAGGCACTGTGGTATCTTGGACGAGTAGATTTCACGCAATTTCCCGAACGCTGGCCATCCGAGTTGGATTCTTCGGGCCGGGCGACCTCTTTGTCTAAGTTGGACTTACCTAACTGAAAAATCTCAATAATGTTGGCATGAAACTGGAATAACTGTCTGTTACAGTACAACCTTTACTATAATATGATTTTTGTAGTGAAAACTTCTTTAGACGCTCTGAGCACTTGAGCACTTTATATTGTATACTAGCTGTTACCCGCGACTTCGTCTGCGTAGAACTACTACTTCGTGTAAATTTGTTTGGACTGAATAGGCTCTGAAACTATAATGAAACGATTCTAATGAAGCCGGCACATTGAATTATTGAGATTAACATAGGTAGACTTTTCCTGACCCTGATCCCTGACTTAACTTAGTTTAATACGTTTTTGTATACGACATTTTTTGTTTTTCCTTCTTTGGTCAAAACATGTAGGTTTTATGGACTCGATTGTGGTTTACTTATGCAAAAAAAAATTCTTTAGCTGACAAAAAAATTAAGTTAAAGGTACTGAGTACGAAACTATACTTAAGGTAGGTACTTATACACATGAAATAAAACAAAAACAAAACGAATTGCTAAACTAAAACTAAATGTTAAAAAAAATATACTATCCACATGGAATAAAAACAAAATGAATCGATAAAATTATATGCGAAACTACTGGAACTATTTTATTCACAAAACAACATTACTTACCTATTAATACTCAATAAAAACTATGCTGACCTTCTTAGGTACCGTAACTACTTACTAAATGTGAAAAAACTTAAAAAAACCTGCCTACTAATCTACTACAATAATGCGATACATAACTGCACCCCGCGTTTTCACCCGCATAATTCCGGGATCGGGATTGGGATAAAAAGTAAAGATGTCCTTTCCCAAGGTTCCATCTATCTCTATACCAAAATTCATCAAAATCGGTTCAGCGGTTTAGGCGTGAAAACGAAACAGACAGACTGTCTATGTCTTTCCCCAAGGTTCCATCTATCTCTATACCAAAATTCATTTAGTAGGCATATACGATACATAACTGCACCCTGCGTTATCTATCACTCGCATAATTACGGGATCGGGATCGGGATAAAAGGTTGCCTTTGTCCTTTTCCAAGGTTCCATCTATCTCTATACCAAAATTCATTTAGTAGGCATATACGATACATAACTGCACCCTGCGTTATCTATCACTCGCATAATTACGGGATCGGGATCGGGATAAAAGGTTGCCTTTGTCCTTTTCCAAGGTTCCATCTATCTCTATACCAAAATTCATTTAGTAGGCATATACGATACATAACTGCACCCTGCGTTATCTATCACTCGCATAATTACGGGATCGGGATCGGGATAAAAGGTTGCCTTTGTCCTTTTCCAAGGTTCCATCTATCTCTATACCAAAATTCATTTAGTAGGCATATACGATACATAACTGCACCCTGCGTTATCTATCACTCGCATAATTACGGGATCGGGATCGGGATAAAAGGTTGCCTTTGTCCTTTTCCAAGGTTCCATCTATCTCTATACCAAAATTCATTTAGTAGGGATATACGATACACAACTGCACTCTGCGTTTCCACCCGTATAATTCCGGGATCGGGATCGGGATCTGGATAAAAAGTACCCTATGTCCTTTCCCAAGGTTCCATCTATCTCTATACCAAAATTCATCAAAATCGGTTCAGCGGTTTAGGCGTGAAAAGGTAACAGACAGACAGACAGACAGAGTTACTTTCGCATTTATAATATTAGTAGGGATTGAATAAGACTGAGCCATTACACTCAGCCATGTAACAATCATAAGGGTAAAGTCCGCTCGAGTTGACTAAGACAGCGAGAGATTTATAGTTATTAACCTCGCCATTATGAAATTTTGACTTCTGTCATGTGGTCTTAAGCATACACCGTTTTTTTTATTAGACAGTTCTAAACATAGTTGACAAAAAGACATAGTTTGTGGTAAGGGAGCGTTCAAGTATTACGTAACGCAATTTTTGGAGATTTCGGACGCCCCATGTAACGCGCCGTAACGTTTTTCTGTACCCCCAAACACCCCCCCCCCCCCCCCTCCCCCTAGTAAATACCTGAAAGTCAATTATGCGGCGTCAAGTACCGGAAAGTCACTAAAATACCTTTATGTAAAAAATGCGCGAGAGAATCGTTCTATGCGACCGTTTTGAAGGGTTAAAAAAAAAACAATGTTACGTAACGCGTAGTTCAAACACGCCCCTATAACGCATCGTAACATTTACAAGACCCCCCCCCCTCCCCCCAAATTCGTTACGTAATACTTAACGCTCCCTAAGCAGTGCAATCACTTGATGATTCCTATATTGATATTAGTGTCTGTTTTTTATTTCAGATTGAAGATTATGTCTCCTGTGATATGATTTGTGAACAATGCACAGAAAAAACAATACAATCCTACATATTCATAGAAAATACCAAAAAAATATTTAACATTCTGACAGGTTGTGTGAACGACTTGCTTTCAAAAGTTACAGACCTCAACAATGAATTGGACCAAAACGAAAACTATAAAGATGCCAATGTAATGATCGTCATAGAACATGACAATGAAATTATAGGATATCATGACAAAAATACATCTCAGAATTATACTATACTCGCTAACAAACCTACGAAAAATCAAGACGGAAATAATGCAAAAGAAACAAGAGAGGAAAAAGTTGATGGAAAAATTAACCCACAAAACAAAGAAAACAAGCCAATATCGACACAAAGAGTTATCAAACATCCTAGAACTAAAGAAGTAATAAAAGTGGATAAACTTATAGCAAAAGATGATACGCCAACATTTTCCCTTGAAGGGGGAAAGATAGTAATTGCCCCATTGATCACAAATAGTCCTTGTGCCCCGAAATATAACACATACACATGTAATTCATGTCCAAGTATTTTCACTACATATAGATCTTTGAAGGAGCATGAGAAAACCTGGCATAATACTACGATATACCAATGCAGATGTTGTAGCAAAAAGTACAATTCCCAGCAGTACTTAGACGTACACTATATTAATAATCACTCGAAATCCAGATGCAGGCATTGCCACGAATTATTTGATACAAAAGAAATAAATGAACATCTCAGATTAAACCATGAAAAACAAGTGAACATTTGCCAATACTGCGATCTTGTTTACTATACATCAGAACAATTGGAGACACATTTTAAATCTACTCATTTGACAAACAATACAGTTAATAAAAATAAAAGTCAGTGCCCCATGTGTCTTAGAAATTTCAGTGACATTGAAATAAAAACGCACAAGTGTAAATTCTCTTGCTTAGAATGTCTATCCACACCATGTGTGCACTACAGCTATTTAATGTCTTACAGGGAACAGATTCTAAGCCATGCAACTAAAATCAGATGTATAGATTGTGATTTCACTACGAAAAGAAAGGAACAATTAATATCTCATGTTAATAGGGAGCATTTAGACCACCATCCTTTCACATGCAATACTTGTGGAACTCAATTTTACACAAAATTGAGCTTGAAAACTCATATTGTACAATTTCATCAAGACTTGAAATGTCAATACTGTGACCATGAGTTCCGGAATGTAAAGTTTCTGCAGAATCATATAGAGCTCTGCAAGGATATAGCAAGGTCGTATCCTTGTGAACTCTGTGTTGCCTCATTTAATACAGATTCAGAGTTAAAAAAACATACAAAACTTAATCACAGTGATATTGTATTCCCTTGTACATTATGCAAGAAGGAATTCACAAATGAATCTACACTTAAAGAGCACCACATAAGAGTACATAGCGGAATACAGTACAAGAAACGAAGGAAATTCATTGAGTGCACCCTTTGTGATATCACTTTTAATAATATTAAAGAAATGCTACAGCATGAAGAGTTACATGACACAAACGAACTGTACCCTTGCAAAGTCTGTACGAAGAGTTTTTCTAGTCTGAAAAAAATGTACTTACATAAGCAGAAACACTACAGTCAAAAGACTAAATGTCACACTTGTAATAAACTTGTGGGGACAGCATATATCAGTAGGCATACAGAGATTTGTAGTCAATTCAAAACTGATTTGCCCCATGCATGTGAATTATGTGGAAAAACATTCAGTGAAGAATCTGCTCTGCAAACCCATCGGCTACTCCACGCTAAGCCTACCCCATGCTTATACTGCGATAAACTGATTAAACCCACATCCATGAAAAAACATATTGAAATAAAACATTCAATTGATTCTGTAACGGATAAAGCTATATTTAAATGTGAGTTTTGCAATTACACAACAAAGAAGAGAAACGAATGTGAAAACCACATCAATAAAATGCATTTGAAAATAAAGCCATATGTGTGTGAAGTATGCAGTAAAGCATTTTGTGGGAAGGCAAGATTGGATGAGCATATGAAGACCCATACTGATGATAATATCTGCTTTTGCACATTCTGCGGAAAAAGGTTTGCTAACAAAGTATGTCTCAAAATGCATACGAGAAGACATACAGGTGAAAAACCTTATGAATGTAATATATGTCATGAGAGATTCCGATCCTCTAGTATAATGAAAACGCATAGGCTTAAAAAACATCAAGATAAGACAATACAGTGTCCGCTGTGTGACTCAATGTATCATTTAGTGGCTGAGATGCGATTTCATGTTAAAAAAGTACATTGGAAAAGACGAGAGCCATTTGATTTCAAACAGATTGTGTCTGAGGAGTTTCATCATTTGTTTGAAGACCGAAGACTTCAAAAATTAGGTCAAGATGCTTGAACTTATAATTATAAACTAATCTAGATTTCTATATAAATATACCTTTACAACATATAAGTTTTTTATTTTAACACTATAGGCATATAATACATAACTATAGGGTGCATTGGTGTGAGACTGCGGGCCTCGTCATTGGCGCACACTTACCATGTGCAGTCTCTATGGCTGTTCATACCAAGTACTTAATTTGTGTTAGGGTGTTGTTAGAGCCGTAACATCACGCACGTCAACATGACTGACGTCAACCAACAAGAGAAAAAGAGGGAAATTTTATTCTCACTCTCTCCCGTTGGTCAGACGGCGGTTCGTCAGCGAAGTTCGATACGGCTATTACTATATTTGTCGTTTTCCACACACATTTCTACCTACTTGTTTTTGAACAATAGTTGTTTTATTCTTAGGTATAAGTAATACACACTTGACGATGACATTTACAAAATAAAAATAACAATTTAAAATTAACATGACACATTATAAGTTGTTTGCACTGCAGAACCCTGTAAGTTTGCCTGCAGAGTTTTTGAGTAGACTTGACTGTGGCAACCGTGCAGAGCCTAACAATGGTAGATTAGTGATCTTCTTCACATGAGATATTTGGCGGTTATAGTTTGAGGGTAAAAGATCACCTACTCGCGTGTGTAAGTAATCTACTTTTCATCATTAGTAAGCTAAAAAAAACTTGAATTGAAATCTTCCTAAATGGTTCGTCATATCATAAAGTCTTATATTATGTTAAAAAGTACCTTTGCTCCCAAATATAGTTTATCTGTGGCCCAAGTACGAATATTCACGTAAAATGCGTACTATCGAATTTCATACAAATTTAGAATTAAATGTGGTCGAATCCATTGATTCCTCATCGGTTGAACTAACGAACTCATTGAAGTGAGATTTTTTTCATTTGTTTGTATAGTTATTTAAAAAAAAGGCCTAAAAAGATGCTATAGTCATCACCTTTGATAATATACCTATAGTTTGGATATGCCTTTAAACTCGAGCTAGTACCGAAAAAAGTCTGCCAAAAACGGAAGGGGGCGAGGTAAACACGTATTGCACACACTGACATATTCTTACTAGTTCTACAAACGCACACTTCAATATTGAGTGCACACAACTGCAAATGATGTGATCAAATGGACGACCAAGGGGAGGTGTAAATGCCAAAGGGGAAACAGTACGTACGAGTATAAGACTTAAATTTATTTATTTTTCTGAGATAGCCACAGACAGCGTCCAAACACAACAACAACATAGAAGTTTGGTTCCGCTGTTTGTCGTGGTACTTTTTCATGAAAAGCACTCTAGGGCAGAATCGTCATCGACGTTATGCCCATCGTCAGACTAAATTATAAATATAATCTACAAGTTTTAGTTGATAACACTGACCTCCATTATACAAGTACGTGTATAATGGAGGTCAGTGGTTGATAAGTATTTAAGTTAATGTTATTTTTCTGTTTTTTAAGTTGTCCATAATAAATATACCGTATTATGTAAAAATTAACAGCAAGTGTGGGATTAGAGGTAATTTGGAGTTTTCAAATTAAAAGTCCAAAATCTAAAACGTGGAAAAATCATATCACTGTTTATTATTTCCCAAAACTTGTGTTTTTTCGAGTTATGATGTAAAAATTTGGAGGATTATTAAACAATCGTCAATTACAACTTATTTTATAATATATCCAAAACTTGAAAAATAAAATTTCATTATTTAAACTTGACTGTGGCTTAATAGACAATAAGCCGTGCCAAAACAACAAAAAACTATTTGAGTGACTTTAATTGAAATCTTTTTGACAACTTTGACTTTGACAATGACGAGAAAACGTCTCTTAATTTGGATTTGAAGTTCTTATAATGCTGCAAGTTTAGCGCTTTCTTTACTAAACTTAGCTATTTTTTGGTATGTTTTGCCACATACCAAAATATGTAATTTAATGCGTCTAGTGGAAAAGTCATGTTTTTTAAATTACCAAATCAAAGCAAAGTTATAAAATATGGTAATAATAATAAAATAGAATTAGTGGAGGACAAATTGCAATCGATTTAGTTAGTACCATGAGCCAAATACCTACTTATCTTTTAGAGCATAAAACTAGTAGGTACATCTGCCGGGCTAGCATGGACGCCACGACAACATTTTGACGACTCTTTTCATCATGCTAAAGCGAGGCAGGTGTTTATGAAACCGTAGGCATCTTGTTGCGCTGACAAAGTGACGACAAGATTTTGACGCGGTGCTCATGCTAGCTATGCAGGTATGGAAATATTTAACTTGGTTTAAACATATCAGAAAAATTACATAACTTACCTACTGAATCTAGTTCTATCATAAAATGTTGAATCTAGCGCTTTTTGCGCATTTGTTTGCATCGAGTAAGGTTTTAGATCTGGCAGCACTGAGTTCTCCGCCGAGCTACTGGGAGAAATGATGTAAATCTTGAAATTCGTCTTTTGTAATGTTTTTAGAACGTACTAAGCGGATTATTTACTAGATTTTCTGCCTACATAAATGTAGAGTTTCGGGTATATGTAGGCTTGGTGTGTAATTATCGGAACAAATATACTGATTAAAATGTGTGTGTAGTGTTAGTGTGTGATAACGTCAACGGTCAAGCTCAGCTGGTTCGAGGAGCGGTAAAAATCTCGCGAGTTTTTCTTTGGCTTACAGGTAGCACTTTACGTGCTCCATTTATTCAAGGTATGCCGTTATATTTATCTATTTTATGCTTGCTTTGGCCTCCTCAATAAACCCTCGATTTGTATTTTAGTAACTTGTAAGTACTTTTTAATTCTATAACACGTGTAATTTATTTACCGAATTAATTTCGTAGATAAAGAGGGCCAGATAGTGAACTTGCATATTTTTATTTACTCTCATTATTTACAATCGGAGACACTGGCCATGATCCAGATTACGTGTCTTGTTATTGCGCGGGAACGTGTGTTATTTATAGTATAATTGTCGGTCGTGATTTTTAGATTCGTCGCGTTTATTCATAAAATTCTATAGTTAGCTGTCCGTTTTCAGCGAAATGTGTAGGTGACCGTTGTCAAAAATAAGTGCTAAAAGTGATACAAAATGAGTGAAACACAAGAACCAACGCCAGAGGCCGTTGCGCCCCCGGCACCATCCTCGACATCATCGGACGCTGCATCAGTAACCAGCACCGTCTCATCCATACCCAAGCCAGATTCCACCCGACCATCATCTCTGCCAAAACCTTCAGGATTGAAGCTGCCGTCAAAAATCGGCCGTCTCTGCTCTAATGCCACCCCAAAACCAGCTGTACCCATATCTCCGAGAACTGGTAAGTTTTTAATATTGTTTTCGTAATCTCTAAATCAATGAAAAATGGTAAATGCTACTTCAATACTTCTTACATGTAAAATGGTATTAGTCAAATTATTGTATATAAAATACAATTACAAACTGCAATTGACAAATTTCTTTCATAGCATAGCATTATTATAGCTTGCCATTGTATTTTATTTGTAAAACTTTGTTGATACATTGAATCATTATCATTCAATTCAATGGCAGAGTTTGATGAAGAGATTAAGTACCTTGAGCCATAAATTGCAAATTGAATTCATCAGTCCAATAATTGATTTTCGCTAATCAAACCGACAAGGTCTTAGGGAGGTACACTAATTTAGTCCTAATGTTATCACATCCTGGGTTGAGTTGGCTCAAAAACCAGTTTGAAATCAAATTAAATGCAAATTTAATCAACATTTAACATTCAGCTATTTCAACTAAACTTTAAAACAAATATTTATGAAAACAAGTTTGTGGTATTTTTACTTCTTAAATACAGCGGTCTGAAGTGGGCCTTACCCTCAGACACAAGAGAATCATCGGTTCCAGTCGTCTCACTGTCTCCTACCAGTCAGCGACTTGTAGCTCTCACAAGTCTGATTCTACGGGATCTAAATAGTACTTTTTATATCTATATCTCTTTAAATTTATATCTTTAATACTCATATTATTCATAACAATTAGTCATTTATGTCACACAGAATTTAAATTATTATTGTAGTATATGTACATTTCATTACAAGAAATATAATATAATAAATATTAGGTACAATAATAGATCATTCTCTATGGGTATGGACATTAAATAATAACATTATGTCAATAAAATAAAAACAATCATCATGAGCCAGAAGACGTCCACTGCTGAACATAGGCCTCCCCTTTTAACCTCCACACTTAACAACATCCTGCCATCTGCATCCACTGGAAGCCCGCAACTCTCACAATGTCGTCTGTCCATTAAGAAAAAACTAAATAATCATAAAAGACTACAAAAAAAAATACAATAAATAATTACTATGTCAAAAAATAAATAAATAAAATAAATAAATAAATATCTGGGACATTATTGCACACATGGTCATCTGACCCCAAACTAAGCAAAGCTTGTAATATGGCTGCCAGAGACTGATATACATACATATATATTTTTAAATACATACTTAAATAGATATTAACACCCAGACATAGAACAAACACAAATGTTCATCACACAAATGTTTGTCCTAGATGGGAATCGAACCCACGCCCCCAAGCACAGAAAGTAGGATCACTACCAACTGAGCCACCGAGGCAGTCGATGGCTTATGATGATGATTAATTGATTAAAATGATTACTTAATATGTTAATAATAGACACCTGTCTACTTTAGGTAGAAAGTCATCCATCTTATAAAAATACTCTTATATCTGTTTGTTCAACAAGCGTCTTCTTTGATCTAAATTTAAATGGTATCATGACAGGGATCCTTTATATCATCTGAGAGACGCTTGTTATGTCGGTAATAAAATAACAATAATCCTTTTAAATAATACACACAATTCATATAAACCAGGATAATTAATAAATATAAGAATATTAAGCAGCCTACAGTTTTATCTGGAAATTTTCTATACAGAAATTGGTAATATTTTCGGGATAACAAAAACAGAATAATGTTAATCCAGGATTTAAGCCACCTTCATACCAAAATTCATCGAATTCCATTAAGTGTTAAATGAGAAGAAACATACTAGACTCGGTCCAAGCGTTTATTTGCACTGACAGCTGCAAAACATTGTAAAAAGTGAATGAAAACCACAAAGTCTTATAATTTTCACTAGGAATGTACGACTGTATTAGGTACCCGATATATGTCAGTGAAATATTAAAAGAAAATGTTTTTATGCAGCTTTTTACAATGTTATTGCAGCTATCAGAACAAATAAATGCTTTACCCAGTCTAACACAGTTACATAAAATTTCGCACTTTCAGAATATTAGTCAAGAATTCTGGATAAGATAATGTAAGTTTCTTATGGTAAATTTAGAGGTGATGGATGAAGGGAATTGGAGAAAGAATATGATTCTGATTCTATTTTAAAGTGGGGGTGATAAGACCTGCACTGACATCCCGCTTTGGGTGTATTGTGCATTTGCCCCTGCCAACCTACACAAACCAGCCATGCTCCCTAAGATAATGGAGCATGGCTTTGGGTCGCTGCCTAAACTGTTTTACCCCAATTTCGCCAGGTGTTGTGAAAGAATATGATGTGCGGTTATGAATAACAGGGTAGGACAATAATCACAATTCATTATACAATGCGAGTATTTATCTGACTTCTCACACATTTTGCAATGTCTGTGGCCCACTTTCATTTGAAGCATAACACGATGATAACATGTGCTGTAAATGGCTAAATCCGCTTTTTAATGACACTATTAAGGTGTACTTACTTTCTATTTGCAGAAAAGTTGACTATACAAAGATCTAAAGTCACTTCTAATTACCTCCATTTGGAATTATACGAAAATGGAGAATGAATGAATGAAATAGTGACAAGTTACAGCAGTGATCTAAGTAAGAGGCAGTTAAGCTTGTAGGATAAAACCAAATGCGTAGCCTCTTCTTTTTTTGGTTAAAAATTTTCATTAGATAACCATTGGATGGATAGATTTTACGTATAGGTTAGATGGGAATGTTATAATATAAACAATTATACGATTAAATAAATATGTACTAACATGTGATACAGATAACAATTAAATAAATATATACGAGTACATATACACGTAATATAAACGCGATAAGTACACACACATTGTATTATCATTATACTAATATTATTATAAAAGTGAAAGTGTTTGATTGTTGGTTTGTTAGTCCCTCTTTCACGCTACAACAGAGCAACGGCTCGACGTGATTTTAGCACAGAGATAGTTCGAGGGACAGTGACATAAGATACTTTTACGCCGAAAAAAATGCAGTTAGCGATGGAAAGACCACGTGGGTGATACCGCGGAGCTCTGCTCGATGTACATACATGAATTAGCCATGCGCTGGTCTGTACCCTTAGTACAAGATTTGATAGTTTTCGAAAACTTTTTTCGTTTTCGTATTGTTCCATACATTTCAGCAAAGCGCCTCTAGCGGAAACGCGGAAGAACTAAAATCGGTAGTAATCGGCAGTATAGGTTGCTTCACTCGAATACGAAAGAAGGTTTCGAATAGCTTTTAGCCCAGCAATGTATGGAACAAAACGAAAACGAAAAAAGTTTTCGAAAACTATCAAATCTTGTACTAAGGGTACTGGTATCGCTATAGTGCGTTTCACCAAAGAGTTTCCTCGCCGTAATGTTGGCTCCCCTGCACTTTCCCTGTAATGTGTATGGGAAGTGCAGGGGAGCCAACATTACGGCGAGGGAACTCTTTGGTGAAACGCACTAATATAGTGTAAAACATTCTACGTAATGTCAAGTGAAATTATGAAATTGCACGCATTATGAACTATTATTTATTCTGTGCCACGTGTACAGATAAGAATCCACGGCAGTTTTGTTTACGTTAGTACAAGTATTGCGTTAGGTCATCAGTGCTTATTATATCGATGAGATGCACGCGCGTGACCTCAGCCGCAACGACCGGTCCACAACCACTTTATTAAGGAGATTAACCCGAAATATTTATAGCCTTGGACGTTTCTGATCGAAACTAGTTATTCACAACATGGAGTATTCCATCTAACTTAATAATTCTCAGATGACGATGACGCCGATGTTCAAGTATAAATGTATCTCGATTATGAGTTATGGCGCCAACGCAAAAAAACATGTCGCTTCATTGTACAATTTTCCTAAATATGTGTATTTTTGAGTGTTGTTGTGTAATAATGGTGGAATATAATCCTTTTTTTTATAATTACTTATTGGATTATTTTTATTAAGTTTTCGTGATTAGACAAATTATATCATGAGGTAAAATTGTTTCCAAAACTCTGTGTTAGAAGCTAATAGTAAAGTCCACAACTTTTTTTCTTTTTCTTTTTAATCCAGCTTTTGCTGATTGTTGGAGCTCCAATCAACGGTGAGGGAGGAGATCATATTGGGCATACCTATTTCAGTAAAATACGTAAGACGACGCGGCTAGTCTGCCCAGTAATGGGCGAAAATAACAAAAAATATATTATGAAAAAAAAACCTCGATGTGCTCCAAAGACACAGCCGTAGCTTTGCCTAGTCTGTGATGTGCTTGACGATGCACATGATGAAATAGACTTCTGAACTCATTGGATCGTTTGTAGTCCTGTACAGTTATAATTCAAATTTGTAGACTCTCCTATTTGTTCTTGTGGTTTGGATATTGGTCTGTTTATGTCCCAGATATTTATTCTTATTATACACATTATTTCACAAAATTCTCGGGTCTAGCCCGGACATTTGGTGGGCATTGGTGGAGCCGAAGCAAACACCAAGAGGCCCTGTTGAATATAAAAAATACATTTTTTTTTACTGCTCCTGTGGCTCAGTTGGTAGAGAACCTACTTTCTGCGCTTGGGGGCGTGGGTTCGTTTCCCATCTAGGACAAACATTTGTGTGATGAACATTTGTGTTTGTTCTATGTCTGGGTGTTAATATCTATTTATGTATGTATTTAAAAATATATATATGTATGTATATCAGTCTCTGGCTGCCATATTACAAGCTTTGCTTAGTTTGGGGTCAGATGACCATGTGTGCAATAATGTCCCAGATATTTATTTATTTATTTAATTATGGAACATGTATAAAAAGGAATATGAAACTATTGTACAGCATAGGATTTAAAAAAAAACTGGGCTATTGAGGTGAACAACTATTATTATTAAATCGTATAGTTTTTAGTTGCCCTTTTCGTAGTAAATCGTCCTTTTATTCTACCAACGCTAAATGTAAAGTTCCGCTTCCATTATAATTATATTTCTTCTCTACTATCATTTCCAAACAAAAAAGTCATATTTTCATTTTTCATTCAACCTAACAATCTTTAGTTTTTTGTTTTTTCCATTTTCATTTGTTTTTTGTCATCAACCAGGATTACCTCGTATAAACAATCTCACCATCTCCTCTAATTATCACACTTCATATCACACTATACCTCCCCCCCCGCGGTTTCACCCGCGTGGTGATGAAAATCGGTGATGATAATGAACAGTAGCCTATTTGTTAATCCAGGACATAAGCAATGTATATTCAAAAATTTATCCAAATCCATCCAGCCGTTACTGCGTGATTGAGTAACAAACATCCATCTATCCATCCAAACTTTCACATTTATGATATTAGTGTGATTATCAATGATCTCCTCCCTCGCTGTTGATGGCAAATTTGCTCCAACAACGGGGGTAGCAGTAGCCAAGATAAAAAAAACTCATTGGATGATTCTGATATGACGTTTGTTACACGTTGACGTTTCGATCACAGGTTTCGATTCATTCAAATCAAACGGGAATGAAAGTGTGAAGATCGGCGCCGCGCGTATTCTTTGCTTTTTGCTCGTGCTGTGGCGCGGCGCGGGCGCTGTTGCGAGTTTCACCAAGCTGTGTCTGATGGCCGATTTGCGTCGGCTCCTGGACACGCACCAACCATCGATATCGTCTGTCAGTCTAGTTGACCGATTCGTGGCGGCTATCGGTGTTTTCACTCCAATTTGCATGATAATTATTTTTCAGTATGACTGAGATACCAGTCGCATATTTTATGGCTATATTATATTTAAAAAAATACCTCTATACGTAAAGCGGGTGAAAATCTATGAACGGGAGTCACCCCTAATTTTCCATTTAAGGTAGAAAATTTCAAATTTAAATGGGACTGCCCTCGAGATACTTAATAGCCTATTCAATAAATATATGAGACGAGCCGCCCGTCCCGGCTTCGCACGGGTGGAGATTTTTTTTGAACATTCTGGTAATAAATATACTCAGGGATAATGTAGCATTCTAATAGTGAAAGAATTTTTAAAATCTGTCGAATAGTGTTTGAGTTATTTCGTTAAAAACATACAAAAATCCAAATCTTTCCTTTTTATAACATGAGTGTAGATTAATAAAAACTCTGAAACCGTAATAATGAAATAAACCTTAAAATTGGTTTACAATCGGTGAAGACTATCCCGTAACATACCTATACTGCAACCGCTGAATGAATTCGTCTGACAGCTGCCATAACATTGTATAAAAGCTAAACGAAAACAGTACATTATTTGCTGAAACTGTCATTAAAAGTCTAGTGACAGTAAACTCGTATCATAACTAAGACCGCAATGCACAAGTAGGTACCATGCAAATGATGCGGCAATGCGGCAAACCGCTCTTTAGTGTTTATACCGCTATTTTATACTAATTGTAGTACCTAAGTACGTATCGTACGTAGATACTTGTATGATTATGAACCGTGTTTTACTAGACGAGTCTTGCAAATAATGAAACTAACAGCAGACAGCTCCGTTAGCTTAGTTGGTAGTAAACCTGCCTTCTGCGCTTGGGGGCGTGGGTTCGATTCCCACCTAGGACACACATTGAACATTTGTGTTTGTTCTATGTCTGGGTGTTAATATCTATTTAAGTAGGTATGTATTTAAAAATATATATGAATGTATATCAGTCTCTGGCGGCCATATTACAAGCTTTGCTTAGTTTGGGGTCAGATGACCATGTGTGCAATAATGTCCCAGATATTTTATTTACAACAAGTATAATTGTTTTTTTTAAACTCACAAGAGAGTTTACGTCTGAACAGATTTTCTTGAATCATAGCTAAGTACAATCTCGATCAAGTCACTTTTAAAACATAATTATCAATATAAAAATCCGACTTTATAAAAATGTCAGAACTGGACCAAATTAAAATGGAACCACGCGGGAAGCACCAGCATCTATAGATGTACTAGCGGACCCGGCAGACGTCCTGCCCGACCGGGTCCAATTGTTTTTAAACCTTCCAGGAACCAATTGAAATATACATACAAAATTTCATCCAAATCGGTCCAGCCGTTTAGGAGGAGTTAGGTGACAAACACACGTACAGAAGAATGATATATATGAATTAAGAAGTTCATCATCATCATGGTCAGCCAAAAGACGTCCATCCTGAACATAGGCCTCTCCCCCTTTAACCTCCACACTTAACGACATCCTGCCATCTGCAACCACTGGATGCCCGCGACTCTCACAATGTCGTCGGTCCATCTAGTGGGAGGCCTACCTACGCTGCGTCATCCGGTTCGCGGTCTCCACTCAAGAACCTTTCTTCCCCAACGATTTATCAGTTCTTCGAGCGATGTAGCCTGCCCATTGCCTCTTCAACGTGCAGTTTTTTATGGCTATTAAGAAGTTAAAGTATATAGATAGATACTTTATATATTTATTATTGTACCTTTAGAAGACACTGGACACAAGTGTTAACAATATAAATTATGTGTACCTATGTAGTACCGACCGACGCCTATGTATATGGATCGCATGCACCTGGTGAAGGCGAAACTGCTCAAACGAGTCACGTCACGTGAAGGTGTTTCTACCTGACTGTTTGTTACCTGCCTTACAATCGCTCCAAGGGCGTCGCCAGGGGCAGCTGCCGGGGGGCAGCTGCCCCCCGCTGCTGCTGCTGCTGCTTATCGCTGGCCCCCCCCCCCCCAGAGATAATAAAAAAGTGTAGCCAACTGAAAAGAAACTCTGACTGCTCTTGACTGTACCTACAATTCATATTTTCTCATCCTCCATAATATTAACTTCCCCCCCCCCCCCCTCTTGGGCCATGGGCTGACGACGCCGTTGGTCATCGCTCTTTGTTTTCTCCTGGGGCCTTACGCCTACCTGTTATAAACGATTCAGTTTAGGTAATTGCGAAAAGTTGCTCGACCGTAAGTCGTATCTCGGCGTTTTAAGGTTCGCGTTCACGTGATTTTGCAAACTGCATATTCGAGCCTGCGGTTAGAGTTAGGCGTAGGGGCCCTGATAGCCACGGTATAATAATATACGTTCACGTAAGATATTCCGACACACAAAGGTCACGTGGATGACACAAGCCTACGTCATCGATGTTTAATGTATAAAATTCGTGTTTAACTTGAATGGCTTCGCTTTAGCGAACAAACAGAATGACCATTGAAGTGCTTTTTAACCGTCTTCTAGAAAGGAGGAAGTTCTCAATTTGAATGTATTTTTTTAACCGTCTTCCAAAAAGGAGGAGGTTCTCAATTCGAATGTTTTTATTTAATGTTTGTTACCTCAGAACTTTCGACTGAGTGAACCGATTTTGATGATTCTTTTTTATCTGAAAGCTGGTGCAACCTTGTGTGGTCGAATTTGGTCCAGTTCTGACATTTTTATGAAGGCCTTCGTAAAATGTCAGTTCAGTTTTTTATATTGATAATAATTTTTGTATTTTATTGTTTCTCAATTTCTGTGTTTGTTGCAATGCAGTGGCAACTGGACAGTGACGTAGGCAGGTGTCACTCCCAGAGTATCCGACCTTGTTTTATTGGATCATGCTTTTATGTGACACATTTAGGCCATTTACTTTTGACGTCACAACGCAGACGGCTGGCGCATGGCGTCTGCGTCCAGTTTCCTTTTCGTATAAAAAACTCAACCGGCGATTTATGATCCAGTTCTTTATTCTCAAAAGTAAGCTTTGTTTATTGTTTTTATATCAACTGCGCAAAAAATGCCTGTTACAATTAACCGGTTGCTTGATACGACCTTCACTTGAAACTGTAGTTAATGCCTTTGGGTCCCGTTATATTTATTAGGTGTTGCGATCGATCTTGTAGCTGGAAATCGGAAATGGTGGCCATTCATTACTTTGGAGAGTCTATACTATCTCCAAGACATACCAAGCATGTTCATATTTTCATATTAATCATAGCTGTTATTGGATTTGTATGATAAGTTACTTTTAAACCGACTTCCAAAAAGGTTTGACAAAACTCAACAGTTTTTTTTTGTCGCGTATAAGTCTTCTTTTGACCACCAAGTCACCTGTTGGTAAGCGACGATGTGGTCGAAGATGAATAAAATAGATCGGTGATTATAGGATAGATCTACTTTTGGCCAACAACTCGCCTGATGGTAGCCTTTTTTGTGTTATGCGATATCTTCTCCAACTGCGAACGACATTGATTGGTTTTTCTTTATTGATAGGCTTGCTCTTTACCGCCACCTCGCCTGATTTTAAGTGATGATATGATCTACTATGGAGCATGCTTGCCCAGAAGTAACTGATTTACTCGCGATTTGACGACACCCAGATTATAACTTTCAAATTATTCAGGCAGCGCATTCCACTAGTCTGCGGTTCGCACAGGTGAATCAAAGCGCTTCATACTGGTTTTCGGAATATCAACCATGAAACGTCAATCCTTTTTTATTGAATAGGCTATGTCTCAGGGGTTTTCCATAAAGAAAATGTTCCACCACTATGTACCTACTTATGTACAAAAACTTAATAAACAAACGTAAGTGTCTTTTTTGATTTGGCTGATTTCCTAAAAAGTAACCACGATTTCAATTAGGGCATAAGCTACTTATAACTACTGAAGTACAATGAAGTAGTGCGACAAAACATCTCGCCGAGGCGGTCACCCATCCAAGTACCGACCGTACCCGACGTTGCTTAACTTCGGTGATCGTACAAAAACCGATGGTGAACGGAAATTTGTCACCGACTGGCACTTGGCCAGAATTTATTATTTGTTGTTTTATTGCTGTGTACTATAACGATGCCAAGTTTGACGCTTGTACGTATTATCGCCTTTACACAGAGCAAATACAAAAATACGTTTTACAAAAATGTTTGTTGTGTTTGGGGACACTTCTTTAGTTTTTTTAACTTTATTATCATTTCTTTGTTAATCCGCTATAACATTACATATTCTGTGAAAATTTCAAATGGCTATCTATTACCGTTCGAAAGATACAGCCGTTAAAATGTAGAACAGACATAGAGACACCTTAGGCTTAGTAATAGGGTCCCGTTTACACCCTTTGGGTACGGAATCCTAAAATTAAGAATATGAATCCCGATTATTAAACTTTCTGTGAAGTTGGTTGTTATTTTTTTGTACAAAATATGTATTATCATTGTAATGTCTACCTACAATAAACAACCTACTGAAATAAAAAAAAAACACTTGAAACAACAAACCAAAGATATACAAAGTACTAGAATGGGTAAAATCTTCAACGTTTCGACAGCTCGAATCGACGTTCAAGCCAAGTTATGCGAATCGTATATTGACAATAAACGATAAAAACAGCAAAAGAAGCCAAATTAAATTCCCTGCTAAGTATTTTCCTTAGCTTTACTCGTCAAGGATGGTAGTTTCTCTACAACTTATACTTATCGTGGGACAAAATGTTGTTTTCGTGTTTTGTTTCGGGGCTTCCATTCTATTGTTCGCTGAGTTTACTTTCCCCGTCAACAGACGTGACGTTGCCACCGAATGCTCGCTGTCTTCGTCAGTTCCATTCCTAGTCGTCGAAGTAGAAATACAAAAAAAATTGCTGGTCATTTTTCTTGAAGAGCGCCGTTTAACTTTTTACCAATTTTGGGTCTGCTTTCGAAAACATCAAAAGAAACGTCATTGCCAGAAACTAAATTACATACTTCAACAATACAACATACTTTTAGATTGTTATTGTCATAGCAGACAAACAGTGACTCGTTAGAAACACCATCTGGTTCCGGCAGCCGACATTCGCTGTGAAACTGCAGGCACGTTGGTAAATCGATACTCAGGTTCAGTTAATCGCAGTCGCGCCTAGGCTTACATGCTCAATGTAAGCCTAGGCGCCTAGGCTTCTGAAAATAAACCGAAGACGTACAAATCTCTCGGAATTACAATAAAATTAAGCTACCCAGTTTTGGTTAGCATAATATTGCTCTTAGTAATTCCACTGCGGCCTTTACTTTTCTGAGTCTTACAGTCCCTAATCCCGTTACGAGTACCTTCGCGACCTCATTCGCTTCTCTTTTGATACGAGCGCATTAGAGCTCCATAAATAACGTGCAGCTGCGATTTTAGATCGCCTATTTAGATTAAATATTATTTTATAACTTCATCGGAAGCCAGGTACAATTTATATAAGCGAGATCAATCGATTGGCAAGATCATAATAATTTCTTCATCACTGCTACTGGCAACATTTCTGCAATCTTTGTCATAATCTCTAATAACTTTTTATATTTTGATAACTTGAACATTAACACGTAAACGGTACGGATTGTAGTCATGCTTATCGGCTTTATATCTTCTTACATCGCGTGGCGTTTGCGTAAAAATACCTTTCTCTAAAAGCAGGCTTTTATTTGTCCATATAGATAAACATTTAAGTGATGAATTGATGCGAATTTGTGTACAGTACATAGTTACCAAATTTATACGGACGGATCCAAGGTTAGGTGAAATTAGTGCATTAGCTTATTTTGACCCTAAAACAAACAAATCAATGATACAATTAAGAGTTGATGTAAGTTTATCTATTATGTATAGCCGCTGCTATGTACGTGCAAATTAAATGCTGACAGATTCTAAAAGTGCAATTTACCACCTGCCTCGATGTACCTCGAATTTTCAAAGCACCGGCCCGGTCACATTCCACTCAACAGATATCTTCATTTGATAGGCATATCCCACTCGCAAAACTGCACCGAGTGTGGCGTAGTTGAAGACGTGTGTCATGTTGTGATGGAATGTGTCCGGACAGAAGCTGAAAGGTTCCGGCTGAAAGGTATCCACCTGTATACCAACCTTAACTTAAAAGATGTTGGGTGGTGTAACAGTGTGCTAGCTGATCCCTTATCAGAGGAGTGCAGAATACTATGCAAGATAGTTAAGCTATGTATTAAGAGAAGGAAAGATTTAAGAATAGGCCAATGGGGGTGGCATGGTATTGTCTTACTGAACCCTAATAGATAATATAAAGATTTAAAAAAAAAACAACTTGATTGTTTATGAATGAAGAGATGAAGAGAGAGAGAGAAGAGAAATGTAGTTGGCAATATTTCAGTTTACAGTATATACTTACTAAAACTTACGAAGTCGAGTAACCCCCCCTCTTGAAATTTTTGGCAGCGGATGGCGAATGCGGGAAAAGCAAATATGTATATACATATTTGCTTTTCTCTACTTCCGCCCGCCATTTTCGCTTCATCTACAACTTTATTGATCTATCCTCCTTCGCTGCCACGTCGTCTCTGAATACATGCGCTTTATAGAAACCACTTAAATTTGCATATAGCTCTGGACGTCAATAAATTTAATGATGGAACTATATGTAGAACTACTTCTAAGATGAGATCAGATTGCATACAACTGACCGTTTTATCGTTACTTCTAGCAGATTTAGCATCCCTTTGTCCTGTTTTCGCATCACTAATTTTCAATATCTAGGTGTGTCAAAGTTTGTCCTCGATTGCGACACGCGTAAATTGTTGCGATTTCGTTCCATTTCCGCTTTTAATTGCTATATCAACTGCCATCATTGAAGGATACGTAATTATGCCTATCTAAGGTTAGTTGTTGGATATGATAGGAAAATTTAAGTTTTTGCCAGACGAATGATAGCTTTTAATGAAATTACCCATCAAAAGAACTGCTCAAGGAGATCAAAATTATTAATTAACAGATTATAATCTACTAGCACTGCCCGCGGTTTCACCTGCTATCCTACAGGAACCATTATTTTTATCCGAGAAGAAAAAGTCTTTTTGTATATCCAGCCAGGATACAAGCTATCTCATACCAAATTTTACAAATCCGTTCAGGTGAAAGAGTTGAGTGCTGACTTCAGATCAGACAAACAAGGGAGATTTGCCTTAGTACAATTATCGTTCGTGTTTAATGTCTCCGTCTTACATACACACAAACTTTCGCATTTAAAATATTTGTCTGATTTAGAACACGGGTCTAGCATGTATTTCAACGTAAGTTTTACTATCACTAAGCAATCCTATCTACAATAGCTCAGTAACAACCGTTCTTGTCCCGTTCAAGCACATATTAATTTGAGTAACCGTTTAGTGCTTTCTACCTTTTTAAAGGTGTCTCATCAATCAGGAAGACTGACAGTTCACGGTCAGCAGGCTGTCAGCAGCCATTTGTGATATTGTCGTCCGGTCGAATTACGGGCGTGACCAAAATAAGCTTATTTTTCACATCGAGCTTTATTACTACGTATAGAGAAGCTACCATAAACAAAGATCATGCTCAATTTTGTTAAGAATATAACCTAAAGTTTGCTTCACCGCCGAAACAATAATTAGTCGTCTAACCAGCCAATATAAACATTCAGCGCTAGAACGCTTATAAGGTATAGTTTTCTCGCGACGAAAAAGTCGTAAGCGCCGCGATTTTTCAAAGCGCTTACGCGTTTCGTTCAACGTTCTGCATCAACCTGTCGTTGCTATAGACTAAACTGCTGACTGACTACAGAAGTGACGTAGTTTTATATTACCTAACAAGCTTCAATTGAATTCGCACTTTGTTTCATAATTTATTATTAGTTGAATTAATTGAACAATAGAAAGTATTATATTATAATATGAATATTTCAGTTAAATTAATTCATTCGTTTAAGTATTTAATATATACCATTGTTTGCTTAATCACACTAATATTATATTTGCGAAAAAGTTTGTGCGTGTGTAAGGTATGTAAGTGTGTTTGTTCCCAGACAACTCGGTAACGGCTGAACAGATTTTGATGAAATTTAGTATGGGGGTAGCTTATACCCTGGATTACCACATAGGCTTTTCAGGGAAAATATACTATTCCTATGGTATAGCAGGGGAAACCTCAGGACACTACTGGTTTTTTATATAGATTACGTCTTGAATTGTAGGTAGCACAATTATACTAGTAATAACCTTTCCAGGTAAGCTAATTATTCAATACAAAATATTTCTTCTTGATTAATGGTATGTCCCTATATTAACTGGTTCAGAGCCATGGAGAGTCTCATTCCTTAAAAAAATGCCTTGTGATTTGATCTAAGATAAAATAAAAGCCGTAAGTATTTTTTTGTAATAATATGTTTATTTAGTTACCTTTGAACAGTATAAGTTTAGTTAACTTTTGCCGCTTAGATAAAACATTATTAGTCTGATCAGTTTTAGCTTCATGTTTCAAGCGAATTGTTGTGTACTTGTTTATGATGGCTCGTATCAAATGTGTTCTGTGATTTAAGGTGCTTGGTTGATTAAAAGAATGTTGAAGTAAAGATGTAAATACTTCCTTCTGAACAAAATATTCCAAAGTATTAACTGTAATATAACTAAAATAATATTTAGTAGAGAGATTGGTTCCAACCACTTTGTTTTATAAGTTTTCGTATTACAGTTTCCGTGGCGACACATATTTTATATACGTCTTCTGTAGAGTACGACAAGCCACCCATATCTTTGATAGTTATAAGTTTATGATGTGGCAGCCTTTGTGTTGTACTTAAGCTATCCACACATACTTCGCATTTTAATGACCTTGTCAGAATCCGGGAAATGTAACCAGATATGTATCCGACGATTAACTGGGAACCAGTTAATCGTCCATTGTTCCAGTACTACTGTGACACACTCTTGGCTAAAAAAAACATAACATAATTAATATTAATGACGACTGATATAATATTTTGTTACTTGTCTTGAGCAAAACTATTTTCATGACTGTTACTTACATCTTCACAAGGTACAGCAGACTTCTTCAGAAAACGCCTTCCCGATTTTGTGGTATATTTATCCTCTTCGCGAAAATGCAAGGAACATAATGTAAGTATTATTAGATGGTAACCACGTTTCTTCGTTTCGATTGTTCTGGACAAATGCAATCCATTTTTCTCTATCTTTACGGCCCAGACGTGGAAACCTTTAAAATTAAAATTATATTTTACAAAAGACAATAATTATTTTTCATCATATTTTATATCTTTTTTTATTAAATCACTAGGCAGTACTTTTCTAAATATGTGTTAGATTATTATATTCCACTATAAAAAAAAAACTTCAACTAATTCTACCTACACTTGTTACAAACACAATGTCACATCTTAATTTTTAGTCTATGACAAATGACGCAACACGGCATCCACGCTACGTCCGAGAATATTTTGTTCGACTTAAATTGTAAAATTTGTAAATGATTATCTAATTACTCACCGATGGAAAGTTATTCCTTTGCACTTCGACGTATTCTTTGAATTATTCGTGCAATATCTTAACACACACGATACCATATTTAATACTTTTGAACTTTTTTCGTTTTAAAACAAACATGACTTAATTGCTCAAGAGCTAGCAAGCAACTAAGTGATGTGCTGCCATATGACTGCAATTGGACGGAACATAGTAGGGATGTGCGCCGTCTCCTCTATACGTAGTAATATAGCTCGATGATTTTTCACAGGCCGGTAATCGGATTATATTCCGAAATGGCAAACAATTGTTTTCAAATGAAATCCTCTTAAGCCCAAGTTGTTCTAGTGTGGCCACTTTCAATTGCGGAACCTGAAGAAGTGATTTTTCTTGCATAAAAAATGTGGAACTTCAGGAATAAAAAATGTGGAAAACTGGTAGGTACTTAAATGGTATGGAAATCGAAAAATGGTAACGAGATCGTGGGTAGCTGCAAGAGATTCAAATCAAATGCCTAAAATTAGCGTTGCCATACGAAATGCCATAGAAAATTCAGGTTTCTGTCCGGGAGGAATTCCGAAACGCCCGGAATTCTAGAAATGAAACGAAAAAGACCACCACACGATTTCATTATGCCGCGAAATATGGACTTTGAAAGAAATGTCCGTAAATTTTTGCCCGGTGATATATTTTCTTTCATATGGTAACCCTACCTAAGACGCAGGTCTATTACCCGTACCCTATTACAGTGATAAATACAAGTATCGATTCAGATTGAACCTCTTTCATAATTTGTCATGATCATCAACTCGCTTCCGCCCCTGCACAGCATATTCTCCCAATTACGCTAGTCTTCTCTGTGTAGTCTATGAGTCTGATCAGGCATTGAGTTCCAAAAAAACTGGCCGTTTCATTCAAACACATTAGCCGAGCTAAAATAATAAAATAGTGTTTCAGGATGGCTGACATTTGCGAAAATATCAAACGTTAACGAAATTTAGAACGTGCGCTAGAGTCAAGGCGAACTGGTTGCAATTTAAACAGGATACAGTACTTACTTACGCTTGTATGTATACTATTTGTATATATGTATTTTGTATGCAAAATGTTGTTATTCTATGCTAACAATACACAATAATTTCTAGGCTAAATGAAAAATATTACACTGTTTTTGTATAATAGGCCAGGTAGAGGTTATTTATTAGTGTTAGCATGTATTTTGTTTAGTTATTAAAGGCACTTGACAGTAAAAAAATTATATGGCACTAACTATTTACTAATTACTAACAAGGGTTTCTCGGAATCCGTTGTCTGTGCACTTCCATGGTGGCAGGTAAAAACCTACATAATATATTCATTCAAGGAAATCAAGGAAGGCCCAAGAAACGCTGGCCTGATGATCTTGATTCGTTGGCATGAGGTGGCGGAGGACCGAGAATTATGGAAGGAAATGGGGGGGACCATTGCCCAACAGTGGGACAGTATCGGTAAAAAAAAAGATTAATTGGTTTGTACCCAAAAAATAAATTTGGAATTTAGGTATTCAATTTAATTCCCTACGAGGTCCAAGAGTTAGCAGAGTAGAGTTAGCAAAAACACTGCTGAAACTACATATTTATCAGACTGTCGCCAAGGGAGGGTTCAATCCAAAATCAATTTATTTATCTACAATTATGTGAAAGTTGTGTGTTTAATTATTTTAGGACATGCCGTTTAGTGAAAATAAATAAAAAATAAAAATATGCAATTATACATTTTTCTAGAATATGGCTCGCCGCTATCTGCGTTCGCTCACATTAGATTTTTTAAATAAAATTAATGTCTAAGTACTTTAGAAATATTATGCTTCGGTAATTTTGAGAAGTTAATATTTAAAAACTATGTAAATATTTTTATTATGACCACAAAAAATGTGATAAACGGTTTTATGGGATAAACCTCGTGATACGACAGTACATTTGCTTGCTAGCCGACATGAAAATCCCTAGGGTTGACATGAACCACTTTCTATTAGCGCAGTTTTCCGCAGGCGTTAACGCATGCGGAAAAATAAAATTGTATGAAAATGACATTAGAGTGCGTTTTACCAAAGAGTTCCCTCGCTATAATGTTGGCTCCCCTGCACTTTCCCTGTAATGTGTATGGGAAGTGCAGGGGAGCCAACATTACGGCGAGGGAACTCTTTGGTGAAACGCACTATAGCAGTCACGTGACATCTCTCAAGCTTATGTCATTTTCATACAATTTTATCTTTCCGCAGGCGTTAACGCTAAAAGGAAGTGGTTCTTGTGAGGCATCGTAGCTCCCAAATGAACTAACCTAACCGAATTTAATTTAGTTTTATTTTATTTGAAAGGTGACTTGATCGAGTGTTTTCTATGATTCAAGAAAATCTGTTAGCTGTTTGAAGTTTATCATCCCTTTTATGTTAACGGTGGTTAAAAAAAAAAAAAACAATTTAAACTTGTTAAATGTGTGAGGTGTCATGTGACGTTGTTAGATTCGTCTTCATGCCCAGAGTGTCTTAGGCTTCTTTTGGCAGTCGGGTATTTTTTATTTCTTTTAAGTAATAATCCACTTGTTCCTGATAATTTTTAACCGACTTAAAAAAAGAGGTTCAGAGGCATGGTCTTTTGTGGTGGTTTGTTTTGAAATTTTCACATAACTAAATTTCATAATACGGTAAAATGTTGATAAGATTGTATTTATTTATTTTTAATCGCGAATAAGTCCGCGTTTGACCACCAACTCGCCTGTTGGTAAACGACAGAAGGTCGAAGATGAAGCACGCAGACTTAGAAGCACTCGAAGAATCACTCTGAAGAATTCACTCTTGCCTTGAAAAGGCTCAGATAATGAGAGAGAATATAATGAGATTGCTTTAACTACGAAACGTCTCGTGTCTACGAAACAATAGAAAAGTATCCTGACCCTATAAAAGTTGCAACGACACAGCAGCTTAGCCATTACATGCACAATATCTATCTATCAAAGAAATCCGAGGCTCTAGTCTCGGTAGGATTGGTCTAATCTCAGTAATTCAAGGCTGCCGTTGCATTATTAATGTTCAGTGATATCATTTCCATCCTATATGCGCATACTGTATAAGTTTAGAATTGCTCTCTCGAATAGCTGCTCTACATTTTCTTTCTTAGTTATACATTTTCACAGTTTACCTCCTTTCTTTTTTTATCGTGAATAATAACGCGTTTGACCAACAACTCGCCTGTTGGTAAGCGACGATGTAGTCGAAGATGTAAATGGAACTCCAGGGGTTATCCCTTACCCCGACTCAACTACGGGACCTACCTAGAGTCAAAGCCTAAATTAGCTGGCAAAAAGCTGGGCGTCCTGAGTAAGGTAAGGCGGTATTTCACATGGCTAAGAAACTTCTCAGTCTTGAACACCGCCGTAAAGTAGCGAGTCTGTCAATTTGATTCGAGAATGTGCATCGGAGCTACATGACCTTATCATACCATCCCCTTTCTACTACAGGACAAGTAGGAAAACGGCCCATTACCACCCATACATTGTAGACTTTCCTTGGATACGTGTAACGTTCCATGATCGTTACCGACTCCAATACATGGCAAATGGCACATAGCTAGAAGCCAAACTTAACCAATAAAAAAGGTCACTACTATGACATAAACATTGTTGACAGATGAAGGTGATTGACGTAATGTCAATCACTTTCATTTCGTTAAACGAAAAAACATTGTTCTAACCCTCGGAAATAATTTAATTGCATTTTAAAAGATTCGGGTATGTAAATATCATATTCTTTCTAGAAGGAATAGGTTATATATAGAACCCGAACTAAAAATCTCGCCCATTTGTGCAACGATATTCCCGTGTGAAAGTCGTTCATACTTAACTTTTAAACTTATAATTAAAATCTAGTAGCCCCGTACTCCAATCGGGTAAGTTCCGTATTGTGTTCTAAGCTCTTAAAGCATTCTGTAACTTGGATCCTTCCGATCAAAAACTGTGTTTAACGCCGGTACCACGTCATGTGAGATAATGGGCGCCTGGTCAGATCCGCCGTCTTTTCTACGGGACTCACACGACGTGGCCGAGCGGCTTCCGTACTGATCCTCATGCGGAGTTCTTCGACGCATTTTCAGGCTCCTACCCTCTACTTACTACGGCCACGATACTGACAACAGCGTCGTGACGTGCTGACCTTACTCGCTACCACGTTGACCGTACTCCGGTCACGTCTCCAACAACAGCGACGTGACGTGCTGATCACACTCTGGCCACGCCTGAAAACCTCGGACGGAGCTGTCTCGTCGCTACACTGCCCAGCTGACATTCCACGTGCCACGAGCTGCGTCGAGCTACGCGGCGACCGGCGCCCCAAGCTCTTCAAGCTAAGTCTCCAAACAAGGGACCAACACTTTTTTATCGCCATCACCTTCCGAGCTCACGACCCTCTGTCTGATTTGTAAATTCATTCGCTTGCTCTATTAAATCTTAACTTATACTATAATAAACGTTTGGTGAAACGTTCACCAAGTGAAGCTTGGTGAAACGTTCACCAAGCTTCACCAAGCTTCACTTGGTGAACGTTTCACCAAGCTTCACTTGGTGAACGTTTCACCAAACGTTTATTATAGTATAAGTTAAGATTTAATAGAGCAAGCGAATGAATTTACAAATCAGACAGAGGGTCGTGAGCTCGGAAGGTGATGGCGATAAAAAAGTGTTGGTCCCTTGTTTGGAGACTTAGCTTGAAGAGCTTGGGGCGCCGGTCGCCGCGTAGCTCGACGCAGCTCGTGGCACGTGGAATGTCAGCTGGGCAGTGTAGCGACGAGACAGCTCCGTCCGAGGTTTTCAGGCGTGGCCAGAGTGTGATCAGCACGTCACGTCGCTGTTGTTGGAGACGTGACCGGAGTACGGTCAACGTGGTAGCGAGTAAGGTCAGCACGTCACGACGCTGTTGTCAGTATCGTGGCCGTAGTAAGTAGAGGGTAGGAGCCTGAAAATGCGTCGAAGAACTCCGCATGAGGATCAGTACGGAAGCCGCTCGGCCACGTCGTGTGAGTCCCGTAGAAAAGACGGCGGATCTGACCAGGCGCCCATTATCTCACATGACGTGGTACCGGCGTTAAACACAGTTTTTGATCGGAAGGATCCAAGTTACAGAATGCTTTAAGAGCTTAGAACACAATACGGAACTTACCCGATTGGAGTACGGGGCTACTAGATTTTAATTATAAGTTTAAAAGTTAAGTATGAACGACTTTCACACGGGAATATCGTTGCACAAATGGGCGAGATTTTTAGTTCGGGTTCTATATATAACCTATTCCTTCTAGAAAGAATATGATATTTACATACCCGAATCTTTTAAAATGCAATTAAATTATTTCCGAGGGTTAGAACAATGTTTTTTCGTTTAACGAAATGAAAGTGATTGACATTACGTCAATCACCTTCATCTGTCAACAATGTTTATGTCATAGTAGTGACCTTTTTTATTGGTTAAGTTTGGCTTCTAGCTATGTGCCATTTGCCATGTATTGGAGTCGGTAACGATCATGGAACGTTACATACCCCCTTTTTCAGTTAAGAATTTTTGCTCAAGAAAATTCGCTGACCTCTCTAGCATCCTAGTTATAAAATTGCACCTTCCCCGTCCAGGGCTGAGTCTAATATTTTAACATTAAGTAGGCTCGAGTGCAAAATTAATGTAATCAGGATGCTATGGTCTGAAGTTCCCAATAAGACTTGTGGCGTACTGTGTTAAGAGTCCGGTATCGCTGTATAAATGCTATAGTGGCACCTATACAGACGGCAAGAATACCGGTGGGTTCTTCCTTTTGCTGTTAAGAATGTTAGATACAATACTTAAAAGCAGCAAAATAAAAGAAAAGCTAACAAAATAAGGAACTATTTTGCTAGTTAGTACGTCAAAGAGAGTATAGTAGTGGTATACGAGTATAGGACCATAAGATTGTAGGTAGCGATTTGTAGTCTAGGTGAGCTTAGAGAAGTTATCAGGGTATCGATAGAGTTAAACTATCAGTAAACTATAAGTGTTAGTTTGCTATAGCTGTGGTGACGACTGACTTGAGTTACCTAGTATGCTAAAGGTTATATTAATTAATATTCGTGTTTTGGGCTTTTTTATGGAGTTCACGAGTACCGCTCCTAGCATTTTAGAGGCTTATTTTTAAAGAGTTTGCAATAACCGCTCTTAGTGTGAAGGCTTTCAGTTTTAGAGTACACTAACCGCCCTATTTCTGATATTTAATAGACATACATAAATAGATATCATACGATATATGTAAATAAAAATATTTCTAAGTATTTTTTTTCAAGTCAGGTATTTTAAAATTTTTAGAGTTGCATTATCAAGTTTTATATGCAATATTAATTAGATTTTCTTCAGAGGGAAGCTATAGTGGTAAATTATTTTTTAGTTTGTAGTTAGGATGTATAGTTTGTTATTTTGAAGTCCTTGACATGCCAAGAGCCTATATTTTTACCCTGCATGTCCGTAAGTTCGTATACTAGAGGTGATAGTTTTGTTTTAATAGTACATTTAATAAATTTCGGTGCTAGTTTCTTTGAGAACCGTTTGTCCTTGTCACTTTGATAATAAGTACCAAACGTATCGATTCTACGTTTCTGATCAGTACGGCCAAGGATTGGAACAACCTGCCGGCTTCCTTGATTCCTGAGAGATATAATTTGGGCCTTTTCAAGGCGAGATTGAATAGGTATCTTCTAAGTCTGCGTGCTTCATCTTCGACCACATCGTCGCTTACCAACAGGCGAGTTGGTGGTCAAACGCGCACATATTCGCGTTAAAAAAAAAGACGCATACTTAGAATATACCTATTGACTCTTGCCTTGAAAAGGCCCACCTTTAAAGGAACAGTATCAGTCGCATGGAATACACTCGTGTTTCTTTTACAGTGCTCGAACAGTGACTTTGTTACTCGTAATCGTTTGCTGCCAAAGTTGTTCATGCTCTACTTTTCGCTACTTCAACTTTTAACGACATGCTCGCTCTACCGTATTCTCTGACACTTTCCTTTTGTCTCGAAACAGTTGCAGTAGTACCCAATTACTCATGTTAACCTACTCCTCAGTCCAACTGCAGACCAGTCACCGACATTAACATTCTTCCTACTTTTTAACGACTACGTATCGACGACAAATTGCGATAATTTCTACTCCTAATACGGATTAGTCTGGCGTCGGTCTGCAGTCTGATGTAACTTGATTCTGCGTAGTAACGTCCTGGTGTGGCCGTTGTCCAATGTTCCTGTAACTCGAGAGTGAAGATTGAGCGGAAAGTATCCGGTCCGACGGCGAGGACTGTGACGGGAGGCCCTACAGGTGTTCCCAGTGTATGAATATACCTAATGCTGATGTACTTGTTTTGCGATACATATATGTCTCTCAGGCTTACGAAAGGTGCTTCTTTGTTCGTCGATGAAAGATCAGCATAAAATTAATTTAAAAGAAAATGTTTCGTAACTCCATTGTCATCGTTTCAGTTGGTAAAGAAATTGCACAATTATATGATTTTCGTGCCTTCCTCGTATTGAGACATTTTAAAAACCATACACATTGTTTACATTGTTCGGCTGAATAGCTCTCTCACGTTTATTGGTGCATTCACTATTCTCGCTCGGTATTTTTTAACAAAGTGACGTTGCACTTTAAATGCATGACGGTATCCCTAAATCCACCTCTAAAAGTCTCGGCTCAACAGTTTTTCAAGCAATTGGTCATTCTATCCGGGATCATTGACCTCCTAAGCAAAAATTATTTGCTTAACAACTCCTGTCTTCGTTTTGTTTGCGAAACCTTGGCTTTGATATTTCTTTGAACTGGTAAAACTACCTTAGCATTTTCTTACCTGAACATCTGTTGTTTCGATATTGCGTTCCTCTTATGGGGAATTACGACGCAAGTAAAACCATTTTGCTAACGTTTGTGGACAAACAGTTTTTTGTGAGAATCAGATTTGTGTGACTTAAAACAGGATATTGGTAGCGTGGCGGTGGCGGTCATACATCAATGCGCGAAAAACAAATATCCATTGCGATCTCACGGTATCACTATATCAGCGTTTTTGTAAACAAAAAACCTGATGAGCTTCGGTTTCGTCTTAAAGTTAATCAAGAGTCTATTCTTAGAGATCCAATCAGATACGCACTTAGACGAAAGTTTTATAAGCAATCATGATTCAATCGCAAACTGTTGGAGGCTGCTCACTTTCGAACTTTTACGACTTAATCCTATAGGCACTGTTGTAATCAAACTTAGTCATTCCTTCGCTCTATCAATAATTTACATGACTAGCGATTGCCCGCGACTTCGTACGCGTAAACTTTCATACAAACTATTCATTCAATGACTGACTGAATAGTTTGGTTGGTTAGTACCGGTTTCCTCACGATGTTTTCCTTCACCATTTTTGAGCGATGATATCGAAACTGCACATAGCTTATTTAAGCACATATTACATACTTAAGTCATTGGTGCAGAGCCGAGGATCGAATCGGGTGTCGTCAGATTGTAAAGCGCATATGCTTCTGCTCGGCCACGTTTGATCTAGCATAGCAAAGACCATACTACCTTGAAACGGTCCTCGTGATCCACAGAAAATAGCAGTGTAGGACTTGGAACGTGTATTTATCAGCCGATCACATCCTTCGCCTTATATGAACCAGCCGGGTACTGCAAACCGAGCAAAAGGCACGATCCGCGCGTGCCTTCCGGCGTAAACTCGATGCTTAAACCGAGGATTGTTTGGATTCCGCCCGGTCAAAGCCCCTGTATGCTGCAACTTAAACAAATACACTTACGTAATGATTAACTCAATAAGTTCTAAGAAAATGCAGTTAAAGTTTACCTACGCGACTATCCAGCAATGAGTAATACAATCGACGAGCATATGTGTATCTGACCTCATGCAGCACCGTGTGTGGTCATTAATACCAGTAGCAATCCTGAAATATAGTTTTTTCGTTGTAAATTTTCTCATCAACTCTCTGGCATTCATCAGAAAGTCATTTAGTGACTAGTGTGTCTTATTTTAACGTAAAATCACACAAATAAAGCATAGGTATTGACTGAACAATGTGGATTCTTTCTAGTATAAATAATTACATTTACACCGCCTAAATCACTTAATGTCACCATATTTAACCATTTTATTCGATTAATCGTAGGCTGGTAGTTTTTTTTTTTTTTTTATCTGGGACATTATTGCACACATGGTCATCTGACCCCAAACTAAGCAAAGCTTGTAATATGGCAGCCAGAGACTGATATACATACATATATATTTTTAATACATACTTAAATAGATATTAACACCCAGACATAGAACAAACACAAATGTTCATCACACAAATGTTTGTCCTAGATGGGAATCGAACCCACGCCCCCAAGCGCAGAAAGTAGGATCACTACCAACTGAGCCACCGAGGCAGTCAGTCGATCGTAGATACTCGGTATTTTCTTAGGAAAAAAACACTCTGATAAGAAGCTCGATATAACTTTATATTTTCCTCTCTTGCTTCATAAGTATGTGTAAGTATAGAGTTCAAAAGCCAACATAAAGTAAATTAACAAGACTCCTCACTAATTGCTCTAACTTGCGGAACCCATTAGAGCCAAATGTGTTGAATTCGTCGCTCATAAAATTTCGTAACACATTGTTCAAACAAAACGCTTTCTCCATCCAATGGTATATCGATCATTACTATTTACGAGTATTGCGATCACGCTATGGCGGAGCCGAATTACGAAATAGTCGATAAAAATAACGCGTAATAAAACATAGAATGAAAATTGACCGCCTTATTCCATAATATCGGCTGCGAAGCCTGTGAAGCGTCTTTGGGATCACTTGAATACGCCCCAAGCTCCTTAATTAATACTGAAATTGCAAAAGCTTTCCTCTTGAGGGCACGCTGGAGTGGAGCTCGGTCGAATCAGCGATGTCTGCATGCACGTGCTCCCGGGCTTTATGTGGGGAAAAATCGCCATTACCTCGGCTTCTAGATCATTATTTGCAGCTTTTGTTTATGGATCTTGAAAAATACAAAATATTTGTATATAAGTCGACCGTTCCCGTCCTTTCTCGGTATCTAACAAATCTTTGCAATCTGGGAAATCACACAGATTGATATTACCTAGTCCTCTAAGCCAAGCATGTCTTTTAGTTACCACAAACAACCTTCTGGGAGTCCAATTTGCAACTTTTAACGAGATAGAACACGAACCAAGAACGTAACTGTCACTTGTTAGTTTTGCGAACGTAATTTATTATCCCATTAGCTTTGCGGGCAAATTGGCAATAAAATACATTTGCTATTTAACATTTAAAACGTGAGGTTAACAGCATTTTAGTATGGTCACATTGTTTACTTTATACGTCTCTGTAATAGTTATAGTTTGCGTGTTTCGTTGCGCCTCAGTGAAAGGTGTCTTGAACTTTATTGTCTGCCGTTGCATAAGATTACTGACCGTTCTAAAACATACCGATTTGTTCCCTCTGCTATGCTCAAGCTTGCTTTCCGATTGTAAATTAGTTTAGTGTAAGAGTGAAAGGTATACTATTTATGGGACTATCACCAGCCTTCATGTTGCTGACCACAGAGTATAAAACTCATTATAAAACAGGATGTGGTGTGAGTGAATCACTTGCTCTTTTAACAGGTCCGACCTCGTCAACTCACTTTCTTTGACCTGTTAGAAATCGTGTCTCGTCCAACCGTGACCGTCTGTTTTGTCACGATAGGTTTACACTAGCTGATGTACTTACATGTTCTTCCTTTAACTCTATACTGCTACTCTATTGAGAGATATTTCAATACCTTGTAGTTTTGTTGAAATTCACACTTGAAAGATCATGATGATTCATTTTGGAAAGCTTTTTTTTGGCGATAACTCCTGAAGAAGTTATTTCGAATGATAGTCTTTTAGAACTGTTTGTAAGAAATGTTTATTTTATATTATTGCTAGTACGATACATAATATACGAGTACTAATAGTCGTGATCCTTCATTCTTTAACCCCTTCAACAATATGACAAAGCTTACTTATCGCTATCCTAATATTGAGCTGCTCTATCGTGGGGACTATCTTATCACTATTTATGGGGAAAACAAATAAATTCGTCACCTTATTTAGCAGAATGTACTCGTCGATAATGATAAGGTTAACGCCCCACACTTGAAGGGCTTATGCGGAATTGCCTTTGATGTTGTAAGACTATACAATTTTACGGCTGCACTATGCAATTGCAGGTAATTTTCTCGAAGGCTCTATATTCCATATTTTATAAAGGGGAAAATATTGTGGGAGTATTTTACGTCAAACTGTTGGTATAAGGATAAAGTAGATTGTCTTCAAGAAATGATAAAAGCAAATGTAATTAGGAATCTTATATTTGATGAGAATGATGTCCTTGTTCCTAACTACGCAGTATTCTCATGTAACAAACCTCAGCCTCCAGTCCCAGGCGGAGTAACAAAAGTAACATCGTTAAGAGTCGTATTACAAAATGCATCGTTAAATTTCAGATATCTGGATTTTCGTGCATAAAACGAAAAAAAATTAAGCCGTAATTGTAAAGACGAATACTTAATAAAATCAATAAACCATAACATTAAAAGGGTTTATTTTATGTCAATAATTTAATGAAATCCACTCTCTCAATCTTTTCCTCGGGGAGTTTTACGAAAGAATACTTTTGTAAATTGGTGGTAATAAGATGATTAGTCGTTTTTCCAAAATTAAAATTTTGTTATAAAATAACAACAGATCTATTTATTACAGAAGAAATTGAATTTTGTATAGATGTTTCTATTTGATAGAATCAGAACGCAAAAATCCAGTTTGCGTTTTTCGAAAAAAAAAATGTGAAAGGGCTCGTAATTTGGCATTCAGCTCTACCCTGCGGCTGGGTCACAGGGTGGCAGGCGCCGGTAAAACAAAAACATTATAGCCTATCGTAGCGTGGAGTAGAACCTCTAGCAAGGGCGGAGGCGAGCGGTCGCCGCGCCGGGCGCTAGTACACGCTCGGCGACCGACTCAACCGCACGCTTCGATACGCCATCCGACCGCGCATCCGCGACACGCAGGACCTTCCACGCGAATTGAACCCGGCTAAAGAACACAATTACACGCGAGCTATCCAAAAAAAAAATGCCGGTCGAAACCAGAATTAGCTTCTCCGGTGAGTGCAGACGCTAAAAATACATAATTTCCTTACTCTCTGAAGTTAAAGGCAACTGAACAATAGCTTCATAAATTTAATTGTTCAGCTCAGTAAGATCTGGAACCTGCAATTTGCACATAAATGTTTGTTTTTTAAATACCTAATTGTGACATTAAACAGAAAGATAATGAATGATGTCATAATTTCAAGAAGTCACCATATTTTTGTGCAATACTATTAATACTGTTTAGAATCTACTAAACAAAGAGATAGGTTATAATTACCAGACTTATAATTAAAATACTGTTTGCATAATAATAGATCTGTTTTGATATCTTACTTCTCTAGACTAAGTGTTTATGTTTTAACAATAATAATGAATACTAAGTGTTAAACGATCTTAAAAAATCTATCTAGAGCAGAATAATTTTACGTCAATTTATACTAGGCGCCAAATACAACCAACTGATACTAAGATACAACAAAAGTGCAGCTTAAAATTAGCAATTAAACTCGGTCCGAGCATTTACTTACTCTGACTTCAAAAATATTGTAAAAAGCTGATTAAAACATTTTCTTTTAATATTTCACTGAAGTATATCGGGTACTGACTTACATTTAAAAACCTAGCAAAAGTATTCAGAATTCGGGGTTTACGTTCATCTTTAAAAATTCGTATTATTGCAGTTGTCAGAGCAAATAAATGCTTGGACCGAGTTTAGGAAGGGACCTAAATTCACTGCATAGTCTCAATTGACTCAATTATTACTGTGTCAGCACTCATTGCTATTACACCTCTGAATATCATACAAGTTTGAACATCATCGTCATCATATTCATTATGTAAAATACTTGATACACTTTTAAAAGTTAATTCAATTGAACCTTCTCCTAAACCAATGATTCTTAAACTTTTTGTAATCAAGAACCACTTTTAAAATTCTAACAATACTACAGACCCCTTGCGAAGAGAATTTTAGAATGAGAAAACAGTTTTTTTTATTTTAAATTACTTTATTTTTTAATTTTTTGAAACGAATTCTAATAAATAAACCTTGGGACTGTGGACCCCTGGCACTCGTGCCATGAACCCCAGTTTAAGAAACCCTGTGCTAAACTGATTAGCAAATATCATTTAAATGTTATCAATTGACAGTTCAAAAATTTGACTACCGACACTATTCGATCCTACACCATCCTGGTTTACGCCCCGAAAAAATTACGTTCTAGCTAAATTTTTTTCCTCATTATACGGGCCAAATGTCGGAACAATTATATTCCGGTATTATATCAGCTATATTGAAAACATGTGAGTGCTTTGTATATTGTTGTGATAGAAGAATTCTAATGCTAATTGTAAACTTGACTATGAATAAGTAGAGCTGATCGTGACTCCCTTGTAATAGCAGACATAATTCAAGTGATGTAGTTGCTTATACGTATTTGCCTATTTAACTCGAGATATCTATGAAGAGAGCGATGATGGCCGAGCGGTAAAGTGCGCTTTACAATCTGACGGCACCCGGTTCGACCCTCTGCCCTGCGCCGACGACTTATTTTGTACTTAAATAAATTATGGGCAGTTTCGACTCTATCGCTCAGCAACGGTGAAGGGAAATATCACGAGGAAACTAGTAGGCATGTCCAAGAACATATGACATTCGCCAACATGCACATGGGCTCATCCTCTCTCTCTCTGAGAGATGGCCTGTGTCCCAGCAGTGGGGTGGGAACATGATAGGCTGATGGAAGTAGATCTGTGAATATTTCAGAAACCTATAAAAAAAATCTCCAGAACAATGTCTAGCTTTCAACATCTTACAATTTTTAACGTATGTTAATGCACTATACATATGCAGATTAAATATACCCCCTTGTCCATATTATATGTTTGTGCCCATCCTTAAATTCTACAAAAGGTGTTTTGTCTACTACTTTCTAGTTTTCACTCGTTCTGAGGAAATATAATTCACGGTTGTTAGAATTATTGTTGGTTCTCTTTTGAAAATGTTCCGGATTTCCAGAGTGTTAAATATTCAATAACTTTGCTTTGTCTTTGAATCTGAGATTTGGGTTTCGGCTTTAAACAATACAGCTCATAAATATTTACGAGTGTTGAACATTTTCTCTGTTTTCAGTGTTTGATCCTAGCTTAAACTTTTTACTTCTGAATTTCAGATCAAAGATAAAATATATCTAGAGCTGTTGTAAGCATAATAAAATGACACAAAAGTGTATCCAGTAATAATTAGAGAAAAAACGTATCATTGTTTAAAGACCTCTTAAATTGTCTCTAGTGATTCGTCTTCATTAGGTAAAGCTTAGGGCAGAATTACATAACGGTTTGGACAAATTATACTGTTATATTACGGGTACCACGACCTACGTAAGAATTGTCACTCTATTGCGAGCTAGTCGCTTTCTTTTCTACATCGCCCACAAACTTGTCCTTATATTTTACCCCCCAAGAGTCTCATAATAATTAATGGATATCAATCCAATTTTTTATTTACGCCGCTTATAATGCCCATCTTCTAAAAAATATGTTCATTCAGCTACAAATTTCCTTGTATGTATCGTCATTAGTCATAGTATGTTCATTACGTGTCTGTGACAACCTTATTTGCACACTAATAGAATACTTGTTCTATTGACTGACTTCTTATTATTAGTGTGTTGGTGGTCGCGGCATTAGTCTCAACTCAAGCCTTCGCTTAACGTGAGATGTTAACCGTGACCGCTGCACTTTATCCTTTGCTCGCATTATGTTTTTACAATTGCGGCGCCTAGTGCTTAACCTTGTTTGGATCAACGGCACGACATGCCACATCGCAGACCATAACTGCATCCTGGCCGTGATGAACCACTACAAATAAAACATGGAAGTTTTATTTGGTGTGGTTTCGATTCTATTTTTCTAATCCGTATTCCGTACGGCCAAGGATTGGAACAACCTGCCGGCTTCCTTGTTTCTTGAGAGATATAATCCGGGCCTTTTCAAGGCAAAAGTGATTAGGTATCTTCCAAGTCTTTGTGCTTCATCTTCAACCACATCGTCGCTCACCAACAGGCGAGCTGGTAGTGAAACGCGGACTTATTCGCGTTAAAAAATATGAAAGTCATCGTACTCTATATTACCATTTCAAAAAACCGCTTGTCTTTAACGACGTCCAGTGCAACTTTTCTCCAAAAAATTTCAAACGAGTGCTGGCTTTAAACGTTCACAAATTGAGTCCGGTCGGGTCGCTAGAATTTTACATACTTTTTGCTAGAATATTTAGCGTGCCATAAAAAGTTATCTGTTGACACGCCAGCCTTTGTTCTTTAGGCAAATTCTGTTTTGCCGTGTAAAATTATATTCACTATTCCTGTGTCTGCGTTACCAAGTAGTTAACAGTTGTTAGTTGCGTAATAACTTTTATCTTCATTTTCTATTCTTTTCACATAGCGTGACACACGTCATGTTCGTTGCTCGATGAATAGAGGCACTTTACCACCAAACAGTTCAGGGGACGGTCAAAACCACTAACATTGAACCGCTTTACTCGATAAAACTGTTCCCAAATTAACTTAGTTCTAAAGGTCACCTTCCTTTTGACTGCGATTAAAATCCATCGTTTCAATTGACTTGCGTCGCGCTGTACAAAAGCCGTTTGCCGTTTGATTGTGTTGGGTTTATGTCATTGCAAAGTTCAACTGCAATCACAGTAAACCTCAAATCCTATACCTATAATATAGACTTGAAACTCTGAGTCAGTATGCCGCAGGTAATGTTATTGTTAACCTTGAAAACTTCCCCACTGCTCACGAACTCATGAGCTACTTGCATAAATCCTTCAAAAGTGCCTATTTCGAGTAGAAGCTAAGTTACGTGTGTGAAGATTTCCTGTCTCCGAAACCTTATCTATCAGAGATGTACTCTCGGGTCGAAATTGCTCAATTACTTGAGTTGGCAATTTGGCATTGTTGTTGGTCAACCAAAACAAAACTGTCGTACAGGTGCGACTGCCATGTTTACGTGACTTCCTTGATAAATTATTCCAAGTTAATCGTCCAGTCATGATCTCGACTATACCTCAAGATCTCATTAGTCATCGAAACATTACCCTTTAAGTATGTACATAAATACACAGTTTTTGCCACTATAATAAATCTGCAGGTGCCACCTTGAACCACGGTCTCGATTTCTCATCGATAGCGATTCTCGTCGAGCGTATCGAACCGAATTGAACATGTCTCTGTAATCAATCGTCAGGCGGTGGCTTGACTTACACTGTATTTTTATTATGAAATTGAGTTGTCAGTTTAATCATTAATGGGTATACCGGGCCGGACGTGTCGTCACTCCCACGCCTGGGGCAGCTCAATGATAAATTGTCGGTGGAACTCGCGTTTTATCATCAGCCAGTACCTTACTCTACCTCGTTATTCAAATGTGTGCTTCCTCCTTAAACTTACGCAACTGCACTGGGCAATCCAGGACATCCCATATTTACGATGTCTTCGACGCTATAACTTGTTACGTAATGTAATCACTGTTTGCAACTTCGTCCAAATGCATCTCACTTGGCCACCTATGCCTCATGTCATGTAATGCCGTCGCCGTCGACGGATCTCAGTAATCGAGTGTTTTTATTATTTTCAATTACGTAGTTGCAATAAACGTCAATCACCTGACTAGAGTTTTTGCTAGTACACGGCGCCATTCGATATCATTGGGCCAGATACTGACTTAGTCACCAACCACGTTGAATTTATCTTATTTATCATGGAATGTCTTCGTACTTGAAACATCGCTTATTTTCTTATCAGGTTTCTAGCTTTCTGATCTCAAATACGTCTTAGGTAGGGTATAAATCGCAAATGTGCTTGCCATTCCACGTTCGAGGATATCTGAATAACTTATCAGCGTTATCCCTAACACGTCCTATCCTCGCTATAAGTCCTAAGAAGGCCACGTCCGCTCTTGGCATTTATCTTTCCTTTTAGCTTGTTCCCACATTTTCCAAATCATTTCTCAGAATTTTATTAGAGTATTTGCATGTGACCACGATTGGCAAATTCGTGTTTGATTTAATGTTCAGTTTTCTAAGCAACGCTGACTGCAAAAACAATGTTTATGCTCAGTAGACAATAAAGACTGAGATCATAAGTATACTCCTTTACCGTTGGCTCCTTTGCGAGATGCGATTTATAAGTAATTGTCCTTTACTTTATTGCAAGCTGACAATAATCATGACAAGTTTATATTTAATGTGGGGTTAATATCTATTTAAGTATGTATTTAAAAATATATATGTATGTATATCAGTCTCTGGCAGCCATATTACAAACTTTGCTTAGTTTGGGGTCAGATGACCTTGTGTGCAATGATGTCCCAGATATTTATTATTATTAATGATAGCTGAAGTTGGGTATCATTTAGATCTAGATAGAGATATACTTAAGCTTTTTATGGACTAGGTCGTCATTTAGGTTATTTATAGATTTGCAGGCGCCGTCGCGTCTAGACTTACCCGATTATCGAGGGATGTCTTTGACCCGCCCACAGACTGTTTGATGCATTTTTGAAATTTACTATCTTTACAATAGTTTCAATCGACTGTTATGTTATGAGATCTAGTTAGTATTTATACCCTCATAATGGTGGAGTAGATTACATTGATATAGCTGTATAGATACTAGATAAATCTTATCTAGCTAGATCTATTGCGAGCTTCGTGTCCTCATGAACCAATTTCTTATCTAGGGATTTATACGGATAGGGATGTATAGATTACGAGGAATTATGTCTATATACTGTGTTTGTCAATTCAATTTCATCATAAATACTCGTTATAAGCTTCGATCAAAAAATGTTTTTTTTTGAAGGTTATAAGTATTATAGTCAACATAAATCAACAAAAGAATTAATCGTAGCTCTTGTATAGAATTAGTAAAAAAATACAATTCAAATGCGTATGACCTATTTAATAAGCAAAATTTTGTTTGTATTTTTACGACAAAATCTTGTCTACAGTGGCATTACCGAATATGGCACCGATTACATTTTACGTCCACACGACACATACTAACGTAGGTGTTCAGGAATTTTAATGTCTCCGATTTACCACTAGGGCAGTTAGAGATTTTTGGTCCTAAAAATCGAAATATTTCGATTGCTACTTTCGCTACTTATGGAAATCTTTGTTTTCTTTAAGCTGCACCTCTCGCGTTAATTTGATTGCAGAGGCGTGATATCCTTATACATGAGGTCGTCAACAACTTTTCAACGCATAAAAGATCTCATTAGCATTTATTATTATCTTTTAGTGGCGAACTAACTTTGTTAAAACAACGTCAACTCAATAAAGTCACATTGTTATTTCAGTCACCGTAATTGGCTTGTCGTGTTCTTTCTACGAAGTATATTTATCTCCGTGTGTTCGTTATCAATATCATGAGTGCTATCTACCAAACAAAATAAATGTCTAACATTTCATTCACGGTGAATTATCTTTGTTATAACTAATCTTTGTTTATTGAATTTTTCCGCACTTTCTGGTTTCTGACTAGAGCTATACGTGGATTGATTATAATTCTACCATGATACTGTATTATTTATCATATCACTGTAGTTTGAGTGTGTAGTTATTTGATTACAATTTTATGTTAAATTTCTGAGAACCGTTAATGATTCAAATAGGAACTGTAGATATCATATAGATTAGTAGATATTTTATTGCGAACGCAATATTCGTTACCGTATAACATCGTAAAATTATATAATTATGTAAATTTTATTTCACTTAGTGTCTAATAAAAACCTTTAATCGGCAAACCTCTACCATTAAGGTTATTAAAAGCGTATTAAGTATGTATTTTAATCCGACTCTTGTAATCAATTTCGCATTCGCCGTAAAGGCGACAGCATTCAAGCAAGACGGTGTGAATTGCTATATTGACAAAACACTTACGTCAGCTGGTGTTAGTTTAAGACGCACTCAAGTTCAAGGCAAATGACTTCTGGGCAACTACAACTTCTGCTACTTGGTGTATGACATGAAATTTTATTGAGAATTCATTTTATTTGGTTCAACGACGATTATTGTCGCTCAAAGGAATGTACACCGGCTGACACATGAAGCAAACGCCACGTCATTTAAGCCGGTCTATGTACACAGTTGGCTGCAGAGAGCTTCACTCCAGTTTCCATGTTAAATGCCAAGATGTAGCAACATAGCTGACTCATTTCGCTTATATACTCAGAAGTGACGTCATTACCTTAGCAAAGGGTTTACCCTAGAATCTCTTCTTTACATCTATCTAACATACAAAGTTGATGTCATCTTTCCAAATAACCCTGTTATCGTAGCTTTACTTAAACTTGCCGGTAAACATTGAACTTTACGGTCTATTTAAATTAAAGTTAATAGAACCGTGATTGTTCTTGATAACAATATATATCGCCAAGATCGTGTGGACTGAAATGATTGCAAGAGAGAATGTATTTATCACGATGCATGATAACGATCGGTGCAATATTTCAGCAACCGTGAGAAACAACCCGATTCCTGCCGCGTGTGCTTCGTGACTAGCTATGACTATAACCACACTTACTCTATTGCCATTTTCAAATTAATTACATATATATTTAAGGAAACTCATTAGTTATTTATCGGTACGCAGAAAACGTTTATTGCAAACTTATACGATTATACTAGCGAATTCTTTCACGACTCTGTTTACTTATTTGAGTAGACGATAAGAAAAAAAAACTGTTATATTTAGAGTCACGTTTGAACATCATGGCTATAAATGTTTGCAACGAGTATTTTTTTAATAGCTAGACTAAAATTTTCCTGTTTGTAAACCAGAGATTGCGTATTATTTGAATATTTCGAGCTGTCCTTATAAATCTTGGCTGAATTAATTTTGCTTTTAAATACAAAAGCTTTTTCCGTTACCCCCAGATTTTGCATAATTTATTCATGCATTGAACCTCTATAAAATATAAAATAATGTAGCACAAGCAACTAGTTAAAAACATCATCTGTATTCGCTACCTACTTTATATTCTACATAATATTTTAATACATCACCATTACAAACATGTTAATGTAAAAAAAAGGTATTATTTTAGATAGACAGAAACTCTTAATTGTGATCACTAGACATTTAAATATATAAATTACAGTACTTACATTATGTAACTTCTTCATGGAAAGTTCTATAGCGCAAACTACATCCCAAACAAATAAGTACTGGCATTTTCAATCCCCTCTGAACAGTAATCAAAGCAATTTAAGCAATTCTCTCAACCAACTCCATCATGTCTGCATCAATCAACGGGTTCTAATGGGTATCCTTTGGTTTTTGAATTCACGTATACCATTTACGTTAGGACAGGTGCTTTTTTTAATTATTTGCAATCTAAAAGAAGAATCTACTGGTTAGGTAAACCAAACTTTTCGAATTACATATTTCTTTTTTTAAAGATTAGTTCATTACTCTCGTGGTATTTCCGTGCTATTCTTCGAGAAAAGTAATATACAACCCCATGTGGCAATTAGTCATTCATTAGACTCGTGTCACAATATTTTTCCGTAGATATAATGTACCATTATCATCACCAATATTTACTAAAACACCTACTTATTCCTGGCCCCTATTCACATTTTATGTATCGACAGTTTAACATTCTTAAATTACGAATTTTGACAGACTTGCTATAAATTGTAAAGCTTTCAAAAACTATCATGACGAAATTTGTAATGATGAGGCCTTGATCCTGAATTTCAGTCTAATACTGTATCCAAGCTCTCGTCCGTCACATTTCCGTTTGGCGAAAAGTAAATGACGCTGACTTCCTTTGGATTAATTGTCATGATTTGACATGGATGGATGGGGATCTTCAATTATCATGCCAGGTGTTGCGGCATGGCTCATTACCGACCATTAGCTGCATTAGCGTAGCCGGAGCAAACGTGCCACGCTTACAGAATTAATTTCATTCCATACACCGTACCCTTAAAGGCTTCGGCGGTCCACCTTTGTTATCTGCTCCATTATTCATCAGCATTTATCGTAACAGATATTCACAATCTGCGTGCCAGGTCAGCTTTATTTATCCTTTATCTGTTGCAAGTAGTGAGATAGCAATCATACAAATGGCCCGATCAAGGAATAAGAAATGTTGTAAAGTTGTCATTAACATTCCTTTCGGTTATAAGTTTAATCTGATCTGACATATTTCATATCCGAATTTAAAATTTGTTATCATTTGTCTATTAATAACTGACCTATGGTTAACAAGTTAAAACGACTTGACTCTTTGTTGTATATACATATATACTTCTTAATTTACTATGTCCTCCGAAGTTACTCTCTCTTCATTAAAATATCATCAATTGCGGCACCTTGTTCGATAAATAAAACAATAGTCTATAAATCTTACTCAATATTGAATGGCTAATAAACAATGCTTTACGAGGCTGAATGACATAACTTATCAGTTAGTTTTGGTGACACGGCCTCTTGAATACGTTTAATTCGCGAAATACCGTTTTTGGATCAAGGAATTTCGTTTACGGCTTGTTCAATCTTTATTTTTGTTTACCAAAGAAGACAAATTGTCGTTTCTCCCTACCTCACGTGGTTTATTATATAGTTGATTGAACAGCGCTGCTGAATCCATATTTGCTTGTGAGTCACATCACAAAACAATATTCAATAAATAAAAACTTGTAAACGGTGAATAATCAATAAATGCTTCAGTTGTAGCAATGATGGACAAATTATTGCTAAAGTTATGAGATCAGTGAGTCAATGTTGTTTTCACACCGTGAATGCAATCCGGTATCTTTTATCGAACGAGTGTCGTACAGGATCGCGGTAGCACTTCAGCTGCCAACTCGGTCAGGCTCGGTATTTTCGTGCTGGGTCTACTGCACTTCGCCTAGGTCGCTTCCTTGTGACACTATTAGCTGTCAGTTAACTAGACTACGAACCACATCCAGAGCCTAGATTTCCTTTTATTCCTGTCCTCAATTTCCACCACACGAGTATATCGTTTCCTAATAAATTTCTGACATGATTGAAAAAGCTTCAACCTCAATTCGTGAAGTGGCACAGAGTTAATTCATCCGTATTCTCGGGTATTTTATCATAATTGCTGTGTAACATTTAAAGAAATTGAATTCGCGGGAAGGTATTTATCTAAACTGAATAATTGGCATTGAGAATTGCATCTGTCTTGCAACGTGTAATCGTTGCATCAATTGATCTACCGACATGAGAGCCAACCGCGAAATTGTTCTTAATTGACGAATTAGTGTCTTGTTTAGTCCCTGGGAAAGCGTGATGCCTCATTACTATGTCTAATTGGTATTCATGCTCATGTTAAAAACTAATTGAATTAACGAGTGACTGAACTTTTTTATGGCCTCAATTATTTTATCTTCAAGTGTGTTTGTTATAGCTTTTGTTCATTCGCCGAATAACAACTTGAACTTGACCACAAAAAGTACTGTCATTAGACGTCGGACACGGCTCGTTGTCAAGTATCTCACTAAGTTGATGTGTTAATAAAATTGTTAAATAATCTCCGCGCCTGTTATAGAAAATTACATCATGTCTGTTGATCGAGACGCGCGGAAAACTTTACTATGATTGTACTTACATTTCTTACAGCATTCTTTACGATATTCTTGCTGATATTTTCCGCTTCTATTACGTTGTATCAATCAGATGGTTTTAAATGATTCAAAGGGGAGTGTTCGGAACTAGATTTTGTCGCCCCCGCTTGTACGACGAGATGTGAACACGAATTAAAAGCGTGGGATAACATTTTGTTCCATTGTCTGACACCTGCTGCGCGACAACATTAATGTAGTCATTTTTGAATCGGCTATCAGAAAGGTTATCTCTTTGTAAGTTACCAAATTATATGTGTAATATATCTATAGCTTTTTATATTGTCTTCTAATCTTTGATGGTTGTTTTGCGCGTATTTTGATTTAAACAGCAATTTGTCCCTGCCATTTTAATCTTGCAGCTCATTGTTGTCAGCGTTTGAAACGTGTTCAGTTACTATGACAAATACCTTCTTAACATTACAATGGGTGACCGCCAATTGACCGACAATCGTGAAAACCCCTCTTATTATGGTAATGCTGACAAACAACAACACAGCAGGTACTTAGGTTACTGCAACTTGGATGTCGACTAAATAAGAATTTCACGTATTGATTTCTCAATAATCTTGAATAAATTCTACTTCTACGATCCTATTTCAGTCCCCAAGAGTTAAGAGTTATGACATGATTTCTTATCCGCGCGATTTCTGTCAGGAAAGACTCAAAAAAAGAAGTCGGTTAAAAAGATCCACTTGGGTAGAGAACAAAGGCTTCAGCAGTAAAAGAACAACTCGAATAAATTATGGGAAAAGTAGCATTTGCGAACATGATTAAGTCCCTAGCGTACTATATTCAAAGCTTGCATAATTAATTTGCAACTGCAGCACGGACTAAATGCTCTACTATTTATTTTAATTTGGCTCACGACATGTCCCAATTACCTTTATTGAATCACGAGGCTCTTGAATTAAGTATATTACGATTTCTCTGCTTACCATTGATCATGTTATGTATTGTGTAATTGATGTGAGGTGAGCGATAAATAACAATGATGTGCCTACGCGGAAAAGCAAGTTCCTTGCATGATTACCCGTTATTATTTCAATTACAATAACGATAAGTCATCTGCAATATTGCTGGCTTATTTATGCAATATTGCTGGCTTATTAATAGCCATGTCATTAAAAGGCGATAATTTGATGAAGATAATTCGCATTTTACTTCCTATTAACTATTAGACTAGTCTTGTCATTGTAGAGATTTCGATTAGCTTTGTATCCATTTGAAAAGGTTTTGTTAGCTTTTCTTCTGTTTCCTCGGTGTAGGCGTAAAGAGATGAGGCTCTTTTCAAAGGTTGTTTTGAGTTATGATGCGCAAGCCCACGCGCGATGACAAGTCAGCGGCTGCGCAGTTGTCATATGATTTATCAGGCGGATCGGGCTCGGACGATCAGTGCCGGACACACGCTGCCACCAGCCAGCCGGGTCATAACGTGCCTCTGCCTCTCGCGAACCTTCTAATTTGTGTCTAGTCATGTTTGCTGACTACTAGTACAGAAGAGCTCTGTATTGTGGATTACTTACGAAAGGTCAACATTTGTTCACACTATTCTACTATTTATTCTATTTACTCCACTTTTATTGTAATGATCGTGTATGTTCGATGACAATTTTATGTGCGTGTGTACGTAACCCAAAATGTAAACATAACTAATTGCTTCAAAACAATCAAGTATTTGAATAGGATCTTAGGTTACATTATCATTATCACCCACCGCGTTTCGCGAGCCTACTCAATCCGACCTACCTGTAGGGCCTTGTGTTTCATTTCCAACCAGTTGTAGGTGTCTCACACCTTACTATATTATGGTTTTATCGAACTCTGCCATATCTGAATAGCAAACAGTATTCTACATTTGCCTTCTATCTGTCTATTAATTGCAATGTTTGTATTCATGTAAATTTTGTACCATCTGAGCAAATCTACGTCATCAATGTATATTTTTTGTCAGCATGTTTCTCTTACGTTTTTGCTTTACGTGTTCTTTGTTTTTGTTGTCATAGACGGCAGTTCTTCGGAGACGCTCAGAAAGCTCAGCGACGACTCAAGAAAACATTTATCAGGTAAGTGCTTGTTTCTATCATTCGTTAACTATGGTCAGTAGATTTATTGTTTCTACGCATGAGAACACTTCAAAGCACGACTTATGCTTTCTGTATTGTTGCATTGTTGATATCACGCACTGCACGAGCTTTCCCCAAAGAACACGATCATATCACGGATCTGTGCATAGTTTCTATAAGTTCACATGTTCATAATGTTTCACTTGGCCATGGAGCAGACTTGATTGAAGACGAAGAAGACGAAGTGACCAGCAGTCTGCCGGACAGATCCAGGCCACATCGCAAGGCGTCCAGTAAGTGTGGCTAACTGAACTAAGGTGGAGGGACCAATATGTTGTTCAATTGCATATATCATTGAGGTGACGGGCTATGATTACACGATCAGCCACTACAGGTAGCTATTACTGACTAGCAAATGATGAATTGAACTTGTTATTAGGTACATTATAATGGAAGGTATCTATAGAGCATTTGAGTAGCTGCAATTTGTTTGCAATGCAAGTAACTGAGCATGAAAAATTTAAAGATCTTAACAAATAGGAGACAAATCAAAAATAAATTAAGCCCAGTTATAACCAATAACATATTGAATATAATGATTTGCTGTCACAAAACGAATACGCAGTATTATTTTAATTATTTTGATTGGTACTAATAGCGAAATGAATAGTGGAACCGGTTGTCTAATAAATTAAGATATTAATGGCTCCTAACAAATTAAAGTAAACTAACAGTGATTACCCAGAGGCATGCAAATAATTCAAAGCTCAAAGCTTGTCATCTGACGGTACTCGCCTACGAGCAATTAGACTCATTGTCTCTATGCTCGATCGTAAATCTTTACTATTGTTTCGCTTTTTTACTTCCTCCGCGGATGCTATCACGGGAAAACAATGTACAAAAACTTTATTAGTACGCTGACGGGCGACTTGGCAGGGGAACTAAACTAATTCGGTTATTTCTTATTTACTGGAATCATTCTAGTCGTAATCTCATCTTGGCAATAAAGGCGAATGTGCCAAGTATCCAATGTGTATCCTCTCAGCCATTACGATATGGGCGTTTTCACTAAAGTCCAAGAAAAAATATTAATGTAGTAAATCAACGTTATCATTAGAATTGATCCACTCTTGATAAAAAAAATATAGTCATTTTGAATCGATCAAGGTTGAAAATGCATTCTGCATGAAGGAATGATTAATTAAATAACAATAACCATTTTAATCCACTGTTTTGCACTGTTATAAATTATCGTATGTTTTGAGCAAAGTAGATAGAGTGGCTAATGTCTGTGTGCGTGTCGCTTCTGTGTGGTGCAGCCAGCAGCACGTTCAGCGGGACATCCATGGACGCGCTTTGGGAGAAGCATCCGCGCCGGCTCAGCGAGGCGGGCCTCAGGAGGTCCTCAGGTACACCACACCACCCCATATACACACTTAGAGAAAGGAGCTCTTGGTGTCTGCCCACAGAAAGACCTAGACTTCTTATTCTAAGTATGGCTCACCTACCATCCCAAGAAAATCGTTCACGCCTATTATCGACCATAGTTTAAAAGTGTCAGTCTTAACTAGTTTAGTGTGGATGTTTTTGAGCGTTTTTCTTCAGTTACATCTCAAAATGATATGTCACAACGACGTCCAGACCTTTCAATTTGGATCCTACTCAACTATTCAGATATCGCAATCGCATTGTGGTTTATTATTTTGAATTGTCACATTTCCTTTCACTTATTTCTAAGAACCCTACATGCACTCCTGAACAGCACGAAATTGAATGTCGATCACGCTCAATAGATGTTTGTGCCAAATTTGTGATTATTTGCTTGGTTTTCGCTATGTACTTGGTTGGATGCATGGGCTTTGGTTGATGTGAAGATCAAACCTAGTAAATCTACCTGTAAACTTTTGCCGCTATTTATAGATTTTTGGTCAGGCAAGTCAGGTCTGTGTTCATAGCTCATAAGATTATTTTATTAAGGTAGAATTTGGCATGTAGAGTAGTGTCAACAGACGATTCTTCAAGTCAAATGCAGTTTGTCGTAGCGAAAGTTCAGAGTTCCGATGAAACAGTAAGATATGCAAACCGGCTTGCAAATAGTGCCCCTATGGTCGTTGCACTTACAAACAACGGTATTCAGCCCGTGTGCACACACACGCATAACTAGTGTGCACAGAATAGTAAACTGCACACCCATGCATATTCAAACGACGATAAATTTCAGTCCTTGCGCGCCGTAAACACACTTTCTTAAGCTGCTGGAATGTGTTCGCAATTTCTCGCTCGAGAGATTTCTTGACTTCTTTTAAAGCCTAATTTCTTTGTATGTTTATTACTTTTAACAGTTTGTTTCTGTGGAATTTCAGATCACAGTGTCATTCTGACAGAGGACACGGATAGCTTCATAATCGGCGAACGCGTTTGGGTCGGAGGCACTAAGGCCGGTCAGATCGCATACATAGGCGAAACGCAATTTGCGCCTGGAGAATGGGCCGGCATCGTGCTGGATGACCCTATCGGTAAGTCTCTTATCTCATATATCACAGAATAGACAATAGTTGGTACAAGACAAGTAGTTATATCCGGAATACTAAAGTAATTACGGTGCAAGTCTAGTGTAATGAGTTACTCCGAAGCGCTGGCATTTATCCAAGGCTGCCCAACTCATTCAATATTTATCGAGGCTAGGTTTAGGTAGTCAGTTTTCGCGGAAAGGTTAAACTATCAAACACTATACGGGCTCCTAGCACGTAATTTTTTGCTTTTGCCAAAAAACAGGAGACAGCTTCCTTGTGATAATAGTTACTAAACGAATTATCTTGTCTACATGAACCATCTCTTATGGAGTTCATTTTCACCGACATATTTATACCTTCATCGCAGGTAAAAACGACGGTTCAGTAGCGGGAGTGCGCTACTTCCAATGCTCAGAGAAGCGCGGTGTTTTCTCCCGACTGACTCGCCTGACTCGCACGCCCTTCATCACCCACACTCCTCACGATGCGTCGCCGGTGTCTGACGCGGGGAGTGTGTTCGAACGGCCGCCTTCGGGCATGGGTCGCCAGCGGCGCGCGCTCTCGCCCAACGGCAGCGTGCGCAGCATCGTCAGTAGTAAGATGAGTACGTATCCGTACATTGTACACTACTCGTAACATGAATTCAGTTGACCTGTTTCTAAGGTTGATATTCAATTGTCTCGGTCCGTTTTCCTCAGATGCTTCGATATCGACCACGACGAATGGCGAAGTCCGCATGGGAGACCGTGTGATAGTCTCAAGCAGTCGCGGCAGCAAGGCCGGCACGCTGCGATTCGTTGGCACCACCGACTTTGCGACCGGCATGTGGGCCGGAGTCGAACTCGACGACCCCCTAGGGAAGAACGATGGTTCCGTCGATGGCAAGAGGTACCTCTAATACCACAACCAGACGAGCTCGATCACCATATTTTTTGGTATAATCATGATATTGTATGATTCCGTTTTCAGATACTTCGATTGCGCGCCCCGGTTCGGGCTGTTCGCGCCGGTGTCGAAGGTGACGCGGTCGCCGTCGAACCGTAAGCCCGGAGCGTGCGCCATCCACAGCAACGGGCGCACAACGCCGCTGCGGCGGTCCAACTCGCGCGACTCTCTCACGTCGTTGGGCACGTCGATCGCATCGTCCCGCGCGGGGGTGAGACTCGGGGTGACGTCGCTGGGCGCTCAGGTAGGCTAGCCCCGCGCGCGTTCGGCCGAGCCCCACCCACGGCTGCCGCCGCCCTCGCGCCGCCCGCACACCAGCGCGCCCTCCCTGCTCGACAAGACGCTGCTTGTGAAGCACGTCGAGCTCGACCGCTGCGCCATCATCGCTCTGCCGAAGCCGCGCGTCTACTATGATATCGTGTTCCGCTCCTGTCCAAACTCCAAATGCAAGGAGATGAACCCACGCCGGTGGGCGAGCGAGACGCTGCCCAAGTCGTGGCGGTGTTCGGAGAGCGTGCTCAGTTTCGAAACGCGCTCGTCAGAGAGATCGCGGCGCAGCGTGTCGAGCGGCAGCAGCTCTGGGTCGGCAGGGTCGCGGGGTGCAGGCGGCGGCGCGGGCGGTGAGGTGGTGCGCTGGGCGGGCCGGCCGGCCGCTGTGACGAGGGCCAGCCGCGGAGACGCTGCAGCTACGGACATATTCGTCGAGATGCCGCCGCCGCGCACTCACTTCTCCGGCTTTGGGAAGAGCTACCATTTCTCTTGCGTGTCGCCTTTCCAGTTCACCTACCCTTATGTCGTCTACATTTGAGCTCAGCCCCTATGGAGACGTTAGTGATAGCCCGCACGACATCTAGTTCGCGTAGGCGCCTTTTGATTATATTCGATCAAAACATTCTGCATTTCGTGTTATGGAACGATTTCAACTCTTTTTACGAGTACACGACGCAAAAAGCCTACATAAGTGCGACCGTTCCAGGAGCGCTGTTTCCGTCTATTAAAAACTAATGAAACTTTTACTGTATGAGGGTAGGTGTGACACGCAACAGTGATGGTGATGTAGATATGCTTACACCGTGTGCATGGTACTCGGTTTGAGTTATATTTTTATTTTTGTCTGTAGCTCTGGCACTCCTTGGTTTGGCCCTTGTGTTTTTTTGATTAACTTTTTTTGATTAAGTTTACGATTCACTATTTTGCAAATACATTTTATGTATGAAAGTGATAGTGAATCGTGAACGATCTTATTTGGGATTAGTGACTCATCTCATTTATTCAGCTTTCGTTTCTTCACGCCCATATTTATCTTCGAATAGTTTAACTAAAGACTGCAGGAATCATTCAAAACCTAAAACGTTTCGGCTGTGATATTATTTTTAAGGCAATCCTATTAGAACTGATAAATGTAGTTATTCTGTGAAATTAACATATTATTTGCGTAGTTTGCAGACTAACTTTTTTATGTGCCTTTTATTTTTATTATGACGATCAATAAAATCAAGTTGATTCATGAATCTCAAATAGTGTCAAAAACTTCGTTTCATAAATCTTCGTTAAAAAGTTTCGTTACATAAATCTGAATAGTAAGACTTGTTGATCTGGATATCATAACTTCTTTACTTTTCTTTACGTAGATTAGTGCATTTTGGAATCAGTATGTATGATATAAATAAAACTTAGTAGTTATTATACTCTATAGAATATACAAGAGAACATTTTGATTCCAATACATATATAAATGTAAATGAACTTTATTGGAATAAAAAGTGTTCTCTTTCTATCATATTTAATGATCTCATACATCTCATTATACATTCCACGTCATGCATTTAAATAGATATAGTTTTTTGAGCTTTTTAATTTACTTTGCTGAATGGCAAATGGCGTGTTTTGATTCGTACTAAACACTTCATATGCCACAAGTACAGTCAGTTACAGACCTAAAACTAATGTTACTACTAAGGAAAATATGGCGCGAATAAAACAATCAAGACAAATGCAATCAAAATCTCTATCAAAATGTCTATTAACCATCGCTGTAACTGACTGTATTTTGCCAGTTTTTGGTGCGAACGTAATTTTGGTTATAACAGAGCTGTATTGAAGATTCATAAGAATTAAAAAGACACCAACAACCTAAAACGTGGAACAGTTTGTAATCCCAATCACCAATCACTTTGTGACAGACAAACTTTCAATGTTCTGTCGTTATTAAGCTGAATAGGGTAAATAACATGCCACTATTTCCAACGTCCTAGCGATTTTATTTCACGGAGATTCAACTTTACGACCTTGGCTCAAACCTCATAAGTTATGACTATGAGCTGTAGAGATATATTGTAAATTTATTTCTTCCATTACTTAGTCCAAAATCTCACTTAATACTTATTTAATTACTGAGTTAGCGGCTTCCACGCGCTTGTTGGTCGTCCATCTTAGGCAAAATAAGGAGCTTGACGAAATGTTTAGTGTAAAGTACGTATGGACTTGCAACAAAGTCCCTTACAATTTAACAACTTAAGAGTGCAAAGGGCATTCTAGCGACGATTCAGTAAAGAATGTTCAGTACAGCTCGTGGCCATAAAGCGTGCGTGTTCGATTGCGTTAACGCGTGTTGTTTTCCCCATGTTTGTCGCATTCGCACTGTCACTAACGGCACGGCGGCAGCGTGTTAGCGGTCCTCGCGCCTCCTCCACCCCCGTATCGGCGAAGAACGCGCTGCAGGTACAGTATGCCACCATCGCCGCGCGGTAAACTCTGTACATAGTGGACACGTGGGCCTTGCGTCACAACTGCGTTACGATCTCTTACGACCTTCAGGCTTCCACCGATAGCGCCCGATCCGTTCCGCCGATACGATCCTAGAACGCGTCTTCAGAACGGATCGTTGAATCGGATCGTACTCTTTACACTGGCTGCGATCCGGTTTGCGAACCATTCATTCTACTCCTACTTCAAGATTGCGCCCGCACGCAACGCTGACCACGCGGTCTCAGCCACCGGAGACAGAGAACGCATGATCGGCATGCGGTCACTTGAATGTTGCGATCTACCGCGTGAGTGTGGAGGAATACACGGGCGGACATTGGTTACAGAGATCGCATGCATTCTGAATTCAGATCGTATCGGCGGGACGGATCGAGCGCTGTTGGTGAAAGCCTTGCCCGAAATGTTGAAGCAATCTCGGGGTGCTTTTGAGTCATCCTTGCAGTATCGTTACAGATAAAAATTGTAGTTTCCCTTTAAAAGTACTTAGTATTTAACTGTGGTAGTTTAATATAAAAGAGTTGAAATTACATACGGTGGCGGTCTGGTGAATACCATCAGACCGCCGCCGTGTTAAATTTCATCAGCAGGCCTATGCACGGGCTGTGGACAAATTGTCTTTCCACCGTTTTTACCCAAGAGAAAATAAAAAACGGCGTATAGACAATTTGTCCACGGCCTGTGCTAGGCCTGAGCCCGTTGAATGAATACTTGTCTGAATTGTCCTTTACATCAATGGTCATTCCATCAGTGTAAAGGACAAACGTACGGATTTTATTTTTATTTTACAATTGCTGTTACGAAAAAAAATCCATGAATTTACTTGTAAGTATTTACTTGTAAGTTATTCGCTATTTTGGGATCAGAAATAAGAGATAAGTAACATGTTTTCGAGTTCTGAAGCTAAGCACACGTGTCTTAATTGAGCTATCCACCGGCGATGATGGGCCATTTGTTACGACTGTTTTTGATTTTGTTTTTACTGTAACGAACAACGAATGTTTTCTGTGTTTGACAAATGTATGCCTTAACAAACTAAACTTTCTTAACTGTTTAGGATAGATTCTTAACTGTTAGATGAAACAATAGTTATTTTACGAGACAATAAATTGTCAATTGTTGCGCACTAAATAGTACAAACTACGGTTATTTTTATACTTACTGAATCATGTTCCGACAATACACCAAGAATAGTACAAGCAAGCTTAATGTATATCATTCATTTCGTAGAACTGTTATAACCACAAAGAAACCATACTTAGCTCACCAGCGTTAAACTGTGATAAATATTTTTTACGTAATTTATTTATTCAAAAATTGTAACGTTGCATTTCTTATGATGTTTGGTGCAATCTTCTATTCTTAATTTATTAACTTTAATCTACCAGTGCCTGTAAGAGAGAAATCATGATATTCACTAAATATAAAGACACGATCATTCCTTCGGTTAAGATTTTTTTAATTAACTTTTTATAACTTAATTATTATTAAATTTAGGTTATTGGCTAATTGTAGGTATACGTTAGATGTTAGAATGAAAGTGTTTTAATAAAATGTATTAAATCTATCTTGTATTATTACCCTGTCCTTTTTAATGGTGATAATAAAGCGTAAGACTTATTTAATGTGTTGTTTTATTGCACTAATAACGCTGTATCTTGCTTTTGTCACTTGAGAGGTAAAGTTCGACAATTATATTGTGGCTCTTCTCTTTTTTTAACCGACTTCTAAAAAGGAGGAGGTTATCAATTCGATTGTATTTTTTAATTGTTTATGTTTGTTGCCTCAGAACTTTTGACTGGGTGAACCGATTTTGATGATTCTTCTTTTATTTGAAAGCTCGTGCTTCCAATTTGGTCGAGTTCTGATGAAGTCGGTTTTTTATATTGATAATTATTGAAGTGTTTATTTTGTATTATGACGCCATACAATTAATAAAGCTACTCTTCAAATAGTTCTTTAGCCATAATAAAATTGTCACAGTTAGGTTGGTTCTTTATCAAAGCGCTAATGAAAATCAAAAGGATGACTTTACTTTCTTACATTTTTGTCCTAGCGTTTCACTTTATTACTCCTCCATCTTTAGTAAAGAGCCAGCCTAAAGTTTTCCTATGTGCGTAATGCGTAGGCATGCCCTTGGCTTGTGATTAATATGAAACCTACGTAATCTAATAGCCCTGTAGGGCCGTTGCTCTGAATAATAAAGCAGTCGGTAGTCGCCCTTGAAATTTGGTGTAAAGGACGTTTTGTGATACTCGATGACCCTCCATAAACTTTCGGGATGTAAATTATCACCACCACCAGACTACCAAAGGTGTCTTGCAAAAGGTTTAGAATATTGTTAACTTTTTGGTGAGATGCATGGTGACATTATCAGAATATATAAAAAAGAATACTAACTACATAATACAAAAATTATAATAAAAATGTAGACTTCAAAACTGAAAGTTTGAAAATTATTCAAAGTTTCAGCGTGCCTCACAAACGTAACGAGTCCTAAATGGGTTTGTTTCTCATATATTTCACTAAAAAAAGGTTTTGTATTAATTCAAGTCTATACGGAATCTTATGGGATGGCAGGCAAAATGGTGGGGCAGAGGGGGTTTGGATGTGGAAATTGCATGAATATGTGTTTGTTGTAAATAAGTAGACACACTTAGAAAATGCATTTCAAATCTGTTTCGGTGAAAGTGGGTAGAAATTTTTCAAGATGCAGCATTGTACGTATTATTTACACACTGGTTTCAACTCTTTTGCTAGCTAAATTTAATAGCTCTAAATACAATAATAATAATATTTTTATTTATTGTACAGGAAATGTACAAAAAGACATCACCGGCACGCCGAAGCCTTTTTACCGCCGTCCGCGCGTACCTATAGTTAGGTTTGCCATACCTAACTATACGGAATTTTCCAGACATGTCCAGGCATTCAGACTTTTGTCCGGAATGTGGGGGCAATCCTGAAACGTCCAAAGTTGCAATGAGCTTATTGAAATTCTAGAAAATAAATTAAAAAGACCGCCACACGAATTCATTATGCCGCGAATTATGAACATTGAAAGAATTTTCATTGAGCGTCCGGGTTTTCGCCCGTTTTCTTTTTCTTTTTTCATGTGGTAACCCTATTCGTAGTGATGTTCCACGCCGCTAGCTGAACGGCCGGATCGCCTAATAATACTACAATATGAACATAGAAACAGAATAGGCTCTAGTCTAGGTAGGTACGAGTAATGTCCACATGACCACAGAATACATAAGGTACAAGTACAGAAGGTTCACTCCGCAAATCATTTAAATAAGTAGCGACTCTTACAACCACACAATAAAGTCCAATTCAGGACGTGCGAGCGCTAACTACCTACTGCTATATTAACCTAGAAGTTGCATCTCTGTCTTTCGCATAACTCTTGTCGCGTTATCTCTGTCTATCGCGCAGCGGCGGGCACGGCAAATCCGACAAGACGACTACTTGTATTGTAGCTTCTTACCTAAAGTGCGAAGTGCGCCCGGCCTGACATGACCGTTACCAAAATAGTATTGGTAAGAATGAGTTTTCATTTTGCTATGCAATGACTCAATCGCAATATGCGTAAGTAAGGTAGGCATGTGGGTAGTAGTAAGTTACACTTGGGTATTCTATGTTCTAGATAAAATTGTCACGCGGTACCTAATTGTAGCTAATGTATGAGATGTCGTCATGTTTTGATACTCATGATCGCGTCAGAGGTAGGAAAATTATTGTTGATGTTTTCATTTCGCAACTACCTACACATTTTCGTATTACTTCTTATTTTTAACCGACTTCAAAAACGGAGGACGGTTCTATTTTCCACTGTATTTTTTTAATGTAATTTCTCCGCCAATTGCTGACCTATTTAAAAAAAAAAAAACTTGTTCGGTATACTTACTTCCTATTTGGTTCCATTGTCACCAAGCCCTAAAAATCTACATAAACTCGCGATTTTGCAAGTATTTTGGCTGTTATGAAAATTGGTATCCTATGATTTTACTATTATTTATTGGTTTAGAATAATCGTAAATCGGTTAAAAACCTATATAAATAATTTTGAATATTCTATTAGCACGCAGAAATTGATGATCATTTTTGGGGATCAACCAGCTCATCATATTATACCTAGGTATAAAGATTTAGATCTTTACCTCGCTAATGTAAAATCATAATTGTGTGTATGTTTGCAACTTAACTTTATAACGGCTGAACGGTTTTGGTTGAAATTGGACGGCTATGAATTAACCTCTACAGGTTATTTTTTATACTGGTAAATGAACGGTTTCTGTAGGAGCCGGTGAAACCTCAGGGCGCTGTCAGTATTTTTAATCCTTATATTTTGTTTAAAAAAAAATCAATGACATCGCTCAAAAACTGTGACAGAAAACATCGTGAGAAAACCAATAACCTCAAAAGTTCAAAGACCTGACATTCACCAAAAACAACCAGCATAGTGGATCCCATCCTCTCTGAGAGAAGACCTATTTCCCAGCAGTGGGAACATGATAGGCTGGTAATGAGTCAGGCAGGCTCTTTTGCCCATTATCAAGTAGATTTACCGTGTAGGTGGTTGAGACAACATCATAGTGGTAATTGCTATTTTCGCTGCTGACTGTACGCGTAGTAGGTGTAAATGAATCTATTAACACATTGACGTAGTAACTATTATTCAATCTGTGACTGCGGGGTCTCCTTAGTATTAGCCCGTCCAACTTATCTGTAAAGTTGGTAAAAACAAGTAACTAAAATGTTTTATGGAAAGCTGTAAATCTTGTTTCGAAATGCGATTGTGGCTCCTCTTTTCAACTGTACAGAATAAGATGGTCGCTCTGAGATACATGCTAATAATAAAACTGGCGCGATTATGGTAATTTCAATCGTAAATATGGATAGCTAGCGGTGGTTATTAAATACATAAACATTAGAATTTTTATTGGTCATTTGAGGCTCTTTTGGTGTTAGGGTTCATTAAATATTACGACCAAAATTCTTTGAATAATAATAGGTAAGTGACATAGCCACTTTATACATAACTAACTGGAGGCTATTCCCTCAAGAGTGTTTTTTTCGGAATTAAGAGTACAAAAAATTGTTTTTAATCAACTTCATGAAAGGAGGGGATTCTGTGTTTTTATGTTTGTTACCTCAGAACTCAATTATAAAAGTTACTGTCAGATTGGTTCCATAGAAATTTCATCAAAATCAGTTCAGTAGTTTGGCTTTCATTCAACATTTAAATGCGTAAGCTCTTGTCGATGGTGTAATTTCAGCGTTTTCACCTTGAAATTTGCCTTCTCTCTTATTTGGTCTACGAATACTCTTCTTGGTCTTCCCGGTCCTCTCTTTCCTTCTACATTTCCCTCTATGATAGTTTCATTGATTTGTCATGTCGTACAAGGTGGCCAAACATCTTCTTCTAGTCTCTATACTCGCTAGTAGACTTCTATTCTCCTCTACCAGTTTGACTATTAAATCAAAATATAATTGGAAAATTCGGTTACATGGTTGACAATTCAAATGTTAAAATTCAATTTGTTTATTAACAAGTAACCATGGACTCAGTAATTAAAATTTACATAACAAATATTACAAACAATGACAAAAAAATATTACAAACAAAATTATACAATGTGAAATTAATTATTTATTTATTTATTAATCAACAGAATGCTTACAGTTAAACCAAAGCGCAAACTAACTATATATTAAAGAAAAATGTCACATGAAATTTAAGTACTTAGCAAAAAATAAAAAATTAAAGTCAAACAGAAATAACAACAATATTATGTCATGCAAATTATCGCCGAAAATGTGTTTTTTTAAATTAGTTATTTAATTGCGTATTTTACTAATTTTGTGAAGTTGGTTTTTTGAATTGATAAATATTTGTTAAAAGTATCTTATATACCTATCATTCTCCGGCCCCAAATATCGGTATGCAAAAATCCGAGCTACTTGAAAGAGGAACAAACAAACACACATACTTTCGTATCTCTACATAGTATCTATAAAATAAAGTCGCTTTCCGCGTCTCTCCGCGTTCATAATCTTTCACGAAAGGTTCATAGAGGAATGACCCTTTTGACCCCCTTTGAAGATTCTCAGCTCTCATATTATCTGGGGTTAAGAAAAAACTATTTACGCTTGTTATAGAAATTATAAAAACATATAAAACTTAATAATAGCTAGGTACCTATAGACTATTGGTGGTAAAACACATACATGCTTTTAATCAGCTTCAATAGGAAATGGCCATCCGGTAGGTATTCACAGATGTGGTTTGTATTATGTACCATTTTTTTTACCCGACTGCCCTAGAAGGAGGGTAATTTTCGAGCGCATGTATGTTATAATATATTTTAATGTTTCTATAATAACCTCCTATCGCCTAAACGGTGTAAGGACCATATCTCAATCATCATCGGCCACATTCCAGCTTAATTAAAATAAACTACAACCCGCCCCGACTTCGCACGGTTATGTTTTGTATATAAACCTTCCGTGAAAAATTATCATGGTGAAAACAGCATCAAATTCCGTTGCGTAGTTTAGGAGGACTTAGTGGATATACAGACAGAGAGAAGCGGAAAGCGACTTTATTTTATACTATGTAGAGATATAAACCTTTCGTGAAAAATTATCTAACTGATGGTGAAAACCACATCAAAAACAGTTGCGTGGTTTAGGAGGAGTTAACGGATATACAGACGGACGCGGAAAGCTACTTTATTTTATACTATGTACAGTAGTAGGTATTACATCTTTCGCTACAGGCCCCTTGAAGATGTTTATGGAAGCTATTTTGCTATGAAATTGTGATGAAAACAGAATCCACAGATTAGAAGTCTGTCTCTGAAACTTTCTCCTCAACTGTGTGTGGCAAGCGTCTCTCCGGCTAGGATAGGCCAGGGGCATTACGCCCAACTCTAAACGCGAGCCCGAGTTTGCAATATCACGCGACCGCAAACCGTATCTCTGCTCGTTAAGGTTCGCGTTCGCGTGATTTTGCAAATTGCACCTATTCGGGCCCTCGTTTAGAGTTAGGCGTAAGGCCTTTGAGCTGATGTAAGGCGAAGCCGGGGCCGTCTGCAATACACCGGCTTGTTTGACTTATTTGATGTGTGCGGTGTCATTAGATTCGTTTTCATGCTCTGAGTGCCATAGCATAGACTACATTTTGCAGTCGGGTATTTTGTTTTTATGTACAAGTAGATACTTGTTTTATACAGTATGCAACAAGCTAGGCAGATGCTAAACGACGCGTTGCGGCGACCTGCTTAGATAAGTCCGCGGTATGCTACATAGGGGCTGCGGCACTGCAAACTTTCAAACAAACATCACTTAGCAGATGTTTGTTCTATAAAAACTACCGCTAGGCTCTATATGAGACCTCCAGGTGGCCTAGAAAATGTTGGCTATCACGGTACGCCCGGCAAATGTGAAACATGATGGCATAAGAGAGCATACGACGTCACGTCTGTCACGAGTCGGTTTTACTGCCAAGGCACGCCATAGATGTTTCACATCAAAAATCTCTGGCATCGGCACTCGGCCTATACGAAATTACTTATAACCTCAGATTATAAAAACAAGGGAGATATGCCTTAGTAAAATTATTGTTTACTAGTGCTGTTACCCGCGACTTCGTACGCGTAGATTTTTATATAAACTTTCAACCCTTTTTTCCTCCCTTAATTCGGCCCTTGCGCAAAATAACATAGCCTATACTTCAATCTGGTCATAGCTAAGCATATTCGTGAAAACCGCATATAAATCCGTCCAGTGATTTAAGAGAATGTGCGTGGACAAACAAAAAGACAAAAAATCTAAAAACTGTCTTAACGTGTTCCAGCTGCTTATTTTCAGACATGCTGTGGGATATTTTTTTTTGATATTTCGTAATTACGGTTTTTTTATCTCAACGTTTTATTATATGTATAGATGAACAGATATGTTCAAATATCTCCGTGTTCTATTATTTTTTTCACTATACCGCTAATAACTGCTTATCGCAAAAACTGTTAGTATTGCTCATTTACAAATTTTTCATGCACTCCAATGATCTGACAGTCAACTTGCAAAAACAAGGGCGTCAAAGTCTTCTGCAGGGTGAGTTCGACTGAAGGCATCAAGCCAGATGCGTTCGCATGCCTTACCATATCTTACCAGTTTAAGGTTACTAGATGAAGTAAAAAAAACCAGACGCTTAAAAAAATCCGAATAGTTTCCTTCAAAGTTCATATTTCGCGACATAATGAAGTCGTGTGGCGGTCTTTTTCATTTCATTTATAGAATTCCAGATAAAAGAAAAAATCACATTCACTTAGCTTATCACCTCACTTGCGCGTTCACTTAGCTTGCAGAATAGACCGGCAGTTCTGAAATTGTTATTAAGTTGGATTTTTATATTGATAATTATTTTATTTAAGTACTCAGTAAGTTTGCAGGGCCAAGGATCGAACCGGAGGCCGTCAGACTGTAAAGCGCAGAATTAAAATGCTACCGCTTGAAACCACCATCGCTCGAAAATATTATCAAGTCTTTCAGTCCAGCCTACACGACACGACTTTGCCATCATTCAGTTTCTGACAGCCATCCTTAGAAGAACTCGGCATAGCCTGTCCACGTATCTGTCTACTCATTAAAGTACCTACTAAAATTAATGTACTAATTATAGCCCTAACAGACGTATTGAACTTAGCTGACGAACCGCTGTCTGACCAACAGGAGATAAAGAGTGAGAATATAATTTCCCTCTTTTTTTTCTCTCGTTGGTTGAGGTAGTTGACTGACGTCATGTTGACGTGTCTGTTACGGCTCTTAGATATCTAATTGTAATACATAGTTAAAAGTAGGTACATGTAAATGTTCCTATATTCTGTAAGCCTGTAAGAACAGTTAGGAATACATTGTACATTCTTGTTGTATTGTCGTTGTTTGTAAAGGAGTAAATAATACTTGACCGGAAAAATAACAGACTGTCCTTTTTGATGAGAACAACAATCAGGTCGTTCACCTGATGGTGAGTGTCACGCTCACCCGTGACAATTGCAATTAACTCTGTGTCTTAACTGTCCGTGATTTTTCTAGAAAAAGTATTTATGAAATCTCTATGAAGATTAAAAAGTTAAATAAGTAATTGTTATTGTATAATTAATTGTGTTTAAAATAGGTTTATCGATTGTTATAGATAGGTGTTGTTTATGAATTAAGCGGAGTGCAAACCGACGCAATCATTTTGCTTATTAGTGCGCTGGCGCCTAGACTAGAGCTATGACCAGACAGACAAGATTCATATTTCAGTAGGTATGCCACGACAATTTTTTTACAGCCGACGTAAACAGGATGTTATAAGTTTTACTTGTGTCTGTGGCATCATAGCTCCCAAACGGCTCAACCGATTTTGATTTAATTTGTTTTGGTTTGAAATGTGATTTGATAAAGAGTGTTTTTAGCTATGATTCAAGAAAATCTGTTATACTGCTTGAAGATTATCAGCTCTTTTAAAAGGGGTCTTAAAAACTTTCAATTTATTATTATTTTTTGTTATACGTGATTTACACTTTGTTAAGTGCAAGTGCCAGAAATAAGGGCCTTACTTAAAAACGTTACTCAAGTTGACATACGCTTAAATATGCTCTGTCTTGTTTTCGCGTGTAACGATTGCCGTCAGCGAGAAGTTGAGAGAGCATTTTAAAACATAGATCAACTTTAGTAACGTTTTTAAGTAAAGCCCTAAGTGATTAATTAACAGGGTTTTATAATGTCAAGTGTTGAGTGTATTTAGAACGTTCACACAGTGCTTAGTCCGTTTTGCAGGTTCAACGTAATAGTGAAGGAACGATCAGCGGAGGAGGGGAGAACGCGGGTGTGCGGTACTTGACAGTAAAAATAGACACGGGTTCTAATTACTTGACTTCGCACCTGCACTTGTAACTTACGCTTACTTATCACTTAACAGCACGTCTGTTTACACGCTGATTTTACTAATTACTTAATATTTACACTTGTCACTCCCACTTAATACTTAACAAAGTGTAAATCAGGCATTATCGGTTGAAAATCGTTACAGTCACTTAGTTGATGCCCATTCACCGCGACCGTCTCACGCGACATGATTGCCACGGATTGCTCTCCACTTACGTGGGTACCGTGAAGATTCTAACTAATATTCAAATATCCAGGAGTTGCTGAGAGAGAAGCAGCAACACCTGGAACGGCTGATGCGGGAGCGGGAGCTGGAGAGAACGGAAGTGGCCAAGATATCTCTGCAGGCGGACCGGGCGGAGACAGCTCTCTCTCAGCTCAAGAAGGAAACAGCTCAGGTATAACTTATATCATTTAATGAAGCATTATTGCCTTTATAACCAGTGAGATGTAATATAATAGAGACATTATAGGCGAACAACACTGCTTTAAAAACGAAAAGCACAGAATACATAAAGTACAAGTACAGAAGGTTCACTCCGCTAAAGCATATAAATAAGTAGCGACTCTTACTACCACACAATAAAGTCCAATTTAGGACGTGTGAGCGCTAACTACCTACTGCAATAACCTAGAAATTGCCTCTTGTCGCGCTATCTCTGTCTATCGCGCAGTGGCGGGCACGGCAAGTCTGATCTGTCGACTACTTGTAGCTTCATGCCTAAAGTGCGGAGTGCGCCAGGCCTAATCAGCAGGCCTGGCGCACTCCTCCCTGCTGAAAGTAGCAACCGGCTCGCCGCCGCCGTGGTGATCGCCTGAATTCGGCTTTGATCGTCGATTATGCTGCGATCTCTATCACTGTGTGAGAACACAAGACAATCTGCACATTTCGCTCATACACTTCGTAGTGACAACAGCTGCCTAAGATAAAACAATTTATATTATTTTTCTGTTTAAATAAAAAAATACAGTATCTATTTACGCATGAAATTAAACATTTTTCTTGTCTCTCACATAGCGTGAGTAGTTTGCGCAGTTTATAAGGACAGGAAGGTATTTTATTACTAAAACAATATTTGTATATTTTTTTTGCTAAAACATTTAATTAGCTGCGATGTGTGGCCGGACACTCGCAGTGCGTGACTGAGAGACGGCTTTAATGAGTATGATAATGTGCCTTGCATTCGTCTAGTCAATATGGTGGCGGGCACAACCTATATACAGGTAAAAATATCTTAGTTTATAACCGGCTTTTTTTGTAATCTTCGCAATTCTCGTATACTAAAAACAAAATACCTATTATCAGATATATTGATTCCAGACTAACGACGAGAATGGCAAGCTCAAAGTGGAGCTGGACAAGCTCGGCAAACTGCTGGAGGATGAGAGGCAGAAGGTCGAGGATCTCATGTTCAGAAACGAAGAGGAGAACATCAATAAAGAAGACTATAATGTACGTAAAAACTTTTTATGTAGGTCTGGTAGAATAGATTCTGTAATAGAGTTACACGGAACGGTGGTAAAAGCCTAAAGGAGGTTATTGTTTTCACCATTAGGAACTATTTTTACTTTGGAAGCAATCATAAAATCGCTAACAAAAATGAGCTGATACATTGAGTGTGGATGACATTTTTCTATGGAACAGCATTTTTTTTTGTGAAAGTTGAAATTGAATAGGTACAATGACATTAAATTTCTTTGCTTAAGCTACCGGGCTTTTACCACCGCCAATGTCGTAGCTGTGCTCGAATCGAGCCGTCTTGTGCATGACGATGGTAAAAAACCTGACGGCATGACACTTGTGCTAGTTGAGACGGACCCTTGTATGGGACGCGACTTGCGACTATGTGCGACCCGGCCGGCACGCGCCGCGCTCGGTAGCCCACTGAAATTAGTACGACAAGACGGCCCCGCCAGGTACTTGTAGCTTTGTACCTAAAGTGCGGAGTGCGCCAGGCCTGCCCATGGAGACCTCCCAGAGCTCACCATATTTTCAGCAAAAAATCACAGCGCTTGGTTTATGCGACGTGTGACCAAAATGCTGACGTTTTTTTGGCTCAACATAATAAGCACTGCCATTCACGTGGTATTTCCGCCAACATGCTGGGTACGCTGCCAACTGGTACTGGGCTTAATCACTTAGATTGTCATTAGACCTCTAACTGTTTATGAGCAATCCGACTGCTTTCGTATAATAGGCTAAGTAGTTTAGGTATTATTTGGCTTTTATTTTGTTTAGCAAAGAATGGCAAAGAAAGTAAAAAAATACAATCTTGCGGCTTAACAACTGTTCCGTGTAAGCGTGTACAACTTTCAGGCTACGAATAATGATTATGTAGATATTGTATAAAACTTTCGCTATACATTAATACTTCAGTAAACTTAGGTTTCAACCCTTCAGCTTTTTACTAACCTTCTAGATCTGGATGCTCATGTTTAATCAATTTTTTCACGTATACATATTGTATGAGCGCGAACTAGCTTTCCTGACATGTACATTAGCGTACTTACCCATGCTATTATTTTATTGCCTTTGTTACATATAACATTGTTGTAGATTTTTCGTAGCATGTTTGTAGTGTAGAATAACATAGTTATTATTTTTTCTTTCAGAAATTTAAGGAGGCAATGGCGGTAAGTCATAATCCCAGACCGTCTTTTATGAAGACTTTTTTCTGCTTTGTAGTTCTAACTTCTCTTTCTTTTTTTCTGTCTGTGTGCATGAATAATGTTAATCAATTTTTATGTATTCCGTGTATGTAAATTCCAATACAATAATTTAATATTTGTGTCTATGATCACTTCTCCGGGCTGGAATCGACTACACCGCTAGTTTTGCTGGCTCAATAAGCAGCGAGTACCGCTTTCTACGATGCGGATCGCATATGCCCGTTTGCCTCTATCTATAAAAAAAAAACAGGGTTACTGGTAATCAGTCAGCATCCTCTTAATTCAGTACATCAAAACAAAAAACTTATGTTCTACGACTTTTCAAAATTCGCGGGAAAATATCAGCTGATATTTTTGTATGGACAAGCTGATATTTTTTTCGTGTCTTTCGAAAAGTCGTAATACAAAAGTTATTTAAGATTTTGTGATTACCAGTTGCCCTGTATAATGGGATCTGGGTAACAACTTGTACAAATATATTTCTAAACGTAATAACAGACAAGTTAAGATGTTAGGTTGGATTTTAATATTCGTTCAATAGGCTACCCACAGACCTAATATTTTTTTTATCCTAAATCTATGAGGCTACCAGACTAATATTTTCTATGTCAATGTCTTATAAATAAATTGACCATAAATAGAGCCAATTACTTACCGAAAACAAAAATAAAATGTGTTAAAAATTAAGTATTTTTTTTTACTATTTTAATGTCTCGCTAGACAAAGAGCGCACTATACTTACAAATTACATATTTGTAAGTACGCAATACAAACTCCATACGGACGCTCATTCTGAGGGAAAGGGACAAAGCCTCTCGCTTCCTAATTCGACCAATTTTTTTAGCACTTATATCAGCTTAATTATCCGTTTTAATTTCTTCAATATACATATTACATTTATCACTGAGTCACTAAAGTCTAAGTCCGATGGCCTATTACTTCACACATTAACTTAAACATCCAATACTATTTCTACCTCCAGCAAGAGAAAGTCTTGGCTGAGCAGCGCATCAGAGACCTAGAATCCGAAGTGGCGCTTCAAACGGCGCGCGCGGAAGCCAACGCGGCCGCGCTCCGAGTTACTGAGGACCAGCGGACCGTGGACGCGGCCGCCGTGGCCGAACAACACAGGGAGGAGCTCACTGCCGCCCAGAGTAAGAACACATTCAATTTATAACCTTATATTGTTGGCATTAGGCGACCTTACGCGACTACACAGAGCGACAGAGGCGACTACATCAAGAGCATCTGAGATTGGCGACAACAGAGTGACAACAGAGGCGTAAACATTAGTAAGACCTCGTGAAAAGCCTTGTATTGAAGAAAGAACTGTACTCTCTTCTATTTGTACTTGATTTTATTCCAATTTTAATTTCTTAACTTAAATTTTTCAGCTTTATCATCAGAATTGCAGAAACTTTTAGACGAAGCGTACGCTCTTCTCAAAGAAAAAGAAACCGAAAAAGATTCCATGGGCAAAAGCATGTCTGAAGAATTAGGCAAACTCAAAGCGGATTCCGAAAGAGCACTTAACGAAGCTAAATCGAAGATGGCTGTAGCACAGACGGAGTTTGAAACTCAAGTGTCAGTGCTTACAGGGAAATTGCAGCTAGCAGAGTCCAAATTGGAAACTGAAAAACTGAACCTAGAAAGGCTGAATAAAGAAAACAGCCAAGTAATCATAGATCTTAATACTAAGTTAACGCAACTACAGGCGGCTGTTGATGATAAGACTTTAGAATTAAATAAAGGTAAGTGAATACACGAAGATCAGTCCAGCAGTGGCATGATGATATAATTAAATTTATCGGAAATACATGGACAGGATTAGCGCTAAACTAGGAAAATGGGCGAAAAGAGGAGGAGGCTTATGCCCTGCAGTGGGCTGAATAAGTTGCTATGATGATGATGAAGTAAATAAGTACATTAAGTAAAATGTTTGTTAAAGTCTGCTAGTAGTCATGTAAAAATATTTGATTGAATTTTTTTATTCATTCCAGTTATAGGCGTAAGTAAAGAACATGAAGTGAACCTCAACAAAGAAATCACAAAACTGAAAATGGAACTCAGTGCCAAAGTATTAGATTTGGAAGAGTTAGAAGATTCCAAACGGAAACAAGACACAACTTGTAAAAGCTTACAAGATGAAATCGCGCGTGTCAAAGAAGAATACCTAAGTAAAATGAACGAGTATGAAAATGTATTGAACGAAGTGTCCCAAGCTAGCGAAAAGACCAAAACAGAAATGTTAGAATTACAACAAACGCTTTCCGTGAAAACTAAGGATTATGAGAGATTACTTTCAGAATCCAGTACTTCGACCGCTTCTACAGAAAAACTCATTACTGAATACAAAGAAACCATACACGAAAGAGATAAAGATATCATTAGGCTCAAAGATGATTTCGAACAGGCAAATGCTAATTTCAATATCAAGCACAGTAAAATCGCAGAGGAACATAAAAAAGAGATAGAAGATCGCAACACTAAAATAGAGCAGTTGTTGAAAGAAATCGAAAGCCACAAACAGTCTTTAGATCAAAGTAAAGTCGAGTTTGATGCGCTCAACTCGCAATTTAATAACAACGTGGATGAATTAAAAGCACTGAAGGAAGAAAATGAAAAACTTAAGAAAACGATTGGTGAATTAACTCAACATAATAATGAGCTAAAAACTAAGGTATCATCTATGGAATTAGAAGTTGGCGAAGTGAAACGTCAACTTGAAAGTGCTACAGAAAAATGTGACGAATTGCAAAAGGCTAAAGAAAAGGTAGAGACAGAATACCTTAATTTGACCGGACAAGCAACTGATTCTAACGAACAATTTAACAAACTTTCACAACATTTGAAAGAATCTGAAAGAGAACTTCAAGAATTGAGGGACAAGCACAGAGAAACCAGTAATAACTACGCTAGAATGGAACAAGAACTAAAGCAAAAGCTTTTTAAAATACAAGAAGATTTCACAGCAGAAAGAAGTCAGTTAATTGGGTCAGTAAATGAAAATATTGAAAAATTGAAAGATTTAGAAAACAAAGCTAAGAACCTCGAAACACAAAATACAGAGATCTACAATCGCTTCCAAAGTTTGCAGTCTGCCAACGATAACCAAATTGATGAGAACACAATTCTGAAAAAGGATATTGAAGCTCTAAAAATAAAGGAACAAGAACAAATTTGTGAACAAGAAACAATCCAGAAGAAATTAGAAATAGAAATTGATAAGTATAAAGAAGAAATATCACTACTGAAAGCAGATGGCGCTACTTCTGAAGTAAAACTTATGGAAAAGGTAGATCAATTAACAGAAGCACAAAATGATTTGAACAATAAGTTGGAAGAAGCGAGAAAACATGAAGATTCTTTGCAAAAAGTACTGGATGACATGACAGCCCAACTGAATTACCAAAAAGCTCAACATGAAAATGAATTATCACAAGTTCAGCAACAATTATCTACTGTGAATGAAGAAATGAATAAATTTAAAATAGAAGATCAGCAACTTCAACAAATCGTGGAAGAGAAACAAAATAACATTAAAGAATTAAGCCTTAAATTAGAAATGCTTGAAGTAGATCTAAAATCTAACATAGAAATTGTCGCAGAAAAAGATCGGCAAATGCAACAGGTTCGAGAAGAACTTAACAAAGTTACGGATTTTAAAAAGCAATTAGAAGAAACATTAAATAACGCTTCATTAGAAACCTCCAATCTCAAACAGAAATACGAGAATTTAATAGCTAATTCTTCTGCTGAAGAATCAGTATTAAAAGAACAACTTGGTCAACTCGAGGTTATAAGAAAAGAAATGTCTACTTTAGTTCAAGAAAAAACTTCACTAGAAGAAAAATGTAACGAAACTATTACCGAATTAGCTAAGTTAAAAGTGGAACATGAAGACATCGTTAAAAAACTAAATGAAAATGTAACTAGTAATAACGAGCTCAAAACGTTACTAGAAGAAAAGGAAAACTTACTGAAATCTCATAATGAAAAGTCTGATACTGAAATCAACAAGCTAACAGCACTGGAACAAGAAATTGATCGATTAAGGCAAGACGTAACGACCAAGGACGCGTCAATACAAGAAAAAGAATCACAATTAGTAAAATTAAACGAATCTTTACAAATGGGAACGAATGAAACGCAAAAAGAAATAGCACAGTTGCAAATTGATAATGCTAGTTTGAATGAGAAATACAAAACAGAAGTAGAAAGTCTGAACAGTTCGATTAAAACTTTACAATCTAAAGTATCAGAAAGTGAAAAACTAAGTGAAGAAGTAAAGCAATCTAAAGACAGAATAAACGAACTTCAACAGCTACTGAATAAATCTGATAACGATGTCCAACAGTTGACCAACATAAATGAAGCTCAGAAGCTAAACTACGAAGACCTAAACAAACAATTACAGGCTCAATACGATGAATACAAGAAAGAAAGTAAACGTGCCAAACATGACCTTAAATTAAAACTGACTGAATATGAAAAAGAATTACAAAGCTCCAAAGACACTGTCAAGACAGAAAAAGAAAAACAAAATGATCTTCAACAGAAATTTTCAGAAGCCGAAAAGAATGTGTCTGAATTGACTCAAAAATTAGAATTAGTCACTGTCCAACAGAGTACTGACGTAGAGAAAGATACTAAGTTAGAAAAATTGTCGATGGAACTGCAAGCTAACAAGAGAGCTCTAGTGGAATCCTTAGCGAATAATGAAACTTTAGTCAACAACTTGAGAACTGATATCGATAGAAAAATAAAGGAATTGAAACAAAAAGAAGATTTAATAGCTAAGTTAGAACAAGATGTCAAGGTAAGAGTATGTTTTATTACTTTTGTGTTCAATATGAAATGTATTATTATTCAAATAGGTAATCAAAAAAACTTTTCATTTTAGAATCAAAGAGCGAAAGCGGAGATATCTGAAAGAGAGAAATTGCTATTGCAAAAAGAAATGTCTGCTAAGGGCAAAGACAAGAACGACAATAATGCTATGGGCATACTAGGACAAGGCGACAATGCTCCTACAACGCAGTAAGTTACATTATAAACTAGTTGCGATGCGCCCCACGTTTCCAGATTTCCACATTTTTCGGTGCAAAAAGTATATTACGACATAGAATACTTTTTACCATGAAAAATCCTCAAATACTCCCATATCTACTTTTTTACCAAATTTCATAGTGATCGGTTTTGCAGTTTAGTTGTGAAAAGGTAACAAAACTGGCAGAGAAATGGAGTTATAATGTAACACAATTAGCTGAACAACTATTCCATATTTATGTGAACATTGTAAAGCAAAATTTTTATAATAGCAATACACTTGAGATTTGGCTAAGAAACAGTTATGAAGATGAGTTTCCGCAAAAGAACGCCTGATTCAGTCAATATTTTTTATTTTGGTATACCTACCAAACCTAAAAAAAAAAGTACCTTTTGGTACTTTTGGTGTACCTATTACTTAGAAAATTTTGCTCCTCGTTCTGCGGTCGGCTGGGCCATGAGGAGAAGTGTAAATGTGTAGTGGTCAAGGTCATTTTACGGGTTGAAGTTCAGTGATCTCAAAGCCATCCTCTCAAATGTATTTAAAAAAACTCACATTTGTATGCCGCACCTGGCAAGGACATGAGATATGTTTCCATTTGTACAATCATGTATGCTACTTTATACGTATGTGCACTTACCATGTTCTAACAAATAAATAATTTTATTTGAATCTCTCTTCAGTCTTTTTTATGGTTGCTGGTGGGATGTGTGAGCTCTAAGGCTAGCTTGTTAGTATGCGATTTCAGACGTGTTGTATTTTTTCCTGAAGTATGTATTTCTTCTTTGACCATTGGCATGTCAAGATATTCGTGTCTCTGATGTTTTCTCCGACATTTGTGAGCCCATTTTCATGACTTTTATTTTATTATTCTCTCGAGGAAGGAAGGAAAAAGCTCTCAAGGTGGTCAGGCAAAAATTTCAATAACTTTGGCTCTGTATTTGTTGAATATCAGACCGATAATACGAATAATTTAGTTGCGTCTGTTGAATTTTGCAGTCTGTTTTTAAATTGATAATTATTATATATGTATTTGCGTTTTCCAGAAACATTGAAGAGAAGGAAATGTTGGACGGTCAAGTGAGCTTCCTAAACTCTGTGATAGTGGACATGCAGCGGAAGAACGAGCAGCTGATGGCGCGCGTGCAAGCTTTGGAAGGAAGCTCCTCGCCCGAGCCAGCGCTCTTGTAAGATTACATTATGTTTATACAGTTTTCTCATGTTTTCCCGTGTTACAAAATGTGTTATAATCCTAAGTCCCAATCTAGGGCAAGTTAGGTCATAGGATAAGAAACGTTGGGTAACAAACGTATAAAACATCTATGAGTATAATAGTAGGGTTGTGTCTCTAGTTCTTTCTATTTTAAAGTTTTAGGCCTGATTACAAATACAATAAACCGGCCAAGTGCGAGTTGGGCTCGTGCACTGAGGATTCCGAAACACCACATAAATTTCAATAAAAAAAAAATATTTTTTAATTTGGCTGATTTCTCAAAGAAATAAACACGATTACAACTAAGGCCATAAGCTTCATCAATTATTACAAAAAAGTAGTGCAAAAAGACAACACGCTCAAGCGGTCACCCATCCAAGTACCGACCGCGCCTGACGTTGCTTAACTTCGGTGATCGTACGAGAACCGGTGGCGAGTTGAAATTGCAGAACAGTCAACGATTAGCCCTTGGCTTGTATTTATTACTTTAGAGTGTGTACTATAATCATGCCAAGTTTGACGCTTGTACGTATAACCGTTTTTACACTACAGCAAATACAAAATATGTTAAAACAACAGGGGGACCCCCTTTAGTTTTAACTTTTAGACTTTATTATAAATTCTTAGTTAATCCGCCGGAACCTATATATTCATTATATTTATACCCATCATATTCTGTGAAAATCTATTACGGTTCGAAATATACAGCCGTTAAAAGATAGGACGGACAGACCTTCGATACAAAAATACATCGAAGGGACAGACAGACAGCGTAGGCTTAGTAATAGGGCCCCGTTAACACCTTTTAGCTACGGAACCCTAAAAACGAAATGCTACCTTTGTGACTAATCGCCACAATATCTACAATTTGGTGATTTGCTCCTATAACGACTGTTACTTTTATCAGGGGTGGATCCAGCCTCAAATTCTGAAGTAGTCAGCTGTCTGCGAATGCTAGATCCATCCCCTACAAATCCATCATCACAAAAGGTGAACGCGCACTTGCCTTCCTTACCAATGCACGTTGCACTGTACCAGACACGCATGTGGTAAATCAGGTCGTCGGGTCCTAGGGTCTTTGTAGCTGAACTTAGACCCACTCCTAAATGCACCATAGCACTTGCATTACCACACCCCTAGAAAGAAGTAAATAAATGCATGTCGGCAAATACGACTAAAGTCTGTTACAGATAATAACGCAATATTGGTTCACAACACAACACTAATAGACTAAAGCCCCAAACAAATAGACTATTCGGGACATTCGGGTCATTTTTTGCACACACGGTCATCGGACCCCAAACTAAGCAAAGCTTGTAATATGGCTGCCGGAGACTGAGATACGTACATATATTTTTAAATACATACTTAAATAGATATTAACACCCAGAAATAGATCAAATACAAATGTTCATCACATAAATGTTTGCCCTGGGTGGGAATCGAACCCACGCCCCCAAGCGCAGAAGTTAGGTTCACTACCAACTGAGCCACCGGGGCTGTATTAAAGATGTGTACTATAAATAATAATAAATAAATAAATAAATATCTGGGACATTATTGCACACATGGTCATCTGACCCCAAACTAAGCAAAGCTTGTAATATGGCTGCCAGAGACTGATATACATACATATATATTTTTAAATACATACTTAAATAGATATTAACACCCAGACATAGAACAAACACAAATGTTCATCACACAAATGTTTGTCCTAGATGGGAATCGAACCCACGCCCCCAAGCACAGAAAGTAGGATCACTACCAACTGAGCCACCGAGGCAGTCAAGAGTCAACTAGAGATGTAGTAAATTCCAATTCGTCGCCAGTGTATCCTAAAACTTGATTGTTGTTTACAGCAACGGTCGCAAACCTCGAGCGATCGCGCCGCGGCGTTTCTGCGACATTTGCGACGTGTTCGATGCGCACGATACTGAGGACTGCCCCAAGCAAGCAGCGGGACCTGACGCGCCCGCGCACTCCACCGGCGCAGGCGCCAAGGAGCGCCCGCCGCAACGGCCCTACTGCGATATTTGTGAAGGTATGGAAAATTAGTTATTGTATGCGTTTTTGTGAGCAAGTTGCCTTTTTAGACCTAGATATATGGTGGGGATAGGGGAGACCTTTGCCCAGCATGGCTAGCATGCACACCGCGACAAAATCCTGTTGTCACCTTGTTGAGCGAGAACGCGATAAGGTGCCTACGGTTTCATATACGTCTGTTTCGCTTTGGCACGACAAAAAGAGTCGATAAAACCCTGTCGCGGTGCGCATGCTAGTGCAGGCAGGAGAGGGAAAATATAGGTTGCGTTTGACCGCCACCTACGATGTGGTTTACGAAGGAGCACGCCTAGGAGTTACGATGAAAATATTGAATTTCGAAATTTTATGATGTATTGAATAGGGTAGGTAGGATAGCATTTGGCTATATTAAAAATTATTTCTACTGGTGTAATCCTAGCAGTTTTTTATGATTATTTAATTTATAAGACTACATTATACGTAAAGTAATGTGATTTACAGAAAAATCTAAAATTATTTGTCACGTGACTTGACTGGTAACTCTCTATAAATATATCGAATGTTCTTAAGACGTCACTTACTAAGTAATAGAGGCAACAATTGTATCATAATTCGATCATATATTTCTGTAGATACAAAGTTCCATGCAAAATCGAACAAAAAATTGTCCCTAATAAGTTTTTACGACTAGAAAAACCAGAAATGAAACAACACTGTCGAAGAAAGTGCATTGAAAAATGAAGCCTAATTTATTACAATAAAGCACAAATTCGTTAGAGCAAATGAGAGCGAAAAAAGGCCTTGTTTTGCCGGTGCCATTATTTAGGCGGCAAACCGTTGCCGCCTAAATAATGGCATTTATCTGTAGATAAACGGAAAAATTCTACGGAAACATAATATGATCGAAGTATCATAGTATGATTGTATGGATGAGCAGTACGAACTTGTTTGCTTGCTTCTGACGTCACTGAAGTCACATGACATCATAAATGTCAAAGGAATTGTTTATGGGGTAGTATAATAATGTGAATTTTGTTTGTCCATTTATAATACAAATACCTATTCAACATTATGATGATTCTCAATCTCGCTTTATCTGGTTTAGGATATAATATTATACTCAGAAAAATAAATGGAAGTGTTATACCTACAATTTCCCCTTTACACCCCCCTTGGTCGTCTATTTGATCATCTATATTTGATATTTGCCGCTCAATATTGAATTGCGCGTTTGTAGAACTAATAAGAATATTATATATTGTCAGTGTGTGCAATACGTGTTACTTCGCCCCCCTCAGTTTTTGGCTGACTTTTTTCGGTACTAGCTCGAGTTTTAGCAACTCGAAGCTATGTAATTATTATGATCAAACATTATAGATTATAGACAATTCGAATGCCCTATTCTAACGTATTTGTTGGTAAATATTAGTATTTGACCCAAAAAATGTTACAATCAAGTACCTACATTTTTCTCGTGAACTATATACTTACAATTATACATACTAATATTTTAGTTATTCTTTTTTCAGTGTTCGGGCATGCTACAGAAAACTGTGATGAAGAAGAAACCTTTTAATCCCTATTTATTAATAAATCTCCTTAATTTTAATTTTACCATTGTTGTTTGACGTTATTTATTTGTTTACCGTTTTGGTACAGGGGCCCTACGCCCATCTCTAATCGCGGGCCCGAATAGGTGCAGTTTGCAAAATCACGCGAACCTTAAGACCCGTAACAGACACGTCAATATAGCTGACGTCAACTAACGAGAGAAAAAGAGAAAGAAATTATATTCTCACTCTTTCTCTCCCGTTTGTCAGACGGCGGTTCGTCAGCCAAGTTCGATACATCTGTTACGGCTATAACACGCCGAGATACGGTTTGCGGTCGCGTGATTTTACAAACTGCGCGTATTCGGGCCCGCGGTTAGAGTTGGGCGTAACGCCCTAGTTCATTTTGTTAGTGTTACTAGACCAATGTTTGTAAATATCTTTGATGTTTTTAATATTAAGCAAGATTACTGCATGTTATTTTACCAATCAAATTATGTGGTGAATGGTGTTAAAGCTTTTCATGTTCATTATCTAGTTATAATGGATACTGAGAAATATTTCTTATGGCACAAATCATTTTTCCATCACAATCATGGTATTAACTCTACTGCAAAATAATTCTAAAAAGAACACCAAATTACATAATTACGGCCTTAATTAAAAAGTTACTTTAGTTAAATAATAAAATTTACAATTTCTCGTTGAATTGTCTCATACGAAAACGTGACAAGCAAGTTTATGTATTAATTAACTTAAGTAACGTTTTTAAAGCTGCTACTGTTTTATATAAACAATAAAATTAATGATTACTTAAATTATTGGTTTTATTTCGACCTAGTGGATAACGGCTGAGACTTTTTCAGTAAGCTCGCTGAAATTAGCCTGCGTTAGCATGTAGGTACACTGCAACTATGATCAGATCATAATTATAGTCCAAAATGACCATATAAGCACTGAACTTTTGCTTTATTGCAGCCTTTACTGTAGATGGATACATTTTTTATACTTCTCGATAACATCTTTGATGCTCTTATGGCTTCAATCTGCTAGAAGATAATTAGTAGCCTTTTTAAGGGCTCCTATATCAAAAACTGCAAGGTCACTGAAACGATTGTCTGTTTCACTGACAGGCCGTACCTATCGGAGGGCTAGGAGGGGGGGGGGGGGTCAAACTCAGGGGGCCCTCGGATCCTATTGTTAATAAACAGACACAAATGTTGCTACTACGAAACTGGGCATCCTATTGAAGGTGAGGCGATACATCACACCAGAACAGCTTCCAAACCTTTATCAGGCACAGGTTAAGTTGTGTATAGAATACTACTGCCACCTGTGGCATGCGTCTGCTAAGTACCAGCTTGAGCATTGGACTCCGTAGAAATGCGTACAAAATGTATAATTTAATGACACTTGTTGGTGTAGTTCAGGGCCCTGACCTGATTCCATAACTAAAACACGCACGTAACACGGCGTGTTAAGTTAACCTCAAAAAATGTGGCCTTTATTCTTTAGGAAATAAAGGCCAACTTCTTGAGGTTAACTTAACACGCCTTGTTACGTGCGTGTTTTAGTTAAATGGAATCAGGGCCCTGGCTACAGAGCCGTTCGCACTGGCGTGAAGATGCAAGGCCGTAGGCAGGGGGTTTGTGTGTTCAAACCTAAAATGTCTTAGCCAACCAATGGCTTCCTCGGAAATAATTTCTGGCTATAGCCTTTTTCAAATCTCGACCCCCGAAATGAATGACAATTTAAGATGATTTTGTAAAACCACCACCCCTCGAATGATATGATGAAATGTCAACTAAGAGTGTAACACAGGTAAAAACAACTTCCCGTGGTACTGCTGGATCGCTTGGTAGTTCTACGGTTTTTTTACAGGCAAAATAAGTAAATTTTGATCATAGCATAAACTGGAAAGAGTCGACTTGTGCACAGCCGCTTATACGGCGCGACGCCGCCTCGATGCTCCACTGGACGTTGGGTAGAACCTGGGCGTTTTCATGTTTCATACATTTTTGTCTCTATACCGCTACACCAACTGCAAGTACAGCTAACTTACTCATTTTCATGCAAAAAGAAACTTGTCGCTACATCTATGAACTAACTAAATCACACATGCAAAAAATAGGGCGGCAAGATCGTCTGCTTGGTGAGTTTGCCTAAAGGTATCAAGCCTGATTTAGGCCAGATGCATATGCACCCACAATGCCACCGTACCATGTCTTCCTTTTTGTTCTGATCTAAGGGTAGAATGGTTGGATCAGAACAATACTAAACAAACAGCTACTCTTAGATTAATTTATTTTCCCAAAAAATATTCTTATTCTAATATCAATGAAACTGCTTCATGATCAATCCAATCCTTCTTTCTTTTCTTTAATAGCTTCCTAAAACAAAAAAATCAAACATAAAAATAGGGTAGTTCATTGTAATAACAGATTATTAAATGAAAATAATACAGTGCTGCGTAAGATGCATTTGTAACTAGTATTGAAACATATTTTAGCTATGATCGTAACTGGTTATTAAACTATGGTTACATAGGTTACCCGAAGCCATCTCTGAGACGGAACCGAAGTCAGAGTTTTCAAATTTGGCTCGTTGGAGTGGAAACCTGAATCTGAGTCCGAGTTTTGACTTTGAAGCGCAAGTAAGTGAAAAAGTAATTGACAAAGCACATGGGGAGAACCCCGTGCAACAAGTACTTGTTCTGAACAAGTTTATTTGTATGCGCTGATCATGGCTGCTGCCGTTTTGCACCTTCGATTATAACCTCCTATTCAAAAATGTTGGAGCGGAAGGTCACTTGAGGTGTCATATCAATTGGAAGTTCCGACTTTTCGGAATCAGAATCAAACCTCCGTAACATACCTAGTGTACATTTCTCTGGATTTGTCCTAGTGTGGGGAGGGCACGTTTGAATTGCGGCCAAGCGCAAGACATCAATAAAAAAAAAAATGATGTATTTTTTGACCTCAACTCACCTGATGCTAAGTGACGATGTGGTCTAAGATGGGGTATGCATGCCCCTGAATTGCCTATTCACTCTTGTTTCTACCAAATGTCTGGGATTTTTAAAATATATGTCATGTACCAGCAATTTAGGTGATGGTAGTCCAAACCCACTCGGTAACTAAATGTAAAAGTTTTTATGGCAAATTTTATGTTATTCTGTATGCAGAATGGTTGACTATCCAGACTTAACAAACTTACTTTGAATCGTTCTTCAAACAGTGACAGTTCAGATGTTAAATCTGTGATTGCGTTCATAAAAGCTTCTTGTGGTGTGTAGTCAGATGTTGTTTGAATTCGCAGCACAAATTTGTGTTCCAATGGATGTGGCACTTTATATCCAGCGAATAACACTTTCGGGTCTTTTAGAAGTTGGCTGCAAATAAAAACTTGATAAGTATAAGAGAAATTAGTTATATTGATGAAATCATTTCACTAAAACATACTGCCTGATCATGTTCCCAAGAGTGTGATCTTCTTTATTAACCGTGAATATTGCCGCATTTGTGACTTTGGTGTCTTCTTCTTTCTGTACTCTGTAAAAGGAAAACTGTTGTTATTTAAATGTAGTATGCTGTACACTACTTGCATTAGCATGGCGTAGTTTCTCTTTGGAACAAGCGGCGGGTTAGTTTACTTACTTCTTTTCTCCATCATACAAAAGAAATGATTCGAAGGTGGGAGGTGCGTTCATGTTTTTCTATTGTATTATTTAATAACTTATTACACAAATATACGCGATTTTAAATCACTATTACCGAATAAAATTTAATTGATAATTTATTGAATACAAAACAATAAAAAAATTAATCTATTTCTATATCAATGACTTATGACAGATTGACGGAGTTGACAGACAATAAAACCGACAAAACGCCAATTATAACCCGTCTCAAGTTGAATTTTGATAGGAGAAAAAAAAAAAACTTTCTTCTATCTTTGCTTTCTGATGAGGAAGTGACTGACTTTCACCAGTCGAAGAAAGGAACCAAAGCTAAGAATAATAACTTGATAATATTTTAATACTTGACACTGGCAAATGCACAAGAGTGCGACGTCAAAATCCTCACAAAGGAAAGAATTAAAGAACGACATTGACGTGACTTGACAGCACCCATCCGATTTTGAATTAAATTTACGTTGATTCCGTTTTTTACCTTTGTAAAGAACGGAATCAACGAAAAACTATAAAACCTGTGAAGAAAACAATACATATTCTCTGCGTAATAGTGAAAGAGAAAATTTTCTCCCTCCCGTTGGTCAGACGGCGGTCCATGGTACGAACGTCTGTTACGGCCAAGAAATTTATATACTACGTACATTCCTTGGTTACGGTCTCCGTAGGAGTATTACATTCTCTTGGGGTTACGGCCAAAGAGAATATAACGCTACGCTAAGTTACGGCTTTAAGACTGACGTTTATTATCTTAGAATATATTTTTCTAAGTTTAAGTACTCTTTGACTGCCGGAATGCGTATTTTTTATTTTTCGCCCATTGCTGAGTAGGCTAAAGCCATTAAGGCCATACCGCCTTTGCTGTGTAGTATTGCCCCAGTAAATTAGTGATTTTACTAGTGGCTATTATTTTTACTCATTTTCATGCAAAGAAAAACTTGGAATAGTACCACAATGTTTTATCGTATTTCTCTTTCAAATTTTGAACTCGATCGAACAAAAGTCGTAGTAACTTTATAAGGTACTAGCCGTCCGCCCCGGCTTCGCACGAGTGTAAGCTCGGCCTTCGGCCTCGCTACAAAATATAATATAGCCTATGTCACCCGGGGATAGTGTAGCTTCCCAACAGTGAAAGAATTTTTCAAATCGGTTCAGTAGTTTCGGAGCCTATTCATTACAAACATACAAAAATAGGTACAAATCTTTCCTCTTTATAATATTAGTGTAGATTGGAGTTTTGAACCATTTTTGGACGGACGGAAATGACGGAATGTCAAACTGGGGACGTAGAAGATCTAATCGATTAATCGAAATTCGGTGTCAGAAAATACATTTATTTATCGATCTGAAATGGTTTGCTTGCAGAGTTCTAAGGTTTATGATAAAAAGGCACATACAGCAGAAAACACCGTTTATTTTATAATTATGAGAGAATTCAGATTGATAACCTACATACAGAATAATATGCCTATAAAATCAATCTAACTCGAATTAGGTAAGTATACAATGTGTTCAGAACTTCACTGATAAGTTTGTAAATACAATAGTTTGTTAGCTATCGCAACAACGGTTTGAGGGTCAGTGTTCCTTTACAACAAGATTACAAGACAATGTAATATAGAGGAATACAATTCGAATATAAATTCTGAAATACATAAGTACACATACAGGGTAAAGAACATCTTTGAACATTTTACTAAACTATTTCAACATTTTCGTCTAAACTAAACTTGTACAAAAATTAACATGATTTTATAAATAAATTATAAACTCTAATATTTATAATGTTTCACATTATTTAACGCCAAGCAACATCAAAGAGTCTGAAAGAACAAAGCACGAATCGTGGATTTGTAAATTTTACGAACATTCAACTACAAATTGAAGTCTAGCGACTCTACTTGTAAACAATGACACTTGTAATTTTTTTTTAATAGTGTGGTTCAGCATAATCTGTATTAATTTTAACACCCATTGAGGTACTTTTTGCTGGAGAGAAGCAAAATGTGACGGGCTTTCAGTGGCCCTAGTACGAAAATAGAAACAGCGCCTCTATCAGACGTAAAGAGAAACAATAATTTCATACATTTGCTATCGTTTACGGAATGAATACTTTTTCGCAAGTTCTCATACTAGCCCCACAGTATGGAATGGACGAGTTTAGATAAGAATGATTATAGAGGGCGCCAAAAATGCTTTATTTTGTTCTAACAACAGCCGTCAAGGTATTGCCTTTAAAATGGCACTATTTTATGCAAATTAAATAACAAAACAGTATATAATTTAGACAATTAATGATCAATCATAGCACAAGTAGGTACCTTCCACAGAAATATGGGTTCCTGGATATTTTTCAGAGATTAACACTTGAAGTTAGTGACACAGGCACCAACAGATATATGAGAAACATTTAGATACTTTCAACAGGTATTATAAAAATAGGAAAATTGATTTTCATATTTCAATCATGATTCTTAAAATTATATGTATATTGAATGTTCGTTGTAAATTACCCGAGTGCTGTACTCGGAAGAGATTGTGGACTTCATTAGCAATTAAAAAATTTACAAGGGCTACATAATTCCGTGAATAGAATAGAACAGCTCTATTTATATCATACCTACATAAACAGTATGTAAGTAGGTACGTATTTATTTCAATTATGTGTCTTAGTTGCAAATTGCAATACACATAGATTCGGATATATTTTTATTTGGTTTCATTAACCATTCAATATTATTTTTAAACATAAATTTGTTTAATAAGCCTAATAATAAACAGCATTGCAAATATCATTGGATTACTTTAACACTTACTAGCTATCGTTTGTTAATGTAATAAAATGCTATAAGAATTGACACATAAGTATATAAACTATACTAATTGTGTAACTTTACAAAATTAGCAATCCAATCAACAATATGCATAGTACTATTGATTATGAAAATATCTATGTTTGACGATAATATATAATGATTTGTTAGAGTTTGCGCTTGCGCATGGGACAGGCCGGCTGCGAGCGGAGTCGCATGCGCCGGCTCGCGCTTCAACACCGAAACATCACTTATATGTACACTAGTAACAGAAGATACAACTGCGATATTAAGAGTTATATTATCAGAGTAATAAAGAGATCATCAAAAGCTGACTATAAGTTCGGTTATACCTACTCTAACAAATTATTTGACAAGGTCGCCGGCGGTGGTGGGCCCGCGGCGCGTCGAGCGGAGGGCTCACGCGTGCAGTGCGACGCGCCCGGTGAAGGCGGATCGCTAACATTATCTATAAATTGGTGTCAGGTACGCGGCCTCGCCTCGAGGCCAGTTATTATACATTACACTAGACATACGATGAGTAAGATGAATCTAGCTAGTGTCAGCGCGATGGCGATGGACTACGAACGATGGGGGGGAGTGCTGCAGCTCGCGACGACGCAAGCGTACAATTGACTGGCGAATGAATGACGCGACTGACTCCGCGACACGATGAAAAGCTACCAGAGAAAAGGTATCACCTAATTTCTCTACTGTTACGAAGGCAACTAGATGAAATCCTACTCTTAAGGATAAAAATCTAATTACGCTATAAATGTTAAAATTAACATTGCTTCATGTTCTTATATAACTGCGCACTAGGACAGGAGACGGGCACTCGACGAGGGTCATTTAGTGCCGTTATCCTTCTGCGGCTAACATGCGCACCTCGACAGGGTTTTGTCGACTCTTTTTGTCGTGCCAAAGCGAGACAAGCTTACATAAAACCGTAGGCACCTTGTCGCGTTCTCACTCGACAGGGCGACGACAGGATTATGTCTCGGTGTGCATGTTAGCCATGCAGAACCGTCCTTAGACAATATACCGCGTGGGTATAATGCAGGTCGTAGCGTATTAACAATTCACATAAAATATGCTAATTAAGATAGATTCGATTTTTCCTATAGGAAATGCTAAACTTTGGTGCTTTAAACCGTCGATCACGCGTCCACGGTTTAAACTTACAAACGGAAAATACTGTTCGTCACCTAAATTCATATTGCTGAAATGCCGGTATTACGAATTCATTAAAAAATTTATCCTAGCTAAAACGGCTACATTATGTGTTACTGTACAACGAAGATCGTCTTAAAATGTATTTAAACACAAAAATTATATTTTATCGCTCAACTATAAATATGTTCGAAAAGCGCCAAGTTTTTACTGTATGTCTCTTTAAAACTATACGATAAATATTGAAAAGTTTTTAAAGTACTCTTATTGTTTATTAAAAGTTACATTCACAATAACAATTTATTATTATTACAAAGTTAACTAAACAACAACTGCATCTACTATCACACATTCGAAAGTTTAAAACAATGTTACGATTGTATTCGAACTTTTTTATTGCTGCGGCGCGACGACAGCGCGATATGCTGTGCACTGTGCGGCGCCGGCGTGGTCTCCGAGACTTCGCCCCCTTCATCTTACATCTCCACTCTTCTTGCTCATCAGCTCTGCGCTCTCTAAAGTAGCTAACAGTGCCCTTAGTACAAGATTTGACAGTTTTCAAAAACTTTTTTTATTTCCGTATGTCCCATACATTTTAGTAAAGCGCCTCTAGCGGAAACGCGGATGAACTAAAATCGATAGTAATCGGCAGCATAGGTTGCTTCACTCAAATACGAAAAATAGTTTCGAATAGCTTTCAACACAGCAATGTATGCATCAAAACGAAAACGAAAAAAGTTTTCGAAAACTATCAAATCTTATACTAAGGGTACAGACGTGTCAACTTGACGAGAGAGTAAGAACATTTTCTTTCTCTCTCGTCACGTCAGACTGCGGTTTGTCAGTCGTTGACGTGTCTGTTACGGCTCTTAAACGACTCCATCTCGATTTAATCGTATCTGCACATTGGGGTCGATTTTGAAGATTTAGTTGAGTTAAACTAACTAAAAATATTGCTGTCTATTTGTGAAACAAATTCAGCTTCGAACATAGCAACACTTTTATTTAGTTTAAGACAGCTAAACCTTCAAAATAGATCCCATTGTCCTTCCAGGAGAGCAGCATTTATGAACCTCTTATAAATTGTTACTATATCAACAATTTGTCAAATAACAAGCACGTAGAATAGAGTATTTAGAATGCAGATTGCAAAGAAAATACAGATACCAAAGACCTCATAAAAATAATCAGCTGGAACATCAGCAGTAGAAAGCAGCTGGATTTAGACAAAACTGCAGTTGAAGTCTAGTTTCGTTTGTCAAAAGTTTTGTTGCCTCTAACTAAAAAAAACTACATAATTGCAAGGCTGCGGCGTAATATATTGCAACATCCACTTATTAATTGACAAGTAGTTGCAGTAAGCCATATAGGAAGAATATAACGGACGTTATAAAAGGTACCTTTTATTTTATAAATGTTCGACAAGCATTCTATCAAAGTTTTGTCAACTTGTCTCTCGAGTCTTGGCATGCGAAACGAGACAAAGCACATAGCTAAAGCAGGTCTGAATAAGATGGCCTTTGTTTCAGATGGTAAGAAGGCGCCGTCTCTAGTCCACCCCGACGCTCCGACACCCTCTCCGTCCGGTCCTCGACCGCCTACAGACTCACAAACACACAAGTACCGATGCCTAACAGGCACTTGTATTTTGGACATAACGGTTACACTAATGTGAGGTAGAACCCTAACGATACGGTTCAAATACTGATTGCGATACGATTATTATCACTGTTCAGGGGGCTACTGCAATCTCTTAGAGCAGTTTATTCACTTACTTGGCTTTTCTCTAACTACAGTTGAGCAAGAGGAAGTTTATTGTAAGATTGAAATAAGAACGCTTAAGGGGTTGTAGTAGGCCCCCGGTTATTTCGAATGTTCATACGGGTTTTGTCGACAAGTCTGCTCGTTCCGTGATTAGTTTCAACCACATCTTTATCAAGGAGAATGCGGCAAACTCGCTATGCGACGCGGGCACTACATTCTACTTGAAATATTCCGAGTGTGATTGAAACACGTGAGTTAACCCCATAAAAACGTACAAAATGTGTCAAAGCCACGTCAGTTTTCATTATAACGCTGTTCAAATGCGTAAAGAATGCGGTTCAGATAATCCTTCTTTCTTTAAATTAGCAGTAATTTTTTACGTGTAAGCACGCGGCATCCGAATTTTACGGATCAGCCATGAGTTAATACTAGAATGATTTAATATATATCCACAGGGAAGTGAGAAGAAAGAAGGATTTCACTATGTGAAATTGTTTTTTATAACGTTCTATTATATTAAAAGCTACAATCAATATTAATCACAAACACTGTAGATATCGTCTACCACATCGTGGTATTTAAACATCCAAATTTCAAAATCCATAATAGTAATTACGTTTCATGTTTAAGATGAGATAGGTAATAAAACTAATTAATATCTGAAGATACCACAATGAGATGACCTATGATAAATATTCATACTAGATGATATAGTGTATACTGTAAATATAACTAAGTTATGTATATTTGTCGATTATTGCACGCTAGGTAATTATATTTATAAATAAATAGAAAGTCGCCTGGGACGCGAATGTTTTGCTGACTGCGGCGACGGCCATTAATGGTGACCACAATGAGATGGTAAAAATGGAACAGTAGCTTCGTTTATACGATAATAATTGAATATATGTAGTTTGAATGTTACATGTCCTGGGGTGTGATGGTATGCGTATGGAACGATGGTGACGATCGCGGGGTTGGCAACTTCTTGCCAGGCGGGATGCAAGCACCAACAATGCGCGTCGCTTTTCTTTGCTTGACGGTCCTGCGAATTTACAAATGTTATAACAACTATAAATGTACACAGGATAATAACGATTTGTCATAGATCCGGCCAAGAAACGAGACCTTTCGGCAATTTAAAATACTGTGTCTGTTATTTACGGCCTAATATCTATTATAATAATTGTCAATTTAATAAATCAACTTCAAAATTAGTAATTAAATTCGTAACGTTTACAAGGATGACATATTGTTACCAGTTATTTAGATTTATAAACCAAACTACGGAACCGATTTTATAATATGTCCATTCAAATAAGAATAGAATTTTCCAAATCTTCATAAATTACGGAGTTCTAACAAACATTAAAAAAACTGTTGAGACCTCCTTTTTTTGAATTCGGTTATAAACACATATTTTTTGTATAAATTAGGGGATATCGTGGCCGGAACTATACAACGTAAATATACAGGCTTCCTAAATTAGTAGGTTCAAAAATTGCAACTACCACTCGTCTGTGTGCATATATTTATATACCTACATAAAACTTTACTTCATTTATTTAGTAAAACACACATTATATAAGATAGCTAGTACTTGCTGTTAGCTAGTCTAAATAGGTATTTATATTTACCCAATTCAAATCTTTAACCTATTTAAGCATTGATAATATAAAAAGATGTAATTTTTATTAGCAATGAAAATTAATCATTACACATGCTGATATAGAATTATAGACTAAAAGCTGGACCAATTTATCTAAGAACCATTGTTTTTTATTTATTTTTAATAATAGGGGGCAAGTGCCTTTATTAACTAAACAAAATACTAGCTAAAACCAACACTAAATAAACAGTTAGACTGTCCATAGACCGTTGAAGGTCTAAAGACAATCCAAATGCTCAAGCCCACTATCAGCTGGCAGCGTTCCCAGCATGCTGGCGGCATTACCACGTTGAATGGCAATGCTTATACGTTGAGCCAGATACACGCCAGCATTTTGGTCACGCGTCGCGTTAACCAGACGCTCTGAAAGATTTTTGAAAATGAGGTGAGCCCGGTCCCCAAGGGCCCAATGTCTCGACCCCAAATGCCTCAAATAAGAAGAAGATTGAAGAACTGTTTGATTGATTATAGAAGAGTTCCTTACATACTTGCAGTAGGTCCTCTATCTATAGTGTTTGTTACCTAGTTTCTTATTTATGAAAGAACTGACTGCGAATTAATGTTTTAAACTTAGTGTGCTGTGGTGTTTTTAGAATAAGATATTGTGACAATAATAGGGTAGATGACTGATCTTTATATCGTTCAAACCAATGTTTGTTAAAGAATTTAAGTAAATATAATGGGCCTTACTTAAAAACGTTACTCAAGTTGATGTATGTTTTAAAATGCTCTCTCAACTTCTCGCTGACGGCAATCGTCACACGCGAAAACAAGACGGAGCATATTTAAGCGTATGTCAACTTGAGTAACGTTTTTAAGTAAGGCCCAATATGTTTATTGAAAAAACAATTTAAATCGGTTATTATTGTTCTGATATACAAGCGTTAATACGTACAAGTTTTTGGTAGAGAAAACTCTCGTCCCTTTCCCACAAAACAAAAAATGACGTCACGCCTTTGTGCGCCATACTTGTCAGAATAGAATTTATATGGCGTACAGAGAAGTGACGTCATAATTTGCTGTTTCGCGTTCTCTGTCTAGCATGATATTAAAATGCTTATTAGTTGCTTATTATTTAATTTTGTTTTCATTAATCAGCTATATTTATGGGCTACATTTTAATAGAACGATAAATAAATAAAAAACAGTCATCTAACACATTCTAAAGTATTGATAATATTTCTTTGTTTGTATGCGTGGGTACTTTGCGTGTCATTAGGTGTGTTTGTGTAATTCTATCAATTACAATTCTATATACAAATTATTAATGAAATATAAAAAGTGGCGTGTATCAATTATAACACAAAATGCATTGTATTATTGACTTTATAAATAATAATGAAAAAGTGCTAGAGTTATTAAAGGTGCTCATTTTATATATAATATAAAAAAGTTTTGTTGATTTTTACATTTGCATGCGCTCACGCGTGGAAGCTATTTCAGGATATAGTGTCTTAAATTATATCAAACGAATAAAATACTAGGGACACCTATGACGGGCTTCATCTAAACCGTCTGTTAAAACGATATGGTTTTCTTCTTATTTTGTATATTCAATGATTCGTAAGACTGGTTTATATCCTGAATAAATTAATAATTATGAATGCCATGTCAGCTTTGAGAGCAATGTATGTGACTGTTCTACTTTGGCGAATGCTTTCATTATTTCTAAAACAATGCTCGGATATTTGACGCATGCACAAACCCCAATAAGATGATCGACGATAATTGGACGACCGATATATTAATGAGCATGAATTATCGTCACAAATGCTAATGTTCTAATGCAACAATAATAATTCATATTTGAACTATAGCTAGGGATGCGTTCATTATGCGCGTCAAACCTGCCCCTTGCACCCGTTTAGAAGAACGTGTTATAGACGTAGCCGGTCGCAATGAGGCCGAGAACGAGGAGGCACAGCATAATCATTATCTTCTTCTGCAGAGTGGACAAATACAACACATATTAGTAACTAGAAATGTATAGCGAGCGTGCGTGCGCGCGGGCACGAGCGGAGACGCGCCGACGGCCCTGATTGGTCGGAGACAGGCCAGCGCCGCCGTGATTGGTCGAGGCCGTGTCCGCTCGCGCCGCGGCCGCACGCTCGCGTGTCGGTTTGACAGTTTACCTTTGAGCATTTGGCGGTCGGCAAGGCAGTTCAGCCCGCTCATTTACTTAAAAGTTTAGAAGAGTTGCGATGTCGTGAAGGAGATGATTGCCACCGCAAGAATGAGCAGGCACACTAGGATCATGATCTTCTTCTGTAGCCGGCGAATGGCGAGCGGCGAGCATGCAACATACGCTTATAACAAGTCCAGACACCAGCCGCCGTACGACGACGATGTCGCTTCAATCTCTCACAATATTATTATCAAATTCAATATTTCACTGTAAAAAATAGGCTTCTCGTGAACGAACGTGTGTGTGTCATCTGCCTCTAATATATTAGGTTGTGAAATAAAATAATAGAATCAAAATAAAATAAATAAATGTAATTTTCAAAATTAATTATAAACATATTTACAACATGAGTAAAGTTTCGATTCTCTATAATTTAAACAACTTTGTAACTCGAGCCCTCGACTGCGAGGGTGACTAAACTATGTGTCAACATAACGTAAACGACAGATGTTTTAACATAGATAATTATAGTAAATTAATCAATTACAATGGCATTAAATTGTGTCTCACAGTCTTTTGATTAAATAAATTAGTGCGTAAGCCGTCCTTACACCAGCGCCCTTAGAATAGACATTTAAAGTTTTGTTCAACTACCTTCAAGAATATTTTTATTATTCTGTATTTAAATGTTATTTGAAATGTAACTAACCGGTGACATACGTCGTTTTAAATTGGCCGTATATATTTTTTCCTTGAAAACCTGCGCCGGTGCAGTGACATGGAGTTGCGTGTTTACATCGGTCAATGTATTCTTATGTAAATCACAGTTAAATAGAACATTTTTACACAGAATAAATACACTCGACAACTAGAAATTTACTTTAATAATTTGCTTAAAATGCTCTTATTAAATGCAACTCTATTTAGCAAGAAATACTTTATACAAAGTGACAAAAATATTTTTTGGATCTATTTACATATCTAATGAAATAATGTGTTATCTTGAAATATCCGCTAATATAAAAAAACATAACTCAACGCTCCATTTAAAAGTCTGCAACTTGAGCTTGAAAGTTTACATAAGTTTATTTATTTATATGGTTTTAAATAATCAAGACGATTTCACAAAATCAATGATGTTCAAACTTTTTTTTTATTCTGACAGTTTAAAAAAAAAAACTTCGCGGTATGTTATGCTCATAAGAGAACACTACTGACATATAATAATACAATGTGAACTTTTTGATTAAGAATATAATTTTGGAGTAATATAATATTTACTTGCAGAAATTAAGTGATCGTAAAAAAAAAACTTTTCACGAAATGAGCACTCTGTGACTAAGGACTTAGTTTTATAACTAAAGAACACAATACTGATAACGATTGATGTGAGATAAGACTATTTGGAGGTTCAAAGACAAAAAGAAGGATGTTATGGCCACGAGTAAAAGTGTGGTAATATTTCGAACAAATACCAGGGGCTTACGGCTACCTAAGAGATAGGCTTAATAAAGAATTTATTACCACATCATTTTTGTATTTTGGATGTTTGTAACGAAATAACTCAAAAACTACTGAACCGATTTTAAAAATTCTTTCACTCTTGGGAATCTACACTATCCCCGGACGACATAGGCTATATTATATTTTGTAGCAAGGACGAAGGCCGACCTTACACCCGTGCAAAGCCGGGGCGGGCGGCTAGTATAAAATAAAAAGAAATAATTATTTAACATTTTTTTGTTACTAAATAGTACATGACTTTGAATATAATTTTTTATGATTAATATTAAAAAAAATTGCTCTTAAGTATTTTAATTTTGTTAATGCCATTATTTATTTTAATTTTTATTTGTTTATGTAAAATTATTAATAATTTCAAGTAATAATGATCATAAATAATAATTAATCTGTATTCGACATGTATCTTTCCCATATTAATAAATAACTATGAACTATGACGCGGACTCGGACAGCGCTGAAACAGCACAGTGCGGAAAATCACGCGAACGTGAACCTTAACGGGTCGACATACGGTTTGTGGTCGCGCAACTTTTCGCAATCATCTAAACTGACACATCGAAATATGACCACACTTTTATTCGTGGTCATAGTTTTTTACCTGTGACCCTCCTAGTCCTATATTACACCAATACTGATTAATAACTGATCAATTAAATAAGACTACAGCATTTAACTGTGCGTGTTTTTTAGTTTAAAAAATATATATGAGAAATTAACTACAACATTATACATAACTTTCATTTTTTAAATCAGTTATTACCTTTCATGGTTAAATTAAGTATAGCTATTAAACAATTAAAATAATATAACAAATAAGTAGATAAATAACATTCCAGGATACAAAATAGAAAAAAGATCTTTTAAGACTTTCAACAGTTATACTTAGTCCAATTTTTGGCTCTGACAGCTGTGATGATATTTGTATTATATAAAACTGTCGAAGTTTTCACACATTTTGTTCATACTCAGACTATCAATGGCATTGTAAAATGCGGAATGAAAGCATTTAAGTATTTTAATATTTCACTGTGGTGTATCGGCTACCCACTACAATCATAAGTTCAAACCCCCAGCAAAAGTGATCAGAATTAACAGTTTCCGGTCAGCTTTTAACAATGTTATGCAGCTGTCAAAGCAAGAAAAACTTGGACTGACTATAATAAAAATTATAAAAAAAGGACCCATACAATTATTTTTTTGTACGTTTAGTATTGATTTATATACACGTTTTAATTTGATAAACAGGTTTAGATTGTGATGATATATTAATCAGCACAAGCCATTTTTAAGCACAAACGATTCATGATTATATACAATAGTGTGGTGTACTGGCCACACGCCACCAAGAAGTTTGGATATGATTTAGAAAAAACTGTTGTTCTTTTGTTTTTTTACACGTCTTGTCAGTTTTGGATTGCTACGAAATAAACAAGATTTGTTTATAATGAAATTCGTATTATTGAGCCAAAACTCATTAAATAGTTATGGCTAGTTTCTGCAGGCTGTATATCTGACCTTCTATTGCCACACACACAACTCTGAAGGTCACGTATATCAAGCCAGCAAAAAAATAAATAAAAATGTCCGACCCAAAAGTAGACCAAACCTATAAACGATTGAGGTAATAATAGAATTTGGTCTCCATTGCTTTAAGCTAAAGACTCGCCAGTGCATGGAATCCAATATTAGGTTGCCTTATAAGTAAAATACGCGTTCAGTACGCATTGATACAGTGAGTTTTGTCAGAACTGGGGTTCGAGTTTGAGTTCCAGTGATAACCGTAGCAAAAAACTAAGAAAGAGGGTAGATCCTTTTGTCTGCACCTAGCCTTGAACTGTTCGACCAACCACCCGCATTCTTCAATCTTTCCGTGAACATGGTGCATGTAATTGCGCCGAAATATCGGGAGCTCTATCTAAAACCATAGCACGGCAAGTATCCCGTTAATAATCATATATTTGTAAATTAGGAGTAGTTATAACGACCGACGTCGTGTTTCTTAAATGTATCTAATTTTATATATTTTTATCTGCATACTTTTTTTGTGAAATTTTGTATTGTACGCAACAATTTTGTAAATCAAAGACCCGGTTGCAATGTTTGCTTGCTTGTTGCTTGGTGTATTTACTTCTGTCCATAAAGGGAATACAAATGACGTAATAATTTGGTCTCATTGCTAAAAATAGTACCAATAATGTCACATCTAAAATTTGTCACAACATTTATGCTCACAAATAGTTTGTGCCACGAACTTATTAATAACTTACGCTAAATAAAATTTGTGTATGTACAGATAGTTATATAGCTCGGTAACACCAACAAAGCTTTGATTTAACACTAGTATAGTAACTTAATACCTAAAGCACAGGGGGCGTAGTACGAATTTTCGCTACGCAAAATACATATCGAATATCATACAAATTTTGAATTTCGAAATTTAAATTGGTTTGGAATTCGTTACGTATTTTGCGTAGCGAACATTCGTACTAAGCCCACAGTTATTTATTGCACTTTACGCAATATTGTCTTTAAACTTTACCGTTTAGGTAAATTACTTATTTATTAGTAATCAGTGAGACGGTTTTACATATCTCAAACATATTGTTTATCGGTGGCCACCTAAACTTTACACATTACTATATGATAACGCAGCTTGGGGTTAGAATTAAATTTACAAACGGCCGTTGTCTTCGAACGTCAAATTTTAATGCGACAAGTACGGACATGAAAAATCCGATAACACCAAATGATTATTACAATCCATAAATACTATATCAGAGTTACAATTAATTGTATGCTCGATTGGCAAACCATACCTATCCGATATAAGGACTTTGGATAGTGCCCGAGCAAGAATCAATTCCCTGAGAAATAATATCTACATTTGTTCATACTATATGATACGAATAAGTTAGTTTGTAGGAATCAGCTTTAATGGACAGAATACAAATTCTGAACCAGCGCTGTTTTAACTCTTTTCGTAAGTTGAGGTTGGCTTTGTGCCATCTGTGAGGTCTCAAATACCGGTGCAAATATATAAACATAGTCTTGTAATGCATAATAATTTTGCACGCTATCGAAAATCCGACGCTCCTGAGATCTACAGTATGTATACTAGTCTTCCGACGATGTTATCATCAGGTCACAAACGTTCCGGCTTCTCAAAAGGTGTTCTGGCGGCCTCCCTGGCTCCATCGGCTTAACTCAGGGTAATCGCGAGAATTATTATTAAAATAACCAGCGTTACGGACAGGCATATAATGATGAAGATTTTTTTCTGCAATGAGGGAGAAACGAAAACAAAATAAAAATTTGTTGCAATGGTAAAATGGATAGCGAACAGCCGTCAATTTGTAACTAAAGAAGTTTTTGATAAATTATAATAATTTAGAGTACGTTATGCATGTTACGATCGTAACCAATACAATAAAAAACGGCCGATTTATACGTAACGGGATAATTCCTCGGACGGGACGGGACGTAACGATTATCGTTCCCAACGGGCACGTGGTTTTAAAACATAAGTACAGAGACGGTGATGATATTTTTCAACGGTAACGATATTTTTCCCGTTCCGTGCGTGCACCCGTGGTGTATGCACTGTCGTATACATTTTCTATGAATCGCGATGTTTCCAAAAACTGTCGTGCCGTTCCGTCCGGGGTAAAACACGTTACTTATATTGCGGCCTTAAAATTTACCACAAAAAAATTGACATTATATTCAAATGATTCTATCCACGTTTTAAAACTTCAAAAACTTTTGACTATTTGCTGAAAACCTATTTGTTGGATAGAAAAATACTACATGGGGGTCAATTCTGTTATAGCATTCTCTAAACTAAACTAATTTGACAGGACTAAAATTATCGGCGTTTCTTTTCATTTCAGTACGTCAGAAAAGGACGGCAACAAATTTAGAGCTGTCAAATTTAGTTTAGTTTAGAGAATGGTACATCAGAATCGACGTCAATGTCTTGACTAAAATTAACAAGTAGTACGCTATGAAAAGCAATAATCCATGACCTTAAAGATACCATCACCATGCGAATCAACAACAAGCCGACACTTAGTGCAGAGCGGAGCTAAACTGAAATTGGTATAAAGCGCTAGGAAAGAATCGATGACTTTGACGAACTGGTCTCGTAAAATGAACAAAGAATGTGATGGTTGTTCTCTTTTCGTAGAGACACGTGATATTCGAAATTGAAAGTACTCCACTGAATAGTTATTCTATTTGAGCGAACGTCCATGCGTGACCGGGATCGGATTCTTTAATCATGCAAGCATGCTCGGAGTAACAACCGAAATGCATGAAAATTAAAGTGAAAGTGTAGGAAGAGATCGAGATGATCGTTTCGATTATAGATCGTATCATCGAGTTTCGATGCTATTAGAATTGTTATTATAGAAATTCATACTGCAGTCGTTTAGTAACGCCTCTCGCCCGTTTAGTTTCCCGTCTTGGTAGTACGTATGCATTTGTTATTACCTTCCGTGCTTTAGCGAGGTAGACTCCGGCTTTGTGTATGTCCACCTGGCCGGACTCGACGTAATCAGCCGACTGGGTAACGTGGTGCTCGATGCGATCCACCAGCTCGCCCTGCTCGGCTAAGGTAAGCGCGCGTGCGCAGGAAGGGAGCGGGACGCAAGATTCGCTTACGGCCGATTGGTTCATACAATTTTTTAATACACCCATATATTGTTACAGGAACCGACCGATACGGAACTGAAGTAGAATGTTAGAGATGGTTAAGACAGAAATTAAGGTATTTATGGAAACGGAAAACTTAAATTAAGGTATGAAATATCTTACGGTAGAGTTTTATAGTAATGTTACATACGTGTTTGATATACGTTTACTTGTTACATAGTTAGTAATAATGTAGGTTTATGATAATGATGTTACGAACACTTGTTACAATAAAACGTTACAAGAAAAATAAAATTATGATACAGTTATTATATAACAATTATCACCATAGTACAAGAGGCAAATAACGCACACACCAATGAAGTTATTCAGTGATACAGGAAACCAAATACCAAGTTAGGATTAGAAGCCCATTTCACCAGTGTAAGTAGGAGCGACAGACAACAGTCAAAGCGAATTCGTGTTAGACACATACATATGAGGTTCAGAAATAATATTAGTAAAGAAACAATAACATAAAACATAAGTGTGAACCAATCACCGGAACAGTCGACGCAAACAAAATGCATGAAATTCGGACGTAACAATTTCACATACAAAATTGGGATGGGGGGAACAGGTACGGTAGCGAGGAGCGGACGTGGGGACGAAACAAAACAAAATACATATTAGTAACTAATGAATCGAGAGCGGAATGGTAACTCACCCGTCGGGCTTTGCTCTGATATTTTAGGGCCTTCTTAGTGTCTTGTGTGGCGGTTTGGACATAGTCCACGGCGTGTTCTACATGATACTCAATGCGGTCGATCATCTCACCCTGTATTATAGGAGCGGGTTAACTTTATAAGGGTTAACTGTATAGTACTACGTCACTACTTTCATTGAATTAATCTCATTGAGCCACTGTTAGATAGTCTTTCTTTACCAATTTCTACCCCGTGTCAATCGATGCTTCCCCACTTGAATACATCTATAATGTTATGCTTAATTTTGTAATCATTTGAAGATTTGACCACAAGCAACATAAGGATATTTCCCAACAAGAGCCAGTTTTTAAACTGTCTGGAGTAGATCTGCCTTAGTTTTAAATTTACATAGCCTGCAACTGTTTTCCATCTGATGAAAGACTCGAACAGCGAACCATTTTTTTACTATGTGTTACACGATAATTCATTCTATCTTATTTATTTGTTATTATTGTTTCTGTCCCTGTCACTCTCATGTCCATCTTCATGATAGTGAAGGCGATAGAAATATCAATTGCCTAAAAAAGCAAGCAGAGTCTTTCGCGAAGTGATAAACCAATCCAATGAACTCTTCTTTGGGTTTTCCAGCTTTGTCTAACTAGATACGAGTAATATAAATGTTTAGTGACCTGGCTCTCGACCAGCATGGCCATGTCCATAAACATGTCGTGGAGCTCGCGGATGGAGGTCTCCAATTTGATGATGTCGGCGTGCCGCGCCTCAATGTCGGCGAGGGTTTGTTTCGCCTGCTGCGTCTCCATTATTATCTGGAATTTTCAGAAGTGGGATTTAAGACACGTGGTTTTTCTTGGATTGAAAAATAATTAGTTACAATAGTGGCGGCAGCATCTAGTTCTTCCGAACAAAAGCTTTGTTTATGATTTGTGTGTATGAGTATGAGTGGGCCTTTGAAAATAAGTAACGCGTTCAAACTTTCGGAGTCATCTGTACTTTTGTAGTGCAGATTTAGGGTAGCTCATATACGGTAAATAAATTTATTATTTAATTAGGTACATATTGCACTGCACACGAACCGGTTCGATATCCTATATGTGATCTAAAATTTATATATTTGCCTTACTTGTAAATTTAATCTATTTTCATTTTTGTATTATTATTTGCTTCAAATTGTTGCAGCCTAATTGCAGCTGCATTTTCTGTAAATTAATATCGATCGGGTACTTACACATATACCGGAGTTCAATGTATAATATAATGTTTGACAACCATTACAACCCAGTAGATATTTTTGACCGGGAATATCATGGCACAAGCATAAACAGACACATAACTAACACCCATACCCAAAACAGATATTTAATTCCAACAATTAAAATTATTATTATTTTCTTTCTTTCTTTCTAGCCTGCTCTGTCAGCCGAACGAAACGAGATCGATCATAGAATCTTCGGCGCAGAAGGCTTCTTACTAACCCATTGCCAAGTGGTTGCAAAGTAATTTTTGCCCTTGAGAGGAAGGGAAAAATTTAGAATTGGCAAGCACCACCTTTGACTACCCCAACATTAGGCGAACTGTGCCTAATCAAACGCCTAGGCAATATCGGTGTCAGTAGTAAATAAGCACTTCCGTCTGTGCTATTTTTACCTGACTGTTCATATTTTTTTTCAAATTGTATACTTATTATTAGATCATAGTTATTATTAGTGAATAGGCACTCATGGGCAAGCGTGCCCCATTTTAGACCGCATCGTCGCTTATCATCAGATGAGTTGTGGTCAAACGCTAGCCCATTTCATCCTCTTGGACAGTTCACAACACTGCGCGTCAATGCACTGCGCTCTTTCTGACATATTAGATGTTATAGTAAATTGCTCATTGCTGCTGTGGCCTGCAACAGAAACATTCACGGACGAACTTGAAAATGGTAGCCGAGGCCAGCATACGTGAGCCCAAAAATGCTCAGTTGGCAGCAAGGCTTGTATAGTACTTTTTTAAACATTGGATTGATATTCACGTATAAATGTAAGCATTGCCTAGCAACCGAAATACGAAAAAAACCGAGGTGGCTATGGCTATGCGCCAATCAAAGGATAACACTTGGAAACGTCAATAATTTTTTGGTTTATAAATTCTAACGTAGCCTTTGCGCATTTGCCTCTTTTTAGTTGAAAAACGTGACCAAACCTCTTTGCACATTAAAATATTGTATGTACGTACAAGATAATCAGAGGAGCCAAAAATTTACCACCAATTACTCTATCAACGGCCAAGGCCCTAAACACAATTTTCGTAGAAGAAACTTACATCTTGTTTCTGAAAAATCTCTTTGTGTTCTATAATGTCACTGGAAACATTACTCTTTAATTCGAAACACAGAAGTTAGTTATTAACAGCCTATCTTGATCCCACTGCTGGGACACAGGTCTTCTCTCTCAGAGAGAAAGAAAGAGAGAGAGAGAGAGAGAGAGAGAGAGAGAGAGAGAGAGAGAGAGAGAGAGACGGGCCCTTATCTACCATGCAGGCCCAGTGCAGGTGTGAAATGTCATATTATGTAGGTCGCCCGAAGAATCCAACTCGGATTGGCAGCGTTCGTGAAATTGCGTGAAATCTTCTCGTCCAATATACCTCAGTGCCTAAAAAAAGACAAGGGTCTTTGACCAGTGTGTGTTGCCAGTGATAACATTATGATACTGAGACGTGGTCCTCAACTGTTGGCTTTTTGGATAAACTACTAACACAACGGGCAATGGAGAGAGCTATGTATTACTAGGTAAACGTGCTTCATCCTCGACCGCATCGTCGCTTCCCAAAAGGCGAGATCGCGGTCAAAAGTTAGCATAGTCCGATGTAAAAAAAAAACTTTGAAGTTTTGTGGTTGTTGGACGTACCGTTTTCCTCACGATGTTTTCCTTCACCGTTTTTTAGCGATGGTATCGAAACTTATTTAAGTACTTTTAAGTTAGTGCAGGGCCGGGGATCGAATCGGGTGCCGTGAGTTTTTTAAGCGGGCATGTCATTGCTCAAGTTAAGTTGTTATAAGTGTATAATACTAACCCCCTGAGTGAAGACGGCAGAGTTGCCCTGCTCCAGCATCTCCTCGAGCTCATCGTCTGTGGTGGCGCGGCCGGTGATCTCCAGCTGCCGCTGTATCCTGCTCTTGCAGCGATCTCTGTAGTCCGTCTGCGTGCGGTTGTACTCCGTCATCACCTCGACGAACTTGCGCGACAGCGTCGAGTGCTGCGTCTTTCTTATCCTCAGGTCGGCAGACGATTTGTTCGAGTGCTCCTCTTGTTCGATGTTCTGCTCTATGTCTGTGAATTTTATCATTATCGGTGAGAAATATACTAAAGCTAATGTTTTCACTTGCAAAAATTTGCTCTGAGGAAACGGACTACCGTCCCAATCGTCCCAAGTACAGCTGGTCTGACGCTGTGGAAACTGATCTGCGTGAACTCCAGCTGCCCGATTGAGGTTTTTTTTTTTTTATTATCCAATTTAGGGTCATCGCGCCACTCCATTATGTAAAGGCTCTACACTTCAAATGTCCCATAGTTCGATCGTTACAAGTGTTTCAATTCCGAACGAACGATAGGAACGCTTGCTAAGATCGGATCAGAATACTAATTGAAAAATAAGAATGAGAACAGTAACATGACAACAGATTCTACGTAAGAGATGATCATACACTTACGTTTTAATTTCCCTCTGACTTTGTTGGCAGTTTTCTTAACGTCAGCCATGAGATCTTCCAGCTCGTGCTTTGTTTCTGAAAATGAGAACATTCCGGTCACACTCTCTCATAATATTAAAGTTGAACATTGAATGATAAGGCTCTGAATGGGCCGCTCTTTGCTCTAATTATGGAATAAATTCGTGAATAATGTACGCTCACACAATGAAGACACGAGTGCTATCTCTATCGTGTGGGCGCTCTAATTGTCTGCCTATTGTAATCCAATTTGCCGTGGCGATAGGGCGAATTTGCTCTCAATGAACTGGGTAAATTTCATGTGAAATACCACGTCATTGGTAGGCATGTTTATCAGAATTTCTCAATTCTATATGCTATTATGCTATATGGGTCAATCAGGTGTATTAAAAGATCACACAAGCCGTTCACCTCTACATTGAACACCGAGCTTATAATTATGTATGACTAATAACAATCTGTATCGAGTGTAGTTGTGTCGGTAACAAAGTTAGATCATTACGTCCGGAGCGACATAACATTCGGTAGTCGTGTCTGTAGTTTAAATTCCGGACACACGAAAAGTAATTCCAACAGCCACTGATTGGTAAAATTTTACGATAAGTTAATGTTTGCTTTTGTATTAATTGCATCATTTTCATCCTCATCATCGTAATTTCAGCCATAGTACGTCCACTACTGGACATAGGCCTCCCCCATCGATTTCTAAAAGGGCCGGTTGGAAGCGGCCTGCAGCCAGCGTTTTCCTGCGGTCTCTTTTAGGTCGTGGGGACATTTAGTATTATATAGTTAGTTCATTGGTGTGGATGCAACTTTCTCAGTACGCGTGAATAATAAGTAACTGCTATATACAGTTTTTGCGTTAAGCGATTTAGCGGAATATACGGAGACAGTTAAACATGTAAAATAATTATTGTACAAAGTATGGCATAAATCTTCCTTAGTTTGTCTGAGCTGAGGTAGAAAACCCTACGACGGATTCGGATATGACCTCATAACTTTTGAACTGCTGCACTCATTTTGATCAAAGATAGCTAAAATCCTCTACAATGAAACTTGCTTTCAAAATGCTTGCGGAATTTAAATAGGTACAGCCGAATTTGAGTATAATTATAACATACATACATACATACATATACACAACCTCTTTACCTAAAATTCAGTACGTGTGTGCGTGTCATCCTATTGAAGAGTTGTCGTTGTCGAGTTGACAACAAAGTTATCGATAGTAATCTCACCATTCATTTCGAATGCCCAACTAACCTTGGGTATTCAGATTTACTGAAATGGACGTAATCGCCTCAGTAATGGCCATTAATCATTTTCATAAAGCTCACGATAGTATCATTTATGTAAAAGTTGTGTTAATACAATCTATTGGAGTGCGGTTACCGCGATAACAAAGTTAAACCATTACTCTGACCCGTCGATGTTGATTCTTTGAACTCTACATCCAACTTTGGGCCCGAAGAGTAATTGACCTAGTAACGAGCAAGCTTCCCCGGAGATATTTAGTAGCAATACAAGCAAAAAATACAAAGCAATACAATTAGCAAGGCAGTTTAATGTGTACGTAGGACAACGTTCAATTAAATAGCGCGCATGAAACAGATATAAATATGTACAAGGAAAATGCTGTGAATTTACTCATAGATGATATCACGATCCAGCAGTGAACTTTAAAATTACCCAAATGAAATGACGTTTTCATGCTAGTGTGGAATGTGCTGACCCGGCTATGGACCAAAACTGCGACCAGAACCACCACAGGTGGACGGACAGCAGCGTCTTATTAGTACACGGTGGACGCACTACGATTTCCAAGCCGCCTGCCAAGTGTGGGGATTATGGCAACACCCCTCTCTAAGAGGTCTTTGTTCAGCAGTGGACGTTTACTGGCTGATGATGTGATGTGATGTGTGTGTGTGTGCGTGTGGAATGTGCTGCTGGAGTTTGTCTTTCCCGATGTTTCAAATCACGATTGCTCTCTCTGATGGGTGTCCTCAACTCACGAGGGAATTGGGATACGTGCTTCATCGTAGTTCGCATCATCGCCCCGTCATCGTCTTTGATGCGGATTACGTTCGCAATACACCGTTTTAAATTTTGACAGCCCAGTTAGCTTAGTTGGTAGTGAACCTGCCTTCTGCGCCTGGAGGCGTGGGTTCTATTCCCACCTAGGAAAAACATTTGTGTGATGAACATTTGTGTTTGTTTTTTTGTCTGTGTGTTTATTTAAGTATGTATTTAAAAATATATATGTACGTATATCAGTCTCTGGCAGCCATATTACAAGCTTTGCATAGTTTGGGGTCAGATGACCATGTGTGCAATAATATCCCAGATATTTATTTATTTCCCAGATATTTAAATAGCGTTTGTTGTTAAAAACCGGAGTTTTGCCGAAGGTAGCTTGTTTTTACTCAAGGGTTAGCAAGCCTTTATAGAACAAAAAATAAAAAGTGACTAAACACACATATCCTTTAGGTTCGAAAACTCATTCTCGCCATGACTTTTATAAGCATTAATAGTTAACGAAAAAGTAAATTGTATGTAACTGTAAACGAATCTCTATTGTAATAAGGCATTATTCTTATCGAGAAAGTTATCGTTAACATCTGGCGCGGGTAAACTGCAAACAGAACGAAAGAAAATTGCGTCTCACCCAAATTGTTAAGGATAAGGCAATCGCGTGAGGCTCTTTATTCTTTTGATGAAAAATGCTTACTACACCGAGAAGGCTACTGAATCCCCCTTATCTACACTAATATTATAAAGAGAGAAATTTTTAACCGACTTCCAAAAAGGAGGTTATCAATTCGACTGTTTTTTTTATTGTTTGTTATTTCATAACTTTCGACTGGGTGAACCGATTTTGATGATTCTTTTTTATTTGAAAGCTGGTGCTTTCCGTGTGGTCCAAATTCAATTTGGTCCAGTTCTGACGTTTTGATGAAGTAAATTTTTTATATTGATAACGATTGTATTTTTGTAACAAATTAACTCCAAAAACTACTGGACCGATAAAAAAATTATTTCACCATTCGAATGCTACATTATCCCTGAGTAACATAGGCGTTTTTTTTGTTTTTTATAACTAGAATGTTTAAAAAATCAATCCCGAGCGAAGCCGGGACAGGCGGCTAGTAGTTTATATAGCTTCTTATAAGAATGTGACTCGAGTCCTTGAATATTGACTGAGGATTGGGATACTCGTGCCTCTTACGCTTTGTGATAAGCCTGGGGGAAAATGAGAGCAGCTACCCGACTGGCTGGGAAATAGAAAGATTGGCTTTATGTTTGCTTTTGCGCAAACTTACCCGGAATAATGATTAGCTCCACAAATTTAGCGAGTATGTATACAGAACACGAATGATAGTCTAAATGAGCCTGTTACATTTGTGTTGCCAATTGGCGGAGCAGTGAAAGCTTTATAAATAAATAAATATTCGGGACATTTTTGCACACATGGTCATCTGACCCCAAACTAAGCGAAGCTTGTAATATGGCTGCCAGAGACTGATATACGTACTTATATATTTTTAAATACATACTTAAATAGATATTACCACCCAGACATAGAACAAACACAAATGTTCATCACATAAATGTTTGCCCTAGGTGGGAATCGAACCCACGCCCCCAAGGACAGAAGGTAGGTTCCCTACCAAATGAGCCACCGGGGTTGTCAAATATTAGACTTTATCCAAATGATCACGGATGTAAAATAAATATCCACGTGAGTTAGACAAAGTTATCCATGTAACTAAAATCTATATCTATAAAAGCTTATATACGGGGTTAGAGATCTTTCTAAATGAGCACACCACATTAAGAACTCAAATAAAACAGAACACAATTAAATGCGGTTTTCACGAATATTCTTAGCTATGACCAGATTGAAGTTATAGGCTATGTTATTTTGTACAAGGGCCGGATTAAGGGAGGAAAAAAGGGTTGAAAGTTTATATGAAAATCTACGCGTAGGTACGAAGTCGCGGGCAACAACACTAGTACAAGTATAAAATTAAACTTGTCGAAACTAAATTCTGCTTCCAATGCAGAAAATATACCAATAGTTAGCTCACGGCAGCAATTGGAAACCGCAAATAACTTCACAATTTGCGCATAGATTCGTCGATGGATAAACGTACAGTACCAATAAAGTTTGCTAGTTGGTCTGAACATAATAAAAGTTTTTCGATTATTCAGCTTGCGTATACAGGGCTATAAAGAAATGGTATGCTAAACTGAAAAGGTTTTGACTAAATAGTATATGCAAATCTCGTCAGTTTTAGACCAAATTGGTTAGTCTGGAGTGCTCTGGCTCCCAAATGGTTCTAACAGGGTTAGGAAAGGATATGCTAAGCCAAAAGGGGTCAGTTATATTCATCACTAGTGCTGTTGCCCGCGACTTCGTACGCGTAGTTTTTCATATACACTTACAACCCTTATTTTCTCCCTGAATCCGGCCCTTGCACAAAAGAACATAGCCTATACTTCAATGTGGTCATAGCTAAGCATTTTGCAAAACCGCATTTAAATCCATCCAGTGGTTTAGGAGGATTGCGCGGACAAACAAACAAACAGACAAAAATTCTAAATACTGTCTTATCGTGTTCAGCTGCTTATTTTAAGACGCCCTGTGTACAGATTTTTTTATCTCTACGTTTTCATTATATGTATAGATTATGAACTCTAAAATCGCGAAAAACATAACATCTTGTCTGTAGAAAACGGTCCTTAACATATATAATAATATATGGAGAATCTGATATTATTTTCGCTATTTCAAGGTTGGCCCAATAGTAAAAGTTGTTCACAATGAACTGATAATGAATGCGTAACCCTGTAGAACCATTTGGGAGCCAGGCCAGAGTACTCCAGACTCTCCGATATGGTCGAACAAACTGGTGAGATTTGCATAAACTATTTAGTGTGTGCATACGCAAACGTGCGAATAAATTGCCCACGCCTGCGGAATACAACGCTAGCCTTTATATGGACTTGTTGAGTTTGTATTTCCGCTCAGTAAATATAACACACGGTCGGCTACAATAGTCGCGTGTAGAAAACAGGCTGCGAATACTATTACGCTGTTGTTTCAGGCATATTCCCTTGTGGGCTATTAACTTGCCACAGTTGTGTACTTCTGAAAGTGTTAGTTAACTCTCGCCCGTTTATGCGAATTTCGGGTCGCAGCACTCCGACACTATATGAAAGGATTTGACTGCCTTACCCTGATGGAGTCGGAACGTGCAGGCTTAATCCGCGGACAACTTTGATAACAAGCAACGATGTAAAACAATAACGTTGTTACAGACAATTAACTCTCTTCAAACGCGGCAATAAACATTCTCGCGTTGGTTTGTTCTGTGTCAGAAAATAGACCTAAAAACACTTAGAGTATGAATTATTTTCTGTCACCCCGAAACTACATAAAATAACTGGCCAAGAGCGGGTAGAGACGCGCATAGTAGGATTCCGTAGTCAAAGCCACATAATTGTGGTCACATTTATAGTTCAGAAATTGGTGATTAAAGAAAAAAATCGAAGGAAGAAACTCTGTTAGAAATTTCAGAACCCCGACATTACATATATTTTATGGTTTAGCCCACGAGAAAACTACTTATTCAGGAAAAAAACTTTGTTAAGATCATTTCACAAAAATGCCAATGACCTGTGAGAACGTCTAAATTTTTTTACCATTTTCTCGCCATAACTCAAAAGGGAGTGATCATAAAATGTTCGAAATAGTTTTGAATAAATGTTTTAACATATAACCTATTAGCATGGCAATTAAGTTTCTTTCTAATAGTTTAGATATGCAGGGGCGGGCTCGGCCAATGCTTTGCCACTTTGGCGGGCCCTATTTTGCAACGGATACACAATAAAAAAGTGATGTATGAAACATTAATTTCGATTGAAAAGACCTATTTAACGACCCACCTACTCGAGGAAGCGAAGGAAAAAAATAACTCCATTCCACATGTACCTTTAAAATACAAAATTATCTTTATTTTATTGAGATATATAACTAAACTGCAATTGTGCAAATTTTCATGCATTTACCCGAATAACTAAAGAAGTTAGAACGATCTAAAGGATTAAGACGGACAGAACGAGTAATAAGGGTTCTTTGTAGTACTACGGAACCGTAAAAAGCACTTCTACAATACAATATCTTGTCAATTCTTAAGTAATGCAACGAGATCTAAGAGCATCCATTCAATACTATAACATTTGTAATCACACTTAGTAAGAATTCTATAAAAAAAACGTATTCTACGAAATGATTCCCCGTCAGCCGCAAGCAGACAACGCAAAAAATCTTTAAAAAAGAAAATCCAATTTCTCGATTCCCCGATTCATGTTAAAGTTGAACCCTCCTTTTCAATTGCTTCAAAGAGAATTTAATGGGTTTCATTGATTTTCGCTTTCCCAGCTATAGAAACCGCTGAAAATATATACTTAAGAGTTGTGGACGTCGGTTTAATGAATGATCTTCGAGTAAACTAACAAATGGAGCGGTTACAGGAATCTACTAAGTGGGTAACTCGGTTGAGATAAAATATTCACGATGGATAATCGCCTTTCATTCATCGGCAAACAAATCGATGACAATGATTCACGATTCCACGACGCTTCGTTCAATAGATTTAGCTTGAATCGAGTTTATCACTTATATATATAAATATGTCTTGCTTGTGAAGCTCAAGACTTAGAAGTGTATGCTGTTGCCTTGCAAGAAAGATATCGTATTAAGTTATTTAATAAATATCTTGAGCAGTACATCGCTACTGCGAATATTTTCGGCAAATTGAACAACTTCGTCTCGTGGGAAATCGTCGGTACCTAATCTTGTGACACTGACGACATTTTTATAAGCTTCTTCCAGATTTTCCCCAACATTGACGGATAAACAAACATAATAAAGTAACCCATCATTTCTGCGTATGATATTTTCTGTGACAAGTTACACTTTATTAATCGCTTGATTGGGAAGTTCTGCGGACACGAGTTGTAGAAGTTGACATTGTATCAATAGGGACATAAAACGTTAGTTTGTGCTATAATAACGTCAGCAACAGCGGCGATGGCTTATTCGAGGCTATTTAGGTCGGGTCAATGGCTAATCGTGACTATTCGTGACGCTCCTGCTGAGGGCCCACTGTTGTGAAGTGGATCTATAAAGCCGTCGAGACTACGGGCGAACACATCGTCAAATATTATCGCAGCTAGACGCTTTTATGTTTACTTCTAACACTACTATCGAGTTCTCGAGGGACTCTTCGATATAACCATCCCAATCCATACAAAGCAGCATTCCGAAAACCTTTTTTCGTATTCCTACATAAAAAGTTCGGGATATTTATATGGTAATTAAGACCTATATTTTCCTTGATAAAAATAAATATTCAGAGCACAGAGAAAATAAATTGAGAACTGTGTTCTGAACTTAACAAAAGACTTTTTTATTGAAATACTTACTTTATGGAGAGTACCAGACCTACTTGTATAATACATTAACACAAGCCCTACTACGCGAGTTCGCTTGTACATATGTATTAGTTAAACGAATTAAACTCATTTTCAAGCTCGTAGCATCTGTACAGAAAAAGGACTTTAAATAGATTCGTGTAGATCTGTATCTCAATCCGGATATATGTAATTACAAAACTTCTAGGGTAATGAAAGTCATGATGACATCTAGAGACATTTGATCTCGTCGAAATGCCAAGTATGCTCGTGAAAGGCAGACAGACAACCGCCCCCATGACTACGTAAATGCCACCATTTCGCCCTTCAATACAGTGTGGGGGTATATTCCACAAAGTTATCCCACGCTTCGCTCCAATAACGATTAAAACCAAGAGATTGGGAGATGAAACCAACAATATATTCTTAGAAATAACAATCATCCCAAGAATAGTAAGTATTTCTACTGATATTGGTACCTAAATATTATCTTATTAGTGTATTTATACTACATATATATGATTATTTATTCCGTAAATAATCATATAACTGTAGTGAACAACCGTGATAGTTTTAAAACAGTGAATTATTACATAATTTGAAATCTAATATGGAACATCGGAATGTGTATTAGAATTGTTAAAGTAAGCTCGTGCGAGTATTTCTTGTGTTAATTTTACGATAGGTTGCAAACAAGTAGACAGCCCACTTGATGGTAAGCAGTTACCGTCGCCTATAGGTACCTATAACCTAATACCAGGGAGATATCGCTGAAATGTTTCTCTAAGATTTTGAAGAAAATGAATGAAAACTAGTATCATGTTTTTTTTGTTGGCACAGGGGCCTAAACATTCACTGTATTTTTTAAATAATAACGGTATTTTGCAGTAAAATCGTGAATCAATCTTATCTCGGTATTTAAATTGAAATTCCTCGTATACATTTCATAGACATTACTTACAAACAATGGTTAAACTATCGAAGGAAGGCTTGGTTCGCGACTTTAAATTATATGTATTGAATTATTACATTGAATTCAAACCGTACGAATACAGATGGGTATAAATGTGTAGAAATTATGTGTGGTGTTTGTGGGGTATTTTGAAATTGGCAGACCAATTAAACTGTCCGACAGTTACATATTTCTATTTAAAATACCGTATATATTTTCAAACAAAAATATATAAAAGACGACGTGTGTATTTATGTATGTATGTCCCTATTGATTCCGAAATGATTGGACCGATTTTGACGGACTATCACTGGAGTAATCCTTGTGAGTGAAACCGCGGAGCGCAGGTAGTTTTCATATAAAATTGAGCTTACTTTCATCTGATTGCGGCGCTGATAGGATGGCACTGTGCTTCTTCTTCACCTCTTCGACGTTGGTTTGAATCTTGTCTATCATCTCTCGTATCTCTTCCACCTAAGGCAAAACGAAAGAAACACCTCATTAGTTAAACATTAGTTTTTTCGCCGGCCGAGCCGTTGCGGAGCTCGTTAAATAGTTAATCAGCGTGAGAGGAGAGAGCCGGCCGTCTTTATTTTAGCTCTCGCGTTAATTAGTTATTTGGTGAATAGTTTTTACGATGCAGCGGGGTTTGCCGGTTATCGCAAGATCGGGTCGGGCTTACGACCCTGAGTCTAGCCAAGGAGGCGACGACGTCTGCTGGCACTCCGCCAGACCCCCTGGGCGATTGCATACCACGACCTACTCCACTCGAAGCCTACTAACGCAGAACAATTGCTACGGCATTGCATCGAAAAGTCTAGTCGAGTCTACGTAGTACGATGTTCTTCGTAGTAGACTCTACAGGGTAAACAAGTTTCATCTATCTAGACAGCCCCGTTAGCTTAGTTGGTAGTGAACCTGCCTTCTGCGTTTGGGGGCGTGGGTTCAATTCCCACCTAGGACAAACATTTGTGTTTGTTCCATGTCTGGGTGTTAATATCTATTTAAGTATGTATTTAAAAATATATATGTACGTATATTAGTCTCTGGCAATCATATATTACAAGCTTCGCTTAGTTTGGGGTCAGATGACCATGTTCCAGATATTTATTTATTTATCTACACTACATAATATTATAAAGAGGAAATATTTGAATTTTTGGAGGTTTGTCTATACTAAAATTATACAGAGGAAAGATTTGATTGTTTGTTTGTTTGCATTGAATAGGCTCCGAAACAACTGAACCGATTTAAAAAAATTTTCACTGTTGGGAAGCTACACTATCCCTGGGTGACCGAAGCCGGGACGGTCGGCTAGTAACGAATAAATCAAAAACTACTGGACCGATTTTAAAAATGTTCTCACCATTAGAATGCTACATTATCCCTGAGTAACATAGGCTATATTTATTACTAGAATGTAAAAAAAAAAAAACTCCAACTGTGCGAAGCCGGGATTTTGTTTTACATAATACACTAGCGGGCGGCTAGTGTATTATGTAAAACAAAATCGGGTTAGTTACCTACACCATTTATCACTTAAGAACGGCTGGACCTATTTTCATGATCTTTGATTTGTTGGATTTTTCTCCGCCCCGAATAGCAGAATAAGTTTTAAAATAACGGAAAAATCCACGAAAGTATATTTTTATATGGAACAGCATGAATTGAATCTTTGCATTAACATATATTTATATACATTTATTTATATTTTATTTACATATAACATCATAATAATATAAATATCAATATAAAAAACAGACTTCATATAAATGTCAGAACTGGACCAAATTGAAATGGGACCACACGAGAAGCACCAGCTATCAAATAAAAAAAGAATCGTCAAAATCGGTTCACGCAGTCAAAAGTTCCGAGGTAACATACATAAAACGATCGATATTCTAGATTAAAATCGTTGTTTGAGCATTAATGGGTTGGCTTAATGGATGCCCGCGACTCTCATAATGTCGTCGGTCTATCTAGTGGGAGGCCTACGCTGCGTCTTCCGCTCGCGGTCTCCACTCAAGAATCTTTCTTCCCCATCGCCGGTTATCAGTTCTTCGAGCGATGTGGCCTGCCCATTGCCACTTCAACTTGCAGATTTTAATAGCTATGTCGGTGATAATGTTATTGCGCGTTGTGTGGCTCGAGTTTTTCCAAAAGGCCAACAGTTAAAGACCACGTCTCAGTACCATATGTCATCACTGGCAACACACACTGGTCAAAGACCTTTGTCTTTAGGCACTGTGGTATTCTGTGGGCTTAACTATGCATAATACAAGTTTTCGACATGATCCTTACGTTTTCTCAATTTGTTCTCTGCAGTCTGCTAAATCGCTATTTTGCTTGTGCAAACGAAGCAAACATTTTGCCTCACATGGTTGTATTTACGCGTACATGTCCATGTGATGTACATTGTACACGTGTACAGTCATAGTTTTAAATAAAAGGAAGCTCGTAAAACACCGTCTGAGGGAATGTTTTTCACGTGCGAGTTACGTTACGCATGACCTGCATTGCGATTAGGACATAAAACAGTTTGATATTTTCGCTACCGTTTAATTTTTTCTCCTCGGCTGTTCTGCGTGGAAATGCTCACGACGAAAACATTACAAGATTTATGGATTTCTTTCTAGTGAGAGTTTTGTTTGAGATTACAAAGTTTAATATTCGTAGCTAATGGTGCTATTTTTCTTTTCGTACACTTCTCGCCAACTTTTGGATCAATAACGAACCGGATTGACAAAAAAGATTTGTATTTTCAAGCTTTTATTTACCTTGCCTATATTTATGTGTGTGAGACCAATCTTGCAATTGAATTTTAGACCAGTTACCCTCACTCAACCGGTTGAACTGAAATATTGCATTCATGTTTAGTTTAGATGACAATGCATGGTTAGCTAAATGACGTCATTCAAAATCCAATATGGTGGACTCCTAAAGATGGCGGACCTTATCCTCAACCGATTAAGCTGAAATTTTGCATACACGTTTAGTTTGGATGACAATGCATGGTTAGCTAAATGACGTCATTCAAAATCCAATATGGTGGGACTCTTAAAGATGGCGGACCTTATCCTCAACCGATTGAGCTGAAATTTTGCATACACGTTTAGTTTGGATGACAATGCATGGTTAGCTAAATAACGTCATTCAAAATCCAATATGGTGGACTCCTAAAGATGGCGGACCTGTTATTAACCGCCATGATATGGGTATCAAATGAAAGGGCTGAGAAGAATACGAAAAACTTGTTTTTGGGGTCCCGTACCCAAAGGGTAAAACGGGACCCTATTACTAAGAATCCGCTGTCCGTTTGTCAACAGGCTGTATCTCATGAACCGTGATAGTTAGACGGTTGAAAATTTCACAGACGATGTGTTTCTGTTGCCGCTATAACAACAAATACTAAAAAAAACAGAATAAAATAAATATTTAAGGGGGCTCCCATACAACAAACGTGATTTTTTGTCGTATTTATAGATAATGGTACGGAACCCTTCGTGCGCGAGTCCAACTCGCACTTGACCTTATTGCTTTTTGGTTTTATTTAAATTAATAATTTATCAATAGTAACACGGTAAATATATAGATACGCTATAACTTTTAGCCCAATTCTATAACTTCATGATCATACTGTCGTAAGACGCCGTCATTTGTATAAAAGAAGCTTACGACAGCATCTTGAACACTAATACGATTTTCAACCACCAGTGGCTTTAAGGAATTTTATTCAATGTCTGGAGCGGCGTGCAACGTCCGTGGCCTCAGGCGCCACTTAACGTTAACTTCGGTTTTAGGGATCACTGGCAGAACTACAACTGCAAAACAAACGCTGCTTGTTGAGCCAACTCCCTCTGGCGTGAACCAGACATTGTGGCCTAATATTGTAATGGGGGGGTTTTAAGAAAGGCATTAAAAAAAAAGAAAAACATTAAATTACCATAAACGTCATTGACAAGACATGGATCTGAAAAATTTGCAAAACCACAGACGAAGAAAGGTCAGTAAAAAAACTTGCTTATTTATATTAAAAAAAAAAATTGGCATAGACAGACAATATCTGTCTGTCTGAGACTGTCTGTCATGCTTGTTTTTTTTATTTTTTATTTCGTAGTATAAAAAACGATTTTGTGGTTATTGTATGCCAAAGTACTTGTTTTCCACAACACAACACAAATTAGTAGGTACATAAGTGCGCCTTGTCTAGCCGTGTTATAAAATGTCTCCTCTTCCTTGTATTGTAGGATTCATTAAACAAATGCGAAAAAAATTACAATTATGTCTCGCCAGTGCCATCTATCGATGGTGGCAGAACTATGTTCCTTCAGCTGTCAGAAAACCTCCTATTAAGCTACAAATATTAAAATGCATTCTTTATGAACATTAACCTCTCCAACGTACGTAAAATGTATGGCTTGTTTGACGAAGATTTAGTCGGTTTTAAACACAAAACTTCAATTGCTTTTAATTTTCGTATAGGTACGGTTACGTTATGGGGGCAAGTATTTCAAAACTCTGGCTTTGATGTATGTTTGAACTCGAGGACGTAAATCCGTGTCAATTATGTGAAAAATTTACCTATTGTTATTTTTCATTGGTAGCGAAGGGTTAAATTTTTTGTCAAAGGCAAATGCGAACAAAGACACGATAAAAATAACGGTTAAAATTATTGGAAAGAACTTTGTGAATATCAAACTAATGGGAAATTAATAGGGTCGAAGCGTAGGCGTTACCGCAAGGACCCTGGATGAATCATTGTAAAAACACTTGACTCAATTATTAATACAACGTATCGTCACTACAAATATGTACCATTTCATCTTAATTACATTTCCAAAATTCGAATCATTGTGAGACACCGACATCAATATCATCATTCTCAGCCAATGACGATACAACCACTTGACAGCTCATCCTCAGACAGAGAATCTAGTTTGATACCAGAATAACCATTGGGCAATAGACTCATCGCTGTAAGAGGTAGTAGCAGTGAACTTACTGGAAGTCAATCGAAACAATGACTGACCCATGACGTTGACATTTAAATCTGTCTTTAGCAGTTTCATAAATCCGATATCACATCCAATTTATCTGCTGGCTGTTCCAGCGTTTAACTGGATCGATATGGACGCGACCGGAGCTCGTCACTCACTGATGCGTCCCAATAAGAAAAGTTTTCTAATTTTGGTGCAAGTATTGGCAAAGTTAAGTTAAGTTGGCATTTAGACATTTATTGAAATTTTAACTGTTATCAATATTTTAGGGATAAGGTTTATTATCGGCTTACTAGTCTGTGCAGTGGTTTGACTAGTCGGGGACTCGAAACGAAGTCCAAAACTAAGTTACAAGTCAAGGGACATTTTTTTGCAGTCAAATGGATACCGTAACCCATAGTCGAAGAAGTGTATCATAGTCATCGCATTTCATAGCTTTTTTTCATTGGTTTTTCTACTTCCTGCGCTTCTTCTGTGTTTTGGATGTCACGTTAAATTGTAGGTATCGGTTTGCCCAACGTCATTGGGTTGGCCCTACAACAATCGGCAAGCTTACATGCGGGATGTTTTGTAACAAATTGATATCAATTCCACTGATCAAGTCTGATTTATCTGCGGGCGAGCGTTTCTTTCGTTGCGGGTTGCGATCGATAGCAGACGCGGTCGGAGAGCGTCAGTCGCAACACTTCGCCGGCTGGTCGCCAATTAATCAGATTACCGCGATAACCGATACCGCTCGATGTCGGTCGATAACCGAACGATCGGTTTATTGTATGCTTGGTTGAACTTTCTGAAGCTTGAGGTCTTTAGCGAGCTATTTGCAAACTGAACGTGGGTTGTTTGTGGGCGCAAAATAACTTCAGTGGGTTTCCTGAGACCTCCCCACGTAAAATATTGACACAACACTAGAATCCTCTTTGGAATAATAATTGTGGAGAAGATCATTTAATATTTACGACTGAATCCGACGTCTACAACTACATCAGGCAATTTAGGCATACCACTATAATATTAGGTACCCAATGCAACAATAAAAGGCATTTTTGTGTCGCGATTTGCCCTGTAATAACAGGAGGTTTTGCAATAGCATAATTGGCCAAGAGCGTGTCGAGACATGCATATGGTAGGGTTCCGTAACCAAATCCCAATTGTAGGCACATTCATAATTCAGAAATTGGGTTTAGAAAAATCGAACGAACGAAGCTCTGTGGACTTAACCAAATTTCAAAGATGTATCATCTGCCCTGTACAGTAAAACTGTAATTGTGCGAAGTTTCATGCACTTACCTATATTAAAACTATAGAAGTTAGCAGGTTCTAAAGGTAGGTTCAAAAAAATTTAACGGACGGATAGACAGACAGACAAACGGACAGAACGAACTTATAAGGGTTCCTTGTAGGACTACGGCACGCTAAAAAGCAGGCAATAATACTCAGGCAGCTTCCAGTCTAGGTTATATTCAAGCTCTAGAAAGGCACGAGGTCATTAACCGAGAGTTTTCTCGAGAACTTGACTCCAAACTATTAATAAAGCGCAAAGTGCCGCCTACACAGGCCAGGTCCGTTAATTTAGTTCACTTGTATAGGCAACGAACGTGATAAACTGCCGAAGAGGAAAAGGAATGAATAAAAATAGAACGCTGGAGTTAAAATTATCCCTTTCACGAGACAGGAAGTTATTAAGCGAGCGGTAAAAGAACAAGTTGTAAAGAGTGAAATAAGGTATGCAAAATTGAAAAGAGGTTAGAAATCAATAGAAAGTGCTACGTTACTGAACAATCATAGTTAAATTTCGCTAGATATATTCTTAACAGGCAATCAGATTAATCCAATGTAATTCAATGAAGTCACTGCACATATCACACATTTCATTCAATTAAACAGTCCATCAATTACGTTAATAGAGAACATAAATTATGCTACAGAATGCACTGCAGCGGCGACTGTTCCCTTTTAGAAATACACAAAGAAGAATTCCCATCATATATTCACATCAGACTCACACTATGAGCTGTGAATAAGAGACCAGATAAGTACAACTCATTATTCAGAATGGGAATGGGAGTGATGGTCTACATTTCAGCTTTTGTTTTATCCAGATTATGAAGGACTAGTGCTTAAACAAATCAGTGCCATATAATTACACTACGTTACTCAAGGATAATGTAGCATTCTAACAGTGAAAGAATTTTTCAAATCGGTTCAGTAGTTTCAGCGCCTATTCAATGCAAACAAACAAACAATCAAATCTTTCCTCTTTATAATATTGGTATAGACAAGAATTAAAGCATTGTAACCAGCATTATTAAACTTGTTACAGAACTCCACAAATTTAAACATAATTCTTATTCAGATAATGCTTGAAATCGAAAGTTACGCGGAGGTTCTTTACAGCTCTACATAACCTATTGTGTGGTCGATAGTGGCAGCTTGTTGAAGGAAAGCCACGATTTTATAGACCGCAGAGCATCGCTGAAATTTATTCTATTACCATGATGGAACACTTGACAATGAATCACACAAGAGCGTTATTACATATTGTTCTCGACGACCTAAATTCGTAAGCGTTTATTAAATACCTCATTAACATAAAAAAAAACGAATAATACTGCATTCAAATAACATTCACTTACTGCAACAACAGCGCTGAGTATAATTAAGTTGTTCCAAGATTAAAAACATGAATATGATAGATAACTCAAGCTAGGCCTAAGTATAATATGGTGACGTCATGTGCCATTAACGAGAATCGTCCATGGAGCACGTTAACACATCAGACGCACACATAATAACATGTAAATGAATTGCACGATTATGATGAATATCAACCACTGGCTGAATATTTATGACAGCCATGAGTTCTGCTCCGGATTTAATGAAAACTCACGCGGGATTCGCCGGCACGGAGACTGGTGATGTGTTTTTTCGTTGTTCATGTTACGTCAGGTATAATAAATACTTTCCATGTTCCTTTATGTGGTAATAGCATATTCCTGTCTGTTCATCTTAGGAAGGAGATAAATTATTTGTTTATGGTTTGTATTACTTTGTTTAGGGTTCATGTATTTATTTGAATGATGCATAAACATTTTAAATGTATAATGCTGGTTAACCATTCAAAAAATTTCATCGTTACCCTACTTTAAATCCAAAAATTTACCTTTACACGACTTTTAGATAAACGACGACCTAAAAGAGACCGCAGGAATACGCTGGATGCTGGCCGCTACCGACTGGCCGTTTTGGAAATCGATGGGGGAGGGCTATGTCCAACAGTGGACGTCTTATGGTTGAAATGATGATGATGACATTTAGATGGCAAATGCACCGATCGTGCAAAGCCTAAAGCCCCAATATTGGGAGGGGAATTTCTGGTAAAAAATTGCAATGCTGAAATAGACATAATTATTATTTCTTCACTTTCAAATTGAGTGACTAAAAAGCCTTGGGTGAATTTAAGTAAATAAATAGACGGCTATGAAGGTAGATAAAACAAGTAGAAGTCAAGTTCCACCCTTTGTTATCATAAAAGCAAAAAGGTTACGTATCCATTTTGTATACTGATTCGGAAAATGATACTTGAGAACGTAAAAATATATGCTCGTTTCAGTCTTGCTTCATAAGATTCAGTATGTTGAGCCAAATATACTGTACCACTTTATGCTATAGGTAAAAATAAAAACACTTTTTTATTTCAAACGCCGGCTAGATGTTTTACAGTGGCGGTTTCTCGCGTGCAAAGGAACGGAACTCGAAAGAAAAAGCGTTGGTCCTTTAAATTAACGCGCGTCTACCTCATTTATATAATGAGATTATTCTCACGATAAAATATAAGTGGAGTCAGTAACGGCTACCCTTTGTGCTGGCTGCATAATGTGGGAGTTTAGAACATAATCCACCTGCCTCCACTGCAGGTGCAATTAGCTGCAGTCTTGACCCACTAAACACTGCGTTGAAATGACTGTTTAGACATTTGCTAAACAAATTAGCAATAAATGTATCTGTCTTAATCTGGCACTCGTTAACAATTTTTACGATATAATTATCAACGTAAAAAACTAACTTTATAAAAATGTTAGAATTGGACCAAATTGAAATGGGACCACACGGAAAGCACCAGCTATTAAATAAAAAAATATCATCAAAATCGGTTCACCCAGTCGAAAGTTCTGAGGTAACAAACATAAAAAAAATACAGTCGAATTAAGAACCTCCTAATTTTTGAAAGTCGGTTAAAAACTGATTTTGCTCTGTACGTAAAACAGCGTGGGACGACCGTAGACTCGATAGAGTGATGATATACGTAGGGCAGTTGGTAGTGGCTGTTCGCAAAAAGCCGAAGATCGGGCCGAGTGGCGTGGCTAGGGCTCTATTAGAGGCCTATGTTTAGCAACTGATAAATGATTTTGAATCTTTTTCGTAACTATGGTTTTAACATCATAAATTCGTAGCAGTGATGTAAGTTTTACAATATACGCAAAGTTTAATAACAACTGCCTGACTGCCTCGGTGGCTCAGTTGGTAGTGATCCTACTTTCGCGCTTGGGGGCGTGCGTTCGATTCCCATCTAGGATAAACATTTGTGTGATGAACATTTGTGTTTGTTCTATGTCTGGGTGTTAATATCTATTTAAGTATGTATTTAAAAATATATATGTATGTACATCAGTCTCTGGCTGCCATATTACAAGCTTTGCTTAGTTCGGGGTCAGATGACCATGTGTGCAATAATGTCCCAGATATTCATATTCATATTCAACTAATTTTAGGGACCATTTGTTTTGGTTCTTTCCATCTAATGGTTGCCCGGAAGAGATTGCTATTAGCGATAAGGCCGCCACTTGTGGCATTAAGCTCGTAAGTGTTTTTTGTTTGTAATTTTAATACCTGGTGTACAAAACAAAGAGTTTCTATCTACATTATATCTATTGAATATTTTAGCAATATTGTAAAATAATGTATTTTCGGATAGTTTAACATATAATTCACAATTGAAACATTTTTAAAAGAATGTGGGTGAACTTTTATTTGAACTTGTGACATTGCTGGGATTATCCACTTTATCATCAGACAATTGTTTCCTATATCGACTTCAAAAAAAGGGGACGGTTTTTAATGTATGTTCACCGATTTCTCCGCCAACAGCAGTTGACCGAATTAAAAAAAAAACTTTTGTTCGGTAGGATATACTTTTAAATTGGTCCCATTGTCACCAAGTCAGGATCTGATGATGGGATCTTAGGGAAATCGTGGGTAACCCTCAAATTTTATAGGCACTTATTACGTTTTTCATACATTTTGGAAGTCGGTTTTTAATGTGATCAACTTCAAGTCTTACTTTCATTCATACAAAAAAAATACACCTTATCCTTCACTTTGACATTGACATAGGTGACATTTCTTTGTTTACATCTGTGCTAAGAATTGATGTGCTAATTTATGCTGATCTTTTGTTGGGTTTTTAATTTATCCTTGTAACCATTGAACCGCTACCGCTATTATTGGTACCGCTAGGGAACATTCTAATATGAGTTTAAATTAACGAAATTGTTAAACATTAGCAAGAAGTAAAACAAATTGGGCAACATTTATAAAATTTATAATGAAAACCATAAAGTTTTAATGAAAGTTCAACATCAAAAATACCACCAAACATAAATATCTCGCATGTCCAAGTTTTAGCAGTAACGGGATTTCATGGAGAAAACTTGGACGTTTCCTGGCGTCATCTTCATAACTTTTTATCTGAGTTTTTACGACGTAAAAAGTTGTGCAGTGCACTTTTTGACAGAGAGAAAGTAATATAACGTGACCAATTATAGAACTGAACAAGACTATATTTAGTATAAAAAATAAAAATAAAACTCGCAGTTTATATAACTAAATAATTATCAATATAAAAAACAGACCATAAAAATGTCAGAACTGGACCAAATTGGACCACACGGGAATCACTAGCTTCCAAAATAATCATCAAAATCGGTTCACCTAGTCGAAAGTTCTGAGGTCCACAAAAAAAAAACAGTCGCATTGAGAACCTCCTCCTTTTTGGAAGTCGGATAAAAACACGCTTTATTGTATTGTCATCTTGATCTTAAAGTTTGAAATCAATCAGAGGTTTTTAACGGGGTGAAAATCACGTTCAAAGATTCCGTACCATAGATACATGCCAAGGTAATAAAATCGTGTTAAATACATCAAACACTACTTCACGAAAAATGCGTATCTATAAATTTTGATACTATATCTGTATAAATAAATATGACGTTAAGTTTTCCCCGAATTTAAAATGAAACCAATTTTTCTTTCCGTATCGGTCCAACCGTTCTCAAGTGATGCGCTTACCAACGAGCGGAATAATATCATGTTAAACCGACTTCAAAAAAGGAGGGGATTCCCAATTAGGATGTTACGGATGATGCCGGTCGTAAAAAAAATTGTCTATAACATTTAAATAAAGCTACGGGACACCTAATAGTAAGTGGTTACAGCCGCTTATGGACGCCACCCGGAGCATGGGCTGGCGGTGCGTTGGCTACCTTTCAAGGCTCCGGGGCCCTCGTTAAGAGTTAGCCGTAACGCCCCTCTACACTCTTCGTTTGTGTGTTTGTCTAGATATATCCAACGACATGTATCCCTATTATTCCCTATTCCAATATGAAATGAGTTAAAAGACTGGAAAATATTCCAAGGCAGATAAACTAATTGGCGGAATGGCATTAAAGATATCGCAATAGAGCCCGAAGCCTGCGTTCCGCCCAAGGCGTCCAATTAGAGCACCGACCTGATCATCGATATCATATAAAGACATCCTCGATTTATTATTGATCTAATAGCAGATAATTTATTCCTGGTATTGAGAAGACTTCGCTCGTATAATCATTATTGATTTAGGAAAGAAATTTCATTCACTCACCAGCAATGAACTCAACACTCAAACTGTGCCTTCAAATTGATTTACATTCAACAACTTGACTGCCCCGGTGGCTCAGTTGGTAGTGAACCTAACTTCTGTGCTTGGGGGCGTGGGTTCGATTCCCATCTAGGACAAACATTTGTGTGATGAACATTTGTGTTTGTTCTATGTCTGGGTGTTAATATCTATTTAAGTATGTATTTAAAAATATATATGTATGTATATCAGTCTCTGGCAGCCATATTACAAGCTTTGCTTAGTTTGGGGTCAGATGACCGTGTGTGCAAAAATGTCCCAGTACCTAATAACCTAGTTATCAGAATGGAAAGTGGGGAAAATTGTTTAAAAAAAAAAAAAAAAAAAAAACTAGGTATAAGAAGCAGCAAAACTTAGAGGTTAACGAAGACGAGTATTAGGTATTAGATTTGGATTAAGAAACTAACGTTATGAATGGAAAATTGGGACCGAGCATTAATCTGCGTTGGGTTCCACTAATGGAAGGATCTTAAATGTTGGATGTCTCTAATGCCAGCACAGATGCAGGGTCTAACTAAAGCCTACGATCTCCATTCAGCCGAGGCTTTTGCTTTGTGCCCAATTAGATTGCGTACAGGAGTAGTTAGTCGTATATGATGTTCTCAGTAAATAGGATTAGTAGTAGGTAACAGTCAGGTTCATACCTACTTCGCAACTCTTTAGAATTGGCCGAATGATTGCTACATATCGTATTATATTTACTCATCATCAGCCTATTCTAGTCTACTGCTGGACATAGACCTCTACCGAGGTGCACCACCCAGCCCCTTCCCAGTCTTCCAGCCACTGCTTTACAAATATCTTCACTACATCGACTCTCAGGGCGTTCTTTATACGTTTGCCGATTCGTGGTCTCCACTCTAGAACACTTCTACCCCAACGGGTTTTCGTTCTGCGACAGCACCGATATCGAATCCATCCATCTGTCACATATTTACTCAATATAGAAAAAAACCCGACATTGCAGAGAAAACGAGTCATGCTCAATCACCCATGATCGATTTCCGCTTGTAGACACCGGCTAAGTCAAATCTGCCAAAAGATAGTCCATCGTAAAAATCGGGTCCAAAGCATAGACCGGCGTAAAAATCGAGCACAAATCGGATTTGCCGTCCAGCGTCCCAATTAATCACTTGAATAAACATTGGTCACCCGTAAACGTACACCGGATCTGTCGAGGTTCTTATTTATCAGCTAAACCGTTCCACGGACAAGGACATTAATAGACAAAGGCGTGCTAATTCTGATAGTGGAGGTTTAAGAAATTGCAAAACTAGGAATGTCATTCACTAGCACTCAGAACTTTGCGCGTTTATGTAGTCTCTTTAAAACGGCTTAGATCTAGTTATGTTAACACGCAGAAACTAAATTTCTAGAAACTTGAAACGACTAGCAAACAACCACAACTGTTCACAGGTTTCTGCAAGATTGCAAAACTTAGGTATTGTTAAAGACACCCTTCAAAGGGAGGATTTACTCGGTGAATATTGAAAACGACTTGAATCAAATTCAACATCAAAGTGCTAAGTGACAAACACAACTTTGTTGAAATGCATGTAAACAACACGGTTAAAATAGTAAACCGGCAAGTTGGTATATTCAGGGATGGCGTGCCGAGCCTACCGAGCAGCCGGGATTTCCGTCTCCCCACCGCTTCTACCTATCTCACAATATCCGTTCACCGTTCGAGTGGATCTCGAGAACTGCAACTGTGAGGTTTTCATGGATTTATTCCGCTCGCACGGTCACGATACGAAAGTGCTCCTTGAGAAAACTTCGCTTACTCCCTACAAAAACAAGGCTTTGAAGGTTTTAGTGAAAGCCGGAAACTTTGAGATCGCACGCAGGGCTGCCTGGATAGTAAACAAAAACTCAAAGAGAAGAAATATTGCTGGTTTTAGTGAGCTGTGTACACAATTCTTCACGGTTTATGAATATTTATTGAGATTGATATACCTACGCAGAGCAGTCTCTTTGAAAAAGGTCTTTTCTTGATCTTGTTTTGTTTCGTGATTGGAAAAATTGTGGAACAAACTTGTACACAGATTTTCAAGAGCGTGGTAATTTAATACAAATTCTCGAACAATAACTGTATCAAATATAACAATTTATACCTGAAGAAGATGTAAAGAATATGTTATTATTTTTATCTTCTATGAAGGCGTCTGGGAAACAAAAACGAACAAGTAGATCACATTAAAAACCGACTTAACCGATTAAAAATGAGTAAATACGCAATTTCGCTTACTTAATAACATATTTTTTTCAGTTATTTTGATTTAAAAACCAAACTACTAATCCGATTATAATGAAATTTATATGAGACCACCTCTGAAGTATGGCCTACCAAACAAAAAAATAATCAAAATAAATTCATATCTGGCGGTGAAATCGGTGAACATAAATAAAAATAAAGTTTTTAGTCGGTTAAAACATCAATAACTATCATTATCTTGTCTAGAAACAGTTGCGTGATCATTACGCCATGCAATATTGACGTCATCGGTGACTCACATCTACCGTTAGACTGATTTTATATAATAATCCCCATATTTATAGAAGTTACCTCTCAGTATCCTCAGCCCAGGTTCCATTATCAAGGTTATCTTTATAAAGGATGTCTTCATATCTGATAACGTCATCTATGACGTACGTCTCACTTTCTCATCATTTGAGGTACCGATTTGGAACATCCTTTTTTAGGGTTCAGTACCCAATGGTTAAAACGGGACCCTTTTACTAAAGCACCGCTGTCTGTCTGTCACCAGGCTGTATCTCATGAACCGTGATAGTTAGACAGTTGAAATTTTCGCAGATGATGTATTTCTGTTGCCGCTATAACAACAAATACTAAAGAACTTAATAAAATAAATATTTAAGGGGGCTCCCATACAACAAACACGTGATTTTTTTGCCGTTTTTATAGATAATGGTACGCAACCCTTCGTGCGCGAGTCCGACTTGCACTTGGCCAGTTGTTTCTGGAAAATTCCAGTTTTTGTTACTTTTATTACATTCCAAGTAACCGATGATACTTCGTATTTTACAAATTTTGAAGAGGGTTTTTAAAATCGATAATTATCTAAATTCCTTATTCCGCATGCATATCAGCTGCTATGTAGTTTTCAATAGATTAAATAATAAAGAGCAGAGAATGTGACTCAATTTCCTCCTATGTGGACTGCGTCATCTGCGGGCAGTACACGAACTATAAAGTAATTTCGCTAAGTGTTCTCTTGAAATCTGGAAGAGAGTTCCATTACGTGACCAAACTTATTTGTATGAAAATTTCTAGCTCTTAGTTAATTAGTAATATAAAGTTTTAAATGAAGTTCTCGGCTAGCGACAAGGACTTACGGACAACGAACAATGCGGATTTAGAATAATTTCAGACGTTGAAAATGTAATTTTATTAATGTCGCAAATTCATTTTAAAATGCTTTTAGCTTTGGATATTATGTAGTACTAGCTGTAACCGCGACTTCATCCGCGATTTCTTCAGAAAAAAAAATTGTTTATGTCCGTCCTCATGATACATCCTATTGACTCGAATTATTTTATCAAGATCGGTTAAGCCGTTTAGCCGTGATTATGTAGCAAACAGACAGAGTTACTTTCGCATTTATAATATTAGTGTGATTGCAGCATTGTAAAAAACAAACAAATGTTAAGTTAAACTAAGTAGTTATTACTAATTTTAGGCAAACAGCTCCTCGTGCAAGGGTCACATGGGTAGCAAATAGGTTTAAAATAGATTGACCCAGTGCTATGGTCTTTGCTCCAACTATTTCTGCTTTGTTGCATAAATTACACTGTCGTTAGTAACTCTTGCTATAAACGTCACGCCGTAAGTAGTTTAGAGTCTAGCGTACTTCCTACTGTATCTGGTAGGTCCTGGGTCAAAGAAGAACTTTGGATAGATTTGCAGTTATTCAGAGTTGTAAAAAGCAAACGAATGCCAAGTGAAAACTAGTTATAAATAGTCTAATGCAAACAGCTAGTCATGCAAGGGTCACAAGCGTAGCAATTATAGTTGAAAATAGATTGACCCAGTGTTTGGTCTTTAAGATATTTTTTCTTGGATGCTAAAATTATATTGTCGCTTGTACACGTTACCTAGCGTACTTTCTACCGTACGCATGTAGTCTTGAAAATCATCATCATCATCAGCCAGAAGACGTCCACTGCTGAACATAGGCCTCCCCCTTTAACCTCCACACTGAACGACATCCTGCCATCTGCATCCACTGGATGCCCGCGACTCTCACAATGTCGTCGATCCATCTAGTGGGAGGCCTACCTACGCTACGTCTTCCGGTTCGCGGTCTCCACTCAAGAACCTTTCTTCCCCATCGGTTAACAGTTCTTTGAGCGATGTGGCCTGCCCATTGCCACTTCAACTTGCAGGTTTTAATAGCTATGTCGGTGACTCTGGTTGTTTGGCGAATAGTCTTGAAAATACTAAAAAAAGAAAAACTTAAATCTTACCTCACTGAAGAACTCGTCCATGAAGCCCCCTTCGACGGCGACGTTGACATCATCGGGCCCGACATCGTCATCGTCGCTTTGCGCCTGCGCAGAAAGAAACATACCATCAATATTTGAAAAACTGTTGGATGTTGATATCTCTATAAAGGTATTTACTTTCAATCAATTTAGTTAGTTGTGCAGACACATATGATGGATTGAAATCAAACAAAAGATATTGGAAAGAGACATTTTCTAGACATCTGAGAAGATCTAAGATATTTCTGTGGAGTCCGTAATCGAGGTACATCCCAATCTGTCATATTATAATGTATTTCAAAGTAAATAAGTAGGTCAAACAAGAAAATGATAAATATAATACTCGAAAGTACAGTCACATGTAATGACAATGAAAAGGTCACATCCAAAAATTTACATAATTGATATAACCAAAATAAACAGACATGACATAAAATAACGAAGTCTATATTTGGCTTTCATAAATGGAAATAGCATTGTTAATGAGTGGCTGCCACAATAAGCAAGCAAACTCATAATTCGTAGCGTAAACGCGGTCCGACGTTGCACGGCGAGCACGTAAAGCAAAATAGATTCCACTTAGCTGGAGCGAGCTGGCTATTATTCAATTTATACGGACGCGCTAGCGACTGTACAAAAGCCTGCCGTACGGATGTACTTCCCCGGCTATGAAAATAATTCGGTTAAATTTCGCGACACAACAACATTAAACTCATCTCTGGTTCCTTTTTACAAATCCCCCGGAGCGGAACACTACCCAAGAAGAGGCAATAAGCAGGATATTTTTGTTGATAGTCAAATATTCGATAGGATCCTTGAAAGAGGTTACTTTTTATATCCCTCAAATGATTGTCCCCAGGTTTTTTGGGCTGGGGTTAGAGATTATAAAAAAGCTGATAGAGTTTTGGATACCAAACACAAGTATAGCTAAAGGAATTTCCATTATCATCCTACACTTTTGAACACACTGAAAAGGTTCACCCTTTCAGTGTGTTCACCCTTGTCCAAAAAGTGTCTGGCTGACGAAATGTTTACAATTTAATCTTAATGGAATTGTAATCAAGTACGTTATCAGTCCTTGCAACAGGCCATCTGTATTTTACAATATATCGATAGTTTTTTGATTGTTATCTTATAAAATTTCCAATGTATGAGTAATCATTAAATTTTAATGCTTACAGATGATTACATCATTAAAGACGCTTATTTAATAACACGGGTGTCAGATTAATCCACTACTATGATGCACTATGATGCTTGGGGTCATTTGTATTAGCCAATGACAGTATAGGTTAATACAAATGACCCCAAGAAATTTTGGACGATCTGAGTGTTTGCTTTGCAATATCAAAGTGCATTACCGGCCATGTCAGGAATAAGGGTGATCAAAATTAGGTCACGGGGGTCCTGTTTGTACATGATAGACACCGTTAATTCATGGGGGAGCTGTGAGAATGACTTCCATTAGTTGACCCCTTTATGAGTTTTAGCACTTAGTTATGCCGGAAGTAGCGTGTCATGTGTTTGCTAACATGATACGGACGCAGCTCGGTGACTGCCACAAATTCGATCAGTGTTTGAGCCCCATGATTACTCACCAGGAAATAATGTACATAAACGAAGTTTAGTCACACAATCAGTGCAGCCGGTTCTGATTCACAGATGTAATCATTTTAATCATCTATTTAGTGCTGGTTTTAATGACTGATTCTGGGATTCATTCTACAGAACGGGCAGCCGATCGAAAGATAAGTAAACGAACATTTTGCTCGACAAGCAGTGTTTAGCCATGCGAAGTGGAGAACGCCCACGGTGCAGTTGGAGTGACGACTGGCAAAGAGAGTTACTAATATAGTTACAGAACTAACAGCTAAAGGGTGTATTTTCATGTATGTAATTGAGTTATAATCCCAGGGAGATAATAAGGCTTATCTCAGGGAGATAAACCTTATTATCGTTTGTATTCATATGTCTCCATTTTTCACAAAAAAAAAACTGCTATACCTCTAAACCGCTTAACGCAAAAAAATTGTCATACAAAAAAAGAGCGATGAGGTCGTCCAATGGGTGAGTTCGACTAAAGGCATCAAGCCTGTTTTAGGCCAGATGCGTTCACACCCGCCACGCCACCTTACCATATCTCCCTTGTTTGTCTGATCTAAGGTTATTATCTAGGATGATGCAGTTGAAAACAAAGTTTAGATCACGTCTATAATTAGCAACTGCACACATTGAACATGACAGCAAATACAAACACCGTCATACCGAAGGATTAGCCAATCAAAATATGAGAAAGAGGTTATATTGGCGTGTCTTAATAAGCTTGTGCCCTAATTTTTATTTAATATTTATCAAAAAATACTGATCATAAATAAAGCCCAACAATGAAAACAATTAAAATTTGTTTAAAAAGAAATAAATTATAAGTATTTTAATTTCATGCTAGGCAGAGATCGCTCTTGATCACACGTGATGACGTCAAGCCGTGCGCGCGCCATACAAATGCCATACTAACATACGCGTTACGAGAAAGGGACATAGCATCCGCTCTCTATCCCCACCAAAAACCTTAAAACCTCATATCTCAGAGATATCAGCCAATTTAATTTTAAAAAATAGTATGTGTAATGTATTTAGTTATATCCTTCACTAAGCCTTTTGTTTGTAATATAAATTAAACATTAGGACACATGCCTATTGCATAGCATAATAAGTACCGTCTGTCTGTCTGTCCATCCTATATTTTAACGGCTGTATCTTTGGAACCGTAACAGACAGCCAGTGGACATTTTCACAGAATATGTAATGATAGGCGGATTAACTAAGAAATAATAATAAAATCTAAAAGTAAAAACTAAAGGAGGAAAACGTGTTCTTGTGTTTTGCTCTAAGCAATTTGTGTAAAAACGGCAATACGTACAAGCGTCAAACTTGGCATGATTATAGTCACTGAAGTGAGAATTTTTCCCTTCTCTTTTCTGTGATTATAGTAGTCACTCTAAAGTAAAACAACAAATAACAAATATTGGCCAAGTTGGAGTCGGAAACAAATTTCTATTCACCATCTGTTCTCGTACGATCACCGAAGTTAAACAACGTCGGGTGCGGTCGGTACTTGGATGGGTGATGTCTTTTTGCACTACTTTTTTGTACTTTAGTAGTTGACAATTTATGTGGTGGTAAGGAACCCTAAATGCGCGAGTCCGAGATTGAATAATTTGAATTTGAATTACGCGGCGTTTCATTTTCCTAAATGAATTTAGAGCAGGTAAAGGACTCGCGGCAAAGTATAGGATACTACGCAATCGACGTGATCCTAATTTCTTTTTAGTAGACTATTTATTTTAATTTGGACATTCGTATAAATGAAACGACGTTTGTTTGATTTAGGAGATAATTTAACAGCAAATGGAATGTCTTGCAATATTGTGCAAAGTTCCAAAGAAAACTTTATCAGCAATTTCTTTATGAAATGTAATAACATTGATCCTGATAACATATCTAACAATAACGTCACCTTAAGAGTTATTTGTTCATTATTTAAATACTGGTTGCGACTCACGGCTTCGCCCGCGTGGAAATTTATTTGTCGCAAGCGGAGAGTCGCCTCTGGCAACGCCCACATCTACCCTGTAGAGTCCCAAGTCCGTCTGATAAGAGTAGGCTAATGATGATGATGGTGAATTAAGGCCCATACTCTTTTTGAGTGAAGGCTTGTGTCCCAGCAGTGGGAACATGATAGGCCGATAATGAAGACGATTGTTTTAAAACACTTTTATCTTTTTTTACTAATAGTCGGCATTCAGTTGTTAAGACTGTGTGTATTATGTAACATAGTGTGTGTGTGTGTGTGTGTGTGTGTGTGTGTGTGTGTGTGTGTTGTGTTTGTCTGGGCGTGTGTGTGTTGTGTTTGTCTGTGTGTGTGTGTGTGTTTTACGGCTTAATGCGATGTCAATTTTATATGAAAACAATTATCGACTCTATGAGACTGTTGGCATAGCGTGACCTCAAAAATTTGAAATAGTCGGCTCAGTGCGATCTGCTGTATCAAAAGTTATAATATTAGGCATATTACAGAAAGTAGGCACTCAGCTATCAAACCCCCTTGAGAACGTGTTGGGACAACAGCAATTGTATTTTTATTCGGAACGATATTTATAAAATAACCAGTTTTAGTTCCGTGGGAACATTTTGTAAGTAAGTTGACTATTTACTTTTTAATTTAGAGAAATTATTTTATAACGCATCCCTTTTCCAGCTTTGCATTGATGTCCTCCATTTTTTTTCGTGTAGCCTGTTAAACCTAATCTAACTTGCAACAGTCTAGACACAGTTTTCCAAATTCAGATTCTGTTCGTGAGCAAACAAGGAGGAGGTAAGCTGGGAAACTCACAAGTAAACAAACTCGTTCGACTTAAATATATCACCTCTCTATTCGAGGAAATCGTGTTTTCGGGAAATTTTATCAAGTTAGAGGCGGTTCGGCTGTATCCAGGCTCGCTATGAGTTTATCAGCCGGCTCGGTCACGGCCGTCGCCGCCTCTAGACAGAGGTTGCGGATTATACCCCCAGTCGAGTTTATCGCCTTTCGCTTCTTGCCTGCCTTTGAATAGCTTTTTGCTCGGCACTGACTTACCACGGTTCTCAGATTTACAGTGGATACGGTACATTGCTGTTGGACAGAATTCTTATTAATGAAGCCCCTGGTCAAGATGATAATGCAAGTGTCACCGTCAAGTGTCAATTGAAACATGTTGGTGAGTTAAGTAGATCTTATTGAATAGATAATCGAACTTTTTCAATCAGCAACGTCGCAACTCTGTGGTTTTTCAAGATTAAATGAGGGTAGAAGAACAAAACACCCGCGCCTCTCGTCGGACTCACCCGGAGTTTTCAGTCAGCTCGTGACCACGGACATTGAAACATGGTCGAAGCGTCGATCGAAGGTGTTAATTTTGACCTTTCTAAATAAAATAATTCGCGATAAGTCCCGATAAACATTTAAAACAAGCAACGCCCTGTAATTAGGTTCAAATAGATAAATATACAAGATTGGTCACGGCTCTATTGCTGACCAAATGGCTCTATTCATAAACACTAAGACGCATGGAATTTTTTAAAGTAATCTCCGCGACTGATATGGGAAATGGGAAAATGTCTCGGAGGTAAATGATCCAAGGAAAATGTCAATAATTTGAAGGAAACTTTTTCGTATTGTTTCTATTATCTCCTTGTCGGTAACTAATATGCTAAGCTAAGCAGCAGGAAGTAATCTCCGCGACTAATATGGGAAATGGAAAAAAATCTCGGAGGTAAATGATCCAAGGAAAATGTCAATGATTTGAAGGAAACTTTTTCGTATTGTGTTTCTATTATCTCATTGTCGGTAACTAATATGCTAAGCTAAGCAGCAGGTATTGTCTACTTGTATTTAGAGTGAATATAATCTGAGCAAGGTCGGTCACGGCCGCCTCCACTCGGCCAGACAGAAGGGCCTCACGGATTACCATACGTCACTGCGCGGACGTTCTAATTCCTTGCGGTGGACAGGTTTATCTTCAAGTCCTCGGTCAGTAACTGTCTCGGTCAACCTGTTTGTGTAATCAGTTTCAGTCAAAGACAAGAAACAATGGTTGTGGTTTTGTAGCATTTAATAACATAGTAACAAGCACAGTAGATTCACGAATGTTAAAAGTGTAATTTGGCTAATATCGCCCATATCCAGACTTTACAACCCTATAATAAAACAGATTCGGTTTTATGAAACTAATAAAATCAGAATCACGGGTCACGGCTCTCAGGGCTGCGTATAAAATGTACCTATACAGTATTTCGTTTGAAGGTGGAATATACACAGCTAATTGGTAACGGAATTCCAGCAAAAATGTTGAAACTTGAAAGCCCGGATTTAAGCTCGCAGAATGAATTAAAAGTAAAACGAGAGCACGGATAAAATCAAACATATGTTGCATTAGGTGGGTGGTTAATTAAGCCCGCAAGCGGAGTATTGGTTTGGTATTTTCGTGTCGTGAAGATGGGAAATTGATTCACGGCACGTATTTCAATCGAAGCAAAACTGGAAACGTGAGCTGTTTTGGGTTCCCACCGCATCCAGGATACGACGAGAGCGAACAAGACTATCTACATTCCCCTTCCTACAAGTAGTATGACGTCATGATATAGGATTCTTTTCTGAATATCGGCATCGCATAGCGAACGAAACTGCACTGCAGACAAAACGGATATGAATAAAAATATCCGAAGCATCCGTTCTATTGCCTTTTATAAGCCAGCTGGAGTATCAATCGATATCAATATCTCTGAGAGTTCCTTTTTCAACTCCGCAACAGTTGGATCGGATGAAAATTTATGGAAAAGTTAAATGAGTTAATTGTGTTTGTTCGCGCTTAATAATTTAGCAGGGTTTAATTAAACAGCGGCAAGGTTATCCGGAGCGGAACAAAATTCTGGTTGCTCCCCCGTGAACCCTGTTACGTGTGTTTCAATTAAATAGCTTGATTGACGCGTGATTTCTCTGCCAAATATAAAGTTTTAGACCAATACAATTACTTACGTAGGGCGAGCAGTAAATCGGCCGTCGGCTGATTAGTTTCACAGGGCTAACAAATATTTAATTTACATAATGATCCATTTCTAGTTTATTATAACTGAAATCGACTGGTTTACTTTCAGCGACCTTCATTCGTCGGGTGGCGTCACAGTAGCACGATAATGAAATTTGAAGTAGAGGATTTATTGGCAGTTACGCAACGAACAATGCGGCGGCCTTCACCTTCACGCAAATCCTTTCTTTCCTCTCACCGGGGGCGCCCGGGGGAAACTTGTTATCCCAATACATCCAACTGGGGAGAATTCTAAATTCACTTCGAGGTAAATTTCTATAAGTTAACCGCGAGAACTGACTAATGCGATTATCGAGTAGCTCGGGGAAGACGAGGAAAGGGAAGGTTCCCGTACGTGGAGAGCATTTATTTTGGTTGAAATATACCCGAATATAAAAATCGAGCTCGTGTCTTGTTTATGAAAGAGGGAATTACTTGATCTCCACAAATTGGGCGAAACCAAACCGCAAACAATAACGGTGACGTAATTTCATTGTTGTTTGGTGCACGGAAAAGCGGAACAGCCTACATTACGACAGCTCGACCTTTGCAATATTGCAACGGAACGATTTTACAAACGTTAATGACGAATTTGTGCCATTAATAAGTGTTACCGGCGAACTTGATGATTGGAAGACATTATGGACGGAAATGATAAGAAACAAGACAATACGAAACGTTTCCCTTCTGAATTCGAATCACGAGGCGGAGATACCGACAGTTATCACTAACGGGCGTAGTAATGATCGGAACAAAGAAACTAGCGAAACAAGAGCAAACAATACTCGATAGTGGATGTAGATTGTAGCGAATGCGAGGTAAAAGACAGAGTCTGAACTCCACAGACGGTCTATAATCATTTTTCTTTAGACGAGGTGTTCAAAACTTTTTGGTATATGCGCTAAAACATGCACTAAACCAATGAAAGAAGTACTGAAGTCTCATCACGAAGTCGCATTCAAAACGGACATAGGTGCATATGTTTTAACAGACTAGAAATTATTAGGCTTGAGTGAGGGCTGCAATGCAGCAGGGTATCATAGAAAGATTTCCCCTTCGAAAAAGACTAGAGAGAAGAGATTTCAGTTCAACGTGCTCCATTGTCGGCCACACCGTCTCTCCGCTTAGCATAAGGCGAGTTGGTGGTCAAACGTAAATCTATTTTCAGTAAAAAGGGTATTTGTAATTAATATAAACAGAACTTACTTAATATATATGTATAAAAAAAGTTACATAACAAAAAAAATATGCAAATCTTACAATAACTATTCAAGAAGATCCTAAATTTCTAAATATGAAGTCTAATTTTCTGAATAGCTAATTTCTCCTTAAGTTACTTAATGATAGAGTTGAGATTAAGGTCTAGTCTAGCCTTTAGGAACGACTTACACCAGAAATCTCGGAAACTTTAGTACTGCATACGTTTAATGTACAGTAGTGAAGGGGATTACGAAGATGTGGGTCAATTCGAAGCCTGCTTCCATCCCTAAATCTCAGCACATAATTACGGGGTCGGGGAAGCGAGGTGAACGGCGACCGGCCGGCGAACCGTCTGAAACATCTGCTAGTTTTTCACCACGGCATCACTTCCCACTTACAACTTTTTGATCCGCTCTATTTGCGGTCACTTCAGCGCCGCATTGAAACGCCATCAATTCTAAAATGGGTGTGTATTTTCAAAGCTTTGAGAATAGTTTACGAGCACTTTTATAAATTATAACGATCGTAGGCGTCTCGGAGCTATGATATTGTCTACAATTTCATTTCTTTAACATTATTTATGAGGAAATTGAAAAACAATATTTCATTCTTGGCATAAACGAGAACCCTTATAGATTTGACCTGTTTGGCTTCAAGCATTTGTGAGGAAATTCTCTGTGAGTATATTTAATTTTCCAGAATATTTCATTACAGGCAATGACGAGACAAAAAAATGTAAATGAACGAATAACGATACCTTTCAAGAGTACAAGGTCAAACTTACCTGGAGGGATTAAAATTTAATTAAGGTAGCTAGAGCAATGCGCACGCTTTAACAGAGGGATGTCTGCGAAAATTTCTGAATACTAAGTCAATATGAATATCGTTGTTACTTTGAACCAATGGGTTATGAAGTTTTGTACAGTCAAGCATGAAATCAGTCAAGTGTCAAAAGTCAAGTGGTTTAATCTGTGGGTTTAATAATAAAAAAATATGTTAGTGTTTTTTATATATATAATTATATTAATAGATTTGAACAAATTTATTCGGTAATTAGTTCTGTCTTTGGATTAAGGTTTGTTACTCAATCTATATAATATAAAAATCGATGTGTGTTTATATGTACTCCAAATGGTTGGACCGATTTTGACCGCGACAGTACAGTGTTAGGAGTAATACACGCGGGTGAAACCGCGGGCTACTAATAAATAAAAACGTCGGGTTTAGACCAAACAAGCTCTAAGATAAAGGCAAAAGGTACGGTTCTACTTACATAATTTCCACAAAAAATATAGGTCTAAATAAATTGGTCAAATAAAGTTAAAAGTTACTCACTTTACTTTTTTTACTGGACAATTTATGTATTGAGATTTTTGGTAGAGAAAAGAGGCCTTTATTTTCTCTCCAGTAACCTATCCTAGTGCTAAAGCTGATAAATTTATGGCCCCGAGGGATCTCCTATCTGGCCAAACAAGCCAGCCAAGGTAAGTATAGGTAGGTAAAGTCGGCACCTGATTTGCCTAAAAGCTCAGACTGGCTTACGTAGTAATTTTAGCATTTTATGCGAAAGCGCAGGAAAGTTGTCGTTTTTTTAATACCAAAAATATTCAATATAAAACCATAATAATTAACCAAGGCATATACATTTTTAAAGGCAATAGACTGATAGGTATATTTAAGCAATGTCAATCTACCGGTCTAGCGTTTGGTGTCATTATGGAACATTGATCATATATAGTTTGGATTTGCCTCAATCTCGAGCTAGTAGCGAAAAAAGTCTGTCAAAAACTGAAGGGGGCGAGGTAAACACGTATTGCACACACTGACATATTCTTACTAGTTCTAAAAACTCACTTCAATATTGAGCGGCACACAACTCCAAAATATTACATGAATATTTTTTCGGAATTATGGAGAAAAATATAATTTATGTGTGCAAAAAACTATTAAGTCACATGAAACCTTATGGTCTACTCAAGCCGCATTTCACTCGAATTTCTGTTTTGTACCAAGCATTTTGTGTCCCAACAATAACGTTAAACTCCAAGAATAATATGCATAATGTGGATATTAACATTAGTAATATTCTTACCACTACATTTCTGCGTGTGCGTTCATGTGTCACGGTACATTTCGTTGATTTTAAAACACGCTCCCGGCCAGAACTAACTTTTTAATATTTTGAAGTTAAAAATCTCTGTTTACGACTGATTGATGAAGTTAGTTTTTTTTAATGCCATAGGTGGCAAATAAGCAGACGGGCCGCCTAATGGTAAGCGATCACCGGCGCCTATGGATACCTGCAACACCAGGGAACAACAACATGTAACCTCAAATCAGACAAACTAGAGAGATAATTATGCAATTATAGTCTTGTTAAAATTTCTCCATGTTTTTTTACATTTGTTTCACTATACCGGTTTAGCGGTATAATGAAAGCTTAGAGCAGAAAAAAAAAACACACTAGTTAGTTTATTATTTTTATCTTCTTAGTATATTGTTTCATCAGCGAAACATTCATAAAATTTGACTCCATAAAATCTAAAGCCGTTAAAGGATGATAAAAAAATCCTGAGACCTTTTTGTTGCCTCTCTTTATTTTTATAATACACGAAACATTGGAACTTTTTTTCCATACCAACTTTAGAGGTCCATTTTACGCCCTTAGAGGTGGAATTTCGCAAAATCCGCTCTTATTGTTCACCTAGACTATTTGAGGAATATTGGGTTCAAATTACACGTCTCTAGCATTGACGGTTTGATTTGTGTTGTGAGTCGAGTCCTTTAAAAATGCTTGTTCTTTTAAATATTTTATGGATGGGAAATGTTTTAAAGCAATTTTCATGTTGATATATTTTATTTTGGCGAAACTAACAAACTGGGTGTCTTCAAGTCAAGAGTGAATGGGTTTCTTCTAGGCAAGCGTGATCCACCGTAGGCCGCATCGTCGCTTAACATCAAGCGAGTTGGCGGCCAAGCAGCGCAAGTCTATTTTATAAAAAAAAAAGGATGTTCAAAGAAACTATTTTTTTGAGTTTTCTTTCGATTGCTTTCGCCAAAATATAAAATGTTTGCCAGCGAGAAGCATCTGTGCCACGAACCGGGCCTCTCGGCTAGCTTTTCATGCGAGAGAACCAAATATATCGGCCGATACTAAAAGAAAATGTATTGATCTCGTAACGCAACCCTTAGGATCGGTGATCTATATTTAACGTTTTTAAGTTACGACCTAGAGCGACAGTTTCGCGAAATAAATAGCGACCAAAAGGGACGACGTCGCCAAGCATTTCTTGAACCGATAAAGAAGAACGAGGGATAGCATAAGTATTGGAGAAACCGAAGTATTCGAGCGATATCTTCCCAAATAATCAAAAGTCTGATCAAAGAAATAATTATTCAAAACTGAGATAGAGATAATCATAAAAAGCTACTAATCAATTGGAATCAGAATTAAACTGAACAAAAAGCTAACTCACACCTGACTGATATTAAAACTCCATCAATTGAATCGAAAACTTGTTCCATTACCGATTCCATTATTTCCTAAGTGATCATAACATTATTACTAGGGTTTTGTTAACGCTTGAATTATATAATAACCATACAATTATGACTTAATACACAAAATTGACTTGGTACATATATCAAGTGTATTAATATATAAGTAGGTGTATCTACCTGTTCATGTGGGTATATCCTATCGATTGATTCCATTGATAGCGAAATGAAATTTCCACGACTGTTATTTTAACAAAAGACGTACCAATTAATCAGCTCAGCTTCTGTTAACTAAATTATACAATATTATATCGTAAAAATGTAATACTATTCCTAAAGGTTACATAATAATGTGAACTTAATTGATGCAAACGTAATATTTGAAGTATAACCTATTAATTGTTTTTACCTCACCAGCTATAAGTTTATATAAGTGTTGAGCTTGAAAACGTATTTATATAGTATTTCTTTGTACCTCTAGGACTTAATTAACACTAGAGATGTCCAATGTATTAAAAAAAAAGTTTTATGTGAAATAAAGATATTTTAAAAACTGAAACTGTACCAATTAATGGAATCTCTTATGAACTTTGCTAAACTTGCTTGCTTAGAAGTATTTATACCTAAAGCTCGATATTAGATGTTTCGAGTGTTGATTTTAAACAAAATATGGATTAATGAGATATTGATACGATTGATGACTTTCTGTTACTTGTTATCAAAGCCATTTATCATCGGTGTCTCTAAAATTTATCCATAACTATTAGATTTAAATAGTGTTTTTATGCATACGTAACCTTTTTTAAATCATAAAAGCCATTAGTAATTCTGTGTCTCGGGAAATCAATGTTGAATTTGTAAGTGGTTGTTTCGCATTTGACATGCGACACCGATGTAGAGTTGTGACCTATATAATGGAATGTTGCAAATCGAGAGCGGTGTTCACACGTCCGCGGCTAGTTTACAGACAAGTCGTAAACCAAGAATGGCGAAGCCCAGCGAGTAACATAGCAGTGTTATTTACGAGTCCCAAACCAACCAAACCCCATTTCGAAAGGATTAACCCCGGCAACCACCTCGTACGACTTAAGTATCTACTTACGAACAATGTTCCACGTCCCCCAACGCTAAACAACGCGAAACATGAATATTTTTTACAGAATTCCCTGAATTTTGTTATAAAGGTATTAATTATTTTAATCGCAGCCAAGCGCTCGCACGTAACTTAGCGGCTTTTGAATAAATCATAAGCACACACGCGGGATGGAAACGGTCGATGACAAAACTATTTGCGGCTAATGGAACTGCACTCGCACACACGATGGATAGCAGCGAGCATTGTTATCCCGGCTCGTGGTGAAATAAAAACTTCGTCGGGATGATGAATAGGGGGATGACGACCAATAAAGTAGAGCTGAATGCAAGCAGGCGTGCAAGAGCGAGCGTCGACAATACACGTGCATCAGCGGCAGAGCCGGGTGAGGAGGTAGCGGACTTGCGGCAGACGTTACGCAACCGCCTAGCCGGCCACCCGCCAGCCGCGCCATGCCTCACCCACCCCTTTTTGACACTTCCGAGACCGCCCGCTATCGCTGCCGCTCGGGTCGCATGTATTATTCCCCTGCAAGTCGTTTCCTGATGTTATTCGGCTGTAATTATAAACAAACATAAGACCTTGCTATGATGTGATCTATCTAGTCTTATTAAATACTCAAAACTGTACTCAGGTATAGCTATTACCCTAGAGCAGACAAAAAAGTCTGGAACAATCCCAAATAACAACAACAACAATAACAATATATAACAAGAACAAATCTTGTGGAATAAGAATCTATCTCCTGAAACGAAAATTGTAATCTTACCTAAACAACTCGGTTTCAAGCAGCATAGCAACCGGGGCCTTCCATCCGCGATGCGAAACCACAGACATAATAAAGCAAAACTTTCCGAAGTCTGAATAAATAACGAGATATGTCAGGATATTGCGTATCCTATACGAAACAGAATCCGGGCCGGTATATCACCTGCGACAAATGAACCGGGAAGGATCCCCGATGGTTCGACGCTCGCCTGTCCTACACGCATCTTCCGAATCCTCAAAACTCAGTCGACCCTAATACCGGGTCGCCTTTATGAAGTCAGAACAGAATCACTATCAATAAGACACTCTTGACGTCCAACAATTGGAAACCCTGTCTGAGGGTCGATTTTATGTCAGCAATAAAGTCCGCGGTGAAAAAGCCCAATAAACCACTTTAGGAAACAGCAGATATTTTTTCACAAATGCGTTATTATTCTTCAGGATAGAAAGAAGCCCATAAGGCTCATTGAGCTCCTGCAGATAAACTTCGTTATAATGCAGAGCGTACGCGCGTAATGGTCTCGGTGAGTAATTCCGTTCGCACTTGGGTATCATTTAACAAATTCAAACCTAACCGTGGGGTGTTACTTACAATGCCACGGAGCGTTGAGATAATTTGAGCGATAACAATGTAGCGGGCGTGCCTCGTTTTCGCATTCGACCCGTGTTACGACGTCACGAATCTGGCTGCCTCCTGCCTCCTAGATCCCCAGCCGAGGGAGGAACCTTGTTTACACTAAATTACACGGAGGTGACTGTCATAAAGCTTATCGGGAAACGGCGAACTTTAACAATAATATTGAATTTTGGGTGCGACAAATAATTTCCACGCTGAAACAGTCAAGTTTGGATTTGTTTGACATTGAAACATAAATAACAACAGGCCTACTGGCGTTGTTTAAAGATGAGACTTGATTAGAAATAGAAGATTTTGATGAATATACATATATATATTTAAATGTTATACATCTATTCTACTGGAAAGGTTTCCAAGTAGGTACCTATTTTACCTCGATGCAACTACGACACTGAAATTGTAAGAAAGTATAATACAACAAATCATAACATTTTATACTTACAATACAAGTCTTTTATTCAGAAACCGTTAGTTAGAGATTACGTTGAAATTTAACATGCAACGTTTAACATAGAAAAGCGAATGTTTACAATTCCATGGCTGAAATGATCCACGTAAACAAAAGTTAAGGTGAAAACATTTCAGATAAATATTTACTTTGTATTAACGCGAGGAACTGCAAACCGTATAACAAATAGACTAAGTTGAACCGCAGTTTCCCTGGAAACAACTTTAGTGTAATTAACTAGTTTGATTTGTTTCCAAGGAAGCACTTCGCGTTTCAATAGACGGAGCAACGTATTTGCATTTAAGAGAGCAAACGCAACTTAGTACTGCAAGTCTTGCTTGATTGCATCTACTACTTCTCACCTACTTCCGTTCCATACTAAATATTAGGTACCTAAATAATTGATTTAAGATCATGGATTAGCTTTATTATTTCGTTATTTATATAATAATGTTGTTAGATATGTTCCTAATTTGGTATCTCCAGAGTAATATGTTTCGGGCATGTGGGTTTCCGAATAATTGCTATATTACGTGATCAAATTGTTCAACACAAAAAGAAAAAGTCCCCAGGGAAACATCTTGTCATTCAATGCGGACTAATAGCCCGAAAATCCTGCCATACAAATCCTAGGACACGTTTAGATTCTTCTTCCTACATAAATCATAAGATATTGGCCGGCCTGAGGCTCGGAGGACAATTTTTTTGAGAGAGGACTGAACTAGACAAGGGAATTAAGCTAAGAAAGAGAAAAAATAAATATCATCGTAGATATTGTTGGAGTGTTACGGAATAGCAGAACGATACAAACACAGTAAAGTAGCGATTGCTTAACAAGTCATGTTGTAAATGCCAAACGAGAAACTTTCTTCTCATAGAATTTTAACTGAATTTAAATATCATAATATTTTGAGAAGTGCTTTATCAAGAGATAGTTATGATTACAATGTACTTGGAATGACTGATATAAGATAAAGTGTGACAGTTCTGATGCCGTATCATTTTGTACACAACGAAACTACAGCTCTTGATAAGAATCTTTCCCTCTCACAAAATAAATACATCCATGAACCATAAACATAATACTTGAGAGGATTTCGCTTTCTAGAGTTAATATCATCACGACATAAATGTGTAAGTAGGTATAATCTCGCTATCTTCACGTTATACTCGTTATACGATAAAACTGAAAGAACTTATAAAATGTAAAAGCGAAATTTGTATTACGCTTCTCAAAGACTGAACTTTCACCTATTTATTAAACTATGAAATCAAGAATGCAGTTCAACCAAATATTGATACCAAAGAATAATTTGACCGTATAATTGCTACGAGCGTCGGAAATTAGCGCAATAAAGATCAAATAAAAATTAATTAATGTCAGGCCATAACAATAAAGGTTAATAAAGGTTAATAACAGTGCAATATAAAAATTCTATAGGACTTTAGGTACGTATCACACATAATATTCGTAGAATGAATGTGATGACACTGACTTCGGAAAAAACACCGGACGAGGAAAGATTCTTGCAAAATTCCACAATGACTATACATATCCAGATACCAGATAGTCATTGTATTCTTTAGACACAAGTATAAATTGAATATTTTTGCAAACACCCAGTAATAGCCCTCATAATTTTTAAACGGCTGAACAGTTTTTCTTGAATCATAGCTAAGAAGAACACTCTCGATCAAGTCGCCTTTCAAACAAAAAATAAGAATCATAATTTGTTCAGCTGTTTGGGAGCTACTATGCTACAGACAGACGCACAGATACACAGACAAACACGTAAAACGTATAACACCCGTTTGCGTCGGGTGTTAAAACCAAAATCAATTTGCCAGTATTACAATCGAAGGGTGTGTTCAATAACGAAGTGATGAAAGTGTTTATTGGTTACGAAGCCGAAGCGTGATTTATGTAACGGCGGGGCTCATTCCAAAGCCGGGGAATGCAGGATACGACTGCACAATACATGATGGCAAACTGTACTGTTCTATAGCTCCAACTTTTCTCATAACCACAAATTGGCAAACGTAGGGTGGGCAGCTCTGAGACTCGATGGAGTGACGATATACGTAAGGCAGCTGGCAATGGCTAAAATCAAAAGGCCGAAGATCGAGTGACCTGAGAGGAGACTAAAATAGGATGATTATAATGAAATTTTCTTTTGAACCTTTTCAAAGATCTTATATCACACAACTTTAAGGAAATCAATAGGAAACTTTATGTAAAGATTTCTCTTTTTTTCTGCCCAAACTTTGCCTAAAGGTTTGGGCTTCGCTGCTGGCGGCACCCTTAGTTCAGGTAAAAATTGACATAGACACCGGAATCGAAACTATTATAGCAAAGAAGGTCGACTAAATAATTGCTTAAGTGACAAAAACCAGTCTTCTGGTTTACATCGGAAGTAAATTGTTGGGACAAGAAGATAATAGACACAAAAAGATAAAAGAGCTTTTTTTTTTGGAAGAGCTCTTGAATTTTATCTCAGAAGAACTTACATAAGGCGATTCTTTGATAGCCCAATCCTGAACGGTAATCCAATTTACTGTAATAATCATCCATCGAAAATATCACGCAATCAGAATAAAATACATAAGATGCATCATGCCAGAGAAAGTATAACATGATGTTGGCAAAAAAGAAACTTAAAAAAAGTTAAATGAAATTTCAATCTGTTCATCATGCATAAAGTATTTATTGGCATGTCAGGTTTGATTTATGTATCGGAGAGGACTGTTCCGAAACGGGTGTTAGCGGAAATGCAACCGTAACATGTTGGCAGACATCAGGCAGTGTGAACTGTATAGTAATGGAGCATGTGGTATAACTAGTACATAGGCGATGATGTAATATAGGACTAGAGACTAGACTAGACAAGTTTCCATTTCAGGTTCGGCGTTTTTACCATTTTCGACCTCACCGTCACTTAACATCAAGTGAGCTGTTGACAAAACGCTTAGCCCGTCAAGCTTAAAGAAATGGAGGTTAGAGACAAAACCCAGCCAGAAAAATATGACCACGAATAAGTGTGGTCATAATTTGAATTAGTTTGACCAACGTAAAATTGCCAACGTGCGGACGCGTCAAAATGCCTCAGTGTGCCTTTAATATTTTGGTTTACAATTCACACTAATATTTTAAATGCAAAGTTACTCTGTCTGTCTGTTTGTTACATAATCATGGCTAAACGACTTAACCGATCTCGATAAAATTTTGCGAGGTAATAGTATGTATCATGAGAACGGAGATTTTTCTGAAGAAATCGCGGACGAAGTTACAGGTACAGCTAGTCGTATATAATGTAAGCTCATTGTTTACAATGAACTGAATTTGGTAACATTTTAATATGTTTTCCACCTACCCAACTTTCGCTAACATATGTATATATAAGTGGCCTAAATTCGATGTGATTTTCTTGAATACCCTCCATTTATTTGCAATTAAGATTAACATTAATGATAATTTATCAACCATTATTAGCTAGTGTGAGTTACATAATAATAGGATACCACTACACTAGTACACAACCCGTTGTTGCAGAACAATTTATATCCAAAGTGTTTTATGAATAAATTAAATTGTGCTCAAACTCTATAAAATTCAATTCTTGTTTTGAGCGCTCAATGGGGATGCCATGGACCAAACCTAAAATTTTCATTGATAAAGTCCATCTTAGTACATGCCCTTTCTGTTACCTCATATTATACATTTTTAATTACTCCGCTGCTCAAATCCTTGGACATTACAAGACCAGTACAACACTTCCCCTGTGAGTTCGCTGTGACCAAATACTAGGACTTATAATTTTTTCGATCACCGACATGTGAGATAGGGTGTTAATAGAATTAGTCTCACTGTTCATATTAAACCATTTCTTGACCAGTAAATATAAGGTCGGGGAAAAAGTTTCTTCGTATTTTTTAAACAAATTCAAGACATATTTTTTTCAAGTTTAATTACATTTAATTATAATATATATGTGCCATTTTGTTCGATAACTTGTTGCCATCTTGTAGGTAGTGACATGATCCCGTTGCTGTAGAATTTTTGGGACTTCTGATCAAAAAAATGCAACAAGTAGTTTTGACAGTCCTCTCTTGATGTTAATCTAACACTACCCAAAGAATTCTGAAGAGATCGAAACAGGTGGAAATCTGAGGGTGCAAGGTCAGGGCTATATGGTGGATGCATTAACACTTCCCAACCAAGCTCTCTAAATTTTTGCTGAGTGGCCAAAGATGTGTGCGGTCTGGCGTTATCATGATGAAAGACCACACTCTTTCTGTTGATCAATTCCGGCCGTTTTTTCTCAATTTCTTGTTTGAGTCTCATCTGCTGTTGGCAGTAGAGATCCGAATCGATGGTTTTGCCCGGCGGTAAAAGCTCATAATGAACGATGCCCTGCCAATCCCACCATACACACAGCATCACCTTATTACGTGTTAATCCGGGTTTCGCTACAGTCTGTGGTGCTTCACTTCCCTTTGACCATGATCGTTTGCGCACATTCTTGTCGTAGGTGATGCATTTTTCATCACCAGTGATCAATCTTTTCAAAAACGGTTCGGTTTCGTTACGTTTCAATAGAGAGTCGCAAATGAGTACACGATTCATTTGGTTTCTTTCAGTGAGCTTGTGTGGCACCCAAATATCGAGTTTTTTTTAATACCCAGTTTTTTTCAAATGGGTCAAAACTGTTTTGTGGTCAATCCCCAGTTCTTCAGCTACGTCGTAACTACTAATATGCCGATCTTGGTCCACTTTTTCAGAAATGGCATCTACTTTATCCGTAACAGGGCGACCAGAGCGAGCTGCATCTTTGACATCAAAATTCCCGGACTGAAAACGCTTGAACCAACATTGTGCTACTCTTGATGACACTGCATTAGGTCCATAAACGTCACAAATTTTATTCGCGGTTTGTGTCGCATTTTTCCAGGGCCCGGCAATATATTTCAGTGAAAGCAAGTGAAAGAGACAAATTGATATGGCTCAGCACAAGTACAAAAAGGACATAACAAGACTTTTTTGTCCTTATCGGCGTGGCCTGTTTTTTGGATCAGAAATGTCAAAATCTGACGGTTCTGCGACAAACAAAACGGGTCTGAATATTGTTTATTGCATTTTTTTGGTGATTTTATGTGATAAATGCGTGTTTCGTCTTAGAAATAATTGTAAAACAAACATTTACAATGGTTGGTTGTATCATTTTGGGCTGCAAGTACCGCAGTGAGAGAAAAAACGATGAAATATCATTTCACACGTAAGTAAACATATAGAGCTTGTAATGATCACCTAAATAAATTCAGGATATCAATGCGTAAATATTTTATTCATAATTAGTCCGTTTTTTGGTCGATTTGTGGTATTTCCTATGAGTTTTATCAAAATATTAACTGAGAAGAATAACAATCACTGTTGCCAGTTTATAAATGAAATTACCCACCACAATTAACATAAATTATTCGTTCTGCAGGTTTCCAACTGATCCTGGCTTACGAATAAAATGGATCAGTGCTACTGGTTGTGAAAATTGGGTGCCAGGAAAACATAGTAGAATTTGTTCCAGTCATTTCAATGCCGAATCCAATATCAGAAAGGGAAAAATTATATTTTTGAGCAACTGCAGCTGCTCAGGGTCTAATAAACACACTTAAATGTACTTAAATCAAAGAAAATATATCATCATAAATCATCATCAGCGTGATTTTGTTCAAATAAAACAAAATAATCTTTTTTTGAAGTCTGATTTATCGTGTGTGATATGAGTACTGTAAATAATAAAGAGTTTTATCTAAGTATCTCATTAATTGGGATGTTATCCATAATTCCATCCATGAAAATAAATAAACTGGCCAAGTGCGAGTCGGGCTCGTGCACTGAGGGTTCTGTACCGTCACAAAATATAAAAAGTAGTGCAAATACACAACATCACACCCAGGCTGTCATCCATCCAAGTATCAACCGCGCCCGACGTTGCTTAACTTGTGGGAAACAGAAATGTGTGACCGACTCGCAAGCGGCCAGTATTTATTATTTGTTGTTTTACTTTAGGGTGTGCACTATAATCCGCCAAGTTTGACGCTTGTACCGATTACCGTTACGTACCGTTTGGTTTTTACACCAGAGCAAATACAAAAATACCTTAACAAAAACGTTTGTTGTATGTGTGGATGTGTACCCTCTTTAGTTTTGACTTAATTATATTTCTTAGTTAATCCGTCGTAACATTACATATTCTGTGTAAGTTTCAACTGACGATATTACGGCGCGAAAGATACAGCCGTTTAAAGCTGTCTTACCTTTAAACGGATGGATTTGGATCTTAATATTAATTTCTTTTGTTCATAAGTATTTTTCAGATATCCTTCCATCTCACAAGATTTTCCAAAGTTTCCAAAATTACTCATTGAAGAGATTCACTACTCGTCATAGTAGGTAAATTACCCTAACTTAAAGCAAATAATTTTAATGTGGCAACACACCTTGTTGAAGCGAGAGGCACTGAGCTAGCCACGCTCATTGAAAATCTATAGGTAGTAGGTCTGTGCATTTTTCCCTTTTTTGTAATAAAATTTCACAATATATCGAATTTCTTCGTTAGATTCACTCATTTTATCAAACAAAAAAACAATTGAAAAATGGCGAGAAATTGCTTTTTACTTTTTGTATTCCTTTTTTAAAATATCATATTTTTAATGGTATCAAAACCAGCCAGATACAAACAGTACAACCGATGAGATTTTTACTACAACTTTATACATACAAAATACGAAAAGACTTTTTCCCCGACTTCCCCGACTTTTTTCCCGATTATTATATGAGGTGAGGTCCCCATCACTTTCTTTCTATGCTCTAGCAGACGTGGCAATTGCACGTTTACTCTGCCGAGTACGCTTCCTGCCTTCGGCGTGACGGTCGATGTATGCCGCGATGCGATACTTCTAAAATAAAATTACATTCACACTGCAGTCGTTTCCAGCTGCATATGTGTTGCAAACGAACGACGGAAATTAATTGTTTGGATCGAACTCGGCTGCAATCAGCACGTTTTATTACTCACCATCAGCATATAGATTTTCTGGATTAAACTAAAATATATTAAACCATAAACAGATCTAAAATACCCATTTATATACTTCCTCTTTCCATCCTTATCTAACACATTGAAATGAAAAGAGATGGTGCTTTTTGATTGGAAAATGGAATGCATAGAAATAGAAAAAGCAACACCACTAACCCTTGCAGGATATGAGTGAAAAACTGTCCATTTAAATTAATATATAGTGAAAAAAATAACTTCTTTTTCGTCATGTCGCGGATCTACATCAAGGTTCTCTTCCAGTATATGACCACAGCGACCTTGCATGGAGAAACCTGGTCAAATGGGGATACAGTGAAAGGGCACACTGCGATTGTGGAGCACCTGAGTAGACCATCGCATCTATACCTAATAGAATAGTCGCATCTATTCTCATACCCCGGCTGTCTTGTACATTACATGACCATTACCAAAAAAATAACTACCTACAATACACAGAAAATAAATTCCGCCAATACAGTTCATGAGTTCACACGTCATAGTCGCGTTAGGAACTTCAATAAACCACATAAACCATGACACTATGTACATGTAGGACACCAACCAACATGAATTATTAAACAGTTGAAAAGAAATCAATCAATTTCGAAACAAAAACATATCAAGTATTTCACGAATAGGTTAGGTACATATTACTTACGGTTCGGAAAAGTTTACCTAGTTGATATTTGGAAACGAATTTCAGTAAAACTATCTATAAGTTACACCGAAACTATAAGCATAAATTCAAGCGAAATCGTGATTACATGAATTAAATAATTAGAAAAATGGTATTATACCACGATTTTAATTTATATTAGTAAATATTGCATTGCCATCTACTGAACTGAATTTAAACTATTAAGTCTCAAGTTCATTGGAAAAATAGTTCGAACAGACAGAAAGTGAGTTAACTGGGCATGAGCGTGTTGAGTCATGCATGTGGTAGGGTACCGTAGCCAAATCCAATAATATTATAATTGTGGTAACATTCATAGCTTACAAATCGGGTGGACTTCGCCAAATTTTTAGAGATATATCATTCTGACATAACATACTTTTTATGATTTATTAATAGAGAAAATATTCTTTGCTATGATCATTGCAGATACACGAAATAGTCCGGTCAAAATAGACATTCACCCTTGCATAAATTCCCAAAAAGCTGAATTTGTACATGAACATCAGAGGAAATGGTATTCCTGACGTTCATGTAAAAAAAATGGATTAGACCTACCGGGGAAACCACGTTAAAAAACGCGCCATGTACATTACTTTATAGGTGGCGTGGAAACGTATGCATATTATGGAGAATAATCGCTTTTTCTCAGAAATGGTTAATCTATACTTAAACTATCATTGTGTTATGTTTCATGTACTAACCCTTATAACTCTGTAGGAGTTGGAAGGTTCAAAATAATTAGAACGGATGGATATACAGTCGGACAGACAGCACAGCACGAACTTAAAAGGGTTCCTTGTAGTACTATGAAACCCTAAAAACGTGGTAATAAAAAGATATGAATTCGCAGTTCGAAGTCACAAATCAAACAAGGCAGATAATACATAAACATACTATAAATAAATTCAGAATGGGATGGTTTGGCGTACAGTAAAAGTCGCAGCGAGCTCAACGGCCCGCCGAGTGGAGGCTCCACTCCTGGAACCTCGCCAGTAACATTAACACAAATATCGGGGCGATGGATGCGGACCACGCACGAAGCCTCACACTCGAAGTCACCAGCTATTTGTAGTTAAGTTTTGATAGTAGATCTCTCCTATATTAGACTAATGCCCGTTTTCACTAACCACGATCAAGGCGACGCCTAACTATGGAACTCTAAGCAGTCTTAAGCGTAATCTTCTGTTTCACCAATCTATTTTTAATAGTTGACTCCTAAGCTAAGAGTTGCCTGCATTTTTGACAGTTATCTATGGTTTTGAAGTGAGTGACCAATCGTGGCGCGCTGTCAGTTAAGGAGTTATCTATCATTATGCACCCCCGAATCGGTGTCGTAACTTTAGGTGACGCCTCACGTAGTAACGTGTTTTTTTGCCCTAGGCAAATCCTAAATATTTAGGCATCTGATTTAGGCGACTTCTAGGGTTAGTGAAAACGGGCATAAGTAGAGAAGTTTCTATTTGGGCAACCGAGGTCGCACGATCCTCAAGGGCGCAATTTTGGAAATGACGGTTCTAAACGCAAATGGCTGGAAGGCCGACGTAAGGGATGGATGGCACAGTAAATATATTACAGTAGGTACACATGGTAATTGGTCTTCCAAAATGAAGATTACACCTATAATTTTTTTATCTCAGTGATTTTATTTGGTATGCAATAGAATCTGGGACTACTGAAATGGGACTATATTTCTTCCTGGATACCTCATTTTCCAACATGAACTTTAAAGCTCGGACAGAAATAGTTCATATACATTCGAAACTTTGTGAATAAATGAATCACAATTGCTAAAACTAGCTTTAAATTGTTACAACAAAATACATACCTCATTATTTTTGTATCTGACAGAAGTTGGATACGAAATTAATAGAGTAATGCATTGATTTACAAGCACATGGATGATGTGTGTAGTGCAAAATTTACGAAAAACTGTCCTTAGTTTACATAGATAAATTTAGAAATACCAACGAACTCCTTTAACTGAACAACGTTATTGCTAAATAACGCTGAGCGTTAATATGATTTAAGGCTACTTTTGGTTGAGACATTTTTGACCGCTGACCTGACGATAACTTTTATTGTCTTTGGGGCATTGGATCAGCATAATCGAAATCCTCTTTGTAGCATGCCAGTTTAGAGCAACGTATTAACAGCTTATAGTGCAAAGTCCTGGGAATATCGCATGAGAGTGGCAACGTTACAGGCATTGACTCTGTTATAGATTTCAAGCTTTAGGGAGTGGCAAAATGAGACTTGAATAGAAATCACTCGCATTATTGAATGTATAAAATCTGTATTGATTGGGAAAATCTTCATAGACGGTACAATAAGTGAGGAGACAATCAACACTTGCTGTATTAACGTTACTCCTTCAGGTTTCTCAGTCTTATTAAAAAGGTAAAGTTATTCAAGAAAGGCTCCATTCATTCAGTCGTCAGTGTCGTCACGTGAGACGTCTAAAAATAGATGCGACGCATCACGTGAAACAGCTGTTGCAAGTGCATCTGACGTAGCTTGAAGAGCCTTCAGAATAAACGTGCTTTTAAAGTGTGGTTACTTATGTCTGTGGAATAAGAGATAACATTTCCGACTTATAGTTTGACAAGGAGTTGAAAAAGATAAATAGAGTAAGAGCAAACTTCACAGCAAATTTACAATGCGATTAAAATATTTGACCGACTGTTTTAATAATTCATCCATAAGTAAAATATCAGTTGAATAAATAATCATCATGTAACATTTGGTGAACATGGACCTTAGTGTTGTACTATTTGTAATTATTACCTACTTCATTGAAACGTTGACGATTCCAAATAAGATAAAAAGTTTAAGGAGTCATACTTTGTGATCACACGATGTGGTTTGAACCAAAACTGGCGAGTTCTTTTGAAAAATTCTAGCATCCTTCCCACTCGATAAAAACGTCGGGTGACTCATCTCCCAAGAGCGAAGGACTCGACGTGTTAAACCTTACGTAAGCGTTATTCTCAATTCTCACTCGTGATTCCGAGCAAGATATACAGTGTTCGTAAAACGGAACGCAAATTTCGTGGCAATCAAACAATTCGCAAAGTCTTCTTAAATAAGTTAAAGAACTTTGCTTGGAGATACAATTTTAAAAGTAAACGGTTTTGAGCGGGCGAAGGAGAAAGCAATTTCTTTTTATCGGGTTTTATCTAACAAGTTTAGTACACTTGCATAAGGGTGTAACGAACAGAATGGAGCTGGTGGACGGTTGAAATACAACACGATGGTTCGTGACGATAAGGGAAAATCCAGCTCTACTATAACAGTTCAGAAACGAAACTATTCGATATGGGACTTTTTTTATGATACTGGGTGACGAGACGAGCGAAGTCGCTCGCCTGACGGCTCTTCAAGCTTGCCCATAACAGCTCAACGCCACTCAGAATTTTGAACTTCAACAGTTCAAAACCCTGGATGACAATGCACTGCGCTCGTCACCCCGAGATATAAGATGTCAAATCTCTGTGTCCTGTAATTTCGCTGGAAACATTGCCCTTCAATCCGGAACACAGTAGTGTCTGCACACTACTGCTTGGCGGTTGAATAACTGGCAAAGGTGTGGTACTTCCCCAGGCGGACGCCTGCAAAAGAGTGACTACTACACTGGACTGGGCTTGGATGGACTATTAGAACAAAGTGAATAGAGATAAGCAATGAGTCATGAGTGTGATTCTATCTACATATCAGACAAACAAGGGAGATATAGTAAAAACATATATATATATATATATATGTTTTTACTATATCGCTATACCGTTTAAAGCAAAAACCATAAGTACCTAAGGCTCACTTATATACTAATTTTTCACACACATTAAAAAACATGCAGCGACACTAATGAACTAATAGCACTGAATACTAATAGTGTACATGCAAAAATAAAACCGACCAAGTACAAGTCGGGCTCGCGCACTGAGGGTTCCGTACCACTAAGTACATAACTTGTTAGCTACTAAAATACAAAAAAAAAGTGCAAACAGCAGTACCGTAACTAGCCTTTTATGCGCCCTGTGCGAGCTTCTATAACTGCGCCCATGAAAACAAAACTTGGTCCTGGTGTGGTCATTTCTGCTTCCCTTCTGCGCCCTGTGCCTGGGCACCGCTGGCACAGCCCTATTTACGGCACCAAACAGACAATATCCCATCAACGGCCAGGCGGTCACCCTCACAAGTACCGACAGCGCCCGGCGTTGCTAAACTTCGGTGATCGTAGGAGAACCGGTGGTGAACAGAAATTAGTCACCGACTCACACTTGGCCATTACTTCTTATTTTGTTGTTATGCTTTAGGGTATGTACTATTCTGTAATCATGCCGCTTGACTTTTTGACGCTTGTACGTATTACCGTTTTTACATTAGAGCAAATACAAAAATACGTGAAAAAATAAGTTGTTTTAACTCTTTCACATCACATCATCAGCCAATTAACGTCCACAAGGCCTCCCATAGAGGGGTGTTGGCATAATCCCCACGCTTGGCAGGCGGCTTGGGGATCGCAGTACGTTCGCCGTGTACTATTAGGACGCTGCTGCCCATCCTCCGGTGGTTCTGGTCGCAGTTTTAGGACATACCCGGGTCCACTCGGATTTAACTCTTTAGTTTTACCTTTTTGACTTTATTATTAGTTCTTAGTTAATCCCCCGTAACATTACTTATTCTGTGAACATTTCAACTGGCTATCTATTGCGGTTCGAAAGATACAACCGTTACAGACAGCAGACAGACAGACAGCGTAGGCTTAGTAATAGGTTCCCGTTTACACCCTTTGAGTACAGACACCTAAAAGTCGGCAATGGACGACCAGGTCGTCTGCAGGGTGAGTTCGACTAAATACTTATTTAGACTGGATGCGTTATCACACCCGCCACGCCAATCGGTTCACAATTGGCGAAAATATCGATGAACATACACAAAAAACATAGTACAGACAAACATAGTACCTCCTCCTTTTTAGAAGTCGGTAATGATCTGAGGTTCCATCTAAGGAGGATCTATTTGTAACGGATTTCAGGAGTTTTCATTACCAGAAAAATGTAAATGACCATAATAAAAATCTAATTCACCAAAGATTCCTTATTAAAAGGGCCTGTTAAGGCTGGGTTCAAATTTAGGAGAGTAGGAGATAGCACCCGTTTACGACGAATGAATGCACATTAAGGTCATCAATAATGTAGGTGGATCTGTGACATTATGACTGATGCCTTTCTACGATATCGTGCTTCCCGTTATCCCAAGTTTCCCGCGACACGCGCGTCATCAATCGTCAACATTGTCCCCATCCGTTTGCGAGTATTGTGAATTTGAACGTCAGTTATTGATGTGAATCTGACTGACATGAGTCAAGTTCTGTGAAGGTCTGCCGGATGGCTGATAAGGACTTCGTTTTGTTTTTGTATTTTTTACTTTTAGACTTCAAGCCTACGTAAGCTCCATTGTACTTTTACCAGATCTTTACATACAATTATTAACCAACTTCCAAAAAGGAGGAGGTTCTCAATTTGACTGAATGTTGTTTTTTATACTTTTTTTGTTGTTTGTTACCTCAAAACTTTCGACTGGGTGAATATATTTTGATGATTCTTTTTTATTTGGAAGCTGGTGCTTCCCAGTGCTAGTGTGGTCCCATTTCAATTTGGTCCAGTTCTGTCATTTTTATGAAGTCGGTTTTTTATATTGATGATTATAACTTACATAAAAATTACACAACATAATACCTAGGTATTAAATAATGAACATGGTATGTTTGTGGAATCCGAATCACTTAGGGTCTGGATAAAAGAGTTCGCCAGTCTTTAAATCATTCTAGCTCCCTTGAAATCAATCGAGAGCAGCACACACGTGGGACCATAATCGTTTAACATTCGTTTCTATATTTAACTAACGGAATAAGAATTGTGAATGTTTATCGTCATATTCGTCATCGACACAAAATAATCTAATCGCTTTACTGTTGTGTAGGCGGTAGGTGGCGATGTATATAAAAAATAGTATGATCCACCGAGCTAAAAAAATATAGAACCGGTTCGAATTGTGTGACAGGAAATAATTAGTAAGTAAAGCGCTAGAAATAGCAGAGGGGTTTCGGGGCAACACCTAGCTGCCTCAGAAAAAATAAATAAATGGAAGCATTATAACTACAGTTTCCCCTTTAGCACTTACATCCCTCTCGATCATCCATTCGTATATATTTTAATCACATCGTTTGCAGTTGTGTGCTCTCCATATTGAAGTGTGCGTTTGTAGAACTAGTAAGAGTATGTCAGTGTGTGCAACGTGTTTACCTCGCCCCGTTCAGTTTTTGGCTGACTTTTTTCAGTACTAACTAGAGTTTAAAGGCAGATCCAAACTGTATATTATCAAAGCCTAGCTGCCTTGCTAGAACAATCCGAAGTTTCTTTGGAGATTCCCCGCGGTTAGGTTAGACTCATAGAAAGTTCACATAGGAAAGTACCTTTTCTAGTTACTAAACAGTAGTGTGCAAATTGAGCGATGGTGGCCCGGTAGCAAGTGCACTTTACAATATGACGGCACCCGGTTTGATCTTCGGCCCTGAACCAATGACTTATTTAGTACTTAAATTATGTAGTTTAGATGCCATCAATCAACGATGGTGAAGAAAAACATCGTGAGGAAACCGGTATGTCTCCATGAACCTCAAAAAAGTTCAAAGACATATATATGACATTCACCAAACGCGCTGGGCCAGCATTGTGGATTAAGGCCCATCCTCTCTCTGAGAGAAGGCCAGTCCCAGCAGTGGAAACATGATAGGCTGATAATGCAAACATTACTGTTTCGAATTGAAGGGCAATGTTTTCAGTGAAATTACTGGGCATTGATAGATTTACATCTAATATCTCAAGGTGAAGAGGGTAGTGCATACGCGCAGTATCATTAACTGGAAGTTCTAAATTCTGGGTGGCACTTTTTTATTTTAGGAATAGGCTTTTGTTTGGTCGCCAACTCGCCTGATGTTAAGCGATGATGCGGTCTACGATGGAACACTCTTGCCTAGAACAAACCTATTCAGTCATGATTAGAAGACACCCAGATTGTAACTACCGGGGAACACCCATTCAGGCAACGCATTCTACAGACTAGTAGTTCGCAAAATAAAAGTGGAATCAAAGCGCTTCGTACGGGTTTTCGGAACATCAACCATAAAGCTTAATTGTTGTGAGCAAGAATGACGCTTACCATAAGGCGAGCGATTTAATAGTCTCGACACTCAAAAAATGCAAAAAAACTTGCATCCCAATGCAGCCGCGTATTTTGTTTTCCTTACTCAACAAAATTCATAGCAGAGTATGAGTATCCATTGATAATTCTAGGCCAAAATGACTTGGGTACATTACAATAGTCTCGTTGTAGAGATCTGCTTTATAACCGACTTCCAAAAAGGAGGAGGTTCTTATTTCGACAATTTTTTAAAATGTTTGTTACCTCAGAACTTTCAACTGGGTGAACCGATTTTGATGATTATTTTTTATTTGAAAGCTGGTGCGCCCCTTGTGGTCCCATTCCAATTTGGTCCAGTTCTGACATGTTTATGAAGTCGGTATTTTACACTGAAGTGAGAATTTTTTCTTACCCTTCTCTTTTCTGTGGTATTTTATATTGGTAATTATCTACCGTAACATGAACTTGTGACTTCACATTTCGAGCATCAGCCTTAGCAGACAAGACAGGTTGTTACCTTCGCGAGTTAACCTTTAATGAGTTTTGGATCGGTGACGCTCATTATCACATGTTATCGTGCATACTAAAAGTAAAAACAGCTATAAAATCGACTGCGAGCTTCCTGCCATTAGTCGTACTTTGACTGCCTCGGTGGCTCAGTTGATAGTGATCCTACTTTCTGTGCTTGGGGGCGTGGGTTCGATTCCCATCTAGGACAAACATTTGTGTGATGAACATTTGTGTTTGTTCTATGTCTGGGTGTTAATATCTATTTAAGTATGTATTTAAAAATATATATGTATGTATATCAGTCTCTGGCAGCCATATTACAAGCTTTGCTTAGTTTGGGGTCAGATGACCATGTGTGCAATAATGTCCCAGATATTTATTTATTATTTATTTATTTATTTACTTTAAATTTCATTTAGATTTATATAAAGGGTGTCACAGTAAGAGTGCATTTTTCCATTTTAAAATAAAAAAACGTATATTATGACAGAGTTGTGATATTTTTATTGGATTGTAAAGAAGACATGTTCCGATTAGGTATGGAATTAAATATCCAGCAAATGCCCCCACGGCTCTGATGACAGGCCATTACTCTTTTCATGAAATTTTACATGAATTTTACACAGAGATGTGGCTGTATCTCACCGATGACGCGTTGGATCTCTGATTTGAACTCAGGAATTGTTTCTGGTTTATACGCATAAACCCGAGATTTCACAAAACCCCAAAGAAAAAAATTGCACGGCGTAAATCGCACGATCTTGGTGGCCAGTTAACATCAGAATTTTGTGAGATAATGTGTTCTAAAATCGTTGCTCGTGTTGTGGCAGGTGGCGCCGTCCTGCTGACATTTTAATAATCGGAATAAACATAGGTGACAGCTGTCAAATTTCAGAGTTGCCACTTACACGGAAAAAAAAATTCCAAATTTAAAAAGTGCACTCTTACTGAGACACCCATTTCGCGAGGAAACTACGTGGATAGAGAATTTTGTCGACTCTCCTCTCGCTACTAGTTCCACGTCGAAACAATTCTAGAAAATGTTGCGAACATTTCAATTTAAAACAAGTTATTTATTTTCAGTTTCCTGGGTTTAGCTGAAGCAAGTGACAAAAATACATATTTCTCAAACTGGGTATTTACGTTATAATCACACTAATATTATAAATGCGAAAGTATCTCTGTCTGTTTGCTACATAATCACGGCTAAACTGTTTAACCGATCTCGACAAATTTTTGCGAGGCAATGGTATGTATCATGAGAACGGACATAGGCTATATTTTTTTTAAAGAAAACACGGACGACTTCGCGGGTACAGCTAGTTATACATAATTTTAAGAGCCCACTGGAACCAAATTGTACTTTAAGAACTTTACTTTGATGTATAGCTTGTAGGTACGAGCGGACAATAGGCATGTTGACTAATTAGTTTTTATTACCTCATAAAAAAGCTGATCATAAATATGAGTAGAGCCCATCAACAAAAACAAAATGAACATTAAGTAGTCCAAAAATAAATAGTATTTTAATTTCACGCTAGACAGAGATCGCACTATAGCACGTTATGACGTCAAGCTTTGCGCGCGATACAAATGCTATTACTATAACACACGCTTTGCGGGAAAGGTACAAAGCATCCCCCCACAAACCCCACCAAAAACTTGAAACGCTTATATCTCAGGAATGTATCAGCCAATTTTAGTAGTAATGTATTGGGCACTGGGGCAGTTAACTGCAACTGCAGTACTGCCACTTTGGCTCAGAAGTCTTTAAAACAACTCTAATAATACGAGTAATTTTATTTGAGCGTCTGTTGATTTGGCAAAATATCGATAATTTTGTTCGAGTATTTGTGATATTGGTAGGTAATAAGCTATTCTGTTTTACAATTCATTACAAGTACCCTCGTCGCCAGAAAATCCCGCACAATTTAACAATAAGGCATTAACACGTTATGGCAATTAATTTAAACTTTATGCCAATTATCTTACGGTTCGCGGCGGAACACTCATTAGCGAATAAATAATGTATTTCCAAATGAGATTTATGTAAATTCCAGTTAATATATTCATATTCGTAACGTTTACTTTCTTTCTGCTAAGTGAAATTATTTTTAACGTATTTTTTACTGAGTGCGTAAACACAATGTTTGTTTCAATGTTGCTGTCCTAAAAGACTAAAATATAAAAGACAGAGATTATTAGAGCTGTCAAATTTAATTTGATTTCTTTACAAACTGCGACGTTAGAGTACGCTCCACCAAAGAATGATTGAAACACGAGAAAACGAAGACTAACTAACCTGCAGTAACCTGTAACTGTAACCAACTTCGATCAAAAAATACAAAGATGCCACAATGACGCGCTAATCGCGGCAATACTCAATCTGGCTGGACTCAATACGCAGCCAAATTGGATCCACAGTCACGCGATAGTTGCACAAGCCGTAACACACCGTAAGAGCCGTAACACACACGTCAACTTGCCTAACGAACCACTGTCTGACCAACGGGAGAGAAAGAGAAAATTGTCTCTTTCTTTCGGGAGAGAAGTTCCCACTTGCGATTCAGACATAATCGCCGTCTCACTTGCTCAACAACGGTTCACGAGTTTTGACGATGTTGTGCAAATCGAACAGACATTAGAGAACTGAGAGATAAATTGTATACAACAATGTTTATATATAAATCTGTGGACGTTTATTGACTGTAATTTTCTACGCATTGTGACTTCTATGTATAATTTTTCGAAGATCACCAATGGTAAAGGAATATGTTTCTTTTTTAATCGGGCAAGTGCCTTTATTTACTAAACTAAATACAAGATAACACTGATTATTTTTGGTTGATTTAATAACTTGAATGCAAAATTAACTGTCTTACTTAGTAATGTACTTTTTTAAGTCTTTATTTACGAATAAACAGCTGAACGAATCTTGATAAAATTGGGACGGAATTGGAATATCTAGTGTGCATCATTAAAAGTGGAAAAATATGCATACTAAAAAGGTTTTTTTCTGTTTCTTACGCGGTAAGTAAATTTGCCGATGGTGGACCGATACTCTTTTTAACCCCCGACGCAAAAAGAGGAGTGTTATCAGTTTAACGTGTTTATCTGTGTATCTGTGTGTTGCATCGTAGCTCCCAAACGGCTAAACCGATTTTGAGTTAGTTTTTTTTTAATTTAGACGTTATGTCGCTTGCATAGCGTTGTAGTCGGCTCCCTGTTGCCTTACAACTAACAAAAAAGTCCGCCCAATGCATACCGTGCGCCGAGTTTGGGTTCGGTAATTTTTTTGGCACGATTGTGTGTATAAGCATTGTATCTCGATGTTTAAAGCTAATATAAATATTTAAACAATATCAAACATAATAAACACACAAGGTGCCTTCTAAAAATATCTTCCCTTACTTCCTAACTAATGAAGTGCTTAACTGCCTACTAAAAGCAAATTGAGTACTGTTGGCCTACTTTGCCTTGTATTAAATTACCTTAAAGATCAAGATAACTTATAACATTGTTTTGAGTAAATCAAGTCTTTATGGCTTGGGAATATTTATTAAAAATTACTTATAATCTTTGAAGCCAAATAATGAACTAATTTGTTACAAAGTAATTATTTCCAATAATGTATAAATAATTTTTTTTTAATGTTTTCTCCCGAGATGATGCTGTGGACATATTGGCGGGTGGAGCGGGTAAGTTCAAATTATCTACTTTTAGAAAAATATTAAACAGCTGTGTAAAATAATGTTTTTTCTCCGATTACCCTCTATTCAGTGAAATGTTTTGTACTTTTTAATTTATACTAAGTTTAAACTAACTTAGTTTTATGCAAACCTTAACTCTCGTTTTTATAGCATGTATTCTGCACCTATAATTATGGTGACGTTTCTTTGAATTCTTATGCCATGACTCTGTTATACAATTCAATGACGTACATCGTATAAAATTCACTTCGAAGAGAAATTACAGGTTTTCTAACTACAAAAAATAAAGCAATAATTATTTTTTTTACATAGAAAATTATATTAAATCCTGACCACTTAAAAAACTCTACTTACCAGTGGGAATTATTCCCAAAATGCTGGCCCAAAAGTTCTGAGCTAACAAACATAAAAAAATACGAAATGAGACCTATCCCATATCCTTTTTTGAAAAGGGTAAAAATAAAATGCTTTAATTTATTATTGAATCTTTTCAGTATTAAAGTTCAACAAGTACATTAAAAAAAAAAACAATAAGCAAGTACAGCTTAAGTTTGTTAAACCTCTCTTTTGCACAGATGGTTGATAATGCAGGTGAAATATTGACAGCTTCAGAGGCCAAATCAAGTCATACTATTGTAACAGGCTTAATGACCAGTACTCAATAATAAGAAATAATACTTTATGAAATGGGTTTTTTTAGAATGAGATTTTTGACCAAAGTGGAAAGCCATGTCAGGATTTATCACCCTCACATGGAATCCAGACACTCTATTTTATAAAATGTGCTCAGCTTTATACCTATTTTAGTAAAACAATAGATAGGTAACACTGGTAACAATTATAATAATGAAACCAGTTATTTTTCCTGTGTGATAATTATACTTGGGAAAACAACTATGGTTATACCTAGATTGGGTAATCAGATGTAGGAAAACAACTATGGTTATACATAGATTGGGTAATCAGATGTAGGAAAACAATTCGGTACATTTATTCTTTTTTTTCATGTTTTTACTAAAAAGTAGATAAGGTATCCTGATAATGGGGAAAGTGGGAAGATATATAATATGTAGTTTCACTAAGTTCTGTATAAAATGTATCTGGATATACCAATCAATTACGGTTCAGTGGCTATTCTGGCCACACTGTGGTCTGAAAAGCCACTGCCTAAGAACACAGTCTAAGGATAACATAAAGAAGTAGGTTTAAAACCCTGTATGGCTTAGTACAGATCAGTGCAACTGCACCTTACCTACTAGAAGAAAACTGGTGCATAGATTTGCAGTAACCATCATGTCATAGTTTTTTGGATAGTGATTTATTACTGCTCGATTCTTATACTGACCCATACAGTTTTACCTGTACTGGAAACCTGCATCTTTATATCTGAACCCTATGCCTTAAAACAAAGGACAAAACCTATGAAACAGTAAGTATGTATTAAATGAAGGAGGAGCAGTTAACTTCATCGAAGACAATTAATTCAACTAAATTTAATTGGAATCTCATAAAAATGCTAATAAAGTATTCATTAATTTAATGTTGGTATTGAGTTATCAGTCGAGTTTAGGTTCAACTATATTATTCGTTGGTGAGTCATGGTTAAAAAAGATATGCTTTTCCGACAATGAGTAGGTTCTTAGCTCATTTCCAAGGCTGTGATCAAAAAACAATACAATAAAGCAGGTAGGTATTGAAACTGCGGAACGCAACAAATTGTTTCGCTTCAATGACAGCTATCATTCAGCGGTGCTGTCCAGGGTGGGGCGACGAGATTAGAGAACCTGCCGAGGCTAGATTTCCTCCAAGTAAGATTATTCCAACGAATCTGACCATGACCAGGGAATGCAAGACCCTCGACTGAATTCACTCGACATTGCAATGCTATTTCATTACGAATTCGAGGTCACCAATGAGACTTTTGGTTATGGCAATGCCGAGATATCAGACTTACCGCTTGGAGCGCCGCTAACCTGTCCTTCGTCATCCTTTACAGAGAATCACACACCAAGTAAACGTTTTATCTTGTTACACAATCCCATTCACAGATATTTTTCTATCAAACGTCACTAAAATAAAGGACACGAACACTACGTTCACTTCACTCAAAAAATCGATACACACGAAACGAAACCAAACCAACTAAACGTCAACTCGCTCCATTCTGCAATATGACTGAAAGTTGTAGAGGGCGCAACCGTGCATGTAGTGTGACGTCAGAAACAATGTCGGGAAAACAGCACGGCAAACAGAAAACAGTTAAATATCATTAACTTCAATAAACAATAATAGCTTCTGTAAATAATAATGTGGGCAACTATCTGTAATTATTAATAAAAATAAACGTTTTAAACGTATCAAATCAAACAATATTAATTGGAAAAAAAAATACAATACATTAAAAGTTTATGTGTTGAGTGTTGTAGTCAGTGCAGCTGTCACTGTCAATTAAATCTTCCGTTTAGTCAAGTGACGCCATTGTGAGCCGTAACGACTTATATCTGCAACGAGTTTAATCTCGAGTTTCTTAGACAATCTTGGTAATAAGTGCATTTATTTTGTGTGGTTTTGTGATCTAAGTGATAACCTTTATGTCTCGTCATATATTTATGTGGTAGCGTGCGTAATTAAGCTACAAATTCACTTAATGTTCGGTATGATAGAGCCAAATTCCTATGAGGCTTCTTGAGCGCCATTCAATGTGATGTTAAATCAAATTTAACTTGTCAGTTGTCTTTGGAGCGTGTTTTTGTTATTTTTCGCGCCTAGTTTGGACCTAAAACTAAATATCACATCTTTACAACCCCAAAAGTAACCAAGCAAAAACGTTGTGTTATCGATGTTGATGCGTCACGCATCAAGAAGTAAATTTCCACTAACATCCATCTATTTGCAGGTAAAAAGGCGAATTAACTAACCGAAAATGGCAGACGATATGCCCACATTCAAGTGTGTGCTAGTCGGCGACGGCGGTACTGGCAAAACGACCTTTGTAAAACGACATTTGACTGGAGAGTTCGAGAAAAAATACGTTGCCACTCTTGGTGTTGAGGTGCATCCTTTGGTCTTCCACACGAACCGTGGGCCCATCAGATTTAACGTATGGGATACTGCTGGTCAAGAGAAGTTCGGAGGTCTTCGAGATGGTTACTACATTCAAGGTCAATGCGCTATAATCATGTTCGATGTCACTTCCCGCGTCACTTACAAAAATGTACCCAACTGGCATAGAGATTTAGTCAGAGTATGTGAAGGCATTCCCATCGTTCTGTGCGGCAACAAAGTAGACATTAAGGACAGAAAAGTAAAGGCAAAAACGATCGTGTTCCACAGGAAAAAGAATCTCCAGGTGAGCATCTTACATTGTAATATAAACCTCATGAGCAATCATCGATAAAATTGTGACCCATCTTTGAGATGTATCGAATATGGGTTCACCAGAAGTGCCCTGCAGTGTCATCCACTAAACTACAGGACCTCTCAGGATATAAAGTAGTCTGTGTTAATCCAGGTTATAAGCTGCCTCCATATAGGGTTACCATATCAAAATTTCAAAAGTGGATATTTCAATAAAAATCCTGGACATTTTAGTCACAATATTCAAACACTGCATGTAGTTACAGGGGTAACAAAGAAGTGGTATTACATCGCCCAAGCTAAAAAAAGCTAGAAACCCTTACCTCATTCAAATCCCTTAAGCTTTACAGAGTTTAGTGCAAGCTAACATACAAACTTTCGGATATTTATTATTCATGTGATTTATTGATCTATCTCTTCTAAACATAGTATAAAATAAAGTCGCTTTCTGCGTCTGTCTGTCTGTATATCCGCGAACTCCTCCTAAAACATTAACAGATTTTGTTATGGTTTTCACCATCAGTGAGATAATTTTTCACTGAAGGTTTATACATAATATGATAAAACTTACACCCGTGCTAAGCTGGGGTGGGTTGCTGGTAAAAAATAAAGTGTAAAAAAAATTCAGCACCATGTAATCTCCCTAGCATCAGGTTATGTATAAGTTGTTTTTTTATTTCAGTACTATGACATCTCTGCCAAGTCTAACTACAACTTTGAAAAGCCCTTCCTGTGGCTAGCTAGGAAATTGATTGGTGACGGAAACCTCGAGTTCGTGGCAATGCCCGCGTTGGTACCCCCAGAAGTCACCATGGACCCCCAATGGCAGAACCAAATCGAAAAGGATCTCAAGGAAGCTCAAGACACAGCTCTGCCAGAAGAAGATGAAGACTTGTAAATATGCTGCTGTAAAACTAAAATTCCCAGTGAATGCTGATTTCATGGTCTGTTTGAGGTACATACTTGTCCTCACGTGTACACTAATTGTAATTTCATTCCATTAGACTCCATTGTCATTAAACAAAATAATTAATAACTTATGTAACATCTCAAAATTTCTTAAGGCGATTAGATTGTATTTGTTTCTGAAATATGAATCCAATATCGTCTAATGACAATGTAATCATTTTTCTAAATAACTAATCAAAAGACTTATGATTTTCTCCCAAAATGTTATTTCATAAACTCTTGCAGTGAATAAATAGTATTAAATAATTTATGTAAATTGTAAGTTCCTTTTTTACCTAATTTGTATGGTGTATGCCAAATAAGAAATCCGAACTTGTATCTAATAGTATCAATGTAACTTACAGAGGCAATATTACTAGCTAATGTTTCATTCTGTTAGGTACCTACTCTGTACACCTGTAATGACTGACAATATTTCATTGTAAAAATTTATGGTGAATAAGTACTTTTGAATAAAGTTGTAAAACCTAACTTTTCTTTATTTATCTCTTGATTACTGACACAGCCATCGTCTTCATATAATCCTTCTAGTCTAGATGACTTTATGAGGGTCATAACTTCAGATCAGACAAATAAGGGAGATGTGCCAATGTGGTGTTGTGGGTTCGAATGCATCTGGCTTATATCAGTATCAGTATAGTGTAAAACACGGTGACATTTGAATAGAAACGAAAATTTTACTAAGGCATATCACCCTTGTCTTGTCTAGGTTCATGGTCTGAGATCCTCCGCGAGTAATAGTGTTCCGTGCTGAGATCACTTCCCGATATATACTCTGATCTATGCCTGAGATGATGTCAAACCCCATGAAGTATTTCATACGAAAATTTTTAAGCCACTACCAGAACTTTGTAGGACAGGTCAAAAGCAAACGCGAGCGCGATTCATTTGCAGCCCTAGTCCGGTCCGACTGGGGCTGGAAATAATTCAAAATTAAGGTCAAAATATAGAATGGTTCAAAGTTAGGTGCAGACATCTTTGGGTATAATAGGTTTTGTGACAGCTGGAGGAACATAGTTTTGCAACCACCGATGGATGGCGCTGATGATACATGATTCGCATTATTTTAATGAACCTACAATATAAGGCACACCAATTTGTATTGTGTAGTACTTAGCAAACAACCACAAAATAATATTAACGCTGGGGCGCCTTTATAGTAAGCCATCAGTGAGTGGCGACACCGCGTACCTCGATTCCATGGGGCTAAACCCCAAAGACCCCGACCCCTGGCTTGCCTTAACCGGCAGTCTGGGGGTGGAAACCACAAGAGCTAAGAACCTAAGCCGCGAGTAGCTCTTAGTGAAAGTGCAGTACACTCCACTCGACACCCTAAGCCACCCACGCCAATGTTGCCTCTCCGGTGTCAATATACGGCACCGTCTATGGGGGCCCATATAGTAAGCAAGTCATCACCTGCCTTAATATATTTTGAGATAAGACAGGTGCCTTTTCTCATCCTATGTATCTGTTCTCCTATCCACAAGTTGTTCACCTCAATAGCCCAGATTTTTAAAATACTAAACTGTACAATAGTACATATTCCAATTTATAAACATTCTATAATAGTATTTTTAACTGACTTCCAAAAAGGAGGAGGTTATCAATTCGACTGTTTATTCATAACTTTCGACTGGGTGAACCGATTTTGATGATTCTTTTTTTATTTGAAAGCTGGTGCTTCCCGTGTGGTCCCATTTCAATTTGGTCCAGTTCAGAATTATTTATGAAGTCGTTTTTTTATTGATAATTATTGTATTCAACAGGGCCCCTTGGTGTTGACTTCGGCCCCACCAATGCCTACAAATGTCTGGGCTAGAGTATGTTTATAAATAAAGGGAAATAATAATACAATAACAAGCATGAAAGACAGTGATGACCGATCAGAAAGATGGTGTCTATCTACACTAATATTATAAAGAGGAAAGATTTGTACCTATTTTTGTATGTTTGTAATGAATAGGCTCCGAAACTACTGAACCGATTTGAAAAATTCTTTCACTGTTGGGAAGCTACACTATCCCCGGGTGACATAGGCTATATTATATTTTGTAGCGAGGCCGAAGGCCGAGCTTACACTCGTGCGAAGCCGGGGCGGACGGCTAGTCTATTATAATTATGTGAATTCGCAAGTTTTTTTATTGACCTTCGCCTGGTTTTGCAAAATCTTCAGTCAGATCCATGTCTCTTCAACGCCACCTATCGCATTCAAATGAACTTATTTTTTATTGCCTTTTGGATAACCTCCCATTTTAGAAATTATGCAATTTGAATGATATTACAATAATTTGGTGCCATCGAACTGAGAGACCGGATGATGCAATAGTGGAACTTTTCAATGATGTCATGATAAATCACACTGACAGAGCCAGACTATAGCTGCACCAACATAGCTGTTCAGGTAGGCAAAATTGGAACTACAGCCGCCGTTTCTGTCTAGTGTGAAGACGACACTAGCGACGCTGTTAGTGGGTATACCCACTGAAGTGAGATTTTTTTCTGTGGGTATACCTGAGATTATGGTAACTTGGTAACCCACCTGCTAAGATAATGGGACTGTAACAAAATTATTTTCTGAGAACAGAATGGTAAGGTGTCATCATAAAGAACATTTGGGTGTTATGAGCACTTTTTCGCCTGTGTTCTTACTACATTATTATTTGTGTGCAATTTCGCACAAATGCCTCAAAAACCGTCAAAGGTGGATCCATTATAAGAAAAAAAATACAGTCGAATTGATAACCTCCTCCTTTTTGGAAGTCGGTTAAAAAGACGAAGTGTAGTGTGGACAGGGTTTTTTCCTTGAACAAATACTAAAAAAAACATATAAAGGGCGCGTTTGGAATAGCGCCCCAAAAATGCACATAACACGCTCTACATTTAAATGTATTATGTGCTATTTTGGCGCGATACAGAACGCGCCCAAAGAAAACAACGAGCGAGCACCTTTTCAAATTTTATTTTCCATGAACATCATTAAATTAAATGCATACAACGATCTACAGTAATAACCCTAGTTATAATCTAAAAATACTTTACTTCTTGGCGGCGGCCTTTTCTCGCGCCTTCTTGCCTTCGGTGAGTTTCATACGGTCTTCTTCAGTGAGGTTGTTGTTTATCTTTGTGATGACTCCGGTGCCGAGAGTCAGGTCTGCTAGACGCAGGGTGAACCTCTGGCCAGGTTCGCAAACCATGGGCTTCATCAGTTTCAGTGTTAGCCTGTAAGGAATTCATAATATTATGAATCAACTAGCTTTTGCTAGTAATACCTTGGTAGTACCTATTATTATCGCTATATATTTATCGAGATTCGGACCTTATTTCATTCTATGTAGAAACCATATCAAAAATTTAAAAAATATATATATGGCACTTTGTTGCTTCTGCGGTGTTACCGCAATTTTGCCGAAGAGCTAATTATATTTTTATCTTCAACTTGGCAAGATGCCGGTTGTACTGTCTTGGTTGGTTGGTGGTTTTAAGTTATAGCTCAGAGGTCATTCATTGATCTTTTCGTGAAATGATCTTAACAAAGAATTTTTCCCAAGTACTTTTCTTTTAGGCAATATCATAAAAAGTATGTTATATCGAGATGATACACAAATCCTTTGAGCTTCGTTCGTTCGAATTGTTCTATAATCACCAATTTCAGCACTATGACCGTGATCACAATTATATGGCTTTGGCTACGGAACCCTACCATAAGATAAGATAAATCTTTATTAAAAGACCACACAAACAAGGAAATCATACATTACAATGAAAATATTATCTAGGTTTTTTAATAGGTGTGTGTCGACATGCTCTTAGCCAGTTATTTCGTGTCTGGTATGTTCATAGTATGATCTAGCGAAGTCGTCCTGTTCAGAGTTCTTTAGGATACCTTAATGGAAAAAAGAGATTATATATAGTTCTTATTGACGATTTTCATACTTAGCGTCTTCCCCGGGCATGACCATCTCCTTGTCAGGTATGTTGACCTGCGTGGCGCAGTCCCAAGTCATGGAGAACATCTGTAGCTGGATGAAGGAAGTGAACGGCTTTGCCCGCCCGCCCTCCTCCTTGCTTAGGATGTACACAGCCGCTTCTATGTTATCATGAGCCTGGAACATAACAAAATAATGTATAACTTTTTAGAGACGTGAAGTGTAATGTATGTGACCAAAAGCTGAATTAGTTCCACTTTGTTCCCAAAGCTGTTGTCTTTTTTTCTCTTTATTGTTAAGAGTGATAAACATACAGCTACTACATAATAAAGAAATACATCATCTGTGAAACTTTAAACAGTCTAACTATCACGGTTCATGAGAACCTGGTGACAGACAGACGGACAGCGGAGTCTTAGTAATAGGGTTCCGTTTTACCCATTGGGTACGGAACCCTAAAAAGTTAAAAGAGTTACAAAGCCGCGCGGCATATTCTGGGTCTTAAACTGTGATGCGTATTTCCGCCTCCAACCACCTATCAAGTCAAGAGTAGGTTATCAGTCTGTATTTCTTTCATATAATAATTAATAAATATCTGGGTCATTATTGCACACATAGACATCTGACCCCAAACTAAGCAAAGCTTGTATGACTGCCAGAGACTGATATACATACATGTATATTTTTAAATACATTATTAAATATATATTAACACCCAGACATAGAACAAACACAAATGTTCATCTCACAAATGTTTGTCCTAGGAGGGAATCGAACCCACGCCCCCAAGCGCAGTAGGCAGGTTCACTACCAAGTGAGGTAACGGGGCTGTCATATCTTATCGAACATCAGTTCAGTGATGGTCATATTCATTGTGAGACCCTAAGAATGTTTACCTTGACAGTGCCAGGCTTAGCCATGACCATCCCTCGCCTGATCTGCTCGCGTTTGACAGCTCGCACCAAAGCACCAAGCTGGTCACCGGCCTGCGCTTCTTCCAAGGTCTTGTGGAACATCTCCACACCAGTGATGGTGGTCTTCATTGTCTTGCCGTGGCCGACAATCTCGCATTCAGTGCCCTTCTTAAGTACACCTAAAATAATAATAAAAAGTTGCTTGTACTTGTTTTTAATGTAAGGAACTACATAATAATGAAAAATATTATCAATATCAAAAACTTCATAAGGTATTGTACCTCGATGCTTATCTGTTAATAACTTACCTCTGTGCAAGCGACCAGTGATGACGGTACCACGTCCAGGAATAGAGTGTACGGACTCAACGGGCAAGAGAAACGGCTTGTCCAGCTCACGGATCGGAGTAGGAATGAATGCATCTACTTCCTTCAACAACTCACTGATGGCGTTAGCGCCGATCTCAGGGCTCTTGCCTTCCAGCGCGCAGAGGGCTGATCCTGCGAATTTCGTAGTTTTTTTAAAGATATGTACTGCTAGATTTGATTTACAGTAGAACTCCAATTATCCGAATTAATGGGGACCGGGACCCATTCGGATAATCAAATATTCGGATAATCGGTTTTTTTTTTTAAAAATTGCCATTGGAGAGAATAAAAGCTACGTTTTGATATTGCACTATTTTTTTATTGAATTAAATGAAAGAAACATGAAATTTTCACATGTTTTAAATATAAATAAAATGTACTTATGTACAAGTTTAGAAATAAAGTCAGTAAAATAAGTCAGTGTAGGCACAACGGCAAGTTAAGACAAGTCAAGTCAAGACTTGTTTGTGATTCGGATAATCGGCGATTCGGATAGTCGGAGTTCGGATAATTGGAGTTCTACTGTATTTGCAGGTTCATGGTTATTAAATATAATCTGTGGATTTTAACTATATATATATATATATATATATAAACCGGCAAGATTAACGTTACTTACCTTTGATAACAGGCGCCTTGTCACCATCATATCCCATTTCTGTCATGAGCTCCCTAATTTCCATCTCTACTAGTTCCACCATTTCCTGATCAGCAGCATCCACCTGATACAGATTTATATGATTTAGTTTTTTTTCAATAGTAATAATGGTCTTATATAACATTTTATTTTCCATTTTTATTAAAAATAGTAAGATAAATTGCTGGTAAGAAGAGTTATGCTTGAAAATGAGTGATTGGAAGGTAGCTGATTACCTTGTTGATGAACACTACAACATGTTGGATTCCGATCTGTTTCGCCAGGAGTAGATGCTCTCGGGTCTGCGGCATGACTCCGTCCGTGGCTGCTACCACTAGGATAGCACCGTCCATCTGGGCTGTGCCTGTGATCATGTTCTGGAAACATCAGTGGACTTTATTTATATTCTTATTAGTACCTTTTTGTAATTGCTAAGAAATACATGGCCAAGAAAATAGTGTCTGATACATAATACATTTGCCAGCGCCCCAGAGCCTCACTCCGATATTTCAAGGCGTTGGGTTGGCTCAGGTAGCTGCTGGTACAGGGAAATGCACAATACACCCCAAGCGGGACATCAGTGCAGGACTTATCGCCCCTATCTCAAATAAGAATAATACATTTGCCCTTTATTTTTTTATTTTACATTTGCTTAGGGGGAGGCCTATGTTTAGAAGTGAGCATCTTCTGGCCGATGATGATGGCGATGTATCATCATCAGCCAGAAGACGTCTACTGCTAAACATAGGCCTCCCCCTTTAACCTCCACACTGAACGATATCATGCCATCTGCATCTGCACCCAGTACTCAGTAGACAGACACACACACACAGTAGCCAGTAGTTTGTTAACTTGTGTTAACAATCTCACCTTAATGTAGTCAGCGTGACCCGGGCAGTCTGTGTGTCCATAATGTCTGGTCTCAGTCTGGTATTCAACGTGGGCGACGTTGATGGTGATACCTCGCGCCTTCTCCTCTGGAGCATTGTCAATATCTGCGTAACCTTTAGACTGCGCTAGGTTTTGGTCTGATAATACTGTAAATAAAACAAAGATATAGATTAGTGGAACCATTTTCAAAGACAATCTAACTTATTTAGAATTGTTAGCATAAGAAAAAAGCTACCTATGGTATTTTACAGAAACAAGGAACCCTAAAATTCCTACTAGAGCAACAAAGCAAACTATAAAAATCAAAATTTTCACGCGATTTTAAACAAATTGAAACTTATTCCCTATAAACGGGGCTCTTCTGAGTATTATTTCCATTGCTTTTGTGGTATTCAACCAGAAGGTACACACTAGAAGGAAGTAGGAAATGAAAAGACTTTCATAATTTTGATTCTAAAATGATGAAGTTTTTTGCGAAGCTTCATTAATAAAAAAATTTGTGAATTATTTCTGAGATATATGGGGGAGGGGTGTTAACTGTGATCTGGATGGAAATGTTTGAAAAAGCTTCCTTAAATAGTACATTGTGATATAAGTGCAGAAAGGAGGTTAATGCAAACAAGTGACTAAAGGTTGACTCTGAATGTTGAACTGAAATTCTGACATTAATGTTGCTTTTTTACCAGAAATGTGCGAGGCAGATGAGCAGTACGCGAGGAAAAAATTTACCAATAGGAGGCGAGGTGAGATGGAATGAAGCGATCCTATTGGTTGATTTTTTCATAGGTTCTCGCTCATCTTTCACATTTCTGGTGGAAAAGCACTCTAAGTCTAGCCACTCAGGCTATACCAACTTATTAAGGTACTTATTGATATTTCTAATAAGGGGAATACAAGAGCTAAAGCTAAGTTACCTTTGGTTATAGCAGCTGTGAGTGTAGTTTTTCCATGATCAACATGTCCAATTGTACCGACATTGCAGTGAGGTTTGGTTCTCTCGAAGACTTGTTTCTCAGCATAATTCCTCCGCAGTACAAAGCTCAGTGGGGTCAGGCTTGGTCGTGCAATTGTGTTCCTTATTTGACAACACTGGTTGGAGTTTAGAACTAATTTGAGTGCTGAAATTATAAGTTCCAAGATAGCAGTATCTATGTAGGTTACAATGATTAAGAATCAATACAAAACTTAACCTATAAATATTTACTTTTTAGTTATTTATATCCATATGTTAGCATCAAATACTCTAAAGTTTTTTATGGATAGTCAGAAACTAAAAGGATTTAAGCTGACCACTAGTTTAGTCACATTAGCAATCACTTTTACATAATCCATTGATAACCAATACACATTTTTACTTTACTTTACATTGTTATATTGTTTATAATTCCATAAAAAGCAGTAAGGACTAGTCAAAAGTAAAAAATAGATAAAATGTGTAAATTTATTTGTATGATGAAAAAAAATCATATCGGTAGTTTTACCTGGGTTAACCAAACTTTTAGCGAAGGATATGGTAGCCATTGTCGGAATTATTAGTATTTTCTATGGTCACAATGAAACCTGCTAGCCGGGAACTATTGTTCTATGCCGGCAAATTTTCAGACCCTTCTTTAATTTTCAACAAGATTTTGCAGAAATAATTAATTTGCACGCTGACAAATTTCCTGTGCAATTTTCCCATAAAATTTTCTTTTGAGAACTGTCAATTCAATGTCACGTAATCTGACATTTAACACGGATTTCGGATGTTTTTTATATATAATTTTCTTCTAATTTTGGCGTGCCATGTCTTATACATTTGCCTTTATATTGTACTTAAAGAAAAAAAAAACATAATTATTCAAGTACGAAAGTTACAGACATAGCCTACCAGATAAGCTCGTTGAAATGGCAGTGGGCAGGGACACAACACGCAGAACAGATTGCTGACGGGGCCGAAAGGTTCTCGAATGGAGACCACGGACCGGTACCTAAGCGCAGCATAGGACGTCCACCTACAAAATGGACAGACGACCTAAAAGAGACGATTTACCTTCTAACTCGGTCCACTGCCTTTTCATTAAATAATTAAACAGCTTTGATCATGTACCTGCCTACACGGCTGGCCCGAACTTGACAAAGGTAATTTGGTAAGAAGGCCCATCACGGTAATGACCATGGGATATCTACTTTTCATTAGAAAATCTGGTGAAGTCGCGGGAAGTAGGTATATAGGTACTAGGTAGCTTGTGTAGGTACCTACCTACCATAGTTATTTAACACGAGCCTTCACAAGCATTTAATACATAACCTATATTTTTCAGGAAAAATGACGAAGAGAATGTAAATATCTAATATAAGTAGTGAAATGATTTTAATCGTTTCATTAGTTTCAGATATTTCCTCCTACAAAGTGACAACTTTACATAACAAGCTTTAGCAGGTACCTCGTAAAAAAAAAATTGATACCGTAGAATAACACAGGCATAACCTAATTTAGATGCAGATGGCAGGATGTCGTTCAGTGTGGAGGTTAAAGGGGGAGGCCTATGTTCAGCAGTGGACGTCTTCTGGCTGATAATGATGATGAACCTAGTTCAAAGCTGCTCATCTTCGAAAAATTATACATAGAAGTCACAACTCGTGAAAATTATAGCCAATAAACGTCTGCAGTTTCCTGTATAAACATAGCTGGTAAACAATTTATAACGAAACAAAACTATTTTACCAAAACCAACTGTATGGTATACATTTACGGCTTATATAGTTCTCTAATGTCTGTTCGATTTGCACAATATCGTTAAAACTCGTGAGCCGTCGTCGAGCATACGAGACGGCGATTATAATAATATCTAAATCATAAAGTGGGAACTTCTCTCCCGTTGGTCAGACGGTGGTTCATCAGCCATTTTGACCTGTCTGTTACGGCTCTTACGGTGTGTTACGGCTTGTGCAACTATCGCGGGACTTTGGATCCATTCTGGCTGCGTATTGAGTCCAGACATATTGAGTATTGCCGCGATTAGCGCGTCATTGTGGCATCTTTGTATTTTTTTGATCGAAGTCGCTCAATGTAAACGCCTTTTAAAATGTTCCCGTGATATTTCCCGATCGATGGAAAGAAATTATAATTGCAGTGTATTGAAATAATTCTATAGGAAACCAAATAAAAGATGACTACATCTTTATTATCTAAGTATTTTATTTCTAAACCATATTAATTATACAAAAATCTTAGACAAACTTAAATGTTTGACTTGGAACGTTAAGAAACAAATATCATGCTATGCAATGCAATGAGCATACCTACTATATAGTAACAAGAACTGTACGCATATCTACCTGATAATGTTCATTTATTATATAGGTACCAGGTAGGTAACGTGTACCTAATAACATATAACACGTTTAGATACTAATAAATAAGAGCACTTTTTACCTAGGTAGTATCTGCCTAATAATGTTCATTTATTAGATGGGTAATAAGTAGGTAAGGTGTAATAACATATAATATGTTGGTACTTACAAATAAGAACACTTTTTACCTAGGTAGTATCTACCTAATAATGTTCATTTATTAGATGGGTAATAAGTAGGTAAGGTGTAATAACATATAATATGTTGGTACTTACAAATAAGAGCACTTTTTACCTAGGTAGTATCTACCTAATAATGTTCATTTATTAGATGGGTAATAAGTAGGTAAGGTGTAATAACATATAATATGTTGGTACTTACAAATAAGAGCACTTTTTACCTAGGTAGTATCTACCTAATAATGTTCATTTATCAGATAGGTAAGGTATAATTATTACACGTTGATACTTAGAAATAAGCGCACTATTTACCTAGATCGTATCTACCTAATAATGGTCATTTATTAGATAGGTACTAGGTAGGTAAGGTATAATAACAAATAACACGTTGGTACTTAGAAATAAGCGCACTTTTTGCCTAGGTAGTATCTACCTAATAATGTTCATTTATTAGATAGGTACTAGGTAGGTTAGATATAATAACACGTTGGTACATACTTAGAAATAAGCGCACTAGTTACCTCGATCGTATCTACCTAATAATGGTCATTAGGTAGATAAGGTATAATAACAAATAACACGTTGGAACTTAGAATTAAACGCACTTTTTGCCTAGGTAGTATCTACCTAATAATGTTTATTTATTAGATAGGTACTAGGTAGGTAAGGTATAGTAACATATAACACGTTTAGGTTTTTTCTGATCCATTATTTTCAACAATTAACTACATTTGACAGCTGTAAATTTCTTGCCAACCTTTTCTGACATATTGAAATGAAAAGAATCACCGATAATATTAGTCCTGTCAAATTAGTTTAGTTTAGATAATGTTATAACAGAATTGACCCCATCTAAATTTTTTATATGAAAGAAAGAAAGAAAAGGAATTAAAAATATTCAAAGTCGTCACTGCTTGGCGAATTAATCATCACTTGAAACTCTCTGATGTGCGACATTACAGTGTCATCTTGGGTTGATTGCAATTCTTGAAATTCATTCTCTGGGACGAACGTTTTTGAGGTATCTGAAACATACAAAAATATGTAATAGAGGCATTCTCTACTATGGTAAAGTGAATTAAAAAAAACGACTTCACGATATACAAATTTAATCTAAAAAGGTTTTTTTAAGCCGAAGGTGGCAAACAAGCTGACGAGCCGCCTGATGGTAAGCGATCACCGTCGCCTATGGATACCTGCAAACCAGGGGTATCACAGATACGTTGCCGACCCTTAAAGACAATTAACAGCCATTTTGAAGAACCCCATATTACAGCTACTCGGAAATGCCGCAGGATCCCGGAGCTCATTCCACAAATTGCAGGTGTGAGGCAAAAAAGATCGCGTAAAACGCAAAGTGTGCAATTTCCATCGATCTGTGATCTGTGATATGTGGATGAACTTTAAGGCGGTGGCGGCTGCTGCGATGATAAAACCGCGAGGCCGACATCAGATCGAACAGTCAGAACATTCCCCGTTATAAATGCGATAAACGACAAAAAGAGACCCAACGTCTCTGCGCTTGCTGAGCGGCTCTAGGTGTTCAGTGAGCTTGGGATCGTCGACAATTCTGATAGCTCTACTCTGTAATGCATTAAGTGGCTTAAGCTGATACTTGGGTGCTCCGTTCCAAAGATGGGAGCAGTACTCCATGTGAGGTCGGACTTGCGCTTTGCAAAGCAAAAGTCTTTGACTTGACGTGAAGTACCGCTTCGCCTTGTTGAGCACACCAAGTTTCTTAGAGGCGAGCTTGGTCTTACTCGCAATGCGACCGCGAAACTGTGCATTCGTGGAAATGTCGACTCCTAGTAGTATTCCATACCTATAGTAGAAAAATGACAGAACAAAGATTGAATCTGCTCATCAAAACTTTTGCTGACGGGAACCACAAACCAAAACGTCATCTCGGTTTTTTTTGTTGTTTTTTTTAAAAAGCGCTGAATTAAATTCAATTAAATTTATAAGGGACCACCACTAAAGTATGACCTACCAAACAAAAAAAAAATCAAAAACAATTCGTAATTGACGGAGTAATCGCGTAACAAACATACAATACAAATAAACCGACCAAGTGCGAGTCGGGCTCGCGCATTGAGGGAACCCTCAAATATGAATAGGCTAATCTCACCATTGTCAAAAGTCTCCTCGACCAACGCTGAATCAGTAGTGCTGCCTATTTGAACGGCCATAGAGTTAGCATTTTTGGAGTAGTTAGTCGATGCCTCTGTATTGGGTTCAGTCTCTATTTTCTCAGTCTCAAATACAGGTTCTGATTCTTTGGCTGGTTCTACGGTTTTCTCTGTAATTTTTGGAGCTTCTGAAACTATTGCATCAGTCTCATCTTTATCTACACACTTTCTAAGTGTTTGTTCACGTTTTGTGTTTTTCTGTGTGCCCAATATGATGACATTTTTTGTCTTCTTAGTAGATTTCGTTTCCATTATATCTTCTTCCGAAGCAGACTCTTCGAATGTGATGCTGAACTTTCGCTTCAAATTCTTCTGGTGCTTTTTCAGCTGTTTTTGGTTTATTTTCTTTGGCGTGTTGATATTTCCTTTGTATCTAGCTAAGAAGCTTAATTTTTCAAGTCTTTGCTCGAACGGTAGTTTGGTAGCGTCGTCGGCTTGGGTGACTGCCGCTTGAAGTCTGGACTTGTATTTCTTATTTTTTAGGAAAGGTTTGAAAGTGTTTTTGTATGCAACGTACGGCTTCAAGTTCTCAGGGGCTATCCAAGCTCGAGTGACTTTAGTAGCGTCGAAGAACACCACGTTGTAGTGGGTCTGAAAATAATTTTCAGCTGATGAAATTATGCATTTACAGCAAAGCACACGCGTGAAATTAACTCCCTTGGGGTCTGTCTTTCTTGTCTAATGTTGTCTATTGGTTAATAGTTCATAATTTTTACATTGTTTAAAAAAAAAAAAAAAAAAAAAAAAAATTATTGTAGGTAAGTAATTTAAAAATTTATGCCATTGTTTTTTTTTTCTTATTTTAAATATTTGTTAATTAATTAGTGTATAAATTGGTAGATTTAGTAAATAACGTCATGGTAAAAAACTGTTATTTGCTCGATAAATAAAGAATTGAATTGAATAATCAAAAATCTGAGACTGTGAACTTGTCCTGGCGCCTGGCACGCTCGAGATCTCGCGTTATAACAACATTCAGAAAATTTTACATAATAAAAATATACCTACATTATATTTTACGAGAATTTCACATTTCGTGAAGTTGACGTATTGGATCAAAATATATACAACTTATAGCCTCTTCTATGTAATACTGAACATTATTTTTATTTTTGATATTAATTAAATGAAATTACTAATTGTGAATGTTAAATAACATTATGAAAATATACACCATATATTACGAGAATTCCACATTTTGGGAAGTTGACGTATTGCATCTAAAGATATATACATATACATAGCCTCTTCTATGTAATACTGAATATTACTTTTGATATTAATTAAATGAAATGACTAATTGTGAATGTTAAATAACATTATGAAAATATACACCATATATTACGAGAATTCCACATTTTGGGAAGTTGACGTATTGCATCTAAAGATACATATACATAGCCTCTTCTATGTAATACTGAATATTATTTTTGATATTAATTAAATGAAATGACTAATTGTGAATGAATCGAAATAACATTATGAAAATATACCTACACTATATATTATGACACATGTTACGTATGTATGTATTCCCGGGTATGTCCTAAAACTGCGACCAGAACCACCGAAGGATGGGCAGCAACGTCCTAATAGCACACGGCACACGTACTGCGATCCCCAAGCCGCCCTGCCAAGCATGGGGATTATGGCAACACCCCTCTCTTTGAGGGAGGCCTTTGTCCAACAGTGGACGTTAATTGGCTGATGATGTGATATATTACGAGAATTCCACATTTTACGAAGTTGACGTATTAGATCTAAAGATATAAAATGTTATTGCCTCTTCTATGTAATACAGAATATTATTTTTATTTTTGATATTTTAATGAAATGATTATGACATTTATGACTAATTGTGATTAGTTGGCTTACCAAATAAATGAATTATTATGAATATGTACCTAGGTAAGTGAAATATAATTTTTATCGTTATCGTTATGTATACGAAGTATTTATTTATCGACCTGCCAAAACTTTACAACAAGGTGTTTATATTCTCACCGGTATATCGGAGAAGCCATCGAGCCAGTAGTACTGCTCGGTGTCGGGGCAGTCGTCGACCATGGCGGGCCACCAGGGCCATCCTGCCATTTGGGCCCACACCACCGAGCCTGAAACATGAATCATTATCAGCCTATCACGTTCCCAATGCTGGGGCACAGGCCTTTTCTCGGAGAGACGATGGGCCCTAATATTTACACCATTATGCTGGCCCAATCAGGGCCGTCTTTAACCTATTGGAGGCCCTGGGCACAGTAGGAAAATGGAGCCCCCATTATGACCTTGACAGAGCACTATTTTCGGACGATACTAGAGTAGCTTTGGGCATGCAAAAGCTAAAAAGCAAGTAGGTATTGTAGTCAGTCATTAACCTTTGTTTTTTTTTTTCGAAATGTTTTTCGGTAAAAAAAATTGGTTATCGTTTGATGATCTGGCAGGAACTAGGGGGCCCCATCGATTGCGGGGCCTTGGGCAAATGCCCAGAGTGCCAATTTGGAAAGAGGGGCCTGGGCCCAATGCATGTTGGAGAATGAATAAATATCTGGGATTTATATACCTGGGATATCTTTTGAGCGATGGAAACAATAACAACCAAACTAAATTAAAAGTCGCCAAAGGTCTTCTCGCCGAGCTTCAACATGAAGCGTTTCAAAAAGGGTGTCTACAACCTCTCTGGGCTGGCAAAGCACCGTCAACACCGCTAGTGTTGCAGGTGTTCATATGCGGCGGTTTCTGCTTACCATCAGGCGGGCTGCATGCTTGTTTACCGCTCTTTTTATACATAAATAAGTTTATAGTAAGTTTTTTTTAAACAAGCTTTCAGCCTTGGTATATTTCATTTATTAAATATTCATTTAGCATATTTTAACGGAGTATCTTGTTGCGTTCAGTAGTTCCTATGGCCACCTTCAGTCGTCATCATCAGACCTGCAAGCAATCAGAAGCACGTCTAAGGTTACGAACACCATTGAATACTTACCTGCCGAGTATTCGCTATGTATCAAATCCTCTTCGTCGCGCACACGAATTGGGGCTTCAGGTATGGAGCAATCGGAATTCGCAGGGTCTGAAACAGAAGATGTAGTAAGTTCCTTCCACAACCTTACCACGGTAAATATCCCGTAAATCTACACTAATATTATAAAGAGGAAAGATTTGTACCTATTTTTTATGTTTGTATGTTTGTAATGAATAGGCTCCGAAACTACTGAACCGATTTGAAAAATTCTTTCACTGTTGGGAAGCTACACTATCCCCGGGTGACATAGGCTATATTATATTTTGTAGCGAGGCCGAAGGCCGAGCTTACACTCGTGCGAAGCCGGGGCGGACGGCTAGTAATCATATAATTTTAGAAGAAGTACTTCTAAGTTAAGTTGAACATAAAGCCTTGATGCACGACGGAATTTTTGACGAACGTCGTTTTTTTTTTCTCTGGGTCTTTTATCGCATTTACAACTGGGAATGTCTGAGGTAATGTTCGATCTGATGCTAGCATCGCGGTTTTATCATCGCACCAGCCGCCACCGCCTGAAAGTTCATCCACATATTATCATAGATTGATAGAAATCGCACACTGTGCGTTTTACGCGATCTTATTTGTAGCTCCCTCCTGCGGCATTTCAGAGTAACTATAACATGGGGTTCTTCAAAAGGGCTGTTATGTTAGAAGAGTTTTTTAGGGTCGGCAACGTACCTGTAATGCCCCTGGTGTTGCAGGTATCCAGCGACGGTGATCGCGTACCATCAGACGGCCCGTCAACTTGTTTGCCACTTATGGCATAAAAAAAAACATACATCTTGAGCATACTCTCATACGGAGCTAAGACCTGGAGATCGTATACACATACCTATACATCAAAAACGACATTCTTGTAGATTGAAATAGGCCAATGACAGTATGACTTAGTATTTTCGTCTTCTCAAAATAATGACTTTTACCTACACATTTTTTTTAATGTAGCTGTTTTAATTACATAATGTTTGCCTAGATAATTTAGGACCGATTTCACCATCAAAGTGAACGCGATCAACGCAAAACTAAACTGGTATAAAGTGGCTTATTGAGTTCAAAACGACAATTTGGGTTTCACCAACATAAACTGATCGCAGTTAAGTTGACGTTTTGAATTCAATAAGCCACTTTATACCAGTTTAGTTTTGCGTTGACCGTGTTCACTTTGATGGTGAAATCGGCCCTCAGGGCCGATTAGGGGTATACAGACCTGGGTTCATACGACAGTACCACTTAGTCGGCAGCTCGTAGCTATCCAGCACATCTGGCAGGAACCGCCAGCGCGCGCAGTCGTCGCACTGCGCCCACAATCCACTCTTGCGCCGCTTTTGCAGCCACGACAGCCTTTGACGGTGAGACATATCTGGCGCTGGCTGGCTCAGTGCTTCCTTGTATGTGCTGGAATCATAAATGGAAGTTGGTGCTTAGAAATACATCATCTGTGAAAATTTCAACTGGCTATCTATTACGGTTCCAAATATACAGCCGTTTAAAGGTAGGACGGACGGACAGACAGCGTAGGCTCAGTAATAGGGTCCCGAGGGTACGGAACCCTAAAAATGCTTGTGCCGATTAATATACCTAGTTACGGATAAGGTATGAGACTCATCTCATACATAGAATACGCGAGAATATTGAAGTCTCTTTTAGAACCTAAGGGCGTAATGTACCTAATGTAGAAAGTTTTTTAAGTAAGAAAAGTTAACATGTCATGGTATTAAATATAACCTATACCTATTATTGTTATACCTACTCAGATTTTCAATTACAACCATTCAAATATTCCGACGAACATTTCCAGTAGAATTAATGGAAATCACATAATTAGATGATGCGAATGGGAAATAAAAACAAAACATTGAAGGAAATGACAAGATATTAAGAAATTATGATATTCACCTGCTTTTCTGTGAAGGCGTCTCGGTGTCCGCGTCTTCAGCGAAAGTTATCATTTTTTTGGAAGTCTGCCCCGGGAGCTTCGGCGTCGTGTTTTCCTCTTGTAGCTGAAAATGCGTGTGATATAATTCAGCTCCACATTTGCCATCAAATGAAAATTTTCTTGTCACTTTCAAAGTATGGCGGTAGGCAGTTTTACAAAATTTATTCAATGAGAAAAAGGGTAGTGGTTTGTTTTTTAAGCTACAAAACTTTAAATTGCACTTTACCTGAGGTTGACGAGCTTCTTCATTGGGCTCAAAGGCTTTTTCAACAGGCAAATTAGCTTTTTCCATGGTCGGATCGTTTCAATCAACCGAAATCGACACTGAAAAATGGTGAAATGTGAATGATTTCCCGCCAACACGAAAAACATATTATCGGAAATAGAGTCGGTACCTATTTTATTACTAGACGATCATTGTCTATGATTTCAGTAGTGTTGTGTTGTATTCGCAGATGTAAATATCTGTGTAGTGTAATGGTTAGATTGGTAAAAAAATAGCAGAATGATGGATGAATGAAATAAATATTTTTCAAAACGTACGTAAATTTTAGTTTAGTAAAATTCACGTGAATAATCATAATAAAAACGGCTGTAGCTATATGATGCTGAAAGTGATCAGAAGCTTACGCCGATCGATAATAATATAAAATGAAAGTAAAGAAGTATGTAGGTATAGTCTTTGATAATAAATTTATATAGTTTGGATCTACCTTTAAACTCGAGCTAGTACCGAAAAAGGTTTGTCAAAAACTGAAGGGGCGAGGTAAACACGTATTACATACACTGACATATTCTTACAGTTCTACAAACTACTTTTTAGGGTTCCGTACCCAAAGGGTAAAACAGGACCCTATTAGGTACTAAGGCTCCGCTGTCCGTCTGTTACCAGATTGTTATGTATCTCATGAACCGTGATAGTTAGACAGTTGAAATTTTCACAGATGATGGTATTTCTGTTGCCGCTATAACAAAAAATACCACTACTACAAAAAAATCAGAATAAATTATGTATTTAAGAGGGCTCCCATACAACAAACGTCATTTTGACATACGAGACCTGCCTTGAATATTAGAGTAATAGACCTAGTAACCTTGTAAAGTAAAGGTAACAAGTTAATAATATTTTTATTGTCAATGGTTTAACTTTTGTTTTCGAAGTTATTTTTGTTGTATTTTTAAGTTAATAGTTAGTTAGTATATAAATAATAATAAGTTATTAGTATGTATTATACGCTTGAGTCATAAATGTAACGTATTGGATTTTTCTGTGATGTTAATTTTTAAGAAAATTAATTTAAAAAAAAAACGCGTTATCTTATACGAGCGATTCAAAAATCGGTCCCTAGCTTCGTTGGATGTTTGGACATTCGAATAATTTTTTTCACACCTCTAGAACGTCTGCAAAAATATCCATAGACAACTTTTAGTCATATTGAAAACTTTTAATATATCAAGTAACCTTTTTTTTAAATAATTTTAAGTCAACGTCACAATTAAATCAATTATATAAAAATTAAAAATAGTTTTTTAAACAAATTGCGTATAATTTATTAAGATTGGTCAATTATTTCCTTAAATTTTCTCATTAAACGGTACTCGGCGGAAGTGCGCATCTGTGTTTTCGGCTGGCTGCCGGCTGGTCGCCATATTTTCTAGCTAGCTAGAAAATAATTCGGGCTTCGAGGTTTTCCTCGTTATCGTTAAAAGGGAGTAATTAAACTCCCTTTTTGTGTTTCACGTTCAGTTCAACTCTATACCACCGCTTGGTAAACTATTTTTACTAAGAAAAATATTATTTTCTTTGTTGTGGATCAAACATGGCCTGTTAAAATGTCGGCCTCGTCGTACGTAATCTTTGCTCGCGGAGTATCCCGCTCAGCTGTTGATGTTGGAAGAATCCAGAATGGACAAAAAATCTTTAAATCGATCTACTCAACCACAGTCGAGGGCATCAGCCATCGACTGTAAAAAGAGTTCTGGTAAGCAACAGTTTTCAAGGTCAAAACAAAATGTCATTTTACTCACCAGAGTAGGCGTCGAGAGCTACTCATATGTTTTATTGCTTAATGCCTATCAACTATATGAATTCAACGGACCGGTTGTTTATGTAATAACTTTGATTTGGTAAACATTGCACACCAATCAATTCCATTATTTGTAAAACATTTTGACTTAAGTACCTATTAACATAGCAGATCTTAAAACAGCTTAACCTGTGTACATTAATTTCAGAATTGACACATAAACCTTGGCCACGTAACAATAACAAAAAACGCGATGGTGCTGGCAGTGCACCCAAAAATGAGGCATATCGCAAGAATGTGCCCTCGCAAAGGGGTAGAGGTCCAGTTGACAGGAGACCAAGACCGCGCAGCGGCCCTGGTTTTGCTGTGGGTGGAGCGCAGAACACCGGGTATGTTGTTTTTTTATGTTTACAAATAGCTGATTTTCCTGTGATTTTCCAGTTTTATCCCCCGACCATGGGAAGGTATTTCGATACCTCACATGTGCTCCCTGGGAGGTGCCAATCAAGTAACAACCATAACTTGGATAATTTTAGGCTGAGGTTAATTATTACCAGACAAAGTGCTGCCAAGGACTCACCGTTACCAGAAGAGGAAGGTTTCATAGTGGCTGCACTAGCTCTCATTGAAATATGCTAACAGCTTATTTTTTTATAAATCCCCAATACAAGAGCCAATAATCTTCAAATGGTTGAACAGATTTTCTTGAATCATAGCTAAGAAAACTCGATCAAGTCTGCTATCAAACAAAAAAAAAAAACAAAGTTGGTTTAGCCATTTGGGAGCTACAATGCCACAGACAGATATTAGCCCACGAAGAGGCCTGGAAGCTGAAATGGCAGTGGGCCTGTCCAATCTGTTGCAGAACCGATTCATCTCTTCGATCGTACTGAGGTGTTCTTTTTTTCTGTTTAAATTTAACTGTAAGTGAGTGTTGCCCCCATCCCCATTTGTGCTATACCCGTATGAAACAAAACTCCTTGTTCGCACGATTTGACGTAGTGTAGGTATTTTTATGACTGCCTTAATAACTTACTGGGAAAAATTTCATTGGCACTCCAACTAATAACCACGGTACACCAGTGTGCGCGGCACATACTTTGCAGAACACTGGACTAGGATGGACTGATAATGATGTAATGCTTACTTCTTTGCCAAGTTTCATGAATATTAGTACAGCGTTTTAGTTGCCAATGGACAGGGACAGACAGTTACTTTCATATCTAATAACTTTAAACAAGCAATTCTTGTATATATATTTATTTCATGTATCTCGGAAACAGCTCTAACGTTTTGGATGTTATTTTTTAAAAGCAAAGTTCAACTAGGCAAGGCTAGTGCACCTGTTTATAACATAACAAATTGCATTAATAATTTTAGTCATCCATCTATTATTCAATTTCAGGATAGAAGATGATGATGAGCCAGAAATTGGCTCAGTGTTTGTGCCCGGAAGCAAAAAACAGAACTTGAATCATTTACTGAACTTCATGTATCCGTCCCGTGGGCCGCCAGACCGCAGGGGAACACAAGTCCGTCGCCCAACCCAGCATCATCGCGTCTCTTTCAGACATGAGCATGACCTGTATCTTCGTGCATAGTAAGTATGACTATATTCAGCAATATTTTTTCATGTTTGAATATCTTTGTGCAACTTATCTTACGTAGTTTAATAGTGGTATCGTTATTTTCGTATTTTAAAGGTCATAGAATAGAATAGAAAACTCTTTATTGTTCACACCAAAAATTATACACGTACATAAAAACAACTTAAAAAACTAGTGAAACAATTGGCGGCCTTATCGCTATAAGCGATCTCTTCCAGGCAACCTTAAACATAGCAACTTATCAACTCGGAAACGGATCGTAACCGTATCAACTCGAGCCGTTCAGTATTCTTTGTATGAAACTCCCTACTGCAAAGCACACTTATCGGAATCGTAACGTAAACGACTCGTCTTGGGACAAGCTCGAACCGCGGCGCAGCGCGTGGTCAACCAGCGGTCCACGCGCTTATGGCTCGTCGTCCACGCGCTTACGCATCTCCATTAGCTGTAGTGCCAGCCAGGTCAACCAGCGGTTGGCTAGCCGTAAACGCGGCGTTGCCTAGCCGTAGCCGCGCTTACGTATCGGAGCTGCTGATCAGCTTTTGTTACGTGCTTACGTTATGTTACGCCTGTTTGACGACGAGGCAAAAGGCGATACGGTGACGATCCCTTTCCGGGTTGATATGTGTGCTATGACCTTTAGCCTCCTTTGGTAAACTTAGGTTTTTTGTTAAAAAATATCAAAGGACAGAAAAAAGTTGGTTTCACATTTTTTTTTTTTTTTTTTTTTTTAATCCCTTTTTTTTAAAGCAATCTGTCTTTTGAAGACAATAAGCTTTATTTTGAACTGTTGTCTTAAGTGACGCGTCTTGTGTGGAATACGCCCATTGACGCATCCATCCTCATAATTTTTCTTATTTTGTTAGGTCTTGGGGTATCTTCCTTTTAAGTCTCCTTGGAGGCCTTCTTGATATCAACATCTTTGCTAGTTCATTTGGATGATTTTGCAGTAGTTTTTGATATAAGTTAGGGCGTTATTTCTTATTTCTTCTTCCACTGTGGGCATTTCCAGGTCCTTGTGTAGCGTCTCATTTGTGACATACCAGGGAGTATGATTTATAGTATAACTTTTCTTCACACATGTGAATAAAACTGGCCTGTTTTGAAATTTGAATGCCATGCTATGAATTGCACTATTTCCATTTTGTTTATTTGCTTTGACAGCTGCCATAAAATTGTAATAATTATCAATAAAAAAACCGACTTCACAAAATTTGAAAAATATGCATTTTCGGTTCCTCATAATATTGTCATCAAAGCATCAACATTTTCCAGTTATTTTGATATAAAACCAAAACTACTGAACTGATGTTGATGAAATTTCTATGCTACCAATCTGAAATTTTATCAAAATCGGTTCAATAGTTTGGCTTTTAAATTAAAATTACTGAAAATATTGTTACCCGGATGACAGTGTGATCATCTAAGTAACCGAATTTGTGCATTTTATACTAATTTTGTGAAGTCGGTTTTTTATTCGAAGATAGTTAAAAACATGAATTAAAATATTTTCTTTTAATATTTCGCTGAAGTATATTTGGTTAGGTACTTGCTACAGTCTTATGCTCAAATACCTAGCGAAAGTGATCAGAGTTCATGGTTTTCATTCACTGAAGTGATAATTTTTTCGTTTCGATTAGAAGGGCTGTCAAGGCATTTTTGTAAGAAATCCGTTGTAGCCAGTTGAACACATGCAAACGATACGTCAAAATATAACTATAGGAAGGAATGCAGTAATTCGTCAAGATTAGTATTATTTCAAAAGGTTATGAACGCCATTTTGATAAAGTTTAAAATTGACCTTCTCGTGGTGCAATACAGTTCAGTTCCCCTTGAATTTTGTGCAATTATTTTGGTAAATGTTGCTAGTGCCAAAAAACTGCACGATTATTGTGCGGTTTATAATACTAGTAGAGAAATATAGACCGTATCGAAAATATACGTACGTCATTATTAAAAATTGTTCTATCTTAAACTGCACGAAAAGTGGTTGGTAAAAAATTTGAGTTAAAAGAGTTTTTCAACAATTTTGTTTATTTTAATTAACAAAAGTTGTGCAAGTATTAACGCATGTGATTGTGTTATACTAGTGAATTATTATCCTTTAAATAATATTAACATAAGTTCTTAAGTTTGCACGAGTGTGGGCAAACAATAGGAACAAAAAAAAAATATTTTCGGTATTGCCCCAAAACTCCGCACAAACTTAGCTAGATAAGTTTCCATGACCTTAATAGGTCATGCTTTGACCATGATATCGATTTAAGCTATGTTTAGAGCTCGTTTTATGTGACTTTAAATGGGTAGAAAAATAAATATTATTGGATAAGGTTAAATGCAATTTCCATGCGAAGCCATTAAAAATAAAAAGATATACAATACAATACAATACAATAAATAAATAATACAATACAATATTATAAAATTTAGAATGTGGTATCACAGCTAGTGATGGGAAAGTTTTGTGTGCAGTTTTAATTTTATCGATAACCTGTTAATGTTATACCTTATAAAATATTTTATGGTAAAACTTGCCCTAGTCGTTTAATAAAATTACAAACTCTTATTTAACATGCATCGTTGGTATGTCTGTCAGCTTCTCAATCAAAATTTGTAATCCATTTTTCAAGCATGTTTCAGTTGCACTAAGTAAATTTGATGTTTGTAAAATAATATGGTGATACTTAGCTGGCCTGATGATGGAGCCAGAAAGGCCATAGTAACCCCTCTACTACATACTTTTACTTATTACTCCGTCGTGTTTGGACTCGTTGAATTCATTTTGATAAGGACTATTAGACCAAAAAGACAAAAACAATATTTATTGTCTGTCTAATAATTCATAGATTTACTGACGACTTGCAGCGCCCCGTGGTTTCACCCGCTATCCTATAGGAACTGCTATTTTTTCGGGGTAAAAACTTGAGTCAATCCAGAATATAAGCTACTTCCATACCAAATTTTATTTTATTCCTTTCACTTATTACAGATTTCAGTGGAAACAAACATATTAATACGCAGACTTTCTTATTTATAATAATAGTGTGATAATGTTGTCTACATCTACATAATAAGACAAATGAATAATAACACAATAAAGTTTATTCTTCAAAAAATACTCCTAAAGTAGGTATTGACTATTGTAGGAAATGTTATCGATAAAATTATGGTAACCACTATTATTGTCAACGGCTTGTCAAAGACTTATAATTAAAACACAGTGAAATCACAAAATTATCAACAATTTAGACTTTACCGGTGATAGGAAATTCCTTCTTTTTTTTCAATTATAATCTTTACTAGCTCTACCACACGTAATTACAGCGCAAGATGGCATTGTGGATAAATCCGATTGAGAAGCATACGAATTCGAATTCAGTTAGCAACTGCGATGCGGAGTTTGACGCGTTGACGTGCATACTAATGTTCACTTGTATGCCTCGTAACAAATGTTCCATCTCTTTTCCGTTCTATACCCTTCTCTTTTATGTGTTTTCATTCAACTGAAATAACAATGTGAAAAGCCAGTGTATTTGGAGCTGTCAGATCAAATAAATGATTGGAAATAGTATAGTTTGTCATTGATCACCTTTTAGTCGATACATTTGTGTAAACATGTGCAATATTTAATTAAAAAATGTGCTTTTTCAGCTGTCAATTCGTGGTGAAAGAAAATGGCGATTACAAGGCGAATTTGTTGGATCCTGATGTGCCGATTAAGTGGGAACAAATTGAAGAAGTTGTAAGTATTTATTTATTTATAGCTGACCTGACAGACGTCCTGTCTTACGTCATTAAGTTTTACGAAATTTTCCCGTTTTCTTAGTTTTTAACCGACTTCTAAAGAGGAGGAAGTTATCAATTTGACTGTATTTTTTTAATGTTTGTTACTTCAGAACTTTTGACTGGGTGAACCGGGATGATACTTTTTTTATTTGAAAGCTGGTCTTTCCCATTTCAATTTGGTCCAGTTCTGATGAAGTCGGTTTTTATATTGATAATTACTCTTTCTGTATGAATACTAATAAAAAAACTAACAAACATTGCAAGTTAAACAAAAGCTAGTGCTAATGTGGATTAGTTGCTCGGGTACGTGAATGATGAACAAACAAACAAACTTTCCCATTTATAATATCAATAAGAGATATCCACCAGGGTTATTTTCTCTTTTTATTTATATTACACGGGAATTACTCACTTAGATTAAGCCGATTACTCCGACTATAATTTCAACCGCATTCGACGGTCTTTTGCAAGGTGCGCGCGCGCGCGCGGCTGCATCTCGCTTTGCATGAAACTATGTGTGAAAACCACACCAGTTTCCATAATAAAAAAGTTATTTCCCTTATTATTTATATTATATATATTTTTTTAATAAATTTATTTGTTTATAGAGGATGTTCGTTTTTATTTATTAATTAATTAATTTGTTTTTAGAGGTTGACTAGTTTTTGAAAATAAATGAAGAAAACTTTGTGGTGTATATGGTCAAAGATTAGGTTAAATATTTTTACTGTGACATGGTATTTAATATGCCAAAAATTATAAAACCCTGTTTAAAAAATAAGACTGTAAAGCCTCGACCGCTGCTTGAGTAATTGGTGGCAAATTTTTGGCGTAACCCTCAGTGCGCGAGCCCAACTCACATTTGGCCGGTTTTTTTTTCTGTATGGTTTTGTAGCTATGATGATAATAAGTGTGAAAAAAAGGTCATGTATAATTTCTCAGGTGGTTCGTAGCACGGGTCGGTCGGAGTGCCCCATCTGCCTGGGTGCGCCGGTGGCAGGCCGCGTGGGGCTCTGTGGACACGTGTACTGCTGGCCGTGTGTCCTCCACTATGCAGCTGCGCATGAAAGACAGCCGCCGCCATGTCCTGTCTGTACAACGCCGCTACAAGTCCATGATATGAAACCAACCAGGATGGTGCAGTGGGACTCGCCTGCTGACGAGGTAAAGAGTAATCATCATCCCTGAATAACTTACTGCTATACATATGCTTCACTTTAAAGACTGTTGCGTGCTGAATATTAAAAAACTCGCATACAGCTTTACTTTGTTTTGGCCAAACCAGTTAAAAGTTAACAAACCTGCGGTGTTCTCCCGGTCCCTGAAATAGCTTTGTTGTGATTTCGTTGTTGAGAAAGAGCTTGCATGTTGTTTAAGTTAGCACAATCTCATCCAAGTTGAACTCAATGGCATACTCCTCGTCTAACCTATATGTAAACTCTATCCATCCAATGATTGCCTGCAAGTGATTGCTTTTAGTGATAAGGCTGCCACTTGTGGCACTAGCTCTTAAGTAAACTCCAACTCTCAATAAAGAGTTTCTGTCTATTTACTCACCCCGGTGGGAAATGTCGGGCATTGAATTCATAGAGCTGACCTTTTATGGTCTAACTCTAATATATGTTTACCACTTCTGAGAGTATCTTCGACCTTGACTTGTCCTTAAATAAAAAGAATAAGATTATGTTCTCAACAAAATCAGCAATCCTATGCAAAATTTCAAACATTTGACGAAGGTGTACTGGTCCTAGGTGGCGTACGTTTACTTGATTCTGCCACTCGCTCGAACTGGGAGAAGGCAGCAAACAGACGTGAATTTCAAAGTATAAAGAAAGGCAAAAAAGTTCTAGAAATAAATGTATATGATAACTCAAGATTAAACCTTGTGTTCACCGTGTATTTTGCAGGTAACAATGCGTTTGGTCCGTCGCTTACGTGGGTCGACGACGGTGGAGATAGCACCAGCTCGTGGAAAGGTGGATACCTCTCCGGAACATATCTTGCCGCTACATGACATCAATGACTCGCCTTACTGCAAGCTCTTTTCAGCTAACAAGCAACAGGTTTGTTAATATATTAATTTACTAGCTGCGACCCGCGATATCACCGCGTGGTGATGAAAAATTGTGATGATGATGATGACGATGACGAAAAATACTTTACGACCTATTGTCATACCTACCAAATATACATATAAAAATTCATAAAAATAGGTCGAGCTGTTTCAGAGGAGTGCGACCACAAACACCGTGACACGAGATTTTTATATATATATAGATTTATTGAGTGACTGTGGTGAAAGATGTTGCTTGCTTGAAATGGGAACAGACTCGTGCCAGAAGGCTGTTAGGGCTTGGTGATAGCCAGTGGTAACGGGGATATAGAAATGCCACATTTACTTCAATTTAGACGTTATGTTGCTTGCATAGTGTTCAATGTCGCTTGTCCGCTAGAGCATCGTAGCACTGGCATCGCACGGCGTTGAACTCGGATCGCGGTTGCCTTGAACTAAACAAAAAGTCTGCTCAATGCTTAGCGTGCGCCGAGTTTTGATTCGGACATTGTTTTTGGCACGATTGTGACTCATTGGTATTTATTCTTGATGGCAAAAAAAAAAAACTAAATCTGCTTAATACCATGCCTTTTCTCAACAGGTGCAAGACGTCCTAGAAAGGGAGAAGACAGAAATTGAAGCTCAGATATTGGCTGAAATTGACACAACCGAAATCGTATTCATGGAGCAAGCTCTAAAGATGCTTAAAACAAAGAAAGAAAAAGACATTTTTATTGAAGAAACAAAAATTGAACCCACACCTATAGACGAGGTTCCTATAATATATGAGAAGCAGGAAATTAACGGGAACAAGATGGACTGGTTTGATGTAACCGAGGAAGGAGCAGCGGCCATCGAGACTGTACAAAACCAACTTGAAGATTTGACCATTCAGTCCAACTTGAATCCTGATGCACCTGAATTCAGTCAAAATGTTAATCAATGTGATGATGAATCTGAAGAGTTACTTCTGACTGAAATTGAGTCATTGGAGACTGAAAAAGTGTTGGACAATACCCTGACTGATATTGATAAGCAGAATCAGGCTAAATACTTTTACTTCTATCAAGGTAAGAACTATGTTGAACATCAAAATTGTCTTAATTGTAAGAACACAGTTATGCGGAAAGGGTGTACTTTTTTCCAAGACGACCGCAACAGGGCCGCCTGATGGTAAGCAGTCACTGTCTCCTATAAATACTTGTAACACCAGTGGCATCACAAATACGTTGCCGACTCTTTAATACTATTAACTCGCCTTTTAAAGAACCCCATGTTGTAGCTTCTCGGCATCATTGCGGAAGGTAGCACATTCCACATTTTGCAGGTGTGAGGCAAGAACACAAACTATAGGCGGAAACTTATAATTGGTCCAGTCACCAAATCTATTTTTAAGTTATACTATTAGGCTGTAAGTTTCGTAGTAGTGTAGCGATTTCCACTGATCTCTGATATGTGGATGCACTTTCAGGCGGTGACGGCTGATGCTATGATAAAACCGCGACGCGGGCATCTGATCGAATCGAGTTTTTCAGAAAACTAACACTGAACATTGTAAATGCGATAAAAGATACAGAGAGAACCAAGCTCGCTACGCATGTTGAGCTGCTCTAGGTGTTCGGTGAGCTTGGGATCATCGACAATTCTGACAGCTCTACGCTGCAATGCAGTAAGAGCCAAACGTAGCCAAAAGAGATCCGATATGCTAAACCTTTTTTTCTATGCCTTGAGAGAAGCCTACATCGAACAGACTAAGATAGGCTGATTATGATAATGAAATTTCATGCAGAATAAATACTTTCGCATTCAGAACTTTAATGCGACGCAAACCATTTCTTACTAGGTTCAAACTGCTTGCAAGATTTATGCAAAGGAAGGATAAAGAAGAACTGCACACTATCACCCCTTCCTCGTGGAAATTCCAAAGATTCGTACTCTGTGATTTGGGTCATTTATGATATGTACTGCCCAAGAATGGAATTCCTTGCCGTCCTCCTTGTTTCCTGAGAACTATAATCTAGGCAACTTCAAGGCTAGAGTGAATAGATTTCTTCTAGATCAACGTGTTCCATCCTCAGCCACACCGTTGCTTACCATCAGGCGAGTTGGTGGCCAAACATAGACCTGATCTAAATAAAATGTAATTTGTATTTGTTTGCTCCCAGCTGACGATGGGCAACAAGTGTTCCTGAATAGCCTGAACGTGCGCGAACTGAACGCGTCGTGGGGCTCGCTGGCGGCCGCACCGCCTCTCATCCGCGGACGAGTTTTACACCGCGAGACACTGCCTCTAAGCGAACAAGTATGTTTTTACTTATACCCGGAAAGGATGTACTAAGTCAAAAGGGGTCCATAGTAAGATAAGAAAAATTTGAAGGTATAACGCTTAATAAAAGACCACAAAAACAAGAAAAAATATTATCTAGGTTTTTTAATAGGCAGCCTTATCGCTTAAATTATGTATCTACATAAATAGTACCCATAATAATGATTTTTAAATAATTTAAAATCGGACTAATGTAGTACTGGCCCAGACTAATATGCCGTTCTTCGAACTCCTCAACCCAGCCCAGAAGAAAGCCATTCTGGTCGTAATGACGGTAAAGAAATCTGGGACACGTGCATCGGCGAACATGCCCGACGCGTTTCAATAACGAGCTACTTATGTTAGCAGCCCAAGCAGGTAGACGCGGCGTGGGCTTGCAACCACTCGAGATTGTTTCGACCCCTCATCTATTTTAAGTATGTTACATCTAAGTAGGTTAAGATTTTAAAAGGCATTAAATAAGCTCATGTCCTTCTGAGCGGACCTCTACATCGGTTTTTAATTTAATCATAATTTTAATATCACCATCGCGACGCTCCCTGAATCTTGACTAGCTTTTCTTATGAGGATGCAAAAATCATCATTGTATTGCATACTTATGGTATGAAACTATAAAAATCTGCGCCCCGCGGTTTGCTGTTACAACCACGTGGATATTCCCTAAATTTTTCGGGAATAAAAGTATCTTATGTCAAGCCCTGGCTCTCCTAATATCTATACAAAAAATAACCACGTCGATTCATTGCTGTTGCTTGCGTTAAAGCAAACAAACCGACACCAAAGACTTTCTCATTTATAATATTAGTATGGCTCTAAGGCTCAATTTTCTACTTTATTTTTACATAATTATGCTAAATAGATTGATAATAAAGTTTGGATTTGCCTTAAACTTACTTCACTTCTTGGTTTTATGGCTTCTGCGACTATAGTATCACAATTCTGCCAATGTCCGTTTGTGAAATGCGAACTAATAATATGCACAGTGTTGTTCACGAATCTTCTGTTGAATAGTGAGCTAGTACCGAAAAAAGTTACCAAAAATTGAATGGGGCGAGGTAAACACACTGACATATTCTTACTAGTTATACAAATGCACACTTCAATATTGAGTGGCACACCAAAATGGAATCGAATGGACGACCAAGGGGGGGGGTGTAAAGGGAAACTGTAATGCTTCCATTTATATTTTCTTTTCCAATTATAATTATTTTATTTTATTGTTTCTCTTTACAGACTAGAAAACACATGCCGTGCACTGCACATCTGCCCCTCCATTGCTCCTTTGATATAGTGGAAATGGACCTGCAACCACCTTATGTTACTCTGGAAGCTTTACAAACTTTTGCAGGTATTGCACCTGTGTTGAATTTAACTTGCAGGTTGATTTCTATTCACAAGTTTGCCAGAGAACTGAGAACATAGCTCAGCACATTAGAAAGCTAAGGTGGAGTATATTATATCTAGGGTTACCAAATTAGAATAGTCCTGGCATAAAGCCGAATATTTCAATAAGTCTGTAAATTTTAGAATGTCGAATCGACGAAGTTTTTTTAACCGACCAAAAAGGAGGGTGGTTCTATGTTCCAGTTTTTTGTGAAGTGAAAACTTCTATTATAGGCGCGTTGAGCACTTTTCGGGCGAACAAAAACAGTGAAACTCGCGGCATCGTCACGCTATACCGTGTATTTTAAAACAGCGCCATCTCTTGTAGAATAGGTGGATTATTACTTAACGTTTCACTTCTGACGTGCAGTCCTATGGCGGAAGTGTTTTTTTTTTAATGTATGTTTACCGATTTATCGGCCAACAGTTAATCGGTTAAAAAAAAACTGTTTTCTTTTAGCATACTTCCAATTTGGTCCCATTGTCATCGAGTCAGGATCTTCAGTAGAATCAAGATTTTTTTATTTTATTTTATTTATTAAGGAACAGCAAACAGCCATATTATGAAATGTTACAACAACATGGATATAGATTAATAAACTTAATAATAATACAGCCCACAGCACTATTACTTACAGAATTATACAAATTTACCGCTAGAAGTAGTTGACTTGCAACACAAATTATTTAAATACATATTTTTTTATTTAAGCCTAAAACACAAAAAAAATTATAATGCCTTTGAAAAGTTTTAACAACTTAAATAATAATAACATTATTGTTACAAAATATAGAAGTTTATAACGAGGAGAGCTTTTGAAATACTGCTGCTTTAAATTTACCAGCAGTGCAAGCAAAAAAGCAAATTTTAATCGATTAATAATAACCCTTGTTTAATATTTATTTGTAACCTTCCCAGATGAGCTGGATCGACGCGCCCGCCACCGCGCGCGTGTTGAACGCGACGAGCGGCGGCGCGAGCGCGCGTACCGGCGCGCTATGGAGGGTCCTCCCAGGCCAGACTTCACCTCCGACCTGGTGTTCCCTCCCGCACAGCCGTCCTACTCCAGCCCCCCGCTGGACCCCTCGCCGCTGGCTACCTTCGAAGCCAGTCCCTCTACTAGCGTGGGCTCGCCGCCTTCTGGACTCTCCTTTGCTAAGGTTTGTTTTGTTACAGCTTTTTTCACAAACTTCCAATAAGCCGATAGAGCTAGTTTTTGTCTTATTTTAACGAGTGTCACTTTTCGTTAGCACCTAGATGATGGATCTTCATAGATCATAACTTGTTGGAATCATTTATAATGCAGAAGTTGATAACAGCTGAACCTGAACAATAAGTTATTTTTTATGCCGTAGGTGGCAAACACGCTGACGGGCCGCCTGATGGTAAGCGATCACCGTCATCCATGGATACCTGCAACACCAGGGGCATCACAGATACGTTGCCGACCCTTAAAGATTCTATTATCAGCCCTTTTGAAGAACCCCATGTTATAGTTACTCGGAAATTACCAGGGAGCACCGCAATGAATGGTTGCTTTTTCCATTTTTAAGATATTGTTGAAATGTTTTAGTAAAATCTTGCAACGCTGAAAGTCCCACACTGTCGGGTTTTTTACTTCTTTTAACCATCTCTCAGGGCTGGAAAAGCCTCGACAACACCACTAGGAGGATACCATCAGGAGACTGGCATGCCTGTTTGCCGCTCTTTTAGAAAAATCCTCGTATCTTAGCACTTTATACCCAAATCAATACAACTGGGTGTGGGTGTTGTGTGTCATCTTTGATGTTATTGTATTGTGACAGATGGCGAGCACTAGCGGCACATGGCGCGTCCGTAAGACAGCGTCCCCGCCTCCAGCGCCTGCGCCGGCAGACGATGAGGCTTCCGCCCCTCGCGCCCTGAGCCTCAGCGACGCCATCGAGGCCGCTTTACACGCCGCACCCTCACCATCTGGGAAGAAAAACAAGAAAAAACAAAAAGTGCTCTTTGCGACCGGCATGCAGCGTACTGCTTAATTCTCTTTAATTACATGGGCCATCCATAAACGCTAATTCTTGTCAGAATGTATGTCGTACGGATGAAACTCCAGTGAACTTGCATTAGATGGGGGCTAAATAGCGGGCTATCCCATTTGCATAGATTGTTTGTATTTTGTTTTGCATAGAATCTGGCAGCAATTAACAAATATTGATGGCCTTTATTCTACTAACCCAATTGTTTCATACTTTCAGGTATCAGATATCTCACAAAAGCCAGTGAGCCTTTATCTGAGACATATTGCCCACTCTCAAGTTCACTCTTTTAAACTTTGCATGTACAACTGACACACACTATGAAGTCCCCACTAGGTCACATTTCGTCGCAACTTGGTTTCGGCCCTAGTTGCGAACTAAAAATATTTCAGATACATAAACCTGAAGTCACAGAGCATTTTATTGCTTCTAATGCCATAGTGCAGACAAGCTTTTAGGCAAAACTTTTATGTTACAATTGGATTAGCAGATAGGATCGCGTGTCAGTCATAGCTACTAATTTGGGAACACAGAACCTTCATTTGTTGTGTCGTAAACAAAAACTTGCCTTGATGTCTACTTGTTAGGTGTTGTAGTTTACAATTTTGTCCAATGTGTTCATTATGTCTTTGATAGACAATTTTTTATTTATATTGTTGCATCACAACTTCGATTGTGATAATGGCCGTCAATTATTATAAAGTAGCCAACAGACGTGACGGATTTGGTTAACCGCCGTCCAACCAACGGGAGAGTTTTTTTTTGTCAGTTGAACTTGCAGTGGCCATCTTGATAAAAATCTGTGATTCAAAAATTGTTTTGAAACATTTACAATAATAAAGATAATGTCTAACCGTCTTTTTATTAATATATTAATTATGCGCAAAAAATATCTTTAAATTCGTATTTTTTATTTAAAAATGTGCATGCAAAAAAATGTGAACCAGGCTCTTAATACGCGGACTGCCACAAATCGTGTATACCCGTGTTCTCAGAAGCACTAAGTCCCGCGCGGTGCGTTATTCGTGCTAACCCTAATGATACAAACATCGAAGATGACTGAACTTGGAAGTTCTGTGTACTGAAGGATTTTGTTAATTCGTTTTTAAGTTTCATAGGTTTGCAAATAATTGCACAACAAAGTATTTTGCTTGTTAAAAGTGAGGTAATATTTTTATGGAAGATGTGACGTATCTATTTTATTATCGTGTGGAATACTGGATGTTCAAGAATTTTATTGGAAGTTAAAAGTTTTGGTTGTTTTACTTTTAGTAGCAGTTATTGAAATAACAAATAGATGTGTACCCAATACCCATTGATTGACAATTTGTAACCGAAATTGAAGTAATACTTTGCTTTTCTATATTGTATGATTGTATTGTACCAATGTGGTTAAATAAAGGATATTGAACGTAATTATGTGTTGTTTCATATTAGTATTAAAATACACAGATTTTAGTGTTTTTTTCAGTGATGTAGGGTTTTACGGACTAAACCATGTAAATACATAGTTGCGAGAAGAGAGCAGTGCAGCTGCTTTTGTAAATTTTAGAGTCCCAAATACTCGTATGCCTGGGCCAGTTGTAACTGTATCGTGTCAATATTCCTAAGCATATTGTCACTGACCTAAGCTCACTGACCTGGGCTGGGAACATTGTTTAATAAAAAAATCCCCTGCTACTCAAGCAAAGGAAAATTGGGTGGGACAGAATGGAACGAATGGGGTAAAGTACAAATAGATCCCTTTAGATCTTGCAAGGTTTATTCCCCTCTCGTCACTTGCAATAACCACTAGACTCCAACGGTGGAGCCAAAGCAAATTCTTTCTCTTGACCCACCAGTGGTCCATACGTTATTTCTGAATAATCGAAGAAAAAAAGACCAAATTTCGTCATCTAGGGTTCTACTCAGAATAATAGAGCTACAATAGCTTTCTACTAATTCAGTCTCCAGAAAAACATTTCCAACATCCAAATAGCATGTGCAACAAAGAGTACTTGATGTGCAACCACAGGTGCAACGTAATAAATATTGAAGGTTGATGGAGGTCCTCAAGTTGCCTTTTTGCTAAATTAGGTTTAACGTCCTTTCTTAATGGACAAAAACTTGAAATTATAATACTTGACACTGGTTAGTTAGAGCACAAGAAGTCGACGCCAAAAACCTTTCAGGAGCTGAACAATTTCATGTCACTGTCAATGTCATTCAATCAGCTGCACTGCAAGCATGTGTCACTGGAGCGTGCTTGTAATGTTAATGTTGTAAATTGTTTTTTAGTAATTTATTTATTTTGTGGTTAACTGGTGAGGAAATGACAGCGAAAATATGGTAATACGCGTACAAATAAAATAAACTTGTGTGGCCAAGTACTGCAAAAATTATTTAAGGCATCTAATATGACATCACATAAAGACTACGTCTTCGAACCGTTTAAGGTTACTGAAGTAAAATACCGAAGTTTTGACTGTCCTAGGCCTCGTAGTGGGCACCGAATCGCTTGCGATGAAAACCATGTGTATTGTTTCGGTGGCTATAACCCTTCGCTACCCCTCACTAGTATTGAAAGAGATAACCCAACTTGGAGTCCGCATCGCCCACTTTTCAAAGAACTGTGGAGTTTTTCAATAACAAGCCGCAAGTGGACACATCACAAAATCATCGAGAATATGCCCAATGAGCTCGCATCCAACGCTATGTGCGTATATGGGAAATATCTGATGGTATGTACCATTATTTTTAAACAGCTGTCACAACAAAAACTATTTGAAACTGTATGTCGTATGCAAGACATTCCTTCTACATAAATTGTATCTACATACTCTATCTCAATCACTAATTATGTTTATTTATCTAAATGTTACCTATTTAATACTTGTACATTTCACTAATTGCATTACTTAGGGGGTCGACTGTTAATCATGTAAGGTTATTTTCTAGCCATTTTTACCCGGTCCTAGAGTGTTTTTCATTTGTGACCTATGATGCTAATAGGTAGTGAAACACTTGGTTGAGAGCACGATCAAATGAAACAAGATCTGTCATACAAGTGATACAAGCCTATGTCACTATCCAGTTGCCACTTCATTGCAACAAACACAGAAATAGGAAAACAAATTTACTTACAATAACTTATAGTTACAATTTAAGTCGTGAGTGAATTGGGTTTCTTCTAGGCAAATATGCTCCATCGTAGACCGCATCATCGTTTAAAATCAGGCAAGGTGAAGGTCAAATGCAAGCCAATTAAATTATTTAAATGTTGCCGTGACAAAGTCAACTCTCACGCCTCAATGGCCTTTGTTGCGTCACTTGAACAAACTCTTCGTCCAAGTTGCATCACAACTTTTAAACTCTTTTTTCTAATTCTGAATGTGCTTTTGTAAAAGACGCCCTTAATTACAATCTTGCCTTATGTTTGGCTAATACTTAAGTAATTTAATTCTCACCTTAACTTTTCAAATTAAAGCAAATCAAATTATTATTTGTCAGAACATGCTACACATACATATAAAGTAGCATAAAGGGTCGTAAGAATGGAAACGTATCTCATGTCCTTGCCCGGTACGGTGTACAAATGTTAGAAGACAATAAAAAAATTACCAGTTGGCCTATTATAAAAAATAAGAATGTGTCCAATAACACATATCTTTATTGTCTTTATTGATGATGAGCAATTCAAACTTATAGTAAAGGAGATACAATTTTCAATCTCGCTTAATCCGATAGGAGTTGACTTTACCATGCCGCCTTGACTCTCTAGTTAGTGTTTTGTCCTAAGTCAATCACATCTATATATATATCTAAACTTGTTTTTTTTCAGATATATGGAGGTACAGGCGAACCATTTGGCCATAAATGCAGCAACGATGTAATTGTCTGGCACACAAATCAAAATGAGACAAAGCTGGGTATTTTAGACGTTGTAGGAGGTAGACCACCCGGTCAGTATGGACAATCAGTTTTGTGCCATAATGGTTATTTCTATACTGTTGGTGGTACCAATGGGTTTGCGTATAACTGTGATATTTATAGGTTAGTATGTTATATGTGATATCTTCCAAAAAACTGCGTATTTGTAGATTTTCTATAGTTTTTTCCCAGTGGCCCAAGTATAGGGTAATGTATGTTTGGGTTTATATATGACTGGCACAGACATACATATATTTATTATAATACTGGGCACATTAGGATAATAGGAACCCCCCCCCCCCCCCCCCCCTCCCCTGCCTATGACTTTGACAGACCACTAAGCAAGTAGGTATTGTAGTCAGTCATTATCCTTTGTTTTTTTTTTCGAAATAAATATGTTTTCGGTAATTAATATCGGTTATCGTTTGGTGATCTGGGAGAAAGTAGGAATCGTGGGGCCCTGGGCAAGTGCCCAGAATGCCCAGTGGGAAAGAGGGGCCTGTTTACATGGAACGCTCTTGGGCTTATGAGGGCAGAAATGACGCAAATTTTAAATAAATAACCTATAATAGAAACTGATTTGTTGCAGGCTAAATCTACAAACATTGACATGGGAGGCACTATTTGTTGGCACGGGCCAAGAAGACGAACCTCTCGGCAGGTACCGACATGAAATCATACGAGACGGCAACAAATTATACATCATCGGAGGCGGGACCGGAGAATGGGCCTTCGAGCTCATGGAAATACCAATGTTCGACTTAGAAACGAATACGTGGAAGATCATAATGGCTAAAGCTGATGAGAGTGGAGAAGAACCTTTGACTCCGTTCGCCAGGAAGTGCCACAGTGCAGTGCAATTCAACACTCCAGAGGGTGTTCAGGTATTTGTGGCCGGAGGCTCAGATGGACATTCCGTTTACAGCGACATTTGGAGGCTCAACATCTCTAACATGCAGTGGACGCTTATGAAAAAAACAGTGCTACCTAACCCTTTATATTTCCATTCGTCCGCAGTGACCCCTTCAGGTTGTATGTATATTTTTGGCGGTATCGAACCGAAGAATGATTCGGCCGGTAGAAATAACATCCTTTATAAAGTGTGGGTGTGTGTACCGAAATTGAGTGAAATATGTTTTGAAGCTATCTTAAATTTCTATCCAGATTTAGAGCAAGTAAATAAGGAAGCGCTGTTACGTTTTGGCATTCCAAAGCATTTGGTACAGAGGGTACATCCGCCGCGAAATTAATTTATTAATTATGTTAATATTATTTAAAATTTTGCTGTAAGCAAATGTTTATTGTGTTCAGTTTTGTGTGCATTATGTTTTTCATTGCATATTTTGTTTTAAGTTCTGTATATGTATCTATGAAAATTATTATAAAATAGTAATGTAAATTTAAAATGCATACTTCATTTATGAATTTACAATTTTAAATCATAGGATGTCGTTTCTCTTGTGAGGTTTTCTAAACTTTTAACAGATCTGAAAAATTCCCATTCTATTTGCATGCATCAAAAATGAAGAGAGCATACGATACGTAATTATCGTCATAAATATCGTGTCAAATTAAATATCGTGTCAAATTCGATACAAAATGTAAATTTATAAATTGAAGTTTGTATGAAATCGATACTTAAGTGTATGTACTATCATACAAAAGAATCAATGGCATAGCTTGACATTGCTGGTTACATTTTATTTTGTGGTATACCGAAATAGTCGCGGTAAACGCTCAACTTACTACTATTTTAGAAAACGACTGCTATATGTATTCTGATAAAGCTTAATTCGATCCCAATCATGACATACTTATATCAGCTACATACACCGACGATTTGCGGACTTACGACAGAACCAACGTTCATCGGTGCAAGGTCTTGCAACGTGTAATAAATAGGGCATTTGACTATTTTTACGAAACCATCTCAAATTGTCTATAAAATAATAATAAAGTAATAGTCTTATATAATAATAAAGCAAATTAGAGAATTAATTCTCAAAAATTTCAGTAAGTACATATATGCATTTTAAATTGACAATCAAAATTAAAATGATTAAACTACCGCGTAAACGCTATTTGACATTTATAGAGCCACGCGACTTTGGTGACGTCACAAGCAAGCAAACAAGTTCTTACTCGCTATACAATTGTTGCCTCTAATACTTGCCTGTGACGTCATAAGGACATTCGACCTCAATCGTTGGTTGGGTTCAATGTATTTTTTTTGTCTTTACTGAAAATCAGAAAATTAATTTGGAGTTTTTAGCAATCAAATAATTTGTTTATTTTTAAAATAACTCCAGTATGAATCATATTTTTAACCGACTTTCAAAAATGAGGAAATTCTCAATTAGACTGTTTTTTATTTTATTTTAAATTTTATGTTTGTTACTTCAGAACTTTCGAATGGGTGACCCGTTTTTGGTGATTCTTTTTTTATTTGAAAGCTGGTGCTTGCTGTGTGGTCTTATTTTAAATATTGACAATTATTAATACAGACAAATACTCTATTAAAATTAAAGTAATAAAGTTCATGCATCGACTCTAGTCCGATAAATAAGCGCAAATCGTGGTGATTAAAATAATCCTGATAAGACGACGTAACCTGAGATATCTCAGCGGATGTATCTTGAGACGAATAGTCATTCTCTTAATTTATTGTTGGCTTTATTTATATTTAAATAAAATAATGACACGTAATATATTAAATGTAAATAAGTATTGTCGGAATAAAAACACTGACTTGCAATTGTACCTATGTGTTTATTTTAGTTCCTTTATTATTTCGATCGATTTCGCTATAAAAAAATTGCAAGGCTATCCCACTCTATTAGATTTCTGCATTTCTGCTAATGGATAATGACACAGACCTAAAATTATGCTAAATCTATGGATAATGATTCCTACAATCTGTCATAATAACTTCTTTCACTTTCCTTCCAAAAAAGAAAGCACCAATAGAAGAAAAAAAGTTATATTATTCATCTGATAGGTCGTGTTAGCTGGATGATTGATTCCGGTCGGGATAGGATAGGAGTAGTAAAATGTCTACTTCGCATAGGTACTTTTAATGCAGCTGGTAAAAGTAACATGGAAAACCTCTTAACACTGGTAGTTAAGAATTAGGAGTAACTGTGCCAAGTTTATAGCTCATACGCGCACTTGATTCCTTCGTCAAGGGCAAGCGGCAGCGGTCGGTGAGTCGTCGCAACAAGTGGTAAGCGCGTCGGCGTAGGGCGTCGGGACGTGCGCCCGGTGGCATTTCGCGCCAATTTGCGCCCGCAGTGATGGGACGCGACTCGCGGGCGGGACACGCTCGCGCCTTCCGCCGCCGCTCGTGATCCGAATGCGGATAACCGCTAATGCGAAGTTTCTAACATACGAATTTCAAAAATGCCACCGAGAAATTTCTTAAACAAAAAAATAAGCGGTGCCGTTTTCGAAACTGAGGATATGTCATGCTGGGAGATGTGAGTGAGGGTGTAAAGAATGATGGAAGAGATGGTGTCGTCGACGCTGGCGGCGCCGCACCGCACGCCGACACCCGAGCTGCACGCGGTCTACACGACCTTCGAGATCCTGGTGGCGCTGGTGGCGGTGGTGGGAAACTGTATGGTGATCTATGTGTTCCGCCGAGACCGGCGGCTGAGGCGGCGGACGAACTATTACATCGTGTCATTGGCAACTGCGGACTTTCTTGTCGGACTCTTGGGCATACCGTTCGCGATTCTAGCCTCAGTGGGACTGCCGAGGAATCTCCACGCATGCCTGTTCACAGTGTCTTTGTTAGTGATGCTGTGCACAATAAGCATCTTTTGTCTGGTGGCCGTTTCCGTGGATCGTTACTGGGCTATTCTGCACCCGATGTGCTACTCCAGAAATGTCCGCACTAGAACTGCCATATGTAAGTTCATCTTTTAGATTATAAAATTGAAGATATTTTTTCCACAGTAAGAAGAAACTTGAAAATTAACTCTCTAACTGTTAAATCTCTTAAATAGGTAAACTAGGATTCTTCAGACACGTAACTAATTTAGACTTATTTAGTGGTTCAGGGCTTCAGCCATCCGAGTTCCATCTTCAGGTTTCAGCCCTAAACTAAGCACGAGGCTTGTGTCTTTGACCTGGAGTGCGAAGCTACGATAGAGTTTCGTTGCGTTTACATTCCTTTTCATACAGTTTCTGTGATAATAGGTAGAGTACAATGAAAAGTAACTTAAAAACAATCAAAAAGTAAACAAGATTGACAAACTAGTGCAAGGTTAACAATCTTTGTGGCCTGGGAATCGTCCTGAAGAAATAGGTCCATTTTTATTTTAGGTAGGTAGGTACATGCAGTTTCTGTGATAGAAGATTACTACAATTTAAAGGAACTTAATAACAAATAGTACCTAAACAATAGATTGAACTAGCGCAAAGTTAACACCTGTTGATAATTTTTTTGACCTTATCCCCCCATCGTAGTTTTACCATCGAATCCGGCTGCCATCGCCAGAAATGCCATCCACACATCACATACGCGTGGAAGTCTCGCACTGTTCGATTTAATCGTCTGTTTCTGCTACGTACCTGTAAGTTGTGTAATGGCTTACCACCTTCGGTTTTTCCTCCGAAGTATAATTTGGACTACTTAAAACGAGGGGTGAATATAGTCCTCAAAGGTAGGCAACGCACTGCTAATGCCCCGGGTATTGTAGGTTTCTATAGGCAGCGGTGGTCTTACCATCAGGTGGCCAGTAGCTTGTTTGCCACGTATGTAAAAAAAAGGCTTTGTTGCCAGGGAATTATACTGAAGAATGTTAATTTTAGATTTAAAGGTTTTTATTTAATAACACATGAGACAACATTCTCACGTAGTAGATAAATATTTTTTTTATTTCCTAAAACTGTACAATGGTGAAGTAGGTAATTCATGGTAGTCTCAACAGTTTGTCAACAACGTGGACGTCCACGTTGTACAAGGTACAATATTATGGTGGTTAAAATGCATCTAACTCAATAAAATTTACATTAAATTGCCAATTACTACCATGTTTATCATCATTATCCTTAAATATATCCTTAACTCATTAAATTAAAGTTGTAATTTTTGGCCAGTGGGCAAGGGAATGTTAAGATAGAGAATAAATAATGATGAGTAGGTAAACCTATTTACCTATTTTATTAACTGAACTTCAAAAAAAGCGAAGGTTATCACCTTATATGTCACGTTTTTTATGTTAACCGACTTCTCCGCCATTTATAAATTGATATTGATGATTTCTTTTTTTTGTTTGATAGGCCATACTTCAGCGATGGTCCCATATAAATTTCATCAAAATCGGTTTAGTAGTTTGGTTTTTAAATCAAAATAAGTAATACAAATACAAAATATTTATTTGTTCTTAACTGAAAAAAAAACTTGTCCAAGTAAATTAACTGCGTATTTACTAATTTTGAAGTCGGTTTTTAATGTGATACACTTGTGTCATAATAGTTTGTTATTAATTAATGTTAACCTAGTTATTAATTCGGCGAAACTTATCAAAATTGACTGTTTAATGATTTTATTATCTCCATAGATTACGGAATGGTAAATGAAAGTCGCTATTGGTTTTTACTGTGGCTGTGGGTGTTCGTTATTTGAATACAATAGCCATCGTTACCATTGCCTTACAAGAGACTAGTGCGCAGAGACCTGGGCCCTTACGCCCAACTCTAACCGCGGGCTCGATTACGCACAGTTTGCAAAATCACGCGAACGCGAACCTTAACGCGCTGAGATACGGATTGCGGTTGCGCAACTTTTCGCAATCAACTAAACTAAATCGCTTTTAACAGATAACCATAAGGCCCCTGTTAGCTAGACCAATTAGTTTTACTATCAATACTTATATTAATGTGCTCATTCATATCAAATTTGTCTTCAAAGACGGTCCAGTTTTTACGACTTTAAATTTAAACACAAGTACCACTTGTTTTTGTGTCTCAATATATCAAATGAAAAAGAAAACAGTATTTCTCGACTCGTAGAGCGGTAATTTGTGTGCCCATGCACGTGCCTAAATGAGTATTTTTGTCAAATTTAACTTAAGAGCTTAAAACTCTTCAGATTGATTTACAAATATTATGGATGTTGGCTCTAGTAATGCTCTAGTACAAATAAATCTCGCAGTAAAAAAAACTAAAAAACACGCTTTAAAATCGCTTATCCTGAAGTAGTACTGGTATGGGACAATTCAATATTTAAATTATTGAAAGGGGTGAAAATCACTTACAAAGATTCCGTTACATGCCAGGCTAATAAAAGCGTTTTATAAACATGAATTATGATGTCCAGAGTTTACTTAATTGTTTAAAATACACATTTTATAAATATATCCGGGACAAAAATGCTGGCTGGTATTTTGGATAACAAATAGTATTGCGAACCAACGTGGCAATGCGGCCATGATTTTGGGAACTTTGCCTGCGGGCAGGAGTGGTGTAATAAATTAGTGTCGGTAATCTTAGATTTTACGTTTAGTTTTTTGCATATTTAGGTATTAGATAGATAGAAACTCTTTATTGTGTAGGAGAAATAAAAATTACAACCAGATAGAAAACACTAACGAGCTAGTGCCAAAAGCGATCTCTTCCAGGCAACAATTAGATGAAAAGAATTTACGTAAGAGAATCTACGGGTATCTTTAAGTTATAAAGTTTGAGTATTAATAGGTAGTTTTAGGATTTAATTTTAGTTAATTATTTGTTTATTTGAATGACTTAATTAAATCCTATCTTCTATTATTATGTTTAATTTACCTTGCAGCAAATGTAAACTGAATGCACAGATTTTAATAAATCGTATTTTTCTAGTCTGCATATATTCTAAAACATGTTTATTTTCATATATTTCCTGTGGTGTCACTCCGAGAGGAAAAGTAACACAGTGTAATTTCGAAACGTAACTGCGAGTACCATTAGATGACTAGTTACATAAAGAGGTCAGAAGACACAAATTGACGCAATAACATTTGCTAGGTTTCTTTTATTAGCGTACGCAGATGTTAAACGATTCTTGATTTTCTTTTAGTAGCCTCTTAGTAGGCCTTTTTAGGACTAAGCCATTGTATGAATACTTATTTGCCGTCCAAGATGGGGATGAAATTGAAATTCAATACAAACAAATTGTGTTACCAGTTTCTGTCAGTAGATTCTACTTAGATCATATCGCATCGGTTTAAAAATAGTTTTTAGTAGTAGTAACGTACATAGTAGGTAACATAAAAAACAACTTAAAAACTAGTGAAACAATTGGCGGCCTTATCGCTATAAGCGATCTCTTCCAGGCAAACTTAAACCTTACCTTAGGTAGTAGAGTTACTTACGTACACAGATCTACCATCTAAGCATACGTCCCCAATTTGAGACGGACGTCTAAATAGTTTTACACGTGGGTGATAAATACCTACATTCTACCAGTTGGATATATTTAAAATAAATTGCAGGACCTAAGTCTTTGATTAATATTGACCACGTAAGCAAAATGAATACTTCTTTATGTACTCAAAATCATTCAGCATAACGATAACATCAAAGGTTTCGGTTCATATACTGAGCCAATTATATTACTGTGCCAATAAAATTTCTGCGCCAACCACAGTATGTAGCTATCTAAAAAATATCATATAGAATGAGGGGGCTCCATATCCAAGTAACCAAGTTTCAAATAACATGATCTTGTATGGTGTGACCAATTTATCTATAGAGTTGCCGGGGGAGCCATAATCGTGTTTTCTGAACAAATCTGACAGTCACCCGTTGAAATTTTAGTTCCCTATGTGGAACACTTCTTCAGATAAGTTGGTCAGCGAACTCGGCGACACCGCCCACACGATAACACCCAATTATATTTATTTGCCATTGGTTTTTACGTCAATTTCCTTAATTGAATACGCAGTGCTTGCTAGACAAGATATTTACCCCAATTATAAGATAATTTTTATTTATTTGCCCTTGGTTTTACATTGAATACGCACTGCATGCTTGCTAGACAAGCTATTACATCTACAAGCCTTTTTTAATTCAACCAAAACCACTGATTGCCTAGACCGACTGAGGTGATATCGTTGTAATTTGTAATCCTTAAACTATCCCGAGTGGATTTTATAAAAAAAAAAAACATACCTATATGTACCTACTCGATCTAAGCATTTATTTGCTTGTACAGAATGCAACATTATAAAAAGCTGAATAGAAACATTTTCTTTTAATATTTTACAGGAGTATATCGGGTAGGTTACCTGATTGATACCTGATACAATACTAGTGAAAGTGATCAGAATTCGAAGATTTTCATTTAATTTTTTTTATAATGTTATTCCAGCTGTCAGAGCAAAAAAAAATTGGACCGAGTTTAGTAGCTGAGGGTTTATAAGTTCCAAGCGTGCCTGTTCATTAATAATGCGTTTTCAGTAAAGAATTTATTTTAGCTTACCTAGTAATTGTTCTTAGCTACGCCTACGCCTACGCGTTCGCGCGTTGCTACGTCTCTAGCGTAGTACCGCTACGAAAGTCGATACATTACTTTTCCCACTTATGGGACTGTAGTATTGTAACATAGCATGGTCAGCGATAAGTAAAAAAACGGAGTGGGTACACGGTAAAAACAAATTTCTTAGCATAAAGCAAATTTCTTTCAGTCAAAGCAATTATTTTTGTTCCAACAATATGGTTCTCTCCCTATATAGACGTAAGAGAATATTTTCTTGGAATAGGTAAAACATTCTCTTAAATATATTTATTTCAATCAAGAACAAAAGACTCAATTGTACAAAAATATAGTTAATCCAAGAAAACAAGTATTCATTATAAAACTAATCTTGAGTCAAATTGTAAGTATATTGACCATAGATTATTTTTCTTGATTACACAATATATTCTAAGAGAAAAATGTTTTCAATGCAAGATCAGCATCATTTCATTCTCATAATTTTATTGGCAAGTTAATGAGATATATTTTTCGACTTACGAAATTCGTTTTACTTAAATAAAGAAATCCTTTTTTTCTGTGTAGTATCGCTACTCTACCGTTTTTTTTGCGTTTATGATTAAATTCTTTTGTCGCGCAGAATGAATTTCGATGCTCTTTTTAAACAACTCTTCCCCTGCTCACGACAGTTCACTAACAGGCAACGAACAGTGGTCTGTTATCAGAATATTTACAACACTTGGCGAAACAATCTTTGAGACACAAGACCTACAGGTAAAGGGGTACGCGGAAAGAGTGCACTAAGCAGAAAGAGGTCTATTATATTCATCACTAGCGACCCGCCCCGGCTTCGCACTGGTGCAATGCTGATACTAAATATACTATAGAATGTCTTTATATACAACGCCTTCCGGCCGGTACTTCCGCAACCGCTATGTCCTTGCATTTTAAATCAGTAATATCTTCGAAAATATTCATTTAAATTGCATATTGTAAAGGGCCATATTGATCTATATTAAATTATGAACAGCTTTTACCATGGAACCAACCCTGAATTCGCAAAAAATATATCAGCTGTTCCATAGAAAACAGTCATTCACACTCCACAAAATGCATGGAACAGCTAGCTATAGGTGATATTTCGCTGGGAACAGCTGATATTTTGTTCGCGATTTCAAAGTTGGTGTCACAGTAAAAGTTGTTCACAATGAAGGGTACTATGGACCCATTTCGGCTTAGTAGGTACGGATGTAAAAGTTATTACATACAGAGTTACACGAAAAGGGTTTTCCGCGTAGGTATATAACCTTGTATGTAATAACTTTGTAGTGGTAGGACTCTTTTGCAGGGGTCCGCCTGGGGAAGTACCACACCTTTGCCAGTTATTCAACCGCCAAGCAGTAGTGTGTAAACACTACTGTGTTCCGGATTGAAGGGCAATGTTTCCAGCGAAATTACAGGGCACACAGAGATTTGACATCTTATATCTCGAGGTGACGAGCGCAGTGCATTGCCATCCAGGGTTTTGAGCTGTTGAAGTTCAAACTTCTGAGTGGCGTTGATCTATAATGGGCAAGCGTGAAGAGCCATCAGGCGAGCGACTTCGCTCGTCTCGTCACCCACTATCATAAATTTTTTTTTTTATACTATTATTTGATAGGTACTAGAATAATAACAGTACTATAAAAAATAACAAGCAATAGACGACAGTAAAAGGTAGCAAGATCCGTATCAAAAGGGACGGGAAACCTTATCAAATTTGCCAAAACAATTTTACAAGTTAAGTATTTAAAAGCTAGCGACTAACCGCGTTTAAGCAATGTTTAGGCAAAGTTTAAAGTAATAGTAATTTTATTATAACCGATCCAATAGGCTAGAAGACTGTTTTTTAATTGTCCTCTTAAAATGTAGCCCATAAATATAGATGATTAATGAAACAAAATAAAAATCTGATCAAAAATAAGCAATATATAAGCATTTTGATATCATGCTAGACAGAGCGTGAAACAGCAAATTATGACGTCACTTCTCTGTACGCCATATAAATTCTGACAAGATGGTGCACAGAGGCGTGACGTAATTTTTTGTTATGTGGGAGTGGGATAGAGTTTCCTCTATCAAAATCTTTAATATATTTATCAGAACAGAACAGAACATTATCAGAACATATCAGAACACATTATCAGAACATTTAAATATTTTTTTCAAGGAACATATTATATTTACTTAAATTCTTTATCAAAGCTATTTGGTTTCAACGATATAAACATCAGTAATCTACCCTATTTGACTGATGCAGATGGTAAGAGGCCGCTTTTGGAATTCAAATGAGGGAATCTGAAACTTCAAGCTGAAAATGTTTGTATAGCTTATCTGAGTTTGCACTGATGATCTCTAGTAACGCATATAGATTGTTAAATAGACACGGTACATTTTTCTTAGTAAAATGAAACAATAAAAATAAATAACTGTTCGAAAACAAGCTTTTTATTATTGAATAAAATATAATATAATACGTCTGCCATATTGAATTTAGCGTGACGTTATTTTATTTATCGTATTCTTCTCAGAAAACCCTTTCATTCGTTACCCAGATCATGCATGACGTCACAATGATTTAAAACTACTGAACCGATATTTCTGAAATTTATATGGGACCATAGGAAAAAAAAATCGGTTCATATATGACAGAGTTCAGAAATAACAAACATTTAAAAAAACATACAACCAAATTGAGAACTCCCCTTCTTTTTGGAGTCGGTTAACGAATTGAGAATCCCGTCCTTTTTTTTTAAATGATGATGGTTGACGAGACGAGCGAAGTCGCTCGCCTGATGGCTCTTCACGCTTGCCCATAACAGCTCAACGCCACTCAGAATTTTGAACTTCAACAGTTCAAAACCCTTGATGGCAATGCACTGCGCTCGTCACCCCGAGATATAAGATGTCAAATCACTGTGTGCCCTGTAATTTCGCTGGAAACATTGCCCTTCAATCCGGAACACAACGGTACACAACACACGGTGGTTGAATAACTGGCAAAGGTGGCTGTCCTTTTTGAAGATGGTTAAAAAGTTGAATAGTTTCACTACAGTTATATGATTATTTACGGGATATTTATCCCGGAATATAATATATTTTTTTTACCATCCCGGTGGACATGTGCATGTAACTGCGCCAAAATATAGGGAGCTCCATTCCACAACCTTACCATGGTAAATATCCCGTAAATACCTAATCATTAAACTGTAGTGAACAACCGTGAGAGTTTAAAACAGTGTTTAGTATAGTAGATACTTCAACAGTGCTCTATATATTGGCAATACAAAACCAAGGTACAATCTGTTTATTATTTAAAATCCCCACGTTTCTAAAGTTGGTAGCCCTGTGTTGTGGGATGCCAGATTTTACCCAAAGGAAAGGGACAACATAAAGGTAGAGGACAACATACCTCAGAACATTCGAGTGGGCTTCAAAAATATATGAAAAACGTAATAAGTGCCTATAAAATTTGAGGGTTGCTCTCGATTTCCCTGGGATCCCATCATCGGATCCTGACTTGGTGACAATGGGACTAAATTGGAAGTTTATACCGCCAAATTTTATTTTATTTAAATCGGCTAGCAGTTGGCGGATTCATCGGTGAACATACATAAAAAAATACAGTGGAACATACAACCGTCCTCCTTTTTGGAAGTCGGTTAAAAAAGGAGAAGTTTCTCCAGTCGACGCGTATTTATATTGCAATGATCTTGGTGTATGCAGCGCCGGCGCCGGCCCTAGCCTTTCATCAGGCAAAGTAGAGCGAGATTGTCTTTCAGCGCGGTTCATTTTTTATTAAAACTATCGTGCAGGAATCGATCATTTTCCGGAATAAAAAGTATCCCATGTGCTAATCCAGAACAATTTCCACATCAAAACTGTTTACTGCCTAACAAGACATTAACATGCTTTTAACTTTGAACACATTTTCATTTTGCTTTTGGGGATCGGCTCTATTTATGGACTGTATTTTTATAAGGCAATAAAAATATCAGTCCGATAGCATAATAATGAATTTATAATCACAATATACAGAACTCTTTTAAATTCGTTTCTGAACGCATCCGCTGGTAGTTGGCAATATTATTAAAACTCCTAGAATAACTCAAACGCATGTAAATAGGCATTGCATTGCAACGTTTAGTCTCATAAATACTTTCATATAAGATGTACCTAGGCGTAAATCGTGAGATACGACTATTTAACCGGAGCTCTTTTAAAAATCGGATGCGTGGATTGAAACTATACGTAAATACTACGCAGATTTATTGAAATAGAAACACCGGCGTTGTTTGTTTACGTAGGTACGGAGAAACACGAGCTTTTAAACGTTGCTATATCTATCGGATTCTATTCGTTTGGTCCAGTAGCAGCTGTGGTTAATTTTAGTTAAACTAATAAAAGTAAAGTATATTAAACAAGTTACCAAGTTTGTAATGTGGTCTATGATGGAGCACGCTCGCCTAGAAGACCGATTCACCTGTGACTTGTAGACACCCAGATTGTAACTATCGGGGAACACTCATTCAGGCAGCGCATTCCAGTCTAGCAGTTTGCACAATATAAGTAAAATCACAGCACTTCGTACGGGTTCTTGGAATATCAACTATGAAACGGTGGCGTCTGGCCATTCGATAGAAAAATTTGCAGTAGGGAAACTAGATCAGTAGATCTGATCTGATGCATTTGTACTCTCTGAAATTTATCCGATAAAAAACCGATATAGAGTAGCAAATTTGCGCCAATGATCAGGCCTGAAATAGGCAATCGTTGTTGAGGAGCTTCTTAGCATATATCTCAGTCGACACTAACGTCACAAGCTGGTAATTAGCTCATCCATCCCAAAGGTGCTACCTTCATGCACAACCAAACTTGTGCTTAGTTAAATGAAAGCAACTGTTCCAACGTGAAATACAGTCTCACTTTCAAGAGGATATCCCGCTTTTTGGCAGCAAATGGAGCTTTGTTCTCAGTATAGGAGTTGGGCTAAAATCGTTTATGGTGACAACCATTAATGACGATCACAAACGACGATCACGACAAAGACGACGGCGACGATCTGGGGCCTTACGGCTTATTGTTATTTAAATGCCTAGTAAAAAAAATATGTGGAAAACCTACCCTGCTCGCAATGGACAAATACTAAGAGAAAACTTTATTATTTTTGGATCATCCAGACAATGAGGAAGAGGACGATGCAACTCAATGTTGAGATAAGATGTTGCACTGAACTACCACAGTTAATATTATGTTACACTAGCTGCACCCCGCGGTTTCACCCGCGTGGTGATGGAAATCAGTGATAATGATGATGATAAAAAGTAGCCTATGTATTAATTCAGGACATAAGCAATGTATATTCCAAATTTCATCCAAATCCGTCTAGCCGTTTCTGCGTGATTGAGTAACAAATATCCATCCATCCAAACTTTCACATATATGATTCACTAGCGACCCGCCCTGGCTTTCCACGGCCCTTCACTCGGCCTTCGGTCTCGCTACTATGACCCGCTCCAGGAACACAAAATTTCATCCAAATCTGTCAAGCTGTTCTGGCGTGATTGAGTAACAAACATCCATCCGTCCATCCATACATCCATCCATCCAAACTTTCACATTTATAATATTAGTGGGATGTATCTTTTGTCTTTCTCTAATTTAGCTGCATATAGAGCAATCCATCATGAATCACTGGAACAGACTGCGTGACGATGGAACAGTTACTGGAATAACGTGAACATAGCTTTCCTTGTAATGTACCATGGCCATGTCATTTAGTATCAGAATAGCCAAATGTTTGGTAGTTTTGATGTGTAAACATGATTTCATTATGAAATTGAAAAGACAATACGTTTGTGGTGTTACGAGTTGTAGGAAGTAATTATGCAACAAACAACATTAATGGAAACAAAACTGTTTTCATAACCGTTTGTCTTGACATATTTTTAATTTTTTAACTGACTTAAAAAAGGCGGAGGTTCTATGTTCCACTGTTTTTTTTTATGGTACTGGTATGGTACGAGACGAGCGAAGTCGTTCGCCTGATGGCTCTTCACGCTTGCCCATAACAGCACAACGCCACTCAGAATTTTGAACTTCAACACAATTTTATTTATAGGAAATAAAGGACAACTTTTTGACATTAACTTAACGAGCCGCGTTACGAGCGTGATTGTAGTTATGGAATGAGGGCTGATTCTGTTACTACAAACACGCACGTAACGTGGCACGTTAGGTCAACCTCTAAAGTTGGCTTTTATTTCCTAGGGAATAGAGGCCAAATTTTATGGAACATAACTTAACGTGCGCGTTACATGCATGTTTTAATTAATGAATAAGGGCCCAGATGCGGCAGCGCTTCCGAGGTGTTCGTCAGCGGTGCCATAAATTTTCATAGTGCGAAGACTTGTCGCATCTGCGATCGGTCGCGATGCACGGAAGTCTACCTTTACGGTACATGAGCTATCCGTATATTTTTGTAAACGTCACATGTGCCCTCCGTCACTTCGACGCGATGATATTGAGCTATTGAAATAGAACCTGTCAATGTGCTTCAGGATGCTGTCGTACATTTACATTTATATTTGAAACGTTACCGAGACGCCTTTCAAATGCGGTGCATGGAAAACACAGTGAAAACGATATTACTTACCTACAGTAAAATTATACGGTAAACCAAATCATTTTCAACTGAATTAAACAATCTATAGAAGAGGTTTTCAATTGGACGCGTCCGCGGAGTATTTATTATTATTGAATAGATTAGGTATAAATCTATACTTCAAAGGCGGTCACATAAAATCCCAGGCAAGCTAATTGAAATTCTCTGCGCGAAGAATGCGCCAGTTTTCTATTCTGGCGATATTTGTTTGAAATTTATAAAAACGATTTTTGCCTATATGTATCAGGTATGTTGCGGATGCGAAAAAAAAAACACATCCGCGGATGCGAATGCGGATTTTTTTACGTTCACATCTGCAGTTGCGGATGCGGATTTAGATATTTGTTTACAAAAATTTATAAATATGTACAGAAATAATATAAAAACAATAGAATGGTAGATTCATCATCATCAGCCATAAGACGTCCACTGCTGAACATAGGCCTCCCCCTTTAACCTCCACACTGAACGACAACCTGCCATCTGCATCCATTGGATGCCCGCGACACTCACGATGTCGTCGGTCCATCTAGTGGGAGGCCTACCTACGCTGCGTCTTCCGGTTCGTGGTCTCCACTCAAGAACCTTTCTTCCCCATCGGTTAACAGTTCTTCGAGCGATGTGGCCTGTCCATTGCCACTTCAACTTGCAAATTTTAATAGCTATTTCGATGACTCTGGTTCTTTTTCGAATATCCTCGTTCCGAATTCTATCGCGCAAATAAACTCGGAGCATAGCTAGAATGGTAGATTACAGTAAACCAAATGATACACAATAACAAACGCGTCGAACTTGTCATCGAACGATACTTCGTTCCTATTGGTTAACGAGCACGTGCCGATCGTCGGCCCCACCCAATTTCTTTCTTGTAGCAACTTGTACGACATCCGTATCCGCATGCAACTCCGCATCGATTATTGCGGATGTGGAACTGGTTGCGGATGTCTAAATTGATGCGGAAGTTCCGCATTGGCGGATGCAGATGCGAATATTCGCAACATCCCTGATATGTATATCCAAAGTGTAAACAGAAATAATTTCCCTACTCCCATAAAAGGCAACTTTAGCCTTTGTTTGGCTCAATTTTCGTTATGCTTACGAGTATCTAATCATAAGGTATCTAAAACAATGAAAGTCAGATCTGTGATCGTTTTATTCAACTAAGCTAAGGTATATACATAATACTAACGACCCACATGGAGGTGTGCTAGAGAGAAATCTAAGAAGAACCGGATCAGATTGCCACTATACAGGCCTAGCCTAGTGCTGGAATCGCTGTTACCATTTATATTTACCCAACTCACTCATAAGCATAAGCCTTACTATATTGTTCGTTTGATGAACATACTTTAAGCTTATGTAAATAATAATAAATAATTTTCATTTTCAAGGTTAGGTGTTATAATGAATATAATCTGGCAAATGTACATATGCCTGGAAGAGATCGCTTTTAGCGATAAGGCCGCCGCTTGTGGCACTAGCTCGTAAGTGTTTTTTATTTGTTTGTGATTTTTAATTCTGGTGTACACAACAAAGAGTTTATATCTATCTATCTATTAGTTCAAGTGTTGTATATCAATTACCATTTGCGTGACAACTATGCGATGCACACTCAGATCAGACAAACATGAGAGATATGCCTTATTACAATAATTATCGGTCGTGTTCAAATGTGTCACTATATCACCCACTTGTTAGGGTTCCGTACCCAAAGGGTAAAATGGGACCCTATTACTAAGGCTCCGCTGTCCGTCTGTCACCATGTTGTATCTCATGAACCGTGATAGTTAGACAGTTGACATTTTCACAGATGATGTATTTCTGTTGCCGCTATAAAAACAAATACTAAAAAACAGAGTAAAATAAATATTTAAGGGGGCTCCCATACAACAAACATGATTTTTTTGCTAATTTTTGGTCGATATTGATAATGGGAACAGGTAGACACTTGAAGTATTCACAGAATATTTAAGTATATCTTAGATAGATATACTTAAAAAAAAATGTGTTTATAAGGAATGATCCACTTGGGTGAAACCGTGGGACGCAGCTAGTACATAATACATGTAAAATCATTTACTTTACTCAAAGAGTGAGCATTGCCATACAACGTGGTAATGGGGCCAGCATTTTGGGGACGATTCCCACTGGTAGCGGTTTAATAGATTAGTTTAGTAGTTAGGTATTAACATATCGTTTTTTTTATTATTTTTTATTATTGGAATGTTGTTTAAGTTACTATTGACAATTATAAATAAAAAAATTGCGATATAAAATCTTTACTAATTATATATAGGTAGTGTAATTTATGTGCGAGTGCTAATTGCCGAGTCAACGGTGGCATGTTGAAGATTAACAGCACACCAGGGGGTTAGACAATAAGAGCTGCTAATTGTTCCATTGTGATACTTAATACTTCCTAGAATTTAAGAGCATTTGATGTTTTATCATGACCCGTATCCAGCTCTTAATTAATTATCAGCCTAGCATGTTCCCAGTCCAGCGGCGGGGATTTACACATTTGCCGCTAGACGGCTAATAAATTTTTGCTGCCCCTATCGACCTCTACAATTCGATACCCTCACAATAGTATAAATAAATAAAAAATACAATGAAATTGTACCAATCGCGACTACGCAAATTCTTGATTTTTTTTAAGTGGTGAAGCATATTACAGAACGTAGTAACATTTAGGTATATAAATACGAATATTTTCATTTTTGTAAGACATCTAACAAATTGCCTAAATTTGCCGCCCCTAAAATCTGCCGTCCTAGGCTCCAGCCTACTCCTCCCACTGCACTTCTGCGATAGAGGCCTTCTCTCTGATAGAGAGGATGGGCCCTAATCCACCATGCTAGCCAAAAACAACAAAAAATACACAAATAGATACACACATTTTCGCGTATTTTATGATACAACAGTCCGGAAAATATGAAAAACTGAGAAAATATGTCTGACAGCTGCAATAATATTGTAAGTTTTTTAAATAAAAACTTTCTTTTTATATTATACGTTTCTTACATTCAAGATGCTAGTAAAAGCGTTCATAAATTATTGTTTTTATTTAGCTTTTTACAATGTTGTGGCACCTGTCAGATGCATTCTTTCAACGGCCGCACTATAGTGGTATTATTGTAAGAACAGATTTTGATAACTTTAGTATGTATAGCAAAGCTGTCCTTGTTATACTCGGCATAACCTGCATTCACAAATAGGCTACTTTTTACCCCGAAAAAACAGCTAAGCAGATCTAAGATTGCGAGTGAAACCGCGGAGCGGTGCTTGCTGTGAATATGTCCCCGGGTGCCATTCTCGTAACAAAATAGAGGTCAGTAGTAAGTGAAATTTTTAACGATCTTTCCCTTTATTGCTATAAGCTACGTGTCTGTCTGACCTCTACTCAATAACAAACAAGTGGATCACATTAAAAACCGACTTCAAATATACGAAAAATGTAATAAGTGTCTATAAAAATTTGAGGGTTGCCCTCGATTTCCCTGAGATCCCATCATCAGATCCTGACTTGGTGACAATGGGACCAAATTGGAAGTATACCCCACCGAACAAAGGTTTTTTTATCGGTCCACAGTTGGCGGAGATATTGAAGAAAATACATTTTAAAAAAGCAGTGGATTATAGAACTGTCCTTCTTTTTCTTCGGTTAAAAAGTCTCTGTATTGTATCATCAATCTTCATAAACCCGTCAATAACATAGAGTCCAGTAGGTTTTAAACTAGTATCACTGGACTAACTTGTTTGTAGAGTCACTCAAATACCTGAACTAAAATCTGCTACTCGTTTTGTTCAGAAAATACGATGGTGGCTCCTATCCAGCTCTATAAATAAGTAGTCGCGCTATAATCAAGTCTCAATCTCGTCAAGGATCTGTATGCGGTGTCGCGACATCGCTCCGGAAGCCGTCCATTTCTGGCATTATCTCGCAGGATGAGGTCGCTTCATTGGCGGAGGCGAGCATTGTCCGAGCCACGTGTGATCACTAGATTTCGGTTTCCTTGTGTCAGATCTCTTCAAAAGAAATGTAAAGTATAGCATTTAAAAAAAGTGGTGCATACTAAATGTATTAGATAATAGATTTAATTTCAACATATGAGTATCTATTTACTTTCTGTTTTAATTTCAGTCATTTAGGTCATTCTCTTTTTATGCGTTATGAAAATGATTAACGTAACATTTATGTATGGTTCTCGTATAACATTGATATTAATTAAATCAAACACAAGACGTCCAAATATTTTTACTAGTCACGGGTTTTTACGCCGCCAGTGCATTGATCCCTCCCCTTGGCTCCCTAGGGGTGACCGGCTGGCTGGCGCCGAAGAGTCTGCGTTACCCGCCGACCGATATCATCCCCTTACATGCGGCAGTCGGGCTTCGGGACCCCATCGCGTTGCACCATGAATAAAAGCGTTTTTAATTACCTTCATATCATAATGTTAAATATAGTGTGCGTGACTGCGAAGCTGGATGACGATGGGATACACAGCAGCGCTCGGGGTGGTCACGGGGGAGGACATGGTGGGAGTCACGGTGGTCATGGCGGCGGACACGGCGGCGGACATTACGGTGGAGGCCACGGTGTCGGTAGAACTCACTTCACAAGCTCGCACCACTCCTACTCCTATCACCCACCCAGTCACATCACATACACTTGCAGATACTGCACGCATACTGCCACCTACCCAGTCTACCACGGACAGCCTCCGACATACGTTTATCAGTACCGCGATTCATCTAACAGATACGGAGACTTGCTCACCGGCCTCGCCCTTTATAACCTCGGGAGATCATCCGGCCACCACGACTACAGCAGTCACTACCACACACCAGTGCCAGACGAGACATGTTCCCTGCAAGTAATCGATAAAACGCACTTCGAACAAACGACTATCGACTGTATTATCATGTCGTCCTTTCTGAATCAGGCTCACGATATGGTTATTTATAATGCCAGTTCCATTAAACTTGACATTACGTCATCAGAGACCCACGTTAAGCCCACAGAGGATGATGGGTATCGTCTACAGATCACGAACGATCAGGTGTGCATGTTGTGGCATAATCGGAGCATGATCAGAGAAAGGAAGGACATTCCTTGCGCCTTGTTGAAGCAATATGCAGAGACCATGAAACCTTCGGGCGTGCCAGTCTACATTTGGCTTCCCACACTGGTCGGTATAGTGCTAATGATTACCCTGTGTTGCCAGTGCTGCAAGAAGAAGAAGGAGGTAAAAGAAGATGTACCGTTAAATCAAGGCCATGTAATGGGGTATTGTTCGAATGTTCGTGTAGAATAGTTTATGTACTAAGAATCGAAACTTGGTTCGGTAGCATACCTATTTGACCATCTTTTATGATAGATACCGTAGTGATTAGGAGTTGAGACTCCTAATCACTACGGTATCTATCATCGTATCTATCATCACTACTGTATCTATCATCGTCTATATCTAGCTTATTTTGTACATAGTATGCATATTTTTTTATTATTGTTATATTTTTCGCTATCGTATTGGGGCCTATGTGGGTCTTCGTGGCTAATGTAACTGACTGCCATTTTATATGATAAATGCAATAAATATAGATAACTCATCTCATACTATAATAAAGACTTTTAAAAATACGTGAACGATGTGTTTATTATTTGACAGTCTTGTATGATTTGTAACGTATAAAAAAAATCATTATCAGCCAATAACGCTGGAAATAGACCTTCTACCTAACCCACGTTTAACTCATAAACCAATAGATTCCACCGAAGTTGTACCTACACAGGTTTTTTAGTACCAAAACATTTCGCAGGTTCTCTATAATTATTATCATACATCAAAAACTTTTGTTTCATGACATTTCTCAAAGCTTAATGCATTCCCATAATTTTGTTTTTAAAGTTTGTATATTTTTTAGCTCAGTGGTCGAAGTACGAATATTCGCTACGAAAAATACGTATCGAATTCCATGCAAATTTCAAATTTGTATAAAATTCTATTATTTCATTGTAGTCATAAGAAATTATTCGTCGATTCACTCGCTTAACAAAGAAAACAATGACAACATATAATATTTAACACATATGCGATATTATGTAGTTAAATTAGTATTTTTAGACGGACTTCCAACTCTTATATTGACTAGGTTGGTAAGGTAGGTAGGTATTTGTATCGTCTACGGGTCCGGGCGATCGACCGCACGTCTACCGTCTCAATTACAAGATCGCGGTTCTGTTTTATAAACAATTCTCTATGTATTTATCTTGGTGCTATTATTATCTCCATGAGTGTATTATGAATGAAAATTACACGAAACTGCCGAAAATTGGGGAGGTGTCAATAGAGCGAATCGAAAACTTTGTGAACCGGAAAGGCTAGAGCTAGACAATTAACAAGAACTTTGATAAGGGGGTTCTAAATATTCAAACATTGGAATTACGAAATGGCTTCTTCATCTTGTTTTCGAGTTGTTTTTTTGTGAATAATAAAATTTATAATACTTTTTTTGATCAGATTTCGGCCACCCCGATGGCACTCTCCGTGGCTTAATTTTATAGGTATGCGAAAAGAAGTGACGCAGAAAATCGTGACTCGCAGGCCGGAGGCAAAAAAAAAGCATATAAATAGATGTTGATAATAAAATTAACTATATACCAGGTGTAACTCTAGACGACGGACATATTCAAGGATATCAATGTACCTAGTCATCATTATAAACAACTTTTACTTTGAGAACAACCCTGAAATCGCGAAAAACATCAGTTTTCCATACCTACACGTCGTGTAGTGTTAATAGACATTTTGCTATGGAACAACCGATGTTTTTTAAGGTTCCGTATCCTATACAAAGGGTGTAAACGGGATCCTACTAGCCCTTACGCTGTCCGTCTGTCTATCTGTCCGTCTTACCTTTTAACATCGAGATGCAATAGATATAGAGTCACAATCGTGCCAAAAAATGTGCAAATCAAATCTCGACTTTTTTGGTTAGTTGTAATGTAAAGCAACCGCGATCCGACTGCAACGCCGCGCGATGCCAGTGTTACGATGCCCTAGTGGACAAGCGACGTTGAACACTATGCAAGCAACATAACGTCTAAATTGAAGTCAATGTAGCATTGTAAAATATATAATTGATATCTATTGTCTAGGCTAGGTAAGTATATACAACGACGCAGTTTTTTTTTAATGTTTTCACTTAGAGATTATGACTTTATAGGTATTTTATCTCATCGCCTTTTAACAGCTGTATCTTTCAAACCGTAATAGAATTTGTTGGAAGGTAGGTACCACATAGTAATTTTTAATTTTAATTTTTAGTCAGCTCGTGACCACGGCCATTGTAACATGGTCGAAACGTCGAGCGAAAGGTATCTATTTTTACCTATATTTAATAGTGCGCGATAAGTCCCAATAAATATGAAAACGGTAGGTACCACGTTTTTCAAATAATTGATAGGCTAGGCGTTTGACCACAGCTAACCTAATTTTAAGTGGCGGTCGAGGATTTTTCTGTAGACACTCGTTGTAGGGTTCACATTTCCTTGTTTTCTTTCGTTGACGCGACGCTAGGTTAATTAGCGGTAAGCCAGCGTAGTTTGCGGTAGGTCCTTCAGAATGTAACTAGAAATACAAGCCTAGCCCATGTAATAAGGACGACTTTTATGAGGATGTTATGTGAGAGAAGAGTAGTTTAATTGAGGTATCTTGCTACTGCGATGTTTACTAAACTACTTATTCCCTTTTGGCCTCCCCATCGATTTCCAAAAGGGCCGGTTGGAAGCGGCCTACATCCAGTGTTTTCCTGCGGTCTCTTTTAGTTTTGATAATACATACATTATAGGTAACAAGTGGGTAAAACCTTCATTTATAAATGAAAAAAAACTCTTAGTTTGGCAAGGAGCTCAAACGTTTTGAATCGACAGATTTTGATGACGCACAGCTAAGAAAAATTGCAATAAAACCTGATTTTTAACCGACTTCATAAAGGAGAGGGTCCTCAATTCTATTTTTTTTGTTTGTTATCTCAGAACTCGCTCATTTATAAACTGATTTGGGTTTTAAATCAACATAACTGGAAAAAATATCTTCTAATGCCTTGTTACTAAATGTAAATTTGGTCTTTAAATTTGTTATTTTTAATAATAAATAACTCTAGGTCTAAAGGTCTAAAGCGTGTCGAAACACGTATATTACGTAGGTACGGTTCCGTAGCCAAAGCCATTTAATTGTAGCAATCAACTTCATAAGAAATCTAATTCATATTTCAAAATTGGTTAGTGTGGAAAATTCAAACGAACGAAGCTCGGTGGACTTAGCCAATTTCCAGAGATGAATCATTCCGATATAATATATACTTTTTTAGTTTAGCCACTTGGGAAATATTCCTTGTAAATATAATTTTACGAAAAGAGGAATTACTTTTCAGCTAGAATGTTTAGATTTATTACTGTGAAACTATAATAAAATAACAACTCGTAAGTTGTAATCACAAAATGTTTAAAATAAGTTATCACCCAAATTTCATAGAAATATCATCCTGTAATTTTTTTTAATGGTTTTTTAATATATATATTTTTAGCTAGAATGTCTTGAATTTACTTGCTCAGTGTTATCGCTATAGTACTTTTAACTCAAATTGTGATCACAAAAGGTTCGTAATAGTTTTGCATAAAGGATTTTAAGGCAAGACAATCTTGAATCTATTAGCATGGCAAATTACAAGTTTCTATGTCTAATATTTTAGAAATGCAGAGGGGACTAACTTTTTGCCTCTACATAAGTTTAACGTGTCTATATGTGTCTGTCTGTCTGTGGCATCGTAGCTCCCAAACGGCTGAAGCAATTTTGATTTAGTTAGTTGTTTAAAAGGTGACTTGATAGAGTGCTTTTAGCTATGATTCAAGAAAATCTGTTCAGCCGTTTGGAGATTATCAGCTCTTTTATCGGAGGTTTAAAAAAACTGTTTATACTTGTACAATACCTATTTATTCAACGATAATCTTCATAAGAAGGCGTGCAGCGACAAAAAAAGAAAAAACTCCAAATGTACCAGAACCATTCACTCCTGAAATAAAACCAGCCAAGTGCGAGTCGGGCTCGCGCACTGAAGGTTTCGTACCACCACATAATACAATAATTATTCATTTAAAAAACTGACTTCAAAATTTGTAAAATATGCAATTTCGATACGGTGAAAGAAATGATGAGGTCGTCCAAGTAACGAAATTACCAGTTATAACTTGGTAATGAACAGAAATATGACACCGACTCACACTTGGCCATTATACTCGTATATTACTTTTTGTTATACTTTAGAGTGTGTACTTTAACTCTTGCCAAGTTTCTCGTTTGTACATATTACCGTTTATACAATAGAACAATGACAAAAAAACATTAAAGAAAATACGTTTGTTGCATGCGGCATACTCCCCTATTGTTTTTATTTTTACACTTTTTTTTTCTTACTTAATCCACCGTAACATTACATATTCTGTGAAAATTGCAACGGTTCCAAAGATACAGGCGTTTAAAGGTAGGACGGACGGACAGACAGCGTTGGCTCAGTAATAGGGTCCCGTTTTTACCCTTTGGGTAGGGAACCCTATATATATTTATATTTATATATACAATAAATGAATGTACTTTTAAATTTGAGGTCTAAACTAAAACTGTAAATGTGTGATTATCTTAATAACTATGGAAGTTAGTAAGTTCTTAAGAATTAAGACAGACGGACGGAAAAACGGACCCTAAAAAAACCACGGTCCAGTCAGTCTACATAATTGAACGTTCAAATCGGTCCACCTGTTATGAAAAATATTTGTAACAGACACGCAAATATACCTACACGCTTGCACACAGCCTCTTAACCTAAAAGCATTCAACTTCTCCGTTCCATCATGGAAATAAGATCCTTCTGTACATTTCATCCTCAGTTTTTGGAAGATATGAATATTTATAGAAAGTAACGTTCTGCCAACATTTTAATATTTTTAAATGCATACCAAAACTACACCTGCTTTAATTTCTTTAAACGCGCGGAAATAGCTTTTCGTGATTATTTATCTCGGGGACGGATAAACATAAACGCCTACTTAAGGGACATTATTTATGGGAAAGTTTGGTTTATGAGCGCAGAAAAAAATCATAAATCATGAGTTTCCGGTACCTGTTATCTAGTATCTTTAAATCATAATAAATTTAAGCAGTTTGTATAAAGTATATATAGTATTCATTTTAAATTAAAATAAACTGCCAATTTATTTCAGATGGTAATGAATTAAATTGGCAGTTTATTTTAATTTAAAATGAATACTATATATACTTAAGGTGAAACCTTTCACTTTGGCGGGAAATTCAAATTTCAAACAGTTTTTTTGTTCTTGTAGCTAGGCCGAGTAATTATTGTAAACAATAATGATGTTTGCGAAAATTTATTATTATTCTTTACAAACTCGCGTAAAGTTATTTATCTCCAATGCACAATATTACATACATTTGTCAATAAACAATTTTTTGCTGTTTCAAACGGTTTATTGCCAAATGTAAGTAATATGGTGAGTAACTGATTAATAGCTGTACATGATTATGTAAAGAACGACCAACAATTTTCGCAAACACTATGCCATTTCACAATAATTACCCGGCCTAGCTACAAGGACAAAAAAACTGTTTGAAATTTGATTTTCCCGCCAACGTGAAACGTTTCACCTTAATATAAACTACTTAAAACTGTAACGTTTTATTGTTCACACCAGAAATTAATTACATTGGACAAAAAGGATAACATTTTATTGTTTACATAAGAAATTGCATACGACAAAAATACTTAAAATTCGTGTGACGGCTATAAACAGGGACAGGTATAAATATATAGGTACCTACGTAATTTGGATGAGTGGCAAACGTGGTTTAAGCTAAGGTTTAAGTGTGTCTTGATCCCACTCGACTCCCAATTTTGGTTGGCCTGTAGAAAAACTACCGATGATGCATTATCTTTAGAATAACATTGCAAATAGTACCAGTTTTTTATTATAATTGTACAATAGACAAACTAAATCTAGAATGACCAAAATTGCTAAAAGTGGGGAAAGAGGGTCTTAAAATCCGGCAAGATGTGGTTTTAAAATAGGTCAAAATAGATGTCAAGATTATTAAATACTAGCTGCGCCCCGCGGTTTCACCCGCGTGGTGATGAAAATCGGTGATGATGATGATGAAAAGTAGCCTATGTGTTAATCCAGGACATAAACAATGTATGTTCCAAATTTCATCCAAATCCATCCAGCCGTTTCTGCGTGATTGAGTAACAAACATCCATCCATCCATCCATACATCCATCCAAACTTTCACATATATGATATTAGTGTGATGAACCTCAGTTTTCATGATATTATGCCATTGTTGTCATATAGCTACTTAATTATGCCTACTGGTCATCAAAATCAAAACTTTATCTGCTGTACAAGGAACTGATCGTCGGATAATTGGCACTTGTCTGGCAAAACAGGCTTTCAATGAGTATAGATTACAGAGATAATGGGCCCATAACGCGCGCACTGAATTATAATCAGGGATTGTTTATGTTGATAGTAAAAGTATTGCGTGTCCATCTGTGTGCATTCTTTTTAACAGAAAGTATGGAGACGAACGTAATTTTGTGGCTAATGAAATTAATAAACAATGACTATCGACTTCTCGGTGGTAATCTTAGATCAAAAAGATACTCATATAAAAAGATTTTGACCTAAGGTAGCGTTTAACGTTCAAAGCCAACTTTGTCACACATTTTCATCGTTTTTGAAAAGGAGAAAATCACAGTAATATAAAAAAACCGATTGGGTATCATTTTTACAATAAAATTGCAAATGGTATGGAGCCATTTTTCGTGTTTATATTTTATAGGATGGCTGGCGGAGGGGATACAACATCTCTAAAAAAATATTTTTTTGGGCTCCCAATACGAGTGACTTTTTTACTTAAACAAAAAAATTGAAGTTACAAGTGTTTATAGAGTAGAAAAAAATTACATATTTTATAATTTTCTAAATCCTCTTTTGTACGGTGGATTTCAAAACTCAAAAATCTAAGCCATTGGCTAATCCTGTCACATAAGTGTCACACCAATTTTTTTCCGTCTTGATAAAAAAAAACACCTGGAATACGGAGTTCAAAGTTTAGTTTCAAGTATCTTTTTTAACTGAACTTTGAGGTTAGTTAAAAAAGTCTTATAACCAAAATTAATACTCGTTTCACAATTCCTATCTTAGAGAGCTACGTAAGATATTTTTATATTATACGATATATATTGTTAGTTAGAGAGATTAAGAACCCTAAAAGTCACCGCAACTCACCGCTGTATCTCGGTTTCACATAAATTAACATTGTTTACGAAGTTAAAGTAACAAGAACGGTGTTATTTTCTAATTAAAGCATCCTTATTTTTCTTCTTTAACGCCCTTAGAGTCCCTTGCTAGTAGAACGTTTAAGTTGCGGCTAGTTGAGACTTAGGTTATTACCCTAGTATTTATTGTTATGTAGATACTGGTGTACTTTTTTTTAATGAAACGGAATATTAAGGTCCCTCGGCCGCAAGGGGAAGGTGTACAAGATGATCGTAATTTCAAAGACATTGAACAGGAAGCGTTTACTAGTGGCATATTTTATCTATCTTATGATTGGGATACCTATTCCAAATATTCGGTTGAGCTGCGAAAACACGCCAAAGCTACCTCATCTGCAGATTTAAAACATTTTCAAGATAAAATAATTACAAAATAAAAGAATTTGGCTTAATTATGTTTAGAAAATCATTCATCATCATCAGCCAGAAGACGTCCACTGCTGAACATAGGCCTCCCCCTTTAACCTCCATACTGAACGACATCCTGCCATCTGCATCCACTGGATGCTCGCGACTCTCACAATGTCGTCGGTCCATCTAGTGGGAGGCGGCCTACCTACGCTGCGTCTTCCGGTTCGCGGTCTCCACTCAAGAACCTTTCTTCCCCATCGGTTAACAGTTCTTCGAGCGATGTGGCCTGCCCATTGCCACTTCAACTTGCAAATTTTAATAGCTATGTCGGTGACTCTGGTTTTTTGGCGAATATCTACGTTTCGGATTTTATCGCGCAAAGAAACTCCGAGCATAGCTCTCTCCATTGCCCGTTGTGTGACTCTGAGTTTTTCCAAAAGGCCAACAGTTAAGGACCACGTCTCAGTACCATATAGAAAATCATTGCAACTATTATATTATCAAAGCATTGCGAATGGTATAAAGCAATTTTAGTATTGTATTTTATAAGAAGGCGGATTAAAGACCGAAATTTATTTTTTCCGGTATGATCCCAAATTATTTTCAAACGTTTGCAAAGGTATTCTAAAAATAATACTGCCTCATATTTTTTCCTGCTTAGCGAATTTTTATCTAGTTAAATGTTGAAATGTGTGTTCACGGAAAAAAGGAGGAATTTCTCTCCGGTAGAGGTCTGAGTCGACACGTATTTTTTTTCATCACAAAAGAATTATCTTGGTTCGCTACCAAATTATCTGAATCTGGATGCCCTCATATCAGAGATAATCCCAAGGGCAACGGCAATCTGGTATTATATTAGCGATTCTATTAGACGCTATTATTATTTAAACTGATATTTAGTCAAAATAAGACTTGACAAAAAGAGACTTGGACAAAATAAGAGTTCGACGTTACAATATTTGGATCAAACATTTTTTTTTGCTCTTTGACAACATGGGACTTGGACCAAATAGTAACTAAGTTTGTGTAGACATCGCGCAGTCGACGCTTCGTATTTTTAACTAACTTAAAAAATCTGGTATACAATTCCATCCGTTTTGATTTGGAAGTTTGTGTCGGTGATCTGACCTTTGTGCAGTACAGAAAAGTCAAAAGAGTCACAACAAAGTAAAAGCTACAAATAAATTCACCAATCTTAATTTACTGCTGATCGTAAATCAGTGTTTTCAGAGTTAAAAATCGGTCATGATTATTAGGTCAGTTCACGTGGTCGGTAAAAGCATTGAAATGATATTCTGGCGTATTTTTAGTCAAACTTTTTTTAACTTGCCAAGTTTATGAGCACATAAAGTCTTTTTTACTGTGTATGTTAAGTCAAAAAGGATTACGCGTTTCTTTGATTAATTTTTCACTAACTTGCTCGAAGTGTGGCTAAGTGTTAAAATCAAATGAAACGTGTTCTTTTTATGTTGTTTTCAGACTCTATAAAAGAAGTCTCCATGTAGTTATCCATAGGAAGTCGCTTCCACTTATCTGGGTCATGACTTGTGCTTGACCGTGACTTACCTTTCTCGACTCTGACTGTAACTTGTTTAACAATATATCTTTGGACAGACGGACAGACGAACAGATGGACAGATTGACAGACGGATAGACGGATAGACGGACAGACAGACGGATGGACTGAACGAATTTATAAGGGTTCCTTGCCGGGCTACGGAACCCTAAAAAGGAGGGTTATAGACTAGACTGACGAGGATTAGCCATAGGTGGCTAGTAAAATCAATTCGGCGTCTTCTTATCAGGTTCATCGTTGCGGCATTATTAATTTTGATAGTACTAGTCTGTGCTTTTATCTATTCTGTGGAATTAGTAATGTAGGGGAAAATCCAGATTGTACTCGTAAAATGAATCCTATATACACTTTTTTGTTTGATAAGGATAACTCTCAATTACACGCGCAAGTGTGTTTGTTTGTTTCCTCCTCTTTTACTCAGCAGCAAAGCAACAGAGCGATGTGATTTCTTGCATGGAGATAGTTGAAAGGCTGGAGAGCAACGTTAGACTTTTTATACTGGAGAAAAGTACTGCTCCTGAAGGCATCCAAGCGGGTGAAACCGCAAGACGCAGCTAGTATTACAAGGAAAATTAGTAGTTAGCAGTTAGGCAAGAGTGCAATAGATAAATTAGTGTATAGTGGATAAGTGTAGCCTATCAGGACATACATACATACATACTATCAGGACATAGCAAACTTGTACTGTAAGCGATTATGTGACATTTGATATTTTTAAAATTATAATGTGTTTGTCAGGGCGACCGATTAAAGAAAAGCTCACGGAATCAAGTATAGTGTAATTGCAAGACACTCTCTCCAAAATATATTCGTAAATAAAAAACGATAAACATGAAACTTTACGCCGCTGATGCGCAAAGTATTTCAGCCGAGATATGTCCAATCTAACGCTACCTAGGATTTTATAATTCCACAGATTCCTCCTTCATCATCAGCCAGAAGACGTCCACTGCTGAACATAGGCCTCCCCCTATAACCTCCACACTGAACGACATCCTGCCATCTGCATCCACTGGATGCCCGCGACTCTCACAATGTCGTCGGTCCATCTAGTGGGAGGCCTACCTACACTGCGTCTTCCGGTTCGGGGTCTCCACTCAAGAACCTGTCTTCCCCATCGGTTACCAGTTCTTCGAGCGATGTGGCCTGCCCATTGCCACTTCAACTTGCAGATTTCTCAGACACAGATTCCTGCATATTACATAGCAAATATAAGTCATTACTATATATAATGTCACTTTGACAGCTGACAATCATATTGAACTATAATACACAAGCAATCTTATTGAAAAATTGACAGTAATATAATCAGCTGCATACTTAATTAAAAGAAAAGATCTGGCGACGGTCCAGAACGATATGTAGAGTAGAACGCGAACATTAAAATATTTAAAGCAAAAACATCCTTGTTTTGCGACTGCCTGACAAGTTAACAAGATAAAGTAAATAAGATAAATTTATTTCTATACCTGGAAGTTTTATAACACATTTTGTTGCAAATTTTTCTTATTTTGAAAGTTGACGGCAGGCACTTTATAGGTAACCTAACCTAACTGTATCAGTATGTAATTAGCAGCTCACAGCCCCGTTAGCTCAATTGGTAGTGTACCTGCCTTCTGCGCTTGGGGGCGTGGGTTCGATCCCCACCTAGGACAAACATTTGTGTGATGAACATTTGTGTTTGTTCTATGTCTGGGTGTTAATATCTATTTAAGTATGTATTTAAAAATATATATGTATGTATATCAGTCTCTGGCAGCCATATTACAAGCTTTGCTTAGTTTGGGGTCAGATGACGATGTGTGCAATAATGTCCCAGATATTTATATATTTTAATTAAAGATTCAATTTGCAGAAATACGAATTTAGTAGATTTATATCTCCAAAGAAGTCATTGGACAAAAATGCTCTATTGAATTCGAGTAGATAGAAGTGACAAAGGAGGGGTCTTCACGACTTCTATGGATCATAAGACTCATAAAGCGTAAAGTCATATAGACGATATAATTTAATAACTTTGTCGCGGCGCCGACTTGCTTGCGGTGTTAATTATTATGCCTCTCTAAAATCTGCGTCATGAAGCTTCGATTAGTCGCTTCGGTTAGACTAATATAGTTGAAAGTCATCGTTACCACCTAGCTGCATGACTTTCTTCCATTACTACCTTCGTACGCTAGACTCCTGTGTGTAAAAATCGCCACTCAAAAGCCCATTTTCCGTCACAGCTACCTTAATTTTTTTCATTTTTAATGATAAAAAAGTTCTGATCGGAAATTGACAAGAAACGATTGGGCATTGCAACCGAGGTGAGTGTCGATAGATGCAAGGTGATAGCTTAAAAGCCTACTTCCCGGCCTAAGCATCCTCACGTACATTTTAATCTCATTTAATAATAAAAACCATGGGACTGTTAAAAACTAATTCAGCACATTATCTTTAAAATAACATTGATAATGTTTGTTTTCATGTTGACATTGTATAGTTTGGTGGAGAAGATCGACAAAAACTATATTTTTGAGTATATTTTCAAATTTCTCCGCGAAATTATACAATATTGCCATACTCTTTATTTAATTACAATATATATTACACTTAATTTATATATTTATTTAGATTCCTAGTACTTACAATTGTATACATAGTTTTTAAAGATATTCAAAACTTGTTCCTTTTATTTTAGATGTTCGTTTTTCAAATATAACTTTTTTTTTAATTTATCCTGTTTTGTTTTGGCATAATGTTTATGTTATAGATATGGGAGAGGCCATTGGCTCTGAAACACAGCGAAAACTAGCTCGGAGCCAATGGGTTCGAATTTACTTTGTGCATATTATTATTGTGTCAAATAAATGAATTTTGTATTTGTATTGATATGAAAATTACTTTAACAATTATAATAACAAAAAAACAGAATTGACAACAATTGTCATTTTGCGAACAATTGACAGTGATCTATTAGATACGACCACAAGCATGAATCAATCAACCAGCATGACAGGTCTTCCGCTGGTATAACATCGGTATTTCCCTAGTTGGTTCAAAGTGGAAGGCAGAGCGAAATTAAAAATACTGTTTATTTCTACTAACTTGAGCGAAGAATAGATAAAATAAAATAAAAAATAAGTTACAGAGCAATCCAACACTATCACTAATTTCGAGAACTTACCTAATTCACACCAAACAATCCTATTTATAGTCGACTTCGCAAACACCTTTTAATACATAAATACAACAGTAGAACAATAATATCGTTCACAATGGAATGAAGCAAACAACATGTAGCAGCAATATATCTGGGGTCACGTAGCAGGAGGTGCTACGTTATTTCTTTTCGTAGCAATGCTACGATTACTCTACGATAGAAAGACAATGTAAGTATTGGTGCCATTGGACGTCCATCGTTAAATAAATGGCCTAACGATTAATGAAATAATTTTGTTTGCAGAAATTGCTCAGTTAAATTTTACTATTTATCAGGTTACATAATAAACAAATGTTTTAACGCCAGGTTGGCAAATTTTGGCGCACTTGAGTTTGTTTAGGTCCTCGTCACCTTGTACTTATACGATATATATGTATTCTGTGTCATCACTCTAAATAACAGTAATAGACGGCAAAAATATCTATTGGTCCAGAATAAACGGTGCTTTCGTCATACAACAATCATGAATCACTACTCGATAACATATCGATCTAAAGCGCATAATGGCGAAATTTGGTAACAAAATATACCTACTACAGAGGATACATGAGTATGATAAATCATTTCATAATAAAATGAAGGGAATGCTTCTTTTCTGCGATGGGATGACAAATATTTTTAAATAGGTAAATATTTGATTCTCAAAAAGGATGGAAAAAGTTAAGGAGATACAATTTTGTGACTAACTTTGTTTTAATGCACTAGGGGTTAGGGTAGGTTTCGGTCGCCCGAAAACCGTCTTTGGAAAAAATAAAATAAACAGATTCTGAAAAAAAAAACACGGGTCGAATGCCAAACAATTTCTAAGTGACACTAGTCTAGGGTAAAAAAACAAATCAACGAAATTTTCATTACCTATATAGTATTTAATTATGAGAAGAATTTTCAAAAATCAATCCATCCCTATAGTTATTTAGAGAAATTGTACAAAATTTCAAGTATGTGTATTGTTTTGTTAGTGTATAAATAAATTTAAGATTACTAGCACAAAGACAAGCATGTCATATTTACTACTTGCGTAGATAATGTGACATGCTGTGTACGCTACGAGCAAAAACTTGTATTAAAAATATATTTTTTTAATTGGAATTTTTTCATCAGATCTTAATTAACCGACGAAAAAGGAGGACGGTTCTATGTTCCACTGTATACTTTTATTTTTTTATGTATGTTCACCGATATTTCCTCCAACTGTTGACCAATTTTAAAGTATTTTTTTTTTGTTCGGTAGGGTATATGTAGTACTTCCAATTTGGTCCCATTGTCACCAAGTCAGGATCTGACGATGGGATCACAGGGGAATCGAGGGCAACCCTCAAATTTTCTAGGCTCTTATTAGGTTTTGCATCTAATTTTATTTTGAAGTCGGTTTTTAATGTGGTCCACTTGTTTTGATAATGCTTACTGCTACTTCACTGACCCGGTGGCTCAATTGGAAGTGAACCTACTTTCTGCGCTTGGGGGCGTGGGTTCGATTCCTACCTAGGGCAAACATTCATGTGATGGACATGTTTGATATGTCTGGGTGTTAATATCTATTTAAATGTGTATTTAAAAATATATATGTACGTATATCAGTGTCTGGCAGCCGTATTACAAGCTTTGTTTAGTTTCGGGTCAGATGACCGTGTGTGCAAAAATGTCCCAGATGTCCCAGATATTCAATAAATCAAAACTACTATAATTGCTTCACTATTGAATGCCATGAGTCAGGGTGGGATTGGTACCTATAAACACCTATACCTACCATTGATACATTTATGGCAGTGTTTGTGTCATGATATATTATTTGACTGAAGGACTCATCGCAAAAGTGTCGCTAGATGGAGTTTTTATGGTGCAATAAAGGTTTCATTGACTTCCGTGTTGTAGTTTTGGAGATACTTCGTTTGTTTGTTCTGTTGCCAGTTTGCCACTGAAATGAGTTTTGTTGGTAACTTTGTATATAGACCGTGGTCGCCACAAGTAATAAGCTACGACACTAAGATAATTTACTTTTTCTGGAAGACAGCGGACATACGAGTACACCCAACTCTAAACGCGGGCCCGAATAGGTCCAGTTTGTAAAATCACGCAACCTCAAACCATATCTCGGCGCGTTAAGGTGATTCGCGTGATTTTACAAACTGCACCTATTCGGGCCCGCGTTTAAAGTTGGGCGTAAGGCCCCAGGTTTTTAAGAAACAAGGTGTATACCTAGTTTCACCCACCAATTTGTAGCTTTTCCGCATTCCGTATTCAGTAGTGAAAATATTATATAGAGAGCCACAGAGACTTAGTGATTTTTGAATTTATCATATTTGGGTGTATATTTTGTTGTCATTAAATTGTCTGGAACATGGTATGTAATGTGTTTATATTTTGAATACTTCTTAATGAAATGAGTTTATATTTTAAATACTCTTCTACAAAAATTGTACTTTAATGCCTTGACCTTAAAGTATTTGTTGGAGAATTTTTACGTCCTCTAAAACCTTGTAGGTACATGCGTATGACATTTCAATGTGCAACGAGGTTCAATTACGTTTCTCCACTACAAAGAAGTTAATGCACAGAGGATAATAATTATATTATGTTAGAATTTACAAACATCTACCTTCTTCTTGGCGTCAATGGTTCTTTTTTATTTATTTAGCTCCGTCTATAAAACTGTTCGGGATATTTTCTCATTTAAAATCATGACTCATGCGAAATGGGATCTTCTAGGATGGGGCAGAGTTGTTTTCAACTCAAGGCTTTAAAGCGAGGTGAAATAAAAAAGAATAAATTAGCTCTTAATTACAAGCGTTCTACAGGCCAATCTATGGTATATCTAGCTGTGTCCCAAGTTTTCTTCCTCATGAAAGTTCCCTACGGAACCGTTCATTTTTCGTGATAAAGTACTATATCATTTTGCGGCCCTCCAACTATCTCTGTGCAAAAAATTAGGTCGATCCCTTGCTTTGTCGCTACATGAAAAACGAAAGAGCAAACGACGTTTTCATTATAATTTTAGTATGTAGTATTAGGCCGCTTTTAAACTCCCAGCCTTATTACAAAACACGGTTGTGCTCTATCGATCACACATATTGAAATATTTTTTAACACATTTTCTTCTATCCTATTGGCAATAGGCATTGGACATATCTGAAGACTACCGTGTTAGGTTAAGGCAATCATGCTAAAAGACGATCTGTTATCCTTTGCCACCAAATAAATATCAAAGTAAGTATAATTTATGATGAAATCCAGGGTCTGCAGCGTATAACAGTACTGTTTGGTGAGAATTGCTGCCTTATGAAAGTTAATGGATAAATAACCTGGTATGGTAGCCCACAGTTTATTAATCTAAAAGATATTTTTTGTTTTCAAAATAATGAGAAACGTGACTTGAACGCTTAATCGTCAAGTACCTACTTTGATGATATAGGTCAAGCGAGACATATTTCTAAAAACTTTTGTTCGTACCACCTAGAAATGATATGAAATAAAATATTTATTAATAGCAAAGCTACATACAGGTAGGTTATATTTTTTTTTATATTGGTTATATATATATATATATATATATACATGTTTGTTAATTAATTTTAAAGTAAATTATAAAATACATTTTAAAATAAATTATGCGTAGACAATTTTATATTAGAAAAACTAACACACTGTTAGTAACACACTAATAATTAAAATTATAATTAAGCAACAAATAAAAGGAAAAAAATAATTACAATGAAAATGGCATAACGTTGTAAAAACGGAGAGATATTATCAAAACTGAAATCCAGACATTTTAACTGCAAGCGTTTTCACAGCGAATTTTTGCCATATACTTAGCAAAAACAACAAAGGCAGCAAAATCGTCCCAGTAAGTACATCACTAAAAGTTTAGATGAGAACTGGACTAAGGATAGTTATTTTTTTTATAAGAAGACCTTCGGAAAAAAGAATTTGAATAACAAAAGTATTTTTTTCCACGTTCCTGACTTTCATACGCACAGTACCTCGTTAGGGGTCAGAACTAACATAACACAATTTGTGAACTTTCTGACCTACGACTGCTAAGAAAGAGAACCTACATTATGTTGTGGTAAAGCTGTTTCCACACGGTAGTTATTATTTAGGGTGCAACATTTTGAAACATAATGAGCGACTTTTAATGTACTTTATATCCCAATGAATAATAAAAACACGTGTTTAACCACTTAGTTTCTCGAAATTATTTTTTATATTAAAGTTAAGAAAAAACAAAAGGATTTTTTTTATTGTTCCACACTTTAGAATTTACTGTTTAAATTTAATTTCTCTGGTAGTTACAATCTGGGTGTCTTCAAATAACGAGTGAATCGGTTTCTTCTAGGCAAGCGTGCTCCATCGTAGATCGCATCGTCGCTTAAAATCAGGCGAGTTGGCACAAACGCAACCCTATTACTAAAATTAAAAAAAAAAGATTTTTACTTCAAAAATTTGGCGTACGGCAGGATTCGAACCTATGCGTAATCAGAGTTAACGCCCCGTTTTCGCTTTCCTGTCGCTTTTAAAGATAACTCAAGAATATGGAAGACACCATATTCTTAAGCTGTCTTTGACACCAATCTAAGCATTAGCGACGCCATCTATAATTCTTGCTACCTGCACTTAGTAGCTCCTCAAAAATTTCCTGAAGTTAAACCATTTGATAGTCAAAATGATAAACACGACAAACTAATTAATTTAATCAAATACGTATATCTACAAGACGTCATAATTGAGTTATTTTAATATATGACGAACGACAGTTTTAGCCAGTGGCAAATTCCCAGCTGTCCGTTTATAAATGAAAATACTAATATTATGTTTGACATTTACAAGGTCTGATGTAAGGAAGACGATATTTTTATGATCTTTATGAAATAGATGACAGTTTTAATCCATAGAGAACATGGATGTTAATATTTTGGAACTGTTTATACGTACTTCCCTTTGAAGAGATAATTTTTAGTTAATTTCTTTTCATCTTTGCTGCTTTGAATTCGTTTTTAGTAGTAAAAATTCGACTGCAGAGCTTTGGTCGGGCTAAAAATCTTATTTCAAAATAAATTTCCTACGTGCCGAATTTAATTTTAAGTCGTTGACTTTGAAAATATAATAATTAAAAGTTAAAATACTTACATCAAAGTTAATATTAGGTTTCTGAAATATTTACATTAAATGGATTATTTTGATAAAACATTTTATTTAAGAAAAATCCACTTAAAAAATCACATACTATCACTACATATAGTATAAAACAAAGCCGCTTCCCTCTGTATGTCCCTCCCTATGTATGCTTAAATCTTTAAAACTACGCAACGGATTTTTATGCAGTTTTTTTAATAAATAGAGTGATTCAAGATGAAGGTTTATATGTATAATACATGCACAATATAGCCGATAACACTGCTAATTTTAGAGGTTTCTAATGTGATAACTTAAATAAACACATTTTTTGCGCTTACATAGTATTTTATATACGGATTTTGAAGTCGGGCGGGAACTATTCTTAAACGTAGATGTATATACCTTTTTTCAAAAATCCCGGCCGTCTTCAAAATCCGTGTTTAAAAAATTATTTTTGTGCTTTGTAGTGGCAAATATATAGTTTTTTGAAGTCAGTTTTTTATTAAAAATATTATATATAGTATTTGTAGTATTTGTACATTGACCATAATATATTTATTTTGGATAAAACTTGAGATACATTTATGGTGACAGTTTTACTATTCTCGCAATAGTAAAATTGTTACCTTTGATTATATAAATTATCAATGTTGCGAGCTGTCAATACCTATATATATGCCAAAGATCGGACACAGATTTTATTGATTTATTGATCAACTAGCTTTTTTGCCCGCGACTTCGTACGCGTAGATTTTCATATAAACCTTCAATCCTTTTTTCTTCCCTTAATCTGGCCTTGCGCAAAATAACATAGCCTATACTTCAATCTGGTCATAGCTAAGCATATTCGTGAAAACCGCATTTAAATCCGTCCGCATTTTCTTCCAGGGGTGTAGGAGATGTGCGTGAACAAACAAACAAAAATTCTAAAAACTGCCTTAACATGTTCAGCTGCTTATTTTAAGTCGCCCTGTGTGAAGTATTGATAGAAGCATAAAAGTAATAAATAACAAATTCAAATTCAAATAATTTATTTATCTAATAATAATATCCAAATTGTTACAAATTAATAACATTGAATTAAACTAAGTATTTCAACTTTTAGCTGTGGGCCCCAAACTAGGCCGAGCCTGTATTTTGGGGTCCCTTGATTTCCCAGAGACATTTAAGCAATTCGTTCAACCCTGTGTAAAAGATCTGCCATTTATTATACATACATAGATTATAGTAGAAACTAACTGATTTATTAAATTATATTATAGTAGATATTTGAAGAGGGAAAAGGAGTGTGGGGGGGGGGGGGAGAGAAAACACCTCATTTTAAAAACTGCCTCAATTGAGATGGTCAAATAACTTCTCAGTTTCTTCGTAGGATCGAGTGAGAAGCCACTTGCCAACGGTTTTTCTGACTTGAAACGTGTTGCAGTCTGCTATATCGAGTATGCCTGCGATTTTGTTATAGATAAAAGTATGCGAGTATTTTGGCATGCGACCTGCGAACGCGGTTTTTACTCTCGGCAACGGTAAAATATGAAGTTGTTTCCGCTTGGTCTTGTCCTGCAGAGGTCTTAGACGGTGAGCACTAGTTACAGCCTGTATTATAAAAAGATGCCTAACACGCAAGAGCTCGACGTCTCTGTAAAGACTGTTCGTCGAATATAGTCGCGGCTTCTTTAGCATCACTTTCAACACTGATCTTTGAGCTATTTCTAGTTCCTTAAACGCAGTCTTTGCCGCACTACCCCATACTCCTATGCAGTATTGTAGGACAGACTGGCACAGTGCCACGTATATAAGTTTGCGCGTCTTAAGATCAGCGCCTCGACGGAGCTGCTTCATCAAGTAAATGAATTTCCTTACTTTCTTGGATAACACAGAGATATGATTGTAAAAGTTTAGGTTTTGGTCAACCATTATTCCCAAGTACTTAGTGGATGCCACTCTCTCTATGCTCTCACAGGAGCATTGCCTGGATAGCGAGTTTGACACTGAAAAAGCACATCTAGTACTGTGAATTTTAATTCTGTCAATGGTAGGAAGAGTTGCTCGAGTAATGTGGAATGGGATGAAGTTTGTTTTTTTGACATTTAGCGACAACAGGTTTGCGTCCAACCATTCCGCTATCCTGGATATACCCTCTTGAGCAGCGTCAAAAGCCTCATTCCAATTTGAGCCGTCGAAGATAGCAACAGTATCATCAGCGTAGCACATCAAAGTGGCGCTTCGTAATTCAAGGTTTAAGATGTCGTTCATGTACATGATAAATAGTGTTGGAGCCAAAATGCTACCTTGTGGGACTCCATATTCATTTACTAACTCTCCACTCGTCAGATCCCCAACTCTAGTTTTCTGACGCCTGTCTGTCAGGTAAGTGTGGAACCATTTCAGGACGTTGCCGCGGATGCCAAACCCTTCTAGCTTCTTTAAAAGCAGCTGAGTTGAGATGGAATCAAACGCTTTGGCGAGGTCAAGGAATATTCCGACGCATCGCCTGCCAGAGTCAAGATTCCCAGCTATGGTTTCGGTTAAGAGTCTAACTGCGTCTTCCGTAGACTTTCCTTTTCTGAAGCCGAATTGATTGGTCGATAAGAGAGAGTTTTTTTCGAGGTATTGTACTAATCTTTTATTCACTACCTTTTCTAGAATTTTGGAGAATATACATAGTAAAGATATGGGTCTGTAATTGTCTGGAGCATTCTTGACTGTCAACAGTTTTCAAATCAAAAAGATAATGTGACAACAGTGCAGAGCATGTTTTGAAATTTTCTTTTTGTCTAAACCATTAAAAGTATATCATGTCATGTCGGTATGATATACATCTCTGAAATTTGGCTGTCCAGTTTCGCTGGCCACGGAACCCTGACATAATGCTTGTCTTAACACGCTCTTGGCTAGTTATTTCTTATTTCGCGTGCATTTGTATGTATACCTTGATTAAAAAGCCATGAAATGGAACTACTCTATTTATCTGTTAAAATATCACAGTAAATTAAAATATTTCTATATTCTTATTCTTATTGCAAATATACACTGTATTCTTCTAAAAGCTAAGTTTATATACCCTGCATAAAGGGTGCAGCAATGACTTATGTAGTGGCTGTTCACAAAACCAGACCACAGACATAAACATATAAATTTAAGTATAGTTAAATCTATTACATAAATATTATATATACTATTCAAACTTAACCTAGGGTGAAGTAATTTTACAAAACAAAAAAAAAACATACTTAGTGTGATGGGTTACTTAATTATATATGAGATGATACAAAACTTATGACGCTACTTTCTTAACTATTTATATATCGATATTTATTTTCTAATTATAATTTTTTAAAATTTATCGTCGAATAAATCTTTTATCTCGTAATAACATTTTTGGGTTAGAAACTTACGAAGTTGGTTCTGGTTTTTTATTATTATTTCTTTCTTTCTTTATTGCGCCCGGAATTTTGTTGTATAGGTTTATTTTCATGTACAAAGGGCCTTTTTTGAATATTTCTATTCGTGGGACTGAATTAAAATAGGATGCGGTATATTTTGTGTTTTAAATGCTAACATAGAATAAAACCAAGAGAATGTAATACTCCTACTCCATGCACTGGAATGAATCACCAAAGAGGTTGTAAGGCCTATAACATGCTTGATCTACACGTTCATTCATCTAAGAAGGTTAAGGAACCTTCTTTAAATTTAAACTGACTAACCGAACACAGTGACAGTTGACAGTTTCAAAATTTTAATGGCTATGTCAATAACATTCTCTTTACTTTGGATCTCCTTGCTTGAGGCTATGTGACGATCCTCATATTACGTTTCGGGTAACGAAGAAATAAATTATTGATTTTTATTTTCGTTTATGTAAAAATAAAGAATTAAAATAAATGATATAAGATAGCCTATGTTTTAATCTGGTAATTTCTAAGCATATTCGTGAAAACCGCATTTAAATCCGTCCAGTGGTTTAGGAGATGTGCGCGGACAAACAAACAAACAAACAAACAAACAAACAAACAAACAAACAGACAAAAATTCTAAAAACTGTCCTATCGTGTTCAGCTGCTTATTTTAAGACGACCTGTGTGAATTTTTTTTTTGTTATCTCGCAATTACAGATTTTTTTATCCCTACGTTTTTATTATATGTATAGATTTACGGCTCGGGAACTTACTACAGCGCAGTTAGAAATTTTATGCGAAAAACGGCGCTATACAAATTGTCCAAATGTGGTGAATATCGCTTGTCATCAGGCTGACCGCACACCGGTTTGCCACTCTTTTTATGTAATTTAAAAGTACCTACTTCGAAACTGGCTAATGCACAAGATGTGCGTGGCCAAAATACATCGAGGAAAAAAATAAACATTTAACGATGAAGTACTTAATTACGTAATACGTTCAATTTTCTCTGTCTTCCGGAACACGTTTTCCATTTCAATTTTCCTTTGTGGTAATTGCGTGACGGGAATCGGTAACCTTGTTGCTTTCTAACATAATAACTTACTAAATAATAATTGGACACTACTCACAAGTCGTTTTTAACCGACTTCAGAAAAGGAGGGGGTTCTCACTTCGGTTGTATTTTATATTTTGTAATCTTTGTTACCACAGAACTCCGTCATTTAAGAACCAATTTTTTTATTTATTAATACGGTTGCCTGTGACCGCCAACTCACCTGATGTTACGCGATGATGCAGTCTACGATGGAAGCCGCTTGCCTATGAGAAACCGATTCACTCGTGATTTGGAGACACCCAGATTGTAACTATCGGGGAACACCCATTCAGGCAGCGCATTCCACAGACTAGCAGTTCGCACAATAAAAGTGGAATCAAAGCGCTTCGTACGGGTTTGCGGAATATCAATAAAGCCGTGTCGATTTTGCGTGCCCGCTCTGGCAGTCTGATAGAAAAATGGGCAGGAGGGAATTAAATCATGCAGATCCGATGCACACTCTCCAAAATGTATCCGATAAAATACCGATAGACTAGCAACTTTGCGCCAATGCTCATGACTAAGGAGCTTAGTCTGAACCAAGGATTTGTTGCTGATGAGCCTCTTAACGCGTCTCTCAATAGACTCCAACGCGTCAAGCTGGTACTTCTGCTCCATCCCAAAGTTGAGAGCATTACTCCATGCATGTGACGAACTTGTGCTTGGTACAGTGAAAGCAACTGTTCCGACGTGAAGTACCGACGCACCTTCGATAGGACACCCAGCGTTTTGGCAGCTAATTGAGCCTTGTCCTCAATATAGGAGCCAAAGTTGACGGTAGAAGATAGAAAGACGCCCAGAAGGAATACCGTGAATATTCAGCGAAATATTATAAGAACATGTTTTTATTTTGCGTGCTTGAATAATATGCTTTTTACAATGTTTTTGCAGCTCACAAAGCAAATAAATGCTTAGACCGAGTTTATGACCAGATATATAAGCGTATCAAAGAGATGCCAATAAAAAAAGTTATGTCGAAGCGTATTACAAAAGTTTCGACACAAGGTTTTTCTCATTCTAAGTACTCGGGGCAACATGGTGCGTTTTATTAGTTGGCAGCCACGGACTACTCATATTAGACCACTAGTCTGAGTGCAGCTATTTCTAATAAAATCAGGGAGATTGAACTTATCATGACGGTCAAAGGACTTCGTAGTAATGTTCATAGTAGTATTTGATATTTGTTTTAAACTATCACGGTTGCTCACTACTGTTATATGATTATTAATAGAGGTGATGGTTTTCAACTTGCCTGTGCATGGAATCCAGTATTAGGTTGCCTTCAAAATTAAAATACTCTTCCAAAATGTGTTTAAAATACTATAAGCAGTTATAGTGAGTGTGTATTGTTGGGACTTTGGTTCAAGTTCCAGTGATAACCGTAGCAAAAGACTAGGTCGTTTTCTCTGCAACTAACTTTGTGTTTGTAGGCGTTGAGCTGTTATGGGCAAGCGTGAAGGGCTATCAGGCGAGCGACTTCGCTCATCTAGTCACTAAGTATCATAAAAAAAACTAATTTAACCAACTAAACTAAACCACCCGCATTCTTGAGTTAGTGCAACATGGTGCATGTAACTGCGCCGAAATATATTATTGAACGCTGTGAGAGAACGTGAGATAAGGGAGTAGTACCCCCGTGGGCTGGTGCTGCTGATGGAGTTGCCCACTGCGGCGGCTGTTGTCGTCGGGGACACGAAGCCGACACAGCCTAGCTACATATTTTTTCGATGGGAGCCATAACTACATACATAAATATCTTACTAACTTTAGCAATGATAAAAGCATATATATGTATACGTGTGTATATGTTCCCTATGGACGACGAAACGGCTGGACCAATTTTGGCGGGACTTTCACTGGTATAATAAGGAGTAATCTCCGTGGGTGAAACAGCGGGGTACAGCTAGTTATACTTAATATGAAATGCTCAATGACGGACTGATTGACTCATCACGAAACCAAGGTAGCCTATCTTGACATATAGGCTGTAAAGGTTAGCTAAGTTATATATCTTTTTTATTTAAATGGCTGCTAAAGCTCTAAATTACGGGGAGCAAAAAAAGGTTGTTGATAGTTTATATGAAAGTTTACGCGTATGCAGACGCGGGTAACACCTAGTCTACACTAATATTATAAAGATGAAAGATTTGTATTTTTGGATTTGTGTATGTTTGTAACGAAATAACTCAATTTCACCATTAGAATGCTACGTTATCCCTGAGTAACATAGGCTATATTTATTACAGGAATGTAAAAAAAAACTCCACCCGGGTGAAGCCGGGACGAGCGGCTAGTCTAAAATAAAACTTAACAACTGTTATTAAAATAGCTCTATCTTTTGCGAAATGTTTTGGTATCTAAAGTCAGTTAATTAATACCAATACTGCGCACTTGTTGTATAATCGAGCCCTAGCCCAAATATTTGTTCATTTACAGAAACGTTCCCGAAATGATTGTGGGGTCGAACCGTACTTAGCCTAACGTCTGTACAGAATCCACTTAGACTATTGGTATCTGAATGGTGAACAACAAAATCAAGTTCACTACGGGTCACTCTGTTTTATTAAGGTTCCGTAGCCCGACAAGGAACTCCTATACCTAACTGTCTGTCTGTCCGTCCCACCGTCCAAATTTTTTCGAACCTTCTAACTTCTATAATTAGTAAGATAAGTGCATGAAACTTTGCAAATTTTTTTTTATATTCAGAAATAGGCTTGCGTTTTAACGCCAACTCGCCTGATGTTAAGCGGTTTATGTTTTATGCACTCCCATAATATGGGTATCAAATGAAAGGTTTTACAGAGATAATACGAAAATAATATGACGTCACACTCAATTCAATATGGCGGACATCTCAAGACGACGGACAAAATTTTCTTATGCTTATTTTATATCATAATGATATGGGTATCAAATGAAAGAGTTTTCTGGGAAGAATACGAAAACATTGTTTTTAATGAGTTTTTTCATTAATAATTTTATTGTTAGGGACATATTCCATACAACAAACAACAAAAAACTGGGATACGTCGCTTTCGGGTCAGAATGGGTAAGTTTTGTACGGACCGTGACCCTTCTTAAAAAAAGAACTAAACAACACACTTAAAGGAGCTCAAAACTCGAAGGGTTTATTGGTAGTTATTGAACAATTCTACTATTCACAGGCTCCATCATCAAACCCTCATCACCAAGTGTAATGTATGGGACTTGTTAAAACAAACCAAACGAGCTCAAACTCGAGAAGTTTACTAGTAGTAATTGAAATGTTCCACTAGCCACCTCCTGGTTTTATCATCAGTTCAGTGCAATGGTGCCGAGTTGTTGTATGATGTAGGGTGTTCGATGAAGCTAATAAAATCGTATTACTATTAGGTACAGTAGTATGAATTGTTTTTTTTAACTCCCGATAAAAGAACTGATAATATTCAAACGACAACAGATTTTCTTGAATTATAGCTAATAACACCCTTGATCAAGCCAAGGTGACTTGCGATGCCACAGACAGATAGACCGATACACAGACACACAGATACACGGATGTACAGAAACACAGATATATATACACACGTTAAACTTATAGCATCCTCCTTTGTGTCAACGGTAAAAAAATACCTTTTCTAACCCTTCCAGTCCATCAAAGCACTAAGTATACGACCGAGTTTATTGTTGCTTTTAACAAACGCGATAATTCATATTCATACTTTGATCAGTCTAGCTTCTCTAGGAGAAGCAAGTACGAGTAAGTACTCTAGCCTAAATAAATGGAAGCAAAAAGTTCTTGCCTTTTCCATTATTTCGAAGAGTACACTAGCATAAATATCCCCGCTAAGACGCAACACGGGGAGATGCCTCCTAAACCATCCTTATCTCGTGTTATCTTGGATTTTTACACCCTCTCTGACCTCTACAACCTTGCCAAGGTCACTAGGACAGGAGCAAACAGCCACGTTCATTATATATTACATAATATAATAGTGAATCACAAACAAACAGTATGATAAGTCACTAGAAATAGGTAACTTACATTGCCAGGATCAATGCTGGCAAAGAAAACCTGAATCAATAGAGGTACAATAGATATACAATTTGAAATCAGATTAAGAATTTCAACATTTATAAACGTGTTTTTAGATAGAATTGATCTACGTTTGGCCACCAACGCGCCTGATGGTAAGCGATGGTGTGTCCGTGGATGGAACACATTGATATAGATCTGGAAGAATTCTATTCACTCTAGCCTTGAAGATGCCTAGATTGTAGTTATCAGGAAACAAGGACTGCCCCGGTGGCTCAGTTGGTAGTGAACCTAACTTCTGTGCTTGGGGGCGTGGGTTCGATTCCCATCTAGGACAAACATTTGTGTGATGAACATTTGTGTTTGTTCTATGTCTGGGTGTTAATATCTATTTAAGTATGTATTTAAAAATATATATGTACGTATATCAGTCTCTGGCAGCCATATTACAAGCATTGCTTAGTTTGGGGTCAGATGACCGTGTGTGCAAAAAATGTCCCAGATATATTTAAAAAAAAAAAAAAAAAAAAAAAGGAGGACGGCAGGGAATTCCATTCTTGGGCAGTACCTACGTATCATAACATAATATCCTTGTGTAGTAATACACTCATATCCTGAGATATTAACTACTTAATCTCTTTATGCATTTTCGTGCATCAATATCGAGTTTTCCATCAGAAAAAATGCTGGTGAAGCGCCGCGCGCGCTTATTGTCTGTATATATATAAATCTCGTGTCATACGGTGTTATTGGTCGCAGTCCTCCGATATGGCTCGACCGATTTTTATATTTTTTTATGTATATTTGGTTGGTATGAGAATAGGTCGTAGAGTATTTTTCCTCATCTTCGCAATTTTGTATCATGATGATGATGATGATGATGAAAAGTAGCCTTTGTGTTAATCTAAAACATAAACAATGCATATTCCAATTTTTTTTCAAATCTATCCAGCCATTTCTGTTTGATTGAGTAACAAACATCCATCCATCCATCCATCCAAAATTTCACATATAAATAAATATATGTTATTAGTCTGATTAGTGTGATGAGTCTTCTACTTAAACTATAAAATCAAACTGTCTACACATTATTCATGAGCCATTCTGTTTGTTTGAGGACAAGGGTTACATTACATGTTACCAGGACTTTATTGCTTTTCTAAGCAGTTTGCTAGGGTGCTGATAGAAAAGTTAGATTGATGGGCTTTGTTTTCGATCTTGCGGCTGTTCAAGGTTGATAGGCTGAGAAAACCATGTTAATTTACCATAGTCGCTTAATACTTTTTATGACTTGACTCCAAAGTTTTTAGTGAGCTTTGGAAAAGCCTGACAAATACGTATAATAAGAGGGAGTAGGAGAGAGAGAGAGAGTGAGAGAGAGTGAGAGAGAGAGAGAGAGAGAGCGAGTTTAGCTGGTGCGGCGGCTGAATCTGCAGAGGACCTCAAAAGGCGCAAATGTAGTAACCTAGACAGTGGGTACATTTTTGAGACTTTTGAGGTCGAAATCATGAGGCCGTGTGGATCAGGAGCCATTTTTTTTTTATTTGTCATCACGTCTAGTCGATGCTACTCTTGACCAAAATGCCGGGTTCTATTTCAAGGGTGAGCATTTTTTTAAATAAAAAGAGCGGGAAACAAGCATGCGATTCGCCTGATGGCAAGCAAAACCGCCACCTATGGACAATTGGACACCTGCAACACTAGCGGTGTTGACGGTGCTTTGCCAGCCCGGAGAGGTAGTTGTAGACACCCTTTTTGAAACTCTTCATGTCGAAGCTCGGCGGATAGACTGTTGGAAGTATCACACACCTTGCAGCTCCGCGGAATAAAGGAGCGGAAAATCAAACCGTGTGAGATTTCCAGCTTTGTAAAAAGCTCTTCAGAGCATTCCCAGAAAAACAAGCATTACCATACAACGTGGTAATGAGGCCATAACTTTTTTAATATTACCAAGATTTGGATGAGATGTTATTTAGGTTACTGAAATAAAAGTATGTGATAAGACCGCTATGAACTTTTAGTTGATTTGGGAAGTCTTGTCCTATGCAATAGTTGACTCCAAACCTTTGCCTGAGATAGCGTTGGATCTCATGGGGTCTCGTGGTGAATTTTTGACAAGGCGCTTAAACTTGTGACGACAGACAAGGCCTGCCCAGTGCCATTCCAATTATTCTTTAATACCCTGATTTCGTCTATGACAAACACGTGTGGCGTGGGCAGAAATTAAGTAATGGAAAACATAATATATTGTTCTACTAAAGCCCACGGCCATCGTTAACAATACACTTTTAGTACTAATCGCTTTTCGCGGGAGCGTTGTAATTAATTTTCGGTTGTTATTTAATAAAAGGTATTGGTACCTCTATATGTAGATTAAAATGAGAAATCTATTGTACATAGAAGCTTCGGACAATTGATGGGGCTTTTGTTACCGACCAAGAGTGTAGGTAAGTTGTTTTTTCGCCTTTTAATAATAAATTAATTTATGTATTTTTCATTTATTAATCATCAGTCATCACATACGAATTTTATAAATGTGAAAGTAGCTATGTCTCTAAACGAAGCGAAGTAGTTAGGCGAAGTGGTTGTGTGCATTAAATTACGAAGACAGACATAGGTGCTTTTTATTTTGAAAATTTAAGGAAAATTCAATGTAATGTAATTCTCATGATTTAATTAATGTTATTGGTGTAACCGTATTAGTTAAATTAAATAAATATATAAAACGTAAGATTAAAATGGGAATGTTTTTGAGATAGTGGTGTCATATATTTCAGTACTTAATTCAATATATTGAGATTGTTTGCAATTAGCAAACGCCTGTTCAAAATGATCAACACGTCTGTAGCATAACACGTTACCAAATGTTGCCAGGCGTTAGAGCCATAGAAAAATGAATAATACAGTAGCTAGAGGTCCCATTTCTTGCTCTATTTACTCAAGAAGCCTGTCATTCCCAGCTCAGCCTCTTGATTCATCAGAAGCCGTAAATCACTTCGGAGAAACAAAAAGATGCCGTCAGGGAAGATAACGCCTATTGGTGCTGGCTATAGATAAAATAATCTTGTGACAGACGAAGATTTCCTAAATGCGTGTCGAACCGCAAATTATGTAGGACAGACCAGATAATTTAGGAAATGCGTAACGAAGCACGCTGTAGGTAGCCTACATACATAATTTTGGAGTAGTTTACGTTGTTTGACAATAAAGTTTTGTTTTCAGAGCTCTAATACATAATACTATGTCCAACCCCACGATGCCCAATATGGTTTTTCATTTATAAGTAGTTGATCACTGTCGCGGTCGGCAACAGGAGCATAATTATAATGAAAATGTAAGTTGAGGCGTAACCAAGGCCAGCAAACGTCCATAAATGCTTAGTTGCCTCCAAGGCTGCTATAGTAATTTTCTCAAACAATAAATAAATAAATATCTGGGACATTTTTGCACACACGGTCATCTGACCCCAAACTAAGCAAAGCTTGTAATATGGCTGCCAGAGACTGATATACGTACATATATATTTTTAAATACATACTTAAATAGATATTATCATTGCGTGGATCTTCTCGTCAAAATGTATCTACATAAATATAATATACTAGCCGTCTGCCCCGGCTTTGCACGGGTATAAGCTTGGCCTCGCTACAAAATATAATATAGCCTATGTGGATATTAGAACTCTTCAATGGAAACTTTATTTATTTTTGAGACATTTTAATTATTTTATTTCAGTAACTAAAATATGGCTACTAGTAAACCTCTAGAGTTTAGGATCATTTGATTAGTTTTAACAAGTCACAAGATAGATAGATTGATAGATAGAAAACGCTTTATTGTTAACACCAAAAATTATAAACATACATAAAAAACAACTTAAAAAACTATTGAAACAATTGGCGGCCTTATCGCTATAAGCGATCTCTTCCAGGCAACCTTAGTATGGAGAGGACATACAGAAGAGGTAAGGGACGGGGTGCGATGTAATAATGGAATAACTGGTATATAAAAACATAGACATACATTATAATAATACACTAAACAAGACGAGACACAAGAAACGGTTCTATGTTCCACTGTATTTAAAAAAAATATAGGTATCTTCAGTGGTTCACCGATTTCTCAGCCAAATCTTGACAGATAAAAAAATAAAAACTTTTGTTAGGTAGGGTATACTTCCAATTTGGTCCCATTGTCACCAAGTCAGGATCTCAGGGAAATCGAGGGCAACCCGCAAATTTTATAGGCACTTATTACGTTTTTCATATATTTTTGAAGATGGTTTTTAATGTGATACACTTGTTAGTTTTTCAAAATATAAAATATATTTTTTGAAGTAGCTTTGCCGCTTCTTCTCAATTTGGCAGCTAGCACTAGTTGTCGCAGTTATTCTCAGAATGACTGCTAGAGCTTCCAAGTCCCGAAAATAACAGCATTGTATCATTGGAAGCCTTATCAATGATTTGTTTGTGTATACTTATACTTAGGAAGGGTCACCGAACGTGACTATTGGATATTAGGGAGGATTATTTGTGTTATATGTTTCAGAGCGCTCAGATATTATATTTGGCGGTAGTTTACAATAATTATAATGGAGTGCACAGACATGGAACAAACACAAATGTTCTACACATACAGTTATATGATTATTTACGGGATATTTAGCGTGGTAAGGTTGTGGAATGTGTTGTACATACTTAAATAGATATTAACACCCAGACATAGAACAAACACAAATGTTCATCACACAAATGTTTGTCCTAGATGGGAATCGAACCCACGCCCCCAAGCACAGAAAGTAGGATCACTACCAACTGAGCCACCGAGGCAGTCAAACTGGACCCGCGTTTAGAGTTGGGCGTAAGACTCTAGGTACCTAATAACAATTTTGCCATAAAAATCCATACTATAATATTATAAATGCGAAAGTAACTGTCTGTTTGCGACGTAATCACGGCTAAACGGCTTAACCGATAAAATTTTGCGAGGTAATAGTATGTATCATGAGGACGGATATAGGCAATTTTTTTCATCATCATCATCATCACCGATTTTCATCACCACGCGGGTGAAACCGCGGGGCGCAGCTAGTAATGAATAAAGAATGTAACATGTTTAATTCGTTTATGTTAAATTAGCACTACTTCTAAGCTACCAGTCCTTATTCTGTGAATTTACCCTAAACTTATCTGTTTGCTATGCAATCTTTTCTGAAGCATGTAAATTATTAAAGTAATTATTTAATGACACTTACATTGTAGGTACATAGGTAACTTCCCTAATTAGGCATGGCTTATCCATACCTGTCATCAGTAAATAATACTTTTTGGAGCTAACCAAATATTTTGATAGCGCCTTATAGATTATAGTAGGTAGGTACATAAATAAATAAATACAGGTACAGGTAGGTACATACCTACTATAATCACACTGTAATAGCACAGAAAACTTTTTTTTGTTTCAATTAGAATGGCTTTCGAGGCATTTTTGTAAGAAATTTGTTGTAGCCACTTGCACCCATATAAACGCATAGCAACTGTGTTAGCAACTATGCCGCGGAGTTCGACGCGTTGACATAAATAAGAATGTTCAATCAAGTACCTATCTGTCACCATACCTGGCGACAGTTTCCTTCTCATTTCCGTTCTATTTACTTCTCTTTTTTACTTCTATTTTCTGTGGTTTACGAGTACTTCTCATTTCTGTGCTTAATAGCGCCTAAAGTGCGACCGCTAAAAGAATGCGTCTGACAGTTACCATAGCACTGTAAAAAGCTACACAATAACACTGACTTGCACTTTTGACCCTGTGGTTTTGGATGAATTCATATAAGTACCTATTTACTAAATAATGTCTACAATATATAATACATATATACAGATTTCATAATTATGAAGGGAACCGCCAAGGTACATTTTACATTACAGCCATAGGTAGGTACTCTCTTCAAAAGAATGATAAAAAAAAAAGTTGCGAAACGCACGACTGTGTGTAAGCATCATAATTTTGCTCCACTAAATGCGACTTTAATAGAATATGTTAACCAGTGGCGTATTTTAGGATTCAGCGCCCTGGGCCTGTGAGGTTCCCTGCCCCATAAATTAACGGAAAAACCAAGAACTTTTAATTAGGAATAAAAAGGCATATAAGGTCAAAAAAAGCCGCACAAAGCTGAGCGTGAGGTGCGGCTTGCGCCGCCCCACACAGTCTGCCGCCCAGGGCCAAGGCCATTTTGGCCCTAGGGTAAATACGCCCCTGATGTTAAACCTATTAACCTAAGCCTTATGGTGATCTGTATTGTGGTAACAAACGTTGTTTAAAAGTAGGAAACCTCGCCTTAATTCATTATGTTTTTTTAAAGGTAACCTATAGTTTTTAAGTTTTGGCGAGTCAAAATTGTGTAAAACATTGACGCTGAGTTACCACCATAGCGAGCCTTTAGCATAATTACAGGAGGTACCTATCGATAATAGTAACTTCACGGCCTAGGTGGCATTTACAACAGACAGCATTAGTTTCTCGTATCTATTCAATTACATTAACAAAAAGTTTCCGATTGCACTAACTCGGTTGTGCAAGCATATTCTCAGTAAGTAGATATTATTTCTGTCATCAGACCGTCTTATTAAGATGAGCATGAGAGAGACGGGGACAAAACAATGTCGATTGATTAGCTCTAGAATCAGCCGGCTTGGTATGTAAGTATTTTAACATGTATTGGAGCCGGGACAAAAAATAATTTAAAATAACAAGAAAGGTGTGCCGTGTGGTGACTTTAACCGTTATTCTAGACTCTAGAATGTCGTTACGACGACATTAAAATTACTATTGGACCCTCAGATCAACAACAACAACAAGGGAGATATGCGTTAGTATTATTTTTTTCATGGATTAATAGGCTTACGTTTGATCAGCAACTCGCATGACACAAAAAATGTGAGAGAGCTCTCAATAAATAATTTTGAATTAGAATTTCTGATTCTATGCTATATTTGCTGGTTGGTAATTCCCACTCTAGAACGCTTGCATCCCAGCTGTTCTCAGTTCAGAGACAGATATGACTAGCCCCCTGCCACTGTAACTTGCTAATAACCTGAATGACGTCAGTGACTTTGGTACTCTGGCGAATAACTTCGGTTCTGATACAGTCGCTCAGAGAAACGTCATGCTCTGAAATATTAACAGATTTAAACTTAACTGACTGCGCTTTCTGGCAAACCCGGTTCGATCGAGTCCCCCCGGTTCGATCCTCGGCCCTGCACTAATGACTTATTTAGTATTTAAATAAATTAAGTGCAGTTTCGACTTAGTAACGAAAATGTCTTAGTAAGTCCGCGTGCTTCATCTTCGACCATATCGTCGCTTACCAACACGCGAGTTAGTGGTCAAAAGCGGACTTATTCGCGATAAAAAGAAAGTTTCGATGTCACGGTGGAGTCATCGTGAGGAAACAGGTATGTCCCATAACCTGTTTACCAGTTTAAAGACGTTATGACATTCATCAACATGCACTGGGCCAGCATGGTGGATGAGGTCCATCCTCTCTGAGAGAAAGCCTGCGTCCCAGCTGTGAGAACATGACAGATTGATAATGATAAAACTTAAACAAACTGTGTATTTCAACTCCCATCTCTTTTTAACACGCTTTTATTAGCTTGGTATGTATCTAAGTATGTAATGGAATCTTTGAACGTGATTTTCACCTCTTTCAAAACGACGGATTGATTTAAAACTTTGCACACTTATCAAGGACCGATGACAATGCAATAATTTGTATAGTTCATCCCATTATCCTTACCAGGATCTTCGGGATTAGCGATTTTAAAGCGTGTTTTTTGAACTGCGAGATTAATTTACATATTTTTTTCTTTATACCTAAATGTTGACTGACATTTATATAACCTTATTGTGACTATCGGTGACATGTAAATTAAGTTCATGACACTTTGATTACAATTAGTTGTTTAAATTGTATTGTAAGTGAACAGATGTTAGGTTGTACTTGTAACTAATTATATTGTCGGGCGACCTTCGAAGCGCAGACAAGTGTTGCCGTCTCGCTTCGTTATCAAGCATTCCAGTTTCGTGATGTTTCTTTCAATGATTTGCATTTTATTTCACACTTGTTCACACTGTTAATGAACAGTAAAGGATACTTTTCACAACACTGTTATTGGGGTCGATTCTATTGTACCATTCTCTAAACTAAACTAATTTGACAGGACTAAAATTATCGGTGTTACTTTTCATTTCAATACGTCAGAAAAGGATGGCAACAAATTTAGAGCTGTCAAATTTAGTTTAGTTTAGAGAATGGTAAGGACATCAGAATCGACGTCATTCTATTTTTTTTACTAACCGACTTCCAAGAAGGAGTAGGTTCTATGTTCGTCTGTATGTTTTTTTTGTGTGTTCGTCGATATTTTTTTCGGTAGGTTTGAACTTGTAAATCAAGCAAAAGTGCACATGCGTGCGTTTGATAAACAAATCCGAAAGCTTTTTCGTGTTTTTGTGACTTCGGAAAAAAATATTTTCAGATTTATGTGGAACATTTGCAATATCTCTAGATAATCTATACATATAATTAATAAAAAAAAAGCTTAGACATAAAACTAAAATACCTAATGTATACTGGTGTAATAAAACCCTAAAAACGCTATACGCAGACTTCGTTAAACATTTCAGCTTGACAATTTCATTCAATTATCTGCAAGGATTTGACAAGATGTTGTCCAGTAGATTATGACTCATTTAAAAATGAAAAACGTTATGGTCATGACATTATGATTAAAATCATGATGATTTTTAAGAATAGCATAACAAGTAGCTACCTGAGCATAATATCTTAGCTATATTATTAAGTATTATGTACCTTTGTTTCTATAATATATTACACTAGCTGTGCCTCACGATTTCACCCTTTTGGAACACTCCTTATAACATGAGTTATCTGTCAGTGAAAGTCTCGTCAAAATCGGTCCAGCCCTTTTAGAGTCCATACTTTACTTTTAGGACACATACATATTAAACACATCGATTTTTATATATTAAGAAAGAAGAAAATAACAGCGCGAACTACATATATAAATATGAGTACTTATTCTTTCTGAGTACTTATCATGTGCATGACTAAATAATTTTACTAGTATTGATTAAATACAAACAGGTTTTTCGATAGGAACTTTATTGCTAGGTAATACAAAAGTACTGTTGATGTTGCATACCTACATTTTATTTTACACATTTTATTAGTTGATTTTTCTACCTAAATATACCTATATAAGACCTAGGCTTCTTAGACACATGTCAACAATAAAATATTAGCAGTCTAGTTATATCAATGATTTTGAAAAGCTTCAAGATTCATTCTTAGCTTTTAAATAAATAATTACGTAATTAATCTATGATTAAAATAAATAACTATGTATAATATTACCTGTAGGTATGAAAAAGGCCTGGGTTTTATATTATTGCTTTGGCTTGCCTAGTGTATTAATTACGTTATTTATTACAGACTAACTTAGTTTAATACTATAAATTAATACCTATTCATATGTGAACAGTACATTAAATGAATGTAGGTATTGCTTTGCTCGATCAATTAGGTATTACCGAACGTTTTTATCACACAATAACATTCAGGGAATAATAATTAAACACGTCATTAACCAATTCACAAATAATACTGGGGAAGAAGATGAAACCATAAATACCAAGAAAGTAGCGTAAATACAATTACAGCATTTCCTCGGGATAACGGTGCGGTATTTGAATGTTCATTCACAAAGTACAGAATAGTTTCACAATCCACTATATAGTTCGTCATACCTTCCCTGCTGTACAAAATGATCCTGCAAACAGCATTTTTAGACACGTAAAGTCTTCTATGCATCGTTGGATCCAATATGGTGGCCACTCTCCAGTTTTTGACTCCGTTAACAACGTGAGGGGGTTCATAGGCAGCGTCCTTTTCACTTCTCGGCTTCTCAATCCACAAACTGACGTCCACGCCGTCTTCTGCCATTTTTCTTGAATTGTAGTCCTGAATATAGTAACCGAGGAATGATCGAAGAATGTGACAATAAACAGCGAGCGTCTCTGTGAGTTCGACATCTTCGATCCGTAGCCAGCATTGGTCCGCGCGGTCGTTCCTGTTAGGAAACTCTAATGGCACAGGGAACGTGAATTGTGTAATTTTCACCGTGTCCTTGTCTGTCACTTCACAGATGGCTAATTTACAGAGCAATATCGCGAAAAGAACTGTGACTAACATTTTAAATGTGGTGCTGTGCCGATGTCATGATTGTAACTAACCGATTGTCGTGACGCTGTGTCGCCGCCACAAAAAGCGTTGCAGAATGGCCGGTTGCCTTCACGAGTAGTGATTACAGGTGGAAGATTATTAGATTGCGAATAACAGCTCATTGTTATTGGTACTCTAGGTAGAAGGCACTAGTACTCAGCCAGCACGTGCTTGGACAGCCTTAAATACAATATGTTCACTCGTATTTATAAATGCTCGCTTATTTGATCAATGTCAGTTGCAGTTTCCTGAGTAATGTGATTGATTCGATAGAAGGCCTTGCTAAGTGCCCGTTCCGGTGCTTATATATGGAAGATGTATTTGTTTATACCTTATATAAACTATACCTTATATATATATATGAAGATAATAATAAAGCCGACGTATAATCTTTTTTTAAATAAAATAATTGGTATGTATTTTGCCGCCACCTCGTTTGAAATTATCTAAATATATTGAAAGCAATTATTGTAGTAATGTAGGAAAACAACAAATATACCAAGTTAATTTAGTTTGTATTTAACAATAAAAATTCGTACCTACTCGCCCTGGTTATATAATTATGTAGAACCACCAAGAACCTCAGTTTTTTTTGTAAGAAGTTTAGTCTTCAGAATAACGCAAGTGATTAATTTTAAGCAAGCGTGCTTCATCGTTGACCACATCATCACTTCTGGTGCCTCGGGTAATTTTTTTTAAATTCCTATTATCATATTCGGATATGGTTACTTGGATCAATCAAGTGAGTTTTATCGCAAACGATGTTAATATATGATTCAAGGGTGTATCAATTCTATTAATACCATGCACTTTCCAAAAAAAGGTTATAACAGTTAAATTTGTTAATTGGGTTGCCCATTTGCGAGCATTATATTTATCTGCATGTACTCGTTCTGTCTAATCGTTGTTTACATCACCTCTAGCCTACAGTTATCGGCCGGCATGAAGGAAAGAGCGAGACCGATATACAGACTTGCTTCCAAGAATATGTTATTGACGCATCTCACTAAATGTTTTTAACGAAACAATCAAGAGCAGCGGGATCAAACGAGTCCGGACACGCGAACCGGCCTGACGTCATCCGCGATGGCCAACAGAACGATTCTGTTGTGCCTTTTGATTGTGTGTACATCAATTTATGTGACGGAATGTGGAAAATGGGGAGGAGGAAGATCAAGTAGTAGAGGCAGCGGAAGTTCGTGGGGAAAAAGTTGGGGAGGCGGGTCAAGTTCTTCGGGGTCGAAATGGGGTGGCGGTAGCAGTTACAAACCATCGTCAAGTTCATCAGGGTCAAGTTGGGGAAGCAGTTACAAGCCATCGTCGAGCTCATCGGGGTCGGGGTCTAGCTGGTGGTCAAGTGGCTCGAGTGCAAGCAAGCCATCTACATCATGGAATACTGGTTCGAGTTCTAGTGGAAGCAGCTACAAACCATCTTCATCATGGAACACTGGTTCAAGTTCTAGTGGCTCTTCAGGGTCAAGCTGGTGGAACAGTGGAAGCAGTGGCAGCAGTTATCCTAGCTCATCTTCGGGATTATCTGGTTCAGGAGGTGGGTCACACAGTTACCCGTCATCGTCATCTGGCTTGTCTGGGTCTGGAAGTGGATCTCATAGCTATCCATCTTCATCTGGAGGTTTGTCTGGTTCAAGCTCTGGAAGTCAATATTCGCCATTTGGATCAGGATCATCAAAACCTAGCTATCCATCTGGAACAGGTCTGTCAGGTTCTAGCTCTGGAGGTCGGTATAACTCTGGATCCGGGCATTCTGGATCAGGATCAGGAACACACAGCTATCCCTCAGGCACAGGTTCTAGCTCTGGGAGTAGTTATAACTCTGGATCCGGGCTTTCTGGATCAGGATCAGGAACACACAGCTACCCCTCTGGAACAGGCCTGTCAGGTTCAAGTTCGGGAAGCCGGTACCCCTCATCTGGATCAGGAACGGGTACGCACAGTTATCCATCTGGAACGGGGCTTTCTGGGACAAATAACAATCATGGATCTTACAGACCTAGTAACACACACGTTACAAACACTGGTTATGGATCAAACTCTTACCACCCAGGATCAAACTCTTACCACCCAGGATCAAACTCTTACCACCCAGGATCATACTCTTACCACCCTACTATCTACCACTATCCTCAACATGTATACATTACAGAATATAGAGACTCTGGTAGCAGATATGGAGATTTATTGACTGGTCTGACTTTGTACAATATGGGTCGCTCACACAGCCACTATCACTCTGACCACTATTACTACGATGACTATTATAGAACAAGGTACTACGGATCTAACAGTGGCTACAGACCTCAAGAACAAGAACGGCCAAAGGACGAAGCTACATGCACTTTAAGAGTTGTTGAAAACGGAAAGATACAACTATTGAAAATACCATGTGAGATTGTATCTACCTTCACTGAAGGCAGTCAAAAGGTGAATAACCCGAGTGAAACACGGCTCAATAGTACAGTCTGCACTACCAACACTACTATTATTCGTAACACAAATACAACCTCATTGCCTAGTGTACCAGCCAATGCTACCCTGGTGAACGTTACTAATGAAGCTTTGGTGCCTACAAATATATTGAATGCCAATGTAACGTCACAAAATGTTACCATGATTAATGGGACAACACCATTAGCACAAAACTTTACTGCTGCTAACGTGACCAACATTGCTGCAACTAATACCAGTGGCGGAAATATTACTGCAAATATCCCTGCAGCAAATACTACAATGGCTAATGATAGAAGACCAGCAAAAGACTCTAACGCGCTCAAGATCATTACGGATAAAGTTATCACTGAAGGAAATAAAACAACGAGTGTTGTTCGAGCAGTATCATCTACTGAAACGATTGTCAACACCACAGTCTGTACAACATCGACTGTCGCAACTGACCCCCTGAGTGTGAAAGGTCCTCCTATAAATCCCTCTGCCATGGCATGTTCTGTCGATATAAAAACTAAGGATGCATATTTCCGAAATAATATTGATTGTAATATCCTGGTACAATATTCGAAAAAGCCATTGACATCACCAAAACAAGAAAGTGCCATAATGCCAGAAAGGAAGAAACTGCAATCATGGCTAGAAAAGCCACCGTGGTGGATGTCTTTGTTCATCGCAGTATAATAATAATACGTCAATTTAGATGTATGTCAAATTGTTAGTTATTAGTTTGTCAGTAGTAATAAGGTTCCATTTTGTGATGTAAAAGCTCAGCATTTCATATCAATTGAGTTTAATTAGTCACGTATACATCGAAACAGGCACTTCATTTAGTGAATAATAATGTCCATGACTGTGTTCAAAGAACACTGTTTGAAACTATCTTGGTCGTACACAGTTATATGATTATTAACGGAATATTTACCGTGATAAGGTTGTGGATGAAGCTCCCGATATTTCGGCGCAGTTATATGCACCATGTTCACAGGCAGAAAGGTCTAATCACGATAATCCCATCCCATCTCCTAAATATCGTAGTAATAATCCCATAGAATGGGTGAATAGAGTCCTTAAAGGTAATCAATGCACGGGGTATTGTAGGTAGGTGTCTATAGGCGGTGGTGATCACTTACCATCACGTGGCCGGTGTCATCACGTAGCTTGTTTGTTATATTAATTCTATGAAAAATATAACTATGTTCAAAGAATTTTTCTTTTGTACTTACGTAGTTAGACTTTCTATAATAGTATACTTACCTAATACTCATTTGTGCTTATAGTATAGTTAAATGTAACTTTAAATCTTACTGTTCTACTGAAAATACTCATTTTACAATAGATTTAATGCCATTTTGTTAGTATAAGGAAAACATTTTGTTTATTATACATACGGAATTATAAATACCTACTTGATGTTTCATTCCGTGATCCCAACACAAACTAAAACGTCGTAGATGTATTGTATTACCTCTACCATACCTACTCCTACCACAGGGTAGAGGTAGGTATGTTTTGTATTCAAATCCTCATTATAATGATAATAAATAAATAAGCAAAAAACCGTTTCTTTGGGTGGTGAGTGAAGCGTCAATGTCAAGTTTGTCCCGTGCTCAAAAAAATCCTAGATCCGGAGCTGCAAAGGTTATTATGAATATGATAACAAGACATTTTGTGATCCATAATTATCAATATCAACAATTTATATAGGTAGCATTGATAAGAGTCGCCAAAGAGCAGATGGAACTACACTTCAATATAGATATTTATTTCTAATTATGTAATTTATGATTGACTAGCCGTCCGCCCCGGCTTCGCACGAGTGTAAGCTCGGCCTTCGGCCTCGCTACAAAATATAATATAGCCTATGTCACCCGGGGATAGTGTAGCTTCCCAATAGTGAAAGAATTTTTCAAATCGGTTCAGTAGTTTCGGAGCCTATTCATTACAAACATACAAACATACAAAAATAGGTACAAATCTTTCCTCTTTATAATATTAGTGTAGATAAAAGGATTTATTATAGTTTTTTAGACAATAATAGACTCCCTGTCTATTAAAATTCCACTGTACGCAAATTTTCAGGAATTAAAAAGTTAATTGTTTTTCTTATTGACGAGTATTTCGTATTAAATACACGCTGAAAATAATACTAAGTAGGTATATCTTACTTTTAAAACATGACCATGAGTTTGAAAACAAACATGATATAATTTGTGGTATAGTTAGATAATTTTGAGACCTCAAAATATTCTATATAACCTCTGCAACAATATTCTCGCACATAGAAAGAAAACTATCATCTGCCACCGCGTGGTATTTCCTGGCTGTGGACGGTAATGAATCGTAAACATAATTATAATTTGTACTGTACTACCCTCAGCTCAGAAACAAGGGAAATATGCCTAACCTGGTACAATTATCGTTTTTGTTCAAATGCTTTCTTGGTTTATCCTTTTTTTTCACTATACCGCTTATCGCGAAAACTGTATGGACGGCACTAACTTATCACGCACACTACGAAACTTGCAGCGACACCAATTAACTAACAAATAGTCCACATACAAAAAAGGGGCGGCAAGATCGTCTGCAAGCGATTTCGACTAAAGGTATAAAACCTGATTTAGGCCAGATGCGTTCGCACCAGCCACACCTTACTGACCTTATATCTAGCTAGTTTTTTCCATATAAGGGGTATATGGAAAAAAACTAGTAACTAATATTCTGTAATTACTATTTAGTTCTGACTTAGCGGGACACATTTTTTAATCATCATCAACCAGAAGACGTCGACTGCTGAACATAGGCCTCCTCCTTTAACCTCCACACTGAACGACATCCTGCCATCTACATCCACTGGATGCTCACGACTCTCACAATGTCGTCGGTCCATCTAGCGGGAGGCCTACCTACGCTGCGTCTTCCGGTTTGCGGTCTCCACTCAAGAACCTTTCTTCCCCATCGGTTATCAGTTCTTCGAGCGATGTGGCCTGCCCACTGCCACTTCAACTTGCAGATTTTAATAGCTATGTGACTGGTTCTTCGGCGAATATCTACGTTCCTGATTTTATCGCGCAATGAAACTCCGAGCATAGCTCTCTCCATTGCCCGTTGTGTGACTCTGAGTTATTCCAAAATTATCACTGGCAACACACACACATGTTTTCATAAACCGAGATTATTGAGTAGGTATAAACATAATTATGATGAAAGTTTTTTTAAATATAATGTATGTAATGTATACTATAATGTATCCTATGCACTACAGTCATATATTACCACTGTGACTACTACTATATGGGAAATCTAATATTTACAGCAACGAACTAGTTAGTGATATGCTCTGTATTTTTCGACAGGAGAAGAATACGTTCAAAGATAGTTTAATATTGCTTTATGTATCTGCATGCTGATAATGGATCATTGGTTAACATCTAGTTTCACCCTTTTTCAAATGTTCATATTTTAAAAACTTACTTATAGGTGCTACTTACCTTAGTGACATAAGTAGATACCTACTTATACCTAGTACCTTTTACTAATAATATAATCAATTCAGTGTTAATATCACAATATCACGAAATCTACCCCTACTCTTACTTAAAAACTTAATAAATCGGAACCATAGAATATCGCGTTTTACTTTACGTGCCACGTACGCCACGAGGGTAAGGGGATGTAAATCTACCTGGTGGATCACCATAATCACAATGACATTCTTAAAATAACCTTACTTTCACATTTCACATTTCACTCTCTCATTAGTCGAGAGAGCGAAACAAAATTCATAACCCGAAAAATCATAAATAAAAATGTCACAAACGTCATTGTCTACAGATGTCAGTCGAATACGCCAAATCTGCGTTTCATAATAATCAAAGAATCACGACGTGACTGATTCTTGTCAGTAATATTTTTTGTCTATTTTGTCAGTCTACTCACAGAGTCTACTATGGTTTTATGAAATAGGGCCGTTGGTTGGGAACTTGTGACGTCACCCTATGAGTAATATAAATTTCACATAGTTGTCGACGTTGTCGTAGTTTGTTGTTTGTAAACGCGTCACTGAGTTTCCCCTCAGTAATACAACTAGTGAGTAATCTGTGAACGTCTGGTAGGCCGCAGGCTGTGGGTTGCATTCATTACATTACGTGTCAAAAGAACCAAGTGAGATATACTTGGCTCTTTCTCTTTGGCGAGAATTATTGCCATTGTGTAAAAACTTCCCGAGTTTTGTGGAGTTGTTGAAAGCCGTGGTTGATGAGCACCGACACTTTCATGAACGTATAATAATACCGATACATTTGCTATAGAACTACAAAACAAATCGAAGACTGAACGTGCGATTTAGTATAAATGGAAATTACAATAACTAATTATATTAAAATAATATAAATAAATCTATCTTACTCAAGCTCGATAATGAAAAAAACTAGCCAGAATAAACCGCGAAGGACAAATATTCCAAATAAATAAAAGGGAACTTCACACCATCTTTCCTGCAAAAATATTATTTAATCTATTTTACTTAATGAAATCTATGTTCTATTTTTTAGGGTTCCGTAGCCCGACAAGGAACCCTTATAAATTCGTTCTGTCCGTCTTTCTGTATGTCCGTTCGTCCAAATTTTTTAGAACCTTCTAACTTCTATAATTATTAATATAAGTGCATGAAACTTTCCAAAATGACAGTTGTAATATAGATCTCAATTTTAAAAGTATAAAGAAATACATATAATATTGCTTTTAGGGGTGACTCTGGTACACGTGAAATAAGGATGATTTTTTTTCATTGCATCTCCTCGTGTGCGGTATCGTTGATAATGTATTTTAAAATAAGGGTAAGGTTACATACAAAACTTTTATTATAAAATCCACCCTTTGCGAAATATAGTTCGCCAAAGTGGCAAAAATTTGGTCCCCCATTTTGACATAGAAACTTGTAACTTACAATACCGATAGGTCATATTTAAAACCTTAATTCAAAATTATTCCGAACATTATCTTATGACTATTTGAGTAACAGCAATAAAAGTGTAATAAATTCAAGGCGTTCTAGCTCAAAGGTCATTGGCCTTTTTGTAAAATGATCTTAACAAAGAATGTTCCTCCATCAGTTTTCTCTATGGTTAAACCATAAAAAGTATATGCTATGTCAAGATGATACATCTCTGAAATTTGGCCAAGTCCACAGAGCTTCGTTCGTTCGATTTTTCTGTAACCATCAATTTCTAAACTATGACTACTGCAATTATATGGCTTTGGTTACGGAACCCTACCATATGCGTGTCTCGCCACGCTCTTGACCTGTTATTATAACTTATCTTTCATGTTAGGTGTTAATTAGCCAGGTTGGTACTCGTACCTAAATAAGAATTCTTAGAAAAACTGCACGGCAAGAACTTAAATGTAGGTACCTACCTACCTACAAAATACAATAGAATCAGGCGTTGCTTTGCCTCGTTGTTTAATTTTTGTTTCAGGTTATTTTAAATTACTATACCTAATCAGCAAAGTTAATTGAAAGAAAGTTTTAATTTTTCCGAGTACGTATAATTTTCTTCACTTTCGTTTAGGTTTCTGAACGTCGTTATTTTTATTGTGTCAGGTACCGATATACCTAGGTACCTACTTTAGTTAAATATTTAAAGAAAATGTTTTTATCCAACTTATTACAATGTTATTGCAGCTGTTAGAACAAATAAACGCTTGAAACGAACTTATTGAGTATAGCTTAAATAATAAGGCATATAATAAATTACGACACAGACCTACATAAGCAGAGGCGTAGTGTTACTAGGATAGGTTATCATATTTTTAAAAGTGAAACGCAAAACGCTAAGGAGAATAAAACAAATACTGGCAGCACCGAACAAAGAGAAAAAAAGAGCGCACGTTATTTACAATGGAATGGAAATGACGTGAACAGTGAGCGTTGTTCAAACATCAGACAGTTTGATGCGCAAGAGTGCGTGCGACGGACGGTCGCGTTTTAAATTGATTGTTTTGATAACGACATAATGACTTTCCCGCGGTGTGTGCTACTTGGGACTGTAATATTACTAGTTGCATTATCATCAGTGGATAATGTAAGTGCGGCTCGTGGAAGGGGCGGCGGTCACCATAGCTACCCTTCATCGCGAGGGGTGTCGGGACACGGCTCTTCGGGCGGCCATTCGTATCCCTCGTCGGGCGGCCTGTCAGGCAGTAATGGAGGCAGCCACGGTTACCCTTCTTCCGGTGGCAGCCATGCATACCCGTCTTCTGGAGGCAGTCATGGATATCCGTCTTCAGGCGGCATGTCAGGAAACAACCACGGATATCCAGCAGGAAAAGGAGTGTCAGGGAGCACGCATACAACGCATATTACAAATGTACACTACCACTACAGTCCTCCTCAGCAGATCAGGTACACGCCCGCTCATGGACCCCCGATGAACTACCCCGTGTACCACGGCACGCCACCGACTTACGTCTACCAATACAAAAACTCCGATAGCAAGTACGGTACGCTGCTTACTGGCCTTGCGTTGCTCAATCTCGGAGCCCTGGCCGGAACCGCCTATGCCGTCAGCCACTCCGGCCACGGTTCCAGTTCCGGCTCTGGTTACAAGTCTCAACCTGGCGAAGTCTGCAAATTCGGCATCAAGAAAGAAAACGGGGATTACGAAGAAACACGAATCGATTGCCAACTTATAACGAGTTTCATATTCCAAGCCGAACAAGAGAAATCGCAAAATGGCGGCACCAATACAAGCGTAGTGACAATGACCGTAACAAATGTAACAATGGTTAATAGCACTAATGGTGCCGTCGAGCCGGCTCCAGTGACGCCTGTTCTGGGGAATGTCACCTACACGATGTTACCGAACGGGACTTTAATTCCAACGACCCCGATGAACGTGACGGGTCCCGAGCCCGCTGCGAATGGAGCGTCATCTTCTGTGTCAGTGACGACTACCACCACTAACACAACAGTGACAAACGCCTTAGACGTGAAAGGCAAGCCTGTTGACGTGACGCCGGGAATGCAGTGCTACGTTATGCGGCATACGTCTTCATCCAACATGAAGCAGACCGTCCCCTGTGGGCTTCTGCAATCATACGCTACACAGTCTCTGAAAAAGAATTCTGCATCACGACATATGCCAGTGTATACCATACTCACAGTAGTTGCAGCAGTTTTACTAGTCCATTAGAATCTATTATTTTGATATTGTTTTTATTTTTAAAGGATAAAGTTGAGCTCAGGAAAACATTGAAGCGAATTTGTATGCAGACCCATTCATTTATAATTAAGATAAGAGGTGTACCTATTAAGAAAACCATTATAGACTGTCAAAGATCTAGCAGTTTCTTGTTTGAGTGTGTTTATTTAAGAAATTAATTTAAGTCTGTGATAATTAAAAGTTTGATTTTATGTACATCTTTGTTTTTTAAGCATTGTGCACTAATATTACTATTTTTTTTAACTCATTTGTTATAATATGAGGTAGGTACATAAATTACCACATCTAATAATATTTTTCTAATTCGCACGATTTTAAACTGTTGAAAATCAAAATTCTATATGGACTGTTACGGGCAAACGTGACGCTTACCATCAGACGCCTGACATGCTCGCCTTGTTCACTTGCATAAATAAAACGTATTTAAAACAAAAGTACATTTATTTCCATTTGGTTATGCGAATAAGTTTTTGCCAATTAGAACTACACCCAAGTAGGTACCTACCTTTAACACCAAAACACTAAAACAGTTGTTTCAGAAAAGGAAGTTGATAATTTTACAGTAAATTCGACGCGACTGAAAATCCACTTGAAGGAAAATTTGCATTTACAATATTCTTTTATGACGTAGTTAGATACCTACTTTTTAAATAGACTGCGAAATCATGTGTTATTTCGATGCCACCTACAACTGTTGTTCAAAAGTAGTGGTTTTAGACAGATTGTTTCTTTATATCTACCTACCTACTTAAATATTTTTATCAGTCGATAGCACAACGCAAAATGTTCCTATAAAGCTGATAAAATATACATAGTTTGCATTGAAGTGAGTAAGTAACTTTTTTGTTATTTTTTTAGTGTTTGAAACGTCAAGAAAATTAAAATAATTCAAAATACACGCGATAAAATCAGTTAAAGTGTTTAACCTAAAAAAAACATTAAATATAAAAATATGTTTAATTCAAAAATACACTAGTCCCGCTAATGTTGTCCCTTGACGGGATTACCTACACTGTGATAATTTGCGATTTATCAGCGATTTTTTTTTATTTGTTGCGTAATGATATCGTTGTATTCTGCGATAGTGTGAGCGTTATACGCTCACACTTAGCTTCTCAATTCTTTGATTCTCAAACTTAACATGTATATCGCAGTATACTTGTTTATCGCAGTGAATCTACTCATAATTTTATTTATCTATATTATTAGTTACTGCTACGCTAAATTTCGAAACCTTATTCTTTTTTCTATAGGCGGAAACTTGTAATTGGCTCAGTCACCAAATCTCTTTTTAAGTTTATACTATTAGGCTGTAAGTTTCCCTAAAAATGAAAAATTTAATAAATAAAATAATCCGACGGAAAATCGCGAGAAGAAGTATTCAGGGGAAAGTTGTTTTTTAATGGTTGACTAGTTATACCAAGAACGATTATATAGAACCATCATTCTTGGTTATACGTTTGATTACGATTCACCAGTGACGGTGTGTTCGAACAGCCAAATAGCCAATAGCCAGGAATGGAATTCGGCTCTTAAATGAGGCTGCCGGAAATCGTCAAGATCTTGCAGACTGTTTGCACTTTCAAGAAAGTAGGTACCTATAGCGTTCTACTAAAGAAATATTATCTGAGTGGGAAATATATCGTTTTAAACTATCACGGTTGTTCACTACAGTTCTAAAATGATGAACGGGATAATTACCGTGATATGGCTGTGGATAGAGCTCCCAATATATCTTCCCAGTTCTTTACATGCAGAGATTGTCTTACCATGCACGTAGCCATGCATGAAATTGCGCCAAAATATCGGGCGCTATGTCCACAATCTTATCACGGTAAATGTCCAGTTAATAATAATATAACTTCGTTTCTTCCTCAGTCATTATTAATACAGAAGTTCCCGGGGGTGCGAAAATAATAATAATTTAATAGTAATAATTTTAAGTCTATGTTTCCTATCTAACAATATTTTAAATTTTGTTTTTACTAACACACCATAGCACAGAACAGTGAGGAGTGGAAGATAGGAAGGGAAGACTTTGCCCTGCAATGGGATGACCAAGGCTTTAATAATAAAATAAAATAATAACAATGGATAGCTGTCCTACTATTTTTCTTCTTTTTGCATGCTAGGAAATCCCATAAAGCAAAACATCACAATTCACAGTCCATCAAGTTACGCCATAAACGAATTAGTATATTTTTTGTACTACGGTCTAGTCTAGACTAATATTATAAAAACTGCAACACGGATTTATCGGACCGGAGTTAGATTTGTCAAAAAAATAGACTAAGTATATTCTAAAAGCAGTTTTGCTGTTGTCGGAAATCAGTGTGTTATACTTACTATGTATAGAGATATTAGCGAGGCGTAAACATTATTATGATGGCTTCAAATGACTTGCATACACACATCTCTAACAACACACACGTAGCATCGTAGTGGTATTTTTTATATTCGATAACACTATAATGTACCTATATTATATTTTTTATGCCATAGGTGGCAAACATAGAATTTTTTTTTTGTGTAAATTAGAACGGCTGTCAAGGCAATTTTTAAGAAATTTGTTGTAGCTATTTGCACACATAGCACCTGTGTTAGCAACTGTGACGCGGAGTTCGACGCGTTGAAATAAATAAGAATTAACATTCTTATTTATGTCACAATACTTGGCGACAGATTTTTCCTTCTTATTTCCGTTCTATTTACTTCTAAAAAACTGTTTTAATGATGAATTTCTAGTGTAATTCCGCTTCTACGTCGCTTTAAGTACAATAATAAGCTCCTCCTTTTTGGAAGTCAGTTAAAAAACATTTGTTGATAATGTTAATTAACATTATCAACAAATATTTATCACAAATTCCTTATTGTACTTGAAGCGACGTAGAAGCGGAATTACACTAGAAATTCATCATTAAAACAGTTTTGAAAATGGACTTCCGCAAAGTAACGCCTGATTCAATCAATTATTTACTTCTGTTTTCTGTGGTGGCAAACAAGCAGACGGATTGCCGCGTAAGCGTACGCGTGAAAAATAAAAACAAATCTTGGAAGTCCTACATTGAATTGTCGAATCGATTTAAAACTTAGTAAAATCTGGTGACATTACAATAATTTGGTACCATGAAACTGATCTGATGATGGAGCCTCGAGATGGATAGTGGAGCTGTTCAATGGCCACTAGCAAACCCCTCGAGCTTGGACAACTTTCATTTGTTTTAACGAGTCACTACTGTTTTTTTAACAGACTTCCAAAAAAGAGGAGCTTATCAATTCGATTGTTTTATTTTATTTTTATGTAGGTATGTTACTTTAGAACTTTTGACTGGGTGAACCGATTTCGATGACTCTTATTTTATTTGATTCCCTGGTGGGAATGTGGCTGTGGTCAGGTGAAAAACCTGGCTGGTGCTTCCCGTTTGCTCCAACTTGGCTCAGTTCTGATTTTATTTTTTATATTGATAATTATTATTTTATCATAATATAAAATCACGTAATATAATTATATTAAAACACTGTTTTAAACTATTATGATTGTCCACAACTTTACCATGATAAATATTCCGTAAATAATCATATAACTATTATTATATTAATTTAATTCCAAAACCTATTATTTAAATTAATAAATATGCAAAATGTTAATATTTTGTATTCATATTCGTACTATTGTTGGTACCTTGACAAATACTACGAATAAAATAACGTTATTGACGTTTTTTAAATCAACAAAAGCATCCTAACAATAATGGTGTTTTTATCTCAAAAAATTATTCATATACCTACATATTAAAAAAAAACCATTTTTTTATTCACTTTTCATATCATTCGTTACAAGATTCGGCATCATGTGTTATCAATGCTATCATTTATCAACGTGTGAACATTTTTTGGGTCATGAGGACGTAAAAATTAGATAACATTATTACGTCATAATTGATTCTGTTGTTTTTTTATTTATTTTATTTATAGGCTTTCGTTTGACAGCTAATTCGCCTGATGTAAAGCGATGATGTAGTAGTTGGGAATATAATTATAATCACTATATCAATGTAGTTTATAATCACTCGCAACGCAGGCAATAAAAAATAGCAAAAGCACCACTTTCTGGTTTTAGGGTTCCGTACCTACTCAAATGTAAACGGGACTGTATTACTGAGCATACGATGTCTGTCTGTCTATCCTACCTTTTCACAGCTGTATCTTGCGAACCGTAATAGATAGTCAGTTAAAACTTTCTTAACAGATTATTTAATGTTACGGCAGATTAATCAGGAAATAGTAATACAATCAAAAAGTAAAAATCCCTTTTTTAACGTATTTTTGTATTTGCTCTAGTGTAAAAACGGTAATACTTAGAAGCTTCATAAACTTGGCATGATTATAGTACATACTTTAAAGTAAAACAACAAGTAATAATTACTGGCCAAGTGCGAGTCGGTGTTAAATTTCTGTTTACCTCCTGTTCTCGTACGTTCACCCAAGTTATGCAACGTTGGGCGCCACAGACCTACTTAGATAGACCTAGGTCCAAGGAATATACTACTCTCTAACGAGAGAAGAAGGGTATCATCCTATAAAAAAAGTTTGAAATTCACCGATACCACTAGCGCTGCTTATTCCGCACGGAATATTGAGGTAAAATTAGTAGCGCGAAATTTCAAAATCTATTGTTAGTTCAAAGAACCAGTTTGACTAAGTAGTTTGGCTAACGAAAGTTGAGACTGATTTTATGAGTTAATGAATTTAACTCATAAAATTAGTCTCAGCTATCGCTAGCCAAACTTTACTAATTATTATTTCAATTATGTATTACTTATTTTTATTAATATTATCACTTAGCGATGGGATATGAAAGCGAATATTTTATTTGGAACGAAAAACATGTTTTTTAAGGAAATTCTTAATTCATAAATGTTATATAAAAATAAACCCGGGTTAAGACCATCGCCTCGTGAAGGGATCTTTAAATAACGAAGGTTTCTTAAATTCTAGAAATGAAAATATAAATATTAGATAAGATTATTTATTTTTTAATATGCGCATTTTCCTTTGCAAAGATTTCGTTCTTTCATCTTCACCAAACTCTCTATTTTTCACTACCACGTACCTTTTAACGCAAATATAAAACGTTGACATAATAATGTGATTTTTGTGATTCAGCATACAACTATGGTCCAATATCAGAAAATAAACACAGCTCAGGTCGTTGTCGCGAGTAATCTCCAGCGAACAACTATGGTCCAATATCCAAATCACAATCGCTTTAACATATTATTATATTCAAGAAGAATATCACGATTCCGAAATATCGAAATTTGAAACGAAAGAAAAATAACAGACGAAATTTTTCGAATGACGTTTATTGTTTTTTTTTTGTTTTGTTAAAATTTTCATGACCGTGGATTCAATGTCCTTTAGTCGTAATATTAAACATGTTTACATAATATTAAAAGCGTCAAACAAGTCATAGTCACGGTTAGAGTCAAGCTAAGTAAGTCACAGTCCAGTCAAACTCATGCCCCTGTAAAGTGGTGGAGACTTTACAAGAGGCTCCTATGGAGTTTTGGAAACAACACGAAAAGACGTTTCACGTTGTTATATCACTTGTCCACTCTCGAGCACGTTTACGAGCACTTAATGAATAATAATTAATCATTTAAAACACATTAACACTCGAAAATACACAAGTTTAGGAAAATAATTCAACGAGCCGATATAATATTTACCACGTTGGCGCCCCAACTCCTTTTCGAATGTCATAAATACAAAATTGCCAGCAAAATGAAAAAAAATTTGGTATACAGTAAAATTATTTTACAGACTTAATAAATGAATGCAGCTATTAACTATAAAACATTATGATGATAAAATACAGATAAGGTGTAGCTATAAATAGAGAATGTTTTTTCTTTTATATGGTAAATATAGACATTAATACCCTACATTTTATCTTCCCTATGTATTGGGTTTTATTTTTAATTTGGTTACACATAAAGATCCGCAACTCACACTATTCCAATATGTATGAGTGTGTACTGGCAAAAGTTTGTCTATTGAAGATACAACCCCTTGCCTAGGTCTGTATCAGGCGTGGTCGGTACTTGACTGAGTACCGTTGACCGCCTGGGCGTGATGTTATCTTTTTGCACTACTTTTTTGTACTTTAGTAGTTAACAATTTATGTGGTAAACACTGTTTTAAACTATCACGGTTATTCACTAAAGTTATATGATTTTTTTTTGTCTTCCCGTGAACATGGTGCATGTAACTGCGCCGAAATATCGGGAGCTCCTTCCACAACCTCACCACGGTAAATATCCCGTAAATAATCATATAACTTTAATTTATGTGATAGTACGGAACTCTCAGTGCGCAAGCCCGACTCGCAATTGGTCGGTTTTTTGATCATTTGTCCCATTACTAGGCAAAGGTCTTTCCCAATTTTCATTTCAATCCTAGTCCTTCAAGAATACTTACAATCAATAAAATTGTTCGCTAACAGTAAACAGCAGTGGCAGGCAACAAAGGCATTTAAATGGACGAACGTGGAAATGTAGGCTAAGGCGTAGTCGACGCCAGCATATTTGAGTTTAAAAATAAACAGTTTTTTCATTTCTCAAATATGACGTGGATTTTCACGTAATCATCTCTAATCATCGGTAACTGTATTGTAAACGGGATATTTACCGTGGTAAGGTTGTGATTGGAGCTCCCGATATTTCAATGATATTTCTCATTTACATGCACCATGTACACGGGAAGACTGAAGAAATATCGAGAGCTCCATCCACAACCTTATCACGGTAAATATCTTATTAATATTCATATAACTGTAATGAACTACCGTGATAGTTTAAAACAAGATTTATGATATTAGAGAAGACAAAAACAAGCTCGCCCTAAAAGTATAATATTAGATGAAGAATCTTCTTCATAAAGGAGTAATTATCGTCCATGTTGGGAAAAAACAAGTACGTAGGTACTTGATGGGCGATTACTTTTGTAGCGCGGCGAGGACAAATCCATTTCGGACACAGCTTCATGGATAGTGATTAACTAGGCGATATCAAGTAATCCACTGGATCATTTATGTGGTGTGTGTAACACAAATAGATTTGACAGTCGCGAGGAACTAAAATGTTGGGAGTATTGTTATCCGTACATACTATTCTTTATTATGTGGAATTGTGCAATAAAGAGTTTTTCGAGTTCCATACAAAATGCTAAAAAGTTACTCTTTATTGTGAGACATCGGTGTCTACTGTGACCACAGAAAAGATTTTTTTTTTGTTTAAATTAGAACGGCTGTCAAGGCATTTTTGTAAGAAATTTGTTGTAGCCACTTGCACCCATATAAACCCATAGGAACTGTGACGGAGTTCGACGCGTTGACATAAATATGAATGTTCAATCAAGTATCTGTCACAATACCTGGCGACAGAGTTTCCTTCTCATTTCCGTTCTATTTACTTCTCTTTTCTGTGATTGTCACACCCTCAAATCAGAAAAACAAGGAGATACCTATGACGATTAGTACAATAATTATCGTTTGTGTTCAAAATGTCTCCGCTTTCACCCTCTCTTGTCACTACAGCGGTATAAGGAAAGAGTATGCTAAGCCGAAAGGGGTTCGTTATTCTCATCATTATGAACAACTTTTACTATGGGACCAACCCAGAAATCGCGAACACAAAACCGCTGTTCATTGACACTCTACAAAATGTAACGAAGAGCAGATTTTTTTTCGCGATTTCTGGGCTGGTCCCATTGTAAAAGTTGTTCATAATGATGAGTATTACGAATGCCTTTGGGATTAGCATACTCTTTCCATAAAACCCTGTACGCAAAAACTGTAAGTATACCTACGGCCTACGACTCGCTTATCACGCACACTAATATATTTGCTGTGTCAATTAATAGTCCACTTACAAAAAACGAAGGCAAGGTCAATTTTAGAGTGAGTTCGATAAGCATCAAGCCTGATTTAGGCCTGATACGTTCGCACCCGCCACGGCACCTTACCTCGTTTCTAAGCAACTACTAAAGCTATCGGTTTGAAATTTAGCTCGAATATAGACAATGTTAGCAGTGTAGCACCTACATTTTGCCAATTAATTTTGTTTGCAATAAAATAAATACTTATAACAATTATGTTGTCTACAAAAAGCCTTAAAGGAGGGTTAACAATTTAAAGTGAAGCAAAAAAAAAAACCCAAAAGCGTGTCGAGATATGCAAGTGGTAGGGTTCCGTAACCAAAGCTACGTAATTGTAGTCACATACAAAGTTCAGAAATTGGTGTTTAAAGGTATACTAAAACTGCATGGGATGAACGGACAGACATACAGAAAGACGGTCGAACAGAACTTATAAGGAACTCCGGAACCTTAAAAACAAGTCACTTTACGTACGATATGAGGACAAGAGAGTAGAGTGCGGGTTAAATTTTCACTTTAGTGACTCATGAAAAAAAACTGTTTTGTATTGAGTTTGCTCAAGAAAATGTTAATGAATGCATGAGTGACTGTGTAATGTATGCTGCACGAAAGTTTTTGATAAACACAGTTCATATTATATTACACAAGTGTTCCTCAGTGAATCATCGTAGTATAAACAGATCTAAAAGTAATGAAGTTTTTTTAACACGCTTTTATTAGCTTGGTATGTGTCTATGTAACAGAATCTTTGAACGTGATTTTCACCCCTTACAAAACGTCGGATTTATTTGAAACTTTGCACACTTATCAAGGACCGATGACAATGCAATAATTTAAATAGTTTGTCGCATTGTCTTAACCAGGACCTTCTACCATTATATTGTTGTTTTTTAACTTGTTATGTGTAAGTAATTATGTATCTTTTGTTTCTGTCATAAATAAACTGGTAATTTTTTTTTTTTTTTTTATTTCTGTTGTAGAGTTTTGACTAATTCTTTAGCCGTGCAGGGTGAATTTCGAGACTCTTTTCAACTTGTATGTTTACAACATAAGTTGGTGATACACCAACCCCTAACCATTGAGTCACAAGACATATAACTTTTTTGGCGACTACATAAGCGTTTCTTCGTTGACTCTGGCGGGACCATAGCATTACACATAATATGACCATAGTATGAAAGCCTTTTTAAAAACGATTTCACGTTAATCATGATATAAGTTCCTATCGATGGCTCTGATGAGTGTTGAACTATTTCTGTTCGACCATACCTATTTTAAGCTGAAGCAGATAAAACCAGTAATCCGTATAGTTCAGTGTGGGCTCACATTAATTTAGTTTTACAAACAACATAGCGGTAAATTGAAAAATTGCCCGTACACTGAAATTCTCACGCAAAAGTTATTAAACTAGTTCCTTGGTGTCGCAGCTTGTTTCTTAATGTGCGTGAAAAGACTAATTGTGGCGTACTTACAGTTTTTTACGTTAAAAGTGGGTGAAAAACGGAGACATTTGAACGAGAACGATATTTGAACCATTTGATTTCAATTGCAGTCGATTTCGAATTTTCGCAATTAGATTTTGATTGCAATCTGACGTTCCGCGGTTTCTATCTCATTAAAGTTCTGTGTTCCCGTACACTGAAATTCTCACGCAAAAGTTCCTGATTTGGTCGTCTTCCTCTGTGATTCATGAGGTGACGTACCGACGCAGACAAAGTGCAATTGGATTTATGAATTGTAGGCAGTTCCAATGTAATTGAACTCGTTGAGTCAATGGAGATATCGGCATAATTATAATTTCGGACTATTATCACGCATCATAAATTAACAATGTCCATAAAAAAAAATGTAGATCAAAGTTGCATATACCTACCAATGTCGCCTATTTTTAACCGACTTCCAAAAAGGAGGAGGTTCTCAATTCTACTGTATTTTTTTTAATGTTGTTACCTGAACCGATACTGAGACTGGGTGAACCGATTTTAATGATTCTTTTTTTATTTAAAAGCTGGTGCTTCCCGTGTGGTCCCATTTCCATTTGGCCCAGTTTTGACATTTATAATGCATTTATATGAAGTTGGTTTTTTTATACTTATTGATAATTATGTCGCTTACCATCAGGCGAGTTGGTTGCCAAACGTAGCTCTATTACATATATATATATATATTTTAAAAAACACAGGCAAACACACAGATACACACACGTAAAACATGCAATAGGTACCCATCGCATCGGTAGGTCTATTTGCGTCGAGGGTAAAAATTTGTAACCAAGGGCATTTTTATCGCCCTTTCACATGATTTCATCCTTCCTCGGTCCTATTTTCCACAAGTTAAACATTTTCGTTTCCAGTCACTGGCTTTAGTCAATGAAAATGTCTACGCCACAGATGTTTATCAGGATAGAACCCTCGAGTTCATCTACTTTTGCATGTCTGTGGCCTATCTTAAGTTGGATCATACTCCAACTAGCACGCCGAATAATTCAGTTCTACCTCCGTCGTCGTGGCAGTAGTCAGATGTCAATACAAAAATGGCAAATTTCGCCATAGTAAACTATTAAAACTCTTCGAAACCATGTGGCTGTGCGAATCGTGACGTCATAGTCGGTACAAAAATGCGGCACGCTGGGTTTTCATCTCAGATCATACAAACAAGGGAGATATGGTAAGGTGACGTGGCGGGTGTGAACGCAACTGGCTATTTTTTGCATTTGGACTATTCACTAGTTCCTTGGTGTCACAGCTTGTTTTGGACCGATTAAAAAAAATATTTCACTATTAGATTGCTAGTGTGCGTGAAAAATGAGCCGTACTCACAGTTTTAGCGTTAAGAAATTTAACGGTATGTATAGTAAAAATAACTGGCCAAGTGCGAGTCGGACTCGCGCACGAAGGGTTCCGTACCATTATCTATAAAAACGGCAAAAAACACGTATACGTTTTGTATGGGAGCCCTTAAATATTAATTTTATTTTAATTTAATTATTTTTAAAGTGGATATATAACTAAATATTCTTTGAATATTTCAAGCGTCTACCTTTTGCCGTTATCAATATCAAGCGAAAACGAGCAAAAAAATCACGTTTGTTGTATGGGAGCCCCCTTAATAATTTAAAAAAAAATAAAAAAATGTTGTTATAGCGGCAACGGAAATACATCATCTGTGAAAATTTTAACTGTCTTACTGTCACGGTTCATGAGATATACAGCCTGGTGACAGACGGACGGACAGACAGCGGAGCCTTGGTAATAGGGTCCCGTTTTACCCTTTGGGTACGGAACCCTAAAAATTAGGGGTAAAGCTAAAATATGGTGTTCTTCAAAAGGCGAGTTAAGAGTCGGCAACGTATTTGTGATGCATCTGGTGTTACAAGTATCAATAAACGACGGTGATTGCTTACCATCGGGCGGCCCGTCTGCTTGATTGCCACCTACGGCAAAAAAAATAGAGACATTTGAACGACGCACACGATTATTAATAATTCTATTAAAGCATATCTCCCTTACTTGCACCTAAATTGTGTCAACTGGACTCTATTACCAAGAACTTATCGTAGGTACTTTTGTCTATGTAAACACGTTTGGTTTAACAATATTTTTGTTTCCAGGGATAATCTCAGTGTGCTGGGTGTCGGGCGCCGGCGTGGGACTCCTGCCCCTGTTCGGCTGGCACACCGCCGAGGAATCCCCGCCCGGCTGCTACTTCGTCGACATCATGGACTACAACTATCTTCTGTTCCTGTACTTCGCCACCATTGTGACACCCAGTGTGCTGCTAGCAGCTTTCTACGCCCATATATACCGGGTGGTGGTCAAGCAGGTTTGTTGGCTGACTATGTAATCAAATCTTAGAAATCAATTTTAACCTACTTGTTATAGGCATGTTGACTAATTCGACTAATCCTTTGTTATTTCGGATCATAAATAAATAGAACCCATCAACGACAACCAAATTAAAATTGGTTTCTAAAATAAATTAGTTATTTTCACGCGGTTTTAGTCACGTGGACAATCCCACAGGAATCGTAGAGTTTTCGGGATAAAAAGTATTATACATCACTCTTCAGTCCCACAATAATATCTTTACAAAATCACGTCATTTAGTTTATTTGCTGCTGCATGAAAGAGGACAAACAAACTAACTTTCGTATTTATAATATTAGTATGATAAACTTAACTTACAGTAAACCTGCTGTACGTAACAGGCTACCGAACTAAATATTATAATTGAACTTATAAAACGCTGAACATAATGGGTCTTACTTACAAACGTTACTCAAGTTGATCTGTGCTTAAACTTGCTCTGTTTCGTTTTCGTGTGTGACGAATGCCGTCAGCGAGAAGGTGAGAGAGGAATTTTAAGCATAGATCAACTTGAGTAACGTTTTTAAGTAAGGTTCAAATAGAGCGAAAATTTTCCTCTTCCGTGGAGCTGAACACCGGAAACAATATTGAAATGTGTTCAAAAATAAGGAAGATTTATATAAGCATTTAATATTTTGCTAGACAGAGAGCGCACTATAGGTATTTCTTTTTTTTATTATACAGAGTGACGAGACGAGCGAAGTCGCTCGCCTGATGGCTCTTCACGCTTGCCCATAACAGCACAATGCCACTCAGAATTTTGAAATTCTACAGTTCAAAACTCTGGATGGCAATGCACTGCGCTCGTCACCCCGAGATATAAGATATCAAATCTCTGTGTGCCCTGTAATTTTGCTGGAAACATTGCCCTTCAATCCGGAGCACAGTAGTGTTTGCACACTACTGCTTGGCGGTTGAATAACTGGCATTATACTTACGAGTACGAATGACATCACATGTAAGTAGGTACATACAAACTCCACTCTGACACTCACTTTGCGGGAAAAGGTCAGTGCATCCCTTCCTAATCCGAATAAAAACTTTAAGCGCTTAACTTTATTAACCAATTTAAATGATTTCAGCAGTAATTACATTTCATTATATTTTTCACTAAGCGTGTTATTTTTAAGAAATAAATACTTGTCCAATAGCCTATTACAGAGAAGCAGGAAGATTTTTATGCCATAGTGAGCCAACAAGCAGGCAGCAAACAAACAGCATAATAGGTAATTGTGAATTCATAATCATACAGGGATTTCCTATCAGACTGTAAAATTACATACGATAGCTCTGCCACTGAGAATGAATAATACGATGTATCATCCCTGTACCATTATGGCAGATACATATACGCATGTATATCAGTCTCTGGCATACATATATAATATATATATATTTTGAAGTACATACTTAAACATATATTAATACCAGACATAGAACAAACACAAAATTAACTTTCATCACATTAATGTTTGCCCTAGGTGGGAAACGCCCCCAAGTGCAGAAGGCTAGTTACATTTTTGGAACGCAGTTCCTTATCGCGCGTTGTGAAAGGGGGCTAGACGGAAAAAATTAAGACCAAAAGTTGTAACGACAGTTTTTGCTATAGTTGTAAGCCGTGCGGCGTGCGCGTGTTTCTGTCTGTCTCTCTCTATCTTTCTCTCTCATAGAAAGCAAGCCAGTTATATTTTTTAATATAAAAAAAAAAGATTTTTTTTTTACAATTCCTTCACTAATTAATCGAAATGAACTTCGTTCCATCCGGGTGTCCCATGACACCTCTCAAGTTTTTTTTATTTTGTAACCACTAAACCTGCTATAGGAATCGCTATTATGAATGATAATTAATAATGATATTATGCTATTATGATTAATAATGGTTGCCTGGAAGATATCGCTTTTAGTGATAAGGCCGCCACTTGTGGCACTAGCTCATAAGTGTTTTCTACCTGTATGTAATTTTTATTTCTGGTGTACACAATAAATAGTTTCTATCTATCTATTTATCTATAATTGAAATACTATCAACGAAATAATAAACATATTTCCTAACTAGTTAGGTAGGTATACAATGCCTTTATTAAGTGCCATATTACGTGTCCTTGCAAGAGCGAGATATTTCCGAAAAACCGATTTTTATAACCTTTGATCTAATATCTTAAGACGCGGACACGAAATTTTATAAGACTTTTGATATAATTTTTAGAAAAAATAAAATCAGGTATGTAGTATGTACCTACTAAATCGGACCCCGGCCCGTGCCGGGACACGCCCTAGGAAGAAGAAGAAGACTAGTTTACAGCTTATTATCTCTCATTCCGAGGTGAAATCTCTACTTTGCCTGGGCTATACGGTTCTCAAGGCGATAGGTACGTTTCACCTATGGCAGGAAATTCTAATTTCAAATAGTTTTTTCCTTGTAGCTAGGCTGAGTAATTATTGTGAATGATTACGGCGTTTGCGGCAATCGATATTTTTCTTTATATTATCATGTAAAGTTCTAATTAGGTAAATTTTTCTATGAATTGTTTGAAGTAGTATAAATTTGTTCATCAACAAGTGCAAGTATTAATAATGTATATAACAGATAAATAACTTTATATGATAATGTATAAAATATAACATCGATTGCCGCAAATACCACGATCATTTGTATTAATTATTTGTAGCTAACAAGGACAAAAAAACTGGCTGAAAATTGAACTTCCTGCCATAAGTGAAAGAAGGTGTAATCGGGTGAAACTGCGGGACGCAGCTAATCTACACTAATATTATAAGGAGGAAAGATTTGTACCTATTTTTGTATGATTGTATGTTTGTAATGAATAGGCTCCGAAACTACTGAACCGATTTGAAAAATTCTTTCACTGTTGGGAAGCTACACTATCCCCGGGTGACATAGGCTATATTATATTTTGTAGCGAGGCCGAAGGCCGAGCTTACACTCGTGCGAAGCCGGGGCGGACGGCTAGTCTACACTAATATTAAAGAGGAAAGATTTGTACCTATTTTTGTATGATTGTATGTTTGTAATGAATAGGCTCCGAAACTACTGAACCGATTTGAAAAATTCTTCCACTGTTGGGAAGCTACACTATCCCCGGGTGACATAGGCTATATTATATTTTGTAGCGAGGCCGAAGGCCGAGCTTACACTCGTGCGAAGCCGGGGCGCACGGCTAGTAAGTTATATTTTGAAAATAAAGTCTGTAGCAACTGAAGATCTCACGACATGCGGCCTAGCTCTTTATGTAAAGTTCAGGAAACTCTTTGTTCATTGTTCTCGCATGAAAAACCACAATATTTTATGTAATCGGTATGTTTGAATACTTTCCATTCTTGATTATACGAGACGTTAATTCCATTTCAATTATTTTTCGAGTTTCTACCAATCCATAAAATTCAAAATAACTAAATGACGCTTAACTATCATACACTACTAGGATAAGGCACTCACATCACATGAAAACAAAGATTTCTTAGCACTCCTATCCAGTGCCAGAGCAGATATATTTAAATTCACCATTAAAATATCAGCCAGGCCGGGATTCGAACCCGGGACTACCTGGTTAGAATTAGAAGGCAGACGCACTACCACTGAGACATATCGGTTGCCATAGTCATATATTTCATACTACGTTTATTAACTTGTTTGTAGTCTCATCATTAACATACTATCATGTTCCCACTGCTGGGACCACAGGCTTTCTCTCAGAGAGAGAGAGAGAGAGAGAGAGAGAGAGAGAGAGAGAGAGAGAGAGCAAATGGGCCCTACTCCACCATGCTCGCCCAGTTAGTGAACATGTTATGTGCATGATATGTATGTGAACGTCATGTCTTTGAACTGTTTTTAAGGTTCTTGGACATACGGATTTCCTCATGTTGTTTTTCCTCAACCGTTTTTGAGCGTTGGCATCGCAAAATGCTAATAATTTGAATAAGTCATGCATCAAAAGATTGTATAGCGCGGATTGTACTGCTCGGCTACCATCGCTCCGTAGTCTAGTCACATTTGGTAATTTAAACGAAGACGTGATAATTATCAAATTTCATTCTAGAAGTAAAGTTTACAGATAATTCAAATTACCTACTGCTGCCGCCCGTTTATCATTGAAAATTCTGCACAGCGGTAATCAAGTTGATTTATGATCATGGTTCATATTTCAATGACAGGGTGCGTGAAAGCTGGAGCTAAAACCCAATAGTATATATGGCTATAATAGGATTCAAAACAACATTGATCACCTATTTCATACGCGACACTGATGTTCCAATTTAATATTCCTGTTTGTAGTTACCGTCCTTAATTACTGGATATCGTGTTAAGCCGATATCATATTCAAATGACCGCATTCATAACACCACCGTACATGATGGTTTGTCATTCAAAGTAGTTTTTATTTCATTTCAGATGAGCGAGGTGATGACGGTGGAGGGTGGTCGCCGCGTCCCTGGAGGCGGCACAATGCTCAGGGTCCTCGGAGCCGCTCAGAAGCGCGAAGTGAAAGCCACGCAAAACCTCGCCATCATCGTCTTCTTTTTCATTATTTGTTGGATCCCTCTGTACACCGTCAACGCTATCAAAGCCTTCATGCCCGAACTTGACATTCCAAATCCTCTCACTTACGTCTGCATTATTGTTTCTCATCTCAATTCTGCCATAAATCCTTTACTGTATGCGTATCATTTGAAAGATTTCCGAGCAGCACTCAAAGGTCTCCTCTGCACAATAATTGGAAGAGGTGTGCCAATGCCAGCAGCGTACAGACCACCAGTACCAGTCTGGAGGCCAGCATTAGAACGGAGCAACGCATTAAGGGAAAGACCAAAAGTATATGTTGATTCACCAATATGGTTAAGACAAAAAGTTGACTCTAATCATACTTCTATTGTTGAAGACAACAGAGCTGTAGCTACTACTCCTCCTGTTGTACCAGACGTAGAACCGTTTTTAAATAAAACTGCAACGGATGTGTCTAGTGAATCAAACACTCCTGAAAACAGAGACAGTGAAGCTGGTCCTTATTTGATAGAAGCTAATGGCAGTGAGACATGCCAAAGTCCTTATAAACGAGTTGAAGAGTTGATAAGAAGAGTAAGAAGCGTAAGTGGAGAGCACAGCTGACACGAGCCTTGCCGGGCCTTCCCGGCATATAGAGTCACTTGAATCGAAAGCTTTAATGATACCAAAACAAAAACATTCCCCATAAGCGACTTTTGAAGTCTATTAATAGTCAACTCCTAACATGATGTGCAACTAATTTATTAAAATATATTATTAAATTACTTATAGGTACCTACATATTTTTAGATTCAAAGGATTTTGAATAGTGTTGTATTTTGTGCTGAATGTTAAATGTTGCTTCTAAAAAAGTTGGTCAATTGTTGCTTCGGAAAATATAAATGTTCGAGTATTCTAGCAATTTCATTTCATTTTCGTTCAATTTACCTGGAAGCTTTGCTTGAGATAAGGAGGAAAACTGTTAGATATGCGGTTAAGCGTGCAAGCTCGAAGTATATTAACCTAAATCATTAAAATAGAAAGCCACCAGAACAAATTATTTTTAGCATATCAGTATAATATTACTATCAGTACTATCAGAGATAGATTATATTGTGTGCTAGGAATTTTAATGAATATATTGTAACTACATTAAACAATGAACAGATAAAAAAGTCGTGATGCATCATCCGACAAGAATGGGAATCACTGCTACGTATTCTGTTTGTTCAAACATTTATCCAATGACATTGTTTAGTTATCATTAACAAGATAGGAACTTTAGTGAACAACCGTGATAGTTTAAAATAGGAACTTTGTATTTTACCAAAGCAATGCTGGAATGTATAGGTCCGTAGGACACCGTCAGATTGCAAAATAAACAGTTCAAAACCAGTTTCATTATCTGACCTTCATTTCACATCATATGACTGGCTGGAGTTGAAACAACTTCTGCAGAAAGGCTTTGCAGGTTCTGCTGAGCGTTGTGAATGCCATCTATTAAATTTACGTTGAACTAGCACAGACAGCTTCATATTTTAGTTCGCCTACGCCTACTAGTTACCAATTCAAGTGCTTATTTCATGAACTGTTGTGTAGATGGCAGAACAATCCCAACATATTATATCGGGGCATCAATAAAACTTTGAGGCTTCATTTTTTTTATGACATTCGTTACTACATCTTAATTTGTTTTCTAACATCAACAAACCTTGCCGAGTATTGTGAAAGCAATTTATTTGTTTTACTTTGAACTAACACAGATAACTTCTTATTTTAGTTTACCTATGCTTGGTTCGCTATAGTTCTTTACTAACTCAAGTACCTATTTCATGAAAAATATTATAGGTGGCAGCACAATTCCGACATTTTATCTCAGGATCAACAAAAAACTGAAGAGAGCAAGAGGAGATAGCAAAAATTAAATGTCTGTGGCAAAAATAAATATAAGAAAGTTATAGTAGGTTCGGACTAGTTCAGAGTAAGGTCACAGGAGTATGTACAATGATAACCTACTTGACAAATAAGTTGTCAAGAGAATGTCAATTAAGACAGGTATAAATGATGTTTAGTTTTGGGCTTGGACTGCCCTAGGTAGTAGATCTGTGCTGCCCATAGAACACTGAAGTGAGAATTTCCTTCTCTTTTCTGTGCCATAGAAGACGGACTAAAGTTATTATTCTGTGGGAATGCCACATTTTAGAGGTAGGTACTAGCATGTACTACGCATGCGTAATATAATACCTACTTTATATTATGTAAATCTAGATCTACCAGAAGAACATTGTTTGGATAAATATTTTTTTCTATGTTGAATGAACTTTAAACCAAATACACGAAATAATACGGTACTTATATTAAAATATGTTAATGATGTTAAAATATACTGAAGTAGAACAACACTCAACACTCAACTTCGTAAAAAACGTACAAAGTCAGCCTGGAATAAATAATAGCCAAGAGCGTGTTGAGACACGCATATGGTAGGGTTCCGTAGCCAAAGCCATATAATTGTTGTCACAATATAGTAAAGAAGTTGGCGGTTATAGAAAAAATCGGAAGAACCAAGCAAGGTGGACTTGTCAAATTTCAGAGACGTATCATCTAGACATAACATAAATATTTTTTATGTATTATCCAAAGAGAGCATCTTGAGAAATTTTACGAAAGGGTCAACTTAATATTAAGGACCTTAGAGTTAGAACGTATTGAATTGATTACATTTTTATCACTGTAACTAAAAAAGATGTGATTCCAAAATGTTTGAAATAATTTTATAAAACGATTTTTCAAGTAGCTTATCATATTCAGCAAGTTTTGTTACAAGTTTCTATGTCTAATAGTTTAGAAATGCAGGGGTGGGGGAGAAGGGCAACTTTTTAGCACTTTGACGAGTCATATTTCCCAAATATAAATATCTACTTTATTCATGTACCAGAGCCACCCCAAAATCCAAAATGAGGTTTTTAAGACTTTTAAAATTGAGATCCATACCAAAACAGTAATTGTGCAAAGTTTCATCTACTTATAGAAAAAATCGTTTCATCATCATCATTTCGGCCATAGGACGTCCACTGCTGGACATAGGCGTCCCCATCGATCTAGAGCCGGTTGGCAGTGGCCTGCTTCCAGCGTTTCCCTGCGATCCCTTTAAGGTCGTCTGTCCATCTTGCATGGACGGGCTACGCTGTGCTTACCGGTCCGTGTCTCTATTCAAGAACTTTTCGGCTCCATCGGCCATCTGTTCTGCGTGATATGTGCTCTGTCCATAGAATATAACTATAGAACAACTGTATTAATAACTATAGAAGTTACAAAGTTCTATAGGACGGACGGGTAGATGAAAGGACAGAACGAACTTGTAAGGCACTACGGCACCTTGCAAAGACTATTAAATTATTAATGACTTAAACCTTGTAAAATCTATTAAATATTTAAGCATTTGAATAATAAGCACAAGTAAGGAAATAACGAACAAGAAAAGTTGTTTATATCGATGAAAAAGTACTTACAATTACCGTTGGACATCTTGGTACTACCATTCCCTTAGCCTTGTAGGTTTTTTTGCTAAGCTGAAGGCAGTATTTTAACTGTATCATTACCAACATTATTATAAATACAGGGTTATGTCTAATAACAGTGAGTTCAGTTTTTAAATAAAGGTGCTATGTTTATAATTAGGGACGTTAAACTAGAATTAGCTGCAAGTAGTTATTACCATTTTTTTTCTTCCGTGGAACAATTACTGTAATATTTTTCAGAACTTGAAAGAAAAAGTTTCATTTCTTTCGACAATTTTCATTGAGATATTTGTTTAAGAGTTGAAAATGTTTTTGGTTCGATTTTTGATAGTGACTTATCATAAGATAAAAAATCGTTTTCGAGAAAGCACTTTTGATAGTATAATTTCGATCGTGAATTTTGTTCCAAACTTGGCAGGGTTTTCTATTCGCCGCAAGAAAATAGCTGGTTTGTACAATTTATTTCTAATCTACCACCTCCTCAAAACTCGAAAAAATATAACGAAAGCTCTATATTAAAAATAAAGCCTACTAATAACCTTAACTACCAGCGTTTCTCTGCGGTCTCTTAGGTCGTCTGTCCAGCATGTGTGTGGATGTCCTACGCTACGCTTACCAGTCCGTGATCTTCATTCGAGAACCTTTCGGCTCCATTAGCCATCTGTTCTGCGTGCTACGTGCCCTGCCCACTGCCACACAATGTGCTGGATGCAAGCCGCTTCCAAGGAGGCCTATGTCCTACAGTGGACGTCCTATGGCTGATCCTTATGATGATGACCAAGTCATAGTAATTTGTTGATAACAAAATTACAGTTATACATAATAGATGAAACAAAGGTAACTTAAAAAACAGAAAATTAACATAAACTTAAATATTAACTAAAAATTTACATAATAGATTGACATAAAATCTTGACATTGAAATTGTGATGTAACCGTCCTCCTCATTCCACTGTGCTGTGCCCGACAGGGTCCATATAACACTATGTACTTGGTAATTTTAATATTTTTACCACCTTGTATTGTATGGAAGCTATAAATAATCTGAATCAAAATCATCAAATACAAGTATAATTCTATCTAGAGGATAGACTAATTTAGGGTTCCGTATCAACCGGTGACAATGGGTCTCCCTATTACATATTACCAAGGATGATTTTTCGTTCTTGCTATTACTTAGCCTACACTGTCCTTCTTTTTAACGGCTGTATCTTTTGAACCGTAAAATATAACAAGTTGACATTTTCCCAGAATATGCAATGACGAATTAACTATAAGATTATATATATATATATATCCACGTTTCGAATTTTATCACGCAAAGAAACTCCGAGCATAACTCTCTCCATTGCCCGTTGTGTGACTCTGAGTTTTTCCAAGAGGCCAACAGTTAAGGACCACGTCTCAGTACCATATGTCATCACTGGCAACACACACTGGTCAAAGACCTTTGTCTTTAGGCACTGTGGTAACATCGTGGATATTCGCCAAAGAACCAGAGTCACCGACATATCTATTAAAATCTGCAAGTTGAAGTGGCAATGGGCAGGCCACATCGCTTGAAGAACTGATAACCGATCGGGAAGAAAGGTTCTTGAGTGGAGACCGCGAACCGGAAGACGCAGCGTGGGTAGGCCTCCGACTAGATGGACCGACGATATTGTAGTCGGGCACCGGCACCGAGTCGCGGGCATCCAGTGGATGCAGATGGCAGGATGTCATTCAGTGTGGAGGTTAAAGGGGAAGGCCTATGTTCAGCAGTGGACGTCTTCTGACTGATGATGATGATATATATGTATATAATAGGTTGGGGAAAAAGTCTTTTCGTATTTTGTATGTATAAAGTTGTAGTAAAAATCTCATCGGTTGTACTGTTTGTATCTGGCTGGTTTTGATACCATTAAAAATATGATATTTTAAAAAAGAAATACAATAAGTAAAAAGCAATTTCACGCCATTTTTCAATTGTTTTTTGTTCGATAAAATGAGTGAATCTAACGAAGAAATTCGATATATTCTGAAATTTTATTACAAAAAATGGAAAAATGCGACACAAGCCGCGAATAAAATTTGTGACGTTTATGGATCTAATGCAGTGTCATCAAGAGTAGCACAATGTTGGTTCAAGCGTTTTCAGTCCGGGAATTTTGATGTCAAAGATGCAGCTCGCTCTGGTCGCCCTGTTACGGATAAAGTCGATGCCATTTCTGAAAAAGTGGACCAAGATCGGCATATTAGTAGTTACGACGTAGCTGAAGAACTGGGGATCGACCACAAAACAGTTTTGACCCATTTGAAAAAAACTGGATATACAAAAAAACTCGATATTTGGGTGCCACACGAGCTGACTGAAAGAAACCAAATGAATCGTGTACTCATTTGCGATTCTCTATTGAAACGTAACGAAACCGAACCGTTTTTGAAAAGATTGATCACTGGTGATGAAAAATGGATCACCTACGACAAGAATGTGCGCAAACGATCATGGTCAAAGGGCAGTAAAGCACCACAGACTGTAGCGAAACCCGGATTAACACGTAATAAGGTGATGCTGTGTGTATGGCGGGATTGGAAGGGCATCGTTCATTATAAGCTTTTACCACCGGGCAAAACCATCGATTCGGATCTCTACTGCCAACAGCTGATGAGACTCAAACAAGAAATTGAGAAAAAACGGCCGGAATTGATCAACAGAAAGGGCGTGGTCTTTCATCATGATAACGCCAGACCGCACACATCTTTGGCCACTCAGCAACAATTGAGAGAGCTTGGTTGGGAAGTGTTAATGCATCCACCATATAGCCCTTGCACCCTCAGATTTCTACCTGTTTCAGTCTCTTCAGAATTCTTTGGGTAGTGTTAGATTAACATCCAGAGAGGACTGTCAAAACTACTTGTTGCATTTTTTTGATCAGAAGTCCCAAAATTTCTACAGCAACGTGATCATGTCACTACCTACAAGATGGCAACAAGTTATCGAACAAAATGGCACATATATATTATAATTAAATGTAATTAAACTTGAAAAAAATATGTCTTGAATTTGTTTATAAAATACGAAGAAACTTTTTCCCCGACCTTATATATACAAATATAATAAATGATAAACACGCAAAAAAACTAAGAAATTATAATAAAATCTAATTATGAAACAAAATAAAGAAGGCGCGTTTTTTAACGTATTTCGTCTTAAACACTGTTTTAAACTATCACGGTTGTTCACTGAAGTTATATGATTATTTACGGGATATTTACCGTGGTAAGGTTGTGGAAGGAGCTCCCGATATTTCGGCGCAGTTACATGCACCCCGTGAACATGGTGCATGTAACTGCGCCGAAATATCGGGAGCTCCTTCCACAACCTTACCACGGTAAATATCCCGTAAATAATCATATAACTTTAGTATTTCGTCTTTGCTCTATTGTGAAAAGTAATAATACGTACAAGCACCAAACATCAAACATTGCACGAAAATACTACAAACTCTAAAAAAACAAAAAACTAGCCAAGTGCAAGTCAGGCGTGCGTTAAAGATCCCGAACTTAATGAACGCGAATGAACAGCTTTTGTGAGAGGAACGCCCTGTCCCGCCGCGCCGTCTTCCTTGGTGCGAGAGACAGACTCGCACTTGGCCGGTGGTTATTTCATACAAAAGATGATTTCAAAATCATTTTATTAAATATTATTTTTATTTAGAATGGGTCTTCTTTTGGCACCATCTCACCTGATGGAAAGCGATCTTGTGGCCGAAGATAAAGCACGTAGATCTAGAAGGTCCTTAAAACAATAATTACGAGTACTACTACTATGGTACTTAGGTTGTTTGGGAAAACAACTATACCTTAGGCTTCTACTCCTTGTACCTATTGTACCTATCACATCTTATTTTTAACCGAATTTAAAAAAGGAGGATTTTTTAAATTGTAAAATAGGCTTGCGCTTGGCCGCCAACTCGCCTGATGTTAAGCGATGATGCGGTCTACGATGAAGCTTCACTTTTGACTTGAAAACACCCAGATTGTAACTTGTCTAGATTCTCAATTTTTCTGTTTATTTTTTTAATGTATGAAGTCGGTTTTTTAAATTGATAATTATTTCTACTTCGGTAAAAAAGTCCCCCGGTATATTCTATATTATACATAGATTACTCAAATGTAGCACCATATTGGATCCTGCACCTATCGCTGTTGGCGTACGTGTACGGCGCAGGCAGCGTGGTCTACCAGGTGAAGATCGCCGAGGGAGTCGAAGACTTTATCAGGAGCAACGTCAACGTGTCGCTGCTGATGCTGATATTCAACATGAGTTGGTGGTGGATGAACAAACGGTAAGCTGGAAGGACTACTCTCCATTTTTAGGGTTCCGTACCTAAAGGTTTTAAACAGGCCCAATTTTTTTATGAACACCAACATTATATACGTCACAATGACGACCGACGACGTGTACGATAATGTACGACATAGGGGAGACGAGTCTATTAGTTGCTTACGGTGTCTGCCTCACATTTTAACGGCTGTATCTTACTAACCGTAATAGATAGCTAGTTAAAATTTTCAACGTACATGTAATGTGACGGCGGATTAACTAAGAAATAATATTAAAGGTAAAAACTTATAACTAAAGAGGGTCTTTTTTTTATTGTAGATTTGGCTTGCGCTTGGCCGCCAACACGCCTGATGTTAAGCGACGATGCGGCCTACGGTGGATCACGCTTGCCTAGTGAAAACCGATTCACTTTTGACTTGAAGACAAGATTGTAACTATCGGGGAACACCCATTAAGGCAGTGCATTCCACAAACTAGCAGTTCGCACAATAAAAGTGGAATCTAAGCGCTTCGTACGGGTTTTCGAAATGTCAACCATAAAGCGGTGTCGATAAAGTCCTGATACAACAAACGTTTGAACGTATTTTTGTATTTGCTCCAGTGTAAAAACGGTAATATACAAGCGTCAAACTTGCCATAATTACACGCACTAAAGTAAAACAGCAAATAATAATGGCCAAGTGCGAGTCGGTGATAAATAAACCCTGTATAAGAGCGAAATATCACTCACTGACTGACTGACTCATCTTGACCTACGAAGCTAAAATTTAAAAACTTTTCATTTTCATTAGACCTCTTCTTCTCGCCACACTTAAAATGGCCGAAGAGAGCGACACACAATCCCGAAGCACAGAGTCTCTACGACAGAAGCACACGAAGATGATGTACAAAATAAAAATGATAATTACAATAATCTACGTGATAAATTATACTAACGCCGTGGTCGTATATATCCCGCACCGAATTAATGTGTCTAATGAATACGCTATGGCACTTTGTGTTGGTAAGTCCTTCCAAATGATTTTAAATTGTATACTAATTGTGCCTTACATTTTATAAGTATGTATGTATAGCCTCTCCATGCACTGGACTTCCTATTGTCTCTCCGTTAAGTTGTCTGAAAGAAATCGCTTATAGCGATAAGACCGCCAGTCCCGTTTAGGGAATGAAGGGGAGCTACCTACAATTAAATGCTCCAAGCCAACCTCACCTGCACGTGGTCATCCTGCTAGATAATGAACGAGGCTCTGGCGAACCGACAAATAGCGATTTATCCATCCCATCACATGTACAAAATGACATAGACCTATGTCGTGCAGCAGTAATACTGGTGCAAAGAGCTACGTCATGTGATTGCCTGCCCGACTGCCGAGCATGATATTTACGGACAACTCCTCCTGTAAGATCGTGCCTTGTAGCGTTCTTTAGGCCTTCGTCCAGCAGTGGACGAACATCAAATAGGCTGATAAAGATAAAGCCACCAGTTATTACACAAGCTTTAGGTCTTTTTTACACGCTTTATATTAGTTTACTTGTAACGAATCAACAATGTTAACAAAATATTGGAAATCTATTTTAACCTATTTTTATTTGATGTATTGATTTGAATTTTTGAAATTAAAATTATGTAATTCAGATAAGAATACAATAACTTGGTACCATCGAACAGATCTGGTGTTGGAGCCAGAAGTACCTAGCAAAATGTTCTTTGTCTTGTTTTCTTGCGAGACACTTCTCATTCGTGAGAAATCGACAATATAATTTATAAATAAAGAAATAAGCATTTTTCTAGAACAAATCTCGTCTTATTTCAGGCCTGGAACCATTAACTGCGACCCCCAACGGCCAGATTTGCTCAGCTCTCCTCTGCATCCAAGAATTCACCATCATGGTCGCCGTCCTAAACTATCAGGCACTGATGATGTTCCTTATAGGTCATACAGCCGCCATGTACCACCTGCTCGCTGAAGAACTCATGTCATTCAACATATTCACTGACTTGAAAGAAAACCAGGCGTTGGTGAAGCTTAGACTTCCAATACTCATTTCTCGCCACTCTTCGATTTTGTCTACCTGTGAAAAGTTGAAATCTCTCTACAGCCTTCCTCTTGGTGTCGATTTTGGTTCTAATGCTATGTGCATAATTCTCTTCTTATATTTGCCTATCCAAGAGTGGCTGAAGTACATGCCGATCGTCGTCTACTGCTTTTTATGTTTCTTTCTGTACTGTTTCCTTTGCCAGAAGCTGATGACTGCTTCGGAGGTATTTGAAAGAGCAGTTTATAGTTGCGGTTGGGAGAATTTTGACATCAAAGAGAAGAAGCTGGTTTATGTAATGCTGAGACAGGCGCAGAAGCCTGTAATAATACTGGCAGCGGATATTGTACCGGTTAATATGTATACGTTTGCCACAACGCTACAAGCGATGTTCAAGTTCGTTACTGTAGTAAAGATTTAGACACATTCTACTCGTATAATAGGCTACCGGACCGAAAACTAAATTAAAATGTGTTTATGTTCAAATAAAATTATGAAAGACAAGTATTTTTTGACACCACCTGCTAGACAATGTCTAATTACTGAATTTCATTATATCCCGCTGCTCAATTTAATTTGTATTAATTTTTAGCATTAAGACCTGCATAAAAACAACTAATTCAAAAGTCGAAATGGCCATCACAACAATAAAGATTCGCTCATTCAATTGTCTTTCCCCAAGGTTTAATTTTTAACCCTCGAATCCTTCGTTACGCTCGGGATTCAATATGACGCCACTGCTCTATCCCCTTGGTGAATAATCTACTATAATGTCTTGCTAGGTAGGGAGCGCACTATACTTTTCAATGTCGTCACTCTATACTAACATACACTTTACGGAAATCCTAATCCGACTAAAACTTTAAACGCTTATATCCCTTACTATATATGTCGATGTACATAATTCAATTATATTTTTCACAAAGCTTGTTATTTTTAACAAATCAAACACTTGTTTGATAGCCTATTCAACCTGCACTGTAGGTATGAAGTAGGTGTAAATAGGATACTATATTTCAAACAGAATTTCATCAAATATAGATAGGATCCATTCCAGTTAAATACGTCCTCAATTTAAAAAATCGTATTAAAATCGGTCCATCTGTTATGGTGTTACCAAGCTGCAGAAAAGCAGAGGCGTCCAAATAAAAAATAAAAACCCTCGTTTTTTGACGTCGCCATTGGTACTTAGGAATTAAATATCACTACTACTACTAATAATAGTAGGTATGAAATCAGGCCTTCTTAGTAACATAGTATCGGCCTTCTAATGTTGCTACTAGGTATGTATCTGCAAATAATTCCATCTGAAAGTGCAAGTGGAGGTAGTTGCGTAATTGCTAAACAGGATGCAATATTAGAATCGATAAGTACTCGTACCTAATATTATTAAGAACTTACGTTCTACACAGGTAGGAAGTAATAAGGCATTTTGTAATAACCGATTTAACTGGTAAGGTTAAAAACAAAAGGTCATAAGTTTAACATTTAATTTTGTGTATGTGTTTGTCTGTCTGTGGAATCGTAGCTCCCAAACAGCTGAACCGATTTTGATTTAGTTTTTTTTTGTTTGTCCTTGTCGCTGAGAGTTACCTGTAACAGACGGGTGACAGCATGGCTGACGTCAACCTTCTCAACCAATGAGAGAAAAAGAGAAGGAAACAATGTTCTCACTCTTTCTATCCCGTTGGTCAGACGGCGGTTCGTCAGCCAAGTTCGATACATGAGTAACGTTTTTAAGTAAGGCCCTTAGAGTCTGAGCTGTGTTTTGTTCTTTAGAGTCAATATTTAAACATAACAGTTAAATAGATTAACAACTTTACTAACGTAACAATTGTTATTTCCTGTTATATCATCTGCGTGATAGGAGTTAGTTACTAAAATAACATCGTTATGAAATCTAGGCGTCTAGACAGTGTTGAATTTCTATGAGAAATAAGAAAAAAAAACCGGCTTTGCGAGTTGGGCTCGCGCACTGAGGGTTCCGTACCACCACAAACTACAATAATTTATTAATAAAAAACCGACTTCAAAATTAGTTGAAAAAACATTTGGATTCAGTGAATGAAATGATAAGGTCATCCAAGTAACGAAATTACCAATTATAACTTGGTAATGAACAGAAATTTGTCACCAACTCACACTTGGCCATTATTTATTATTTGTTGTTAAACTTTAGAGTGTTGATTGAATCAGGCGTTACTTTGCGGAAGTCCATTTTCAAAACTGTTTTAATGATGAATTTCTAGTGTAATTCCGCTTCTACGTCGCTTCAAGTACAATAAGGAATTTGTGATAAATATTTGTTGATAATGTTAATTTTATTGAGTTTAATTTTGCCTAACCTGATATAAAATATTAATTACATAAATTGAAAATTAACGTAACCTGAAACAAAAATTAATTAATTCTGAATTATTTTTATTTATAAAATTATTAAAGTAATCTGAAACAAAAATTAATTAATTCTGACACATGAAATATGATAATACTAAATCTGTATTAATAAAAAAAAATGTATTAATTCTGAAACATAAAATATATATATAATTGAAATTACATGTATTTTAATTGAATTTTAAAAAGTAATAAATTGTACCCGTTTCCTTAGTGCACTTTGTCGACACGTGTTTCGCCTCTTCACGAGGCATCCTCCGGACGTGTTGACTCGTCGAGCGCTTAGCCGAGCGCTTATTCTCGGCTAGGATAGGTTTAGGACGTAGAAGCGGAATTACACTAGAAATTCATCATTAAAACAGTTTTGAAACTTTAGAGTGTGTACCTACTATAATCATGCCAAGTTTGATGCTTGTACGTATTACCATTTTTACATTAGAGCAATTACTAATATACGTAAAAAAATGAGTTTGTTGTATGGGGTCTTTCGTTTTTACTTTTTTGACTTTTTTATTATTTCTTAGTTAATCCGCCGTAACATATGGCTATCTATTACGGTTCCCAAGATATGGCTGTTTAAAGGTAGGACGGACGGTCGGCCAGACAGCGTAGGCTCAGTAATTGGGTACGGAACCCTAAAAATGCACAATAATACATCAATTAACGCTACAGACAGGAACGAAAGTGCATTTGAAACCAATAGCTACATCTCTGTTGCATATTAGAAGTTAGAGAGAGAAAACAAAGATTCAGTAAGCAGAAAGGCACATGCTTCTTTCAAACGCCAAAACATTCGCTCTACCATTGCTCTACCCAGCTTTATTGGTTGGACTGGCTGGCCAGTTTTCAACGCTGTGTCGTCCTCAGCAGTCACGTTTCACGTGCTTACAAATTAGAACGTAAATAAATAGTTCTGTGTTATGGTTTTATAACTTAAAACGTATCCATTTTAATGACGAAAATAGTATAATGAAGGTCCTAGTGTGTTGTTTGTTTGTAATAGCAAATATCAGCTATAATGGAAAAGCTTCTTTGGAGAGTTTCGCACCAACAAATACTAACGTACTTCTAGAGGATACGACGAAAAATTCTGGTAAGATATTGTATTAATTTGGATAATGATTCATACCTACATGAAACGTCATACAAATGCTTTTAAAGCTCATATTAGAAGTTTTGATAAACATTATATTTAATTTACGTTTTCTGGCGCCTGCATCATACATTTTCCATTGTAAATAAAAAAATTGGTTACCATTTCAATTTGAACCAGTTTTTTTTTTTAATAGAATTTATTTACTTTTAAATAATGAAAAATACGGGCTAACAAATTATTAATTAAAAAGAAGAAAAATTACCACTAACGGCCCATTACCACCCATACATTTTTGACTTTCCTTGGATACGTACCAAACGTTTCGATTCTACGTTTCTAATCCGTACGGCCAAGGATTGGAACAACCTGCCGGCTTCCATGTTTCTTGAGAGATATAATTCGGGCCTTTTCAAGGCGAGAGTGAATAGGTATCTTCTAAGTCTGCGTGCTTCATCTTCGACCACATCGTCGCTTACCAACAGGCGAGTTGGTGGTCAAACGCGGACTTATTCGCGTTAAAAAAAAATATGTAAATACTTTATTTCATTTACTTGGATGCATCTTTTCCAGTTAATTTGATTTAAAAACCAAACTACTGAACCGATTTTGATTAAACGTTATGGGACCAATCTGAAAATATATCCTTTCAAAAAGAAAAAAAAAGAAATCAGTTTGTAAATGACGGAATACAGAGGAAACAAAAAATACTAATAGAGAACCTCTCCTTTTCTGAAGTCAGTTAAAAAGTGTGACTGACCCGTATTCAGAACAATGTATTCTAGTTAAATTGGTTTTAATTAACATTGTTTTTGAACCGTAGTTTTTATTATTATAACACTTTATTTAATGAAATTCTCGGGTCTAGCCCGGACACTTGGTGGGCATTGGTGGAGCCGAAGCCAACACCAAGAGGCCCTGTTGAATATAAAAAATACAATTATGGAATATGTATAAAAAGGAATATGAAACTATTGTTTAAATTAGATATGTGACATTAGATGGATTTAATTTAATTTAAATATGTGAGATAAATGTAACTGTGTAATTCGTTTTTGTCTCAATAAATAAATATAAATATTGTACAGTGTAGGATTAAAAAAGTCTGGGCTATTGAGGTGAACAACTTGTGGATGGAATAACAGATCTATAGAATGAGAAACGGCACCTGCCTTATCCTGTCTCATCTCAAAATATATTTAGGCAGGTGATGACTTGCCACCCACTAAATGGGCCCCCCATAAAGGCTGCCGTATCTTGGCACCGGAAGGGCAACATCGGCGTGGGTGGCTTAGGGTGTAGAGAGGTGTGCTGCACTTTCACTAAGAGCTACTCGCGGCGTTATGCCCTTTAACACTTCCACCCTGGAGCTTAGCTTCTTAGCTCTTGCGGTTTCCACCCCTGGACGGCCGGTTAAGGCAAGCCAGGGGTCAGGGGTCTCATTTAGCCCCATGGAATCGGGGTACGCGGTGTCGCTACTCACCGACGGCTCGCCGCCCCTGCGTTATTAATGTAAATATATTTATAAGTTATTATGCATAACTTAAAACAACGGAAAATTAAGATAAAAATTAAAATTAACTAAAAACTAAAACTTAAAATAATTTATCAATACCTACCTACCTCTATACACAAATAAAAATTACAAAAAAGGACTAGTCTAAAAGCCTCTCGGTGGAGGGAAAACTGGCCAGGATACTGGCAGCTGGCAGCCACGCTGGATGGCAATGCAAATTTTTTGGCCAAAGTAGGCGCCAGCATTCCGATCACCTTAACCACGTTGTTGATCAGTGACCTGCGGACGAGAAAACCTACACCACCCTGGGACTTTCATTCTCCTTCCCGGAAGAAGAGCATGTTACCGGAATCCAGAACAATCGTATCCTATCCCTCTCGTCGGATTTCAGATAGTCCTATAATGTCCCATCGCATTTTGCTCAATTCTTCCTGCAGCTGGACAACCTTCTCGTCGGTCCTTAGCGTGCGAATATTGTGCGTTACCAGGGCCAAGTTTCGTTGTGGGTGGTAGCGGGGCAACTGCCGGAGATTCTTCGCACCCCCTGCTCCACCGTTTCCTAGCCAGCTACCTTGGCCAGGGATAGTGGAGCTGCCGGGGACTGGGGGCCGTAACTTTTGTTTGTCTGTTTGGGGGGGTTTGCCATAATTCGCACGCTTGGCAGACAGCTTGGGGGATTGGCTTGACGGCTTGGGGGGCTAGAAAATAATAGTCTAGCTGAACCTTTGATTTATCCTCTTGACTGCCCCGGTGGCTCGGTTGGTAGTGAACCTACTTCCTGCGCTTGGGGGTGTGGGTTTGATTCCCATCTAAGACAAACATTTGTGTGATGAACATTTGTGTTTGTTCTATGTCTGGGTGTTAATATCTATTTAAGTATGTATTTAAAAATATATATGTATGTATATCAGTTTCTGGCTGCCATATTACAAGCTTTGCTTAGTTTGGGGTCAGATGACCATGTGTGCAATAATGTCCCAGATATTTTATTTATTTATTTATCTCCTTCACTTAGTCTGTCTTCTACTAGACGGTAGGACGTGGGGGAAGACACGGACCCATCTTGATTACTTGAAGCAAAAGAGATATCAGGACAACTTGAATTTTGTTTACAATTTAGTTTTATTTTACTCGTGAGGGAATTTTGATCGCATTGGTTTTTTCTAACATGAATAATTCTGAACGGAAAAAACAAGAAATGCTCCCAGGCCTGCATAGAGTTGTGTAAAATATTTCTAATTTGACAAGACATTTGGCTACACAAATACGTGCACCACGCGGAATTATTTTTATGACCGGCAGATTTGTTTCGAAGCTACCTAAAAGTTTTCCAAAGTCTTGTATGTTTTCATTAGGAATATTTATTTAATAGAACTCATTTGTGTAATTTTGGGTCGATCGGTGAGATTTACTGATATGGGTTTTGAGGCCGCGGTTGCCTTTAAAGAAACACCTTGAATTTAATATCACTCAACCAAACGCTATTCAAAAAACACCTTGTGCAACATCGACCTTTCAACAAAGTAAACTTATCCGCAGGCAAATCATGCTATCGGCCTTGCAAGTTTAACGTAAAACCCAAGAGATGCCTCTACAAATTTCGGATCGAGCCTACTGTACTTGAAGAAGGGAGTCCAAAACTTACCATTAACGGTGTAACCCCTGGCCCTCCGATACAAGCTTGCGTCAACGACGTCATTGTAGTAGAAGTGGAAAACAAAGTTCCCAGTCAAGATATCGCAGTGCACTGGCATGGGTTGGAGCAGAAAGGAACTCCTTACATGGATGGAGCACCTATGGTGACTCAATGTCCGATTGGATATGGAGAGAAATACAAATATGCGTTCATAGCAACGTCTCCTGGAACTTTTTTCTATCATGCGGACTCAGGTAATACTTTTTTTGACAAAAATAAGGACAATTTATTTGCACAAAAACACGAGTGAAACAAACGAAACATATCTCACACACACACATTTAAAACGCATACACAATAGTCGAATTAAAATATTAATCAAACCGAAAATAGACAAGTCTCAAATTCTACTGAAATAAGTCCACGTTTGTATGTATATTTGCATTTATTTGTTAGATAATAACTTTAGGTACCATTGATCTGATCGTCATGAAACTTTGCAGGCAAGTAGTTCATGAAAGTACTTTTTTAAGTTCAAACGTGAGCAAAATTGGGTTGTGAAAATTATGATTCATAAGCAAATTTTATGGGACCCCTTACATATTTTATTGACAGAACGAAGCAAAGGTCAGATATCTGCGTTTGAATGTATGTTTGCGAGCTTGTACCTATATTTGTTCGACGATTATACTTGCGTACCGTTAATTCGATATACGTGGATTTCAGATATATTTTTTTATCAAAGACGTGGACACATGAATTTTTGTGGGCAAGTTTTTCATTCCAATACAATTCAAAAGTTCGAAGTTAAAAAATGGTCAAAATTGGTTAAAGAGTTTCGAAGATAAAGGGGTCGTGAGGTCATAGTTCCAGGCAAGGAACTAGTTATAATAATATAAGATTATAATGGAAGAATCGTACGTGTCAAAGCAATCATAGGGTTGTATAGTTGAATGACCTATGCATTTGCAAGGTAAGAATAAGGAAGGTTAGTGCCGTGCATGTCCGTGCATCTAGTGGTAGATTAGAAAAGTTATGCGAGCGAATACTCATCCAATAGATATGATATTTGATACCTATCACTCACATTGATTCGAACATGAGAGTGACGGCAACAAAAATATTGTCGCTTGCTAAGTTGCTAGAGTCAGCCCACTTTCAGATATAAACTAAATTTGGATAGTTTATTAAATCATTTTCGACCACTCCGTTATTTAACATTAGATGAGCTGTGGTGAAACACCTACCCTATTACTTAATGTAAGAAAATATAAAAAAGCTCTAGTCCTTTAGGGTATATACCAAAAAGAGATTAAAAGAATACTTAGGGAATTTATTTAGTTACGGCTTCAGTAGGTCATATTGTTTAAATTGTTTCTTTTGCAATTAGAGAAATGTTTATCTGTTATTAATTAGATTAATTCATTAATAATATATTTTAATAAGGTATTGAAATTGTTTCGACTATTTCATTTAAAAAACTTCTGACGAATCTCTAGTGTACTTCCGCTTCTACGTCAATTCCAATTCTTCAATTCCATTTAAATTATTTTTTTTAAATGTATTTAATATTTATGTTATTTGTGTGCCATCTCTCTAGATTTGTACGCATACTAACTAGGCAGAACATGATACAAAGTGACAAATATTATTTAAACACATTTTGTGCATGCGTTTTTAAATGTCTTTATAACGTTGTGGATTGTTTGTACCCGAAGTTTATGATTTACTCGTGTTTTGTGCAAATAAATTACTATAAATAGATAAATCTTACTCACTCTTACAGGATAATACGGAAATAAGTCGAAAGGAGGCAAAACAAACATTCAAATTTCATACTTAAATAAATACTTAGAAACCTTCTTTAACTATTATTGATCTAATGAATGTTACACTCATTTACACGCCCTTGCAAATAGCTTGCCTTGCGAAAATATCCTTGGTTTCTTCACTGTTTCATCACTCATTTCCACTTCTAATGGATCAATAATGTGCTAGGTTAGCCTACATTTTTGATCGCTGGAATGGCCTAGTTGGCGCAGTACCTATAAGGCCTGCATTCGGCTTCGCAGATACCAGGTCCCATGTCCGCCTGGGTAGATATTTAAATGATGCCCTTGAAGAGGTCAATTTGGGCAGCCTGGATCAAAAAAGAGTCCGTTGTATTCGAAATTAGACCAATAAATTTATTCTTCTGTGACTAAAAAGTCTGAGATCAACTGAGAAATTATAATTACTGCACATATTTTGGGTTCAATAAGAAGAAAACCTAACCAAACTTTGAACCTAAATGTCGAAAGGATACCTCTTTCCGTATTTTCTGAACTTGTCAAAAAACACATTTAACGGATATTCAATAATGAGTGGATTTTCTTATTACATTTAAGATACAAAACCAGGATATTTACTAATTCCCCAGCATACATTTTTTTTATATATTTTTGTAACAAGTCAGACAATAGTGATGTGTATTTCATTAAAGAGTTTAGGATTTAGTTAAATTTCGTGTTTATTATATGTATTGTATATCGTGTATATTATTTGCAAGAATTCTATAAAATAACAAAAAAGTGCCATGGGAATCAGCACATTTATTCGATTCTTAAAATTCTTCTGGGTCTGTGTGTTCCAACGATCTTATTTGAATTTTCAGTTGCGCATCAAAACGATGGCGTATACGGTTCGCTCGTCATCAACCAGCCTCAACCACTCGACCCCCATTCTTCCCTCTACGACTACGACCGAAGCGATGAGAATACACTCCTCATCGGTGCCAGGTTTCCCGTGACGATGACAGGAAACCTCGAGGACATGAGTCGGGTCACTCCTGACACGTTATTGATAAATGGATATAGGGAAAATACAAAGTAAGTTGAATAATAGTGCTCTATGGTTGCCGCGGATGAGTGCAAAATCATCTTCACAGCCCCAGAATTAGGGTGCCAGAAACACACCAGTGTTTTCAGTGAGGCTATGTGCCATTCTAGCGAGGAGTCCCATAAAACTACCCCTGCTTATCAGGGCTGGTGGAATCAATTAAGGAGTTTCTCTAGGCACAAAATATGGTGCAAGTTTGTCCATAATATATTTTACAAATACAAAAAACTTTTAAAAAATGTATACAATAATTATCCATTTAAAAAACCGACTTCAAAATTAGCATGAAAAACTTAATAAGTGCCTATAAAATTTGAAGGTTGCCCTCGATTTCCCTGGGATCCGACCATCTTGACTTGGTGACAATAGAACCGAATTGGAAGTAAAGGTATACTTTATAAAAAAAGAGTGGAACATAGAATCCTCGTTCTCGTTTTTAGAAGTCAGTTAAAATACTTTCTAATGAGTTCGTATAGTGATGCAAACAAATGATCAACTTAAGTATCTTAAAAATAAATTCAAAAACAATGCAGCTGTCCGATGTTGCAAACAAAATGCATTTCAAAACTGTAACACAACAATTATATTTAATGTGGTGAACGGAAATTCTCAGACAGATCCGTGTCGGTTACAGAGTTTCTATATAACTAGTATCTCTAAACAAAAATACAAGTGTGCACCTCAACACAGTAACACAAGTATAAATAGAGAATTAAAAAAAAAACGATTAAAAAGCTGGTTATCTACAGACGGCTGAACTGAACTGATATTCATTAATCATACATAGCTAAGACTCTTGATCAAGTCATCTTTCAAACAAAAACAAACTTTATTAAAACTGGTTCAGCTGTTTGAGAGCTACGATGCCACAGACAGACATAAAGACACACAGACACACAGTTACACAAATATTCTTTGTCAAGATCATTTTACCTTTAAATGTATTAATACTCTTCTGAGCTAGAACGTTTTTTTATACAGTTTTCACGCCATAACTCATATCAAAATTAAAAAGTAATCAGAAAAGGGGTTTGAAATAATTTGGAATAAAGGTTTTAAATATTATTTTTCAGAAAAGCAAGTTACATTTATTAGTTATTCTTTTTGCCTCTTTGGCGGCTGATATTTCGCAAAAGATGCACTAGATAAAAAAAGTGATGTATGAACCGTTCGTAACTTCTTTTTAAAGCCCTATTCAATGACACCCACACGAGGACATGCTGCGAAAAAAAGTTCATCCCCATTTGACATGTAACAGAATCACATCACATAACAAATGCTTTTTTTTGTACTTTCAAAATAGAGACCTAAATTTTTATTGTGCAAAGATTCATGTATCTATTTTATCTTAATTATTTCAGAAGTTAGAAGGTTACAATAGTTTTTTTCAACATGACCACAATAGTTACTGCAATTTGTGAATTTCTATTGCAGGCTGTTCGTCATGCAAGGCTACGCTTACAGACTGCGATTAATAAACGCGATCGGCATAGAATGTCCAGTTTTCGTGCGTATTGACCAGCATGATATGGTCGCGATAGCTACAGACGGCCGACCGGTCAAACCTGTACAGGCCAGGAGCGTGCTACTTTATCCAGGTAATGTCGCAAAATACTTGATTATTACTAAAACAGAATCGCTTAAACAGGTAGCCGTAAGGCTCCTGGAATGCAATATACTGAAGGTAGAATTTCCGTATCTCGCTCAAGTCACAAACTAGACTGGTAGTGGTAGGGTTCTTTTGCAAAGTCTGTGTGGACAAGTACCACATCTTTGCCAGTTATTGAACCGCCTAGCAGTAGTGTTTAAACATTAGCATATTACGGATTAAAGAGCATAATAGTAGCTTATACACTACGGGAATAAAGCAGTGTCTGACGTCGCGGGCGGCATATTGAACCCTGAGCGTAACGAGGAACTGTAGAGTTATAACTAGTTATGACTCTATATAACTCCCTCGCTACAAGCTGCCCAAGACGAAGACAGGCTGTATTCCAGAGGAGCATACTCTACTTTCCCACTATCTGCGAGACAATAAAAAGCCAGATTTTACTGAAAATCACAGCACCCAACACCGTCTTTTGTTTCACATTCTTTGTAACCGCACCTTATTTTTTTGAGTTCTGCTTATGGTGGCCAGTTCGATTTTCGAACAAATTTCTTTATAATGCCATATGGGCAATTTTTTACTCAGAGTTTCCAGGAGTTTCCACATTCACGTTCCAAATTCAAATCACTTTATACCCTCGGGAGTTTCATACAACTTTATATCCCTTAAGAGATAATGCTTTGCTTTACGTTGATGTTGCATGATATTTGTAATTTGACATTGTCGAGCAGGTGGTGTGAAAAGAAATTTAACATCTAATATCTCACAGTGAAGAGCGCAGTGGATTGTCTTGAAGAAGTTCGAACTGTTGAAGTTCGTAGTTAGGGTTCACAATGAACTATTATAATGTAAGCGACGCTGCTTATCATCAGGTGAGAGACAAAGTCGCGCTCACCGGCCAGAGATAAAAAATCACTGAGTGAGAGTTTTATAAAACCGAATTATACTCAGTCATAATTTTTTGTATGTAAAATAATGTTTTATTGTTATCTCTATATTGCGCACCACGCTTGTTTTATTTGCAAACTTCATTTGCATTATAAATTGATTAAGAATAACTGAAAGCAAAATAGATTTATCAAATTACATAATTTCCACTTGTATCAATTAAACATAAAAATAGACATACAAACGCCTACGATAAAATGTCAGTAAAACGTTAAAAATAAAAGTTATACGATTCTAACGCAATTAGAAATACTTTGCTAAAGTGAGAGTGAACGGCCAACACAGTTTCACCTTCAACGAAAGCTCAATGTGAGAGAAAGTATACAGTCTTAAATCGTGCCTCCATTACACTAAGGCCATAACAGCGACATTAGCAGCATGATGCGATTATTATGACTATTTGATGAGTTCCGCTGAGGAAGTAGTTATGTCTGATGAATCGTGAGTTATCGTAACGAAATTGAACACAAAACACATAAAAAGCTAAACACGCTAAGCAGCAGAATCTTATTTCTTAATGTCGATTTAAATTATCAAATAAGAATCAATATTAAAAAATGTACATTGAAAAGATAAGTACCGACTATATATTACTAGCGATCCACCCCGGCTTTGCACGGGTGTACGATTTATTATATAAGTAAGTAATATAAACCTTTCGTGAAAAATTATCTGTTGGTGAAAAATACATCAAAATGCGTTACGTGGTTTAGGAGGAGTTAGCGGATATACAGAGAGACATACGCGGAGAGCGACATTATTTTATACTACGTAGAGAAAAAAATAATGTTTTTTTTAAATAATAGGCTTGCGTTTGATAACGTTTGACCGCCACCACGCCTAAACTACGATGATATGGTTTAAAATTAACATTGTAGCCAATTGGCAAAAATTGCACAGTCCAAATACCAATTACTTTGTCTCCACTGAAAAGCTCCAGGCTATAAAGTGCCATGGCCCACTTGGAAAACCCTGAACCGACTACGGTCCCAAGTGGGCCGAAGTCGGGATAGCATGATAAAGTGGGGTTTTATAAAGGGCTTTGATACAGAATATATTTGTGGTGTGAACCCTCAGACAATCTTGCAAACTAGACGTTCTAAATAAGGCCACGGAGAGCGCCATTGCGGTGGCCAGATTTTAGTCAAAGCTTAATTTAAAACAAATTAATAATTAACGAAACATTGACTCGACAGAAGAAAAACATTAAATATTCTCAATGCGATTGGATTTTTACAGTCTCATTGTTACGTGATATATCCTGATTAGTTGGAAGTAGTCCTATTTAAATTCTAAGAATATTTTCCACGTCAAGGTGGAAAATTAGAGGACAAATCCCGGTTATTGTACTTCAAGTGAAGGTTTTAGATTTTTATTTATTAATTAATTATTTAGATAGCGGCAATACATTTTCATCACTCAGTATCCACATTACATCAGAACTAAGTATTCTCTCAGAGCTCTGAGAGCCAAGATAATGTAATACTCCGTAGGAGTATTACATTATCTTGGCTAAGTATAGTATGTATAACATAATGCCGTGTGACAACTTAGTGCTGTACTAAACAATGTTATTCTTTGTTGAATAAATTCAAACTGAAATAAATACCTTTATGGTCAAGAGAAGCAGGTGAAGAGAAAGGTTAAACAAACTTTTCTATAATGCTTGTCTTCTGACAAAGTAGCATTATTATAAGTACGGTACTTAGACGCACTCTACATGTAGGTAAGCGTCCACTTGTTCGCACACGCCGCACGGATCGGATTGCACCGAGTTCATCATAATACTTCCTGCTGGCTAGTCTGTGGCAATTTAGCACAGCTTAATAAGCCATCATCAACATCCAGAAGACGTCCTCTGCTGAACATAGGCCTCCCCCTTTGACCACCACACTGAACGACAGCCTGCCATCTGCGTTCCATTGGATGCCCGCGGCTCTCACGATGTCGTCGGTCCATCTAGTGGGAAGCCTACTTACGCTGCTTCTCTACACGAGAACCTTTATTCCCCATAGGTTATCGGTTCTTTGAGCGATGTGTAAATAAGTAAATAGTGTGTTTCGGCGGAATCCGATCCGTCCGTTGCGTATGATGCGGGTAAGATGAATAACCATAATAAGTAAATAATCTGTTTTTTTTTTCTTTTGTATATTTTATAGGATTTTAATTTAGACTTTTTTATCTTACGTGATTAAAACACTATTTTATCAGATATTCCTTAAATTCATGGTGTAAATTTGTACGCATTGTAATCATCGGACGGATCGGTTTATTAACAAAAGATAAAATTGTTAGTCCCACAAATCATAATTATATACAATTTCAAATGAACTAAAACTTACTTACGTAGTAGTAAACTAATATGTGGCAATTTATCACAGCATAGTAAGTAGTGAGGATTCAGCCGTCAATTAAGGGGCTGATAGTCATCAGCATATTTATTTTACGTTTTTATTTTACGTTTATTATTTATTTTACGTTATTATTTATTTATTTTTATTTTATTTTACGTTTTTGCAACTCTATGATGATGAATTTCTCGTTCGTTCAGTAGCAAAATACTGCAGTGCAAATGTTGCATTTCAGTTTTACTGCAACATAACTTATATTGCTTTACTTTATTGTGGGAAGTGGTCTGTGTTTACATTTTGAGACAGTAATTTCACCATTTCTTAGAGACGAGAGAAAGGTGAACTGGTCTGACAATCTAAGCGCAAGTCACAACAGGTTTATACTTTTATTTTGTTTTCACTTTCTTTAAACCTTTTTATTGTTGCCTTGTTTAGGTTACGTACTAATTTATAATGTAGGTGCAGGTTTTTAAAGCATTTTACTAAATGTTAGTAAAATAACGTACATTGATATTTTTTATTTTTTTACTTTGGAGTGTTTTTATTTTGTACCTAAATACAAGAAAATTTAGCGTGTTAAACGTAACATTTCTAAATTGCCGCGGTTTTACCCTACATAAACTATTAAATTTTACGGGATAATCATCTATGTCTTAATCCAGGTTATAAGGTCTTTCTATTCCAAATCCATTCAGCCGTTTCAGCATGAGGAAATTACAAAGATACTCACACACTTACGCCCCTATGATAAGTGTTGTTTTATGTTGTTTTACGAATTTACTACCTTTGTTATCAAATCATAATCAGCTTTTTACTGTCCACTGTTGGACATAATGCAAGCCACGCACGGTTGGCTGTTCTCTGCATTCAGTTTTTATCCGCCCTTATATACAGGTCGTCAGTCCACCATGTCGCAGGGTATCCTTCACTACGTACGAGTATGCCTAAACGTGGACTCCACTCTAGAACTTGTCTACCACATCGGTTAGGGGTTCTACGGGACATGTGGCCGGCCCACTGCCACTTCAGCTTACTAATCCTTTAAGCTATGTCGGTAACTTTGGTTGTTATCAAATATTTGGATGCATTTAGGTAGTAAATAAAGCAAGTATATAGGCTGAGTGGTAAACCTCGACGACGATTTTTTTTACGTAATACAGGCCTTTGGCAGGGCTTAGTAAGTATATTAAAAGTCTACTGAATAGTTTTTCTACCAATAAAAAGTGCGAGAAGTTATGATGGGGAAATGGGAAGCTTTAATAGCCATCACATAACGTTGTATGATGTGTTACGCAACAATAACAATGTAAAAGACACCTAATCCCCTTAATTACGGTAGTTAATCAAAAAGTAGCGATAGGTAACGATGTACTTACTTTCACTGCTGTGAATTAGAATGTTTACTGGTTATGATGCATGATAAACCTTACATGACTTTTTGGTAATATTATGTTACGTCGCCGGCCCTAGCTTTTGATCAGGGTACAGCGAGATTGTCTTTCGGCGCGTTACATTTCTGATAACTATCGAACAGGAATCGATTATTTTCCGGAATAAAAAGTAGCCCATGTAATCCAGGATGTAAAGTATTTCCACATCAAAATTTTATTCTGGTTACAAACAATGCAAGTGTGCCTCGCCGCCCTCGCTAGGGGCGCGAGACGCCCCCTCGTTTTCTTTAGTTTTTGTCATTTTGGCGCCCCTCACTATCCGGCGCGTAGAGTGACCGCTCTTCTCGCTGCGCTGGCGCTGCGTGTTACACTTGAGTTTGATTTTATCGCCTTACAAGAGTCATGATGAATCAGGAAATGTTTTTAGAAAAGAAAAAAACACAATGGTAGTAGCTGTCAAAGTGAATTAGAGAGTAATAAGAGTCAGTCGCCTTAGTATTTACGAAGACTTTATTGCCTTCTAAACTGGATTGGATTCAGGATTTCTCTGTGCTCTGTATGTCATCTATGGTCTTTCTTAAATTTTAATGATGTTATTGGTATCATAACATTGCACGATATTTTACTTGTTGATGTCTATTATTAAACCGCACTATGCAACTTTTTTTTACAAACTTTTATTAACTTGTCTTATTAATATGTGTCAAATCTTGCAACTGAATATTAAAACAGTTATCCCCAACCAATTGAGCTGAAATTATGCACGCAAATTAAGTTTGGATGAAAATGTATGGTTAGCTAGGTGACGTCATTCTAAATCCAATGGAGTCCCAAAGATGGCGGACCAGTTACTTTTTATGCACCCCCATGATATGGGTATCAAATAAAAGGGTTTGCTAAGAAGAATACGATTTTTTTTATAACGTTACACAAAATTCAATATGGCGGATGCCTAAAAGATTGTTTTTAAAAAGTAAAAAAAACAAAACAATAATAGCTTTGCGTTAGACTGCCACCTCACCTGATGATAAGCAATTACCGGTCTACGATGGAGCACTCTTGCCTTGAGAAACCGATTCCCTTGCGGTTTGATGACACCCAGATTTGAACTATCGAAGAACACCCATTCAGGCAGCGCATTCCATAGACAAGCAGTTTGCACTATATATAATTGTACAGTTTTCTCATTTTCCCAGAACGTAATAGTAGATTTATCTGTCATCTGTTTTATTAATGTATAAATGGTATTTTTTTGTTTAATGTTTTCCATAAAGGTGACAGGTAAGTTTGAAATCTTTAGTTTCCCGCTGTGTAATGTTATAAGTTCTCTTCACAACACATTTAAACACACACGTATGGTAAAAAGTATGTTATGAACATCTTCTTGATGTAAACTGGAAAATTTCTGGCGCTCTTTATCTATTCGGTTAAGAGTAAAGAGGTTTTGTAACCTTATAGACAGGGAAATCCAGAGAAATCTAAACTATTTCGTATTTGTAATATTATCTAAACGCCGTTTTCAGAATAGTTACACTAGTTTCCTGGAAAATAGTGCCAAATGTACATACTTATACTTATGTAAGTATTTATTTGTTTTAATTACAGGAGAGCGTATGGATGTAGTGGTAAGAGCCACACAAGAGAGCAGCGGTTACTGGATCCGGGTGCAAGGGTCCGGCTCTTGCGCAACCGTGACCGCAAATGCAATGCTGCTGTATTCTGGCTTCAATTATACATCTATGCTGCAGGGAAATCAGGTATACTTCAGGTTTACATTACGTGAAAATGGCAAGAAAAAATATGACACACACTGGTAAAATCTGAGATAAGTAAAAGTTGACAAACAGAAATGCACAAAAGTTTTAAAACCCGACGACGAATAAAGCAATCTCCATAGAAGAATTAGTTTAAACGCGAAAAAGATCTCAAAAAGTATGAAACAAGAAAATATTATTATTCTAAATTCAATATAGCATGGTTCATGTGTGCGTATGATTTTTTCAAGGATTCAATAACCGTATATAGTCTGATAGATGGCACCAGGCTCCCTTAACCCTGGTTAGGGTACTTGGATGACATTTTTTTCCAGTTAGTTTGATTTAGAAACCAAACTACTGAACCGATTTTGATGACATTTCAATTTGAAAGTATGTATATCCTTTTAAATAATTAATGTTATGAATAATTCCATTTATCGGTTTATAAATGATGGGGTTGTGAGGTAACAAACATTAAAAATACAACCAAATTGAGAACCCCTCCTTTTTTTGAAGTTGTTTAAAAATAACAAGGAAAACATGTGCTAAAATAATGAAAAATAAGACATATTTTGCTAACTGTCCGCTAATAAAAATTCACTACTCAGCCACCGCACCGCCTTGCCGAGGAAGTGCTTCTCTGGGGCAATCATTTTTTTCAATCTTTTCCTAGTTTACCACTATATTGACGACGATATACCTATATCGATGTAGTCGATGTAAATACTTGCTGTTCATCACGTCAGATATTATGTGACTGACCATTGCAAATAATAGTTTTTTTCATGGAAAACAACTTTTTTTGTTGGAGAATTTAATTTAACTTATTTTCAGGATGAAAAGCAGAGTGACATAAGCTTGGATTCGATCGGGCTAAACGGCCAAATGATGGAGTCTCTCCATGACATCACATTCATTCCGCAACCTAGAGCAGTGTACCTCGGAATTGATCGCCATGTAGTCAAGTACAAGGAAAATGAATTGGATTATAGGTATATAAGTGATGCTATACCGAAGAAGCCTCACTTTCCAGCTGCATTGTGTAAGTACCGAGCTTATAAGCATTTTTGTGAATGTATAACCTGAAAATAGAATTGGGTAGGCAGGACATGTAGCCAGGCAGAGTGAAGGCAGATGCACTAAAACGCTTACGGATTGGTAGCCACGTCTGGTGAACGAGGCGTCATTAGCTCGTTTGGTCGACAATATCTTAAAAACCACGATTCGAAACCATACAATATTGGCACAGGACCGAGATGAACGGCGTTCAAGAAGAGAGGCCTATGCTCCGTAGTGGGCGATTACGATTTGAAAATTATAATGATGATGATAATAAGCCTATTTGAGATCACACAAATGAACACACGATGACGAAGTACAATTTGTAGCTACCCAGCACTTTTTTATCAGGTTTATTTTCGAAACCAATTTACCTTATCATTATAACGAAATATTAATGCCTCTACTATATATATAGACAAATATCTCTGCGGTAATATCATTTTCATGATGGTAGCCACAATATTCTCGGAGAAAGAATTAAACATCAATTAAGTTGTTTTAATTTCCAGCTGTTCAAGAGAGTGGTGTCGTACAAATGAATGGCAAGAGCTTCCTGTATCCTAACTCTCCAATACTGCTGAGACCTAACGAAGTCACTGCAAACAAAATATGCGACGTAGGAACTGAATATAAGCAGCGTGACACACAGTGCGTGCAGCTCTTAAAGGTTGATGAAGGAGAAACTTTGGAAATAGCTTTAGTCAATGAAGGTAAGATTAACAAAGGTTTCTAAAATATCAAACCTTCGAAAACGAACATACACATAATTAAAATAAGTTAAATTTTTAATTACTTAGGACGAATCACACTTGCACGGAATTGCATAAATATCGAATCTACGGTTTTTTTGGTCGAATGGTTAAATCTTATTGGAACATCATCGATTTTGTTCAATAAGACCTATCTGAAGTGTTCTTCGTTTTTTGTTAAACCTTGTTTTTCGTCTTTGTTGGGATAGATAGATAAACAAAACTAAAAATACTGTCCGCTTGTATGGACTGGCAGCTGATACTATCAGTTCAATTGTTTTTTTCTTAACTTGCTGTTTGCAGGGCCAATTCGTTCAAATGGCAATGCTCTTTGCTAAACTGCGTCAAAATATTATCTGGTATGGAGTCAGTGATTTAACTAAGCATTTTTCTATGATATTTCAGGAGTTGGCAGCAACGAGTCGTACACATTCCATATGCATGGCCCAGGCATGCAGGTGGTTGCCACCGGTCAGAATTATGACGGCACGCCTCTTACTAAGGACCGGTTCTTGAGGATGGAACGGCAAAAGAAGATTGTTCGGTAATTTTTGAAAGTTTTGTACTTACCTACATTTTTATGACCTATCTTTCTTGGTTTTCTTTGGATCTATATTGTAGCAGAGAGACAAACTATAGCAGACGATCCGCCTGAAGCCGGGACAGCAACGGCCATCTATATCCATCCTATTGCCAGCCCAGAGAGGTGTTCAACCACATTTGTTGCCCTATCACAATATTTCACGGTCTGTGCAAAAATATCTTAGAAAAAAAAAACTATTAACATTAACCTTGCAGTTTTCACACTCAACAACAGAGACAGTACATAACTACATATTTTTTTACGGTTTCACAAATTTTTTTCAGAAACCTTCAAAACCCTCCAGTCAAGGACACAATCACAGTACCTAACAAGGGTTATACTGTCGTCAGAACTCGCCCAGAAAAGGGCAGCTGGCTACTCGAGTGTCGAGCCTGTGCCTTCTCATCGTTACCAACAGCCGTCATCATCCATTCTCCTCAAAAGCTGCCCATTGCTGTTATCGACGCGCTACCAAAATGTGGGAACTACAGACCTCCAGATGTACTCCTGAACTGAAGCCAAAGACTGATGGAAGGACTTTTAAAGTGATATTAGATATGATTCTATTGAAATCTTATAACTATTAAATTTATTTATAGGTTAGCGCTAAACTGAGATTTGAAAATAACGGAATTTTATATGGGATGGTCGAAATGATCTGGTTTAAAAAAAAATACTTTCAGACTATGTGATTATGCTAGAAAAGTACGTCCATGATGACAAGCTTCAATAATTGGCATGGGTCCAAAATTAAACGTAGCCAGTATAGTAACATATGTACGAGTAGGTGAACAAAAAATATATTAAAACACATAATGTAATTCTTCATTTAATTAATCCTTCTCCATAATTAGAAATACATACATGTTTTTATAGTTACCAGCAAATATCTAATAACTCGTATTGAATGCGAAATAGTTGATTTTAGGGCGCTTTGGCAGACCGAGCGGGCTAAGAGTGATTTTTAAAATTAAAGTTAACCAGTTTTCAGTTAGCTAATGACCACGACCGGTGTAACGTTGTCAATCGAAGGGTACCTTTTTACCTAAATAAAACAATGCTCGTATTTCCTGATAGACATTTAACGCAACCTCAAAAAGATAAAACACAGAACTACCTGATATGTAGGTATTTATTGATAAAATCCATATAGTTAGTGACGTTGCTATAAACAGTAGGGGCTCCCAAGTCTCCGCAGGGAACTACTCCCCAAGAAAGGACTCCAATGACAGTTGGCATCATGTCGACCCTCAAACCTCGTAGATTGTCTATGCTCCTGTTTTTAAGATAATCTACTATATTAGTGCTACGGTTCCTTCGCGATACACTAGTAGTTTCAGATTCTATAGTTATCGCTGCTGCGGTAGTTGTTGAGGCAGTAGTTGTTTCAGCGGTGGTAGATGAAGAGGTGGTGGGTTCCGTAGTTATTGCGGCAGTAGCTAAAGATCTTTTAGTAGTTGTCGGGATTGGAGAAATAGTACTACCAGCAGTTGTAGTACTTCCGGTTGTTGTAAATGTGTCGGTACTCATCGGTATTGGAGAAATCGTACTTGCAGCAGTTGTGTTACTTTCAGTAGTTGAGGGAGGTCTTTCGGTAGCCATCAGGATTGGAGAAGCAGTGCTTCTTGCAGTTGTGGTACTTCTGGTTGTTGTTGTTGTGGGTCTATCAGTAGTTATCAGAGTAGAAGAAGCAGTATTGCCAGGTGTAGTCGATGCCATGGCAGTGGTAGTTTCTTCTTCATGCGTGGTTCCAGCAGTGGTGGTTTGTGAGCTTGCTACTGCAATGTATTGAACCAAGGGTCCGCCTGAATCACCTGTGCATCCAGCTATACCACCAGTTATAGGGCCGGAGCATATGTTGTGTATTCTTTTTAGAGGGTTAAGGTCGAAATTTTCTTTCATAAGATCAACAGCTTCATAGCACTCTGTAAAGAAACGAAAACAGCATTTGTACTAGAAAAAAACAACCGACTGCAATAAAAAGAGGTTATCAATTGTACTGTAATGTTTAACTCACGACGCAAAAAGAAGTTGTTATTATGTTTAACGTGTGTATCTGTGTATAAGTATGTGTGTCTGGCTGTCGCAAAGTAGCTCCCAAACGGCTGAGCCGATATTGATTTAGTTTTTATTTCTTTGAAAGGTGACTTGATCTAGAGTCTTCTTAGCTATTCATGAATCATACATGTATGATTCAAGAAAATCGGTTCAGCCATTTGAAGGTTATCAGCTCTTTTATCGAAAGTTAAAATAAAATTCAATGTATACTTGTTTATATTAGTTTTCTTTGTATTATTCTTTTAATTTTAGTTGAATTATATTATTATTGAACTAAAATTAAAACCTAAAAGTATATGTTATATTTTTTGTTTGATGTAATAACTGCAGTTGTTGCTCATTGCTTTAAAACATAGGTTTAGGTAAAGCTAAACAATGATCCGGCCGGTCTATTCTGCAAGCTAAGTGAACGCGCATGTGAGGTGATAAGCTAAGTGAACGTGTATTTTTCTTGTCGATTACTATAGAGATATGTCAAAATGTCGAGTGATCACCCTTGACTGTAGTCCCTTACCGTTATAATTCGATAATATGACATTTATCTGCAGAAATAGGCAAAAAAAACACATTCACTTACTCGTAGCTTATCACTTCACTTGCGCGTTCACTTAGCTTGCAGAATAGACATGCAGATCTAGATATTATACAAAAATATTATACGAGATATAATAATTTTTAATTATTAAGGTAGTTTGCTTACCGATATAAGATAAATATGTAACGTTAACTTCCTGTAGTTTATTCGGTATTTTTGATGTATTGCTTTGTAAATTGCCCCAGCCAGTGATGCGAAGATCATCGGTTTTTTCGAATGTAGGAGCGGAGAATGGCAATCTTATAGGCTGAACTTTATTAGAAAATCGTATTTTACGAGATGTCTTCATCATAGCTATATCGTAGGGGCCAACTCCGCTGAAAAATTAAATAAAAATAAGTAAAAATGCATTTCTTTTAACCGGTTTTTATAATGCGTATTCAACATTTCGTCTTTCTGTTCACCGTTGAAGAGTTCCTTCGTTAGGAGCCAACCTTGAGTAAAATTTAGCCATTTCTTGGTGACACTTAGAAAGGGTTATCATAATTAAATGCGTATACAATATTTTATGTCTGTGCTGCTAACTATTAAGGATAACCGTTTTACTTTGGCGGGAAATTCAAATTTCAAACAGTTTTTTTGTTCTTGTGGCTAGGTCGGGTAATTATTGTAAACGATAATGATGTTCGCGAAAATTGATTATTATTCTTTACAAACTCGCGTAAAGTTATTTATCTCCAATGCATATTATTACATACATTTGTCAATAAACAAATTTATGCTGTTTCAAACGGTTTATTGCCAAATGTAAGTTATATGGTGAGTAACTGATTAATAGCTGTACATGATAATGTAAAGAAAGACCAACAATTTTCGCGAACACTATGCCATTTCACAATAATTACCCAGCCTAGCTACAAGGACAAAAAACTGTTTGAAATTTGATTTTTCCGCCAAAGTGAAACGTTTCACCTTAAGACATGCAAAGTAGGTGAATTCTCGATGTCTATCCCGATAAAGACCTGTGAGTCACATTGTTTCACAATGTAGGTATCTCTCAGAGAGAGATGGAATGTTGTCGTGAGTCGTATTACTTCTGTTCCTACCAGTAATACTAGATGACGTTTCACGATGTATCTCTAAAAGAGAGAGATGGAAAGTTATCGTGACGATAGCCAAAAAACCGCTTTACCAAGAGAGTAAGAACTACTTGTAACCTTTTTCAGCTCTGACAACTTTAATAACACTGTAAAAATCTGAATGTAAACTTTTTCGCATATTATTTCAATCTATCAGCTTAAATATCACGTTTAAAACATAGCAAAAGCAAAACTGGTTCTTACGATCTATTGCAGCTGTTAGAAAGAAAAAACTTCGACCGAGTACATAATATGAAGAAGATATTGACGTAAGTAATAGAAAAATAAAAAATACTTGTTTAGGTACATTGCTTACCCCCTGTACATTGGATGGGCGATGCGTTGAGAAATTGGATAGATCATAGAGCTTCTGATCTTTGCAAGATTGTGAGCTCCAACGATGGCATCCATTGCAAACCATTCTGTCCAAGAGTCCGTTGCGCAGTGGCCAGCAGAGAGAATCTATGGAAACAATCTTAAAGTTACTACTTATTGAAGAAACAGAAAAATTATTATGTAACTTTCTATGTGTAAAGATACTGAAAATGCAATAAATATAATATGGTTTCGGGTGGCGCTCCCCGCGACAGCTCTCTTTCGCTAATTTTTAACATAAAAGCGCAGTGAAAATGAATTTAAAAAAGTTAATAATTAGGCATATTCTTAAAAAATGTTTTATAGCCATTTTAACATAAAAGTAACCATTTTAATAGAAATGAAAAATAAAACATTTCTCCAGTTCATTCGCTAAAAGATTATATGCTTGTTAATTTATTTTCAATTCTCTTGAATTCAGAATTTATTATTTTCAAAAATGTTGGAGTGAAAGAGCCTGTGGCGGGACGCGAATTTTTAATAACTTTTACCCGTATAAAGTTCTTACCCATCGCTCACTAAGAATGGATCCTGCACAGAGTCGAAATCTCATCCAAAGGAATCTGGTCTGCAGAGATACTACGTAAGGGTTGCTGTGCGGCTGAGCTTCGTGCCCTCCTGTTATTTTACCTTCTCTTGTCTTTGACGCTAATAAAAATATTACAGTTAGTACTACTACGGAATGAGTATTAAGGAATCTGGCTTGCAGAAACACTAGGCTGGGTTGCAGTATACCTACTTACTAAGACACATGAGGTTACGCTGAAAGGGTATTCTTAGCGTTAAGGGGTCCGTTATAAAATATTCGGGATATTTTGCACACACGGTCATCTGACCCCAAACTAAGCAAAGCTTGTGTACTATGGCTGCCAGAGACTGGTATACATAAATATATACTTTTAAATAAGTACATACTTAAATAGATATTAACGTCCAGACATAGAACAAACACAAATGTTCATCACATGAATGTTTGCCCTAGGTGGGAATCGAACCCACGTCCCCAAGCGCAGAAGGTAGGTGTACTACCAATTCAGCCAACGGGTTATACTCATCATTTTGAAAAATTTGTACAATGGCTGGCACGAAACCTGAAAAAAATTCAGCTGCTGATATATACATTTTGTCGAGTGTGAATAACCGTTTTCTATGAAAGAGGTGATTTTTTTTAGGTGATCTTAGGGTTTAAAAAAAGTTAAAAGTGACATTGTATCATCATAATTACAGCTTTACCACGATTAAAACACGAATGACGCGTATTTTTTTTTGCGGATTTGACTTTTCAAATGTAAAAGATTTAATTTTACACATTACATGAAAGAGCATTTAAAAAGTCAAACCAGATCATATGGAACAAGAAAACGGCGATGAAATAAAAACAATATTTATATGAGCATTTTAGTCTTTCTGCAATTTGTATTTATTTACTTTCTGTCTTTCTTTCTGCCCTCGTAGTATTTTTGCTTTGCACGCAGTCCGATCATAAATACACTGAACGCAATCAATAAATAAATTTTCACAGTTGGTTTGTTTGTTTCACATTAACCATTGGAAAGAAATAGTTTGTGCATTTTTCACTGGTTTGATATAGTAAAATTTTTTACTATACTTCGGGGGCGAAATTTAGCCCTAAACTTACCTCCAAGGCGAATTGAACAGAGCATTAAAAGCAACAAGAGTCTACCAAACAGATTCATGATATCGATCATTACAAACTGAGCGACAATTAGCCTGGTCGTGTAATAAGTTACGACAAGTCTCTTTATCAACACATAATTTCAGGGGTTCGTAGCATTTCGATTTTAATGATTTAATTAGAGAATTTCAATGCAGTCTTGCGCTGATGAACACAACGAGGAAGATTGTTGGAGTTACCTTTAAAATATGCAAAACAAAAATTTCTGTAGATATCATGTTTTTGTTTTCAGGAAAAATAAAATAACAAATTTATATAACAATGGTTTATTAAGGGAAAAATAAGTACAGATGTAGATGTAAGCAATTAAGAGACAGGTATTGATAACGTTGAATGAGTGCTTGAGCCTACCTATGGTAATCAAATACTCATGAATACTTCTCATACTGTATAAGAAGCTTCACGGTTATGACCCGTTCATGTACCCAACTAAATTCTTGCTCAGCCAGCTCGGCTACAACTCACTAGAAGTGAGAAGGATGTTAGATCAGCTTGCTACTTGCTGCAAGGTGCTCAGAGGATCGGTTGACTCCTTGCATCTGCACAATTTATTGTGCACTTTGTTTTTGCCAGATAAACCCAGGGTTCCGGCTAATAGGCATGGAAAATTGCCCAAGTTTTTCCACGTGGCTCACAGCCGCACCGTGGCGCGCTCCATGTCTCCGCCGATTCGCGCCCGCCCCCACTTCAATGCACTCCTTGCTACCAACACTGATTGTGATATTATTTGTGACAGTTGGAAAAATGTAACGAAAGTTATTTTGACTTATTGTGAAAATTTAACTGATCAATGGGACAGGGGCAAAAAAGCCGTTGACTATAATGACAATTTGTATGACATACTAATTTTATGTTGACATATTTTTACAGCAATTTGTTGTATTTATTATATTTGTAATTTTATAATATCATTCCTATTTTTACTAGGAAATCTATTTTAGTTTAACAGTATGTGAGATAAATGTTAGTGGAATTTGTCCGTTTTTATTCTCAATAAATAATTTGAATTTGAATGAATAATGGCTCATGATATTACTGAAAAGTTAGGTAGTTAAGCCAGTTGGCAGTGTACCTTTCATGCTGACGGCATTACCACGCAGAATAGTTTAGTTTATACGTTGAGCCAGAAAAAAGCCAGCATTTTGGTCACAACGAAATGCCTACAAAAATCTAAGTAGCAGTAACTTCGTAGTATAGGTATAAGGTACTGAACGTTTTTTATAAGTGTAGGCCGTTAAAACTACTATCTGTGGACCCAAACTGATGATAAAATCTGAAAAAAATATCTTCTCTGGAATCATTATCGACGTGTTTCTTTCTGATTTGTAATTAGTATAGTTAACAAAAAACAAATTCCACCGGCATGCTGGGTACTTTGCCAACCGCCAGCGGGCTAGCATTTGGATTATCTCTAGTTCTTTACGGTCTATGGGCAGTTCGACTATTTTTGTCTTTATGGACCAAGTAATTTAGAAACAAAATTGTTAGCAGTATTTTGTTTTTAACTGACAACAGTAAAAAAATGCTTATTATTAAAATAGTATTTCAAGTTCTTAGCTGTCGCCATGCATTTTAAGCATTGTAAGCGACTGCAGATTTACCCACTTGACACGAAATCATCTATGCCTGCCAGGATCTAGGAAATAATATTGAGAGAAATTCAGTACACCTCGACAAAGACGAAACTATTTGAAATAATTTCTCGCTCTAAGTGAAACGTACAATCTAAAGCGATGATGCGGCCTACCATGGACGAGATTAGCTTTAATCAGGGAAGGCTTATATCTAGCAGTGGGATGAAAGAGCTGCTAATGATGACGATGACTATCAGATGACCAATTTATTTTATACTTTTTTTATGTACGTACATTATACAGATAAAAAACTGCAACTATAGGCACGAGTTTAAGAAGAAACTTACATACCTAGTTGCTATTGTATTACATCACTATAGTGGTTATTCATAAGGCAGGTTAAAGAAAATCAGGTCATCCGATATATCTAGATTAGGAAATTTGCATCTAATATCAGCAGCTATCAGTATACGGGTGTTTAAAGTAGTAGAACAGGGTCACAAATAACAGTGGTTGACGTGTTAGTCTGGGATTTATTATACGTGGATCACTAAAGGCGGAGGTTCTCTGTTCCAATGTATAGTTTTTTATGTATGTTCACCAATTTGTCCCCCAATTATTAATTGGTTTTAATGATTATTTTTTTGTTTGGTGGCCTACCAAACAAAAAAAGAATCATTAATCATCTTCAGGTTATTTGTTTTTAAGCAATTTATGAAATTTTTATTTGAAACTGCCTCTGAAGTAAAGGCCATACTTCAGAGGCAGTTTCAAATAATCATCAAAATTGGTTTGGTAGATTGGTTTTTAAATCAAAAGAACTGAAAAAAATATGTCAACCAAGTAAACGAAATTGCATATTTACAAATTTTGAAGTCGCGTTTTAATGTGATCCACTTGTTAAGTTTGGATGGTCGAAATTAAAAAATGCGACGCATCTACATAATTATGTTTTTACATTTATATATTCCAAAGATTTCATACTTATACTTCGTATGCCTAATATTAGGTATATTCGTACACAAAATAATCAGACTTTGTCAAAGACAATTATGACTCGAAATGCTCAAAATGACCCTGTCACCCCATTACAACTTTGCACTCAGTTACCAAACAGTTTGTATAATAGTAATTTTTAAACTTTCGCGATTCGAACACATGTTTTCATGCGCGATAAGTCCCGATAAATATGAAAACAAGTTTGTATAATGATCCACGTATTCTAACAGAAATAGGTTTGAAGTGGAAGGATAAAAATAAGGACGGGACAATAGAAAATTTGCATATTAAAAACTTATTTATCATTTATTTCGTAATGACTAAAACTCTTAACAAACATGCTGACGCTATACAAGCAAAAAAACATTATTAAGAACGGAAGGTAGGCTAAATAAAGGTCATTCCACGTGACTTACCTATCACAGGTGTATATTTTATACAAAATATTACCCTGTGTCGTAATATGGTTGCTATTAACGTGAATTTCATGTGAGATAAACTAAAAATAGTTTGATAACTTTATTGAGTCTTTTTTCGGACAACACCTTATTACTTATTGTTTTTATTATACGGGAATCACTCACGTAATATAAAGCTGTATGCACATCGACTACAGTTTCAACCACATTATACCGGGTGCAGCGATCTCGCTCATGCATTTGATATTTTTTAAAGATATAAATGACTGTCTACTTTTTAAAAATGTTCTTTGGTCATTTTACGATTTAAATATTTCAAAATATATAGAACAATTTTTTATATGACTGTTTAATTAATTTTTGATGGCCATTAAAAAAAAACAGAACAGGTTTTTTCAATTTTTTTTTATAATGCCTGTTTATTTCAATTCTCGTGATCATTATTTTAAAAAAATGTTCTAATTATTTTGAAATATTATCTTCGAAAAATTACTGATGCACATTTTTGTAAGTAGACAGTATTTAAATATATATATATTTGAAACATATTCAAAACATATTTCCCGAAAAATATTTTCTGGCGATAGTTTGTCTCTTATGAAATATCAGCACTACAGCACGATTCTCCAGACACATAGAGTGTTAAAGCAGTTATACAATACACGACATTATTTATAGTAAAACAACATATTCCAATAATTAAGTGGACGAAAACAACCAAGTGCCGTAATCAAACTACGGTCCCAAGCTTTCTGTATAAACTTGAGTTTTAGATTATAAATGCCGGAGAACACTTTATAGGACGTTATATAAAAGTTATCAAGGGTTAGAAGCGAGTATTTCAATTTACTATCATTTATGTTAAACTTAATTACAAGTCAGTACATTTTAATACAAAAAATTAATTGTAGTGGCTTTTTTGATGCATTATAATTGATATATAAACTACATAACTAATTAATTAGATATGTTTAAGTATGATTAAAATTTTCTATGATTACTGATTAACATTCACAATTTTTTCACTATTTTAATCTAATACGCTTACTTGGTGTAGTTTATTTTAGACATTAGGATAATTTAATATTCTACTTCTGTATATTTGCACTCAGCCCCTTGATATCCCATCACAATAAACTTAATATGAAAAATATATTTCCACCATCATCATAGTTTTTACGTCAATATTATCAGACGGTTAAAACAGCGTCGAAAGATTGTTTAATGATGATGATGTATATATAAACTAAACAGGTAAAATACTAATCTAACATTTATTTACAAATAAAACGACTAAGTAACAAGTAGTATTTACAAGAAACTTATACCTAAGCTGGAATGGGCACGTAAAATCGAATTTCGGTCCTACAATCGAGGAGCCTTTCGTCCTTTCTTTGAGAAAGTTAGTTGCAACAAAGACTATTAAAATATGACGTTGCTTGACAACGTATTCTACCATATTGAATTGATCACAGAAAATAATTCAAGTTTTTTTACTTCTCTTTTCTGTGGTATTGATCATGCCTGACAGAAAAGGACAGAACACTCCCAAATTTATGATATAATTTGGACCAGTTTTCTCTCTGATATTTATGTATACTATTTTGATCGTTAACACCTTTATCATATGGTTCACTATAGAAATCGTCTTATTCATGTGCGCGATGCAATTGGGTATAAGATCCTTGAGTATTTATCACTAACCTAATACAAATAATAGTTACAATGGCATCAATCATATCCATCGAGTTTATAGTCTTTGAAGCCAAACTGCATACATGTTGCAATGGCAGTTGTATTGGGTCACGTCTGGTTATATCTACAAATAATCTAAATGCTTAAATTGTTTTCCATAAATTTAACTACCTGCGTTATATTTGATTAATATCTGATAAATAAATCCAATTCAAGACGGGAAATATTTCAACTATGATAAATACTACAATGTTTGAAATTACGCTTTTTTGTATTAAAATTTGTTTATTTATAGGTATTGAAAATAGCACTATGATTTAGATATTTTGAATTATATATATTATTATACTGCCATTATAATTATAACTATGGCTAAGTTGACGTTTAGGTACAATTTTGTAGACCCTTCCACAATAACTATTAATGAATGACGCTTCATAATTCTACAAGTAGGTATGTTATTTCATGTGATTGGAATACTTTGGTTAATAAAAATGGTACTCGTATATGTTTTTATTATCAGCAGCTCAACTTATTTACACGAACCAAATCATTCACCGTACGTTGTTCATATTTCAACAACTGAATAAAATATGGCAGTACGCATTTCATATTCGAATCGATTTCATTCGATTTTTGTCGATTTTACAATTAAAATTATGAAAACCGCACGTAACAATTTTTTTTAATTGTTTCCAAATTGATAAGACCAAGAATACGTAATCGCTATACATATTATTATAATAGCGACAAAATAGACATGAAAATCTGGAGCTGTATTTTTAAATCTCGAACTGATGCTATCAGTTGAAATGATTATACTAAGAAGTATTAGTGAACATGCCTCGATCAATTCAGGGTACTGTTTTCAATGTTAACTGCGTCTTCGTCTCAATACCGTCAGTGTATCGGGTAGAAGGACGGTGTGATCGCTGGCAGGTGGTGGCCGCAGCGAGGAAAATTCGGTGGCACGGGAGGCAAGTCTCCCTGCGTGCCTATGTGGAGTATGAGGCTCATGCCTATCACTATGTGGTAGATGAAGTGGCAGTGGAAGAGCCAGTATCCTGAAAAAAAAGAAACAAATGTAATTAGTTTATGATTCAACGAACTGCAAGAATCACTGCAGCACTAGGCCATTATCGGGGCTTACGCTCGTGTCAATGACTATAGCAAAACTACGTAAGATTGTGTAAATGATGGTTTTCCTACTTTACTTACATAAATGTTAGCTATCAAAGTATTACAATACTGGCGTAATATATATTTGTTTTGTAAGCAATCGAGTGACGAGACGAACAAGTCACTCGCCTAATGGTATGTATCACGTTTGCCTAAACAGTTCAGTGTCAACCAGAATTTAGAACTTCAACAGTACAAAACCAAAAAGATATTAGATGTTCAATCTCTTTATCCCCAGTAGTTTCACTATAAACCATAAAATTTTAGGTCTGTGCTATAACCCTTATTCCGGAACACAGTAATGTCACACCACACTTGGCAGTTAGATAAATTACTGGCAAAGGTGAGGCTTTAGGCAAATTGCAAATATCAATAACATTGACCTTTGACCTGAAGTAACCTTTTTGACCCAGGAAGAATCCTTAATGGATACCACCAGTCCCAGGGCAAGCAAGGTGATTGTGGGATTCTCCGCCAGAAGGCCAGCTTACCGCATAAAAAACTTGAGATATATCCTGCTCATCATCTCACCTTCAGGTCAGTAAAGGTTACTGAAATAACCAAACCTAACCATAATTGCCTGCGTTTAACAGTATAGATTGCAAAAATACAAGTAATATTACCTACAGATATTGATTAAAATCTCACCTGGATTATCTGCCTTTAGCCTTAAAACCACGTATCCGTTATTAGGGACTGCCAACGTGTCCTTCAGTGGTGGCAAGTTGTACTGCCTATGCAATAGGCCTTGTCGGTCCAGGTCCAGAGCATGCTTCAGGTTAATCTTCTTGATATTCTTGTCAGGAGACCGGCCCATACCGATGACATTGTATGATGTGCCATGCAGGTGGAACGGATGTGACAGATTTGGTGATTGTACTAGAAAATAATAGACAATACCTCTTTGAAATGAATGTAAGCAAATTTTTGTAACATCGAATATAGTATCAAAAATAAGAATGATGTACTCGGATACTACTATTATGACTCCTAGCTATAATTCTCTGCATATACGAAATTGTGACCTAATATGCTTGGCCTTGGTACACCAAGGCCTCACAAGGCCATGACAATAGAATAACTATTACAATTTGTTTAATTTATTTTATTCTGTTGCCGTAATTGAGTTTACGGTTTAAGTTTAAGCATAACTCTAGTAGCAGTTAAAAAAGAAGGCCTCACCTTCATCGACCAGCACGATTTCAACGATAGAGTTTAGAGGAACATCTATCATATGCGTGCAGCGGCAGTCTACTGCACAGTTAGGAGGTCTGTTGTCTCCATTGCAGAACAGGTCAGGGTTCAGTTCGTGCATTTGAGAGAGCGGCGGCGAAGGAGGAGCGCTGTATGAAATCTCGTCTACCAAGCTCAGGACGTGGTCACCTCCAGGAGCCACTGAAACATTTAAGACAACCTCCAAATTTGCTTTTGTTGATAGGCTGATACTGATGAGACTCTTAAACCAGATAGATATTGATAATATAAAGTTCAAAAACAGGCTAAGTGGCATGCCTTGCTTTTGCTTGCTTGTGCTTTTTTCAATTATTATCCACTGCTGGCCATGGGCCTTTAAGAATAATAATTGAAAATATTCCGCATACGTTTTGTAAATACATTTATAAGTTTTTTGTCACATCAAATTGTTGATAAATTTAAGGTTAAATATTTATTTTATATAATTAAAATAGAGTTAATTAAGTAGTCCTAAATGATAATTAATTTCAGGTAGAGTGCCCAAAATGCTGGCCGCGTTGCCTCGCTGGATGGCGAGGCTAACTTTCTGACCCAAATATAGGCCAGCATTTTGGTCACGCAAAGAATCTTTCAGTCTCTTTCAATCTTTAAATTTAAAGGAATTCACATTACTGAAATATTTACTGATAGGATTTTGAGATCACATGGTTGTGATGATTATAATGCGATTACAAAACCGAAAGAAGTAGTTATAAGAGGAATTTCAATTCATAGTTTACCTAAGAAATTCCTGTACGTGTTCTCTGTAAACAGATCCTTCGGCTTGTAGAAATGGAACCGGAAAGGTAAGAAAATCTTGACATCGGGTCGCTCTTGAAGTATGGCCGGATCTATGGGTTTAGCAGATTTCATGTTGCTCACACAGACGGCATCGTTTCTTTTCACATTACAAATAGCATCCAGTGGGTTAAGTACCTAGAATATTAGACTTATTAGATTGTGTTTATGTAATTCTTTTGAGAAAATATTAAAAAAGATAGCATATTGAAGTTTTGTTGTTAAATAATAAAATGATTCTTAATTATCTTCGATTAAATAGAACTTAGCAAAAAAAAATACAGCATAACAATTAATAATTATACAAATTTTCGAAAGGTATGTTCTGAAATCATTTTATTATTAAGAGTAACAAAATTGACAAGCAAAAAATTATGAATATTTTGTGTAAGCAGAAATAAGGAAATATTACAACCTGATTCCTCTGCGTTGAGGAGTGGGTTCTATCAGCCACTAAACCCATTGTAATACTGCTACTAAAAGGTTCATCAAACTAAAATCAACCAGTTAAATTAACTATATCATGTATTTATATATATACAAGACATGCAAAATGTATAGTTTTATACTTTATAATATATACATACTAAAAATATTTTTGTGCGTTATGTATATATTTATAAAAAATTGGGTGCACAGGTACAAGTAAACACATCTATATTTCAAATATTTTATTAAATGGTATAAAAATTTACACTTCTTATTACAAAATTACATAATTATTCGTTAATTTTGCCATATTTTTGGCAAGGTGAATAACATTCATTTGATGCGCGTTCTGGTAGTATATTTATATGGATGTATACATTTTTTTAATTACTCGTATTCTTCCGTAATGTAGTAAATCACGTGTATGTTATTTATTTTTGTATTACATGGTACAGACTAGCGTTTGGCGATGTTTTTATTATTCATTTGTCACTTATGGAGTTTATGGCGCACAATATTAACGTTATGTATGTATGTATTTTACTGTAAAAGTATATACATAATTATATAAAAGAATAGCGTAAAATTGAAGTGTAATCTGAATGTTCACTACCATATATAGTATAATACCATACATACATAGTATTTTGTAAACAGTCTTGATATATTAATTTAAGGAGGATGTGTGGAAGGCACTACCAAACTACAAGTGAAATCGTGCATGCATATTTACACCCTTGTATAGGTACATATTTACATATTTTAATGATCATCATTAAAAAGCAATACTAGTAACACAACTGGTCCAGTTTTCTTAAATTTCTAAACAGGTTATGCCCTTAAAAATATTTTAAATATATACAAGTAATAAATATCCTTGGTGAAAAATATAATGGCAAGTTGTTAGTTTCAGGAAATAAGTCAATTTCACGTTCAAAGAAGAATCATAAGTAATCCTATATGCGAAGTAAATAAAAATTCGAAGAGCCTCGATAAACATATAAAGGCGACATAATCATTAATTCTTATAATTAAGAAATATATCACCGTATATGGCATTAAAATAAAATTCGATGATGAACTAATGAAATGATTAGTCATGTAACGCCGTTAAATAAAAATAACACAAACTATCAAAAACTCCCGTTGATACATTCTACAAAATAAACACAGCGACGGAACCGAGCACTTCGGAACCGCCGGACACATCACACAGAACAAACATAAATTTACACTTAGTTAACATTAGCTTCGCTTTATAGTTTTGCACAAGTGCAGGTATTCTAGGAACAGGGTCAATGAAGGGATATAGAGGGGAGGTGGTCTCCACAGGTCGGGAAGTTGGGCGGGATGGGGGGAAGGTCAGCTTGAGTCCCGACTTGAAGCACGAGACTCATACCGATGACGATGTGGAAGAGGAAGTGGCAATGGAGGAGCCAGAAGCCGGGGTTGGTGGCTCTGAAACGGAGGATGACGTAGCCGTTGTTGGGGACCGCGATAGTGTCCTTTGCAGGAGGTAAGTCTCCTTGCTTGAGATGACGTTCGAGCAGACCTCTCCTGTCCAAGTCGAGCGCGTGCTTCAGGTTGATTTTCTTGACGTTCTGGTCAGGTGATCGGCCGATACCGATTACGTTGTATGCATACCCGTGAAGGTGGAACGGATGAGATAAGTTCGCGATTTGAACTGGAAAAGAAATTTTAATGCTATGAATAATTAGAACGTAGGCATAGCTTAAAATGGACAACTGAGATATTTATTTAAAATGTCTCAGATGTCTCAGATAGTACCTCACTTCAAAGAGTTCAAACAAGAGGCAATAATAATGAGCGTGTATGCCGCGTAATTTAAAATGGTTAATGATTGCATGCAGCATAAAAAAAGGTAACACACGCAGCTACAGCTCAACTGTTTTGAAATATTTTCTTAATTAAATAAGCAAAACATACCTTCGTCTACAAGTACAATTTCTACAACGGCATTGAGAGGAATATCAACTTTATGTGTGCACATGCAGTTCTGTCCACAGTTGGCTGGTCTGTTGTCTCCATTACAGAATTGTTCAGGGTTAATATCGTCATACTGACTGAGCAGAGGCGCAGGCGGTGACATGTAAGATATTTCGTCAATCAAACTTATTACGTGATCGCCTCCAGGAGCCACTGCGGATGGTAAAAAACATTGTAATATTAACGCAGTCAGCTGTAATAAAACTAAAACATCAATGGTTTGATCATCGTATATGCAACGGGAAATGAAAGTAATTATGTGCACTTTTTTTTGTCATAACCCATTTTTTGTCATAACGCATTTTGGTAATTTTAGTATAGAAAAACTAAAAAAAAAAACTTGTTAAACGTTTAGAAATTTTTTAATATTCCTATTCAGGAACAGTTCCACGCAGTAACAGAAATAATCTCAAATTTAAAAGTATAAAATATAATTTTGTAGTTTATGACTGATTCAGTAATGTGATACAGAAATGATTTTTCCGCTTCATGTCTTTCGTGTCTCGTGTCGTTGAAAAGGTATTTTAAAATAAAGGTATGGATTCATACAATACTTTTTTATCAAGTAAAAGTGTGTAAGTGCATTATTTAGCCCGGCTTAGTTCGTTCGAATATTTATATAACCACCAAACTATGAACTTTGAATATGATTACAATTATATGGCTTTGGCTATAGAACTGCCATATTGGGTGTCTCGAGACGCTCTTGGCCAATTATTATTATTCAGTTAGGATTGAAAAATAAAATATTTATTTTCATTTTCCCTTTGAATAAATTATGATCACGTGGCAATTATCTTACCTAAGTATCTGTTGTAAGTGTTAGGCTGGAACAGCATCTCGGGTCTGTACACAAAGAATCTGAACGGCAAGAAGATCTTAACGTCGGGTCTCTCCTGCAAGATCGCTGGGTCAATGTGCTTGGCGTTCTTCAGCTGGCTGACGCAGATCGCGTCATTCCTTGAAATGTTACACCTGGCATCCAATGGGTTCATCACCTGTATAGTTAGTGGGAGAAAAGTTCGTGCAATTACTAAAATACGTGCTTTACATTATCTACTATAACTATTTACTACTTAAATGTGCCAGAAACTTATAATAAATAATAATGACAAAAAATAATATACTACTAAATTAGAAAATTAAGTATGTAAACTAATCCACTACAAAATAAACACTACTGGTAGGCTTGAGGGGCTGGTTATTGAGATATTTACAAACCGGTCAGTACACCGGCCGATGTAGGTGACTGTACATGGTCTAATTCTTCAACACCTATAATTTAATATTTTTCAGTTTAATTTATACGAGAATGCGAAATACATTTCATTTCAACGATCGAGCCTGGTATTAAAGTTTGAGCAAGACTCGATGGCAGGTTGACAGTCGAGCCGAGTTTTAATCGAGGCTGTCTTGTCGGTGGAATTCAACTGTGCAATTTCCGCCTTATAATAACCGCACGTACCCTTCTGACACGAGCATAATCTCCACCAGATAAATACTATGTAAATTGACGTTTATATACACTAAATTGTATTCAATCTACTCTACGTGTATGTTCTATCGTACATGTCTGCTTGCGGGAAATACTCACGACTCCTTGCGGGATTCCAACGTCGTACGTGGGAGGTGGAGAAGACGGCTGGTAAGGTCCTCTTGCGTACCTAAGGATGCCCAGCTGTTGAGCTCTCTTGATGCCACACTCTCCCAAACCTCGCACTTGAATCCAGTATGCTCCGGGGACGTTGTTCGCTTCGATTACGAAGTCGTATCGCTCACCTGAAATACCAGAAAAATACTAAGTCTAACATTCTTCGTTCCGCGCAACCTTCATTAACAATAGAAAATTAATAATCACTGGAAGAGGAAGCTCTGACGTTATACAATAGCGTATGCTTCAGTGGGTGCACTACATTGCAGCTAAAATGATTACGACATAGCTGCGGCGTCTTTTATAATGCCTTCGCCCGATTATCACGATTATGAAGTTGAATAATAGCAATTTTTTGCACGAATAATTCAAAAAAATACGAACTTTATTGGTATCAACAAGCTATACTAATGCGAAGACAATGAAATTGCGGATTCAATTACGTGGCTGTTGCACGACGCAAGGTAATCGGTACTGGAAAGTTAAGTAAGTATAATATTGTGAAAGGGGTGATTTTATCGCTTCCTAGTGTTTTCCGTACCTGAGAACGAGATGATGGTGTTTACTTGCACGGGCTGTACCGGCTCTCCGTCGGTGGAGATAACTGTCATGTTGTGGCCTTCGATAGTGATCTGCGCCGGGCACACGGACGCGAACGCGTTAATCATTCTGAATCTGTATCTTCTGCCGGGCGTGATCGTGAATACTTCCAATGGAGTGTTGGTCATGAATCCTGTGTTGGGGTCTCTGAACTGCCCCTTTCCGTTGATAAGAACTGATTCAGGGTCCTGGCCAGTGTTAACGGCCAACCTTCCTGGGTATCTCTCAGCGGCATCTTCGTGCAGCCAATCGCTGATAAGCATGACATGGGTCGTTAGGTCGTAGTCGTATAGATGGCTGTTGGGATCCTTGGAAGGAGGCTGTCTGACGACGATGCTACCGTAGAGACCGTCCAGTTTCTGCAGACCTGTGTGAGCGTGCCAGAAGTGGGTTCCTGCATTTCCCTGCCATTGGTACCTGAAATTTTATAAATATTACGATCATAAATGATGATCTACTAACCATTTTCACAGCATTCACAATCTCATAATGTGTTTTTCCGATATAATGTTGATTGATTTATTGATGTAGCTTATGCACAGAAGTGAGAATTTTTCGTTTAGATAGCTTATGGGTGTCATTCCTACAACAGTGAAAAATAAATTTACCTGAACGTGTTTCCTTGCTGGATAGGGCACTGTGTCACAAACGGTACGCCATCGTAGTACTGCGAGCCTCTCTGCCAGATTCCATGCCAATGGATTGTGACTTCCATGCCCTCCATGTGATTTTCTACATCGATGACCACTTTGTCATTCTCGCAGACCTGAATGGAAGGTCCAGGCAACATTCTATTTGCTGTGAGGATTCCTCGCTCCACTCCGTCAGCTAACACGCATTGACAGTGGGACCAGACGACGTTGGTCGCGTTAGGGGTGCAAACTTGACAGGCCCTGGAATAGGAGAGTGAATACTTTAATGACACGACCACCAATTTTTTTACGTTATGTGCCTAAAACCTAAACTTGTGAAGAAATTGGGTTTATTTGGGTATTTTTAGATGCTTAAAGCTATTGGGATGTACTATCAAATAAATAATCTAGTAAAATAATAGATAAATAAAATAAAGCTGTGACATAAGTTTGAAAGTAATTCTATTTCCTTATCACAATGTCGCCTGATTACACCACCGTTTCCTCAGGCAATACGTTTGAAAAGCGTTTGTTTGCATAAGCTCTGTCGTCACCTATCAATTACGTGCCGACGGAATTTGGATCACTTTGCGTTTAACTTGAATGCGGCATTGAAACCTATGCAGTCAGCACTTCGTGTGAAACAAACCGTGAAATGTGCGAAATAAAAAAGTCGGTCGCTGGGTCGCTTCTCGCCACGTTTTTACGTGCGCGAAACATTTTTTCGGATGTTATCTTTGGTCGTACAGATGGCGCTATGATTACGAAACTACAAAAAACGTGTTACGCAATGAATACTTAAGACATTTTAACTAATCTTTTATTAAATCGCTAATTGTAAAGCTACCGCTCAATCTGCTACAATTATCGTTGTTAGATTGAATAGCTGCTTCCGGTTGTAGGTTGAAACGGTTATTAATTTTTAGTTAGCTGGAAACCTTATTGTTCGCGTTGTGAAAGACTATTAGACTACCTTGTGCGCAATGTCACTTGCTGAATCGTAATTAGCGTGTAATTAGCTAGCGTACCCATAGTTTTGCCTTCAAATAGTACCCATTATAAAAACTAAACAACATAATATTGTGCAAAGCAGATTATATGATTGTTTTATTATAAAAGTCGGTACTTACGCTCCCAAAACAGTGTACAACTCTAGAGTGAAGTGGTAGTAGCAAATTCTTGGGGGTTCATTTTCTCGGCAAGCTCTAGCGCACTCATCGGGAGCAGACAAAGCTGGGTTCCTTCTAAGCTCGGCAGTAGCACTGCTAGTGAAGTCCAAGTGCTTCAAAGTGGTCCTTCCATTAGCGTTTCTGGCCAAAACAGGCAGTGGGTTGTTTCTGATACCACCGCTAAGCGGACCGCTGCCGCTTGATGCGAATGGGTTCGAGGAAGGTCCACTCGTGCTTCCGATTCCACCGAAAGACCCAAAAGGATCGCTGTCGCTCGGGTGAGTTTGAACCAAACCATGGGTAGAGGAGAACACGCTACTGCTCCCTGTATCTCTGAACGGCGTCGCTGTGCCAGATTGCCACCATGACGCCGACGTCGACTGGTCGTCAGCTGTGCTTATAGCTTCTGTAAACAAAACAAAAAACCAATCAGATTATGAGTACAGGGCTACTTAAGTAACAATAAAGTTATCTCGGAGGTCGTACCGCTCTACGAATATTTGGAGCTTAAGACCCGCTTTTTGTGACCAAATTGTCTTAATTGCACAATAACTGAACTCTATAAAAATGTTAAAAGCAGCCGATTGCTACTCAAGGATGCCTTGAAATGTTCGATAATAGGCATTTCTCACGTTCTACATTTGAACAAGACCATGAGATTCAATTCACCATCAATTGTAATAGGTATACCTAATTACATACACACTCAGTAGAGTAAGTACAATATAGTTTTATGTCAAAGTTAATCATGATGCATAAACATAAAGCAGCGGTGTTGCATTAGATCTGAAACTACGATTATAGATTTTATGGCAGTTTGGTACAGAATGTGAATTGTGAAGGTATCGTAAGACAATGTACCGCTTGCGTTTATTAGATAAGTCGGCCTGCTTGAATCTTGACAGTAACAGGTGCGTTAATGCAAATCCAGCGTGGGCCCTGATCTAATGGTTACCGTTGTGTTGTCACGATATTTCGCAACTGGCCTGCGAGGGACTCTGGTTTTACGTCCTTAATTTAAAGGACTTTTACTTCCTTGATCCAGTTTTCTAGACTTAATTAAACATTATGCAGTCAGATAAGATTGTCAGTTTCAACATTGTCAATGAATAAATAATTGCTATTCTTATTAGTTAAATGGTTGGACACTTTAATAATAATGTAAATTTTTTTGCAGTGTTTTAATTCCGTTTGGAACTGAGAGCCTTGAACCGACTTTATCTTTCATTTCCTTATTGGTAAACACTTGGCGAGCGTGAATTCGTAATGCAGTATACAAAATTTAATCGAGTTAAAGACTGAGTTTAGTATTTCTTAATATTACGAGGTATATTTTTCCAAAACAATTTGGGACATAATAGAGTTGGCAATACCTAAGCAATAGGCACTCATTTTGACGTTGTTGCTGCTACGAAATATTTGGCAAAAGGTTCATTTATACACAAAAATTTCGGAATATATTATTTTGAGTCGCAGTATATTAATTTATCTGAAAGGTATAATTCTATCGAAAACATGGTCATTAGCTTCGTAGATATGCCGCCAAATCTAATTTGTGACCGGCCCGTGTCTTTAAGTCTTGTTTATAATGTATTTATTAGATACAAAGCCTCTAATGGCTGCAGTTTAAATCATGATTCAGGCTATTGGTACGCGGCGTTGCAATGATATTATTATAAGATTAAAAAGCCGACCTAGTGCGAGTCGGGCTCGCGCACTAAGGGTTTCGTACCGCCACAAAATAGTACCAAACCCTAAAAATCTGGTTTTGAATTGTTATGATCACAATGTTTTAAGCATACCATACGTGAGAATACTTAAAGCTAAATATCTTCCTATGTGGTTTTGCTTATTTTTGCTTATTTGAACATGATTAATAAATTTGTGGTCACTATGAGACGGCTTCATCAGAATTGCCCTTTTCTTTTTGGACTGGAAATGATAATAGAAATTGGAGCTAATTATAGTAAGAGCAACTTTATCTACGCTTTACTGGCTAGGCATTTGACTACAGGTCATCTTAAGTTAATTGACGGTGTAATCAAAGTTTGAATTGTAAATTCGTTGCTGATGAGCTGGCACGTTTCTCAATGTACTCCAATGCTCCGAGCTGGTACTTGGCTGATCTATCCCAAGTGCGCGAGCAGTACTCCATGCATAAACTTGTGTTTGATACAGTGAAAACTACTGTCATCTTTTTTAATATTTTTTATATAATTATATAGAATATATCTACTTTTGGCCAATAACTCGCCTGATGGTATGCGGTGCTGTGGCCGAGGATGGAACACGTTGATTTAGAAGAAATCTATTCACTCTAGCCTTGAAGATGCCTAGATAGTAGTTTTCAGGAAACAAGGAGGACGGCAGGAAGTTCCATTTTTGGGCAGTACGTATCATAAATGACGACCCAAATCATTGAGTACGAATGTTTGGAATTTCCTGAAATTGGGGCGCTAGCAAAACACTTAGGGGACGACTAAAACCAGCAATTATAGTGTACCATTTGCTTATTTTGGGTACGTGAAAATTGCACAGAACTTGAGTGTTCAGGCTGTGGCAATGAAAGAAAAAGGAGGTAAAATAATCTAAGGGAAAAGGGTGGGGCAAAATAGTACTGTCCCAGACCCCTATGGCCAACTCACCTCGGTAGAGATGGCCAGTCGTGATTTTTTGTACTTCCTCAATATGTCTCAGTTTTGCTGAATAACTAATTATAATTAATATTCCAGAAGAAATATAACCAAAGTTTCGTTTCCGATTAAAAGAGTTATTTTAAATATTATGGTTTCCTCAATTTAGCTCCACAAATTTAATAGGGCCATCTCCCTTGACTTACCCTACATTTGCTGTATATTTATATCACATTTATCTACACTAATATTATAAAGAGGAAAGATTTGTACCTATTTTTGTATGTTTGTAATGAATAGGCTCCGAAACTACTGAACCGATTTGAAAAATTCTTTCACTGTTGGGAAGCTACACTATCCCCGGGTGACATAGGCTATATTATATTTTGTAGCGAGGCCGAAGGCCGAGCTTACACTCGTGCGAAGCCGGGGCGGACGGCTAGTAATGGATAAAGTTATCTAGAGTTTGCCAAACAGCCTATGTTTATATCAACCTAACACCTACAGAGTATCAAGTAATGGGTAAAGGGTTTTGGAAATCATAATTAGCTTTACATTCATTTCCACATAGTTTGTGAGACAACCTGTTGGCGGTGATTGATTTAAGTTTAGTTAGTACAATGTTAGATTTACTATGTTGCATTACACCAAGTACTGGCCTAATGCAAAGACCACCGAATGTGAGTAACCGGCTTATTTTCATATACGAGGATACTCGTACCTTAAAGGATATTTCGTGAACCGAAAATATTTATTTCAAGATTTTTTGCTAACCATCTTAAAACATTATTATTAAGACGCTGATTATTCTTAAGATTATTCTTAGTCAGCACCTAAGTTTCCGTCAACTTTCATGTTGTGAAAATAAAATGTTTTTTTTTTTTTATATAATCATTTAAAGGTGTGTTATTTATTACGTAAAACTAAAAAGAAAATAAAATAAGGTATGCTTTTTAAATTTTTCCTGGTGGATAATCTGTGAAAATTTGTTGCTGGTTTACCTACCATTTCGTACGCAGAAACGTCAATATTAAATGCTCTTCAGCCTATTTCTGGAGCGATTTATACCGAATACATGATCAGACGAACAACTCTCAAAGCAGAGTAAGGCGAATGCGAGCGATGGTTTCCGAGCGGCAGCATGTGCGCTTTACAATCTCACGGCACCCGGTTTGAACCTCGACCCTGCACCAATGGCTTATTTATTGCCTAAATAAATTATGTGCAGTTTCGATTCGCATGGTGGATTAGGGTCCATCCCCTCACTCTGAGAGAAAGCCTGAATCCCGGCAGAAAGAACGTGATATTCTAAAATGATGATGATGAAGGCTGAATGTTCAACAGTATGGTTTTTTGAATGCATAGAACATATTTCACGTGGGCCAAACAATGGCGCTTAGAACAATGATGCTCAGAGGATCATTAATAATAATAGTCATCTCGTAACCTTATCGTATTTATACGTAACATATTGATGATGTGAACTTTTAAAGGTGAAATACTAAGTAAAGCTCTGGGCTAGAGCACACTTTGAATTGAGAGTAACAATTTAGTTAATTTAAAATTATAAAATGATTCAGGTTGTAATGATGTATCGTTTTTACGATGCAAAGCAGAAAGGTATTGTTTACCGCGTATGTGAGTATGTTTGCCTACAGTTTAAATGTGTATGTAATATACATAATATAATGTAACCGATTTTGATAAATGAGGTGTCGATATATTTCTTGGTCTCTTGGTATATAGGTGACGTCATCGTATTAAATAATAATAAAAATAATGATGCAGGGGCGGCTTTATGGCGAGCCGTCGGTGAGTGGCGACACCGCGTACCCCGATTCCATGGGGCTAAATGAGACCCCTGACCCCTGGCTTGCCTTAACCGGCCGTCCAGGGGTGGAAACCGCAGGAGCTAAGAACCTAAGCTCCAGGGTGGAAGTGTTAAAGGGCATAACGCCGCGAGTAGCTCTTAGTGAAAGTGCAGCACACCTCTCTACACCCTAAGCCACCTACGCCGATGTTGCCCCTCCGGTGCCAAGATACGGCAGCCTTTATGGGGGGCCCATTCAGTGGGTGGCAAGTCATCACCTGCCTAAATATATTTTGAGATGAGACAGGATAAGGCAGGTGCCGTTTCTCATTCTATAGATCTGTTATTCCATCCACAAGTTGTTCACCTCAATAGCCCAGTCTTTTTTAATCCTATACTGTACAATAGTTTCATATTCCTTTTTATACATATTTCATAGTTGCATGTATTTTATATTCAAAAGGGCCTCTTGGTGTTGGCTTCGGCTCCACCAATGCCCACCAAATGTCCGGGCTAGACCCGAGAATTGTTTAAAATAATGACATGTAAAATGGGGATAAAATATAAATTTCGCTGCAGACTCTCATGTGACGTATATATTAGGTAATTTAATATTAAAGTTAGGTTTTGTACATCATTCGTTGTTCATTTGTACCGTTTGCGAAATAAAATCCTCCAATAATATATTTGTAGGATTTCTAACCTTTTAAAGAAATAAACTTGGTAGTGTATCACACTATTATAAATAAAGTTTGTATGTGTAAGTGTATTATATTTGTACGCACTCAACTCCGTAACAGATTTGAATGAAGTTAGGTAAGGAGGTAGCAGCTTATATCCTGGTTATACACTGGCTACGCAATCCCAAAATAAAAGATCTTGCAGGAAAGCGGGTGAAACTGCAAAGCACGACAACTAGTGACCTTCATATATGAAAGAAAAAAAGGAGTACTTTTATTTATATTTTTATTATTTATTTATATCAGTGAAAAAAAATACTTACTAGTTACATAAATCTGTCAAGCTGTGTAGCAGTTTGTAGGTAGAACTCTACTCTCATTATTTAAATTTAACTATGTACGAGAATATTTATACTCCATATAAGACGTCATTATGATAGGCTTGCGTTTGTCCGCAAACTCACTACATAAAGTATTTATTTTATTATATTTAGTAATGAAGACTTATCTTAGGAATACCAGGAGTGGACTGCGCCAAGAACCCGCAAGAACCCGAACAACAAGCCGTTAGTAAATGCTTACTTGAATAATCTACCTAACTGGTTATCGATTAGTGCATGGTTGAGATTAGATTCCAATTACAAGATAAAAGGTGTGTCCGATATGACATGCGTCATTTTAAGATTTATATTTTTGGTGTTCCGTACCTCAATAGGAAAAAAGGAACCCTTATAGGATTACTTCCTTGCCCGTATGTCTGTCTGTCTGTCAAGTCTCTTTTCCTCAGGAATACGTGGAGGCATCCAATTAATATTAATATCAAATACTCATGTCTGCAATTCCTTGAAGCTATGGAAAAATTTAATTTCTAAGTCAACGCAAAAGATTCGGCTTTTTGTGCCACGTATTTTGACACACGCAAGGGAATCAAAACCTATAGGGTACTTCCCGTTGACCTAGGATCATGCAATTTAGCAAGAAGTAATGTCTTATAAATCAAGTAAAGGGAAAAATCTGAAAACCGTAAATTTGTAGTTCCAACACATTTTTTTTGCCATAACTGACCACGATGGCTTCAATGATAGACAACAGATTTCCAATGGCAAACTGTTGTCCCCATTCTTCATATCTTTTCGTTAGAGCAATGTTCGATGCTTTCATAGTTTATGAACTTCAGTAATGAATTTACATACACACAAGCCTGTACGGAATCCTCGGTGTCGACTCGTACTTGGCCAGTTTTTTTAACGTCTTGCACTTTCCATCCATTTTAAGTCACATGGTCGCACTACTGCATTTTATTAATTTATAGCTTGAGCATAATTATGCAGGTGGGTCATAACACGGAACCCATAAAAAGACAATAAAACGAAATACCGTCCAGTTTACGCTTTCCGCTTAATTTGATATGACCATTTAAAACGGATATGCCTTTTCTTGCGTAACACCTAACGTTGTCTAGAGTCTAGACTAGCAAATTTAAGATTTTTCTCTCCATCTAAATGTAACAATCGTGCGCGCGTTCATGCGGAAAACGGTGAAAGTTTAACTAAATTGACTCTTAATAGTCAAGTCAAGTTCGCTCTGAGTGTAGTGACATGTTCGTTTAAGTGATTTGTTATAGGTAATAGATACGTAATGTTGCCACTGGACTTGGGTTTTAGATGACGACATAGAGTTTGAGAAAAATCACAATTAATGCAAGGCCTTTTTATTGTTTACTAGCTAATGCCCGCGACTTCGTACGCGTAGCGCAAAGTAATTAGTGGGTGGACGATTAGACTGACATATCCAAATATAAATGTTATACTAACGAACACGAACGGAACTTTAAATAGGCACAAATCCATCGGATTATTTATACTGAATATTTTATAGATAATACCTACACAGTCATATGACATGATTGTAGATTTATTGATCTCTATTTTAATGCGGATTGTCATACTATCGTCATAGTATGATTTTAGTCTAGTTTTTATCTGACTCGATACAGGTATCCCGACATGTCCATAGTTTCAAATATATTTCAAGCAAATAATATATTACTTTCACTGGTTAAATACGTTGGAAGTGTGGAGCCATGGAGCCAATAAGGGAAAAAAAATTGGTATAAGTCAAGCAAAATGTCATGCATGACAAACGTTATTATTGAATTATTAGTAAATAGTAAGTAGGAAGCATGGAGCGGTATCTATAATTAATCGCTGTTATTTAACATTACTCCGCGTAAAGACTGCCAATCAATGATGTCTAAATAATTTTTGCCCGCCTTCTGCGCCTCGTCCCTTCCAACAACTAAACCGCTTTCGTTCACCACCATAACATCCAAAATAGCTGCTAATCATAGATCAGTAACAGATTAGATGCCGCGAGTTCACCTACTTTGCGTGTCTGTTATTGGTGTTAAGTTTGATCCTGGCAAAAAAATGTATTCATTTTAATCTCCGTCGACTTGGTATATTAGCACGTCAGAAGTCAATACAAAAATAAACGTACTTTAAATTACGCCATAATAAACTGTAAAACCTCTTCAAAAGCAGTTGGCTGTCCTGAAAATAACAAACACAAAAAAAAACTATTTGGTGCAGTCTATCGGAAGTTATGCGGGTACATACATTTCGGCTATTCGTTTTTATTTCATCATCATCATCAGCCAGAAGACGTCCACTGCTGAACATAGGCCTCCCCCTTTAACCTCCACACTGAACGACATCCTGCCATCTGCATCCACTGGATGCCCGCGACTCTCACAATGTCGTCGGTCCATCTAGTGGGAGGCCTACCTACGCTGCGTCTTCCGGTTCGCGGTCTCCACTCAAGAACCTTACCTACTTCCCCATCGGTTAACAGTTCTTCGAGCGATGTGGCCTGCCCATTGCCACTTCAACTTGCAGATTTTAATAGCTATGTCGGTGACTCTGGTTCTTTGGCGAATATCTATATTTTTATTTACATATAGATTATATGGCAACAGCCGCTTCAGTCTTCCTACCTACCATGTCTGCGAGTAGAAGTCTGTCATTACGACAACATTACTATAAAATAAGCTAGATGGCGTTATAAATAATTAATAAAAAAAAAATACTATTTATTATCATAAATTAATATAGCCTATGTTTCAATCAGGTATTTTATAAGCATATTCATGGAAACTGCTTTGAAATCCTTCTAGTAGTTTAAAAGATGTGCGCGGACAAACAAACAAACTGACAGCCGTCAGATTTGTAGTTCCATAGTTTGAAAATAGATTGCGTACTAAAACGATGTTTTGCGAAAAAACTGTATTATGTAAAAATTTGCTTAAATTTTACGAATAATATTATTAAAAACGTAATAAGGTATTCAATAATTCCTAAAATAATGAGTGTAAATGGATCGTAGTTTCACAAATATGAAAAGTGCGTCTGTTATAGGTAAATACGACACTTTACCTGAATCACGCAAACGGGATTTTTTTTGCAAGTTAAACCGATATCTGGTATTGCTTCTACTTAGTTAGAAGTCATGTGTGAAGGTCTACACATTTGATCTACACATTTATAATATGGTAGGGATAAAGCTCATTTTACAATATTAACTAACTAATGTCGTACCAAAAACCACAGTTAGTTCGCCTGGTAGCAAAAAAAAAACAATTACATTGAACACTGTTTTAAACTATCACGGTTGTTCACTAAAGTTAAATGATTATTTACAGGATATTTACCGTGGTAAGGTTGGGAAGGTCTTCCCGTGAACATGGTGCATGTAACTGCGCCGAAATATCGGGAGCTCCTTCCACAACCTTACCACGGTAAATATCCCGTAAATAATCATTTAACTTTAACAATTAGATTGTTTTTTTAGGTATTATTTTTATTGGAACATCAAATAGAATGAAAAAAAAAACGTGATTTAATTTCTTGAGGTTTCGTTTTTGAATTTCACGGCATTCAGAGATTAATCTCTAACAAATGTTATACCCTGCAAATGTTTACGTTTTAAACGTTTACATTTTAAAATCATAAACCTCCTGTTGCCATATAGTTCTTGTGTAACCATGAAAGTTCAAGTTTAATGCAAGTAGCATTGCCGTTTACCGTAGCAATGCCTAGAATGCAAGACGCTGACGACAGTGCTGAGGGGAAGAAATAGCTGAAATAGCGGAAGAAAATCCTATTTCAATCTAAGTCAAGACACTATATATCGCAAGTTGAATAATGTAGCTACTTAAGAAATTGGTACATGATGATTCTTAATTTAGTATGGTATTATCCACTGGTCAGTCCAGTCCATAATTTATTTTGGCCGTTCGTGATTCGCGTGTCTGACATATTAACTGTCATGAGCTGCGAAACAAAAAAATGGAGCCCGTTGCCAGCGCCGTAAACAAAACGATGTAAAATCTTAATTTGATTTATTAGGTAAGTCATATTGCCTTCAGATTAAAGTTTATTTTATAAGCTACAAATTTCTCGTACATTTTATCCGTTAAGAATGGCTGGCACCTCGACCCATACGCAAAAAGCAAACCACGGCAAAACATTTCAAAATTTGAATGTAGAGAGCGTGGATTACATAATTTTGTCTAAAAATACACTGTTTACTATCCACAGCTTGCCGAGTGGAAATCGAAGTAAATCTCCCGTACATGTGATAAGGTGTAGCTCTTCAACAAAGCAAGTTCGAGATTCCGAGCGAATACGTATTAATTTAAAGTAGATTTACATTATAAATAAATATCTAGGACATTATTGTACACATGGTCATCTGACTCCAAACTAAGCAAAGCTTGTAATATGGCTGCCTGAGACTGATATACATGCATATTTTTAAATACATACTTCAATAGATATTAACACCCAGACATAGAAGAAACACAAATGTTCATCATTCAAATGTTTATTCTAGGTGGGAATCGAACCCACGCCCCCAAGCGCAAAAGGCAGGTTCACTACTAACTAAACTAACGGGCTGTCTGTCGGGCTGACATTACATCGGCGCAATGCAAGGTATTTAAATTAACGTAATTTTCGCTTGTTTTATACCATGTCTACGAGGCGTCATAACGTCTGCATCTTGATAGTTACAAAGATAATTGATGTTAGCAACTAATCACAGGGCTTACGCATTCAGATCATGCAATATTGAGTTAAAATATTGACTAGACCGAGAAGGAATTGGTATTTATCTAGCAAAATCTAGTTCGGTAATTAATGGAAAGCCTTGTTGTTTAATTATATTAATTTAGCGGAGCTCGTGATAAATTGGATTTGAGACGACAGTTTTAGTTCAGAAGTGCTTATCTGGCGTGCTTAACAAGTTTCCGTGATTTTGTCACCCACTTTGTGAAACATTTTAGCCTGAAATTGCAATAACTAGTTAAGAAAAAAGTTACGAAAACTGAATTTTTGGCGTTTCTATAAAATAGAAAGATCTATAGAAAATGCAATTTCCGTAATTAGTACCTATATCTGTAGTTTTTAAGGGAAAAAAATGGCATATTTTTTTTGGAAAAAAATCTCAACATATCAACGTCAGCCGTTTGGGAGCTATAATGCTACCACCTCTTTTTTGCGTACAAAAATTCTGCGAGTGTTTTCTAATCCTATATTTGCTTTAGCAGACTGCGAAGAAAATTTTGTTGGTACCTCTGTTTTTATAAATATTCCAAATCACAGCGATCTTAGTTGAATTTTACTTACTGTGGGGCAATCAAGTATTTGCCTAAACTCCTACACAGTTTTCAAAATAGCTTACATATCATGCGATTAAACAAAAGCAGAGCGACTTATCTGTCCATCAGTTAATTGGCGTATAATTATCAAATGATGAAAGATTTCTGGATACCTTACTCGGTTACTTGGTCATTCTCGAAAGTTTGCCCAGAATAAGCCTACTGGCACGTTCTTACATAATAATGAATCCATTTTAAAGCACAAATAAAACGAAACAGAATCAAACAATATACCTATGATAAGAGAAAGTTTTTAATAAAGATATTAAATTAGTTTCCGCTTTCGATTTTGCTGAAAAGATTATAATTAGAATCATATAGATACCCACAAGAAGTATAATTACTCCTATTTATGACTTGAAAGCTTTGTAAATGTTATTTACGATGCACGCTAGATGCTAGATACGAGCAAATTGTGCAAGTACACCAATATTTTTATTAAGTCTCTACTGTTTGCATATAAACGAATCACAAATAATAATAAACAAAGTCACCAAAAAACTAAGTATTGTTGTTTAACCGTTGTGTTAGATTGTAAGAAATAAACGACAAGACAAACAGCTAAATCTAGTATACTGGATTTTGTAAAAGAAAAAAGAAAATTACAAAAACGGCAGAGTGCGATCAGGCTCGCTTACTGTACGATTACTATAATAATCATGCCACGCTTGTACGTTTACCGTTTTTACATTAGAGCAAAAATTTCAACTGGCTATCTACTACGGTTCTAAAGATACAGCCGCGGATATATTCGTACGGACGGAATCCTAAACAAGAAGTAAAACACTCCATGTGGAAAAAAAACACTCAGTACTTTTGTATCTCATTAACTATCATTTAAATGCGCTTGTAAGTATAAAAATATTTCAAAATGATAATTATTTATCCTTCATTAAAAAATGTAGCAATGCATTTAAACGGTGATTTTAATTAGAGTAATGGTGCTATAAACATCACTAATGAGCTACAAAAATCATTCACACAGTAAATCACTTCAACGTTAATCATTCATTTCTTAACTGTATCATTAATACTCCGTACTAATTAATGCCAAGATCTGAATTAGTTTCAATTTCTTAGGATTGAATTTGTAGGCTCAATGATAGATACGAAATAGTTAGTAAGAGTGCTAAGTTGCTTTTTAACCGCGTGCTCAATTTTGATGACTGCGCAAGCGAAGGAATCAAAAGGGCACGAGGTGAAAAATCTTTGCACTCGAGTGCAACACGTAACTTTTCATCCCACCTCAACGAGGAAATGACCTAAGGTTTTAATATGACATGAATAGAAAATAGTACCCGCAAAGGAAATAAAAAAAAAGGTACACCAAAAAGGTTCTGAGTCTGAGTATTTAAGAAATAAAAAAAGGTTGTATGATAAATTTGGCACCATGGAGGTAGAAGAAAATAGGTTTAATGATGTTTTGAATTCACAAACTTAGTGCACACGATGTTCTAAATTCAATTTACTTTATCCACTAGCGGATAAAAACGGCTTTTGCACTCAGATATCGAAGAGCAAAAATGACTCTTTCCGAGATGGGGGGTTGAAAAGAGTATTTTTAGTGTGTAGACGTTTAAATTGCTGGCTAGATAAAAATGCTACAAACTATAAACGACACAAAAAATTATTACAGTCAAAATTTGTATTGCACAGTGTTTGATCACCAGTTTGACTTAGGTCAGCACAAGTATAAGCACGTTACCATCTTCTGGCCTTCTTTAGGAATGTTGGTGCGTGAATCCAGCAACTCCGTTCGGAAAGGTCATCTTACATATACAAACATAGTATGCTGTTACTCAGTTGTGATTATGTACCTCATCATAATCAGTTAACTGCTGGATATATAAGTCTCTCCCATGACTCGCCATTCAGCCTCCATGTTAAAATTTCGCTTTCAATCACTGACAGCTGCTTTGTGTTGAGTCCCAGGCAGTAGGGTTTTTTTTCGTCCGAAATTTTCCGGACATATAATTCTGATACGTTTGGAATTCTAGAAATGAAATGAAAAGGACCGCATATTCAAAAGGCATGAGTTCATTATGCCACGAAATATGAACTTTGTAGGTAATGTCCGGAAATATCTTTAAGCATCCGAATTTATGCCCGTAGTTTTTTTTTTTCATCTGGTAACTCTAGTCTCAGGGCATCCTACGCTACGTTTATCGTTTCGTAGTCTCCACTCGAGAACACGTCTATTCCACGGTTATTGCAGTTCTGCAATAGATATAATTAGCGCATTGCTACTTAGCAAGCGTTAATACACTGAGCGTTATCGCTGATTTTGGTTCTATGGCGAATATTTACTGGGATACACTCCCTCAGAGAAACTCCGAGCGTAGCTCTATCGATAGCTCACTAAGAACTTCAGACTGTGCACCTTAAACGATACTGATGCCACCCCCGGAAAAACAGTCCTATACAAGACTGGAAACGCACAATAAAAAAATAGTTTAGAGCAAATATCGTGCATACATAATTTATTATTAAAATTAAGACGCGTGCGCACCAGCCACCGTACCTGCGCATCACTTTCACTGTAACTGCTATATACCGTATTATGCAGAGTGTAAGCTTCCGATTTACGACATTTTACGATGGAAACTAACGTAGTTTACACATTTCTTTATAATATTATACGAGAGTAAGCGAAGCGTTGGTTGTCCAGCTGCAAGCAAGGTTAACGATATTCTCAATATCGCTGGTCGAACCTGGTCTCGATTAGCACAGGACTGAGGCAAATGGCAAAGCAGAAAGAGGCCTATACCCAGCAGTGGGATAAGAAAGGCTTTGAATGATGATGATACGAGAATCACTAATGTAAAAAAACTGTAGTCAGAGTATAATCTTACAAGAATAATTTCCGTATAATATCAATAAAATATGTAACATTTCGTTCAACGATTCACCGATAAAATACTTACTACGTCCGTCGTATATAGACACATATATTTTATTTTATTTTGTACGTTATAATTAATTCATGATAGCTTCAATACTGGCATTGATAAATATCAAAAATTGTAATGCTTCTTGTTAGTGAGTTGGCGTAAATTGCGTAAGACATTGGTGCGCTCGAGCACACGCTTTACGCGTAAGTGGCAATTAAGCGGATATGCAGAATACCGGAAGTTGTGAGATCTATTAAAACATTGACATCGATGTATCAGAATGTTTATAATTGGAAGTAGTAAAGTTAGTAAGTAGTAGAATGGTTATAATTAAGTAGTATTTGAACTATTAAAAAACCAAATAATAATATTATATTAATTACTAAATTATTGTATGTCTGTATAGGACAAAGCTGTTGTGACTGAACGAGTTTTAAGAACTTACATATATTATACTTACACTGTTTGTAAATAAATAATTCTCATTCTGATTCAAAGTCAAGATAAGCACTCGCATTATTATTAGCGCCCGCATCTTTATACGAAAGACATCAACGCGCTCCACAGCGTACTTTGTATTAAGTGATTTTAATGTACATCTCGCAGGCATATTCCTCACATAATAAATTATAAAAATTATTTCACGGCTTTTAATTATTCGTAATTAAATAATTTATTAAGCGCAACTGAATAATAACGAAAACTTAAAGTAAATTTAAACTATTATTCGTATATTATATCCAAACAAATAAACCTGTTTACGAGAGACGTAGATAATACTAGCTGTAACCAGAACTTTGTCCGCGATTTCTTAAGAAAAAAAATTGCCTATGTCCGTTCTCATGATACATACTATTACCTCGCAAAATTTTATCGTGATCGGTTAAGCCGTTTAGCCGTGATTATGTAGCAAACGGACAGACAGACAGAGTTACTTTCGAATTTATAAAATTAGTGTGGATGTGGATTCCCTTACGTGCATGCGCTTGCGCTTTGATTTATTGCCAAAAATATATTAGCCATGTTAGAGAATAACAACAGTGCATTATTGCTTAGGATAAAGAAGCTTACACCGTAGCCAAAACCGGTATGAATAACGAGATAACTTAAAATTACAGATACGCGTTACAATAACACGACAAAACAAACGTTACCGTAACATAAATAAATCTAGAAACAATTAGTATTAGGATTATGGATGATCTTCCAACTGGTTTTTTTGCATTAAGAGCTAATTTAAGAATTTATTAAAGGTGATAAATAAAAGCGTAAAAAGTGTCATGATTCTTAGTTATATAATAAGTAATATTTTACAAAAATATGATGCATTTTTTTTTCATTTTCTGTTTTACGAGTTGTGCATAATACATTATTTCCATGCATTTATACAATAATAATAGGTTTTTATTTAATTGTTAGTTACGGCATCTTATTCTGACGGTCTTATTTTTTTATACTTGTATAATATATTCTCTACTTTAAAAACCTACCACTTAGTTAATATAATTATATCTTACTACGTCGCATGGTAAAGCAACGCTTCTGAATATTTATATAACAATAAACTGATTATACAGTTAACACTCATTTGTTTTTATAATTTAATTGGCACGAAGTGTGAAAGTTAGGTAGCGGTCTAGTGTATAACATCATGTATATACTAAATTAATGATTATAAACTAGTTGCGCTTCGCGGTTTCACTCGCCGTCCTGCAAAAACCTTCATTTTTCGGGATAAAAAATCTGGTCTATGATAATTTAGGGGAGTGGGAGAAACATTACACAAAACAAACTCATCAAACTCCACTTTCGAATTTATAATAGAGAAAGAAAGAATGTGCCCTAATCCACCATACTGGCCCATTGCATGTTGATAAATGAGGAGGAGAGATTCTTGGACAGAGCGGTTTCTTTACGATGATTTTCCTTTACTGTTTTTGAGCAATGGCATCGAAAACTGCACATAATTTATTTAAGTATTAAATAAGTAATTGGTGCAAAGCCAAATATTTAACCGAGTGCCGTCAGATTGTAAATCGCAAATGCTACCTCTCAGCCACCATTTCTCAAAAATAAAAATGGTTTTCATTAGTTTTATGTTATTTGATTTTCTTAAATTATTAGTTGGCAAAAAGCACGAACCCCGGAGTCCAAAGAACCACGAAAATAATTTAAAAAAAACTTCTCTCATATCGTTCGTAATCGTAAACGTTTCTAGTGATTACAGGATACTACTAGGTCAGTAGATAGTGTGAGCACACAACTTTGTAATAAAGAAATCGTTAAAATAGACAAAGCAATGTCAAAACCATTCCACGGTCCGTGACCATGCATTAGTAGACCAAAACGCGTGAATATTTTTGAAGGTGAGTGATATAATACTTAATTCATGGATACCTACCATTAATCTAATGAGTTTGTTATTAAAACGAATAAAATGTTTTTAAAACTAACTTTTCTGTTTATTGTATAATCTAACAACTTGTAGGTAGACTTTTGGCTCCAATGTGAAAAAGTAATGTTGCTTCGTAGTATTATTTTCCTAAAAAGATGTATTTTATATTGTTAATTAAAAAAAGTGTTTGTAAGCGTGCTCGAGTGTAGACGAATGATTTTATATACATATACTAGCTGCGCCCCGCGGTTTCACCCGCGTGGTGATGAAAATCGGTGAAGGGGTATGGAAAATAGATAGTAGCCGATTCTCAGACCTACTGAATACGCATATAAAATTTGGTAAAAATCGGTAAAGCCGTTTCGGAGGAGTACGGTAACTAACATTGTGACATGGAAATTTTAGATATATACTGAAGTGATGATGATTATACATGTCTTTTCGTGTTATTTCCAAACTCCGTAGAAGCCTCTTTTATAGTCTCCACCGCTTTACTTGGCATGACTTGGACTTGACCGTAAGTTACTTTACTTGACTCTCTGACTGTGACTTGTGTGATGAAGTTTATTAAAACATGAAAACATTCAATAAAAATGATTGACACTGACATATGAACAATAAATACGTGCGACGCCAAAATTATATCAAGAGGAAAGAAAAACAAAGCAATTATTTAGATGTACAAAATCAGAATAATCTACTGGTCTGGTAATATTTTGTTACATTGGGGTAATTAATTTAAGTTTTCAAAACATTTGGTAAATAGTGATTATAATCAGCATGGAAAAATGAAACCATTTAATGAAATAAATAAATTGATCGTACTTAATAATCAAAATATTAATTGTATTCGTCTAATCGTCGAGACCACAAATTCACAAACGTAACGTAGGATACACTGAGGATTGATGGAGTGAGTTTATACGAAAGGCAGTTGACAGTGACTGGAAGTGACAATTCGAAGATCAGGCTACCTTATGGCTACCTCTTAACGGGGGCTTGAAATAGCGCAGTTCAGAAAATCACGTGAACTTGAACCTTTACGTGCCGATATACGGTTTACACCTAACCAGAATCGCTTAAAATAGGTAGCCATTGCAGGATATAAGCCTCTTCCTGGGCACGCCAGGGGCCTTACAGCTTATATCATTCAGTGGCTGATTATGATGATAAATCAACCTATATTTGATGTTTTGCCACTGCTGGCTTGCCACGAATATTTAGTTTAAACAATACAGTTTTAATAAATTAAAATAAGCGGAGCGCTACTGCAGAGTTTGTAACGAAAGTGCATATAAATCTAGATGAAGTGGATATGTTGTTCAAATACAAAGACCTATTACGAGCAGCATATATTAATTTCGTTAATTTACCCAAGTTTCCACTCTCATGAGCGTGGTCATGTGAATGTACTTGTTAGTTACAATTTTGCACTGTATTTGCATACCTAATTAGTTGCATAATTCCAGTTCCTTATTCGGTATTCTCTCACGGAGGTACGCAATTAACTGTGAAGCAAGGACTTGCATGCATTTAAGGCTTTGGGAACATTGTAATTGTGATTCTGAAGGGTTATTGAAATACGCTGGTAGGACTATTTTGCGGGATCCTCTTGGGGATGTACAGACTTGCCATGGGCCTTATACTCTATCTCAAATGTGTTTCCATGCGTAAAGTGAAAATATGATTGAAAAATGACTACATGACCACGAATTTCGTCCACGCGACCGCGTTACGTTTTCAATTGTTAAAATAACGTGGTGTAAACTAGCGCGTTACGTGCGTGTTTGTCAAAATAATGTAAGGCAATAATAATGGTTGGTAAGCGTGCTCTATCGTAAAATACATCATCGCTTAATATTAGGCTAGGTGGCGGTCAAAAGCAAGTCTATTTTTAGAGAGGGCGCGTCAAATTGTTACAGTTAGACGCTGAATTGCGACCTTAAATTGGCTCCTTCCAATTTCATCGGTTGCTTACCTGAAACAAAAATTCATAATTAATTACATTGATTTCCAAACACACGAATATGGTCTAGTACAAATACATGAATATGGTGTCCTGAGCATATCTTTATAAATTAAGATAAATATTAGAAAGACCGACAAACTAATATATCTATGTCAGTATAAATGTCGAATATAGCTTGCAACCAATGCAGACTTAATAATTAGTATGGGTTTAGAATTGACATATTTGCCTCCTCGAATATTCATTTATACAAAATCGCCACATCTGTCAAATTTCTACCAAGCTACGTCGCAACGTACAGTCTGTTCAATGCTATATTACTGCTAGCCGCTTTTTTTTTACTACATTTTTGACTATTTTGAGTTTTTTGTTCTTACTTGCGCGACTGCACACTATTAACATCGGCCAGCTACTGAGATCACACCGGTGCACACGACGGTGTACAAACGAGTTGGTGCCAATAGCACTAGTAACAATAAATGTTTGATTTGTAAAAATAACAGGCTTAGTGAAACATATAATTAAATGTAATACGTATACTAGATAAATTACTTAAATCGACTAATAAGAGATAATAAGCGTTTAAAGTTTTTGGTCAGATTAGGATTGCTCTGCCCCTCTACTGCAATGTAAGTGTGTAAGAAGTTTGTGTGGCGTACTTACAAGTGACGTCATTCGTAAGTACAGTGCGCTCTCTGTCTAATAAGATATTAAAGTGCTTATAAGTATTATAATTTTTAATTTTGAACACATTTTAATTTTGTTTTCGGTGATGATGGTCAGCTTTTTAATTTACATAATATATGTTAATTAATATTTATCAAAAAAATGTCAGTCCGGTAGCTTTTTATACAGAAATACAGAAATTAAAACGGACATACAGTATATGCGTAAACAAAGTTTAAGGCAGTTAATCAAACGCTAACACGGTAAACATCATCACCAGTCACGAGAACACAGTAACTACCCGCCGACAGCCTTATAAGCTATTAAATTGCCACAAAAAGATAAAAGTATCGCAACAAACGTGTGTAATAGATGTTTAATTTGCCGTACAATGTGTAACGCCTGTTTAATCGTGGTCGCAAGTTGCTCACTAGCTTTATAAGAGTGGCAGTAAAAACTATTTCATGATGGTGTCATTTCCATTTACTTATTTTATATTTAGAACCGATTTCGATTTTAATTGGTATTTTTTTTTAGGTATGCTATCTTAATAGCGCTTCAAAAAAATCTCCTACACATCGGTTTACGTCACTGTCAATTTTAGAAAATGTAAGTTTATAATCGTAAAAATATATTATATAATACCTATAATTTCAAATTCTTACCAAAGTTTTGAATTCTAGATTAACTAAAAGTACCATATAAGTTTTGATTTGTGAGTTTGCGATCAAAATATGTAACATACATGGACGTATCTTTTAATTACGTAGCGGTAAAACAGACGGACGAAGAACAAATATGATATCTACATAATATATAAAATTAAGGCTGAGTTGAGCCTTTAAAAGAAATCTTTGTACATGTGAAGTTTACCCTATAATATAAAAAAATTCATATCTCCGATATTTTGCATTATATACAAGCTTAGGAAAATTGTTTGTTAGTAACCAATTTAAAACTGGAAATTAACTATGGCAACTACCTACCTTTCAATAATATTTCATCAACATATTTCAAGGTGTGCAAAAAACACGTGAAATTATTGTAATTATTATTATGCGAATTTATACAAAGAAGGTCGGCAACTCTTGGTCACAAAAAGTGTTGCTATTTCGAAACTGGATCGTTACCTCAACCTTAATTTGACTAGCGTTCATTATTTTCATAGTCTCAATTATTCAAGTTCATGAAATATTACCATATTAAACTTGATACAGTTTTGTATTTAAATTCACAGATTTTATTCACGTTTGTACGTCGTTCCGACGTTTATATTAAAGAAAAAAAAAAGTTATTAAAATGGAAAAATTAAAGATAAATTAAAAGAAAACATTTCAACCCGTAAAATTAGAACAAAAATGTCACAACCACGTTTATGACTATTGCATTATGTTTTAAGCAGATAGTCGGAGCTGCTTTCGAATCATTAAGTCCAGTCAAAAGGCAAATTCTCAAAGAAGACAATTGTCCCGTACTTACAAGGTAAATTGGTAGCGTTATGCAAATTTCAGTTGCGCTAACGACGGCACGCAATTTTCATTGCACATTGAATTGTACGCAGTTTATTTTGCACGCAAAGCCATCGACTTTGGAAATAAGGCCTAATTTAAAGTTCCATACAAACACGATCTATATTGATATATCTTTCATTATGAGTTTTCAGGGCCGGGTTCCATCAAATTGAGAGTGGAACTTGTTTTGCACAAATTATATCCTTATATTGAAGTATTGATCGCGTCCCCCAGGTAGATTTCCAGGGCTCTGGAGATCTCGCTCGGACGACATCGTCCACTGCTTTCTTGCAGCTTTAAGCAAGAAAGCACTGGACGAGACTACCACAGGACCGGCGCACTGAATAGGAGACCTAAAATCAGCGGGTGGAAAATGATCAATGATGATGATGATCGATTAAACACACAAAACGTGTGGAGCCAAAACGGAAAGAGGAGAAAGTAACTTTGACATTGCGATATTGACAAACTTTTAGCCACCGATCTTCAAGCTTAGTGACCATTACTGCGCCAGTCGGAAATAGTTTTAGTAAAATTTAATGGTCCGTGAAAAGCCCTCATTTTGAAATAAAAAGTAGCTTTCTAAATTTTACGTCTAGACGTTATAGACCATATTTATTTAAATGCAGTTTCGAAGATTGATTACAAATATTAGCTCTGTGCTGTCTCGTGTATTTGCATGGATAATCTTGATATAACATAATGTCGTCACCTAAATTGACAGGTAAATTACGATTGGTATCTTATCGGTCAGCCCATTTATCAAGTCCGCGGTGTCTCGGACCTTGACATCGCATTGTTACGCTTTCGCAACTCACGGCCACCGCTATTAGGTACCATGCATTTTGCATTCGTGATTTGTAATTAATAAAATAAAATAACTTGTACTGTCCACTTGTAAAATAATCATCAAACTAATATTACAGATGCGTAAGTTTGTGTGTGTATGTTTGTAACTCCTTCACGCAGAAACGGCTCATCACCAAGCTGGTGAAAACGCGGGTACAGTTAGTGGAGAATTAAAAATAAAAATAAATGTGGAATCATCATTGTCATCACTGTTTTTCATCGCCACGCTGGTGAAAATGCGGGGCGCAGTTAGTTGAGAATAAAAATTAAGTATAAATAAGTTAAAAAAAAAAATGTTTTATTGAGGATTGGTTCTTGCAAAATTTTACTCGCGGTTTTCTTTTTCTATAATTGTTATTATTTTGTGAGCATAATAAAAAGTTTCCCTGGCTTGGGCCCTCAAGCTTGGGTGCTCAATACAGAGTGTATTGAGCACCCAAGTCACCGTGTAGTCATAATTAATATTTTATTTCAAGCTAGGCTAAATTTTAATCATTAACAAAAAATATCTATAGAGTGATTTGCAGCGGTGTCAAATAAAGAAATTATTTCTTTGAAAGCATAAAATCATGGACTTAATATACCTGGACGTAATTTTTTTTTTTTTTACCGTAAGTTTACTATTTTATTAAGAAATAACTTTATTTTACTGTTATTCATAATAATTAATGAAACAAATATTCGATAATTAAAATTCTTTAGAGTTAAATAATTTATCCCAAATTCCTTATTGTACTTGAAGTGACGTAAAAGTAGATTTACACCAGAGATTCGTCAGAGAAACATATTCAATGGATTATAATGATGAATGAAATGACCTTCTTTCTACATGGTAACACTGTTACAAGTCGTACATAAAGTAGGGCCAATTTAATAGATCACATTTGACATCTGACAGTATATTGATTATTAGTCAAAGTAAATCGTAAAATTGCCTTCTTTTGTCATTATTACAATAAAATATATATATTTTTTCGTGACCTAACTTTCATGATTTAACTTTGAAAAAATAAATAATAGTAAATTTTTAGCTTTCGCAATTTAAATACACGTAAAAATATGTAAACAACGCATGTTAACATGCAAAATAAATAATATCGTTACAAGATTATTGTTGAATTTTGATGAAGTGTTAAAATGTGATCTATTAAACCTTCTTTATCATATGTATATCTGGACGTACTAAGATATTTTACTTTATTGGGATTAAATACAATTTATATTATTTACTAAGCTAGAATGAGATAAGTTATCTTCGGTCACCGAGCATTGAACAGAATGACTTGTTGAACTGAGTGCTAAATATCAAGTTCACTTGCAAAAGTCATGATCTGCCTGTCATTCCAAGTGTTTGCAATACAATTAAAGCCTCTCCAAGAAGTTTCAAGTGAGATTTCTTTTTTTTATTACTAGTCAGATCTTTTATTATTTGAGTGGCTGCGCCCGCAGTTTCACCCTATCACCTATATACATGGACTCCAGAACGGCAGGACCGGTTTTAATGAAATTTTCAAGCAATCTTAAGATTAGTTCAACAAGTGATCCTGTAAAGTTTGATAACGATCAGAACAACAGAATATTTATTTTTGTTTTAATATGTGCCATATAAAAAAAAACATTATTTAAAGGTACATAATGTAAGTACATACCTGGTTAAAATATATAATTGCACGAGCAAGCATCTGTTCATCCTGGCAACATTATTTAGTTAAATCTGTAATAAGTTACCTACCTCTTTGTACAAAAAAACATGTAATCTGAAGTTACGTACAAATGTCACCATTTTCAGATGTTAAATGGTAATCTGATTAATCAAACTAAAGTCACGAAATACCTACCTTGCCTGCAAGTTCCATTTTAAAATCGATAATTAAGCTCAGAAGCTATCATGCTCTACATCAGTTTCGCCTTTTAATTCAAAATGTGTCTCAAGCACGCCTTTAAACGAAACGTTTTATGTAATCGTGATAAGTCGATATACCAAATAATGTCACAACGTTACTTTATTCGAATATCGATAAATATCAATAAATTACAGTGCCCGTGCGATAATAAAATAATGACTGGCTTAGTGTTTCCTATAACAACGTAATAGCAGCCTGGGCACAGCACTAGTCTCGCACAATTACGTCTTGCAAGCCTCCCATTCCTTAATAGAGTTCTCGCCAATTTGATTAAGGTTTTATAAGTTTACATTATCTAGTTATGGGCTTAACTCAGCGCCTTTTTCACTTTAAGCTGTATGAAAATGATCCGCCATACATATTTTTAAATTTATATTCCATTTAAATTTAATACATTACAGTAATTAATGATAATTACTCAAAAAGTCCTCCACGCACCGTGGGCCGAAAGTACAATACACTGGCCACCTTAAAGTACACGACAAATAATAAATAATGGGCCAAGTGCGAGTCGGTGACAAATTTCTTGTGTTCATCACCTAGTTAACATGCAACTATGCAACGTAGGGCGTGGTTGGAACTTGGATGGGTGATTCCCTGGGGATTATGTTGTCTATTTACATTACTTTTTGCGTTTTTAGGTATGGAACCCTTAGTGTGCGAGCCCGACTCGCACTTGGCTGGTTTTTATTTTTTCTCTCTTTAATTTCTTTACCGTTGCCTGTAACTTTATAACCGCCTTCAAAAAAGGAGGAGGTTGCACTGTAATTTTTTATGTATGTTCACCGATTTCTCTGCCAATTATTATGAATTGACTTTGATAATTTCTTGTTTATTTGGTAGGCCATACTTCAGAAGTGGTCCCATATAAATTTCATTAAAATCGATTTAGTAGATTGGTTTTTAAATCAAAATACGAGTAACTGAAAAAATATGTCATCCGAGTAAACGAAATAGCGTATTTACTAATTTTGAAGTCTTTTTTAAAATTGATAATTATGTTAATGTTGACTCTAGTAAATGTTGCCTCTAAAAGTACCTTATTTAAAATGCCCATAGGCTGTCCATAACTATACAGACTCATAGCCACTTATTAAGGCTATGATTCATAGGTACAAAATTGGTACAAAATGATATCGATGCCTTGAGCAAATTTTAGAACAGCAAATAGAGAATTTGTTCGCTTCCGTGAACTGGCCATTTCCTGCTTTGTTTATTTTAGCCATTGGACCACTTGATACCAACCTTGTGCCTTTCTATAACTGTCAAACAGACATTTGTTTGAGGAAACTTATTTGACACTCAAGTTATGTCTAAGATAATTGCGTAAACACCCGCATTGGTTCAAAATTAAACATTTTGTTAACCTTAATAATTTTGTACCACGGAAATTATTACTGCAAATTAGACAAATAAAGGAAATGACGGTTTGTTGTGATTGTTTTAGAAATAGTTTACTTTATTTCTTTAACACAATTTATAAGTAATTTTTTTTAGTTAGATGTATCTTGCAATTTAACCTGAGATTTAAGAGAGTAATATCGATTGGTGTGTTGTGAGATTTGAGGATGTAGTTAAATTATTTCAAATATATAAATGTAAAAGGGAAATATCGCGTTCACTCACGAACTAATCACGGAATTTCGAAAACTTGGCCGACCAAGGTAAAATTTTAGAGGTAGATTCCATGGAGCGTAGAATGAAATGGCTAAAAATGGGGTTGACAGTTTATAATAAAAATATACGCGTTGGAAGTCACGGGCAACAGCTAGTCTTGAAGAAAATAGTAAACGATCCAATTTACATACAATCAACGTAAATTATTTATAGTGGGTTGGTGTTTATAAATAAACAGGTTGAGTTATTCAAAATTCCAAATTGGGAATTATAGTGAATGTTTCGAAAACGTTATTGTTTCAAGAGGTCTCGAGCCTTTGCATGACTAACGTTTACTTAGCTCTCAAGTTGGGTAACAAGACTTCTTGTTAGAACTACGCGTACTGTGCGTAGATATGGTTGGTTTAGATTATAAATCCCTCGATTTGAGTAAGTTCTTGCATATATTTACTTACGTGCTAAGAAATTATCTTGTATAGCTCTGTAAGTAACCGTTAGTAACTAACTAACCAATTCTGAAGGCAACTAACCGTTTCCGAAATATATGAAGAAAAAAAACAACAACAAAAAAAAAAAAACAGCAACGTCACGCCATATGTGCTCCTCTATCTTATCACTTAAACTTGAAATATTTCCCCACTTACTAGTCCAAATAAATCCCAGAAGGGAACATTAGTAATTTCTTCATAACTAAAGTGTTATGGCATTTATTTCGGTGACATTTCACATATCTTGTATTCAGTCTCAGTTTTTGCTGACAACTGCTATAAAAACTTAAATGTAAAAAAATTCTTGTAATATTTCACAGTAGCAAAAAGCCAGCTGCAACATAAGTTCAAAAATCAGAAACGATCTGAACTAGAAAGAGTAGAGTTAAAGAGAGACTTACTACTTATTTTTTAATTTGTTTTTATACTTGGATTGAAAATATAAACATAGGTACATGGTTACGCAGATAGGGTGTACTCAGCCGAAAGGGGTCCGTTACACTCATAATTATGAACAACTGTTGCTATGGGAGAGAGCCTGAAATCGCGAAAAAAATATTAACTGTTCCATACATTTTGTCGAGTATCAATAACCGTTTTCTATGGAACAGCTGCTATTTTATTATGATATTCGCGATTTCAGAGTTGCTCCACGACTGCCCCGGTGCCTCAGTTGGTAGTGAACCTATCTTCAGCGCTTAGGTGCGTGATGAACATTTGTTTGCTCTATGTCTGGGTGTTAAAATCTATTTAAGTATGTATTTTAAAATATATATGTACGTATATCAGTCTCTGGCAGCCATTATTACAAACTTTGCTTAGTTTGGGGTCACATGAGAGTGTGTGCAAAAATGTCCCAGACATTTATATAAAAAAAAGAAATGGGGTAATATGCGATATAGACCCATTTTGGCTTAGTACAATCTTTCTGCGTAGCCCAGTGTATGATAGAATTGTTATTCTGAAGTCACCGTTGTGTTTTAGCAAGTCCTCATTAAAAACGTATCAAAGCTAGGTATCACGCGTGGCTGGTCAAACTGGCGACATCGGAAGTTGTGACAGCTGACTGTTGCATCGGCCCTGGACTCCTTGCTCCCAGGAAGTAAGGAATTATGCTGATGGAAGTGATAGTGGAACAATGGAATGAACGTGCAACTAGAAAGCCGCCCGTTGCGTAAAATGAAATGTGTGCGAAGTTTTTAACAGACTTCTAAAAGGAGGGGGTTCTCAATTCGGTTGCTTTTTTGTTACCTCAGAACTTCGTCATTTACGAACCGAATATGTAAATATTTTTTTTTATTCAAAGGAAATACTTTCATATTGTTCCATAGAAATTTCATCAAAATTGCTTCAGTAGTTTGGCATTAATTCAAAATTTATGTAAATCAAAATAACTGTTTTTATTTTAAATACTTTGATGACTATATTACATCATCTCAGGAACCGAAATTACATATTATGTGAAGTTGGTTTTTTAAATTGATACTTATATTTATTGCGATCCAGATAAAGCTAAACAAACAATTTTATTAGCTACCGCTAATGATAATTAATTTTCGTGTGACGGCTTACTTAATACTACGTTATTTATGTTATGTTCAGTATGAGTTATAGTTTAATGAACACTAAATTATGTATATCACCATTCACTACGTTCGGTGATAGTCTTGCAATAAAATATGTTTAATGCTAAATACATAAAATATTAGCAAATAACTCATCTTTTAAGTAGAGAAGTTTAGATAATGCATTATTATATAATTTACCTTTAAATTTGCGAAGATATTGTGTGACTCTATGATATATTTTGCATATATATATGAAAAAAGAAATCATAAAATCAAAGTTTTGTTTTGTTATATACTTTATTTGTTTAATTTTTTACCATTAAGGCTCAGAATATGGCACGTCGCTCTCTTACTTGTATATTCGATAGTTTTTTTTGGAAATATAAAATTACTGTACCTATCCACTTTTGAAAAAATTTGCTTCGGTCATTTTTAGGAAGTTTATATTTCAAAATAATTAGAACTAATTTTTGTTTTAATATTTTTATTATTACCACTAAAATGGCATTAACAGTTTTTACTATTTATTCAGGACATTATAAAAAATATTAAAACAAAAATTTGGTTTTAATATTTTGCAATATTAAAGTTGTAACGTTATGACCAAAGCACAATATTGAAAAGTAGACACGTCAAGTAATTTTAGAAATAAAAAAAACATCAAATGCGCGAGCGAGATCGCTGCACTTGGTATTCAGGCCTTTAAGGAAAAAAATCCAAGTCAAGGAATTTCAATAAAACTATTTGCCAACACGATTTGCGATGAGTATCATAATAATAAGGAATCTGATACCACCGAACAACGAATAAAATGACAGCTGTCAAACCAGAACTGTAACTGTCATGCGTCATTTTAATGCTTCCTTATGGTTTGAATACTCGTATAATAAATTTTTTGGTATGTTTACTAAAACTTTAGAAACCTGCAGTATAGTGCTTAATTTAGACCGGCTATTAAATCAGTCTGCTTTTTACCCGAAAACAGGTTGTGCAGTTATAAAAATGTAATAAATTCGTTTCGTTACGTTGTCAGTCTCAATTCGATTTATTCATTTTGAAACTTTCAGATCAGCCGAGACGTGACGAATCCAATTGTCACACCTGTCGAGAATCTAAAGACGAATTTTTAACTCTTTTACGAGGTACATAGAAATGTGAAAATAAACGAATCCTTACTTTCGTTTTAAAAGTTGGTCACGTGTCTGTATCTATTACCTCTGTTAGTTATGTTTAATGGACAAATATAACGTACCCTTATTGTATATTATAATCATACCAATATATTTTGTCACGAAGGCATTTCTTCATACTAGCCCTTAGAAGAAGTATTAAAGTACTGACAGATGTCTAATGTGACTTATTAAATTGGCCCTCTTTTAATTTTATTCTGAGTACCGATTAGCCACATTTTTGTCTATGGTTAATTTCAAACAAACAAGTGTCAAAATTTGCCTTATACTCAGTGTTCTGTTGTCAACTTGTCATTTAAAGAATTTAATTTTTAATTTTACCGCCGATTTCTTGTGACTAAACACGCTGGTTTGACTTTAATTACTCGTAAAAATGATTAGATTCATAAAATCAAATCTTTTTCGTACAAACGTTTATAAAAACGTATTACGGTCCTGATGTAACATTTGCTGAAACTCATGTAATGCTTTAACCGCATTTTAAAACTTGTTTCATTCCAGCAAATGGTTCAAAGTCAAGTATTACTCAACAACAATGAAATGAGTCATTATACAGGCTACCAGCTAGTCCAAATAGAAGCAATTTTTTCGTTGTGTAACGGTGATTGATATGTCTGGGAATACGTGTTTGGCCGGCTGGCTGTGAGACAGCGCCTTAATGTGGTTTAATAATTTCACTTTTGATTAAATACCCGATACTTCTATGGTCGTCGCTTTTTTTTCCACGTCAGTGCTTCTGTTAAATAGACAGGGGCTATATATCTAACCGTGTTACTTAATTATCAATTTAAAAACCGACTACACAAAATTTGTAAAATACGCAATTTTGGTTATTTCGATTTAAAAGCTAATCAACTGAACCGATTTTAGTGAAATTTGGGACCAATCTTAAAGTCTATTTTTTCAATGAACAAAAATAATTGTTCAAATCGGTAAATATCCGATGGAGTAACGTGGTCAAAAACATATATAAAAAAATAATACAGCTCACTATAGTATTCAGCAATTTTTTCTAAAGATCATTCATTACTACAGATCCGCATTTATCATTTGAATATGACAATTTCATAGAACAAATAAAACGGGTAATAAACCACTAGTCTTACTTACTTTTAGATGCTGTCCAGTTAAAAGTTTTTTTTTTTGGTGTGGTTTTGCCTAATAATAATCCTCGTGTATTAGAAAAAAACATAACAAAATGTGTGCTTTCGAAACCGGGAATATCACGCACTCGGTAGCATCGACTGGGTTTTACTAAAATATAATCAGATTTTTGACTTTTCTCACATCAAACGATACCTAGTCCCAGAAATCAACAATCATGCCTCCATAGAATTAGCACAATTAAATATCATAGCCATATTCTCTATTTACATTAAATTACCAGTTTTTTTCGCAATAATGGTATTGCCAGAGTTGCCACACTAACGAGCGCCAGACTAATCGGTTGCAACTGGTAATACAATCTTTTCTTTATAAAGTCGGATAGCAATTAATATTACTTAAGTCGGTATAATGAACGTTTCATGCTCGAGTTGCTACACTAATCTCCGTCTAAACTGAGCCTTTTTATCATATCGAGTTAAGGTATCGTTTTCACTGGAATTAATTCAAGCGACGCGAATTAAACTGATTGCTTGTACTACATTGTAGGCGGAACGGTACATCTGATTACGCCTCCATATATTATGAGAAAGCGGAAAGATTTTGACTACATGACATCCTCAGCCTCACATACTACTACTGTGAAGTATAATTTCGCAAGACATTAAATAAAAACTCTTTAATTAATCTACATGGCAGACTCGTGAAGAAACTTAACTTTCATGAGAACTTTCCAACTATTCGGATCCGTAGTAGTCCTTCCCGAAATTGTATGTAAAGTATGGTCAAAATGCAACAGCGTAACCTTGTAAGAGACCGCAGGAAAACGCTGGATGCAGGCCGCGCTTTCAACCGGCCTTTTGGAGATCGATTCAAGAGGCCTATTTTTAGCAGTGGACGTCCTATGGCTGAAATGATAATGATGAACCTTGTAACGAAGGGCATATAATATTATTTAGTTTTCAAAGTTTGAACTGCACAATTGTAAACTTTTGCAGTTAAAAATTATTTATTGTATTAATAATGACAAAAGAAGACAATTTCTATTGTTTATTAGTCAAAGTAAGTCGTAATACTTTGACTAAAAAACAATAGACTGACAGATGTGAAATGTGCGATCTATTAAATTGGCCCTAATTTAGGAGACTCTTATATTCAGTCAAATTTTGAGTGACTAAATCCACAAGCAAGCGCAAAGGTCATAAAAATTATAAAAGCAATAAAGGAGCAACAGAATGGAAGTCTCTCACATACTTCAAAAGCCTTTATCGATAGAATCTTGCCACCGTACTGACTTAGGTTACAACGCACGTACGTTTCACACGTTCAAGAACATTGCCTCCACGTGATCCGCACACGTTTAATTTCCGAACGCGTTAGTTTTCGTTTTCACTGCTCTATAAATATAAATTTTGTATAAAGCACTTTCGCTAGGAACGGCCTTTACCATTCTGATTAATCTATTTCCGTGATCGTGGAACTTTTAACAATGATACCTGAATGTAATCTGTATATGCTAGATTTTGTAACTAACTTTAGCTTTTCGTTCTAGAACACTTTGAGATTACTGACTACGGTGTTTATTTTTAACCACCGACGTCGAAAAACTGTGGTTAAATGTGGTTTTAATTGAAAACCAGTTCAATCGGGATAGTTCTTAGCTGTATGTGAATAAATAAAACATTAAAACATTTTCTGAGTTAGTACTTTTTTTCTTTTTTTAACCTCAACAATGTCAACCTTTTTGCTCGTTTTTGGCAACTTTGTAAGAGTGATTCTACACGATCCTCATTTCAACTTTTTATGGCTTCTTTACGGCTCGGTTTTATTGTTTATTTTTACTTTTACTTGACCTAGTTATAGCAGCTGCTTTGTTGTATATTTGCGAAAGTGTATATTTTTTACTATTTTTTCGTGGTATTCTTACGGAGCTACTTAAAAAAACCTGCTGCTCTTTCAGCTGATTCGATCCGTGAGTAAGACTTTGATTTTCCACTTCTAAATGACTTACATCAATATTCATCAAACTAACGAGTTGGAAATAAATATCTAGCACTTGCTACAGAGGTTTTTCTGTAAAAAAAATCGTTATACCTACCTACTGTTTTATGGTTCATACAAAAATGCCATAGAAAATAGCACTTTAGTTATTATTTTTTTATTGTAAGATAGGCTTGCGCTTGGCCGCCAACTCGCCTGATGTTAAGCGATGATGCGGCCTACGATGGATCACGCTTGCCTAGAAGTAACCGATTCACTTTTGACTTGAAGACACCCAGATTGTAACTATCGGGGAACATCCATTCAGGCAGCGCATTCCACATACTAGCAGTTCGCACAATAAAAGTGGAATCAAAGCGCTTCGTACGGGTAAATTAGAAAATTCGGGTAAAACCCGAATTTTCCAATTTCTCATGCTCCTTTTTAAATTTTTATTTACCTTAAAACCTTATTCAGACTAACCAATCATTCTTAATTGACGTGTCAACGAAGACTATTTAAATATAAATATTTTTGCAATTACATAAAAGCAGACGTGTAAATGTAATTTAACTTCCGTTCTTATTAGGAGATCATAATCGACTTTCATCTTTTAAAGCATTCATAAATAGTCTGCTTTATAATTGGATGGTTATAAATTATTATTGATGTATTGCCTCTTACTGGCACTAAGTTGTGCATTCTATGTTGATCATTTCCGTGCTAACTAGTATGCATATAACATAAATTTGTGCAACTGTGCCAGGTGGAATTTGTAATGATTATTCTATTTAAGAGCCGGATTACCAAATGCATCGTTCAATTTTAGGTATTACATTTTCGAGCATAAAACGAAAAAATAAAGCAGTGATTGTTAAGACGAATATAAAACGTGTAAACCTTAACAATAAAATTGTTTATTTTGTATCAGTAATTTAACGAAATCAATCTTTCCTTCCGAGAGTTTAACGAAAAACTACTTGTGTAAACTGGAGGAAATAAGTTGATATGTTGAGTTTTTCCCAAAATTAGAAGAATGTTTTTCAATAAAAAAATACAGATTTATTTATTACAGAAGCTCCTCCAGCTGTCAGAAAACTCCCATTAACAGATTACGTTAGGAGTAGTTGTAAACAAATTGACAAAAACATGTCATTTTCACAACGAATTGATAGAAATTTCTCACATTCTGTCATGGGGTTATTGTGTCATAATAAACTGCTGTAACATTCGATCGACGTTTTCACGTAATAGACGCGGTTAGATGGCGGATATAACGAAGGTTTTCACACTTTGCAACATCTGCCTACTATGTTCGGTTACAATGTAATGATACCTATTTACATAAATTATCATAGTCATACTATTTTCTAGTACGTAGATATCAAAACACTTTCAAATTATAATTCAATTGAACCTAATGTTGATTGAAGATTTTTAATTAAGACTAACGTAACGTTATCTCACTGTATTTACCAGGGGGCGTACAATCTCAAGAGTATTCTTAAATTGAGACAAAATTCAATGAAAGATTAAAATAAAAATGTTTTTGAGGTTGTGGAACGCCCTTGGGCCCCGGTACCCGCCACGCCACCTTATCAAATCTCCCTTGTTTGTCTGATCTAAGATTCAACCCTAACAAATTTATTTCTTTAAAAGAGGTAACAAATCGACAACTGTATTTTTGGCAGATGATATTTTTCAGACGGTACATATGAGCAAAAAGATGTAGTAAACCTTACTTTGATTTCAAAGGACCTACATATAGCCACAAAGGAGGTGCAATATTTTATTTCCATCCCCACTAGTATGTACTTATGATGAAGTCATGTATCCAGAGGCATTTCCTGAATCTACACAAATCTATCGACGCCTCGCGTTTAGTCTGAAGGTACATACATATAGGCTAAAAACAATATTTTTGGCTGTGCGTTGCCTGGTGAAAATAGAAAGAATACTGGTAATATTTATATGAGGTAAAACCTCGGTGGACAACAAGAACAACCTGTTATTTATAACGAAAGAGTTTGTCAAGGACTTGTACGATTTTTATAAATACATAACTAGTATTGGCGCTAGTGGTCGTTATTGAACACGCATAACACGATATCGCCTTAAAACTACTACGATTCTAAATTTGGTCTGCTCTCCTATCGCACCGGTTCCAAAATACATCGTTGCTAATTTTGCAACTTGTCTGCAACTGTGCTTTTATCGGTATTGGTTAGTTTTGGTATTCGTATTGGTTTGGTCGTGGTTGGTGGTATTGGTTGATTGCTTTTTTAGGAGATTGGTTGATTTGGTCGGGGATTGGTATCTGTTTTTGTTTGTTGGTGATTGGCATCGGTTTTTGTTGGTTGGTGGTTGGCGTTGGTCGTTTAGGTGGTGGCATTGGTTAATTGATTCCAAAACCAGACGGGAGCTCATCTCAACCACTAACATAACGTGAGTGTAATCCGTTTTCTCATAGTTGATATTGGTAGAGCATATTTAAGTAATCTCATTCGTTTCAAATTACTTTTGCTACTAGTTTTCTTTAACTTGTTATTAGTAAAAGTTGTTTTGTGACATCCAGCCCCAACGCCACTGTTGAATCATGACGGCATAGCGGCGTCCAAACGGGCATGAATATTTTAAATGCTCCCGGTAGCCCCAAATGGTCCACGCTACGTTGCGCCTCCGCTGCTCCTCAACTATAAGCTTTAGTTACTTTGAATCTAGCGTAAACCGAAAATTATTGACTTTTCCACTAGCTTGTACGCCGGAACGCCACCGGCTTGAGTCGGCGTTGGGCGCATCGCGTGTTTCAAGTTTTGTTACTTGACAGTGCGTTTTCATAAGTACGTCGGTAATTATACTTATGCACAAGAAGGCTTTTGTTGTTGACGCTAAAATGTGTAAAAAGTTGTGATGTAACTGATTATGATTGGTATTAAGTGTACCGGAAAATATTATAAAACTCGGTTTTATGTGTAAGGTACTCTACTCAGTCAATTTACGCTTTGTTTTCTGCAATATTGCGGTGTATTGAAGAAGGTTTTCTTCTTCTTTATAGAATAAAAGGCTTCCGTCCGCCATTTTGATTGATGTTTAACGATAATGTGGTCTACGCTGCTTGCCTAGAAGAAACCGATTCATTCGCAACTTTAAGACACCCAGACTAAAAAAAAAAAGTTTTTTTTATAACTAGTTAGAAACACCCATACAGGCAACCCATTCCACAGTCCAGCGGTTCGAATTATAAAAGTAAAATTGTTTCACGGTTAAAGAGCTTTGGAAGCACTTGTGTGTTAAACAAGTGAAATAAAAAGTCAAATATATATGAAAAACTTAATAAGTGCCTATAAAATTTGAGGGTAGCCCTCGATTTCCCTGGGATCCCATCACCACATCCTGACTTGGTGACAATGGGATCAAATTGAAAGTATACCCTACCGAACAGTTTTTTTTAATCGGTCATCAGTTAGCGGAGAAATCGGTGAAATCCTTTTTTGAAGTCGGTTAACAAGGAACAACTGCCAACGCAAAACTTTTCGCAAGACCTTTAGTATTTGTAAAAAAAAAACCGGATTGAATTGAGAACATTCCTCCTTTTTTGAAGTCGGTTAATAAAACAAATACCTATGTTATGACATACCTTACTAATTTACACCTATTCGTGAAAAGTTAGATAGATAAAAGCTCTTTATTGTATACACTATAAATAACAATCACATACAAAATTATATAGAGAAACTTACAAGCTAAAAAAGCGTACTTCAATTCTTAAGAATTACTTAATTTTGCATTTACAGTGGATTAGATAACTGTTATTATAACGCGTAATAGAAAGTTTGTCACATTGTTCATGTGACAAGTTCGCATTAACCCGCCAATGGTGTTTTGGTTAAGCTGCGATTCACATGTCTGTACATGTAGGTAAGTGTATGAGTTGTGTAATAATACTTAAATAATAGCTACATTAACATTGGTTCACAATAGAGCGGCACAATGTTACCAGGTGAATTGCAGCAGCTTGTCGTGGAATTTTAAAGCAATGTCAAAGATACAATTATTTCTGTGGGCTGACACGCAAAGGTCGTTAAGATTTTTTTTCCACTCAAATGGCCAGCGTTTTTTTTCTTCTTCATATTAGTTTAGCGTCACAGTTCGCGTTTCTCTTATCTCTAAGTAACGACCTGCAAATCACGGCCGCGCTTTAGCGTCATGATTTTGGTCTCAAAGGGATGCTAGATAAGAAATATCATGTTTTAACATGGATAGAACAAAATAGGTATATAGTATCATGAGTATAAGTAGTATATATATTTTTATTTATTGTATTTATTTATAATAGTTATTTGTGTTTGTTATTTGCTTAAGTATTTACTTGGAATCATTTTAGTTAAGGCCACTTTTTATTGCTGTAATTACTTTCCGTGCATGCCTGGAAGAGATCGCTTTAAGCAATAAGGCCGCCTATTAAAATACCTAGATAATATTTTCATTGTAATGTATGTTTTTCTCGTTTGTCTGGTCTTTTAATAAAGTTATCTTATGTCATCTTATCTTATCTTATAGAATACACGGATAGGAGAGTGATGGGAGCAGAATCAATATCGATAACTCGAAAATTAGGCTATAGGTATTTCGAGTTTATTCATCATCATTATCATTTCAGCCTATCATGTTCCCCCTAATAGGACACAGGCCTTCTCTCAGAGAGAGATGATGGTCCCTAATCCACCATGCTGGCCCAGTGCAAGTTGGTGAATGTCATATTATGCCTTTGAACTTTTAAGGTTCCTGGATGTACCGGTTTCCTCAAGATGTTTTCTTTCATCGTTTCAAGTTTATTCGACAAGAATAATTTATTTCTTGTAACTGTCAATTATCTGATAGTAGTAGTATAATTCATTCCAATTTACAAAGTAAACTATGAATTGCTAACTGAATAGTTAAGCGCTGTCCCCTTCGCTGAAATATCAAACGCAAAGTACAAGACAGATGGCCGTGCTCGGCTCGAGATTAGCAATTCATGCAAATCAATTCTAAATGTACACAAAAACTACATAGAACCGTATTTTATACTAACAATAGCTGGTATTTAAATCAACATGTCCAATTTGTATTGATTTACAGAGGAGTTCGAATGTATCGTTTTTGAAATTAGCAGAAAACGTCCCGTTTTTCAGTTAAATTATGTTATCAGTGTTGATTATAGAGCAATTGAAATGATCTCGTAACACTAGATTTTGGGCACATTTTGAAACTGTATCATTATAAACCGACTTCAAAAATATATGAAAAACGTAATAAGTGCCTATAAAATTTGAGGGTTGCCCACGATTTCCCTGGGATCCCATCATCAGACCCTGACTTCGTGATAATTGCACCCAAATTGGAAGTGTACTCTACCGAACAAAAGTTACTGTTATTTTTTTATCAGACAATAGTTGGCGGAGAAATCGATGAACATACATAAAAATAAATATATAGAGTGGAACATATCTGGGACAGGACATTGACGGAGTAACATGGTAACAAGAAAAAAATCACTTGTTACCATTTCACTCCATCAAATTAAAAGATATCGAAACGAAACATTTTTTCTTTATAATGTTATGATAGTCAGCAAAGCCTGAGTGTGTCACTTTTTGTAAATTCACACTCAGTAATTTTATATCGTCAATAATGTACAAATGTGCGAGCGAGAAAGCTGCAGACGAATAGAGGCCCCTTGTGGTGATTTTGATGAACTGAATTCAAATTCAAATTAACATTTCAATTAATTAACTGAAACAGCTGATAAGTTAAACATTGTCATCGATCACACCAATTAGCAACCACGCGTTTTGCCTTTTAATTAATCTGATTAAACGCCTTGTTAGAGATGTGAAGCAATTAAAAACATACCTCTTATTATTTTAAATGCACATTTGGACCAAATTTTGTAATCAGTAATTGGTAAATGTAGGGCACTTTTGTATTATATTTCGTTATGTTTTTGTAATAAAATGTACAAAGTAATGTTTGATGGGCTTCCTTTAAAAAATAAAATATTAAGTTTAATTACAGAACAAGATAATAATGTATGTTAAAACGTAGTTATCAATTTGAAGTCTTAATAAATAAAAGAAAGTATAACCTTTTTTGTTTTTTGTTTTTTTAGTATCTGGGACATTATTGCACACATGGGCATCTGACCCCAAACTAAGCAAAGCTTGTAATATGACAGCCAGATACTGATATACATAATATATATATTTTTTAAATACATACTTAAATAGATATTAACACCCAGACATAGAAAAAACACAAATGTTCATCACACAAATGTTTGTCCGAATTGTTAATAATTTGGATAAAAAGAAAAAAAAAACTGATAAAGGTATTATAAAAAATATAGAAGAAATTTAAACCTTGTTAAAAAAAATGGGTTGAACGCGTAGAGGGGCTGAAGAAAAATAACAATTTATAGGCAGAATGATTGATTGGGTAGTTTATAGAACCAGTTTTTACGTTTCTTAAAACAAAAACATAATGGTTTCATTAGTGATCATTTTAGTTTGGTTGCGTTTGCCTGTCAACAGCTTTTTAAAGCAATATACAATAGTTTTTTGTTATCAACAGAATAGGTGCCTATATTCTATTGTTATTATCTAAAAAAAGTTAGTAAAAATCGACTTTTTTAGATACATTGAAATGAAAAGAGTCAGTGGTCTCTAGAAATTTTAGTTTAGTAAATGTTTACAAAGAAAATTGACACTAATACACACAGACAGATGAAGCTTTTCGTTTCCTTCAATATATTTTACTCGAAATGCAATTGAGTTAATATCTTATCAATCAATTCAATCCTAGTGGGCAGGTTCTTTGTAGAAAATATGAGGCATAGTCTTTCGAAACCAATTCAATGACTATTGACACTATTCGTGACACTTCAGTATTACAAAGTTCGTCTACTCAATAGGCTGTTTAAAGATCGAGTCACTGATCAGCATTTATGACAAGGGCGTTGCCGACATCCGTCTACTGCGTTTGTTTGCGATTTTAAATCGATTAGATTCGCTTTTAAAATTGTCATACAACCAAAGGTTTCAATAGCACGACGTGTCGCAACGATTTAAGCTTTAACACCCGCGACAAAGTTGCTAAATTCCTTCCAACAAAAGTAATATGGAATGCAATTGTCGTGAACTAAGGCGGTACCTTACGTTCACGCCACATGGCCTTGTTTGAATGAGGTGCACCTTTAATGGTCCGGAAATTATAACGCTTTTATAATAAAGTAGATTCAGGGTAATATAATTTTAGTTTTTGCGGTTTTTGAAGTCGTTCGCGCCGCACCGGTATCGGATTGGCCGTCGGTGTCACAACTCGCAAAACATATTTGTGTGGTCTGCACGCGTTCCCAGTATAAACCGCATTTTATTTCTTAAATAGTAAAGTTAAAAACTAACAATCAGACCCTGTATGTGAATATTATTTACGGCCTCATAGATACCTGTATTATTTACCTATTCTAACAGTTACCTATTTGTTCTGTCTATTTATCTAACAGATTGTATAAATAAATATTTGCAATGAAATATACAACAAAAACGGAATTATTTAATGAATGGAATCAAAATAAAATACAGTATGCGGCGTGTTTTAGTTCAATTTACGACTGCTAACGAACTTAATCTATATCTTGTTAATTAATATCTAGTTTCCGAATTCGATTCACGCGTTCCGCTTTTTACAGTGCAGTTTTGTCCGAACGTTAATTCATAAGTGCGTAAAACCAGTCAGAGTTATTTCTCAACCTTGTCACCGGTGCTCTAGTGCGCCCGCGCAAACCCGTTGCACCACTCATTGCACTCTACTGCACCAGTTTGGCGAAAGTAAAAGTCACTGAGAACACTCGTTCTTGAACTGCAAATGCAACTTGCCACACTTTTTTATCGCAAGTTCGCGACAGGAAGGGTGTTAGTCGAATTCGAAGTATGAAAGCTAGGTGATTGATTTAGTACGAGACACACGACAGCGAACTTGCAATAGCTTTCGTGGTCCGGCGCAAGTTACCTAGACTTTTCCTTTGATGGAAAATAAAAAGCGACAAGACCGGTCAATTAGACACTTTCGTACTCTAATCATCGCTGGAGGGAGCGATTCATTGACATGAACAGGTTAATTAGCGTGTACGCGGGATTGATATCTTGTCTAGATATACTGGAGTTACCATATTTTCCTCAACTTATTTGATCCCACAGATAATTCATATAAAAGTTGTGATTCGTTTCAACAGTGACAACAGTGTGTTAATTTTATTTAGTTAGAATAATAAAGAAACGAGGAAACTAGGTGCAGCAGGATGACCTCCAGCAAAGAAAGATGATGAGACATCGTGAAACGCCTTCTATCTGCTCTGTTAAGAGCGAAACGAAACGAAGGAATGAAATAAAAGGTATACCCACAGAATTAAAAGTAAGGTACAGCGCCAAAATACCAAAAATAATTTCATTTTAAAAGGTTACATTTATTCACAAACTTGTATTACGAAATCTTTGAAAATGTCGGTTCAAAAACTTTCACAAAACATGCTCAGGTAATTGGATCGACCGAAATCCTTGCGACTCATTGATGATGTAAAAGGATGCCATAAAATCCAAATATAAATATTTTTATAAAGAAAATAATTTTTTTTATATGTTTTAGTCAACTTTGTACAAGAAGAATGAAAAATAACGTAATGTCGTTTATAGTTTGAGTTTTTTTTTTGTAAGAGCTAATACGGGTGGTCCGTATGCTGTAATAACGTATGTGTAAAATCAAACCTTTTATTAAGTTAAATTAGTCAAATCGCATACTCTGATAAAACAAAACGGTAATTAAGAAGATATTTATTTTTTATTTATATTACACGGGAATTACTCACTTAAGATTAGACCGGATACTCCGACAATAGTTTCACCCCCATACGGCGGTCTTTATCAAGGTGAATGCGCGCGCGCGGCTGCGTCTCGCTTTGCACAATGTGTGAAAACCACGTCAGTTTCCATAATAAAATATTTATTTTTCTTATCTATTCATGAAATGTGTTATTTTGTACAAATAAAACGACGTACTCGTACATTTTATTATTCTTCTTTTTATTTCTATTAATATAAACTAGAAATTAAAATAAGAACGGTTAGTGACGTAGATAGATATATCAACGAACAAGGAGAGCTTTTAAGCCCTTCTTTTCATTAATATTCACTAGATTCAGTAACAAAACGTAACTGAGTAAAGCCCAAAAGGAAACGTATGCCTTTTTTTGGACCTTAGATTTAGTTGTATTTGTGGCGTCATCTATCGAATCAGCAGAAACTATTTCAAGTCAATGGAGCATTCATGCGAGAAACTCGAGAGCATAGTTGCAAGTAATCCGGCGAATGTCAACCAGCTGTGCGTATACTTAGGTATTAGGTAAATACTGAGGGTAAATACTATAGTCATGAGAACTATGCGCCCCACTCTTGTCAACAGCTGGTCTAGATATTGTAAACAACTAGATCGGGACCAATAAATTCCGAATCACATTACTGAATCGAATTTATTGCCATTTCAGTATTAAACTCGACCAATGGCGAAACGCTTGAATAAGTATTACTCACAAGTTTTTAAGTACGCCCAAATTCGGAGCTGGTTGGGAAAGAAAATATCAGTTTTTCGCTAATTACTTGACGTGTATGTAGGTAGCAGAAAAGTTCAAATCCAAGAATTGTTTTTTTATTTCAGCTGTTAGTGTTACCGTTTTGAACTGTTGTAGTGAATAAAAGGCCACTGTTCATGGTGTCGTCTTGTTCGCTTACCTGAAAAGAAGCACAAATATTATTACTCAAAGCAAGGAATCTATTAATCAAACGTTGTTTTTGCGACGTTGTTTCTAATTTCTGGCTATTATCTTGTCTGGTTACAACATGATGACAGCAAACACTAATTGAGAATTTGAAATTAGTAGTGAATATTGATTGTACTTTACTTTCTGTCAATTCTATAACTTCTTAAAAATAAATTATGATAAGCCGTTCACGTATTTTGCCGGAAAACTTAACAGCATCTGTAATAAAACTTCTACAATTAGCTCACTAACCATTATAACCTCAGACGAGACAAACAAGGGAGATATGGTAAGGACGCGTGGTGGGTGCAAATGCATCAGGTCTAATCAGGGTTGATGCCTTTTTTCATACTCACCCTGCAGATTTTTGCATGTGGACTGAATATTTCATTGGTGTCACTGCAAGTTTCTTAGCGTGCGTGAAAAATTATTAAGTATGCCTTACTTATAGTGTCCACGTTAAGCGGTTTAGCGGTATAGTGAAAAAAGTGGGTAAAACATGGACATTTCAACACGAAAGATAATATTGTACAAAACTTTTGCTCTGCCTTGTATGTCTGACCTAAGATTATAACCGTAAAAAATCTCAAATTTCTTGGTTTTGATTGAGCGTTCAGCCTCGTAGGTTAAGATGTATACGTAACATTTGGCATTTCAGAATAGAGGTCATTGCCACGGCCACTGGACTGCACTTGACCTGACGGTGAACTACCGATGCGTAGGAAGTCGAGCCATCGATCGTGATTCTTGAACAATCAATCATCGTTCTGATTGCTCTGAGAATCGATAAAAACACAGCAGGCGCATCACTTTCAGAAATATTTCCATAATAATTTATTTAGAAAATAAAAATAATATTGAAAAATACCATTATACATGGCACTAACCAGCTTGTATCTACAAGCGCGCGTTTGTTCTTACTCGATTATTAAAATGTCAGTCAGGTCTCTGCTATGTTAACCCATAAATAAATAAGCTCTGAACTTAAAACTAAGGGGAAAATAACCATAAATAAACTGCATTCAAAAGTCCTTGCACTATGCTTGCTTGTGTTTTTACCTACTTTCTCTTCGCAAATTGATTCATCGCTTCCTTGTCGCCTAAAATACGAAATTTCACAAACGAGTTAAAAAACTTAGTCACGGATACGGCAGCGCTAGATTTTAAGAGCACACAATACGCTAAGCTTAGTTAAGTATTTTCGTATTGTATTTAAGATTTTATTGGTAAAATTATCTTCGTGGTCAATCTGGTAAAATAATTCAATAACAAATAATTTATTTAAACATATTTCCGTCGTTAACATCTAAAACAACTTAATCAAACCGCTACTGCATTATTAATTAGGATCAGTAAATGTTCACATAATAGGGTCGTTCTTTGCCAAGGTGCTAATACATGCCATATTCATTGGAATAGTGACAAGCCTAAGAGCTTTTAGGTCACCAAAGGTCTCTGATATGTCATGCGGTTGTTGTCTAAATCAAACAAACGAAGCCTAAATTAGCTATTTGACTGGTGTTTAATTTATTACAGATTAGAACAGGCTTAGCGAAGGATATAATTAAAAACTTTACGGAAAGGGACGTAGCATCCCCTCTCAATCCCCATCAAAGACTTGATACGGTTCAATTTTTTTTTTTAAATATATTATGCCAATTTAAATAACTTTTTTCAACATATACTTGACGTCATAACTTATTATAGTGCAATCTCTGTTTAGCACGTAATGAAAATACTTATGTGTATATTTATTTATTTTATTTTTGAAGAAATTTTAAATGTGTTTTCTTCGATCTATTTATGATCAGTTTTTAAGGAGTTATTAAAAATTACTAGCGCTATTTAAAGTGCAACGTCGCAACGAATGTGGAAACGATGTGCTTCCGAGATTTTAAGCCTCCGCCGCAACTTGACTGTTCAAATTTTAGTAAATGAGGTACTTTTTTGAACTTAGAGTAAACCGGATAGAGTTGACTTTTCCACATCCACTTGTATACGCCATCGTCTCAACTCTCAAGTGGGTTTTGGTCCTAATTTGTCCGTTCATAGCTCAATTTCGATAATCAGATAGAATTATCTACTTGAGCTACGCTACGACCGCTTAGCAACTAAGCAGGTGCATTTTCCAGTTAATACAAATGATAAGCTCAATGAAGCATCAACGCGAGGAAAGGGAAATCTGACCAAGTCTCGGTTGGTCTAAGTCTTTAGAGAAAGTTTAAAATTATACGTCGCGGGTAAACTGGTAACACTGACGTGACAGCGGATGACCAGGCCCCCGGTTTTCATACGGCAATGCTTAGAGGGATGGGACGGCATTTATTGACACCTCAAGTCTATCAGTGACACCATCGTAGTTTGATATTGAATCAAACAACAATGAAAATTTTAATTGAAGTCGCTGACGCGTTTGATTACGTACTTCTGATGTCATTCGTTTTGAAATTTTGATGATGCACAAATAATAAAAATAATGTGTATGTATAAAGAATCAGAGTCTTTCAGAAATCTTTGATAGAAGGTAATCCAAAAAGTTATACGTCTAAGTTAATTGGGTTAGCAGTTTTGGTAACTCAAAGAGGTTGTAGGTAAGTACCACAAAAATGTTAATCCCACAATTTAAAATAAAAAACATTCTACAGTCTAACCGTAAGCATTTATTACCTTGATATTGAAGCTTAAATGAGTATACGAAAGCGAACACAGCACAGTATTATATAACTGAATGGTTAGGTCCGGTGTGCCACACATTATGTCATTTGGAACTCACAAATAAGGCGTTATAAACGAACTGTTTATACTAATTATATAATTTTTTGTTAGTAGTTATTATTTTAATTGATGAATATTAACTAATCGATGTCATTTAATTCTGTTATCACGACTACGAGCTATTTATAAGGTTACAGGGTACTAAGCGAAAAGGAAGTAATTTTACACATAATTTTAAATTACTTTAAAACAGGACCAACCCTGAAAAAGCGAAAAACTGCTGTTCAATATAAAAATTATGCCATTCACGCTCAGCAAAAGGTATGATCAGATTTTTTTATCGCAATTTTATTTTTAGTCTCATTATAGTAAAAATTCATAATGATGAGTAAAATGACCACATTTCGGCTTTATACCATCGTTCCGTATGACCCTGTATAAAACAGCGTGCACCAATTATACTAATTTGGTAGGACACAGTAAAACCAAATTAATGTTGAATATTAGAGTATTCCGTTATAACTGCAAATATCAGACCAAGACACGTCAAAATACACTAGCAGTAAGATTATATCAATCAAATAGGCTTGCTGATAAACAAATTGGATTACTTTATGATGTAACGTTTGCCTAACCGCATTCTTCAGATTTGAATGGTAGGTGATGTAACATCTCCAAAACTATTTCTTTGTTTGGACTTGATTTAAAACAGGTAATTATATAGGCTGAAATTTTTAATAGCGTAAAACAGACACAATTTGTTTTTAAAAGCTTTTGCATGTGCAACGCTCAAAAGAATTAGCTATTTGCGTGTCCTAAGACCGATAGATTAATAAGCGACTAGACGTTTGTTTTTACACCCGTTTAAATTCTTTTGAAATAGTAATTTATTACACCTTACAGATGAATGTTGTCATTATGACAGACAAAGAAGAAAACATCATGTTTTGTGGTTCATTCGCGGGTCATTAAATAGCTTTGTTCATTAGATTCAGTGTTCCGACAAGTCTTTGGTTCCGACAGTTGTACTTGAGCGTCTATTGGATGTGTCAGCATTTTGACCACATCATTGTTGTGACATTATAAATGACATTGTTATTGGCTTGTTGTCTTTATTATTTTCAATGTCTACATCGTTACTGGCAACATTGTGAAGAAAATGTAGACAAGATAAATAACAGATTTTTGTTTGACATACTCACAAGATTGCTACAGCAAGGAAATTGGACCAACAAGGATGTAATTAAAAATTAAATCCCACCACACTTGAATTCACGTCTAATAGACAATACCATCTTGCCGTCCTTGCTCTTCGGCTATCAAACTTGAGCATTAGCAAAACAGCTGAATTTCAAAGTGCACCGGAGCATTCGATGCGAGGTTCGCACCCTTCTCGCACCTCAGAAATATAGCATAAGACTAAAGTCATAGACGCAGTGTGAAGGCTCAAGTCGAAGTGATCTGGCTATGTAACAACAGCGAGTAGATGGAGAGAACGTATCGTTACCTGGCATCCTAGAGATACTACACGGAACAAGAGACAACATCGGAGAAGATAGTGCGTGACGTCGGTCTTTGAGGTAGCTGGTCCAACGGATCCTTCTAGCGCAAGATCGTATTTTATTGAACAAATGCCTTCACCCAGATTTGGCTGCACTAAATAAACCAACATTAGTTCACCAATGTCGTGAACTTCTAATAATACGTTATATCATATCAAGTGTATAATATTTATTAATCGGGACAAATAAAGCCTTTTTTATTTCGTTTATGGTTACGAAAATAGCAAGGCTTTGTTACCAAAGTAGGAATATAACAAGTAGTGATATTTTAGTGTTGAAAATCTCCCACAGTCTACTGGTTCTAAAAGTTAGTCAGCGTCAAAAAATGGTAGCCCAGTTTTGAGCTATTGTCCATTCATTCAGAAGCCATGAATGCGTGGTGATAATTACCACTAGCTTACGTTACACATGTTGGCCACATTGTTTGTTTTAGCCAAGATTAATGGTTGCATTTAGAAAGTTTAATGTCAGATGTACTTAGAGGCATTGATCTAAGAACCATTTCGTTTTGAAACGCAGTGCCTGCGTAGACGCTTTTATGTACATATTTTGCTAAAAGTATTTTTTTAATGGTGTTTCAGTTTGAATAGGCTTCTTGACCACTTTCTAGTCGAATGAGTAGTGATGAGCCGGTTAGTTACACCTATTGCATTCTAGCTTAGAAATTTAATGAGCAGCCAAACGAGAACCATTCAATCCATTAGGTTTTTATTTTTGTATTCGTGCTCTCCAAATCGTATTCGTTTTCTTTTTTTAGGGCGTAACTTTTTGAATATAGGTAGAAATGTATGTTACAAGGAATGTAAAACAGTTTTGTGATGTAGTAGTCGTGGCTATATAACTAGCAGTTGCCTGCGATTTCCTATGCGTAGATTTTCATATAAACTTTCAACCTCCTCTTGCTCCTCTCAATTCGGCCCTTTCGCAAAATATTTTTAGTGAATATCTGCACTCTATAAGGAATCTAGCTGCCAAATTTTAGCTTTGTTGGTCAAGTAGTTTTCGATATTTCGTGATGAGTCAGTGACTGAGTGATAAAGGGAGTGGTATCTTGCTTTTATATTTATCTAAATAGATGAGTTAGTTAAGATTACATTAGAGATATTGCATCCTTGATAGAGAGCTAGGAAGGAGCTCACCTCTTTTTCAAAAGTTAACCGAGCGCCTGATTGGTGCGACGCGTGACCAAAATTCTTGCATTTATAAGGCTCAAACGTATAACCATTGCCATTCAACATGGTAATGCCGTCAGCATGCTGGCCGCTGGGTACGCTGCCAACTGTTACTGGGCTTGGCATTTCAATTATCTTTAGACCTTTAAGGCTCTAATCCAACTGTATTTGGCCCTACTAGGCTAAGTAGTTTCGGTATTTAGATATAAACTTTATTATTCACACTAGAAATAAAAGTTACAGATAATTAAACTCAAGAGCTAGTGCCACAAGAGGCGAACTTATCGCTAAAAGCGATCTCTTTAGTGAAAAGCGTTTCTAATTAAAGTGTTTTATGTTTTGCAAAGTTCGTTAAAATAAATATGTACATTGTAAAAAACAAGACTCCATTTTTACCCAAATTTTTTCATGTTAATAATTTTTACACACTTCATATTTCTGTCAGTCGCTGAAACATGTTACACGAGAATTTCCACCAATCTGTTATTAGACTTTTATGAACTACATTTTTCGTTTCGATGCAATGCACGGTTCATTAAGCACAGGAATTAAAAAAAAAGTTACCAACTGGTGGACCTAGTTAGGCCAGTATAATAATCATGGGTATACCTGCACTTTGGTTAAATAATATGTTGGCCAGTAAACGTCCGCTGCTGAACACTGAACACTGCTGCACAGGTCTCGGTCTACGATGGAATACGCTTGCCTAGAAGAAACCGATTCACTCGTGACTTTTTATCATAAGCACTTTAAAAAAATGGCTAGCAAAAGAACCAAGAAAAAAGTCATTTAAATGACCCGCTATGCGTTAATTTATTTTGAAAGTAGACATTTCACTACGCACAGCAAATTTTTTTAAAATACGCAACTAGTATGAACTAGTATAAAAATAGCAAAACCGTTCCTATGTTACAACATACTATGGGTAGTATTGGAATGCAAAACGACAGAATAGAGAGCTTTTGGCTATTCAATTTCGGAATAAAAAGAAACAGACGGGTGTGTTCAGAATTCGTGATCGAAAGGAAAGTGAAAAGATTAAATTCATCGATTCTAGTAATAGTAACAGTCACATGACTTTTTTAGACATTGTTTTATAGATTTGTATATTTGGTAACGTAGATGAATGAGAATGAAAGTATAAGCGCAGGTGAATACAAAAAACTCAGAATGTTGGATTGACAAATAAACCCAGTCCAAGCATATAGTTTCTCTGACAGCTTTAATAATAATTTGTGGTTTTCTTTCTGCTTTTTACAATGTTATTGCAGCTGTCAGAAAAAAAATATGCTTGGATCGAGCATATATATATATCTACACTAATATTATAAAGAGGAAAGATTTGTACCTATTTTTGTATGTTTGTATGTTTGTAATGAATAGGCTCCGAAACTACTGAACCGATTTGAAAAATTCTTTCACTGTTGGGAAGCTACACTATCCCCGGGTGACATAGGCTATATTATATTTTGTAGCGAGGCCGAAGGCCGAGCTTACACTCGTGCGAAGCCGGGGCGGACGGCTAGTAGCATATATAGAGAATAATTGGGTAATCGGAAATGCGTGGTTAATGTGATGCCTTTATTAACCGCATAATAACACATTAGAATAAACACATTAGAATTTCCTAAGTTATATGAGTACGGTCATAATGGAAAATATTAATAATACTCGTAAACTATTATAATTACAAAAAGGCCAATTAATATTAATGCACAAAAACAGTTTATCTGTTAAGGCTTTAAGTGCCTATAGTTGTTTTAGCAGACCCCATCGATTTGATGGCGATTAAAAAACGAATCTACCCACACTTTTTACAAAAATATCACATAACACCAATATTATAAATGCGAAAGTTTGTGCATATTTTGTGTATGTCCGCACTCAACTCCATAAAAGCTAAACGTCTTTAAATGAAACTTGAAAAAAGTATATTTTTTATGTTTTGGGTGCTGTGTTTGCTTCACTTTCAATTGTTATGTGTTTGTGGGTAAGCCCAAACAATATTATTGTCACCCACCGTCATGTTGGAAAATAAAAAAATCGTTGTTTTCGATTATGTTTCACTAAGCAAAGCCTTCTGGCGTAATCAAAACCCAGCCGTATGGAAAGATCAATAGTTTCAATTGTTTATTCGGCAAATTGAACGAAATACTTCTGCCCTCTTTATAACAAATGCAGTACTTCGAAAATGGCGGTTTCGAGAAAAACGCGGAATACATATTTTTTGGATATATAAACAACATCTCTATGTTTTATAACTTTTTAAGTGTATATAAAGAACAAATCAAAACATTTTTTTTGTGCATAGATTATCCCATTGGGATACAATTTCTGACAAAAAAGTGACCCAAAAATGTCGATTAATGCAAGTGCAATTAGTAGGGCAGCCTTGTTACCATCTTAAGCTATTTATATTAATATGAGATCAAAAATTGTTGTAAGAGGTCATCACGGTAGTGGGCGAGGTGACCTACCATTTGATGTGCGATTTGTGTGCTCCGGTTCAAACCTTCTCAGACCTGGACAGCGTCGTCGTGCAACATTTAGAAGCCAGGCAATCCGACATAGCATAGCCAACACTTAACAAAGAAGCAGCTAAACAAGAATTAAGCAACAATCCAAATAGAAAACGAGAAACGAATTGTTCTATTTCATAACGCGTATGCAACACTATAATGGCAGGAGTGATCTCGCAAAAAGTTTATATTACCAACGTTAATGACCTATAGCCATCTGTGGTCATACCTAATGATCATAATATTCGCCTTGCATACGCTGAATCGTACGTGTTGGTACAAATTGTTGTTCATTATTTTTGATCAAAAACTATGTTATGACTTCTTGTGCACTACTTTTTGTCGACATCAATTACAATGTAAAAAAATAATCACACCAATATTTTAAATGCAAAAGTTTGTGCGTAAGTGTGTTTGTTTGTCTGCACTTAACACCGTTACAGCTGAACGGATTTATATGAAATTTATTATGGAAGTAGCTTGTACCTTTGTTTACCTAGGGCAAGTGCCTTTATTAACTAAACAAAATAAAAGCTAACACTCACACTACAAAAACAGATAGACCTAGATATATATAGACAATCCAAATGCTCAAGCCCACTATCAGTTGACAGCGTATCCAACATGCTGGCGGCATATTAAACACGCTGAATGCTTATACTTATACCTTGGATTAACTAACAAATTAAAAAAATACTGGTACACTACGTTTTTAATTTTTATTTGCTAATTATATAGTAAATAAATAGTGCAGTTCAAAACTATTAGTTTTAAACATAAGTTTTGTTTTGTGTAATAAAGAGGAAAACTGAAAATCTAAGGAAAGACATAGAGAAATGAAACTACCCCTGGGTACTGTAGAAAATTCCACGCAGAATGAAGATGCTTAAGATCAGTTTTCGGAGCTCATACTGTATTTGTAATTTTATTGTTCACAACCAATTTTCATGATATTTGCCGTTTTTTTTTATTTTAGCGCGATTCATGACAAAAAAATGTGAGAACATGCTCTAAAAAGTGTGTCTAGTTGATAACAAAAAGAAAGACAAGACTATATTATAAGCACCAAATTTATATGCCTTAATTTTATTACTTACGGTAAAAAAAAAACTTACGTAACGAGTAAGTATAACAGATGAGTAATTACATAACCCAAATCCCGTTATACAAGTCAATAACATTCTCATACATTTTAAATAATGTGTTTAGGCTTACTGACCTGTCTGAGACGAGTGTCATCATCAAACCGTAATAAAATCCAAAACCGGTAAATGTTGCCGTAAGTGATGTTGTGAGCCGAACAAATAAATTATAAAAAAATGAGCTATAACTTTACTTTTGGCAGTAGCCAGGGTAAATAGTTCTAGCAGTAAAAAAAACTAAAAATCATGCTATAAAATCGCTAATCCTGAAGATTCAGTTAAGGATAATGGGACAAACTATTTAAATTATTGTATTGTCATCGGTCCTTAATAAGTGTGCAAAGTTTTAAATAAATCCTTCGTTTTGAAAGTGGTGAAAATCACGTTCAAAGATTCCGTTACATAGATACATACCAAGCTAATAAAAGTGTGTTAAAAATAAATAGAGATGGGGACTGCCGACAGAAGTTATAGAGGTGCAAGTCGGTGACGCGAACCCATAAGTTTTTCCTCTACCAAAAATCGCTCAAAGCAGCTAAAGTTTTCACGTCAAAAAACAGTATTTTTCAAGGATTATGTTTCGCAAACGTACCTACACCTGAACAAAACTAATGTATCAAGTGTCACTTTCAAAGACCTAAACAATGAAAACTCACATGACGATGTAGTCAAATTTATTTTTTCATCCTTTCTCTGCATTAGTATGTGTCATTTACTTGTATTTATGATAATGTCAGCTGCTCAGTGTCATCCCTAAAGTTATAGGAAATATAAATCGAAATTTTAATGTTGGTGGCAATAGGTAAGTAACTACTGTTTTTTTATTTTATTTTAGTAATGTAGCTATCTATTATTTAATTAGGTTAATAACATAAAAACTACTGACATTGTTTAGACTGTCTAGTTTTTTATTAATAATATTTATTTATTATCTACTGCATTTTAGAGTCAGATGCAAAAAATAATAATTGTAAACTTACTTACTTACATACTTGGGTGGCGCAACGACTAAATAGGTTACATTGGGTCGTTATTATCCTCTAACAATAAATGTGGATTTGGTTTGTAATCATGACATGCATGAATCAAATACTGAACCAAACGACAACTTAAAGATAACAGATACTACGTTCCATGTCACACATTTCTTCTATGTAAATACATTTACATCTTTATGGCCAAGTATATGTCAGGAAAACGTATTATACTTAGACGTGACGGTTTCTTCGAATAATTTCACTTTTGTTGGTCAGTTACACAATAGTGATTCAATTTAAATAAATATTGCTTTTACGTTGCGTAATTTGAAGAAAATACTGTTTTTTATTTGATTTTAGTTTCTAATTAAATACATACCAGCCACGAGCAAGTTGTACGCCTGCTTTTACTTAAATTCTATCACATTTCAAAAACTCAGCGTCCAGCGAGATTGCTGCGAGGTATTTACTCTCATTATTTACACTCGGTCATATATTTATTAGCCCTAACAGCTGCAGTAGCTGGTAAAAATAATTCTTATCCGTTTTCTAGGTTTTTGTACGTAAAATTGTAGCTGGTAGCCAATATATTACAGTCAAATATAAAAGGAAATATTATATATATATATATATTTTATGACCTTGTTGGTAGGTTTGGAAGACAAAATATTACTGAGAGCGTACAAGTAGAGAGCGTGCGATTCCGATTCTCAACGACCGGTGAATTTTTGAACTGTGTATTAAGAAATAAGTAAATTCGACAACTATTTTTACTGTCATACCAGTAAAATTTACTCAACCTTACCTACCTGTTTAGGTTTAAGGTACGCGTCCACTGGGTCGGTATCAGAGAACGCAGCGTACTGATTTGTTGCTTTGTATTGATTTCTATGGTACTGCGTGCACTGTATCGGCAAATCTGCGCCATAGAAAAAAAAAGCAACAAATCAGTACGCTGCGTACGCGCCGATTCCGGCCCAGTGGAGGCGTACCTTTAAACCTACCCAATTTAAACAAATCTAGTTATCTATGTGTCCCTGGATTTCCTGTAATTATTAGCTTTTAATACTTAACACATATGTTGCAAATCTAAGTATCAACCTCTGAGTGCTTAAAGTGCTTATGCAAATCGGTAAAAATCAAGTCGATTTAAATATCGGTAAGTACAGGTTTATTTAATCACTTATGTCTACGAATTACCGGTTCATTTTTTATTGGTTGTGAATCAAATATTTACTGTTAATAATTACGTACCATTCAAACAAGTGATCTGATGATTATGAATAGATCTTCTTATGTTTATATAAAGGCTTTAAAAATATTAATGTTAATTTATATTCAAAGATACGCAACGCGTTGAGAGAGTGAGATCATAAACTCAAAACTCAAATAGGCTGTAATGTTTTGTAACTTCTCTTGAATTAGCATATTCGAAAAAATAATGTTTTCATAATCGTTTTGATTAGAAACGCGTAGAAATTAATATATTTATGAACCTATAGGAAGTGCCACTATTAAGAGGTCGTTTGTAAATGCTTATGTAAAGATTGCAGTTGTATGTATTCTACTATCAAGGCATCGAAGCAGCAGCTCAAACGCGTTTTATGAACTACTACGATCTGCGGTATCTACAAGTAATTCATATAGTTCTAAGGGGTGGTGGGATGGTATTGGTGAGAAGTTATATAAAGACGCAGAATCGCGTTCAAGAGAGCTGCCACTGAAGCAGGTTTTTTTTAAATTTCACTCACAAAAATGACAAAATGTCATCCGTTTTCTAACACCTTTACCCTTTCGCTAAAACGTCAGCGATGGTAAGGTTTCACAGAGAGGAGAGAACCTCCAACAGAGGCCTCTAAAATCGAGTTATACCTTTGAATTCACAGTACAGTAATAACAAGGCGCATCTATAATCTATACAAATAAATATAACTATACCTATATATTTTCCCGATTACCGGTATCGGTACAAACATGTCGATATTGGCATGCCTAACATTTAAACGATCGCTTATATTAGTCGTTCGCAAGAAAGATGCGCTTGAGACTAATTATTTGGAAAACGTAGAAAATCGGACATGACACGCGAACCGACCACCGAGACTCTCTCTCTGGTCAATCTCACTTTTTAATATGATTTATGGTACCGATTTTTCAATGTTTAAAATATCGAGGTGTGACTTGCAGATTGTAGGCGATTATGGTCTCGATTATGTATGAACATAGCGTGAGGCTCTGCTTCATTGGTTGTTAATTGGAGTTATTAAAGGTAGGAAAATCATATTCGTCTAATGATTTCTAACATTTTGTTGGTACATGCTATGAACTCTTCAGCTGGTAACAAACTATAATTGTCTACTTGAACTGAACCTTGTCTACAGTTTAAAAGAAAATTTACTGAAAAAAAAAATTTGTTACTCTTAAAGTTAGGTACTGCTGCTGGTAGTGATAAGTCCCGATTGATATTTAAAACAATAAGTTTTAGGTACAAAATTTTACTCTTTTGATTTATTCAACTCTTAGAGTTAAATAAATCTATATGAAATCCATACTTACTTTTTGTGAGGATAACAACTAATCGCCTAATTTTCACATAGTTTTGACCATTATGAGTTAATAGCATCTCTGATTATGTGAAACTAGTACCGCCCCGCTCTTTTGCCTGCGTGGAAATTGATTTGTCGCAAGTGGAGAACAATATTAGATCAAGTATATATACTTACATAAAAATATAGATTAGCCTATGTGTTATTCCAAGGCTCAAACTATGTACATCCACATTTCTTCAAAATCGGTTTTGCAGTTACGAAGATACGTGGTAACAAAAATTCACACACAATTTTTTTTTGCATTTATAATATTAGTAGAATAACAAAATATAACAAAAAAGTAAGATTTTGCTTCTCGAGTTTTATCTACACAAAATATAATGGACCATTCTAAGTCATCACTTACGAGTATATACTGATGTAATTATTTTATTATGATAAATTATGTTAAACAAAGTTTCTTGTCACAACGTCTAAAAATTAAAAATCAAACATTTCTAAGTTTCTTAGACACTTCTTTATTTATTTGTGTAAGAAAAGGAAATAGTTAATAGTTGTATTTGAATGGAAGGAAGTTGCAGGAGAGATTATGTCGCTCTGTAGAGACATGGTTATTAGCACCGGACGCCGGCCAAGGCGATACCAACGGCCCCACTTGAGAAACCAGGCGAAATAAAAACTAAAAGGTATCTGTTCACGTTTGCTACATACAATGTATTATTAAGCTAGAAAGTTGAGCGTAATAATGATGTGGTTAAAGGATATTACGGTATATAGAATTAAATGTCCCGCATTTGCGTTTTTGCTCCATAGCGGTTAATAAAAACGTGTTTTAGCATCTGATTTGGCCACATGTTGATAAAATTTAAGCTTCAACTAAGCGCCAAATTAAAATTTTTAGTAAAGTTTATCAGTAAGCTGTAAAGTTTATCAGTTTTACGTCGTATAAAATTACCTCAATATTTTAATTTGGTGCTTGGTTAAAGCATAATATAGGCAATTCTTGAGTCATATCTCTTCATATTCTATTAGCCACATTTAGTTATTAAAGTCTCTTGAGTTTGCCAATAAACTCTTAATCGATATAGGATGTCTGAGAATTATGGGAATTGAGAAATCGCTGCATTTCGACATGTTACGTGTAACCTTGCCTACATCGCCTACGCTCCTAATTAATGAGGTGGTTACATTTGGAACAACTCAAAAAATGCACCTTTAAACGAAATATACGAAGTCTGCAACTGCATTTCATCACTTAAGGTGATAGTTTCTTGTATGCGAGCGATTCTAGATATTATTCAACAGTTTTGTAGAGCAGCTCATTTTTTAGGCATCCGAATTTTTTAGGCACTGACTCAGGTCGCGCACACTGCACTATAAATTTTTTATCTTAGTCAAAATAATTCAAATAGAAATTATTCAAATTTTAGACTGAATTTATAAATGTGAATCACATCACTTTAATTATTGTTGACCTTTTTATGAGTAGTACTAACTTAATTTTGCTTCTTAAATGCTTTGGTGTCTCCTCTTAGTTTGGGGATGGCCACAGTGTAGGTAATGTCGTCATAAATCAAAGGTGTCTATACGTAAAGAGGGGATGATATTTTTTTTTTGCCATAGGTGGCAAACAAGCAGACGGTCCGCCTGTTGGTAAGCGATCATCGTCGTCTATGGATACCTGCAACACCAGTATCCCATATTATAGCTACTCGGATATGCCGGAGGAGAGAGCTCATTCCACAAATTGGTTGGTTTGGGTTTGGTTGGTTGGTTTGTTGGTTTGGTTATGTGGTTTATAACTGAACTGGTCTTTTAAAATTATATAGTGAGGTTTGGTACATCATTATTTGGTTAGATGTACCATTTGCAATGTTTGGTTTTAAATATTCGTTCACACAGATTGCAATGAAATAGAAATAAAATTGAATAGAATCATGTTCATGATCAACAACGAAACGTAGAGCAGAAGTCGAAACACAATTCCATTGTGATGTCAGATCGTGTTTTCTAACAAAGGTATTATACCTTTATATTTAAAGTCCGGATATGACTTTAACAATGTATTTTGTTGTATCATTCTGGCATTGAAAAAAATGTGACACTTTCAGAGTAGCTACTTATTCTACGATTACGAATTACGGAAAATTCTGGTAAAATTATTTATTTTACCTACAATGGAAAGAAGAAGTTATACAATAATATTCAATTGTGTGTGTGTGTATGTATGTGTATGCCGTGTTAAATATAAATCAGGGGGACATTTTTGCACACACGGTCATCTGACCCAAACTAAGCAAAGCTTGTAATATGGCTGCCAGAGACTGATATACGTACATATATATTTTTAAATACATACTTAAATAGATATTAACACCCAGATATAGAACAATTACGAATGTTCGTCACATAAATGTTTGCCCTAGGTGGGAATCGAACCCACCATATATCTGTTACCATATTTTTAAACGTTTTAATTGCTGGGGTATTTGATTAAAATCTATGCAGTGGATTTAAAATTATGAACTCTTTTATGAATTGTTTTTTTTATATACTTATTACAGACATACTATTTAAAAGTGGAAATTTTGTTAAAAGTTTTATTTAGTTTCACCTGCCCCGGCGTCTGTCTGTAATCAAATCTTGCAAGTAGAATTTGACCCAGTTCCCGGTGGTCGATTGAGCTGAAATTTGGCATATTGTCAGGTTCCGATGAGAATACAATATTATGGTAACAGCCAGCTGATTTGATGACGGTGACGGTGGACAACGGCACTCCTCGATGAATAATAGCAGACTGGTAGTAGTTTGGACTTATTTTGATCAGAACACCGTTCCGATTACAAATTTTATAAAAGCTTGGTTTGAAAAAGTTTTTTTCAGTAAAAACTTATTTTAATAGATTGATATGAAAACGGTATCTATGTTTTTGTTTGCTCTACGTCATTGTTTTACCTATAACGTGAATAAAAAGTGTTGTCAAGGTGAATAAACACGCGCCAAATTATATGATTCTCTAAAATTCGGCCAAGTAACGGTATCCCTGATGCATGCCGGCTGTTAGTAAAATTGAAATTTGTATCAACGGTATTTGAAGCTTATATAAATAAATGATACAATCAAAATTAATTAATAAATGTGTGTCAGTTGATAAATCAGGTAATAGCAGAGGAGTGGAACACCTTACCTATGAGGAAAATGTACAATCCGGGGTTGAAAAAAAAGGGAATAGGTTTTTCCTAGGCAGCATGCTACATGTCGACCACATTATCACTTCCCACCTGGTGAGATTATAATCAAACGCAAGCCTAGTCCGTTGCAAAATATAAAAAAATATATACTAATTTATAAACAAAAAAAAAACATTTGTTGAGTTAACATGGCAATATTGGTTGTTGCAGATAACAGACCATTTGCATTATTCATTTGATGTTATGAATGAAAACCACTTTTTAATTTGGTATTCACCCGAATTAAAAAAACCTGCAAGGATTTCTTTATAACAAAATATTATACTAATATTATGCGAAAGTTTGTGTGCATATAATATGTATGATTGTTCAAACTCAAATTTGTAACAACTGAACGGATTCAAATAGAAAAATTCGAAATTTAATTATTTAAATTGAAATTTGGTTATATGAGGATAGTTAACAAGCTAACAAACCTATGTGTGATTCCAGGGTACACACTGGATTCACACATAGGCTTATCCTGGAAAAGTCCATGGTTCCAGTAGGATATCGTGTGAAGCCGTGGGGCCCTGTTGGTATTAAACAAAAGCGCTTGATTGTGAAATATGTTTCAGGAGTTTTCATTCCTAACCCTCATTTGGAACACAAAGGACATCCTAGTAAGGAGTGCATAGGACTTTCGAGTCCATTCACAGATTTCAGTTATTCATAAGGCAGCTCAGTCTTAATATGGACAAGTGCTATTAAACTTAAGTAGCTTCATCATCACTTACCATCAAGGAAAGTGCGGAAGAAAAGTAACCTATTAGAAGTATATAGCGTACCAGTTCACTTTACCCAAATAAAGTTAATATCTGTTTTCAGTATAATTAAATACCTACTTACAAGATTTCGTGTCTGCAAAGATTTAAAAACGTTTAAGAGCCGTTTCACAAAATGCAATCGTTTCCAATCTTTTCCTCCATGAATTTTACGAAAAACTAATTTTGAAAATTGGATGTAATATTATATTGAGTTTTTTTCCAAAATTGTATGCCATTATTTTCAATAAAAATACATAGTTACCTATCTATTTATTACAGAAATTAAATTTTCTATAGTTTTCTATTTGGTATATAGAATCAGAACGCAAAAAATCCAGTTTTTTGTTGCTTTTCTTCGTCAAACAATTTTAGAGGGCTCTTGTCTATTAATAAATGAATTACAAAAAAATATTATGGTGTTAGGTATGAAAGCATATCAGAGTTAGTGCGATTTCTTTCAAGGCAAACGTGGATTTTTCCTGAACAATCGCTAAGTACAGGTTAAGGAAAATTTAATGGTGTCAAAGGAAATGCTGCAAGCAAATCGTGTAAAAAACGACATGAAAAAATGAAGGTGATGCGAAAATTAATTTCTACTCATCAACTTCTTATTTATTGACGCCATTTTAATAGGCCATTCGGAAATGCAATCAAACCTTTTTAATTTAATATGAATATATTTTTAAGAGTTAACATTTTAATTTTAACGTAACCTAAAACATTCGCTACAATTAGATAAAACATGTTTTCATGGACCTATTCATTAGTGCTTGCAATAAATAATATTTTGGTAAAGCGTGTTTTTACATTAAGATTAATTAAGATACATTTAGTATCCTATTATTTTTTATTACCACAAAAAAATAAAAAACATTTAAAACCTAATTATTATATTATCTACCTATGATACATTAAGTATGTGAAGAGCTAATTTCCCATGTTAGTAAAGAATGCACTGGTATTTAAATCCATGTGAACTTATGAATGAATGAACCAAAACATTGCGAAATATTGACGCTGCGTCCGCCTTGCGGTCTCACACGGCCGTTCATATTTCAATATAGATATAAGAATGTTAGCTTAATTTAAGGATAATATAATGTAAATACCTTTTTTTCTCTTAGGCACCACTCTCACACCCAACGCAAGTTCAGACACAAGGCACACGATTAGAGTCAATAAACAGTATCTTGCACTGCACCCCATTGTAACACTCAGTCTCCTGCTTCTTATATGAATATTAATAAAGGCGTCCAGTAACTTCTCATTTGCCCAATGGCACTATTTTGTTAATCTCATAAAACTCGCGTATTATTTCACTGTCGGAGCCGCGTCGGCGAGCGAGTGAACCGCTCGACTACCCTATATTTTGACTTATAGCAATTTGGCAGTGCGAATTCCACTTGTATATAAAACCTTTCGCCGGTTCTAGGCGGGCTGTTATTGGTTGTAATGCAGCGGTGCTTGGCGCGAAGGTGAAGGGAGCTGGAAGTGGCTTCCCCCCTCTAGTTAAGAGGGGCAAGCCAGGGTCGTCGAGCACTTTTGCTATCGTCAGCGTTGGCGTGCGATAGCTATCGTGCTATGTTAACAGTGCCGTTGCGCTCGAGTTACGTCATTCGCTCCGTAGCTCGATCGTCACGTAGCCTGAAACGCCTAATTACGATACGAAATGATATTAAAACTGAAAACTAGATAAATGCTCAACAATTGTAGGGAAAATAAACTAATATATTATCGAGAAATGCTACCGAAATAACTTTAAAAACCTTAAGCTAGTTGCAAAAATATTTTCTTAAATTTTTTGACAGAATTGGATCGATTACATCAGAAATTTTCAAGACGCATCAAATTATATCGTTGTTGCAGAACCCGCATTACAAGTACTCTTATGAGTTTCAACACTTTTTTAAGGTAATAAGTAAATTAAATTCAGAAAATATCATTCATTTTAAATGTATGGAAGTTACAGCGTCACAAAAAAAAATTAAGACAAAGTTTTCGACACGACTTCTCTCTAGGACCTCATTATGACTACTACACAGAATACTATTTTAACTACTCCTAGGTACGACTAGAGTTGTATTCCTAACAAATTTGCGAGCTTTCAATGTCAAGGCTTTTTATGTAAATTTCTTCGTAGATCATGATTGGATTTTAGTCACCAGGGACAATACAGGTGATCGTAAAGTTGAATGTTTATAACTACTCAAATAATAACATTTTAATGTAATGTAATTATATAATAATGATTTATTATAAAAATGCAGGGGCGGCTTTATGGCGAGCCGTCGGTGAGTGGCGCCACTGCGTACCCTGATTCCATGGGGCTTAATGAGACCCCGACCCCTGGCTTGCCTTAGCCGGCCGTCCGAGGGTGGAAACCGCAAGAGCTAAGAACCTAAGCTCCAGGGTGGAGGTGTTAAAGGGCATAACGCCGGGAGTAGCTCTTAGTGAAAGTGCAGCACACCTCTCTACACCCTAAGCCACCCACGCCGATGTTGCCCTTCTGGTGCCAAGATACGGCAGCTTTTATGGAGGGCCCATTCAGTGGGTGGCAAGTCATCACCTGCCTTAATATGTTTTGAGATGAGACAAGATAAGGCAGGTGCCGTTTCTCATCCTATAGATCTGTTTTCTTATTTACAAGTTGTTCACCTCAATAGCCCAGTTTATTTTTATCCTATACTGTATAATAGTTTCATATTCCTTTTTATACATATTCCATAATTGCATGTATTTTATATTCAACAGGGCCTCTTGGTGTTGGCTTCGGCTCCAACAATGCCTAGCAAATGTCCGGGCTAGACCCGAGAATGTAATGATATATTATAATATATTTTGAGATGAGACAGGATAAGGCAGGTGCCGTTTCTCATCCTATAGTTCTGGTTATCTTATCCACAAGTTGTTCACCTCAATAGCCCATCAGACTTTTATAACCTATATTTATTATTTTTATATTTTTTACCTATATTTAATAGTGCGCGATAAGCCCCGATAAATATGAAAACAAGACTTTTATAATCCTGTACTGTACAATAGTTTCATATGCCATATTATACACATTCCATAATTTTATTGTAATTTTATATTCAACAGGGCCTCTTGGTGTTGGCTTCGGCCTCACCAATGCCTCTCAAAGAACCGGGCTAGACTCGAGAATGTGTCTGAATAAAGTGACATAATTTATAAGTACAATGCATAAGCAGAAACAAAAAAAAATAAAAAAATTGTAGTTAATTCAGCCACTTTGCTTCGAAGTCGCGAAGCAATTACAATGTTACGTAAGGCCTGCTAAAATAATTGCCAAAATGGGCATTACACCAATTTTTATTTTATTACAAATTCTTAGCGTGAATTCCTTTTGGCGAACTTTTCTTTAATTATTATTAAAATGTTATTAAAATGTTGTCATATCATTATGATCCAAGAACGGTTGTTAAATAAACATTATATTTGCTCATTACGGGAATATAAGTACAATATAGGCAGGTAACACACCACGGCCGCAAAGCCGTAGCAGCGAAACCACTACTAAACTTGGTCCAAGCATTTATGTGCTTTGACAGCTGCAATAAAATTTTGAAAATTCGAATGTATTCCAAGAAATGTGATCACTTTGGCTTGGTTTTTGAACATAAGTTTGAAGCAGGTACCCGATAAACATCAGTGAATTATTAGAATAAAATGTATTACTTCAGCTCATTACAATGTTATTGCAACTGACATAACACAAAACTGCTTGGACTGAGAATAGTTTAAATGACAATTGTAAACTTGTAAAATTCAATTGTAAAATTGTCAATTGTGTCATAAGTACACAGTTCCATACAGTAGAAATTTCAAAATGTAAAAATACGTAAACGCGGTGCGTTGTTGAGTTATAATATATATTCAGAGCATTTCCCGGGAGTGTTATGTACCAGTGTCCTTCATCAGGCATAGAGGGAGGCCACCGAGAGGGTTTTTTGTAGGGTACAATTCTACCTAACCTGGCTGTCCAGGTGGGTAGAAAAAAAAGGTCACGGTTTCACTGCTATATATTATCTACCGTTCCACAGCGAAGCTTCGTACCTAAAAAAAATTTCCTCAGCGAAGGTGTACTTATGCTTACCTACCCACGTCAATCTGGATATTCAGTAAAGTGGTAAATACATACTTCTATTGCCATATTAAAGCAGTAAATTTCGATATTTTAGTTTCGAAACTTGATTAAAATTATTTCACTTGCTCTCCATTTTATCTACATACTTCTTGCTAACCCGCTAAGCAATGCCCGAGTATACTGCCTACTTATAGAAAGAGTAATTAGGTATTACATACACTCACCACAGTCATCACGGTTAGTTTACGATGCGGCTGATCGTAAACTACTTCATGATGTTACGGAGAATATGTGAATTAGGTAATATTTTACAACTAGAGAGTTTATAATCTGCATAATGTGAATTATGTGAAGACCAATTAGCACCGAAGCAACATTGTGCGGCGTTAACAAAGCATAAACAAATCAGGATATCAACTAGTCTACTATGGACGAAGTACACGTATTCGCTACGTAAAATCCATATCGAATTTCATACAAATTTTGAAGTTTGTATGGAATTCGACACGTACGAGTATTTTACGCAGAGACGATTCGTACTTCGCCCACTGATGATAGTTTAAATAATACCGCTAAGCCAAGGTAGAGTCTGTACGGAAAGAGAAGAGAGTGGTTGAATGGACAAATATCTCAATAAATAACACGCAAATTCACTCAACAAAATAACACGATGATAGGACAGGTCATAGAACAACTGAGTATGACATTTTTCAGATGGCAGAGGTTCAAAATATGTTCTCGTTCTCTTTTTGAACAGACTCTAAAACTTTGATAACAAGCTAACTAATACTAAAATTACTTAATCTATCTATATTAAACAAAAAAATATAAAGTTCAATTGTCCTTACACCATTGAAAGTCTAGAGACAAACCAAAAAATCCAAATGCTCAAACCCATTTCCAGTTGGCGACGTATAGCATCTTGGCGACATTACCACGTTTATTACCAACGTGGAAGTTGGTACTTTGACTTCTTTTTATAAGGTTGTATCATTGTTTTTAGGAGGATGTTTGTAAAGAAGTATGATCAATTTTAAAGATAGAAACGTGAAAATTGGCATTTACACACAAGATTTAACGTATTTTTATTTACAAAACACGTTAGATTCTAATATTAGTATGGATGACCGAGAAAATCTTAAAAAGATGGCTACAGAGAAGTTGCCGATGGGTAATCCCATCAGACAAACGGCTAGTTGATTTAACAAATCAATCAAAATGCTTTTGTTGTAATTAATTAACAATATTAGGTATGTCATGTGCAAGTATCAATAACTGTAGTCATAGTATATATACAAAACTAGTACAATACCATATCTCTTTATTAAACACCGAAAAAAATACATAAGAAACTTAAACTAACATCAAAAATAAATAAACGGCAGTCTTACTTAACGGCTGGGCAGCCTTATCGTCTAGAGCGATTTATTCCAGGCAACCTTTGGAAGTAGAAAGTAAAAAAATAACAATAGTATAATAACATATAGTGTAATGACGTAGAAAGAAAAAAATAACAATATTATAAGAGGTATTTTAATATTCTGTGACTATATATATATATATAAAAAAAAACTTTTCACAGAAAAACAATCTTATTCTAATTTTATAAACGCCGTCCTTGCCATTGATCGAATGGTGAAAAAGATAAAATTTTATTTTATAAAAGAAATACACACAAATGAAATGAAAAGAGAGATTACGAAGACGAGAAGACAGAGAGACAAAAAAAGAAAAGAGTGAAAGAATAAGGAAATTAAATAATTCTGAAATTAAGCTGTATCAAAGTGAATTCTTTCACTAAGAAGTTTGCAGAACATATTTGAAGAGCTCGATGTTGAAGATGACCAGGCCGTTGCCGGTCAAGATGAGTTCCTTTTGAGCTCGTGCTATCATGAACATTAGGGTTTTGGTGACGGAAGTGTCACCGACTTCCTCCCATGGAACGCAGTACAGAAGCCTTACGCCCAACTCTAAACACGGGCCCGAATAGGTGCAGTTTCCAAAATCACGCGACCACAAAACGTATCTCAGCGCGTTAAGGTTCGCGTATGCGTGATTTTGCAAATTGCACCGATTCAGGCCCGCGTTTAGAGTTGGGCGTAAGGCCCCTGTTCCGAACTCACTTCTCTCGCTACTCACGTCACCAAACTGAAGCATAACAACAGCTATAAAACTATGATAACTTTAAACGTAGTAAATGATTATAATACGATGCATAATCTCAATTATTTTACACGTAGATGAGTTGACAGCGCTTTTTATCGGTAACATAAAAAAACAATCACCAAAATCTAACTGCTCAATGATCACTTAAATGTAAAGCGTGGTTATTAAAAAAAACACGCATCTAGAGAACCTGCTGCTTTTTTTCGGTTAAAAATACAGGTAATCGTCCGGCATTTGCTTAGTCACGCACAACTGACAGTGTAGCAGTCAGATTTCACTAGTGTCAGTACAAGTACGCCGTTTATTAGTGCTATAGTGTTGGCGTATGAAGCGTCTAAAATGCCGTATTAGAATACGCAAAATTGGAGGTGGATATTTTTTTTTTAGGATTATGCCCCGCGTGTTCACTCGCGTGGTGTTGAAGAATTGTGATGTTGATGATAATAAAAAGTATTCTATTTGTTAATTCAGGACATTAGCTATGTACATTCCAAATTTCATCTAAATCCATTTAGCCGTTTCTGTGTGAAGGAGTAACAAACATACACACTCACACACATTCGCAAACTTTCGCATTTATAATATTAGTGTGATAATTCTCGCAGTTAAAAAACTAAATTTAAAATCGCTAATATTGAAGATCCTGTTAAGGATAATGGGACAAACTATTTAAATTATTGCATTGTCATCGGTCTTTGATAAGTGTGCAAAATTTCAATTTAATTCAACGTTTTGAAGTAAGTAGTTGAAAATCAAGTTCAAAGATTCCGTTACATACATATACCAAGTTAATAAAAAAGTGTTAAAAAGACACGAACATCTGAATTTCAAATACCAACAACGTGAAAAGTATAACAGCGAAAACAAAAAGCCTATGTACATTATATTGTATACCTATACTCGGTCCCTGCATTTATTTGCTCTGACAGCTGCAATAAAATTGTAAAGAAAGCTGATAGAAAACCAAGAATTCCGATTACTTTCGTTAGGTTTTTGAACGTACAACTGTACGTTTTACTGTATGAACGTTGACTGCACAAGTGTAGGAAGTACCGGATATAATTCAGTGAAATATGAAAAAAATGACTTTCAATGTCTTTTAATGTCAGCTACAATAACATTGTACCTGTCAACGCAAACAAACGAATGGAAATAGTGTAGTTGATGTTTAATACCTAATTTAGATATTTAACGGTTACCTTTGTCAAAGTACTGACATATTGACACGGTAGATAAATATACAAAACACCGGCTATCCCAAACATGGTGTATTTTACATCAATATGGCCAAGAAGGTAGATCTGATAAAGGTTGAAACATATCATGAACGAAATCAGGGATAAAACCAACAGCCACGAGCCATACAGATCTTGTATCTGAGCATGAAATCCCAAAGCAACTTGGTGGTCTTCTATGGCGTCTTTTAAAAGCTCTCTTAAGTTTCATCGAATTTCTGGCATCTTTGGAAGCTCAATCAACTTTGTGCATCATTAATTTAATTTCATGCGTAAATATGTCGTTGCTATACCTACAGAATTATCCGTCAAATCCACAGTAATTGGGCACGAGAGCGACGCATTGACCGCAGTTATATGCGAACATGCATTGAAAAAACGGCGTCTCGCTTTGTATGTCTTCTAAGAACATAGGATCCTGGTCATGTACCATAAGTTGCGTGTAGTCATTCGTCTGTATACTATTTATAGACATACCTACATATACCAGCGTAGATCGAAAATTGGGCACTTAAAACTAAAGGTATAAGCAACCACGACTTTTCACCAACTTTACCCTGTCGATTGTGTTCGTCATAAATTTCTTGGTAATCTTTATCCAAGTCGTTAGCTACCAAAATATATCTCATATTGTTATGTAATAAAGGAGCGAATTTATGTGTTGTGTAAATTACATAATAAGTTTTTATGATGAGAAGAACGACTGCCAATGTCATGTTACGAGCAAAGCTGCAAATATCCAGAGCGTATAGACATTTCAATATGTACGTGATAAACAAAAACAATTTCCCTCCATTTAATAAGACGATTATCGTTATGAAGATGGCCCTTTTAAATGCATTCGTTCTATTTGGATAAAGGAATCCAAAAACAAGCGCAAACGCGCATGGTGAATAAGTTTCTTCAAAATCATTGTATTTTTTTATCACTTCGAGGATTCTTTTGTAATTATTGATACGTGGCAACATTTCATAATTTCAAAAACGTGTGAATTTATTGGTAAGCTGTGTAGGTAAGCTAACTAGGCAAAAAAATGTAGGACAATTTGAAGCTAGGAAAGCACCACCTTTGTATATAATTTACGAGGTCTTTAACGAGTAATTTTCTTTTGTTTCACTCATTATTTTCAGTATTTTTTTTCGTTAGGGCCAGTTTTAGAAATGAAATCATGAATAATTTGTGTAGTGACTCTAGCATAAGATAGATTTGCCAAATACCTACTTCCGTTTCAATTTTATAAACTGTCCTTAAGCGATCAACACATAATTGTATCCGACTGGGCGCAATGTCACATATCATATTAGTACAGGCGTTTCAAATCCGCTCTGATTGATCGGGGTTTCATCGAAGACGTAAATAAACTAAATCCGTTATAGAGCATTGCATGTATACTTATGTTTCAAGATATAATACGTGGCTTTATGGTTTATGGCTAGTTCATAAAAGACTTTTTTTTTTAATTTCGCTAAAGTTTTAATTTCTATGATAATTTGATTTGGTTCTGGTTGTGTGGTGATGGAAGTTTTGGTTTAAATTGTAATAAAACTCATCTATACTAATATTATAAAGAGGAAAGATTTGATTGTTTGTTTGTTTGCATCGAATAGGCTCCGAAACTACTGAACCGATTTGAAAAATAACCTAACCGGCTATATTATATTTTGTAGCGAGGCCAAAGGCCGAGCTTACGCCCGTGCGAAGCCGGGATGGTCGACTAGTTCGAAATAATTTGCGTTTTTTGTTTTAATAGGTGCTAACTTAATTTCTGGTCAGGCGGAAGGCCGAATACTTGGAGAAGAATTTATAAATTTTTAGATCTCTATATTATGAAGATGTAGAAGGCCTAAGTTGTATTGAGTTGCATTTCATGCCCTTTGACCACACGATAATTAAAAGTTACCAATTTCATAACCGTTTATGGTTAAAGTTTTACGATTATTACAAACCGACAACTATAAATCTCTTCAACATCCGAAAATAATAAGAGCGTGTTAAACCAAGAGTCATGGTGTTGAAAATTATGCTAATTAGTTGAATTACCCTTGAAATGCCGACGGCTATGGATGCCTACTTACCTTAAAATACCCAACTCTGTCAATCAAGGCAGTGTAAGTTAGGAAAATTTAGGGTCGTCATAAATGACCATTCTCAGATCACGAATCTATAAAGTTTAGTAGCACAATCTACCTAAGGGACATTCAAGTATTAAATCTTCTAAGTCTGTGTGCTTCATCTTCGACCACATCGTCGCTTACCAACAGGCGAGTTGGTGGACAAAAGCGGACTTATTCGCGTTAAAAAAAATTGTCTACAGACCACCTTCTTTCCTTTTTTTTGTTCTATAACCTCGATGCTATTTATTATATCATTGTGCATGTTGATGATGCTTCGAATTCACATTATTTATAATTTTAATGTACTTATTTAATTTTCGGGTCTAGCCCAGACTTTTCTATATTATTATTCTTTAGTTATCTTTCGATTCTCGGGACCTTCATAGGGCATCAATAAGGCTAAAGCCAACGCTGAGGGCCTCTAAAATAAATAAATCTATGTGGATTGGGATGATGTTAGTACCTAATTTATGTTGTTGATTATATGCTAGCTATAGCTGATGTAAGTACATAAATAGACTATTGACGCTATGCGGTAATAAATAGAGTTTTTTTTTTTAATTTATAACAGTGGTTAATTGAGTTCATTAACTCAACGAGAACTGTTTTCTTGTCTATGTGTGTGTGTGATGTATGTTAGTAGTGGACAAAGCCTATCTATCATTCATAAAAAAAATCTTATCAATTACCTAGCCTACAAAGTACCACTTATAATCATCTTAGATAAAGTTTAGAGATGTAACTGCTCAAGCTAACAATCATTTTTTTCAAATGCTAGCGGCATTGCTACGTTGAATAACATTGCATATAAGTTAGTCCAAATAAACACCAGCATTTTAGTGACAATCTGGTATGAGGGATGTATTCGTTGATTTTCTTGGGTGAACGCTGATTTACGTTTCATTTACCTAAGTGCTTCCTCCAAGTTGCCTAACTGCAGTTCTCCGGAACTCTCGGCATGCGATCGCGTGCGACCATCCATCAACCGATACTCTGCATTTTGTCTTCAATCTACAAGTTATAGCAGCGATAGCGATTAGATTGAAGATTGCGCGATACTGCACATTGTCGACTAAATATAGTGAGACGGAATCATGATAATGTCATGTTCTCGTGTTGTTCTTGAATAATGGTCATTGACTAACTCTATCATCTTTTGGATATTTTTTTCATTTTCAGATTCACACTTGCCTAGAAGCCTATAGTAATCATCATTATCATCATTTCAGCCTATCATATTGTGGGAACATGATAGGCTGGGACTCAGACCTTCTCTCAGAGAGAGAAGATCCTAATCCACCATGCTGGCCCAGTGCATGTTGGCGATTGTCGTATTATATTCGGGGCATTGGAGTCAATTGAGAAGCGTGCCAAGAGGCTCATCAGCAACGAAGCCCTAGTTCAGACTAAGCTTCTTAGTCTCGAGCATCGGCGCAAAGTTGCTAGTCTATCGGTTTTTTATCGCATACATTTTGGAAAGTGCGCATCAGATCTGCATGATTTAATTCCCTCCTGCTCTTTTTTCTATCGGACTGCCAGAGCGGGCACGAAAAATCGACACCGCTTTATGGTTGACATTCCGAAAACCCGTACGAGCGCTTTGATTCCACTTTTATTGTGCGAACTGCTAGTATGTGGAATGCGCTGCCTGAATGGGTGTTCCCTGATAGTTACAATCTGGATGTTTTCAAGTCAAAAGTGAATCGGTTTCTTCTAGGCAAGCGTGATCCACCGTAGGCTGCATCGTCGCTTAACATCAGGCGAGTTGGCGGCCAAGCGCAAGCCTATTTTACAATAAAAAAATATCTTTAAACTTTAGTGGTTCTTGGACATACCGGTTTCCTCACAATGTTTTCTTCCACCGTTTTTGAGCTATGGCATCGAAACTGCACATACCTAATAGGCCATTAGAATTAGAAAACAAATCGGTTTTAATTGCTACAAAAGGTTTTATTGATTTAATGGCTTCATTTATAGCCCAATATAACCACTTAATTATAGATGGGTAAGTTTAGAAAATATTGCCAAAAACAGAAGTAAAAACGTTTTAATTTTTTCATGCATATGTAACATTTGTCCAACTTTGATGCGCACTAGTATAGGAACGGGTGGTCCAAAACATATGTTTCTGCCTCATTACTCTCATTACATATGCCTCATTCAATACAGAATTTAATGCTCTACAACTTTTACTAAAACTATGTTTCGATATTGTGAGTTCTTTGCGAGATATTATCGTAAAACCTCAAAAATACCCCTTCTACCCCTACAATTTTACCCCCCCACCACTTATGCACAACTCCGCCGAGGGGGACTAGGGTAGTCATATTGGGCTATAAATGGAGCCAATAAAACAATAAAGCCTTTTGTAGCAATTAAATCCAATTTGTCTAATTTTTTGGTTTAATTCTAATGGCCTATAATTTATTTAGGTACTTACTAGAAAGTTATTGGTGCAGAAAACTATAGTGTTTATTTTTGACTCCTTGGCCATGATCGAGGCAGAACGATCTTTAGAATTCATCATGGCTCAAATATTGCCAATTTGTCATTGGCTTGTAGATATACGTGTTATTTTAACAAGAATGTATTGTGCATTGTAGGTTTTTTGAGATCTTTTTTGAGTAGGTACTTATTGGTTTTCGATTATACTAAATTTGTCGATAAAAAGTTTACGACACCAACCATTCCAAAGCCCTTGGTCTTAAAACTTGGTGTCACCTAGTTTACTCGTGCTTACAGATATTTCGTAATCAAATTCCTGTTTTTGCAAGTGCTCCAGTTTTGCTTATGCACTTGTCGAAAGTGTGGAGTTTGCGATTCAAAAAACAAGACTTAACTACATTCACTTATGATACCTACCTGTTGTAAATGGACGATAATTACAAAAGATCACATCTGACTTGAACAAGGACGTAATCGGACGAAATAAAAATGTTATCATGTAATGGATTTTATTGATCCGGATGGGGCTAATTTCTTGTGACGTTATGGCACGCTGTGGTTGAAACTCGACACCTTGAGTTTCATAATGCTATGCATAACGTTCGCTACCTCGCTATCGGATAAGCATAACAACACCAATCATTCTGCAATTTGCCACTTTCAATGCAAATCTAATAATAACGATGGAAGATGATTACTTCTGCCTAATAAAGAAATAAAAACATTAACTGAAAAAGGAAATAATGTGCTATTGTGGAGCAGATGCAGGTGGACTCGTAAATTGCTCTACAATTTATCGCCTAATTAGCTTTAATGCGAACACTGTTCATCAATCATATCACACGCCTTTATATTTCTTTGGAATTGTGAAACATTACGAAAAATTCCTACACATCAATACTGAAGATACTCTCAAACAAAAGAAATGGGTAATTATACGAGAATTAAAATAATTACTAGCTAACTCGGCAAACGTTGTTCTGTCATCTAAATTAATACTTTACGGCCTATTATCATACCTACCAAATATACATAAAAATCGGTCGAGCCATTTTGGAGAAGTGCGACCACAAACACCGTGACACTAGATTTCTATATATAAGATTAGGGTTAAAATAACTAATAACATGCTTAATGTATGGGACTCGTTAAAAATCGTTTACTGTCTCTCGATAAATGATCTCGAACTCGAGGGGTTTACTAAGTCATTTAAACGTTTTTTCCATCACAGTGTACTTTCTGGCTCCATCATCAGACCAGCTAGATTAAAACCGGGTTCCAAGGTTCATTTATATTTCAGTTAGTTAAAAGAGAAACTAATGTATAGCATGTAAAAATAATAATGTATGCTATTTATTAATTTGAACCGGGAAGACCTCAGACTAGATATATAAGAGCGATATGTTTTTTAAAATTATCGTTCGTGTGCAAATGTCTCCCTGTTTCATCCGTTTTTTAACCGACTTCCAAAATAGAGGAGGTTATCAATTCGACCGTTTAAAAAAAATATTTTTACGTTAGAACTTTCGACTGGGTGAACCGATTTTGATGATTCTTTTTTTATTTGAAAGATAGTGCTTTCCCTTTGGTCCCATTTAAATTAGGTCCAGTTCTAATATGTTTTATTTTAAACAATCAAAAAAGTAATTTCCACACAAAAATATTTTAAGAGACATCTGTCGGAACACCTCAGTACTAAATCAGACATGCACTCTCTAAAATCGATAGTGCCTAATTAATGCACGCGCTATGGGATAGAGGGCGCATATATGGTCCAGTTCAGACATTTTTATGAAGTCGGTTTTTAATATTGATAATTGTTAACCAAAACTGTTCTTTCAGCACACTTACTCATTTTTATGGTTAGAAACTTGCAGCCACTCGTATTAATAAATTATAGTCCATGCAAAAAAGGGCAGTAAGGTCGTCTGCAGGGTGAGTTTAGCTTCAGGCAGCAGCCTGTTGTTTGTCTGATCTGAGGTATTACAAACGCAGGGTTATCTATCTATATATAAGATCAGGGAAAAAGTTTCTTCGTATTTTATAAACAAATTCAAGACATATTTTTTTTCAAGTTTAATTACATTTAATTATAATATATATGTGCCATTTTGTTCGATAACTTGTTGCCATCTTGTAGGTAGTGACATGATCCCGTTGCTGTAAAATTTTGGGACTTCTGATCAAAAAAATGCAACAAGTAGTTTTGACAGTCCTCTCTGGATGTTAATCTAACACTATCCAAAGAATTCTGAAGAGATCGAAACAGGTAGAAATCTGAGGGTGCAAGGTCAGGGCTATATGGTGGATGCATTAACACTTCCCAACCAAGCTCTCAAATTTTTTGCTGAGTGGCCAAAGATGTGTGCGGTCTGGCGTTATCATGATGAAAGACCACACTCTTTCTGTTGATCAATTCCGGCCGTTTTTTCTAAATTTCTTGTTTGAGTCTCATCTGCTGTTGGCAGTAGAGATCCGAATCGATGGTTTTGCCCGGCGGTAAAGCTCATAATGAACGATGCCCTGCCAATCCCACCATACACACAGTATCACCTTATTACGTGTTAATCCGGGTTTCGCTATAGTCTGTGGTGCTTCACTGCCCTTTGACCATGATCGTTTGCGCACATTCGTGTCGTAGGTGATCCGTTTTTCATCACCAGTGATCAATCTTTTCAAAAACGGTTCGGTTTCGTTACGTTTCAATAGAGAATCGCAAATGAGTACACGATTCATTTGGTTTCTTTCAGTGAGCTCGTGTGGCACCCAAATATCGAGATTTTTTGTACACCCAGTTTTTTTCAAATAGGTCAAAACATTTTTGTGGTCAATCCCCAGTTCTTCAGCTACGTCGTAACTACTAATATGCCGATCTTGGTCCACTTTTTCAGAAATGACATCGACTTTATCCGTAACAGGGCGACCAGAGCGAGCTGCATCTTTGACATCAAAATTCTCGGACTGAAAACGCTTGAACCAACATTGTGCTACTCTTGATGACACTGCATTAGGTCCATAAACGTCACAAATTTTTTTCGCGGCTTGTGTCGCAGTTTTCCCTTTTTTGTAATAAAATTTCACAATATATCGAATTTCTTCATTGGATTCACTCATTTTATCTAACAAAAAAAACAATAGAAAAATGGCGGGAAATTGATTTTTACTTTTTGTATTCCTTTTTTAAAATGTCATATTTTTAATGGTATCAAAACCAGCCAGATACAAACAGTACAACCGATGAGATTTTTACTACAACTTTATACATACAAAATACGAAAAATCTTTTTCCCCGACCTATTATTATATCTATCAATCTATACATATAATAAAAACGTAGATTGAGAATAAAACTGTAATTGGAAGATATAAAAATACCACACAGGGCGTCTTATAATAAGCAACTGAACACGTTAAGACATATTTTAGAATTTTTGTCTGTCTGTTTGTTTGTGTTCGCACATCTCCTAAACTACTGAACTGATCTATATGTGGTTTACACGAACATGCTATGACCAGGTATACTCACAGGCTATGGTACCTATATCATTCTAAAATAATTATAATAAAACTTACCCCGTGCGAAGTCGGATCGGGTCACTAGTTAATTATAAATTGGTAAAGTTTAGTGAAGGCTGCACATACGTAGTTATATATTAGATATTTATTGTTGTTTGAAGGTTGACAGTAAGGTAAAATTTGATTTTATCTACCTCTAGGTGAATATGGGTTTGAAATAGATAAAAACTGTAATTATCATGTCAAGCCCATGCTTCGATATTATCACGGAAGGTTTTAAAATTGTTAATGCATTCACGCATCAATACAATTTGGATTAGTCGTAACCCAACCGTGAGTCGATACAAATAAATAAACAAAATAAAACCGGCCAAGTGCGAGTTGGACTCGTGCACCAAGGGTTCCGTACCATTATCTATAAAAACGGCAAAAAACATGTTTGTTGTATGGGAACCCCCTTAAAAAAATATTTTATTTTTCTTTTTTAGAATTTGTTGTTATAGCGGCAACAGAAATACATTATTTGTGAAAATTTCAACTGTCTAACTATCACGGTCCATGAGATACACACAGACACACGGACAGACAGACGGACGGACAGCGGAGTCTTAGTAATAAGGTCCCGTTTTACCCTTTGGGTACGGAACCCTAAAAAGCAATGTTTACTAAAAGTAAATATTATATCTCCTAAGTTATTGCGTACTTTATAGGCGTAATATAACGTTAGCGGACTTAACGTAATCATTGATAAGTGTACTACCTAGTTATGCAAGATCATTGTGTATAGTTACGTTGGCTTTGTTTTTGTGATTGATAATAATTATTGCATATTTGTAGCTATATTAGGTATATAGACTCAGTTCAGACAAAGAAGGTAGATATGCTTTAACACCGTGTCCAGATGGCGCCATTTCTCATACATATTTTCATTATAATCCTAAACTGTTACGCACAACCTATAAGTACGGCTTACTTACTCATTTACGCACACTAAGAAACCTATGACATTTTCATTATATATGAACTACATATATAATGGAACTGCCATGTAGAATGCTATATAAGTCCCAAAAAAAGTTGAGTAAAAAATACTATAATGAACTTACTAATAATTATAGTCCATATTATGCAAAAAATACTTGCAACGTCGAGAAAATAATAACGACAAGCCCAAAACACAACAACAATTTTTTTTGTAAGTAAAATAAACTGTGAGGTACAAATAATATATTAAAGTTATATGATTATTTACGAGATATTTACCGTGGTAAGGTTGTGGAAGGAGCTCCCGATATTTCGGCGCAGTTACATGCACCATGTTCACGGGAAGACTGACTTACCACGGTAAATATCCCGTAAATAATCATATAACTTTTGTGAACAACCGTGATAGTTTAAAACAGTGTTTAAAGAATATATTACCTAAAAAAAAAAAAAATATACTATACTCTCCCAAGCCTGGCCAAAGGTCTCCCCCATCTCCTTTCCGACTGAGATCACCCGCCAGATTTGAGCAAACTGCTGCAGCTCAATTGTATAACGACCTTAATTTAAAAGATGTTGGGTAGTGTACAGTGTGCTGACTGATCCCTTATCGGAGGCGTGCAAAATACTGTGTACAAAAGTTAATTTATTAAAAGAAGAGCATATATTTAAGAACTAGTCAATGAGGGTGCCATGGCCATTATGATCAAACCCACTTCAAAAATAAAGAATTAACCTTATCACGGTGAATATTATGTTAATAATCATATAACTGTTATCAAAGTTCAAACTTCTGAGGTCTAGGTTAGCAGCTAACTACCTTTAGTTATGAGTAATCACCAATACTTAAACTATGTAGGTAGCCATTCTTATTATGTGCACGTGATTCGGTAATTTCATCAGTCATTAACACTGACTGCTTGAGATTAACCGGCACGGACATGGCATGTCCACCGCCAGCTGGCCGGCGTTATTTCAAGGTAAATAGGCAAGTATTTGATCTCTTTAGATAGTTGACCGCGGATATTAAAGCGTGTTTTCATTGCCTCCCGATATAAAGAGAGAAAAAAACATCATCAGCCATAAGACGTCCACTGCTGAACATAGGCCTCCCCCTTTAATTTTCATACTGAACGACAGCCTGCCATCTGCAGCAACTGGATTTCCGCGACTGTCACGATATCATCAGTCCACCTATATGGTAGGCCAACCTACGCAGCGTCTTCATGTTCCTTGCCGGAAAAGCTTTTAAAAAACAGCTATTATAAAGATAAGTACAAGGTATAAGTACGGTGGTACAGGGCCCGGTAAAAGGCAAGCGTAGCCCTGGTCGGTCACCAACTCGCTGGACCGACTCCATGGTGCAGTGTGCTCGCAATGCAACCAGCCGCCAGAAATGGAGAAGCATTGCTAGACAAGTGGCAGCCCTGGGAACGGACGACGACAGCGAGCAGCCTTTTTGTACCATCAACGCAATCACGACCACTCTGCCAAGAGTGCACGACTAAGAACCGACTTTATCTTCTAAAGATAAGAAAATGCTGCTCTCCGTTGTATTTTCTCAGTGAGCTGAGGTACATAAAAGATAAAGAGTACAATAGTTAATCTAGACAATTAATAAAAATCTCAAAAAGCTCTCACAAGGAAACGTGAGGGTAATTTTTCAATAGCAGGAGAGTCAAGCAGTTATCCTGTTCAAAAACCGATATGCTATGTATTCACTTACCTATCTTTTATAATGTGCTTACTGATTTGATGATTCATAGGCAGTCCCCTAAACCCGTACCAGGTGTTCAGGTGGAAAAATATTTAACTCGTAAATTATTAAAGTTGGTTTGGGCTTACCGCAGGTTTCCCGGTATTAACTATTTTAACAGCCTTTTAGTCACAAAATATCTGAATCTTAAATGTGTCTTCTGACACACACTAACTCTAAAGACGTGAACTGTCTTAATCAATACTATTTTGTTCTTTGTACCGACCATAAAATTTCCCCATACAATGGACTCCGACAAGGCGTTTTACCGAATGCCATGTCGTGTTCTTAATTTTCGGTAAGGTTACCGACTCAATACCAAACAATTGGACGGAGCGGCGAGTTGCGTGATGTCGGCGTGTTGGCCAAATATCTTAGAATGTGGGCGCACCTAGTGCATGGGGTCAACGGGACAATTGCTCCTATAAAGTAGCTGCTTTAAATCAAATCAATATTAGACCTCATATTTTACTAGATAAACTATAGAAATACGTAAATGTTAACAAAAAAATACATATTGAGGTTTAATAAAATGTGTGATTAGCATTTTTATGGCGCACGTAAGGCTTGACGTCATAAGTTGCTATAGTGCGCTCTCTGTCTTGCATGAAATTAAAATACATTTTTTTGTTGTTTTTTTTGTTGACGGGCTTTATATATGGTCAGCTCTTTCATTAAGACATAATATGCCTATTCTACACACTATGAGATCAAATCTCAATTAGTCGACTAGGAATGACATAAGAATACTTTAATCTATACTTATAATAATAAAATACCCCTTTCCTAAATACACATCTGACTCCAGTCCGGATTACAACAAAGGCGAGTTCCACCTAACAATTTAGAACTAGGTAACTATTGATTAACAAGTACATTGATTTGATCATGACCTCATCTTGACAGAATCTATCGTGAGCCGAGTGATTTAAACTGTCTGCTCTGTTTCCTTATGACCAACTAAAGAATGAAAGGTCCCGGACTTAATTAAGTCTAAGAGTAGGTATATTTCTTTTTAATTTTGACGCTTCGTTCGAAATGTAATGTTTTTTCATAGGTTTCATAGTTATTAAGTTAGTTGTTAAGTGGTTCAGTTATTTAATTGAAATTTCAATGTTTTGATTCCTATTCATGTATATTATTAATTTAATGTCACAAAGTAGGCTAAATGTCTTTGCGAAGAATAATGTAATGCGAGTAAAAAAATTACATTATAGAACCACATTAGAACTTACTTTGACAGTGACACTGACATCTAGTACTTATCTGTTTACCTATTTAAAAACAACATATTGGAGTTTTGACGCCAATGTGAAAAATACATGTCGCCTCATTGTATTATTTCCCTAAACTGTAAAAAAACACTTCCGAAAGTGTTGTTTCGAGTGAATTGTTCAATGACCACCTATGCAAAATATTTTGTATCGTCGCCGCGTCACGTCGTGTAAATACGAAACCCGAAAAAGCACATCCAAAAACAGCAATAAACTGTTTGTTATTGAAAAAGAAACCTTAAATAGGTAGATATTAAGTAGGTAGTTTGAGGAATTAAAATGAAGAATATCAAACTGTGCAGCTTTCTTAGATTTATTTAGCCAGAATAGTAAAAAAGAGCTGATAATCTTCAAATGGGTTAACTGATTTTCATGAGTCATGGCTAATAAAACTCTCGATCAAGTCATGTTGAAAAAAAAAAAATATAGAAAACAAACGGTTCAGCCAATTGGGAGCTACGATGCCACAGACAGGCACACAGGTAGACGCGTTAAACTTATAAAATCCCTCTTTTTTTGCGGGATTTAAAAAACATCTTATCATTTTAGGAGGTTGGAGTAGAAAAATAAAGTTTAATCTATACTTCTATACTATAATATTATAAAGAGGAAAGATTTGATTGTTTGTTTGTTTGTTTGCATTGAATAGGCTCCGAAACTACTGAACCGATTTGAAAAATTCTTTCACTGTTGGGAAGCTACACTATCCCCGGGTGACATAGGCTATATTATATTTTGTAGCGAGGCCGAAGGCCGAGCTTACGCCCGTGCGAAGCCGGGACGGTCGATTAGTAACATATAATCTCGAAATGATTTCAGAATCGGCACAAGTTATATTTTCATTAGCATACCGTATTGATAAAGTAACTTTAAATATTTATGAAGCTGTAGTATAAAGTTTGTGATACGTATACGACATGTGAAACATCCGCAACGTGGCTTAGGAATTTGTCGTAAACATAAATGGTCGGATTTGCTCTACATCGGCTCCTATGTTAAGTAATTTTCAAAACCAGAAGCGATTTACTAATATACCAGCCTTTTATGACCTCTTAGCAGTATAATGACACGGCATGCACGAATAAACCTACTTTTCAAATGAAGTTCTATTATCATATCCTGCCCCCAGCGTGGGGCTGTATAATCTCATTTCAAGGGTCAAATGTAGGGTCAAGAATTGACATTTGTAAATATCGTGCACTTGTTATTTCGAGAAATCGAACTGCTATTGTTATGGTTTAGTCTAGTGATTAAAGATTATGGCGACTAAAACAGGAAAACGTCACAGCTGAAGAATTGAACATTACGCAATTGCAATGATTATCAATTTAAAAAAAAAAACGACTTAAAAATTAGTTTATACGCAATTACTTGGATGATAATATTTTTTTTGTTATTTTTATTTAAAACTACTGAACCTATTTTAATGACATTTCTGGTGGGAACTGGTACCAATCTGGACGTATATCCTTTCAAATAAATAAAGAAATCGATATCGGTTTATAAATGACGGAGTTCTGAGGTAACAAACATAAAAAAAAAAAGAACTCCCTCCTTTTTTGAAGTCGGTTAAAAAGATACTGAATACTGCAGGCTAGGCGTATATATAAAAGTTTTTTTCTAAAGAATTTCTCCCATGGATTTTACCGTTTACAATAAAAGTTTTTTCCCTCAAAAGCTGTTTTTCCACAAATAGTGCTCATAAAAACATTACCCAGATATCAAAAGTTGCTTTCAAATGATATCTACCTACAGCATTACGTGATTCATTATAATATTTTACTGACAAAGCGAAAACCCAACGCAACAATGTCTCAAGAAGGAATTTGATCGTGGTAACTACCTTATTTATAGTAGGTGTTATAATATAACTAAAATAGCTGTAGAATTAATTCCACAAAGCACACAAAGCCAGTAAGGCTGAAAATTACTAAACATTTGCTTTCTTCTAGGCAAGCGTGCTCCATCGTAGACCACATCATGTCATGACATCAGGCGAGTTGGGGGTCAAACGCAAGCCTATTACAAAAAAAAAATACAGAATCTTTTATATTAAGTGTCAGGAAAAGTACTCATGCTGGTTCGAACTTCTGCAAAATCCCATCTAGAATTTTCACAAAGGATTTTTTTGCCAATAGCATTATAGCTTCTTGCCATGTTTCTCAAAGGCCTGCAACGCCTCAAGCTGGTACGAGTACTTGGCTGATCTATCCCAAACTGTCTATTCTTAGATAAGAAAATAAATGACCTATAAAAGAACTACCTGGAAATTAGCGACAGTACTTGGTCATGGGTTATTGATAATGGCGGATGTGAGAAAAGGGTAGGCGTTACTATAAAGAATTAGGTTATCGGTTAATTAATCAATTTAAGTCAGTACATGGAAATGATTGGTTAAGACATTACTTTCATGGTCAACTATGAAGTATATATTTATTATTTACCAGTACGTAATTACAATAACATACTTACGTATTAGCGGTTATCCATAAGTAGGTAGTGGCACAACAAAATATACCTATTGGTCACTTGGTATAAACCCACAGTGTCACAAACTATGACGCCAGGTCCCTACTAATCGGGAGCGGTATCATTTGAACCTCCGAAAATGGTGCGCTAAACCCACCTTTCTCTAACCAAACACGAATATGCATAGTGCACCTAATATCCTGCAACCATTTTAATTACCTGATAATCATCTTGCATTCTAGAATTGCATTTTTTGTGATATCTTAGTAATTGATAGTAATTCTTTCGCAATCAAAATTGATAAGTACTTAGACAGGATAAAGCAGTACCCAGTATCAAAATTTTTATTTTTACAATAATTTTTCAAAGAGCCGAGCGAGCCGGGAGCGCCAAACCTGAAGGGGTGCCATTTCAAGTTTTTCTTTCAATAGTGGGAGTGGTTGTCCCCTCACCCTTAGTGGTATGCTAGGCATGTTTTCTTACAGAATCAGGCGAGATTGGGTGCTTTGCAATCGCATCTTATCGAATTTCTAGGCTTTTTCATCTTGCGTTTGACACGAAAGGGCGCTACATTGCCTGCATTTAACATAAAGGTTGGAAAGCTGTATGAAAATTTCGTTTAAGCAGCATGCCAAAAAACCTAAGTTGTGGGCAGTAGAAAGACAGCAGGGCGGGGAAGCGCTAAAATCTTTTCCGAAATCTTGATAGTGCTAAAATAAGTATTCTCTGGCTTTCTGAGAGATATATACTCGTAACATTTGCGTAGGAGGCACTAACAGCTATGCTAAAAATAACGTCTTTCCTATCTCTGTACTAAAAAGCCAAAAATAAATAAATGGAAATTGAAGTGGTTTTCACACATTTGATCATATTATACGGAATTACTCACGTAAAATTATAAGTCTGTTACTCCGACTATAGTTTTAACCACATGCAGTGGCCTTATTCAAGGTGGTGGTATTACGTGAGTAATTCTCGTATAAATTTACACAAAGCAGATTCAACGATTTTAGTAAATTTGCTTGGCATGAGACCATTCGTTTCAAGTATATTATTCTCTAAGCTTCTGATAAAGTTTTATCATTTTACAACGTAATAAATTACACTCGTACTGCTCTCATGATCAATTACGCAAACCACAGACAAAAGCTTACGTATGTATGTCTTGCAATGTCCAAATCAAGTTCAAGTACAACACCATTCAATGATTGTGACGTTGGCACTCATGTAACGCACTATCTAGTCATTTATCAAATTAGATAAGTCCGTTAAAGTAGCCATGAACGACTGAGCTAACTTTGGGGCCAATAAAAGCATGTAAGAATGCATGTGCAAATGCTACAATTGTGGAACAAATAATTCTAGAGAAATATGCCTATTATTTTCACACATTTTTTTATGATACAGAGTGACGAGACGAGCCAAGTCGCTCGCCTGATGGCTCTTCACGCTTGCCCATAACAGCACAACGACACTCAGAATTTTGAACTTCAACAGTTCAAAACCCTGAATGGCAATGCACTGCGGGCTCGTCACCCCGAGATATAAGATGTCAAATCTCTGTCAGGGCAAAAATTTCGCTGGAAACATTGCCGTTCAATCCGGAACACAGTAGTGTTTGAACACTACTGCTTAGCGGTTGAATAACTGGCAAAGGTGTGGTACTTCCCCAGGTGGACCCCTGCAAAAGAGTCCTACCACTACAATTATTGGGTTGGAGTGTATACTCCTAGTCTAGAGTAGAAAACACGAATCGGAAAACGTAAAATATGACATTTCATTAGACTCCTGAAATAATGAAATGCGTAAGGCAGCTGACTGTGGATGGAAGCAAAAAAGTTGGCCGTTACGGGATGCCTGACCGATGTGACACATTACAGCATTAGGGAACGTAATAAAAAGAAAACGCCCAATGGCTTTTTTAATTCTTACTGTGATTTTTATTTTCAAAATACGTTGAAATGCGCGTATGAGATAGCCTTTTGTTTTTACCTTTAGACGCGCCTTTAGCTGTCTTAAGTTTAGATTTTCGTGATTTGCATTAAAAAATAGCAATTTATTCCTGCATGGCCAAATTGATCACTGGTTAGTGAAACCGTGACAATTAATGTTAGGCTCACATAATATATAATACTAGCCAAGACCTTGTTTTTGCAAATTAGATAACAAGACGTTAAGATTATAATGCTCTGTAAAATGATTCATTGAGTTACCGGATCTTATTTAACTACGTGTATTTTTATTGAAGGTTGAAAAGTTAGCCTATAATTCTTTTGTGTTGTGAACAAATATCTGTATTTTCTTGAATTGTAGATTTAGAGCCAGTGTAGAGCTGTAGATATAAATAAAATAAATGAAGTTTCACATACGTATACAATATAAAAATGAATAAAATATTAGGTTGAAATAAAGGTCCATACATAAATTTTATTTTAGTCCAAACTGTGCTTGCTCTAACCAACTATCATAGAAAGAGTGCAGAGAATGAAGTATGGTAATCAAAATTCTGAATTGTTGTTATTATTATTTTTACCTAATTTTAAAATGCTATGGTATAATTAATTAGTATAAGCATTGCCATTCAACGTGGTAATGCCGCCAGCATGCTGGGTACGCTGCCAACTGATAGTGGGTTTGAGCATTTGGATTGTCTTTAGATCTTCAACGGTCTATGGACAGTCTAACTGTTTATTTAGTGTTAGTTTTAGCTAGTATTTTGTTTATTTAATAAAGGCACTTGCCGTTTAAAAAAAAAAAAAAAAAAAAACAGCTAAAAAAAATTAATTAGTTGATACATTAATAGGAGAAGCCATTGGCTCCCGTCACAAAGTCTCTGATTAGTTCGGAAGCCTCTGGGATCAATACCATAAATTATGACCGAATAAATGATGAGATTTCGCCGATGTCAAAGCATTTAAAAAAATGCTAGTTTTTCTATTTGTTTTGACTTAAAACATTATGTTTCATTTCATACTATCGAGAAAATATCAATAACGTATGTGCGTGTGGGACATTCAACAAGCTATGTAAAAATTTAGATATGGATATATTCGTTTTTTTTCCATCCGCAGTGAAAACTTTTTCTGTATATTTTTTGAAAACCTATTTGCAGTATAATATTTTTAATTTTTCGCATGATTTTTCGCTTATTTTGTCTTTATATTTAACTTTTCTCTACTAATAATATTTTGTTTTAAATATTCTCTACATATATATTAATACTAGCTGTTACCTGCGACTTCGTAAGCGTAGTTTTTCATAATTATAAACATTAAATCTCTGTTGACTCCCTTATTTCGTCCTTTTTGAAAAATATTTTTTTTGCGAACCTATACCTCTACACCGTATAAGAAATCTACCTGCCAAAATTCCGGTTCGTAGGTCAAGTTTTCATAAAATTTGTTAGATAGTGGTGTTTTGCTATTATATATGTAGATGATATTATCTTTGTTTTATGATTGCGTGTGATTATTCTATGAAAATCCGGCCAGCTTAAAGTTACTTACATGCAAGTGGGCGGTGGTAGCGACCACCCAGCGCGCCGTCGGCAGTTCCTGGTTCCAGATAGTATCAATTTGTTGCTGGTAGCCTGCTGCGAGGGATTGTTAGCCGTTTTATAGCTTTTAGGAGCTATTTGTGGCCCTCGATATAACTACTAGCTATGTCTCTACTATCTAAATGTGCTCAGAATTTGCCCTATTGCATAAAGGCACGACGAAACAATATGGTACCAGTCTTCGATTAAATAAAGAAATGATATTGCACGCCTTAATGCATTGCGAAAATAGTGTCATAAATTGTCAATACATATTATACCACAGACTAGATAAAGCTACTACGTAGAGCTATACATTAGTTTATGGCACGTCATGTATACGCATCGCCAGTTAACGTCAAACTGAATACAAACTGTTGCACTGGCACAGCGCAACGGAGTTGTACACCTACAGGCCGCCGTTGATGCAATATTATCTGTTTATTCGATCAGTGTCAATGGTTAACATATAATTTTAGGCCCAACACCCATATATGAGCTTAAGATGACGGCGTCATGGCGTGAAAGAGGCCGTGTCAAAGTCAACTATTCCCAATTTATCCGCGTAGGTTAAAATTGATGCACCGAGTTTCTGCACCGCGTTGCTCCGGCTTTTCTACCTGACACCTAAATAAGGCCACAATTTTCAGATTATTCCAAAAACCCGTACGAAGTGCTTTGATTCTACTTTTATTGTGCGAACCATTAGACTGCAGAATGCGTTCCCAGACACAATTTGCGGTGTCTTCAAGTCGGTTTTAAATTGGTTGCTTCTAGGTAAGCATGCGTCATTGTAGACCGCATCATTGCTTGACATCAGATAAGGTCAAACGCAAGCCTTATTCATTAAAAGAAGATAGTGTAGATTTTACCGTTCTGAAGTATAAAGTAGTGTTTTTTAGCCAAAACTACCTACTGGATACTTTTCCCTTGTAATAAAGAGACCTATTTTGGTATAGGTACTTTATAAACCTGTTGATTCAATTTTAGAAATCGATGAAATGTTATACGGTCACTTTCTATTGCTGATGCTTTTTAATTTAGGTGTCTAGCTAGATTATCATTATGTGCACGCCGTATAGCCTGGAGACGTCATAAACACACCAACCGACAGACTGAATTCTAATTGGAAGAAACACGATATTGTTACTAAGAAGTATAAGACTTTCTTTTTAAATTAAAAAAGCTAAGCCAATGTTTGACTAAACTATGAGATTCTTCACATTCTTACATAAGTCTTGCATTGAAACGAATTAGCAAAATTCTCACAAAATAAGTACTTATCATCATTTAAAAGCATTTCTTTTGAAAAAGTTTCGTTTAGAAATTTATCTTAACATGCTGTTTTAAATCTTTTAGTAAACAAAGGTACATTCTTTTGTGTGAGAGTACTCTCACAGTGCGTTATATTTCAAATTTAAATTGAATTAATCAACAATATGTTGTGTTTTTGAGAGCTTGATTAAATTACTTTTAGATAAGATGTTGGGCGAGTGGTTAACATGTGCACTTTACAATCTGACGGCAACCAGTTCGATCCTCGGCTGGCTGCACCAATGACTTATTTAGTATTTAAATAAATTATGTGCAGTTACAATGCCATCGCTCAAAAACGGCGATGGAAAACATCGTGAGGATACTGGTAGGTATGTCAAAGAACTTCAAAAGATAGATGACATTCACCAACATGCATTGGGCCAGCTATCCTCTCTCTCTGAGAGAAGGTTTGAGTACCAGCAGTATGGGAACATTTATAGCCTGAAATGATGAATGATGAACATGATTTTAAGTCTAGATGCGGAAAGATGGACTGAGAAAGATGAAGAAGCTACTCGCCGAGCCAAATATAAAACTCTGGCTGGAATGTCACAGCATTGGACGAGCACTAGGCGTACTTGGGATGACCGACTGGTCGGTGTTTCAAGTACCGCTGGTTCGATGCCCCGTGGAGTAAATATCAGCTTCTCGATTGGTGTAAAGCAGGCTAAATGTCGCAATAGAGTCTGTTTCAGTAGTTGGAGGTCTAGATCTACGGGTCACCGCGCCGCGCTACCCGCCTGTAAGACCATTCAAGTAGATATAAGCATTATGGTGAGGAAGTGTTTGATTTGCTTATTTTTGATGACAATATTGGGGCCCAGTCATTAAATGAAAGGTAAATATTAAATGGGCACAAAACTCTTTGAGAGTCTATAAATTCCTTATTAATTATAGACTCATAAATATAGTTTTTTTGCGATTTTAGAGTTGGTCCTACAGTAAAGTAGACTGCCCCGGTGGCTCAGTTGGTAGTAAACCTAACTTCTGTGCTTGGGGGCGTGGGTTCGATTCCCATCTAGGACAAACATTTGTGTGATGAACATTTGTGTTTGTTCTATGTCTGGGTGTTAATATCTATTGAAGTATGTATTTAAAAATATATATGTACGTATATCAGTCTCTGGCAGCCATATTACAAGCTTTGCTTAGTTTGGGGTCAGATGACCGTGTGTGCAAAAATGTCCCAGATATTTATTTATTTAGTTATTTATTTAAAAGAAATTTATTATAATGAGTACAATGATGTCCTTGAAAATATCCGTCGGCTATCAAATCAAATCAAATTATGTGTTTGTCAGAACACCTTTCTACACCTTTATATAAAAAAATACTATTTTTGCTGTTTAATAACCAGATCTGTTATGATTGATTAAGTACCTATTTAAAAATACTACACTGACACCTACCGGACTTATTTGATCTTCCATAAATCAACTTAATCAATATATTGTTGAATAGTTTATTGTAATATAAGCGGATGCAATAAAATAATGTGTAGGCAGGTACATAAACATGAGCTAAGTTCACATGGAATAATGATCGCAGATCGTTACAAGTATATAAAAGTAAGAACTTATTTATTAAATAATGTGTCATTTATTTCATCTATCTATTTGCCATTCAGTGTGGTAACGTCGCCAAAATGCTGGGTACGCTGCCAACTGATAGTAGGCTTGAACAGTTGGATTGTCTTTAGACCTTCCACGGTTTATCTCGTATGTCTAGCTGATTGCTTTGGCTACCTCGGACGTAGTCGTGCCTACTTTATATAAAAATGCATTTTTTATATTACGTCCCCACAATATAAATAGAGCTTTATACTTTATAATTATACAGTAATAAATTACTTGTACTTATAATTACTGCCTTATAAGGAACAAAAATTAAGCAAGTCACTAACCACGAGTCAACACTACAGCTATTATTGAAAAGTAGATATATAATTTCATAAAAAGGTTGCACGCGGTCAAGAAATGGCATTGCAAGGCTGTCGGAAAAATACCTGACCTTAAGCAAGCCTACTGAAAGGCTTGTCGAAAGAAGTATGTTACGTAATTTAAATAACATAGATATTTAAAATATAATAAATACCTCTCTGATATCCATATGGTTTTGATTTGGAGAGATTCTCAAATATACACGAACTTTCGTAATGAGCAAGATATAAATTGCAAAACCAAAATATCTAACTGCGATATGTAAAGTAGGGCCACTATAGTTATATGATTATTTACGGGATATTTACCGTGGTAAGGTTGTGGTTGTCTTCCCGTGATCTTGGTGCATTTAACTGCGCCGCAATATCGGGAGCTCCATTCACAACCTTACCACGGTAAATATCCCGTAATTAATAATCATATAAATATAGTGAACAACTGTGATAGTTTAAAACAGTGTTTTGAAGTAGAGCCAAATTGGGGCAGTTTTAAAAACGTCCGTAAGTATCCGTAAATGTATCAAATTTCAGTAATTTTTTTCTAATTGTCATATTTTCTGTTATAAAAATCCGTCCGTTTAGTTTCAGTAACATTTTACGAACGCTCTTTGCCGATGCAGATCTCAGCGGTTGAGCTTAAGAATAATTTATTTGAAGTTGACAGTTTTGTACAATTTGATAAAAATATAAATAGTTTGATGTAAAATTTGACAGTTGACAGTGAAATGACAAATAGACAATTCACGTAAGAGTTTAATTTCTTTTACGAGTAGTTAAAATCGCTTCCATCCACAATCAGTAAAAAACACTAATGTATCATTTGCTCATATTTTTTTCATTTACAATTTTGCTTAAATGGGAACTTTAAAATTGTATTGAAATAAACTGCTTGCCTACATAAAGATCTAAGTCTTCGTGAGGAAACATCATGAGGAAACCGGTATATCCAAGAACCTTACAAGTTCAAAGACGTATGACATTTACCAACAAGCACTTAGCCAGCATGGTGGATTTAAGGTCCATCTTCTCTCTCCTTCTTTCTCTCTCTCTCTGAGAAGGCCTGTGTCCCAGAATCGGGAACATAAAAAGCTGATAATGAAGTCGTTGAACAAATAAACAAACGTACAAACTCAAAAACGTACATACGATCTCAATCTGTAGACTCGGCGACCTTCGCTTTTGTTGGGTTAAATAAGTAGCTAACCAAAGCTTGAGCTTACAGTACCTTTTCCTCGCATTCAAATGACACAATCGTAATCACTAAGGTCATTAGAACCTTTATGATAATAAACTCTACCTACTACCACAATCGCTTCGAGTACCAGATAAATCTCCGGTCTCACGAAACAGACCGCTTTAATTACTGTAAATATTTGCCTGATAATATAAATCTTTGTGTATCCGGCTGCAGAACTGCTGGAGGTATTTCCAGTTTTGCTAATAAAGGTATTAAAATTAATAAGTGGCTTTTATTAATTTCACATGTTTTGCTAACGATTAATATTTTGGATAGCAAAAGAAAAGCCAGCAGTTGGGAAATGGCTGGAGCACCCGGCCTAAACTTACGTGAGTAATTCCCGTATTATATAAATAAAATGTATTATGACATTCACCAACAAGCATTGCTGCAACTATGCTGGCCCAGCATGTTGGATTAGGGCCATCTTCTCTCTCTAAGAGAAGGCTTGTGTGCCCTAGGCTGATAATGTTAAGTTACTCGCCTGCTGGCAAGCGTTAAGTTTATCCATAACAGTTCCACACATCCGAGAATTTAGAACTTCAACAGTTCATAATCCTGCGCGGCAATGCGCTGCGCTCGTCAGCTTGAGATTTAAGATGTTAAATCTCTATATGTCTTGTAATTTCACTGAAAACATTTAATGAACACTACTCATTGCCGGTTAAATAACTGACAAACGTGTGGCAATTCCCCAGATGGATTCAGAAAAAGTCATATTTTTTTAGTGTAAAAAAGGCTTGCGCTTGTGTGCAACTCGCCTGTTGTTAAGCGATGATGAGGCCTTCGATGGATCACGCTTGCCTAGAAGAAACCGATAAAACCGCAATAAAAAAATCGTCTATTGCAAAAATAACTGCTTTGACACTGCTGATTGGCGGTTGAATAGCTGGCAAAAGTGTAGTCACTACCCCAGGTAGACTCAGTTTTTTTTTTTTAAAACCTTCTTTTTTGAAATAGTACTTAAATTGTTAGTTTCTACAACTATAATTTTTGTTATTGCCATTATTTTTCTGAGATTGAAAATGTCACCTGAAAGATTGATTTGTCGAAGAGACTGAAAGATTCTTTACGTAACCTAAATGCTGGCCTATTTTGGTCAGAAAGTAAGCGTGCCATAACATCGAGACAACGCGGCCAGCATTTTGGGCACATTGCCTGAAATTTGTGATCGTTTGAATTATCTATAGCCTTCGTTGCTTATACTTAGATAGTATAAACATTTTTCAATTCTTTTTGTTTTTGGTTTATAGGTAGGTAATATTGTTGTTGAATTATTTGTGAAACATAACTAATATACTAAAAATGTATCTTTTTACTTGTGTCACGAGCAGTAATAGGTGGTAAAATGGTTTTTGTATAGATATTTTTTTGATAGATTTTTATACTTTTATTTCTTCCCCATTCTAGTTGTTAAACTAATTTGTAACCAAAGCGTGCATAATAATGTAATAATATGCAATCCAATCATTTACATTTTTGATCTCTGTATTTTTTTTACAAAATTGTTCCACAAGAAATTTCCCAACGACTAACTCATTCAAAATGCAGAACAACCTTATGAAATCGTTATGACATTTTTAATGAATATACCTCTTTTGATTGCGTGAAATTGAATATTTTATCTAAACTGCATTATGTATTTGGTCAGCCAACGTTAAGCAACGAATAAATATATAATTACAGAATCTAGGTGAAACGTGCTGTATTTATCGGAAAATGAGAGTTGTTGATACTATTATATGCTAATATCTGTGTGTTCTTGTTATTTTTGTGGTTTCAATCAATTGGTTTCCATAACTTTGAAGGCTATGACAAAAAAATCCTAGCCGATATTTCTTTCTTTGTACCATTGCGATCTTTTTTATGCAACTGAGTCGAACGCCATCCAGAATGTAGAACTTCAACAATTCAAAAGCCAACGCGGCAATGCAATGCGCTCGTCGCCCTGATGTAGCTAATTATATTTTAGATCTGTTTAAGAAGGGACAAGGATATTGAAAGTCACGACAATGAATCGGCATAATGCGAGTCGGGCTTGCGCACTGAGGGTTCAGTACAACCAAATATTACAAAGAGTAGTGCAATAAACCGATATTACGCCTAGATTACCCATCCAACAACCAACTGCACCCGATATTGCTTAACTTGGTGGTGTTAAAAAAATTGTCACCGACTCGCACTTGGCCATTTTTTATTATATATACCGTTTTTTGTATTGGGTTTTCAGTTTTTACTTTTTCATTTTATTATTATTACTTACTTAGTTAATTCACCATAACATTACATATTTTGTGAAAATTTTAACTGGTTATCTATTAGGTCCGAAAAATACATCCATTAAAATTTACGGATGGACAGACGGACAGAAAGACATACAGACAGACAACGTAGGCTTAGTAATAGGGTCTCGTTATCATCCTTTGGGTACGAAATTCTAAAAATGACCAAAAATCCCGCGCTTAGTGCTTTGCCCTTCAGTAAGTGCCGTTCTTACTCGTAAAAATATTTTGCAGGTGCAACTTTCAGTTGGTATATCCATAAGTTGTGGTAGCTACGTGATGTAATGCAAAAAAGAAAAGTCATTCAAAATATCTGCCAGCTCAGTTCCGTGAAAATGCAAGTGAAACATTATGCTTTAACAGGCAGCCGTATTGTTCCAACGCCAGCCGCCATCAACTCACACGCAACTTTCTCGGCACCTTTTACGTAACCGTTGCTACACTTTTTTGGTTAATTCCGCTTTTAACCGGCCTTGGACGATTCGAGCGGGCGACACGAAAGTCAAGAAATCATATTTGACGAAACACAAATCTATATTAACATTATCTCCCGTTTAGTTACGGGTTATGAAACGTTATTTCTAGATTTCTTCGGGTGTTGTTTCGATGAAACGGTTTAGTGCATCTGCGCAATCCGTCCTCGGTCATGGTGACTTTAATTCAGTGTCGATTTAAAATCGGTTATTTTTTACCAGCAGGTTACAATGGCAAGGGTACAAAGGGTTTCCCAAGATATTTATATGGTGAAGGACAAGTAGACGAGATAAAAAGTGGGGAAACCAGAATGACAAAGACGACGTTCTTTCATTTAAACGTTAATGGAGATGTACCATTCGACAATACCTACACCTTATACCTATATATAAATGTCTCACTACCGAGCTCACGTTTTTCGGGATAAAAATATTCCACAAAAACATCATAGTCCGTACAATCGGCCATAATAATCGAAGCTGATAATGTACACGTATGGTTTACTTTAATGACAAAAAAAAAACAAGTCCGATTACATTTAAAAAACGTTTGTTAATTCAAACTCTAATAAAATTTTGTTTCAGATTTGATTACAAATTTGAGATAACAAAACACGGTCATGTAAACTTTTTACGTAAATCAAGCGGAAATATGCAAAACACCTGCTGTATAACTGACCTGGCCAATTTAAAAGAAAATGGTAGTATTCTGCGTTTATTCCAAGTGATTTCACAATCGAGTGTGGCCAGAGAGGTAATTGAGTGTGATTTAAGTGTGGCGGCAGTGATACGTTCTTCTCTTGGTAATGGTGACTTAACTCACCAAATTGCTGCTTCGCTAGCATCTAAACTGGTGAGTAGGTAGTTTCAAAGAAAATTCATCTAGAGTTATATGATTATTAATGAGATTATTTACCATGATAAGGTTGTGGAGCTCCCGATATTTCAGCGCAGTTACATGCACCATGTTGACGGGAATATCGGGAGTTTCATCCATAACCTTATCACGGCAAATATTCAGTTAATAATCTTACATAACTGTAATGATAAACCGCGATAATTTAAAACATTCAAACTAATATAGATTTAATAACCGACTCAAAAAAAGTTCTCAATTTGACTATTTTTATGAATGAGACGCGGTGTCTGCCAATTGTGAATCGATTGATTATATCATTATTAAATAGGTTATTTACTATTTATCATTAATAAGGTAGTCCTATTTAAATTTGAAGAAAATAATTCTCAGGGTGGAAATGGGTTTGGGGGATGAATCTCGGTAAATTAATTTCACCTACTCCCAGTGACGTCGTAGTTTTTTTGTAAAAAAAAAATTATACATAGTGTACCTAAATGTATTATGACAAAATCCTTCACCGTTTGCAACCACCGTCAACTTTTCCAGTGTTTGCTGTTGTCCATAGGCGACGGTGAACACTTACCATCAAGTGACCCATCTGATTGTTTATCACTCTATGTTAATAAAAAGTTAATTTAATCTGTTCTCTTTTATAATCTTGGAAACGCGAATTCACCGAAAAAAGTTAAATACCAATTAGATATTGTTCTTTTTGCGATGGCTGTAGATAAGAATTTCAGGTTAATTTAAGGTTAAAATCAGAAAAACTATCGTCTGAGAACAAAAACAATTAATTACTGTTCCATCCAATTAAAGCCTAGTATTACAAAAATCTACATTTTAAAATGTACTCGATTAAAACGTTTTTACTAAAAGTTTTTACTTTGTCGTAGCTAGTCTTACCTAGTCTGTGGTCTATAGCCCTACATTTACGAGGAAAAATTTATTTATTAATGCTAATAATTCGGAAAAATTGAATATTTTCAATCGAATTTTAACCGGTTCTCAATTCAGGGCTATTATTTTCAAGCTTGAAGCTCTGGCAATGGAAAGAGCTATGCTTGAAGTTTCTTTGCGCGATAGAATCCGGAACGTAGATATTCGACAAAGAACCAGACCGACGTAGCTATTAAAATATGCAGGTTGAAGTGGCTGTGGGCAGGCCACATGGCTCGAAAACCGTAAAAATGGACATACCATAGTTAATATAGTTATACACATTAGATCTATACAGGGTTACGCATATAGACTGTACTAAGCCGAAAGGAAGTCATTGCACTCATCATTAATGAACAACTTTTACTATGAAACCAACCCTGAAATCGAGAGAAAAAAACAGCTGATTCATAAAAAACGGTCATTGACACGCGACAAAATGTATGGAACGGCTGTTTTTTTTGTTGCGATTTCAGGGTTTGTCCGATAGTAAAAGTTGTTCATAGTTGATGAATAGGTACCTATAATGACCTCCTTTCGGCGTAATAAAGTCTCTATGCGTAATCCTGTATACATGTGGTAGACAACTTAAATAAACATAAAAGATTTTAATTATTTTGTTAGTCATTCTGAAATGTCTCTGAACTTATTCGTAAGACTACTGAAGACAATTTTTTTATGGGTGTTTATAAATCAATGTTGACACCCAACTTTGTGTCCAATGCTTACGATAGCTTCGATGAGAGTTTTTTTGAGAGACGACACATAAAGAAGAGAAAGAAGAAAATTATACATTTTAATGTAAATATAACCCAAATATTTGTATAGCAATGTAGTTAAGTATAAAATTTTAACAAAAGCGAACAATTAAACTTTTTTAAGCGGATATTGTAGGTACTGCTAGAAAGTAACCGAAGCAAGGCCGCTTGGAGGTCAGCCGGATGTTTAAAAAAATTAATTGGGATATTTTATAACTATAACCCCGGTCAGTCTATTTATGACAAAATAGAACGCATTTTTGATAGGAAAGACCATTCTTGAAAACATTGTTGCCATGCGATAAATACATACAGAATATTTAACACACTTGTGTCAGTTTTCTCAATTTTTTTACATCTTTACTTAGCGCCCTACAAACTAAATAGGTGAACATACATTAGAAAAAATACAGTGTAACATAGAACCATCCTCCTTTTTTGAAGTCTAAAAATATTTGATAACAATTTTTTTGGTTTATTGAATTAGAATAGATTAAATTAGTTTAAGTTGTTATATCGTCGCTTTAGTATATCTGTAATGGTGTTATAAGTGTTTTCAATATTCAATAGTAACTTAGACTAGTCAAAACTTGAAAATCCTGGAAACTTTTTTTACTGTTATTTATCGGTTTGTGCTCATTTGTAAATTAAAAAAGTGGTTATTTTATTTTAGTTTTTTTTACTGTCTGTTAACGAAGTCAAGTCACTTTTTTATGATGTAATATTATGTCATTGTAAATATAGACTTTAATTCTTGCCATTCCATACAAAATGTACGTATGGGAAAAATAAATTTTCTTCATATTTTTTTCAGAATTTTATTATATTTTAATACTTTTTGTGTTATTCGGGACGGAGAGAAATCCAGCAAATCCAATATCACGAAAACCAGTGCAGCGGTTCTTGAGATATAAATGGTATAACTACCTAACTTTGTTTTATATATAAAGATTAAGATTATGTGCGCTATAGAAAACGTCTAAAACATAAATTGACATTTTCTACTACGTGACGAATTTGAGCCGAAAGTAGCATATTTTTGTAAGCTGAACAATATTTCGGTTTAAATTCGTCATGAACTAAACTAAAGTGGGCACCATAAATTAAATGAAAATATGTATAATTTTTTTACACTTTCAATAAAACAAGGAAAGAAAATTACTTTTCTCTATCCCTAGTTTTGTATATATTTTGTTTTATCTCGCATTAAACTATTAATGTTAATTTGTGACCGACTTATAATAGCCATGACTAGTCAAATTATAGTTGCCCAAATCAATTACCGACCGCCAATAGTAACTATCAACGTATTGATAAATTTCCGGCTTTAAACAAATTGATACATGTTAACACTTTGAGCATGGGAACGGACCTACATAAATACTACATTATTTTCCACTTGCAACCACCACTTTAATTCCTTGTCGAATTAAACAGATCTGCAGTGCAGGAACGGAATTTTTAAATCCTCATTTTTTGAGGATGACGTAATCAATATTGTCGATTCCAAAACGTCAGACAAAAACCAATTATAAACCAGATAGTTAAAAACTCATTATTGGAACACATTAAAAAATAACATAAAGATAAGGAAACAGAGTAAGTGTCATAAGTGGCAAGTGGGATAAAAAATTGTGGCCGCAGTAGCCACCATTTTTATCTGAGTTCAAATAATGATCAATATAAAAAACCGACTTTAAAAAAATTACAAAACTGGACCAAATAGAAATGGGACCACACGAGAAGCACCATCTTTCAAATAATAATAAAAACATCAAAATCGGTTCACCCAGGCGAACGATACATAAAAAAATAAAGTCGAATTGAGAAATTCCTCCTTATTGGAAGTCGGTTAAAAAAGAAGGGTTCTATGTTCCACAGTTGTTTGTTTAATTATTTTTATTTATGTTTACTGATTTCGCTAGCTGTTTACCAATTTAAAAAAACTCACTCTTTTCACCAAGACAGGATCTGATGATAGAATCTCAGGGAAATTGAGGGCAACCCTCAAATTAATGTGATCCACTTGTTACGACATTAAAATGTCCTTCTGTCTCATCATTATTTCTATAATGTAATTTGAAGATTTTTTTACTTCGACAAAGTTCTTATAAGTATCAAGTTAAAGTCGAGCCATGTGATCGATTACTAGGCGTGACACACTCATTTGTTTAGAAGGGCGTGTTTATGCATGATCTAAAGTCAGTTACTGACTAGAAATAATATTGGCATTATCTGGAACATTGCTAATTATATTCTTAACACCATTGTGATAATGATTACCTGATAGATTAGGGCTAGCTATAAGCAATAGTAAAAATTATCTGGTGCCAGTTTGGAATTCTCGCATTAATAACCTTTTATCTCATGGATTGTGTTGCAATATCGCTGAAAAACTTTCCATGTAAATTGTGTTAGGGATGACTTACTACAATATGTATAAATAAAAATAAATAAATATCTGGGACAATATTGCACGCATGGTCATCTGACCCCAAACTAAGCAAAGCTTGTAATATGGCTGCCAGAAACTGATATACATACATATATATTTTTAAATACATACTTAAATACATATTAACACCCAGACATAGAACAAACACAAAGGCGCAGAAGGCAGGTACACTACCAACTGAGCTAACGGGCTGTCTTATGTATTTATAATGTTTTTAGTTATATATTATTTAGTAATTATACTTACTAACCGTGTCTCATGTTAGATTAATAAGAAGTACTAAACTGATCACACGGAAGAAGTAAATATTCGGCCTAGCCAGCGGGTGCGCCGCCATTATCTGACGGCTTTTGTTAAAGTGACGGACACCGGTGATCATTTTTAACACGCTTTTATTAGCTTGGTATGTATCTATGTAACGGAATCTTTGAACGTGATTTTCACCCCTTTTAAAATGTCGGATTGATTTAAAACTTTGCACACTTATCAAGGACCGATGACAGTGCAATAATTTAAATAGTTTGTCCCATTATCCTTACCAGGATCTTCAGGTTTAGATATTTAGAAGCGTGTTTTTTAATTTTTTTACTAAAATAATTATTTAGTTTGAAATTATATATTTTACGATTTAAAAGCGTAGAGTTCCTGTTAGAGTGAGCTGAGGTTGGTTATGGAGATATTTAATACATATTATCATTATGTGCCTTGAATAAAAGTTTCATAGTTGACTGAATGATGATTGGCGTTACTATGTGTATGTGTATGTTATGTGTTGTTTTTGTGTACGTGTATAATTTTTGGTGTGAACAATAAAGAGTTTTCTATCTATCTTTCTATCTATCTATCTATGAATCTCTAGTGTATTTCCGCAACGCTTTGGGATCAATTATTTTTTCTTATTTTTAATTTTGTATAATATAATATTTACATAATTTTACAAATTTATTTCAGGTATCTACTAATATAACGATTTTTTTGTTTCACAATTTATTCATTTTTGATTCAGGTTAGGGTAAATTAGCATCATTACCAAATTTCAGCAGAGTAAAATAGTTGATTCCTTATTGCGACATTGTAGTTGAAATACACTAGAGATTGGACCAAGAAACAGTTTGTAAGAGCATAATTATTAATTTTCGATAAAAATAAGGTGTCAAAGGCTTATTTTGTTTTTTTCGTATTCAAATTCATTTGATGAAGATGTAGAATGAAGATGAAGTTGAAGACGATGAAAGAGATCATGATGATGATGGGTTGTTTTTCCCTTTCAATTGAGTGGTGTGTATTTTAAGGTAATAAAAAACGATAATTAAAAAAGAACTTAGGCACATACCGATTAACTTCCTTTACCTGTTACGTCTCACTGCTGGACAAAAAAGTATCATCTCTCTCTCTCACGTCTCTCCAGATTTAACTTAGATCAGAATTGGATCAGATCCAATTGTTTTTTTTTTCAATTGGAGATTTTGGATTGGATTGGATGGAGAGAGCTATGCTCGGAGTTTCTTTACGCAATAAAATTCGGAACATAGATATTCGCCAAAGAACCAGGGTCACCGACATAGCTATTAAAATCTGCAAGTTGAAGTGGCAATGGGCAGGCCACATCGCTCGAAGAACTGATGACCGATGGGGAAGAAAGATTGTTGAGTGGAGACCATGAACCAGAAGACGTAGCGTAGGTAGGCCTTCCACAAGATGGATCGACGACATTGTGAGAGTCGTGGGCATCCAGTGGATGCAGATAGCAGGATGTTGTTCAGTGTGAAGGTTAAAGGGGGAGGCCTATGTTCAGCAGTGGACGTCTTCTGGCTGATGATGATGATGATAATGTATTACTATACTTACTAATTATAAGTAAGTATTCATCAAAAACATAGAGTAAAAAACATCGGACCATAAAATTATAAGTATAATTTTTCTTGTATTTGATTTCGAATACTTACTTATCTCGTACTAATTAATATTAATTCAAATATTAATTAGTACGAGTAATTAGTTTACTTACAGGCGGACCTTTGTAAATACCAACGTAAATGATTAAAATTAACATAAAAAATTAGGTATTAATTACTGACAGTGTGTAAGTCAACTGTATAGTGACCTACAGCATGTCAATGTTATGTCCTGTTCCGTAGAAAAATAAAAACGCCTGTCACTTTTTTCAATGCATAGTTAGACCACCAGGCTAACAAGTGAATATTTAAATAATACCTTTGTATATTGTTTGACGAGTGCTTGATATTATCTAGGCACAAAATGTATAAAAACAGTTGAGTAATATATTATTATTTCTTTTAAAAACGAAACCTCTTAATTATTTTATTATTAACGAACTAAAAAAGCATTATTATGACAAACGCACGACGAATAGCCACGAGTGGCTATTCTTGCGTGGTCATTCCCTCAGAAACATTACATGCATAATTTTTTTCGGGATTAAAATCTTAGGTCCACCAACTATTCCTAAATGCAATAAATCACATCGGTTCATTGCTCTGCAGCGGCGTGACCGAGGTACAAGCACACCAACATACAAATATTTTTTTCAATAGAAAATGAAATAAACACGTTTCACCTCATTATAATATCACTCGCCCACACTCAAGCACATTCTGGAACACTTCAGAAATAATGATCCATCATTATTACATAATAACACTTGAAAATCCACAACTTTATGAAGTGACAATGGGGCAACATGTTTTTTACGTTGGTACCAAAACTCTCTTCGTGTAAAACAAAAGAATGACATGTAGTATTCGAACACAAATTATTTCCAGACAATATTTCCTTCTGTCTTTTCTTGACCATTTTCGTCTAAAACAAAAGAGATCATGGTAAAACTTTTACGATGCCATTGACTGAATGAAACTGATTGACTGAATTTAAAAAAAAAAAAAAAAAAAATTAAAAAAAAAAATGTAGATATAAAAGTTGTAGATCTTCTTATTACCTACAACTTTGCCTTTTAACTTTTTTTCATAGGACTTGTAGTTTTACCGGAAATCGAGATAAACCATTTTTTACCCTTAAACCCCCCCCCCCCCCCCCCTCCCACTTCCCAAACTCAGATCGCCTGTAATTTATTTTTCCTTTCATTTTTATCATATTCCCCTCCTTTTCTAATGGGTTTCAACCTACTACAATTTTTTTTGGTTTCAAAAATTATCGACCCTGGTCTAATAAACAAATTTATGCTGTTTCAAACGGTTTATTGCCAAATGTAAGTAATATGGTGAGTAACTGATTAATAGCTGTACATGATAATGTAAAGAACGACCAATGAGGTTATATTGTACTGCGTACAATATAACCTCATTGAGAACGACCAACAATTTTCGCGAACACTATGCCATTTCACAATAATTACCTAGCTTATAATTATAATATATATAATTATAATAATTACCTAGCCGGCCTAGCTACAAGGACAAAAAAACTGTTTGAAATTTGATTTTCCCGCCATACGTGAAACGTTTCACCTTAAAGCAAATCTAATCATGCAAATAGTTGTGTTATTTTTTACTAAAGATAAGTCAATGCGAGTATTTTCATTCAAGCTAAGTTGAGGTAATACTCATAGTTTGCGTTTGACCCGAACCTAGGATAAATTTTATGAATTAAAGGAATTTCGCATAAATTCGTGCGGGTGACATTAAACCACGATTTGTAAGACGGACCATCATTAGGGTTCTCAGCATTTGAAACATCAAAATATAATTTTAATATGTAACATATTATTTTAAGGTAAATAAATAATATTTTATTTTTTCGGTGAACATACTGCGATATCCAAGCCGCCTGCCAAGCGTGGGGATTATGGCAACACCCCCCAGAACTTTCGACTGGGTGAACCGATTTTGATGATTCTTATTTTATTTGAAAGCTGGTGCTTCCCGTGTGGTCCCATTTCAATTTGGTTCAGTTCTGAAATTTTTATGAAGTCAGTTTTTTATATTGATAATTATCTTATTGGGATGAAACAATTATGCCTGTTGCAGACGATGCGCAGTACTCGCGCGAGTATTACTTGTGTGAGTTTACTATAATATGCATAGTCTGTAACAGGCTTTAATTAGGTACAATTCGAGTTTTTAGCGCCAATGAAAAAAAACATGTTGCCGCATTGTATCATTTTCCTAAACTTGTGTAGATATTTTCGACTGTTAATGTGGTATAATGATGGATTATTATTTGTTAAGTTTTCGTGAATCTGCTCGAGTGAGAGCAAGTCATGTAATGAGGTGTATTTTCATGTTGTTTCCAAAACTCCGTAGAAGCTTCTAGTAAAAAAGTCCTCACTACTTTACTGGGGCATAGTTACGACAGTAAAATACGTGACTAAGATGACGCGGTATGTCTTTTAATGGCTTTAATAGGCGAAAAAAAAACAATTTCATCAAGATCATGGTGACATCTGTTTAACACTTTTTTAAACTATCACGGTACTCACTACAGTTATATGATTATTTACGGGATATTTACTGTGGAAAGCTTGTGGAAGGAGCTCCCAATATTCGTCTTCCCGTGACAATGGTGCAATGTAACTGCGCCGAAATACCGGGAGCTCCTTCCACAATCTTACCACGGTAAATATTCCGTAAATAATCAAATACCTAACTGACATGTGTTTGTCATGAAAAGCTCAATTTTTTACATTAACCCATTTTTAATATTAATAACTGTAATAAATTATTGCTAGGCTGTCATTCATATATAGGCACTTTTAAAATAATAGGTGCAACATGAACGCGGCAACCCTACAGCTTACCACCGGACTATTGCTCATAATTTTCCCACGGAATGACAAAACGCATTATGCTCTCTTTACACACTATCCAGTGGTATTGTTTGTTCTATAGAAATGTGATCTTATCAATCAAAACAAGCAGGTTTGGTGCTGCTCTACGTTATTGTATTCAAATACCTATATGAACTCACCTTTTGTTGAAATAATATTATGTCAGTTGGATTGAAATTCTGAGTTGGAAATTAGGGTTGCATAAAAAAAAACAGTAATTTTATTTGCACTATATTTGGACAAAGGAGAAGGCGAAGTGACCAGGGCCCGATTCTACTAAACCAATTGTTTTTCAATTGTTAATGAATTGCATATTTTTTTTTACTTTTGACACTTTAACTATACAAAAAGTGACGAGAGGGTAATTTTTGAGGCAATTCATTAACATTTTAAACATAATGGTTTTTTCACTTTTGAAACTTTATCTATACCAAAAGTGTCAAAAAGGCAATTTTTGAGGCAATTCATTAACAATTAAAATCAATTGGTTTAGTAGAATCGGGGCCCAGAATGCTTGCAATATTGATATCATAGCAATGCTTAGTTTCCGGCCAAATCAGTTAAAGAAAAAAGGGCTTATTTTTATTACCACGATTTTAGTGCGATTTAACTTGCTTTCTGCTTGTTTCGTAAATTTAAAACCTTATTTTAATCTAACATGAAAATGAGCTATATATTTGAATCATTTAAATATACTTCTGATCTGTATGGACATAATGCCTTTTTTTCTAATTTATTACAAATAATAAAAAATTACATTTGGTACGCATATTTTTTTCTATTTCAAAATTTGACAACATCCGTAAATAACGTAGTTAAACAGAATCTGTAACGACGTTATGACTTAAGAGTAATGTGAAAACAATTTTGTTATACTTAACGCATATTGTAAGCTTGTGTATAAGCTTTTGTGTAAGCTGTCAAAATTCGTTAGTGAAACGCCGTTACGAATAAGTAGAATAAACCCACTGAAGTGAGAATTTTAACTTACCCTTCTCTTTTCTGTGATTAAAAGTCTAGCTTGAAATTATTTCACTGAAATTAAAATACGTCAATGCAATTTTGCAAAAATAAATAAATCTTGTCTCAATAACAAAACGAACCAATGTCATTGAGAGAGTAAATAAAGTTGTAAAATGTCTGCTGTGATAAAGTTCTTCGAGCCAAATGCAATCTCCCTATTATACATGATAATAAACCTCTTACGTCATATTTGGACAATTATTTGTGAGTGATTGGCGCAATTATGTAAGTGCAAGGTAAAGTTGAATGTAAAATATGTATCAGACCTGTCGATTTTGGGTTTCTTATGAAGGCCTTTGTTACACTTATCATTTATTAAACCTGTCTTTTGGGGAACATGGCTGTGGCATTTAAAAAATTGAACCTATTTAAACGCACGCGCATTAACTTGACGGTTATCTTGATTGGTTTTAACAAAAAATCTCGATAGATTACGATTTTAAGGTGTCAAATTTTTTCACTGTGACCCGTAAAAACTTGTAAAGTACATAATCATATACCAACTTTTTTGTTACTTTCTTGATATCCTACAAGTTTCGCATAATTAAGGAAATGCCGTCAACAGGAACTTAAAAATCCATAAAAAATATTATTGTCATTTTACGGCATTAGGATAACAAAATAAAACAAAAAAGTGTACTTTTCAAATTTTGAATTTAATTCCTTATGTAGGTATAGTTTTGGTACTGAATAAGATGGGTTTGACGCCTTTTCTTCATACTAGTTATTACGTCGCTATCCCTAAATAAAGGTTACATTCAAATAGTAACTACGTCACTGTACATCTAATCAATTTCTTTAACTCGTTTTATGCTGTATCTTGACTTTTTCCCAATTCATCCGATGCATTTTTACAATGCACAGTGTGGTAGAAAATATAGATAAAACTTATTTTGACGCATTTACGAAGTTCAGTAAAGGCAAAGTCAATTTTTTTTAAAGCTTCTTTAAAGTATATACTTACTTAAACTTATGGGTATCATGTTCATGTTACTTAGGATAAATTAATTAAACTTCTATAAAAAAAAAGTTATTATGTATAGCTATGAGTTTCCGCTAAATATGTAATACACCATAATTTATCAATTTATGTGAGTTTATCGTTATTAATTTATCAAAAGTGACAAACAAAAGGTAGGAACGCGGATAAGTTTAGCCTTCAAGCAGTTACTAGTACGACCCATATAGATCTTATCTTGGAAATAGGAAGTAGGTTCAGTAAGCATGTCGAATTCATATTTTATTATATATAAAACCTTAGGTACATATCTAATTGATACTATGAAAGTTCGAGCTTTAATGACATAGTAATCTTTTGGAGCATTTTTAAGTTTGTCAAGACATTCATTAGGTACCTTCTTTTTTTGTTTTCGAGGGGGAAATCTTCAAAAGATACCGGCTGCATTGAAGTCCAGTCACGTTATGTGGGATTATACCCACTAAAAACCCAGGGTAAGGGTCCAGTTTTGCTTAAAATGTTTTCTTCATCATTATTTTCTTTTCATAAAAACTACCCAGCTATTTAAAATATAATTAACAATGTTAATTCTCTATTGTTATTTATTTTATAAGTATAGATGTATGTATGAGATTTATTAGTACCTTACTGACATTGTTTCTTAGATTTTATTTGAAATTTGGGTAATCATTACCAGCGGCTTCGACATCCCAACCATAAAATATTTTACTCTAATAGCAGATATCTAGTGTCTCAGCCACCTATGGTGACTATTATGGTAGTCTTTGACATTGCCTCTTTCATGTTCCGATGTGACGCAACAGCTGTCATAATTATAGGAACGGAGTGTTACCATTCGTACTGCTATTTTGAGACTGTACCTATCTATTATTGCACTCTCAGTATTTAAAATAAATAAATAAATAAATATCTGGGACAATTTGCACACACGGTCATCTGACCCCAAACTAAGCAAAGCTTGTAATATTGCTGCCAGAGACTGATATACGTACATATATAATTTTAAATACATACTTAAATAAATATCAACACCCAGACATAGAACAAACACAAATGTTCATCACATAAATGTGAATAATAACAAGCACAAGCCAGTTAAATGATTATAATTGATTAATTTATAATTTACATATTTGTAATGGAACTCTTTTGAATCAATTGACGTATAATTAACACTTAGGATTAGAAAGGTTTATCTGGCGATTGTGGCCCATCCAAAAATGTTAATTCATGCCTCTTACAAACCAAATACCAGCAAACTCTGTATAGGTACATTGAATAACCGGCAATTGAATAAAGACTTACTATTAATTGGCAATTAATAGCAAGCCTTTCCCCTGTTAACGTGCAGTTACAGATTGCGGATGGCAAATGCATACAAGCTCAGTATTTACACGCTATGCTATGTTAATATTTTTTATATACTTTATTTTATTCTTTCCTCTTGAGACGATTATGGCCGGACGTCTTGTGCATTTGCCTGTGTCAAGTATTGAAATTTTTTCAAGTTTTACTAGATATCATCAAACAAGTCATAGCCACAGTCAAAGTCAAGAAAGTACGGCACGGCCAAGTCAAAGTCATGCCCTAGTAAAGTGATGCAGGCTATTGAGGCTTCTTTGGAGTTTTGGACCGACATATCACTCTCCAACAATAGATCACATTAATTTGTGAACACTTAATAAATATTAATGCACCATTTATTTGCATAAACACTCAAAAATACACAAGTTTAGGAAAATAATAACTAGTCATTTTTCTTTCGCGTTGCCGCCAAAACTCCTTTGGTGCACCAAAATACCACCGGCACCATGTGTCTCTAGAAAGAAGTTTTTAGGACAACTGCTAAGCAGAAATTAAAAAGACTTGCATGAAAATGTAATCATAATTTTGAAGTTGTTGAGTCTACAAAACAAAAATTATCAGAATGCACTTCTATTAATAAATAAATTATGTAAATGGTTACGCGGAAAACGACTGGACCAAAAAACATTTTTTTATCGGTGTTTTGATTTTCGGTGTTTTGAATCGGTGGTTCTTCAAATTAATTTTAGTGCAAACAGAATGTTTTAAGTCGAGTAGTTTTATTGTAGAAAAATATTTTGTCAGACACCCGGATAAGTTCTAATTTCAGTTTCAAATGTTAAACGCGTTTTTCTTGTTTACATGTTGCTTTCCTGTCAGATTCCTGACAGCTCACATATTGTTTTGTTTTGTCTTAGTTCTGATAACTCTACTTAAATAATATGGCAACCCTAATCACAGGGCACATTGGGACATACTTAAGCAGTAGGTTGACAGCTCAATTATTTTTTGCAATGTCAATTTCGCTGGTTATGAAACTGTTAATGATACAGTTGGTTACTAACATTAATCAGCTGGTTAAACCAATACTCACTTACATGACTATCTAGTCATGATGCATAACAATGTTATGCTCTGTTTAATTTAGGGTCAACGCCCACTCTAGAATTAAGGTGGCGTTGCGGCGTTTTAGTTATTGGAAATAGATGTATGTTTTAAACTGTTTTTTTACGAATATACCGTCTAAACTTTAATATATACCCGATATAAAAAGTACTATTATACTAAGTATATAAACACAATACCAATAATCAAGTGCCATAAAATTGTTTTAGTATTAAACACTGTTTTAAACTATCACGGTTGTTCACTAAAGTTAAATGATTATTTACGGGATATTTACCGTGTGTTTCCACAACCTTACCACGGTAAATATCCACGGTAAAAATAATCATTTAACTTTTTGTTTTAGTATTGTTTTTGTGGTTTAGAATGTTGCACACTAGCCATGTAAAACGTACAAGCGTTTGCGCAGCGCAGTTGTTCGTTGATCTCTAGCGTCAGTGTCAGATATTTTGTTTGCGTTACATTGCGAACGTATTTTTTTTTTAAATATAACTGCTTTTGTGTGGTATCTTACCCAAAATCACCACTCTTCGATTTCGGGCAGCAGTACTCAACACGTCATGTTTACTACAGATTTGCTCACTTGAATTTTACATTATTTTTATTCATGACGTTGACGCTGCTGTGATGTCGCCTTGATTCCCCCCAGTCGGCGTTGGGCCTTTCTTGATATTTATTTCATAAATAAAATTATCGTGATCGTGGGCATTTATATGTGGCATTTATATCGACTGTCATTTATTTATGTTTCCAAAATTTTTGCAAAAAATATGTTTTTTTTTACGTGCTCTAGAGATTGATTGCCCCCTACGATATTAAATTACGCACGAGTGACATCAGCGACAGACGTCGCGACAATTTCTAATCATCGATTGCGTGCTCGACATTCGGATGCAAAACGAAAGTTCTTACGGATCTAGATAACAGGCGTATTATACTAATGGTACCTTTACAAAGTGGGCATAAGGTTAGCGTGGGAGACATTGATCGCAATCGATTTTGTTTTAATTTTACGTGATATCGTAATTAATTAGAGTTCATTTTGGGAATGATTGATCAGTTCCAAGTTTGACACGTGTAACATGTCACTCCTTTGCGATTGGCGTTCAAGAATACGGATATCGATTAAACGTGTGTGAATGTAATGTGTGTGTGTGTGTGTGTAATCTGGGTGTTTTCAAGTCCAAAGTGAATCGGTTTCTTCTAGGCAAGCGTGATCCATCGTAGGCTGCATCATCGCTTAACATCAGGCGAGTTGGCGGCCAAGCGCAAGCCTATTTTACAATCTAAAAAAATGTTCATGTCGTTAGTCAGACAAGATTTAGCAATAGTTAATTTGAGAAAATTTATTTATTTATTTAGAACTTCATACTATGTCTGTAATGCTAAACCAAAATTGGTTAAAGTACAGTTACAAATATCAAAACGTAGTAAATGCGTACTATATACCATGTATTATGTTTACCTATAAAAATAAAGGAAACTGATCAGAAACATTTTTAGTTTGCAATATATCTTTGTAAAATGGCACTGAGACGAGTAAAAAATACTAAATACGTACTTACCGTTTCTGGTTTAGATAAATTAGATAGGTAAGTACTTACCTATCTAATTTTAGTAAAACAGCTTTGAAACGAGTAAAAATAGGAAATATACCTAATATTATAATATGTAAGTGCAACTGTTTTAGAACGAGTAAATAAGTACATAATGTATAGCGCTATGATTCCACTTTTATTGTGCGAACTGCTAGTATGTGGAATGCGCTGCCTGAATGGGTGTTCTCCGATAGTTACAATCTGGATGTTTTCAAGTCAAAAGTGAATCGGTTTCTTTTAGGCAAGCGTGATCCATCGTAGGCCGCATCATCGCTTAACATCAGGCGAGTTGGCTGCCAAGCGCAAGCCTATTTTACAATAAAAAAAATCTGATAAGATGGTTTTATGATGAGTAAAAATTTAAGCTTATTTTATAATTACGAAAGTTTTTGTATATTTGGCCGCACTGAACTCCGTAACTATCGATGGGGAAGAAAGGTTCTTGAGTGGAGACCACGAACCGGAAGACGCAGCGTAGGTAGGCCTCCCACTAGATGGACCGACGACATCGTGAGAGTCGCGGGCATTCAGTGGATGCAGATGGCAGGTTGTCGTTCAGTGTGGAGGTTGAAGGGGGAGGCCTATGTTCAGCAGTGGACGTCTTATGGCTGATGATGATGATGAACTCCGTAACTGTTGAACAAAGTTAAATGAAATTTGGCAAGCTTATACTCTGGATAATTAAATAGAAAGCGTGGCACTAATAGTTGTAAATAATTATTTGCACCAAACAACCAATCCCAGCAGGTTACAAACCTCTTTTGTATCCTTTATTTTTTAAATGTTGGCAACTGTTGTAATTTTTACATTACTAAATTTTCCAAAAACAAAAACATATTTACAAAAAAGTTTCAATACAAGCTATACCTGTAAGATGTTTGTACCGGCAAACCTCAATGCGCAATTTTATGACAACTACTCCACAGCGACTCAGACAAGACCGTCTAATCTGTTATTAAATCAGTCTAAAGTATACATTTAAGAATTATGACATTGCCAAATAAAAAAAAAAAAAGTTGCAGCTATATTATTTGTAAAAAGTTTCTACCGGCCAACCATATCACACCTCAAACAGGACACTCGTCGTTTGAAAATTAAACCTTTACTAATCTTTAATTAAATCAATGTAAAGTTTACATTTAAATGACACTTATAACAGCTCAGTCCTTGGACTAATTGGAAGGAAAACGAAAGCTCAGTCGTGTTATCGATTAGCTCTTATAAAACAAACAATAATAAATTGTTACAAAATACCGTGTTGTTGTAAATTGTTTCTGTGGTGAACGCGTATTTGCAAAATGTAAGTGTCAAATATTTTACTGAAACTATAATTGTTTTGTATTTATAATCGAGTGACATAAAATTTGTCACGATGGAATATAATTGGAATTGGATTGATAGGGAATGCTCTGATGAGCTCTTTGACCTCATCCCTCCATCGAGGATTTACCATCGAACTCGGCTGCCATCGCCATAAAAGCTATCCACACATGCGTGGAAGTCTCACACTGTTCGATTTGATCGATTGTTTTTGCTACGTACCTGGAAGTTGTGGAGAGGCTTACCACTTTTCCCTCTAAAGTATGACCTCAATTGCTTCAAATGAAGGGTGAAGTCCTCAAAGTTAGGCAATGCACTGCCAATGCTATGGGTATTGTTGGTATCCATAGGCAGCGATGACCACTTACCACTGGCCCGTCACTTGTTTGTTGCTTTAAATGTATTATTAATTACATTTAAAATAACTGGCCATGACGTCAAGACACGCATATGGTATGGTTCGGTAACCAAAGCCATAAAACTCCTTCCTTGGATTCCTTAAGTGCTACGTAGTAACCCTAAAAAAACGATGGTTCACAGACGAAGATGGACGGACAACGGACGAAGTCTCATCGTAATAATTCCTGTTGATCTTTCAGACCTTACAAAACCCTAAAATATGTAAGTATTTTTTTTATTTTTTACTCGGTAGTAGGCTTTCGTTTGACCGCCAACTCGCCTGATGTTAAGCGCGATGCGGTCTACGATGGAGCACGCTTGCCCAGAAGAAAGCGATTCACTCGAGATTTGAAGACACCCAGATTGTAACCATCGGAAAACACCCATTCCGGCAGCGCATTCCACAGACTAGCAGTTCGCACAGTAAAAGTGGAATTAAAGCGCTTCGTACGGGTTTTCGGAATATCAACCATGAAGCGGTGTCAATTTTTCGTGCCCGCTCTGGCAGTCCGATAAAAAAATGGGGAGGAGGGAATCAGATCATGCAGATCTGATGCACACTCTCCGAAATGTATCCGATAAAAAACTGATAGACTATCAACTTTACGCCGATGCTCAAGACTAAGAAGTTTAGTCTGAACCAGGGATTCATTGCTGATGAGCCTCTTGGCGCGTCTCTCAATACTCCAACGCCCCGAGTTGGTACTTAGCTGATCCATCCCAAAGGTGAGAGCAGTACTCCATGCACGACCGAACTTGTGCTTGGTACAGTGTAAGCAACTGTTCCGACGTGAAGTACCAACGCACCTTCGATAGGATACCCAGCTTTTAGTATTTGGGTAATGCAGCGTTACACAGTTTCACACCGCATATGGTTCGCACCACTTAGGTATTTTATGTCAGTTCCCAGCCTGCCCTCGTTGATTTCGTAAATATCAACAGCCCTATTGTAAGTACTTTGCATTATTGTTATGTTCTTTGGCATTTGTTCCGGGCCCTTTCGAAATCCGTTGACATATTGCTCTGTGATAATTTGTTTTACACTATGTATGACTTAGTAATTTTTAAACTTTCGCGATTCGAACACATATTATTGAGTCAGCTCGTGACCACGGCCATTGTAACATGGTCGAAACGTCGAGCGAAAGGTATCTATTTTTACCTATATTTAATAGTGCGCGATAAGTCCCGATAAATATGAAAACATATGTATGACTTGTTGTTTGTTATCAAAGTAGGCTAAACTTGCTGCCCTGGATCCATAATTACAAAGACTTAGGATATAAGCGTGAGAATGAGATGTGGTTTATTAATCTACGATATATAAATAAAAAAGTTATTTCTATAAGTATAAGTTAAGTTCTATAAGTTTAATGTATTAATTTCGAGAGCTGTGGATTTTATTATATAAATAAAATAAATCTCCGAAATGTATGCACGCGCATAACTTCCAAACGACTGCACCAAATTGGATTTAAAAAAATTGTGTTCGCTATTGTCAGCACAAGTTTTGCATAAAAAAAATAAGAAAAGGACGGGTATGTTTTTTTCTTCTTTTTTTTCATTTATTTAAAACAGTACGTTACATTTCGAGTTAGTAAGTTGTCTTAAAACCAATGTTAGATTTACCCAGACAACTGGTTCTCGGACAGTTTTTTTTGTACATAGGCGACGTTTCTACACTAATATTATAAAGAGGAAAGATTTGTACCTATTTTTGTATGTTTGTATGTTTGTAATGAATAGGCTCCGAAACTACTGAACCGATTTGAAAAATTCTTTCACTGTTGGGAAGCTACACTATCCCCGGGTGACATAGGCTATATTATATTTTGTAGCGAGGCCGAAGGCCGAGCTTACACTCGTGCGAAGCCGGGGCGGACGGCTAGTATTATATAAGTATACGGAAACTTCAAACGGCGCAAATATGCGCACTAATGATTTTTTCATACTATACTACGTGTCATCTTTACCTTGTGAATTTTCGCACCGTTTGGGGTGGAGACGATAAGTTCGTGGAGTCCAAGCGCTTTGGAGCTGTATCGGGACTTGACCAGGCGATTGGTGGATGTGTTGGGTCAGTTAGGTCCAGAATTCTGACTTTTATTTCACTCAGCAATTGAGCATTGTCATTCAACTTGGCAATGCCGCCAGCATTTTGGAGATCTTTCCCTCCGCTCTGTCTTTTAAATTTATTTTTTTAGTTTTTATTTACTTATTTTAAGTTTTAGTTTATATATATTAAGTTTAATAAGTTTTCGTTCGTTTTCTGTTCTTAACTGACTTCCAAAAAGGAGGAGGTTATCAATTCGACGGTTTTTTTAATGTTTGTAACCTCAGAACTTTCGACTGGGTGAACAGATTTTGATGATTCATTTTTATTTGAAAGCTTCCCGTTTGGTCCCATTTTAATTTGGTCCAGTTCTAAAGTCCATTTTTTATCAAGTTGTTTTTTTTTTATATTGATACTTATTTAAGTTAAAGTGGAATTGAGTTGAATACATCTGTATATTATGCCAAGAATTTATTTAATTAAAGTTTAATAAACAACGCCTAGGTAATTTAGTACAATGCCCATGATGGCCAGGCTACATGTAAAATATAAATCATATATTACATATTATTTCCTAAGCCATGGTGTAATGCCAAATTCGTAACCGGAAATAGCATAAAACTTAGCTCTCCATAAGAAAAACGCATGCAGCTATTTTAATCACTGCATTCCGGAACAGAGCCCACCGAGACTTTCGCCGTAAATTATTATTCTAAACAAATAAAAATGTAGTACGGTGAATAACTTTACTTTATAATGGCAATTTAAAACGATTAGGCTGCTTTCCATCCTACTAACTTAGAATTTATATACAAATATTATTATAAAAACGATTATATTCTTGTGAGTTTGTCTCTTAACTTCCAGCTTTTGTAGAGCTAAATGAAACGTGAAACCTGTTATTACATCATTTATATGTCAAAACTATATGTAAGATATGTTTGGATCACTTTTTTTTATTCTTGGCTACTGCCCACAGGTTGTTGGGGCAATTTTTCCATCATAAAATTACCTGCCATTGTATTTGACATTATGCTTTTTTTCCTATTGGGGCTTTTGGCTTCGTGTGATTGACGCATTTACCATGTACAACTCGTTTAATGTATTGTTATTTAGAATTTAAAGGTAGAGAAACGATACGCGAAAATAAGGATATAGGAAGGATTAGGATGGATGAATTATGTTCCAGTATATATTTTTAGCAATATTTTTTTATGTTCACCGATTACTCTGCCAACTATACACCGATTTAAAAAAAAAACTTTTGTTCGGTACGGTATATTCCAATTTGGTTCCATTGTTGCCAAGTCTGGATCTGATGATGGGATCCCAGGGAAATCGAGGGCACTCTCAAATTTTATAGGCACTTATTACGTTTTTCATATATTTTGAAGTCGGTTTTTATAGTGATCCACTTGTTTGAATTACTTCCCTATAATAATTATAATAATTTTAGACTAATTAAAAATTATGTTGAAAACAAATTATTTGCTTTTAATTATATAATTAAAATAGAGTTAATTAAGTAGTCCTAAATAATAATTAATTTCAGGTAGAGTGCCCAAAATGCTGGCCGCATTGCCTCGCTGGATGGCGAGGCTAACTTTCTGACCCAAATATAGACCAGCATTCCCTTCCCTATATAAATAGGATGATATTTGAATTTTATATAATTTACTAAACCTCGACGCAAAAAAGGGGTATTATCTGTGTGTCTTTGTCATTGTAGCTCTAAACCGCAGAATTGATTTATTATTATTTTTAGACTGAAAGGTGGTTTGATCGAGAGTGTTCTTAGCTATGAATTTTTGAATTGATTATTGATTTTTATTGATTGATGAATTATGTAAATGTAGCCGTTTTAAGATTACCAGCTCTTTTATAAGGGGTTTAAAAAAACTATTTATACTTGTACCATTGGTCATTTTGCGTCGATAGAAGATTATAAGGCCGTGAAAGGGCATATTTGGGACGGTCGATTAGACGCTGGACGTTGTCGCTCGGTTGGGCGCCCCAACTACCTACCTCTGGTGACACTATGCTGTAGAAACTGATTTGCAGCTTCAGTTGCCTGATTGACATGTGGTCACATAATCAGGACCGTCTTTAACCCATTGAAGGCCCTGGGAACATTAGGATAATGACCTATGATATTGATAATAGGCTATAGACATAAAGCACTATTTTCGGGCAAGAGTAGAGTAGCTTCGCGCATGCAAAAGCTAATAAGTAAGTAGGTGTTGTAGTCAGTCATTATCCATGTTTTTTTTTTCGAAAATATGTTTTCGGTAATAAATATCGGTTATTGTTTGGTGATCTGGCGAGAACATGGGGGCCCCATCGATGGCGCACTCGGCAAGTGCCCAGAGTGCACAGTGGGAAAGACACACAACCTGCACACAATGCCGTAAAAAGTGGCGTTTTTTATTATGAAAAGGCTAAATTTATATAATAAAAGTTCAATTTTCAAAGAGCTTTCTATTAATTATTAAAATGACGAATCGAATTTGAACAAACATTTCAATTTACCTTGGAATGTAATTTCAACAATCATTCGTCACGAGTTGTACCTGTCGGGGGCCTACCTCCGTCCCGATTCGATTGTTACTCGATTAAAACAATACAATTAAAGCACTATTGATCGTGCCCTTAAATGGCTTTTCGAGCGGCCGCAGGCAGTTTCACAATCGTCGATAAAACGTGCTCGGACACTAGATATCAGACACGCTGAGTGCTTACTACGTGACTAAAGACCTAAACCATTATGAAACAGTAGTCTAGCTTGTAATCTCTTGTTCTCTTGTAAACCATTAACAGTTGTGTAAAGTTAAGTAGGTGCTTTTATTGTGATTGCATCGATAAAGTTTTACTTTGCTTAAATAAATAATAATTATGTTTTACAATAAAGTTATTTTTTTCAGGGTAAGTGCCTTATTAACTGAACAAAATGTAAACTAATATATTATGAAATATCTAAACTCCTTAGCATAATAATTATCAATTTAAATAACTGGCCAAGAGCGTGTAACATAATGAATGAGCGTGTAATGTGTGAGACATCTAAATAAGGGTTCCGTTTTCCGTAGTCAAATTCATATTATTGTGGTCCCAATTATTGTTCAGTAATTGGTGGTTACAGAAAAAGAACAAAGCTCTGTAGACCTAACCAAATTTCAGAGGTGCATCATGCCAACATAACTTAATTTTACTTTTTAGGCTATAATTTAGTCAAAAAGAAAACTACTTGAAAAACATTATTTGTTATGACAGACAATGTTAAAAAAAGGTCAATGACCTTTGATCTAGAACGTCTTGAATTTATTACAGTTTTAACGCTAACTCAAAAAGTTAAATTCACAAATTGTTAGAATTAATTTTGAATGATGGTTTTTAACATGACCTATCAGCATGGCATGTTACAAGTTTCTATGTCCATAATAGTTTGAATTGCGGAGGGGGCAACTTTTTGCCACTTTGGCGGGCCATATTTCATGAAATATACATTGATAAAAAGTGACCTTACCTTCGTTTTGAAAGACATATTCAACGATAACCCACACGATCCCAATGCAGCGAAAAAAACTATTTCATCTCATTTCACATGTACCTACCAGAGCCACTCCTAAAAGACACAATTATTTTTAAATTTCTTTTCGTATTTTTTTTTTTTTAGATATGTACTAAAACTGTAATTATGCAAACTTTTATGCACTTGCCTAAATAACTATTGAAGTTAGTAGATGAATTTAGAAAGAAGGTTAATGATGGTAGGTGATGTTGTTTTAATCTTTAGGTGTTGTTTTTCAGTTTCCATAATACAATAGCATCTTTTTTCATAAAATCTCAATCCCTTATCACAGCAACTTCTGAATTGCTTTTCGAAATACCTTAGTAGTAGGTCAATGTTTGCAATATTTACCATTACGCAATAAAGTGACCGCTCTACTTGTATAAAATCTGAACAATCAGACAGGTGTCGCTTAATGACCTTTGATACAAAACGAAATTTGCGGTGTTTTTTTAGGAATAAGATAGGTATTTACTGATTAGATTACAGTGCCAAATTAACAAACGTTATTTTGTCCTCTTTGAATAAAGTGCAGTGAAAAATACAGTTTTTTTACAGTTTCTTTCTTCTCAAACACTGTCGCATTACCTGATAATCACACCCTCAAGGAGTATTAGACTTTAATGTCTTGACCTTAAAGTAATTAATAAAGTAAACATTCATGTGATGAACATTTGTGTTTGTTCTATGTCTGGTGTTAATATTTATTTGAGTAAGTATTTAAAAATTTATATATGTATGTATATCAGTCGCTGACAACCATATTACAAGCTTTGCTTAGTTTGGGGTCAGATAACCGTGTGCGTGCAATAATGTCCCAGATATTTATTTATTTATTTAATGATTCTATAGCCTGCCACTGCAGTGATGTGCTATTAAACTGTAGTTTCTTTTGCTGTTAAACTGTGTAACTAATATTTTTAATTAAGAAACTTGCTTCTTTTGGTAAGGACACTACGAATTCGGATTTTAAAACACTGGCCTTTCTTTTTTACTACGTTGTGTATTTACACGTTGACTAGACCTTGATATTGCTTGTTCTTGTGTAACCATGCCACACATGTGACCGAGCGTGTTATAAATAAGATATGAAGAATGAACAAACCCATATATTTATTCAAAAGGGTTACTCTATCAATCAAAGTTATCTATCTTCTATTCTATAGATATAATAGCAAAATACCACTCTCTCATTCACTGACTAATTCATAACGTAATCTCAACAAAACCTTAACATATGAAGCTTATATTTGACAGGTAGATTCCTTAAGAAGTGTAGTCCTAAATATTTGTATTTATTTTCTGGACAAGCTGGACAACGATGCGATTTGAAATTGAACCTCATTTTTATGAAAACTTTTACCATAGAGATACCAAAAAGATCTTATTCAAAAATCGAACTGGCCATCTGTACAGTGTACACTACTTTAACTTATGACATAAGTTTGCATTTCCTGAGGCATTTCCACAACTGGAATGATGTATCTATTGATTTTGATTACACATTTAATATATATATAATAATATAAATAATAACTTAACTAATAAAACGCTTTCTTATTATTATCAAATTATTAACCTTGGTTTTACTGTCTCGAAGAAGGTGTAAAAAGTAGAGTATTCTTCTTGGGGATAAAGTAGTCTTCGTGTTGAGCCATCTTAAGTCAAATCCCAAGCGTAGCGAGGGATTTGGGATCTGGGATCCTTCGTTATGCTTGGGATTCAATATACGAACGTGAATAAAGACACTGCTCTTGGTGAATAATATAAAAGAATTAACAGTTAAACTATATCTACGAGTTACAGAGTTACACGGAAGAGTGATCCCCTAAACCGAAATAATAAAAAAGTGAAGTAATCCAGGCAGGGAAAAGCTCCAGAACCAGTGATCTTGAAGGGCGTTAAATGTCCGCCCACACCTATGCAATGGGCGAAGGCGTGCTAGCACGGACCTTTAGAAGTTTACAACAATCGAACGGTTCAAGAAACGCATTATTTAGCTCTATCTGTTGCACCTAATCATTATGATACATCTAAGTAATCCTTACTGCTATTTACTAGATAGGTTTACGATTGTCTTAACACCTCCATCTGTTTATGAAATAAGCAAGCTAGATAAAGAAATAATTAAACAAGTGAATCACAAGTGGATAAGTTTTAAGTGCCTATAAAATTTGAAGGTTGCCCTCGATTATCCTGGGATCTCCAACTTCTGATCCTGACTTGGTGACAATGGGACCAAATTGGAAGTATACCTTATCGAACATTTTTTTTTTATAATCGGTCAACAGTTGGCTGAAAAATCGGTGAACATAAAAAAACAGTGGAACATAGAACTTATCTTCTTTTTCGAAGTTGGTTAATAAAAATCGAGTCCCATGAGTTACAATGTTTTTTTTTTTATTGGACTCGTGATCGATACGACTTATTATACTTATGGGTCGTAATGCAGGGATTCTAACGATACCAGTCACATCAAAATCGGTCAAGGCGTTCAGACGTTATGGTGATATTAAGAAACCTATAACATAACATACGTAGGTACATTCATGCACGATCAGACTGGCCCGAGACAGGGATAAATGGCACAAGGGAGAGGAAGCCTATACCCAGCAGTGGGTTGATACAGGCTGACGATGATGTGAAGTGAATCAAACAAACAGACGTATGTATTTACCTTATCACGGTAAATATCCCGTAAATAATCATATAACTGTGGTGAACAACCGTGATACTTTAACGAACAGACTTACGCATTTATAAAAACAAATTCTAAACGATTTTACTTTGATGTAGACAAAGGTATACTAGACAAACACCGGGCAAATTAGAGTCCAAAAAAATCCTAACTTAATAAGTACTTTGGATAGTTTTCATTACTTTGTTTTTGAGATTTGATTTCTTGATTATTTTTGTGGCAGTTTCGTCAAGAAATACAGTATGTTATTTATGTGACACGAGAATTACTCACGTATGACTAAGCCGATTACTATGACTACAGTTTTAACAGTCTTTTTCAAGGTTAATGCACGCGCGCGGCTCCTTCTCCCTTTACACTGAATTCCCGTGGGATATTAATAAAATGTGTGAAAACCTCGTCAGTTTCCATAATAGATCACATTACTTTATCAGGAAAAGACAAAGGTCTATGGAGTAGACATTAAGATTATTAAGCCACGATGTGTCACAACCTTATGTAAAAAAATACTTATATGTATTGTTTTTCTAAATTCTAACCTTATACACAATTATTGTATTTTAAATATTTTAGCAACATTTTTTGACAGCACAAATAAAGTAAATTATTAATTTATAAGTACATTATAAAAACAAATTCTAAACGATTTTACTTTTAAAGATGCTGTGGAAAGAAAATACCAGTGTTCTTAAATATCAGATGCTAGCTAGCTAGGTGTTCAGACAACATTTATAGCTCAATTGAGTTACAGTGCACTAACCTATTCTACTTGAGGTTAGATGTAACAAGCTGGAACTAATTCGGATGGCAGTGATAGATCATACTTAGCCAAATCTGCAATTCATAATGAAGACAGGTTCCAGTTATGAAATCAAAATCAAACAAATCTAAATAAAATAGATATAGAGCTTTTTTTAAGTAGGCATAATGTGTGATTCATATATTCTCTCAACTGACCCGTGATTCATCAAGTCGTTGCACTTACCGTTTCATGAATATCATGATCAAAAAATGCGGAAATGGTAAAAAAAACACTGCTGCTAAAAACCAACATATACTTATTTGCAGTTATATGATTATTTATAAAATATTTACCATATATAAATTTGTGGATGGAGCTCCTGATATTTCGGCGCAGTCACATGTAACATGTTCACAGGAATAACAAACAAAAAGCCCACATAAAAATACCACAATTTTATTGATAGTAAACTTGCTACACTTTATCTATTAGCTTTGATTAATCATGTCAATAACAGTTAACAAGAATCAATTTAATCGAACTAAATGAGAATCTACTTACCATTAATAAAATTTCATTATAAACAACAAATTTCGAAAGCTCAATGATCGGTATGCGCCCGCCCAAAATCAAGCATTCTTTGACCTTCGATTCATTGGCATCATAAAAATGAAACGTATCATTTACTAACATAGTAATTGTAATCAGTTTATGTAAGGCCTTATTTACACTGGGCAAGTTGACCAATCGACCGCACGCGCAGCAATCCGAAATAATTGTTTTGATATTTGTTCAAACAAATTCACAATGTCTATAAAATTGTGTCAGAAGATGGCCAGAAGCGTTTGGGCAACCTAAAAGCTTTGACACTAAAGTACTAGGTCAATCTACTTACGCGATAAACAAGCAATATTAATAAATATACTTTTACAATGTTCTCTCACTAAAATTTACATGTTACACAAAATAAAATAAAAAAATGCGCATCATAAACGAACCTTATTAAAATTAAATGAACCGGTACCAATCAAATAAGTATATCTAGCTAGTGTTCCAGTTTCATCTAGTTTAACTAAGTTATCGTTGTCATTTTGTCTCTTTATGTAATCTAAGCGAATATTACTTAATTGCCTTCGTCGTTATTTTACTAACTTAATAAACCAGAAGCTTGCGTATCTTTAATATCTTTATTAGTTAGTGATTTTCTTATGTGAAATTGATGAAGTCAGATGTTTTTATTATATATTTATAAACATCGTAAACCATTAGACATCTAATCGAAATTGATTGCATAAAATCGATTATATCATTTAAAGAATATGTTTAATTATAGGTACTCGTATAGCTACATAATTTACCATTGGTTTTTATACCAAAAATATTTATTCCTAGCTCTACGAAAATTGGATTTTTACAGTTAAGTATTTTCTGCAATATTTTGGTAAGATCCATACAAAAACTATACGAGCTTAAAGAGTTGGGTTAAATTTTTTGATAAATACGCTTGCGTTGAAACGCCACATCGCCTGATGATGCGGTCTATGATGGAGCACGTTTGGCTAGAAAAAACTAATTCACTCGCGACTTTAAGACACCCAGATTATAACTATCGGGAACACCTATATTCATGCAGTGCATTCCACCAGTCTAGCGATCCGCATAATAAAAAAATTAGAAAATTTGTGACGAATGTGAAAAAATTGTGGAAGTGTAGAGCCCAATCTATATATATCTCTCTCTCTCTCTCTGAGAGAAGGCCTGTGTCCAAGCTGTGGACATGATAGGCTAAAAATTATGATGATGGTAGTAGGTTGTAATTGACTACCTACTCCTGGTAAAACAAAAAAGCTAAAATATACTGTTGACTTTTTTAAAAGCTCGTACATAAACTAATAGGTACATTATGTATTTTTTATTTCAATTAACAAACATATTATATCGTTTCAATTATACTACTTTACGAAATGCGCAACTGAACTAAATATTATGCCCTTGTCTTTTGGCCCTTTTTGTTTGCCCCGAGGCTATAATTAATAAAAATCTGATCAATCTAATCATTGCTCGTGGGAGTTATAATCTACAATTACTTATTACTTAATGTCAAGTACTGATTAGGAGAACTTACCAGTAAAGGTTGAACTGCAGACCTAACACGGGTCGTGGACAAAATTGTCTTTCCACCGTTTTTATCCCGCGAGAAAAAAAATACGAATCCATATTTTAGCTTTGTCGCGTCTTCGCGCTAATAAAAAAGAGGATAACAATTTATAGCGACACAAAAGCTAGGCCTGGGGCATTACGGCTACCTGTTTTAAGCGATTCTGTTTAGGTGATTAGAAAAGTTGCGCGAACGCAAACTGTATCTCAGCGCGTTAAGGTTCACGATTTTCAGAACTGCGCTGTTCCAGCACTAGTTCGAGCTCATGTTAGCCGTAAAGCCCGTAAGGCCCCTGCTGTTGGTGGTAAACGTGTCGCGCTGTTTTAATCACGATTTTCGAGTTTTCTTACAATATCCCGCAACAGAAAGTATATTTTGCTTGTCATCACAATGTCACAATGTTTCCTTTTTGCTGTGGTTTTCAATTTCGCCATGTTTGGTTTCAATTTGGCCAGTTTTTCTTAAGCTTTCGTTTGTTCATGCCAAAGTTTCATTCCATGGTTAGATGGCTACCTATTTTAGAAAAAAAATTGTTCCCACATTATTGCATTGGTATGCAACAGAAGTATTTGTGGACGAACGTGAAACGTTCGGAGACGTTTTGTATTTTCGATTGCGTTTACGCTTACTAGTACTTTTCTGAAACATTGCAAGGACATCACGTAAAAATATTTATTTATTTCCGATCAACAGTAAAACTATAATTCATAGAATAATAAGTAATATTGTATAATTTATAGAATAGATCTCTATTTAGTCACCAATTCACCTTATGGAAAGTGTGGTGTGACCGGAGTAGATAGAGTACCTACGTAGACCTAGAAGAAACTTGTTCGCATACACGAACCAACTAAATCGACCATGTTTAAGAAAAAAAATGTTACCTACTATGTCTCTAGATTAATATAAAAATTTGAAAAACTGGATTAATTTGTATGAGCTATAAAATGTTGCAATACCTGCATGTAAAACCAATCTGCTTCAAACTTCATTGAGTTCTTGTAGTTCTTGAACTGTTGATACTTTAAATGTTGCATAACATTCTACAATGCGAAAGTAGGTACTTTATACTTATCATCTACACTAATATTATAAAGAGGAAAGATTTGTACCTATTTTTGTATGTTTGTATGTTTGTAATGAATAGGCTCCGAAACTACTGAACCGATTTGAAAAATTCTTTCACTGTTGGGAAGCTACACTATCCCCGGGTGACATAGGCTATATTATATTTTGTAGCGAGGCCGAAGGCCGAGCTTACACTCGTGCGAAGCCGGGGCGGACGGCTAGTTATTAATATTTGGAATCAACCCTAAAATCGCAAAAAATAAGTCAGCTGTTTCATACATTTTATCGCGTGTGAATGACCGTTTTCTATGGAACTGTTGATATTTTTGAGTTTTTAGAGTTACTGTATAAGTTGTTCATAATGATGTGACCTATGGACCCCTTACGGCGTAGTACACCCTTTTCGTGTAACCCGGTATAATGTTATAAAATATAAATATTTGAAACATTTTTGCACACACGATCATCTAACCCCAAACTAAGCAAAGCTTGTAATATGGCTGCCAGAGACTGATATACATAGGTACATATATATTTTTAAATACACACTTAAATAGATATTAACACCCAGACATAGAACAAACACAAAATGTTAATCACATGATATTTGTCTTAGGTGGGAATTGAACCCACGCCGCCAAGCGCAGAAGGTAGGTTCGCTACGAACTGAGACACCGGAGCAGTCAAAGAATGTTAATGGACGCGACGTATACAAAATCAAAGTATCCTTTATGAAACAATCTCGTCAAAATCACTTTATCAATTTCTAACTTCAATTTTTAATAGACATATCCGCTGCCAAAAGAACACATATCAAAAGCGTATTTGTTTTTTAAAACGTTTGTAATAAAAATGTTTAAGGAGTATTTTCATTGATGGTAATAAGCAAGTATTTATACATTTTGTTACGCCACTCTCTATTTGTCACGCGAAACAGTGAGATACATAGTTACTGCCTGATTATTTTATTATTCTAGTAAATGGCATACATTCCCATGTAGGACAAACATTTGTGTGATGAACAGTTGTGATTGTTCTATGTCTGGGTGTTCTATCTATTTAAGTATGTATTTAAAAATATATATGTACGTATATCAGTCTCTGGCAGCCATATTACAAGCTTTGCTTAGTTTGGGGTCAGATGACCATGTGTGCAATAATGTCCCAGATATTGTTTATTTATTTATTTATTTTATACATTGAAATGCAATACCTTTAAAAGGTGTCAAGTATAATAATTAAGTAACTTTTATGATTAGGATTGATTTAGTTTATCTACTTCTATGGTTAACTTAAAATAAAAAAAATGGTGTCATATCAAAATTAAATGAAACTTGAACTTCTAAGAAACCGCAAAAACCGAAACTCCAGGACATTTCGCTCGATAGAAAAAAAACTGATTTGCGCTTTTCTCCCTATTTTTTTGGATCTAATCAAATAGCTATTTATTAAATGATGTCTACGATATTTTAATATACAGATTTAATACTTATGGAGGAAATCGCGAAGGCTCATTTTACATTACAGCTAAACTTTGCGTAATATGGAGAAAAACCGCATAAATAAAAAATTGCCTAACGCACGACTGTGTGCCTAAGCGCCATGGTATTGCTCCACTAAATGCGATAAAGTTGTATTTAGAGGAGCAATACCATCCAATTAATCATTAATAGAGAGCATTAATACAATATATTAAGCTGTGGTCTGTAGTAATAAAAGAATGTGCTTAAGAGTAGGTAAAACCTCGCCTTAAGCATTTGCCGTTTTTAATGTTGACAAACAATCTAGCGAGGTAGAAAATTTATCAGCATTCGTGAGAATCCTCATTAATACACGTGAATGTTTAGACCTAAACTGCGTTTAATATCGCATCTTATTTTAAAACGTGTACTTGAATATTAAATTTTAGGGACTATTCCCGTCTGCAGTTTTCTCGCTCGTACCATCGACAAAGTACCATCCATCCTTGCTCGTACATTATCACATTATTGAGAGAAGGTAAATAATCACTGAGTGTGAATTTCTAATAAGTGACAAAACAATGTTTTTCTGATTATCCATTACATTAAAATAAATATTTTAATTTAACTGAGTAAAATGGTACAAGTGAAATTTTTGCTTGTTACCATGTCATTTCGTTAAATTATAATATATCGAAACAAACATTTCTGTTTGTACTGTTATGATAGTCAGAAAACTTAATTTTATCAATTTATGAAAATTCAAACATAGTGATTATATATCTTCAGTAATGTGAAAATGAGCGAGCGAGAGAACTGCGGACGTGAAGCGAGCATTTAAATGCATTTATTGTCACGCTCGCTTCTATCAAACCAACCTCTTAGGACATTGTTATCGATACTGATCAAATCGATTATAATCGTAATGAATTTTTATTCTCATTATGAATTGTTTCAAAACTCATTATGGTCTAATATGAACTATTATCATAATTACAGCTACATACCTCGATATCAGCGCTGCTGCCAGTCTTGTGGGCAATTACTTCGAATATGGCAAGTAGCAGATATTTAACAAAGTAAATATTTCTGCTGTAACTTGCAGTGGCATATTTTGACAGTATAAGTGCAGTTGCTTAGAACATTTGGGCAAAGAACTTGCATACGATTCAAAATGATATGTTTCGAGAATGTTGCTTCAGGCAACGTGTTAGAGGGTACTGGTGCATTCCTATGGAGATCCCGGTAGGTGTTTTAGTAGGAGCCATCACACATTTTTTTTATCATACTGAGTGACGAGACGAGCGAAGTCGGTCGCCTGATGGCTCTTTACGCTTGGCCATAACAGCTCAACGCCACTCAGAATTTTGAACTTCAACAGTTCAAAACCCTGGATGGCAATGCACTGCGCTCTCGTCACCCCGAGATATAAGATGTTAAATCTCTGTGTCCTGTAATTTCGCTGGAAACATTGCCCTGCAACTGCACCTCAATGCAGCCGGGTTTTGAAGATATCCTTCCCGTCACCAAATAGGCATGTAGGGTTGTTGTTGCGGATATGGAATTTAGTGAGCATTGTTTATAATTACTAATTCTTTTAAAAATATCATAGTGGGATATTCGTATTTTATATCACATTCGGCAAAACACTATTTAAACTGTTGTGCGATATATATAAGTAGACGATACAGAATGTCGTCATAGTCGCAAAACGACTAACACTGAAATAAATGTAGATTAAAAAAAAACCATTATGAATGATCGCTAAAAAGTATTCGGTGTTTCGTAAATTTTATAGTGTCAATGCTGTCTTCTCTAGATAAGCCTAATTGTTTGCCCCTTAGTTAAAAATGATAAGTGAAGGTGGCCGACCGGTAATATGTTTGCTTTACAATCTAACGGGACTAGTTCGATACTTAGCCCTGCACTAATTACTTATTTTTATGTGCGTTTGCTACGCTATCGCTCAAAAACGGTGAAGGAAAATATCACGAGACAACAGGTATGTCCAAGAACAACAGGTATGTCCAAGAACCTTAAAAGTTCAAAGACATGATGTGGGACATTATGGCACACACGGTCATCTGACCCCAAACTAAGCAAAGCTTGTAATATGGCTGCCAGAGACTGATATACATACATATATATTTTTAAATACATACTTAAATAGATATCAACACCCAGAAATAGAACAACATGCTATTCACCAACATGCACTGGGCCAGCAAGATGGATTACGGACCATCCTTTCTCTCTCAGAGAATGCCTGTGACCCATCAGTGCAAACATGTTAGGCTGATAATGATGACGAAAGTGATGAGTATAATGATTTCCTACCGGCTTAATAACACCGTTTCATCTAACTCTTTATTATTTTAGGACTTAAAAGAGCATAAATAGTATTTGTTCTAGTGAATGTAGCGAATATAATCGATAAATCATGTTGTTTTTATCTGATTGTATCCATTCTTTGCGTACTACGTTTGCAAAACCATTTCAAAACACGTAAATACTTCTCGACGGCAAAAATTACGTTTAAAAATTAAATAGAGTTAAGTTTCGTAAAGACTCGTAACACTCCAATGAATAAGGCGCTTATATTTAATCAGATCTCTATCATTGTACAGTAAGCTGCATAGATACCAGCATTTTTGTAATTTAATTGCATCTACTTTACTTAACACGCGATTATCGCCAGTTAAGCTGCGCCGAATGACGCTAAGTTTTTATCTGATAATGTCTAGCCACTAAGCATTTCAAGTTAAAGTTTGAGTAAAATATGATTAATGAACAACCTAGTTTAGAATCTAGAGCCGCCATAAGATAAAGCAAATGTACTAAATTGACTCAGTTTCAACTAATTTATGGGTAATGATGTAGACAAGGTAGGTATACTAGAACAACACCGGGCAAATTAGAGTCCAAAAAAATCCTAACTTAATAAGTACTTTGGATAGTTTTGATTACTTTGTTTTTGAGATTTGATTTCTTGATTATTTTTGTGGCAGTTTCGTCAAGAAATACAGTATGTTATTTATGTGACACGGGAATTACTCACGTATGACTAAGCCGATTACTTTGACTACAGTTTTAACCGCATTCAACGGTCTTGCACGTGCGCGGCTCCTTCTCCCTTTACACTGAATTCCCGTGGGATATTAATAAAATGTGTGAAAACCTCGTCAGTTTCCATAATAGATCACATTACTTTATTAGGAAAAGACAAAGGTCTATTAAGGACTAAGGACAAAGTCTAAAAAAGACAAAGGTCTAAGGAGTAGACATTAAGATTATTAAGCCACGATGTGTCACAACCTTATGTAAAAAAATACTTATATGTATTGTTTTTCTAAATTCTAACCTTATACACAGTTATTGTATTTTAAATATTTTAGCAACATTCTTTGACAGCACAAATAAAGTAAATTATTAATTTATAAGTACATTATAAGACACGTCTACTAAAGTATGATTGATGAAATAATCAACCATAATCATCTTTTCAATAGACCAACGCAGATCGTGACCACGTCAACCTAACTGACCTAAAATCTATAACAGACAGCATTCTTCTTTAGTTATCTACTTTATAATTTATATTTATTTTTATAATGGTGTTTAGCATATATCTGTTCTATTTCAATTTCTACAATCTTTTGTTCAATAACTAAAAGTATTTAGACGAATGTGCATGAATATCTACACTAATATTATAAAGAGGAAAGATTTGTACCTATTTTTGTATGTTTGTATGTTTGTAATGAATAGGCTCCGAAACTATTGAACCGATTTGAAAAATTCTTTCACTGTTGGGAAGCTACACTATCCCCGGGCGACATAGGCTATATTATATTTTGTAACGAGGCCGAAGGTCGAGCTTACACTCGTGCGAAGCCGGGGCGGACGGCTAGTTAGGTATATAGATAGCAGAGTTATTTACGCATGAGTAACTTATAACTTTAGAGATTTGAACACATGTTTTAACGTCCAGTGAAAGGTACATATTATTTTACTTAAATAAAACAATGTGCGATAAGTTGCCCCGATTAACATTCAAAATGTATTTACATATTATGATTTATGTCCTGTAATATCATGCTTGAGGAGTTTCCATATTTTGGGGTAACCTTACTGAAATAATAAAGATTGTGATAAGATAGGTTGCTTGAACGAATGAAAAACAAATTAGTAGACTTAATTTTATTATTTTAGTAATACTTACATAAATATTTCAGAGCAAAAGAACTTACAAACTAGGTTTGCATAAAGGTTTTGGTCTTTTGTTTTAGTTAGCGATAATTTGACTAAAACACTGTTGTTAAATAACATATATGGTTAATATTAATAACATAACAATCCAGAAAGTGTAATAGATAGAATCATGTATTGACACAGTTAATCGTTAACCTACTGGTCAATGGGTAAATAATGAATTAATTGGATCAAATACCGATAAAGTTGAACCGTATTTTTGATAATTGTGAAATGTATTCGTAGATCGTGCGCATCTGACTTGTTTGACTCACTCGAATTATGCATAATGTTGATGCTGTCCGATTTCCAAGACAGTAGCGGTAAATTGCAATAGCATTTTCACTTATTGATCGTGGCTTTTGAAAGTAGTTCTTTATGTGCATGCGGCTTTCCTCGAAATACCAGAGTTATTGGTTTTGGTAGGTGACCATGAAATTTAAGTATGCTAAGTAGGTTACACTGAATTGTCTACTTCAAAAATTTAAATACATTATTTGTTTATTTTATTCAATTTTATAAGTTTTGAACACAAAAATAAAGGAAATAATTTATATTAACGAACTTTAGATGATTTGATATAGTTATCAGCTCAATTGAGTTAAATGATCTAACTCTGGACATCGTAGTCACTAACTGAATTAAAAAAGAAGATATAAATTTGGATGTGTTTTCTTAAAATATGCTAAGCGATTATGGAGAATTTTTTATCATCTATGTATAGGGGAATATATAGTTTATATCTATCCCCTATATAATTATATTTCCGGTAGGGAACGCTAGCTATGTGTGAATGTGAAGCGTTGTATATTAAAAAAATTGCGCCATACAAGTAACGATGATACGCTTTTAGGTAATAACCAAATTTTTATTCAACTAAAGGAATGGATGGAGGTCATTTGTGCTATATTTGTTTAAAAATAATTCTAAATTTAGATTGTTTAAGTGCAATAAAAATTTGCATAAAACTGCTTCTGACAACTACAACTAGTAATCAAAATAATTGGCCGCAAACGAACTGTCACTAGATAGGTATGTTATGAAACTGAATTAATAGCTAGAAAACGTTTTAATCGATCCGTTTAAATTATAATAAGACACTAGATTACTTAGACGGTAGAGAAAAGGCATTCTCATAACGCAAAAAAATATTGAAACACCTGTGAAACTTCTTTGGAATTTAATAATAATAACTCTCGCAGTAAAAAAACTAATAAACATGCTTTTCAAATCGCTTACGAAGATCCTGATAACGGTAATGGGAAAAATAATTTAAATGATCGCATTGTCATCGGTCCATAAGTGTGCAAAATTTCAATTTTATTCGACTTTAAGAAGTATTTGAACAAAGCTAATAAAAACGTGTTAAAATACCAAGATTCATCAATACTACCTACAACAATACTAAGTATCTATAGCTCATTCTATTTATTTAATACTAGCCGTCCGCCCCGGCTTCGCACGAGTGTAAGCTCGGCCTTCGGCCTCGCTACAAAATATAATATAGCCTATGTCACCCGGGGATAGTGTAGCTTTCCAACAGTGAAAGAATTTTTCAAATCGGTTCAGTAGTTTCGGAGCCTATTCATTACAAACATACAAACATACAAAAATAGGTACAAATCTTTCCTCTTTATAATATTAGTGTAGATGTTTAGAATACAGCCGACTTCATGCGTCGTCGCTTGTATCGTTCTATGTATTTATCTTAGTAGACTTTTTTTATGCAACCGAATAACGAGAAGAGTATGTCGCTTGCTTAGTCTATATATACATAGGTATTTGAAAATGAATCCCTATTTACCTTGGTCACGCCATAACTTGAGAACGATTGCACCGATTTCGTTATTTTTTTTTAAAAGTTTTCTTTTACCTTGTCGTAGATTTTTACGGAGAGAAAAATAAGAATATTGCGTAGAAAATTGGCAAATTTCCGAAAAATTATCTACGTATTTTAACGCCTTTGAAACCGTGGGGCGCAGCTAGTTGGTTATATTGCCTTTAATAACTAAACAAAATACCTGAATTACTTATACCAATAACTACAAATTGAAATTAAAAAATACGACCAATTTAGAAAATATTCCAAAAAAACGAGAAGGTTCCCTAGTCAACGCGTATTTTTTATTATTTCTTTTGTAATATTTTTTTAATAATAAAAAATACGCGTATGAGGTTTGTATTGAAAATAATCGTTATAATCAACCTAAATAGGTAAACATGATCATATTTATCAAAATACTCATACACATATATACTTACGTCGAATTGAGAACATCCTCTGACGAATATTTGTCGTCTGTTAAAATTTAATAGGTATTTATCAATAATTAGTCTGATTTGGAAGGATGCACGGCTACACTCTAAACACTTTCATTTTCATTAAGATTTATAGCATTTTTATGCTATAATATACTACTATTTTATTAGAATTGTAGATATTTTTGACCTTTTGAATTGGCCTTCTTATTCTCAGATGTAATACTTAAACCCAATCTCAACTGCGAACCTCAAAATCGTGTTTTGCTTGCTCTAAAACCGGGTAAAAGCACTGAGTATTTTAGAAAAGTCAAACTAAAGATAATACGTATTGACCAACCGATCAACCTAATTCTTAGTTTTAAAACAAGTCAACACGTCCATTTCCGAGGATCTACTTTCAACGGTACTCGCATATCATGTTACAATATGTCATTACAGGCTGCGTGCGGCAAAGCTTGTTAAATATGAATTAAGTAAACGCTACACCGAGATTTGAATCTTTCCTTACGTGAGCCTATTGCATTATAACACGAGATATGTTAACGAAACTATGTACAATTTTGTCGCTCAACAATATGTCTAGAAAGCTAATTCATTTTTATTCATACACATATAAGTATTCGTTACTGTTTTTTTATGAGTATCTACTTAAATAATTTATTTTATTTTAGTACAGAGGTTATGTAAAACAAAGCAAACAAAAAAATCCTTAATTATTACACATAAACTAATATAATGTGGTAAAGTACCAAGAACGCTGGCTGCATTCCCGTATTGAATTGCCAAAGAAATTCTCTGCGCGAGGAATACGCTAGCTCTCTTATCACCAGCGGCGTCGACTAAATGTGTTTTTTAACACCTTTTGGTACATAGACCTAATGGTCCAAAAGTTTCCACGCCTAGTGGCATAAATATATTATATTCGCTTGATAGTGATGCATACTTGCGCTGCTTGGCGTCTTCTACGGGCTCCACCACGGCTCCAACCATTTGAATTGTCCCCCTGAGGTGAGAAGAGGCTAATGTATTGGCATAACTAACAGCTAACGTATTACTGGATTGTTTTTTTTCTCGCTACACAAGCCCATGCAAATAGCTAAACACATGCATCCACTTGTTCGCATTTTACTCGTATCAAACAGATCGTATTCTGTCACTATTACTCACTAACTTGTGATAAATTACCACAGATTGGCAAGTAATTAATTTGTATGATTTTATTATACGAACGTGACGTCCTAAAGCGAAAAATTAGCATAAAATATTGCTTAGACATTATAAAAAATACCTGATTTAATACTAATCATCACAAGATATAGTAATTGATTCAAATGATAGTGGTGGAACTAACAGCACTTCCTAATATGGTAGGTGGAACCACGAACATACGAAATGTTATTTAACCTTAGCTATTTTGACTTTCGAAATATTTTCGAAATTAAAAAGGCCGGGCTATAGCTAGCTAAGTGGGTTTTTTATAATGATTTAGAAATAATGCTATGCACATACATAAATGAAATATATCGGTTGTTTTTGAATTCTGGTTACCTAATTAAAAACTTTAATATTGCATCATGGTCGACATGTCAAAATTGGAAGGCCGAATTTTATAAGAGCAAAAAGTAGAGCAAAAAGTATATATTATGAGACACCAATCAGTCTATCATTTAGTATTTCACGTATATACGACACATTGTATCTTTATTTGTTACTCAGTTATGGTGGGGTAAGAACTAATTTTATAGACACAACTATGCCTATAGACAAATATACCGTTATTTTAAACAATTATAGGGGTAAAGTAGGTACCTAATTAAACGCAACTGTAATGCCACAATTTGATTATAGATGGGGTGTTTTTTTTCTATAGTTTATAATAGACCGTCGGACAGCTGTATTATTTGCTAAAAACTACAGGTTTCGTGAAAAGTTTAATTATAATGTAATAGTGTTTTTTTTATTCGGCTACCCAATAAAGTTGTGAGATATAAGCGTAAGTATTTTTTTTATTGGATTAGGAAGGGATGCTCTATTCTTTTCCCGCCAAGTGAGTATAGTAGTTCCTCAAGTGACGTCATTTGTATGCATAGTGAACTATCTGTCTAGCAAGTTAATATTAATATGCTTAAATCTTTCTTAATTTTGAATACATTTTTTTGGGTTTTGGTTAGCTTTTTTATAAGACTTAAAAATATATATTATTTTCTTGTAATAACAAATTTTATTAGATATTTCACAATTATTAACTAGATAATTATACTTAATGTAACAAATAACTGGACCACTCAAGTTACAAATTGAAGCAGTTACCACTCGGTTATGGTTAATCTAAGAAGAAATGAACTAATGTCAGTTTTTTTGTTACAATTAGTTAGTTTAAGTGCCCATAAATTGGGTTTGTGTAAGAGGCGAAACATTTAGAACTATTTTTCACTAGAAAATATAAATCAAGGGCACCTAAACATATAATTGGTACAATTTTGTCAGTAACAACTTTAATAATAATTAACCTAGTATGATGCAAAGATCAGAAGGAAACTATTTATATATATATATACATACTTACATTCTATATATTACACATTAGTCAAAGCAGTACACTTTGTCACCAGGCATGTCTTTATTCTTACTCATAGATTCTAGCATGAAAAATGCGAGGTCTGTGATTTCACCATAGTCACCTGCAGTGCGGCCTAGCACGGCCCAAGGACAAATTTTCTTTTTAAATGTCTTTCTATAGTTTTTATCGATTAGATGCGAAAAAGCTAAAATATGTGGTTTTTTTATGATAGTGAGTGACGAGACGATCGAAGTCGTTCGCCTGATGTCTCTTCACGCTTGCCCATAACAGCTCAATGCCACTCAGAATTTTGAACTTCACCAGTTCAAAACCCTGGATGGCAATGAACTGCGCTCGTCACCCGAGATATAAGATATAGTGGTTTTACTTAAAAACGTTACTCAAGTTAAACTATGCTTAAAATTGCTCCGTCTCGTTTTCGCGTGTGACGTTTGCCGTCCGCGAGAAGTTGAGAAAGAATCCTAAGCATAGATCAACTTGAGTAACGTTTTTAAGTAAGGGCCTTAATGTTCATCTATTTTTCGCGGTACATCATCTGGGTCATCATAGCGACGTATTAGTGTCCTTTATTACTCGTGAATATAATTACCTAGGTGGCCATAGGCAACTCCATTTAAATTGGTCTATTTCATTCTAGTCACTTATGTGTACTTACCTCGGTCATCATAGTTTGTCTAAATAAACAAACCAAGTGTCAAAATGGTGTTAAGGGCCTACATTCGTATTGTCCTACCGTTTCCTTGTGTTAAAATATGCTGGTATGCCTAGAAGTTTAACGTTGACAATGATGTAATTCTATTTCCTTATCGTAAATAAAATGTTTCATAAATCATCATCACCCCCACAATTAAATAGTCGTCCATACACAGGACGTAGGCCTCTACCAAAGCACACCACTACATCCTGATCTTTGGGCTTTCGCTACCAGCTACTGCGAATGCAAACTGCCTGGATTTAAGTCTTAATATCACTCGAGTAGAAGGGTCAGCTATACTTTTTCTATTCGTGGTCTCCCCTCTAGAACAATGTCTACAAAGCAAGTATTTATTAGAAAGTGAGATCATAGTACTTATTAGAATTTCACCGAAAACTACACGTAGGTGCTTATTTTGTCCCATCAACATATCAATGTCCAATTAAGCTATACTGTTTTCCCATTACTTGGCCACTGCAGCTCCACAGTACGATTCTTATATGCGTTAGTACAGTAACTTGAGCACTGTGGTCAATAAAAAAATGTGCTGCTTGATCTGCAACGCCATTATAATTTTGCTATTACATCTGTAGCGTCATAATGACGAATTTATAGTCGAAACGGAAGCGGTAGTCGGTTTCAATCAATAAATGTAAATAAGCCCTTATTTTCTGCCTAATCTAAATAGCTTCCCATCACCGGCATTGAACTGGCCATGCCAATTTTGAAATAATAGATACCAATTTCGACCTAGCGCATTGACGGAAATCACACCCGAAATTTACTTCCGCTTCGACGTCGGTTTATCTACGCCTAGTTACGCTTGATGTTTTGATTATTACTATCAAGTATTAGTTTATTGACCCTCATTCTAATTCATTATAAGCTTAATACCTATAATTGTATCGTCAACTGTGTCTGTGGTGGTCGAAATGTTGTTCAAAGTACCATATCTCTTTTGGAATGTGTCACTTCACGTCTTTTTTATAATGAAAGGTAAATAAATTTTATTGTGACAAGGGATTATTATGTAATGTAGTTTTAGTGCACTTTGATATCTTCAATCAGAGCTCTAGTGTACCGGAAACATTATTGTATTGTTCCACGTAATATGCCATTAGTGTAGCCTTCGCCTTCAAGTAATAAATTCTACTTGTCTTCTTTTATTTTGTAAGGTGTGGTATTCAATAACAATCTAACATCGAGATATTGTTATATAACATAATTTATTTGTTAGTACAGGAGTGAAAGTGCGCGTGAATTTTTAATATTGAAATCGAAATGAATCAGGTAGAGAAATGAATTCAGAGTAATGCGGAATTGTGGTAATGATATGAAAGAAAGCAAGAGAGAGGCTTATACCCAGCAGGGGGATAGGTAGGCTATAGATAATTATGATGATTAGAAACAGACTACGCGCAACGATGAAAAATGGTGAGTAAAATGCAATAAAAAAAAATGGGATGAATTTTACCAAAAAGACTAAGGTTTTCAACATTTTATTTTTATTTCTTTCAATTTTAAATATGACCTCGAGTTAAAAACGCTTATTCATAAAAAAACAATATCATTAAATTCACCGGTTCACAATCAATGAGATATCACGTAAAGTACACACAAAATTGCAGTTGAATTAAGAACCTCCTTTTTTGAAGTAGGTGGATAATAAATAACTTTTTGGTTTCACCACCATTTTCTAGAAACATTTTTATTTTCTTCATCAAAAGTAGAATAATTGGTCGCTGGGCCAAGGTGGTCTGTCTAATTTCACTTTCAAGTGCAAGCCTCAGGCTTAAGCCTACGCCTATTTTGTAATCGATCTGTATCCGGTTAATTACAGCTATTAATCTAAAATGTTGTTTGACGAAAAATCAATAAACAATCAATACATAACTAGTTCAAGGCTACAAATGCGCGTGCGCACGCTGCGATGCCTTTTTTAGCCTGAGGAGTGCACAATTACCAATCCATTATTGGGTACGTAGTTACTTACATCGTCGAGTAAAAGTATCGTTAAATTCCTGTTGTTTTATTTTAAGTTCAGGTAAGTGCTTAAAATAAGTCAACTAAAAGTAAAATAGACAATAAATATAGACATAATAAACATAGTTTATATTTTCTTTATTTAATTATTGATCAAATCCCTAATCAATCTAGTATTTAAGCCATTTTATCCTATTTACCCATGTGATTCTAAGATCTGGTGAGAAAAATAAGGAGTTTTATCTATCTATCAATCAAATGAAGAAGAAATGAGACACCATACATCTATAAAAATATTACACACTTGATTAAATTTGAATAAAACAAAGTTTAATAAAACTATGCAGCATGTTTGCCTTTAACTTATAAAACAATGCAAAACCATGACACGAATAATTTAAGGGTCCCACCATAAAGACCAAATCATTGTCTGATTAGAGCATGGAAAGGCTGATTAACCTATTCATCCCGTCAAGATAAAAATAATCTCGTAATTATACTAATTTAATTAAATAACATAAATTACCTCACTTAGTGTATCTCAGAGCAAGCTATTAGCAGATTTTTTAACACGGGCGTTATTCTTTCAAGTAAAGTCATGGGTGTTATTTTATTAATTAAAAGCCTTATTATTAATGATAATTTATTAATATTTCACACGCACTAAAATATTGCGCCATCTGACTTTAGGGTGATTGTGCACCATGTAGGGGCATGCATCATAACTTAAAGGTGTTTGTGATTTAGGAATGAGAGATTTGCACGTCGCCTATGTCCATAAAGTGACAATTAATTTAAAAACTGGCTCACGGCTTTGTTAAACATAGAAAATTTACAAATACTAATACACAACAAAATATTATAAATGTGAACGTTTGTGTGTATGTTTATTCGCAACTCCATAACTGCTCAACTGATTTGAATGAAATTTGGTATGGTAGCTAACACCCTGGATTAACACATATGGCATATCGGGTGAAACTGCAGAGCGCTGCTAGTTATCAATAATTATTTACTATCCATCACTTTCCACCAGGTGAATTAGTGGCCAAAACTATATATATATTATAATATAAATCAATATTTATATTATAGGTATATATAATTATATATTTCGAAAAATCAAAAACTAATCTTTTGTGGTTCTCAGTTTAACACAGCTGATTTTTAATAAAATAGGAGAGAGTTTTTAAGAGTACTCAAACCAAACTATCTACGTGTTTGGTCCAAAAGAGCTTACCTGACCTGACCACTGTTTTTACTTCTGGTCTATAAGTGCAGCCTGACCATCGTCGCAAACAGTGTCAATGTCACTGACCTGCTAGTAACTGGATCACCAAGTGTTATGCATTCAGTTATGTCTCGCACTGCGTATGAACACAGTGTTATCTATGCCAGTATTTTTTTGAGCGTTGTATATGTTATTTATTGTGAATTCTAGGGTTTACAATTCAACTTGCAGGTAACGTTGAGTCATAATCGTGCTTGGTCCTGCATTTATAACGAAACCACCTTATTCTGCCTCCATCAGTCTTTAATTCTGCATCCCAATCCTTTAAATCTTCCTTTTTTTGATAAATAGGATTGCGCTTGTCCTCCTGCTGATTTTAAAAGATGGTGCGGTCTACGATGGAACATGCTTGCCTAGGAGAACCAGATTAACTAAACACCCAGATTGTAACTATCGGAAAACACCCATTCGGGCAGTGCATTCCATAGTTTTGCGATTCACACAACAAAAGTGGAATGAAACCGCTTCGTTTGGGTGTTCGAAATATCAAACAAACTGTACAGCATTTTTGTGCCCGCCCTGGCCGTCCGATAGCAAAATTGGTAGGAAGGAATGATATCATGCAGCTCCGAAGAACACTCCCCGAAATGTATCCGTGTGTCCCGGCATGTGTTGACATGTAGGAATATACGTGTACTGCCAAGCCCTAATGCCCGAATCTTTAAGTCACCCGAACAGATACTGTGTATCATTTCTGTATAAGCGTAGTCGTAATGCATAGCGCTTAGTGGTAAATCTACGGCAAAACGTATTAATCTTTCTTATTTCGTTTTATAGCATCTCATTGTGGACCATTCATTCTAATGAAACTCATAGCTACATAACTTTATTTCATGACAAAAAAGAATGGTGAAAAATCTGCTGCTGTACCAATACGCACAATAAAACACATTGAATACTCTAGAATCGAAGCGCTTTGATTCCACTTTTATTGTGCGAACTGCTAGTTTGTGGAATGCACTGCCTGAATGGGTGTTCCCCGATAGTTACAATCTGGGTGTCTTCAAGTCAAGAGTGAATCGGTTTCTTCTAGGCAAGCATGATCCACCGTAGGCCGCATCATCGCTTAACATCAGGCGAGTTAGCGGCCAAGCGCAAGCATATTCTACAATTAAAAAAAAAACTTTCAGGTCATGTTATGCTGTGCGTAATAAAATAAATTGCCCTCTAAAATCAATAACCGTATCTACTAAATAACTTTGCCAGTTATCACGACCTTAGACTATATTCGAGAATGGATTTAAATCATGTCACTAACCTTGAGATAGGCGTGGCAGCTTAAACGTTTTATTTAACTCAACGGAAATAGCTAATCTATTTCTTTAAAATAATAAGAAATAAGGTTTAACTTAGTTGCTAGTCATCAGGGTTAGCTTTGCTGAACTGATATGAGCGTCATTAAAATCAGTATTACCAACTATTTATTATCTATTCTGTAAAACTACTCAGATTTGAAATTTATTTACGAGTATAATTTATGTAGCTGAATCTTGTGGCAACGAAGCAGGGCCTGCTTTACTGTTGTGATCACGACCCTTAGCGTCTTGTATGGTGAGTTGATTGGCTCCATGTCGTCTCGTACAACGTCAAGCCATCATCACTTTCGCTAGCCATAGCGTTTGCTCCACATAATATAAGGCCAGTACTGGTCTGCGGATCGCATGGCTCATATTCCTAACACAAGCGAGTTCCCTGTACCTTAAAATTTACTGAATTATATGAAACCCGCCATTTTCCAGTTTTTAGGCATTTCTGGGAGAAAAGTACTCTATGTTAGTCCTTATGATGCACACCTTCTTCATGCCAATTTTAGTTAAAAAGGGTTAAGAACGCCTAGGCAGTTTAGTCATGAAAATCAAGCAAACAGACAGAGGGACAGAGTTACTTTCAGATTAGGATGAGGATTATAATTCATTTAATTTTCGCCATAACACGAGATGGGAGAAGTGGAAGGAAAGAAAGGAGGCCTTACCTAGAAGTGGGACGATAACGGTTGCATAATATAAATGAATAATAATAAGAAATGTTAACTATAGAAACCAAAACTAAAAAACGAAAACATAAGATCATGAGAACTAGAAAGAACACCATTATATACAATTAATATTAAGAGATATCATCATCCCATCAAACACACAAAAAATCATAATATACACTAATCGTACTACTGGTTTTTAGTAAACCTGGCTTACTCTCATATATACTTGTACTCCGGTTGATCATTCTAGGATTATAGTTCATTATGCGAAATCCATCTAAGTAAAGTTTGTTTAACGTCAATTGTACCCACAGGGCAACTAGCTTTAGGTTACTTATCTTGCCGCAAATTCCGATGTTTATAGATTGAAATATCTATTAGCTATCCGAAATGGCTTTTTGGATTCTAATTAGCTATATTAATATTGTCGTAAATATATTATTATCAGCATAATAACATAATGTATAATGTTCCCACTGCTGGGATACAGAAAGGATAGGTCCTGATTCACCATGTTGGCCCAGTGCATGTTAGTGAATTGTAGTATTGTAACTAAACAATACAACAATAAAATAAAATTGTATTTATACCATTGGTGATGTTCTATGTTCTATGGCCTTGTCCAACAGTGGACGTTAATTGGCTGATGATGTGATGTTCTTGAGCGGGACCATGATTCGGAAAACGTAGCGTAGGACACCCTGAGATTGATAGAGAGACGATATACGTAGAGCAGTTGGCAGTGATTGGAAGAGATCTATGTCCAGCGTAGTGGACTAAGGTGAGCTGATTATGATTAAGCCATTGGTGCTCGACCTGATGAAATTCTTATCGCGACTCTAGCAGTACTATTAAATGAAGCATTTGCTGCGTGGATGAAGCTTCGGCGCAGCGACAAAATGCGAATGATGTGTTTCACAGAAAATTTTGCAACTAACGCTGAAGTTGCTTGGTGTTAATACTTATTGCCGTTTTATCAAAACCGGATTAAGTAATTAATAGCAGTAAAATGTCGGTTGCATAATTCTCCTGTCAGCATTGCGAACAAAATTTAATTCATTTGATTTGATACTAGAAATCAGTTTTGCGTTTTATTCCAACATAGAATCGATAAATCACCAGTCAGGGTATGTATAGTCAAAACGTGTCGCGGTTTCAAATTCTATTACTGCTTTTTAATCAACCCGCGCCGCCATTGGAATAGATTAATCGAAATATTATTGAAATACCTTATTGCATTAATCTAGGTGTAGAATAGTCTCAATAGTCAGTCAGACAGACAGACGGACGGACTGATGGACTGACGGACTGACAGACGGAAGGACGCAAGGACGGACGGACAGAACGAACTTATAAGGGTTCCTTGTATAGGACTATGGAACTCTAAAAATTACTTTTGAGCGTGTGTTAACTTACGTTTCCTTTTTCGCGCGTTACAATTTCCGTCAGCAACAAATTTACATAGCAGTTTTAAGCATAATAGATTAACTTAACTAACATTTCTACAAGGCTAAAATAGATTTGTAAACTCTCACCATATTTTCACTGTTTTTTTACGTCGCTTTAAGTACAATAAGCAATTTGGTATCAACTATTTTACCCTGTAAAAAATTGTTAATAATGCTAATTTGTTCAAATAACACTTACTGTTTTGTTTTATATCCTTACGTAAACAAAAACTACTCCAAATTTTTAACTCGCTTTTATTAGCTTGGTATGTATCTATGTAACGGAATCTTTGAACGTGATTGTCACCCTTTTCAAAACAATTGATTGATTTGAAACTTTGCACACTTATTAAGGACCAATGACAATGCAATAATTTAAATAGTTTGTCCCATTATCCTGAACGAGATCTTTAGGATTAGCGATTTTAGAGCGTGTTTTTTTTTTTTTTAAACTGCGAGAATTATTTCTTACGATTTTATTGCTTTTAGGTCCGCGTTTGTCAAGATCTTGCCTGTGGTAAGCGACGATAGTCATCAAAAGTGACTAATTTATATATTCAGTCAATTTGTGTACTGAGAGCTTATTTTATGGAAACTGACGTAGTATTCACACATATTCATACAGGGGAATTACACACGAAAGATTTGATAAATTAAAAAATATCTGGGATATTATTGCACACATGGTCATCTGACCCCAAACTAAGCAAAGCTTGTAATATGGCTGCCAGAGACTGATATACATACATATATATTTTTAAATATTAACACCCAGACATAGAACAAACACAAATGTTCATCACACACATTTTTGTCCTACGTGTATAAAGCTGGTCATTCCGACTATCAGAAAAGTTTTAACTGCATCTTGAGGTTTTTTTTTCAAGGTAGGTGCACAATGCGCGTGCAAAGTGATGCTTGGCGATTCACTACAGTGCAACATTTAGATTTGTGTAAATCATGCATTTATGTTTAATTTAAACTATAAAATAAGGTATAAAGATATAAGAGTTATAGGCCTTATTATTATGGAATTAGTTCTAGTAGAGCCAAGAACTTGTAAGTAACTTTATAGACACCATACAATGTAAACTTCATAACGAATTACAGTTGAGAATAAAGTGACATGCCACTTCTCTATTACTTCAACGTTTAGTTCAAATTACACCATAATTTTACTTTTGACAGATTAAATAGACTAGTTTCAGGGTTAATTTAAATTGAGACTGTAAATTAAAGTACAAAACGCTATAAAATATCGTGATTATGTTCGGAAATGACATAAAATTAAGCAGTTTTGGCGCACAAAAAGTAGTTAAGTGGTAGTCGTTAAAATTCCAAACAGAAGGAGTGTCTGATGTATAGTGTCAGGGTAATGTCTATGCTCATTATCTGCTAGATAACTGAGACGTGAACTAGTACTATTAGAATTATTGTTATCTTTGACCAAGAGTAAATTTAACATAGAAGTTAGATAATTTGCCACGTGAAATTGTAAATACTAAGATTCAGTGAACAGGGAAATATTATAACGAGTTTTATAACTACCTAATAAACTCGACCCAAATTATTATCCTGCAAAGCTAACATGCACACCACGACAAAATCTTTTCTTCACTTTTTCGAGTGAGAACGTGACAAGGCGCCTTCGTTTTTGTATACGCCTGCCTCGCTTTGGCACGATAAAAAAGTCGACAAATTTTGTCGCAGCGCACATGCTAGCTCTGCTGGCCTTCGATACCAGAAAGTACTCTTCTCTATCTAGCGCAAGTTCACGCCAAGCATGTACAGTATCTTCAGATATTTATTAACTTCCCTTTCCTATATCTACTTGGGACGGATAAAAGGCCTTGGGCACTCCGGCAGCTCTAAGTAAGACCTTTTTACGGCGTGACGCTCATGCATATTTTGTGATGTTTAAGCCAATGGAGTCTATGGATCTATGAAACTTATTAATTAGGTATATTCGCGCTTATTTTTCTTTATATATTTACTAGCCGTCCGCCCCGGCTTCGCACGAGTGTAAGCTCGGCCTTCGGCCTCGCTACAAAATATAATATAGCCTATGTCACTCGGGGATAGTGTAGCGTCCCAACAGTGAAAGAATTTTTCAAATCGGTTCAGTAGTTTCGGAGCCTATTCATTACAAACATACAAACATACAAAAATAGGTACAAATCTTTCCTCTTTATAATATTAGTGTAGATTATCCTTTTTAATAAGCAACAATATACACTAAGCTTCACTTTTTACTTGTTCACTGTTCCGACATAGATTTAATTGACAGTGATTGCATTCGATGCGATCGCCAGTTTCTCAATCATATGTAGAGCAGGTGTTTGTCTGGTATATTCCTTGTATTATTACGAAATATTTATGCAAATATAAAAAAATACTCGCTTTTGGTTTCTTATTAGCCAACTTGTAACGCCGTGAACAGTTTTTTGTTTTGTTTCGACAGCGAAATGTTCACAGGCAGGTAATGAAGGAAGTAACCTACTAACTGCTTCGTGGCCAACATCTGTGCCTGACGGAGGGTACTGGTATCCCCACAGGATCATCTCGGTACCCCCTAGAACACTACCTAAGGCAACACTCCCGAGGGAATACTCAGAGCTTTTCCTCCCCTTTCCTTTACAACGGCGCAGACCACACCACGAGCCACATCGAGCAATAATTGTGTGTTTTTATTCAGTTCGACTGACCTTGTATAGACAATTACCATTGAGCCCTTGGGGACCGGGAGCGCATCTAATATTCAAAAATATTTCAGAGCGCCTGGTTAACGCGACACATGACCAACGGGGCTATTATGGATCTTTGATCGGGATCAGTCAGTGTCAGAATTGACAGAATTTTGACACTTGAAAGGGGTTATGACGCAAAAAAAAGGCCGTTGTCTATTTCCAATTTTATACTACGAAATTGGAAATAGACAACGCTTTTTTTTGACATAATTTTGACAAGTCGCGATCCCGATCAAAGATTCATAATACGCCTGCAAAATGCGTTTATCTGGGTCAACGCATAAGCATTGTCATTCAGCGTGGTGATGCCAACTGATAGTGGGCTTGAGCATTTGGATTGTCTTTAGACCTTAAACGGTCTATGGGCAGTCTAACTGCTTATGTAGTTTTCGCTTGTAATTTGTTTAGTAAATAAAGGCATTTGCCCGATAAAAAAAATACCATTCAAAAATGTTTTTTCCATGTTCTTCCACAGATGCCCAGCCGTCCGCTCCAGTGCTAACACCTACATCATTTCGGTCACGCCAGAGCATCCAAATACATACTACTATTACGACTACCAAAGAGTTTCATTTGAAAAGCTTATTAATCATTAAAAAATTGGTCATAAGTATTATTTTCACTCTATTTATCGATACAGTCACCCTATTAACAGACAAAACAGGACCATACTTTGCCAATTAGAAGGAAGTCTGCTGGATTAGATTACCAAGTCTAGATTGTAGAGAAATGTTACTTTGGAATTTATAGATCTGTAGAATCTGTACGTGTTAAAGCGCCACTGGTTTTGCGAAATGTAGCAGTAACTGGTGCTAGCATATCTGAAGGAAGGCAAGTGTGGGAATTTTAAACACACGGTGCAGTAATTGTGTTTACAACTTCCTACGAACGAACCCCATATAACTAACGTTTTCGAGGGATTCGTACCCAAAGGGTAAAAACGGGACCCTATTACTGAGCCTACGCTGTCTATCTATCTGTCTGTCTGTTTGTATGTCTGTCTGTCTGTCCGTCCATCCTATCTTTAAACGGCTGTATCTTTGGAACCGTAATAGATACTCAGTAGAAATTATCACAGAATATGTAATGTTACGGCGGATTAGCTAAGAAATAATAAAAAAGCCAAAAAGTCAAACCCTCATACAACAAACGTATTTTTTTAACATATTTTTGTATTTGCTCTAGTGTATAAAAATGGTAATACGTACAAGCGTCAAACTTTGCATGATTGGTTATACACACTCAAAAGTAAAACAATAAATACTGGCCAAGTGCGAATCAGTGACAAACTGTTCACCAAAGCAACGTCGTGCGCGAGCCCGACTCGCACTTGACCGGTTTATTTAAACTGATTGTTCCAAATTTTTTTCTCCAGTTTATAAAAAGCGACGTTATTCTGACCTAGATTGTTTTACAAAAAGAACCAAACAAATCTCTACAATTTAATTTGTTTTAAATTGAGCGTGAAAAGCTTTTATCGACAGTATTTGGTTCCGTACGTACCTATTTCTTACGCTTCTCTACACTTTTGGAAAAATGTGTATTACATATTCTCACAACATAAAAAGATTATATTATTTCGATCTCTGGGAATGTAATGTCTTTTTCCAAGTCAGCAATCATCTGTAATCCATCTGATTTATTTCTAGTGGAAAAAAAAATAGAGCTGAAAACCTTCCTTCTTTTTTCCTCCTCCATCCTGATCATTCTGGGCAGTTGGGTAAAAATTACAAATCTTTTTTTTTTACCCCTGATAAAAGAGCTGAGAAACTTCAAATGGCTGAACTAAGAAAATTCTTAAATTAAGTCGCCTTTAAAAAAAAACAGTTCAGCCATTTAGAGGTGTTACGATGCCACAGACAGACATACAGATACAGAGATAACGCACTCTCTTTTTGCGTCGAGGAATATAAATAATTGATAATCTCATTCTATGTTCTGGTATTTGAACCCCAAACTCTTCTCTTGCCCCCAATATCCAAGTCTAGATGGAGACAAAAACGTTTCTTACGACAAAATCATTGAAGCGTTTATTGTTACAACTTATTAGGTAGATGACATCGTTAAAATGTTGACAAACTGTTTTATAATTCCATTTTATTTCAAGGTTTTCAACTTTAACATCGAAACAGGCCTAGATATTTTTTTTATAATTAAATTTATCTCACTTTTTTAATTGCTTAAACTGGTAACCATTTTTAAAGGCAGCTAAAATTACTACAATTGGTATTGCAATGATAGATATGAAATGTTTACCTAACGTTATCTTTACCTATCTTATAAATGATTCAACAGAAATGTAACTAACCTAATTAAACATGTTCACACATTAGTCGATTCGAAGCATCAATTAAAATTGTAACTGCTGTATAATCGACCCTCATGTAAAGCAATCGCAAAAGTAAATCGTCCATAAATTCCCAAAATTAAGCCATTACGCACCATTGTTACCTTTCAAAAAATATGTACCGTGCAATTACGTGTCTAGAACTTAGAATTATACTAATCTGTTCGGCCATGTTCACGCCAACTTTTCTGAGAATGGCCATATTGCAGAACTAAATTTTTTTAATGGCTGTCAATTTTGTGTAGAAAATACGACGGTGGTTCCATCAGTTAAAGATAAGTAAGCGCTGTATCGTGCAGTTATCAACAAAATAGTGAAAAAAAAACTTGCCAAATAATAAAACAATTACAATAATTACCTGTTTCTGTAATATTTACGAAACTACATTGGTCAGTCAAATATTTGCATATGACCAAACCATATATTTCCATATGACCATTTACTAGAAACGGAATTAAATAGCTAGGTATGTGAATAAAATACCCAGAAAATAACCCTTATAGTTTCTGTTTGTATGGGATATTAAAAGTTTATTACAAGCTTGCCCTCTAACTTGCAAATCAATTTTGAATTTAATTTTTAGCTGAAATTTGGCATACTGACAATGCCATATGGTACTATCGAACTGGTCTGATGAAGGAGACAGACGGTGGCCATAGGAACTCCTAAACGAAACGATGTAGCTCCATCGAGCTTGAGTGCGTTGGATTTGTCGTTCCAAGCACTTTGGTCTTAAATGATAAATTCAATATGACGGACGCCCCAAGATGGCAGACAAAATGTTTTTTCTATTACCATGATATGGGTATCAAATGAAAGGGTTTGCTGAGAAGAATCCGAGACAGCTTGCTTTTAAAAAGTATTTTCTAAATTAATAAAGATTATTTAATTTGCCTTGCCATGTAACTGAATTTTAATTTGGATGACATGCATGCATAGTTAGCTAAGTGACGTCATTCTATATTCAATATGGCGGACTTCCAAAGTTATTTTATATTGGTATCAAATGAAAGGATCTGCTGAAAATAATACGAAAAAAATGACGTCCCACAAATTAATTCAAAATGGCGAACGCCTAAAAAGTTTATTCGATAAAAAAAAATTTAACTATGCAGTTAACCAAGTTATCTAGTCCAGTATAGAATTTAAGGGCATAAATACGGCCAACACAAACAAAACACTTGCATTTACGACCATGACGAAACTACTCCATTTCCAGCCGTCACACAATTCACAAATGGTAATACCATGATCTCTCGAAATCATGGTCTTGTTGAGATATAAATTTTGTTTATAAAGGTAATTGCGGCCACGAAAAATGATTTATAAGTAGGACGCTTGCTTCCGGGCATTCGTGTTCGGTCACGAATCTGGGCGAGTTTACGACATCGAGTCCTGGGCCCTTATGTCATCGCTTTCAAACTAGAGCATAGCTAACTTTCAATGTGTATCAAGGGTCTAAAGTACTAAACGGAATGCGGACGTGGATCGTGTGAATAATCGAAGCTATAAACCGTCGAATAGCAATCACTAGAATCAGGCTACTTAAATTGGGTATCAGGTTTTCGCAACTCAGTTAAGGGCTTACTAAGGGATTTTAACACAACTTGAAAGCAAAACTTGATAAGTATACCGTTTCTGTTATATATTATTTTGTTAGCCTTTAAGTACACATAATTAACGCCATTAAATGAAAGAACAATATCGTATTAGAAATCTTTTTTTTTTACGCGAATCAGTCCGCGTTTGACCACCAACTCGCCTGTTGGTAAGCGACGATGTGTAAGGTAATCAAATACATTTTCTAGCAGTTAAGGACATTTTCTTAAATATGATAGTAATATAAAACAGATACTTAAAGGTACTCTTCAAGTTTTACCGGGAATGAAAAGTGTGAAAATCAGTCGCTGATTTGCCACCACGAGAACTGAAATGTACGTGTTGTGATTAAATTATAATCAATTACCGATTTACTTAGAAAAGTTGCTTCAATTAAATTAACAGAAATTCAAGAAAAAGTTCGTAAGCGAGTTCGTATAGGTAGTACCTACAGAACAGAAGTCGCTGAATGAAAAGCGGCCACCGGGCTTCCTCCAGCTCGTTGGTCGGACGCGGCATGATGGTCGGAAATTTTTTGGTTGAGCTCAACCGCTGTCTGACTAACGGGAGAGAAAGGGAGCGTAATTTATAATTCTCACTCTTTCTCTCCCGTTGATTGGAAGGCGGTCAGTAAACCAAATCCACACATGTGTTAGCTCTTTAAGACTAAAGTGCTGATCTCAACGATAACCACCTAGTAGCATAGTATCAAGTTCCCTTGCGCGATGATCTTTACGCTTATGGCATTAACTTTCTCTCTCGTCACCACATTAAGGACGCTTTTTATAGATATACCTACTTACTTAAAATAAAGAACACAATAGGCAACATTTATATTAATAGTTTTGTCTTCCGAGAAGTCGTATTCTAAAGACATACAGACACTTAGCTGAACTCTTCTAACTTTTTTTTGTTTCTGATGTTGATAATTCTAGTTACGGTGTTGAGAGTTTTGAAATATTGAATTCTTGCTTAAAGCAAGGAGAATATAAGGAGATAAGGAGATAATATCTCCTCCATCACTGCGAGAGTGAGCGTGATCGAGATAATCTAGAACACACCAGAATAGGGGCCCAGATGATATAATAATTATGATTGATGTTTCTTACTTGTTTAACCTTAACCCTGTTAACCTATGACCCAAGCAGGGCGTCTATTCTGCCTCTTTTTTCTGTTATTCCCAGACCTTTGATAAAAAGCACAACAGTGTATTATAATCGTAACTATTCGGACTATATGCTATTTTGTAATTCACCTTGCGAATGTAACACAATAGAATCGGACTATTAAAGTAGCGTATCTATCCATTGTTATGATAGCATTGTCTAAGGATTGTTACATTAAATCGTGCATTAGGATTGTAAATAAACTTTAAGGTAGTTTGAATACAACTGCCCAATGCCGCAGTGGTGTCGCGGGGTAAAAGGCGCCACCGTTTCATGGCTTATTAAGGTTCTTAACTTAAAAGGAATACAATATTGTCCTCGCCAAGGTGAGTAGAAAAGCTGTGTTTTCCAATCTACCTCTGGAATATGAGGGGATGAATCCCGTATATTGAATTTCACCATCTTCCTGTGAGTTAGGATTTATATTTGGAAAACGTGTACTAAGCATACCTTTATTGTACAAATTGCTAGTCTGCACTGCTGTGATGCACTGCTTGAATAGTTCCCCAATAATAGTTAAAATCTGGGCGTCTTCAAGTCGCGAGTTAATTTGTTTCTTCTAGACAAGCGTGCTCCATCGTATATAGACCATATTACCAAGCAAGATGACGGTCAAATGCAAGCTTATTAGTCAACCAAAAAGTAGCCGCGTAAAAGTCATCTCTTCCCGGTTAACTGTTAGTTCAAGTAGCTATACCTCGGCTGTTCCAAACTCTAGTAAGTGAACTACAATTTGCAACGTTGCGTGAACTGAAAACAGTTGACTTTTCCACGGCCATTTGTATGCTGCCACGCCGCGTCGACCGTGCAAACAGCAGCATTGGGCATCTTTAAACAAACAAAATATAAGGCCAAATAAAAAAAAAAACCTAGGTAATACTTAACTTAATAATTAACTTTTTCATGTTTTTAAATTCACTAAATTGCCGGCTTGCAAAGTCGCAACCATTATTATTTATTACATCACACTATAATATTATAAATGCGAAAGTTTGTGAGTGTGTGTGTGAATGTGTATGTTTGTTACTCCTTCACGTTAAAACGGCTGGACGGATTTGGATGAAATTTAGAATAGAGATAGCTTATGTCCTGGATTAAAACATAGGCTACTTGTCATCATCATCATCATCACCGATTTTCATCACCACGCGGGTGAAACCGCGGGGCGCAGCTAGTTATAAAATATAATTTAAAGTAAAGACTATCAAGAGAACACCTATCCAACCAAGAAAAGGACAACGAAAGACAATTTATTAAACAGGGCCTAATATACACATTTACAGACATACCTACACACTAACTTTCACCTTCATATTTTTATTTTATTGGTAATGTCTATACATTCGTTATTATAAATACATAAATAAAACATGGCAATGCACGACCTTCTAGAAATGAACTCTGCATGCACGTGAATAAACAATAGAATACGCAACATAAATTAATGTTGGAAAAAAACTGATGCTATATTAAAAATAAGTAGGTACACGCTTATATAATCATCATCATGCACAGCCTACTTTATCCCACTGGTGGGTATTGGCCTCCCTCATACTATGCCATCTGCCTTGGTCCTGTGTTAATCGATTCCAGGTTTGACCCACGATAGTGAAAATATTGTCGACCCAACCTGCAGCTGGACGACCAACGCCCCATTTACCTTGCCTCGGCCACGACTCTGTCAAAACCTTACTCCACCTGTCATCACTTCGCCTAGTAACGTGTCCTGCCCAGCTCCACTTTAATTTCATTACCGCGATTTTGACCCTGTATATATTATTTGTTAAATAGCGAAACAGGATATGTATTCCACGGATATAGATTCGTATGTCCACGTACGCACGTGGACATCCTGTTTCGCTATTTCCCCTCTGCCTTCCCGTGTGCGAGTTGGCGTCATTCCTGTTAGATTTCAGTGTGATTCACGACTGAAGAGTTCAGGGTTCCATTATCCACCACGCTGTTGCGCAGTGGACGTGACGCGAGACTGACGGGGGTGTGGAAGATGTAGTACGGGGAATCGAAGCTTCACTTGCGCAAGGACCAAGTGGGTTACCATAAACTCAAAAATATTATTATAATAACCTTACATTGTATTTTGTCTTGCTCTCTCATTAGCCGAGAGTTGAGTTTATGGTAACCCACCTGAGTGAGTACTACTAAGCACTTCCACTGCTAATTGCACTAAGCAAAAAGTGTTGTAGCTTGTTGCAGACGATGCGTAGTAATTACTCGCGCAAGATACTTCGCGTGGTCTGCAACGGGCTTTAGATTGCATCGTAAATCAATGTTGCTTAGTTTCATTTTCCAATATAGTAGCTTCATTAATGAGTGTCACATAACACTCGACCCCGCTAGATCGTCCATAAATAATGCGGATATGGTGATTTGACTTAAGTTATGTACCACTGTAATAAGTTCAAACGTTTGACAAACACGATTGGATAATTTTTTTCCGCATACTACAATATTATAATATTACTACTTGTACTTAGGTATATGTATTATATGCTATACCTTAGTTGTTAAACGATCCGTGTGTTAATAAATCGTTCAAATCAGTCATCTATGCGAGCTGTCTTGTCTACAAGATACTGATATGATCAGTAGTAGGTATTATATGACCACTTCAGTGCGAACCATAGACTTATATGGTAAGGACGGGGCGAATGAACTTTTAATGGTGCCACCACAGTGGTGCTACCAAGATAGATATATAAAAACTTTATATTGTACACACCAGAAATAAAAGTTACAGACAAAGAAAGAAAGAGCCACACGTATACTACGGAACATTGTCCAGTCAGTCGGTTGCCGACTTTATTGGTCGCGTCGCGTAATTTTTTAGATACAAGGCATATACACCACACTAATACTATAAATGCGAAAGATTGTGTGTAAGTATGTATGTTTGGCCGCAGTTCGTAAGAACTGAACGGATTAGAATTAAATTCAGTATGGAGGTAGCTTATAACTTGGATTAACACATAGATATTAGACTTTTTACTCCTATGAAATCAATAGAGGATTAAACCACGTTCTAATATTATACAAACACGTATAGACTCGCTACGATGCGACGTAGTAGATATCACAAACAATAACATTAGTACATACTCCTATTTTATTAATATAAGTATAAATGACCTACAGTATACTAACTAGAGGTGTAAATCTACTAAAAACTCCCGCGGTACAGGCCTAGCCTAGTGTGGGAATCGCTGTGCTATCATTTATTTACTTACTCAACTCACTCATAAGACCATAATGTATTTCTTGCTGTTCGTTTCATATACCTTCCTTATTTTAACGTACGGGTATGTTTATGTTATTCGACATAAATATTTTCATATCGTTTACGTTTTTTTTTTTGTTAGTTTAGATTTTAATAAGCGGCGCATAATTTTAAATTTTGGGACTCAGTGTTCAGATAACGCTCTCTTGATGTTTTAACTCTATGCTGCGATTTACAACTTACATTCTACTTAGAAATACATACTAACACACTAGTTCTGAACCAGTTATACTTACTGGTTCTCACGATTAGGCATGCATTTTTGCAATATTCCTGTGTCAATGTGCAAGGACTTTGATGCCTTGATAGAAATCTAGATTTTGTGTTCACGATCACGACAGTGCAAGCTTTGTTTGAAACTGGTGTTAGACTTGAGAGCATTGTACTGCTATGGATCTGCAGAACTAAAGTACGGTCACACAGAGAATACGTTTGACAGCTGCAATGACATATTAAAAATCTGAATAAAAACATTTTTCTTATATTATTTTCTCTATATTTTCTCTATTGGCTGTAGCTGATAGCCAATATACTCTTTAATAATAATAATCTTTAGATGAAAAAGCTAGTAAAAGTGATTAAAATTTACTGATTTCGTTCAATGGACTGCCTCGGTGGCTCAGTTGGTAGTGATCCTACTTTCTGTGCTTGGGGGCGTGGGTTCGATTCCCATATAGGACAAACATTTGTGTGATGAACATTTGTGTTTGTTCTATGTCTGGGTGTTAATATCTATTTAAGTATGTATTTAAAAATATATATGTATGTATATCAGCCTCTGGCAGCCATATTACAAGCTTTGCTTAGTTTGGGGTCAGATGACCATGTGTGCAATAATGTCCCAGATATTTATTTATTTATTTATTATTATTTAATTTATTGTAACTCTCAGATTCATTCTTTTAGCGGCCGCACTAACGTTAATGCCGTTCTATACCCCATATGGAATGTAATTGCCAAAATTTAAGCTTCGTAAATCAAATAGTTTTTCAGATTTTATGATGAGTCAGTGAGTGTATTTCGCTTTTTATATACATGTCGCAAATGGATTGCTTAATTAGCTGTTTTACATAACCACTAGCTGTTTTAAAAAACAGCATCGTTATGTAAAATACCTGAACGACATTTGTTTTTTGTTTTTTCATAATTATACTGAACTTTAATATATAAACGTCTTGCATTTATCAATGCAGCAGGTCAATGATTAGTGGTTATGTACAATAACGTGAAATGAAACGTCACATTGTAGATTTTGTAGATAAATTTAGTCACTCGTGGCTCTGTGTGTCAGAAGTCATAACAACAATAATGGTGTCCGAAACAGAAAGATGTTTGCCAAGATTCATAAATAAAACGAGTAATATGAGTGAAAATTACTGCAAAATTATTTATTATATAATAATTGGGTGACCCACAGTGCAAGCGTTTGGTGTGAGCTTACACCAAATGCTTACTGTAAGTAGTGATAAGTCATTCTGCATTACGTCTAAACTTGGGATAGCAGATTTGTTAAACGTAGCTCAATGGCATCCAGCTGAACGCTGTTCAGCTGTTTTTTACATAACGGTGTAAAATACCTAGTAGTTTTGTAAAACAGCTGATTCGGCAATCCATCTGTGACAGACATATATGTATTCAAAATATCCACAGATTACGGCTAACTGAATATGTTATCGTAGTTCAACTGCTTGTATATTTTACTCGTTGAACTTATAAGGTCATAAACAACACTTTTCATCGTTAAGATACTCTGTACAGATAGTACTGTATGAATAACCGAGTTATCTATCTGGGTTAAAGTTGAAACTGTGTTGTAACATTGGCTCTAGACGCCATTTTGACACGAAGGGCGTGTCGACTTAACAAAACGGCCCCCTGATTATGTAACTTGCAACTCGCGATTTAGTCGCTAATTTGACAGTTCCGTCATACTAAAACTGTCAAATTTACGATTAAATCGCGAGTTGTAAGTTAAATAACCAGGGGGCAGTTTGATTTTAACTTTCGTTATGAGAACTGACAATCTATCTTGACAATATTACTTTTAAAATTATAATTAAACTAGCGACCCGCCCCGGCTTCGCACGGGTGTAAGTAAGCTCGGCCTTTGGCCTCGTTACTATGACCCGCTCCAGGAACATAAAATTTCATTCAAATCGGTCAAGCCGTTTTTAAATCTAAGAACCTTCTACTAAGTATTAGAAAACATTTTAAAAAAGACGAATGAAATCGGTAAAGCAGTTTTCAAGTTATAGCGTGACCAGAAGGAATAGGGTATATATATAGATTTAATTGAGTTTTGACGCGGAAAGAAGGTTTATAATTATATTATAATAAAATCTAATTACGTTTTTTTTTTATGATACTGAGTGACGAAACGAGCGAAGTCGCTCGCCTAATGGCTCTTCACGCTTGCCCATAACAGCTTAACGCCACTCAGAATTTTGAACTTCAACAGTTCAAAACCGTGGATGGCAATGCACTGCGTTCGTCACCCCGAGATATAAGATGTCAAATCTCTGTGTGCCCTGTAATTTCGCTGGAAACATTACCCTTCAATCCGGAACACAGTAGTGTTTGCACACTACTGCTTGGCGTTTGAATAACTGGCAAAGGTGTGGTACTTCCCCAGGTGGACCCCTGCAAAAGAGTCCTACCTCTACAAACGTTTTTCCATAAATAGATAAAAAAATGCAACCAAGTAGCCGAAAAAAATATTTACATGGCTTATCTTCACATTTTTCACCTCTTTTTTTCTAAATTACACCCGTGCGAAGCCAGGGCGGGTCGCTAGTAAACTATAATTATATCTCTTATATCTTGCAGATATTCTTTTAGAGTGATATCAATTGTCATCAATAATGTTGCAAAATCAACAATCTTACCGGATAACTATTTCTAAACAAACATGTCTAATCTTATAAGTAGCCTTAGGATATTTATGACACCTCAATTAAAATGATTTCTTGTTTAAATAGGCCTACCTACATTCTTTGTCACACAACTTACGTCTGTACTTGTTACAAGTAGTGAGTGTAGTGACACCATGATTTTAGTCAGAAATAATACTCTGTACTATGCCTTAATTCCACAGACAAAACGCTTGTATTAAGAAGCACAGCTTGAACACGGACACGTTTTATAATACAAGCATTTATGAACCATTATTTTTATTTATCTCGTCCTCTTATAGTATGCCCCGTCCACTTCCATTTACGTTTCCTTATTGTAACTGAAACATCCTTTGTTTGTGTTAGTCTTTTGATTGCTGATGTTCTTATTTTGTCTGATAAGACGAAATAAGAAAGGCCCTTCGTACACAACGCAAATCTTCTATAATCGACGATTTTAGTCTCCAAGCAACTACCGCCATACATTGAGTCGCGTCGCCGACAATAATGGATATGTATGGCGGTAGTCGCTTGGAGACTAAAATCGTCGAGTATCGAAAATTTGCGTAGCGTTGTGTAAGAAGGGCCTAAGCGGCACTAATCTTATGGATACCTACAACACTAATGGTGTAGTCGATGCTTTGTCAGCCCGTAGTAGTTGTAGACACATCTATTGGAAGGCTTCATGTTGAAGCTCGGCGGAAGTATGAGAAGGACTTTCTACACCTTGTAGGTCCACGGAAGTAAGGAGTCAAAAAAACAAACAGTGAGTGATTTCTAGCTTTGTAAGGTCGGGGTGAGCTTTTTGACGGCGTCGTGATGTTGCGTAGTGGAATTTCGACGCAGAAATGGAATCAAGATGTAAGGTTGGTTGTTGTGGTTGCTGGAAGGAGAGCTCCCGGGGTGCGCTCCGTCTTGAGCGCTCCAGAGTGTGTTTTAACCCTTACACGGTTATATAACCTTCAATGTACTTCTTTATGTATCCTCATCACAACTCTAAACTGTACATTATGACACCGATCTGAATGTGGTGACAAGTGGAACAACAGCTGTTGTCTTTATTTCTTTTTAGTTTTAAAGATAAATAAAGACAACAGCGCGCTATTTATTTTATTATTGACAGGTGGTTTGTCCACATCTCACATAATGTCGAAGAAAGAAAGATTTTTTATTTGTGACTAACTACATTTTGAAAATCACTAAAAGACCTAAGTTATAAAGTCACAAATCGGCCCAACGCAGCATAATGCCGGCTGTTAACCAGCTCTGGTCTTCCGTTGGATATGTTTGGTGATGACACGATACAAAGGCACATAGTACACCTATAGAAAAAAAACTACTAATAATCTTTAAACAAATACTAATAATTATGACAATAAGGTAGGTATAGTTTACCACTTTTAACTACCTACAACTACTACTTACCACTACCACTTTTGAAGATAGTATTCATACCTAGCTTGTATTAGGAACTGGCTTCCAATTAGTCTTGGCAACATATTTTTTAAGTTGAGAGCGGTAGCTAGACCACCAAGTACGATAGTGTCGGTCCACCGTGCTATGATTTCTTCGCGTAGTTTTCCCTCATTGGCGGTTCAAGTCTATGTGATCCGCGTAGTTAATACAACATGGAAGCCTTACAAGCCCAACTTTACTAGCCTTGTCAAAGTGTTCATGTTATGTCGATGGCTTATCTTTCTATGGCCTCATGAGAGTGCCCTTGGATCTGACATGCTTTGATTTTAACCTGGAGGCAATACTCACATAAGAATTTTACTTGATGCCAAAGACCGCGCCGTACGCTTTGGTCCTTACCCCTTACGAGTACAAGTTTAATGTTTCGATATGTTTTTTATTCTGGGATGGTACCTATTTGAAAGTAGTATCGAGTACTTAAGTACCTATATATACAGGATAAGTACGGCTGTACTAAGCCGAAAAGCGATCATATATTTTTTTTACTGGGACATTTTTCGCACACACGATTGTATTCTTTGCACACGGTCATCTGACCCCAAACTAAGCAAAGCTTGTAATATGGCTGCCAGACTGATATACGTACATATATATTTTTAAATGCATACTCAAATATATTCTAACACCCAGACATAGAACAAAGACAAATGTTCATCACACAAATGTTTATCCTAGGTGGGAATCGAACCCACGCCCCCAAGCGCAGAAAGTAGGTTTACTACCAACTGAGCCACCAGGGCAGTCTTCATCATACGATTCATCATTGTAAACAAGGTTTTTACTATAAGACCAAACCTAAAGTCGCGAATAAAGTATTAGTTCTTCAATACATTTCGTTGAATATGGATAAAACAATTCATCGTTAGGTATGTCTTGTCCCATGTAAGTATAAATTTTTTTTGTGTTTTGGTAATAAGTTTAGAAATTTACATTTAAAGCACTACACAATAAATATGAAAAGGTTAAAAGTTGGAAAGTCGTTAATTTGAAGTCAATTTAAATATATTATATTATTTGCGTTTGTAACTTAAATAACATGATAAAATAAACATGTTTGTCATACTAAATGATAAATAAAGGGGTAGGCAGAGCAACCATAACAATCCGAGTACAACAATGCGCAGCAACGAAGAGGGTACCTAATAACTATAATAAGTATATATATATATTTTATTATTATTATTATTTAGTTATTAATATATTTTCTCCGTCTCCATGCGCAATTTGTTTCAATATGCGGAAACTGCTAAATGGTGTTTAATTATTTAATATATAAGTAATCTAGTTATTTATCACTGTATGTTTTCCAATTGAAATAAAATAAATAAATTAATAATTTCAAAGTAGGTAGTTGTTAGGAAACAAGGGCGTTGCCAGCCCATGGCCCGGGGGTGGGGGAAGTTAATATTATGGAGGATGAGATAAATATGAATTGTAGGTACAGTCAACAGCAGTCAGAATTTATTTGCAGTTGGCTACATTTTTTTCTCTAAGAGGGGGGGGGGGGGGGGGGCTTGGAGACGCCCTTGTTAAGAAAACAAATGTAAGAAGACAAATGTAAAAATAAGGTATGATATCATGAAACAGTTTGTACGGAGCCCTCTCCACGCGAGTCCGACGCGTATTTGACCGCTTTTTATTGAAGGAACATGGTTATACAGTTTAATAATAGCATTATAGTACAGTTTCCAATCCAGTAGCCCCTGTAATTAAGCCGTAACGAAGCGATGACAGCGCGTGCGTGGCTCGCTCACGACGGCACGACGACTGACAAAATACGTCGCATAACTTGACTTATAACTTTGTAACCTCAATAAATTATTATAAACTAGTGTTATTGCCCGCGACTTCGTACGCGTAGATTTTCATACAAACTTTCAACCCCTTTTTCCTCCTTTAATCCGGCTCTTGCGCAAAATAACATAGCCTATACTTCAATCTGGTCATAGCTAAACATATTACTGAAAACCACATAGAAATCCGTCCAGAGGTTTAGAAGATGTGCGTGGACAAACAAACAAAAATTCTAAAAAGTGTCATAACGTGTTCAATTGCTTATTTTAAGACCTGTGTGATAATGTTTTTGTTATCTCGCAATTACAGTTTTTTTTCTCTACGTTTTTATTATACTTATGTATAGATAAGAAAGTAGTAGTATAGTAGTAGTAGATCATAAGTAACTGTCTCCATGTACTATTTCTATCACCAGAATATCACCGGTAGCTTGGAACAACGTGTGGAAGAGAAACTTTATATTTAGGTGGTAATCCGCGAGGTGTACGTTTGATTTGTTTATTTTAACGGATATCTTAATTGATGAAGACTAGACTGCAATATGTGGAATCAACTCCTACCCTTCGACCAAAATAAAATGAATGGACGGGCCCAGTAGAAGCGCATTTTTGAAGATTTCAAAATGAGCGCCAGCGCTCACTTCGTTTCAGTCGGTCTCTAGCCGTAGGAAGTGAAACACGAGTCTATTGTTACGCGATAACGAAACATCTGACAAAATTATGAATTCGTATGCTTTACCGAAGTGTAAATACACAAATAAAACCAATATCTATTTTTTGTAATAAATATACTGTACATTTTTATAATTAGGTGTTGAAGTATATGTCCGACGGTTTTGACTCGTTTTTACTGATCAAGTTCAATGGTTAGGGCCCGTCCATTCATTTTATTTTGGTCGAAGCTCCTACCTACGACATTTCTGAGTAACTATGAAATGGCGCTGCCTGAATGAGTATTCCCCGATATTTTATCAGGGCACAAATGCAAAACAAAATTATATTTTATAACTTGGACGACTATGTCATAACTAAATTGTAATAATTACCTACATAAACTTATCCCCGCTAGCAATAATTCACTTAACGGTGCGTGATTTTAATTACTTTAATTATTCTTCATAGTTTTCACTAAATAAATTATGTAAGGGTTAACTTTCTAGCTTTTTATTATTATAATTGTTAATTTATTTAAATATGAATGAATAACAATTTACATAAAAAAGTAATTGTAAAACACATGACAAGGAACTCTAGGTTTTCTAAAGTATTATTAGGTAATTAAATAGTTAAGTTAGTACATAAGATAATGTAAGGTAGGCTTTCAGGTAGTAAGTTTTTGCGTAATCATTATCATCAGGCGTACACTGCTGAATATAGGTTTCCCCCGTAGAACGCTACACTGTACGGCAGCCTGCCATCTACATCCACTGGATGCCCGCAACTCTCACGATGTCGTCGGTCCACAGTGGGAGCCTATCCACGCTACGTCTTCAGGTTCATGGTATCCACTCTATAACCTTTCTTCCCTAGGTATCGGTTATCGGTTCTTCAAGCGATGTGGCCTGCCCTATGCCACTTCCACTTGCAAATCTTGGCAGCTATGTGGCTGACTGTGGTCTCTTCATTGCCCACTGTATTCCAAAAGGTCAGCAGTTAAGGAGCACGTGTGCAGTGCCATAACTGCACTGCACTGACTACATAATTATATAATGGTTGAAGACCCTTGTCTTTAGGCACTGTGGTTTTATTGCAAAGGTTACCTGCACAAAAAAAAAGGCTAAACGAAACTGATTCGGCATTATTATTAACATTCTATTTTTAGAAAGCAGTACCTATTCAATGTTTATTTTTTACACATTGATTTATCCGTGAGCGATATTTTTTCGCATTCGTATATTTTTGTCACACTAATAAATTTCAACGACAAATTAACAATTTTATTATCTACTTATTTTTTCTTCAAAATTGCTATCAATCATGCATCTAGCCAAGGAATGGGCGCTTAAGTTCCAAATCTCGTTTCCTTATCTTTTAACGCAATTCACAAGCAAGTATCTTTATCTAGAACATTTCACATTTTCTACAAACGTGCAATTATCCGATACTTAGTAAATACTAAGTATTAACTTTTAATGTATACTTTTGATTAACAAACGTCCGAGATATGCGATTCTATAACCTCAAGGCATGCTATAATCACTTGGCCACATGCTACGAGCAAATCGACGCAATTTCCTTCGAGTTTCAATCTTGGCTGCCTCCGGTTGACACAGGAAGACATCTGAACATCTGACCACAGAATTAGTCCGTATAATCAACTATATATTAGCTTTTAAGTGGATAGGACTTTTTGCCTGCGCCTTGTGGTTTTACTTGCGGGGACAATTCATGAGGGAAAACTTATAATAGCTATTTAGATTTTTCTGAGGAAATGCTGGATGAAAAGGACATTGTCAATACAAACTATGTCTATTTATTGACACCGTAAAAAGAATACCACAAGAAGAATAAGTACAAGGTAGGTAGGTACATCATAAATATTGTGTGTTTGTTTAGTTGTTTCTATTTCACAGTGCAACCGATCAACGGAACGAAGTTGTTTTTTGCATAGAGATAGTTTGAGGGCCGCAGGGTGAGATATATGTACTTTTGTCCCATAAAAATGTAAGGTTCCTGAGAGATTGTCCACGCGGATAAAGCCGTGGGGTGCAGCTAGTATGAAAGAAACAAAAAGTTACAAAATATTACTACAAAGGATATTACAGAGGACTTCACATTTATGCTATACAGATACTTATGGTAGAGATGCTAGTGTAAATTACGAATTTTGACATATTTGCTATTGCTGGCAAAAACTGTACTGACGAAATTTGTTAATAAGATTCCAGGTTAAAGTTACATCATCGCAATCACAATAAGCCCATCTTAGTCCACTGGGACATATACCGATTTTTAGCGTCTCACTTCCAACAAGAACTGTCTATATAAAAAAAAAAATCTCCAAATTATAATAGGCACCTTACCTACAGTAAGTAAATCTGTGACTCCTATGCTAGGTAGATTACTTGTATTATAGGAGTCAGTTCGTTCCCAGTTGTAGTGACTGATATTGATGAGTATATCTGTACTAATGTATGTATGATTATTTACGGGATATTTACCGTGTCTTCCCGTGAACATGGTGCATGTAACTGCGCCGAAATATCGGGAGCTCCTTCCACAACCTTACCACGGTAAATATCCCGTAAATAATCATTTAACTTTAGTGAACAACCGTGATAGTTTAAAACAGTGTTTAATGTATGTATCTCTACCAAATGATATAGTATAATATAGATACTATATAACTACATATATACATATAATATAAATCAAATAAATACGATAAACACTCACAATGACAGAGCAAATAACAATCAGCAAGAATCAGGAGCAACAGGTACGAGTATGTCCAAAACTCACTTCCAACAGAAACGAACTGTTTTATAATAATGGGGTATTTGATTGATTTTACAAAACCATTTTAAATTGTTTATTACATTAAAATAAAGCAATCTTGTAATTTAATCCTCATAATTTTCAGTATTTGTGTTTTAAATGACGGATCAAAACTCAAATTATTAAACTACCGCGTAAACGCTACCTTTGACATTCATGGGGCCACGTGACATTAGTGACGTCACACATAAACAAACGAGTTAATCTCGCCATACAATTGTTGCCTCTATTTACTTTTCTGTGACGACATAAGGACATTCGGCTAACATAGAGCGTTTGCAGTCAAGTCACGTGATCAGTGAAAAACATATTTTTATTATGTATTTTTCTAGAAATAGGGACTTTATTTTTTAGTTTTTAGTCATTGAATACTTTTTGAAAATAATAATCTTCTAGGATTACACCAGTATTAATAATATTATTAATATAGTCAAATACCCTATTATATAATGTTATCCAAGAATAGGTTATGACTAGCGTTAACTAAATAAACTATGTAAACCTATTTATTATCGAGTATACGAGCTACATAATTATTTAACTAGCTAGGTTTATTATGTTATCTTACAGTTTCAGTGAACCTAAGCATTCAGAGAATAGAACTGAAATTGAATTGGTATTTTTAGTGTTTGCAATCGTCAACAATATTACAGCCTCGAAATTGTGATTGTATTGATAGATAGGTATTACAGCAAACCAAAATGTCGTAAAATTGAACAAGTAAAAGCACTTTAGCAATTCCGCGTTATACAATTAATGGAGAAACACAATGCAATGTTACGTACAAATTACTGTTGGGAACTGAAAACAGTTGAGATTCGGCTGAATTAAAGTGGCGGGACCTAAAAAAAACGTTGTGCTCTTTTGCGGTTTTGCTTTACTTAATTATTAGGGTTCCGTACCCAAAGGGTAAAAACGGGACCCTATTACTGAGGCTACGCGGTCTGTTCGTCCATCCGTCCATCCGTCCATCCGTCCATCCGTCCATCCGTCCATCCGTCCATCCGTCCATCCGTCCATCCGTCCATCCGTCCATCCGTCCATCCGTCCATCCGTCCATCCGTCCATCCGTCCATCCGTCCATCCGTCCATCCGTCCATCCGTCCATCCGTCCATCCGTCCATCCGTCCATCCGTCCATCCGTCCATCCGTCCATCCGTCCATCCGTCCATCCGTCCATCCGTCCATCCGTCCATCCGTCCATCCGTCCATCCGTCCATCCGTCCATCCGTCCATCCGTCCATCCGTCCATCCGTCCATCCGTCCATCCGTCCATCCGTCCATCCGTCCATCCGTCCATCCGTCCATCCGTCCATCCGTCCATCCGTCCATCCGTCCATCCGTCCATCCGTCCATCCGTCCATCCGTCCGTCTGTCCGTCCGTCTATCCGTCCGTCCTACTTTTAAACGGCTGCATCTTTTGATAGCCAGTTGAAATTTTCACAAATTATGTAATGTTACGGCGTATTAACTAAAAAATAATAAAGTAAAAAAGGATCTACCTACAAGCGTCAAACTTGGCATGATAATAGTACATACTCTAAAGTATAACAACAAATAAACATTTTCCGCGTAGCCCAGTTTAATTTTCATTTTATTTACGTATTCTTCCATAATTGTTTGATGCCCATCTCACAGCAAGGGTAAAGTGATTTCCTTTGCCAAATCGAATGCAGAGTGCTGCCAAGATTTATACGCCAGCAATAGCTATATAACTACTTCACTCTTCGTGATCGTAATCTATCTTCTATCTATATATTCTATACATATAATAAAAACGTAGAGATAAAAAAAAAAAATCGAGGTTTGTTTGTCCACGCACATCTCCTAAACCACTGGACGGATTTAAATGCGGTTTTCACGAATATGCTTAGCTATGACCAGATTGAAATATAGGCTTTGTTATTTTGCGCAAGGGCCGGATTAAGGTAGTAAAAAAGGGTTGAAAGTTTATATGAAAATCTACGCGTACGAAGTCGCGGGCAACAGCACTAGCTTATAAATAAAATTATCAAAACGATGCTGAATCATAACTTTATAACAAAATTCATTGTAGATCTGGGGCCGTACCATAATTAGCAGTAATTATTACACATATGGCTCTACCGTGATTTCTTAACCACGATTAAATTTGTGATTGCGATATGTTCAAAACAAATATATTTATTTATTTACCAAAACTATACTTAACGTACCTTCTACTTCGTACTTACTTATCAGTGTAGGAAGGCCTCCTACGAGATGGACCGACGACATTGTGAGCGTCGCGGGCACCCCGTGGATGCAGATGGCAGGCTGTCGTTCAGTGTGGAAGTTAAAAGGGGAGGGGGTAGTGTCAGCACTGGACGTCTGTTGATTGATATTTTCCCACTTTTACAGATGACCATAAGGCTTAACATATTGTATTAAAGTCGCATTTATTGGAGCAAAACCATGACGCTTACACACAATCGTACGTTTCGCTACTTATATTTTTGGAGAAAGCTCAAATCAGAGTTTTTTTTTGTCTATCGAGCGAAATTCGGTCTTTGCGGTTTAACATTCAATTTTAATATAAACAATTATTGTAATTTTAGGCTAAAAAAGAAGTAAGAGGAAAGAATTAGGTAAATTTTAAGTAGACACAATTAAAACAGAATGACCAAAATTGCTAAAAGTTGGAAAAGAGGGCCTTAATCATTTATACTATACAACTTACTTTATAAGTCATGTAACGCGACCGCAAACCGTATCTCAGTGCGTTAAGGTTCACGTTTACATGAATTTGGCACCTAAATTTAATCGCATTTCAGAGTCAATGATCAAGAGCTCACGGTACGGGTCCAGTATAATCATTTGAGTTCATTATCAGCCTATCATGTCCGACTGCTGGTGCTTGGATACAGGCCCATCCTCTCTCTCTGAGACTTCTCTCAGAGATCATAGCCATAACCCATCATGCTGGGTGATGCTGACCTTGCAACATGCAAGTCATTATGTCTTTGAACTTTTGATGTTCTTGGGCATACCTATCAGTTTCCTCACCATATTTTCCACTTTTGAACGATAGCATTGAACTGCACATTATCTGTCTAAGTACTTAATAAATTAGTCCTTGGTGCACAGCCGAGGATCGAACCGGGTGCCGTGGGGTCCGAGTTATTTCTAGATAATCGAGCGCCACCTAGTGAAATGAAACTAAATCTTATCAGTTGCCGCGGTTTCACCATCTGGTGTCCCGTCTAAACCATTTGTTAAAAACGATGTGTTTTAAACGATTCCTGAGGGAGGGCAGCACTAGTTACAAAAAGGCATTAGTTTTTAAATGTTTTGTTTATTCTTATTAAAATACAGCGCGCGGTATTTTGTATAGCGTTCTTACATGGTTTTTATAAAATTACAAATTGTTTCTAAAAATTATCAGTTAATTTAAAATTATTTACATAACCTAAAATTTAATTTACTAATAACTAGGCGCTTTTATTCTCCCGTCATTACCTCCATAAATTCTGAAATGATAAAAATTATCACGTTAATAGGATACATCTATGTTAGTAGCAAGTAAGCACATAAAACAAGTTTCTTTTGATAACAAATTAGAAAACTTCACATCGGGATATTTAGCGAATATTATTTCGTACATAAACAATCAATCGACCTTCTTTAATTTGTAATCTATTCAATGAGAAGTCAGTGGATGCAGTCAAATTTATTTTTTTACATTGACTCTTGTTTTATGGTAAGATGACGCCATCTCTCAGTAACCATCCCTGAACCATATGTGTATTTATTACACATATGCTTGAACTTAGAGTAATCTATAGACACCTCTATTTTTAAGGCGTTTAGGCTGATACATACACAATACCCTCGTTTTCCCTTGCGTCGTTGGATAAAAAGTAATAATACTAGTCTAGTATTATATGCCTTCAAGTCAAGTGAAATTTACGATTATGATTAACGGTCAGTTGGATACCCTTTTCGTGGAAAAAAATAAATCACTACTAACTTCCAAGCGCTCAACTTCAGCAATCACAAAAAGCTTTATCAAATCAATTTCTATAAAGATATTTTAAATATTGAAATTGTTTCGAATATTTAATTTAATTAATTAATTTATATTATCATATTTTAGGTATTTTTATGCCATCTCTCTAGATCTGTCTAGAAATTACTAATATCCTACTTATTTTGCGTGCATTTTTAAAGGTGCGTATGATTTACTCGTGTTTTGTGCAAATGAACTATCTTTATCTTTTACATACCATCAAAGTCCACCGTCCCCGAGCCGTCAGAGTCAATTTCTTGGATCATGTCGTCCAAGTCTTCAGCAGTAATGGTATTGTCTAACTCTCTAAAAATTTCTTTTAGCAAGTCAGTCGAAATGTAACCGTTGCCTGTGAAAAAAAAAAACACAATTACGCTCTTTAGTAATTCAAAGGAACGGTAAATGGAGTAGGCACCGAATAATAACCTAGAGAAGTAATAAGATTAGTTTGCAGACTACTGGCCGATGAGATCATCAGGGTCCAGGGCAAGAAAAAAGAAAGAGGAAGGGAAGGAAAAGGAGGAGAAAGGGGGTCAGATCAGCACAAGACCGCAAAGAACATGGGGCTTACGACTAAGTACCTGTTTTAAGCGATTATGTTTAGGTGATGGGAAAAGCTGCGTGACAGCAAACCGTATCTTGGCACATTAAGGTTCACGTTCGCATGATTTTCTACACTGTGCTGTTTCAAGCCCGCGTTAAAAGGTAGCCGTAAGTGCGGGGCAGATGCTCTAATAAGAGGCCTATATAGCTATCTAGCCGTGGATTCATAAGAGCTGAGATAATGATGATAATAAGCAATTATCAATTTAATTATTATAATTGATTTTTATTTTGTATCATCATCATCATCAGCCAGAAGACGTCCACTGCTGAACATAGGACTCCCCCTTTATCCTCCACACTGAACAACATCCTGCCATCTGCATCCACTGGATGCCCGTGACTCTCACGATGTCGTCGGTCCATCTAGTGGGAGGCCTACCTACGCTGCGTCTTCCGGTTCGCGGTCTCCACTCAAGAACCTTTCTTCCCCATCGGTTATCAGTTCTTCGAGCGATGTGGCCTGCCCATTGGCACTTCAACTTGCAGATTTTAATAGCTATGTTGGTGACCCTGGTTCTTTGGCGAATATCTATGTTCCGAATGTTATCGCGTAAAGAAACTCCGAGCATAGCTCTCTCCATTGCCCGTTGTGTGACTCTGAGTTTTTCCAAAAGACCAACAGTTAAGGACCACGTCTCAGTACCATATGTCATCACTGACAACACACACTGGTCAAAGACCTTATTTTGTATATGTATAATTTTCTTAGATTAGCCATTATAATTGTTTTTCTAAAAACAAAAGGTAGATGTGGTGGTTACCATTTTAATAATTACCTTCTCTGTCATATAACCTAAAAGCTTCTCTGAGTTCTTTCATCATGGCTTCGTCATCTTCTTCTTCAACCAGGAATCTGCCAGCTAAATTGCAGAAATTTTCGAAGTTTAACGTTCCGGAACCTGAAACATTTTTTTTTTCTGTAAATATAGGTACAAGACATAAATTCTCTTGTACTGACAAACTTAATATTTTATGAACAATAATATAATATATTTTGTTATTCGCTCGATGAGTCACGCACCAAGAAATAGCCCTGTTATCGACATCATTTTTATCGATAACAAATGGGAATTATCCCTGTTTTACTTTTATTATCATTATTTATTAGTACATAAGCAACGATCTATAATGTCACTGATAAATTCGACACTGTATCGCAAGCCTCGATAGCCGTGATCGTCTAGTGGTTAGGACCCTACGTTGTGGCCGTAGTAACCCAGGTTCGAATCCTGGTCACGGCAATGTGCAAACATTGTCACGGTGAGGCGTTTCTTTTGTTTTCATATTTTTTTTTGTTTTTATTTTTTTTATTGTTAACAAATTTAATAATTTTTATACTTTAAAATTTTACGATCAGCATACAGCGCCATCTTGCGTCATTCTCTGGTACTAACTAAACGAGCTCGAGTGTCTTCAGGGTGGCGCAAACTGAACCCATCTGAAAGCAATAACTAGCAAAGCTTGTTATTCTATTGAAATCACCAACCTGAAGCGTCAAATTCGGCAATGATGCTCTTGAGCTCAGTTTCATCCACATCAGCGTTCAACATTTCCAAGATAGTACCGATCATTTCCGTGCCAATAACTCCCTGCTTGTCGTGATCGAACGCGTCGAAGGCGTTTTTCAGAACTGGAATAATTATATTTATGTATCATTTAATCTTGTGATCTCTTTAGAATGATAATTGTTTTATTATAATCAATGAGCATTAAGCGCATAACAAAACTCAATTCGAATTCAGTGGTCAAAGTAGAAATATTCCAGAATACAAGATATAAAATGCCTGTGTCTACTATTGAAAAATGTACTTCGGTAATTGTACGATATTACAAGACCACAAAATTTAAAAATTAGATAAACAGTTTTTCTTTATTAATCTGAATATTGAAAACAAAAAGCTGTTCTTAGTATTTTGAAATATTTACTTAGCAAAATGACCGAAGCATATTTTTCTAGAGTAGACGGTAATTTTAGAAAAAACATATACACATATTAAAAAGCACAAGTGTGTTAGTGGCGTGCCATATTCTGGATTTTGAGCCCATAATAATTACGTAGAACTGTGAACATGAGAATTTATTGCAAAATGATTGAGTGATAGTTATATCTTCTAAGTTGGTCTGTTAGAAAACCTTTGAGCACATCGTCGCTTACTAACAGGCGAGTTGTCAAACGTGACTAATAGTTAACTATAAAAAATATCAGGGGGAAAACGCAGAGCGCACGTAGCCACTGAAGTAATATATAACTGAATGATGAATAATACTTACGTATAATATGTTCTTTATTAAGTTCTTCCTGTGCTCGCCACATGGAAGAAAACATTATAGTTATTGGAAGTAATAAAGAAATTATGAGATAACAATTAGACATTACACAGCTATTTAAATTAACAATTTCTGCTTTAATTACGCAAAAAGCAACACTTTTAAGACCACCGTTATAATTGTAGAGAACTTCCAAGTTAAGACAGATACTAAAATAGCTACACTTATTATCAAAACTTTAAAAACGTAAACTTTACGTAAAGTTTTGTTTTATCGAAAAATATTGTAAATATCACTGAGAAGTTAAATTTAGTTTCTGAATTTTCACTGGTCGTATTTACTATGTTTAATCAATGAATTTATATTATTATGTGTACAGAAATCCATTAAAATCCAACGCACCATGTTGACGTGAAGACGAGTATAGCACTAAATCACACTGAAATGATCCGTTAAGAATACAGGAGACTTAATTGGCACTTTCTGGACCTAGACCGTCTTATATGTGGGTTGAGTTAGGTTCCGCCTATGTTGCATACTGCAGTGGTCGGCAACATTTCCGTTTTGAAATAAAACTGAAAGAATAAATTTATCTAGATACAGAAATTATGACTCTGTCCTGTTTTAATGTTCTATACGTTGGTATACAATTTAAAACTTTAAATAGGTAGCTATTTAAGTCAAAGTTATTCATAAACATATTATGTTTACAGGTCAGGTAATTGTACCTAATACAATTATATAAGAAATGTATATGGATAATACACAACATTTGAAATTAAAATTAAATTAAACATCAGCAAATAATCATCAAAAATATTGGTAAAACACCGTACATATATACGTATATTAGGTATTTTTACAGTCAATTTTTAGAAATTCGTCAAATTCATAAAACGCTTGGCCGATAAGCCAGCGTTTTAATCTAAAGTAATAAATTGTAACCCTTTACAGCCGAAAAAAAAAATGTCGAAGATTTTCCCGCCAGGCTTCAACATAAGGCGTTTTGAAAAGGGTATCTACCACAGCACATAAAAAATATCTATTCTGTGGTATATACAAACATCTCGCTGGTCTGACAAATCATCGACAACACCGCTAGTGTTGCAGGTACGTGTCTATAGGTGGCGATTACTGCTTACTATAAGGCGGACCATACCCCTGTTAGCGGCTCTTTTTATATATTAAAAAATTTGTTATTGTAATAGTTACATTTGACAAGCCATAGCGTGTACCGCATAAGTATAATACAATACAATAACTCTTTATTAAAAACCACAAAAGCAAGGATAACATTATTAACTACAGTAATTATCTAGGCTTTTTTATAATTACTTGTAAGCAATAATGTTTGAGTAGGTATATGTGTGTTTTTATATTCATTTTATATTATACAATAGGCTTGCGTTTGACCGCCAACTTGCTTGATTGCTACACGCCACACGCTTGCCTAGAAGAAACCAATTCACTCGCGATTCACTCATCTTTGATAACGTATTGTATATAAAATATCTAAGCTTATTAAATTATTAAATCGATTGTGAAAAGAAAATCTAATATGTTCATCCATTTCTTACTAGTTATATATACCTATGTATAAAGTATGGGTTCTGAGTTGTTTGTTTTGTCATTTCATTGCGTGAAACTGTCAACAATGTAACAAATCGTAAATGTTCTGGTGATTGTTTTTGTTATCAATAATGATAAATACCAAATAAGTTTGATAAGATCACCGTAACATGAATTAAAGGTCAATACAAATAACATAATAGGTAGTATACATGTTACGAATAATTTATTAAGGTAGTAATACTCGTTTATTTGTATTTGGATGGATGTACACGTAATGATTCGGAACTCCTTTAATATTGTACTTTGTTTATCAAAAATCCTACTTTTTTTTATCCATAGTACACGTATGCCGGTGGCTCAGTTGGTAGTGAACCTTCTTTATGTGCTTGGGGCGTGGGTTCGATTCCCATCTACGACAAACATTTGTGTGATGAACATTTGTGTTTGTTCTATGTCTGGGTGTTAATATCTATTTAAGTATGTATTTAAAATATATATGTATGTATATCAGTCTCTGACAGCCATATTACAAGCTTTGCTTAGTTTGGGGTCAGATGACCATGTGTGCAATAAAGTCCCAGATATTTATTTATTATTTATTTATCTTCCGATTGCGGAGATAAGCAGGTACATGAAATGCTACACTGCTACACTGTACGAATAATAAGGAGTCGGCAGATTTTAGAATTACAGAAAACATGCTGCGCCTTGCGGTTTCATCCGTTATCTTACAAGAATCGTACTTTTTAATGGGATAAAAACTTAATAAATTTCAGTATAAAATAACAAAATAACAAGTAGAAACAATGAATAAAAAAGTTTTTTCGTGTTGTTTCCAAAACTACTTAGAAACCTCTAGTTACAGTCACCACCACTTATGACCGTGACTTACTTTGCTTGACTCTGACTGCAACTATGACTTGTTTGACAATATTTAATAAAACTTACAATTATTTTAATGCTTGACAATGCTGACAAATGCATAAGACGTGCGACGCCCATATCCTCACAAAGGGAAATAAGAAAAAAGCTACAAAACATTGTACTGTCTACAGATTTTTTAATTAGAGCAAATTTGTTAAAGAATAAATTTCCAATAAAAATTATCAGTTGAAAAACTTTTCGAAAATGGTATACACCAACAGATCACCCCGACATTGTCAGGGCAAAAACCCATTCGTCCAACGCAATTACGTCTTGTCTTTCACCAACTCATTATAAAATTATATACCCAATTAGTGAAAAGGTTGGCAGTACCTGCCCCGCAGTGCAACATGGAATCTCAGGTGTGTGACGTCCAATGTTATAGACATGGCCGAATTTATAGCTTGCTATCTATTTATATATATCATATTTATATATACATTATTTGTATATTGTAATCGATTTCACGCAGTTGCTTCCGCCCGTTCGTGTCATTGGTCAATCAGGGTTTTGGCCGAGAAACTGTTTACTATTGTCAATGGCGATGTCCGGAAGTGCCGAAACAAACAAATGCACTCAAAGTTTACTTAGTAGTGGCTGCACCTAGCTAGACAAATGTGTTTTATTATTGCAGTGCATTGTCGCGCAGCAGGCCTAGCACGGGCCGTGGACAAATTGTCTTTACATTGTTTTTATCCACAATTTTTTGTTTAAATTTGAACGGCTGTCAAGGCAGAAATTTGTTGTAGCCACTTGCACCCATATAAACCTATTGCAACTGTGTTAATAACTGAGACGCGGAAATCGACGCGTTGACATAAATAAGAATGTTCAATCATATATCTGTCACAATACCTGGCGACAGAGTTTCCTTCTCATTTCCGTTCTATTTACTTTTCTTTTCTGTGGTTTTCATCCGACAAGAAAGAGACAAACATATTATCCATATTCTAGCTTTGTCGATCTACGCACGGATAAAAACTATGGGAGGTTTTCCAAAAGGCAATTACAAAATATTTGTTCATAAAAATGCGATAGATACTGTCTGCCATACTTGCTTTTGAGTAATTTTATTTCATAGTATAGTATTTTATGCTTAGGTATTGTTTGCTTTCAAAATAGTTGTTTTACCACAACACAAATTTGTAGACATAAGTGTGCCTTACTTATAATAATAATAATAATAATAAAGCCTTTATTTCCGAAATATATACAATTTTACATATTTTGCCTTAAATGTAATTTTTAAATTTAAATATATAGAAGAATAAATTTAAATAGGAAGTTAGACCTTTTTGAGTTTAAAAACTACACTTAACTTATTTATAAAATACCTCGTAATTCGGTATGCCTTACGGCAAAGGCCTCCTCCAACTCTCTCCATTGCTTCCTATCAGCCGCTACTCTCCTCCAAAATGGTCCTAAAGTCACTTTTAAGTCATCCTCCCATCTTATTGCTTTACGACCTCGGCTCCTAGTGTTATCCCTTGGGTACCATACTGTCACCAATTTACTCCACTTTTCCTTCTTGCAGCGGAGCATGTGACCAGTCCACCGCCATTTAAGTTGGTCAATACGAGACAATATGTCTGTTAATTTTGTTTTGCGCCTGATGTCTTTACTTGTAACTTTATCAATTAATTTCAAACCTAGCATGCTTCTTTCCATGCTTCTTTGACATCGTGCTAGTTTGTCCCTATGACGTTTCGTTAAAGCCCAAGTTTCACAACCGTATGTTATACAGGGTAGAATGCAGGTATCAAACGTTTTCTTCTTTATCGTCATGCTTAGTTCCTTGCTTTTCATGATTTCTTTTAATGCCCAATACTTTTTCCACCCAGTCGCGATTCTTTTGTCTAGTTCTTTGGACATTTGGTCATTTGTAGCTATTATTTGGCCTAGGTACACATATTCCTCTACATATTCGAGTTTCTGTCCATTTATGGTTATGTCCGCAGGTTTTGAGTTGGTCATCATTTTAGTTTTGCTTGTGTTGATTTCTAGCCCTACTTCTCTACTTCTGTCTATTAGGCTTTGTATCATGGATTCCAATATCAGTGGATCCTCTTCCAGTATGACTAGGTCGTCGGCAAATCTAAGGTGATTCATTCGTGCTCCATTTATATTTAACCCCAGATGTTCCCATTCCATTTTTCTGAACATTTGTTCAAGGACTGCTGTGAACAGCTTTGGTGAAAGTGGGTCACCTTGCCTGACGCCTCTATCGATTGGAAAAACATCTCCTGTAGATTCTAGCCTGATTCTAGCTTTGCTCTCACTGTAAATGTTTTTGATGATATTTATGTAAGCATTTTGGATCCCCTGTTCTTTTAGACTTTGCCATACAGATTCATGATTAAGGCTATCGAAAGCCTTGGAATAATCTATAAAGGCTAGGTAAATGGTTTTGTTGTATTCATTGTATTTTTCTATGAGCTGCTTAATTGTATGTATGTGATCAATTGTACTGAAATCTCTTCTGAACCCTGCCTGTTCCACAGGTTGATTTTCGTCGAGAATAAGTGATATTCTATCCAAAGTGCCTTACTTAGCCGTGTTATATAAAATGTCTCTTCTTCCTGTGTTATTGTAGGTTTCATTGAACAAATGTGAAAAAAATGAAAACCTGTCTCGTCAGCGCCATCTATCGATGGTTGCAGAACTTTGTTCCTAGAGCTGTCAGAAAACCTCCCATGGGAAAGATAATTTCTACACGGTCCGTGCTAGGCCTGCAGGATTTTGAAGCTGTTGAACTTCAAAACTGCACGTGTGGCACTAAAATGAGGCAAGTTTGTACCTACTCGGACACAAAAAAGAATGTTTAGTGATTCTGCATTGTAAGAACTATAATGTCCACACTCCAATAAATGTTATGAATGGACAAGTGTTACGCTTACCACCAAGCGAACAATTTGATCGTCTCGTCACTTAGCTGATTAAAAAAATCTTTTTTGGCTCATGTGATGACTTTGGGACACCCATCTTATACATTTGTCAGTTTCAAGTATTTAAAAATTTTCTATTTTTTTAATATCATGGAACGAGTGTTAGTCAAGAGTCATACAAATTAAAACACAGTCAAGTCCAAATCATAACCTAGTATAATGTACGGAGTTTTGGAAACAATATGGGAAAATCGAGTTAATAGAGTCTTAAAGGGTCGGCAACGTATTTGTGATGTCTCTGGTGTTACAAGTATACCTATCCATACGCGGCGGTGTCTACTTACCAATAGGCGGTCCGTCTGCTTGTTTGCATCACCAGCATTAAAAAAAGAAAAAGAAAAGACATGTTTCACCTCATTATATCACTTGCATGCATAACCTACATTCGTGCACGTCTACGAACATTCTACCAATATTACGAAAATAAATAATTTTTTCTTGACGTTTGCGCCAAAAAAGACAAGTAAAGAAATCCTATTCCTACCTTGCTGCCGATTTAATTTCTAATCCTTATAGAAACAATATTCCATCTGATAGTATTGAGAAGACCCGGATACCTAAATCTTCCATATTATAATAAAACAGCAAACATTTTCACGGAAAAGTCTCTTTGCCATTTAAAGCCGACCTAAATAAGACATTTCTAAGAAGCTTACTAACAATTTTCCTAAAAAAGCTCTGTGGAAGTTTTACCTTATTACACTTAGTGTAGAAATTAAGAGGTAATTTTACCTTCTTTATTTATTGGTATCCCCTGTCTATCGTAAATACTGATTAAAACTTTCAGACCTCGACCTTTGGATTTGTGAGTGGTCAGATTTGGGTATCTGACCTCCGCGAGTCCAGGGAAGTCAATCTTTCAGTACAATATTTCCGTTCTGTATAATCCTTAGTATCCAAAACGAAGTGATCCGATTTAGAACCAAAGTAATCGACATAGCTCAAAGGATTAGTAAGCTAATATAAAGGCAGTAGGCTGGCCACATTGCCCGAAGAACCGATAGGGTAGACGAGTTCTAGAGTGCAGACCACGTTTAGGCAAAAGTAGTGTAGGATAGACACCCTGTGGCCAGGATAAGTGACGACCTGCGTAAAACGATGGGTAAAAACTGGATGCAGAGAACAGCTGCCGACCGAGCTCAGTGTGCATTAGGAGAGGCCTATTCATGTCCAGCAGTGGACAATACTCGTAAAAGGCTGATGAAGATAATGATAACCTTAATAGTAGGAATAATCGATAAGACAATTCGGTATATCTTCGATCGATATTGTTATTTATTCACAGCATGTACTTGCTGACAATTAGTTTCCATTACAAATTCATGCTCCTAACTAAGGCTTCCTCCATGCGACGGGGAAACAATCAGCGGAGCCAAGCTGGCGGAAACTGCTTGTTCCGACGCTATGACACCATTTCCGCTTACTGTACGAGACTGAAACGTGGGAACTCTGATATTACCGATATCGACAGTCTCACATGCGGTTTGTACGCAATCGATACTTTGAAATTTTATGGTTATAAGTTAGGAGAAGCTTATGATATCTCCTTATGTGAGTTGACGACATGGTTGTTAAGTTTATGCCAACTTAACTCGGTCCAAGCATTTACGATATTTGCCCGGTAGCCGCAATAACATTATTTAACTTGAGTTAAGGACCACGTCAAAGTCAACAAGTACTATTCTATTCTAACTCGACGTTCTTATACGTTATCCATGTCTTTGTGTGTGTTCTATCATATAGCATCCCTGACACAGGGAATCCTAGTGAAGGGTCCTATTAGTGTGAAGAGTTTGTATTTTTTGTTTTAAATGAAGGTAGTTACAATAAAATTCAATACAATATCACGTTTTCTTATTACACGTCGAAAAAAATAAAATTAGACTAACATAAATCATAAAGACGGTAGTCTAATGAGCTACCTTATCACCTGAAGCGATTACTTCCAGGCCATCGTCAACATACATCGATCCACTGCCCCTCGCCCATTTGCCGTTGTTCCCGTCTCGGGTTAATCTTATCCACGTGTGGATTAGCGATGTGTCAACTCGGGTTGAGACTCACTGGGTCTAGTAGATTTCTGCGTCCGCCAACTTGAGTTGGCTAGTTCGAGTTAACTCATATTTCTACTCGAGTTAACTCGCAGCTGATTTCGTTGATCCATCGAGCTTGTGGCTTCCAATCGGAACATTTGCCCCCTATCTCGGTAAGACATAAATTATACCCTTGCGCCGTCTCATCTTCCCGGTACACAAAACAAGGCTGGTGCGGCGGCTGAAGCCGCTGAAGGCCTCAAAAGGCGCAAATATAGTAGTCTAGATAGTGGATACATGTTTGAGCCTTTTGGGGTCGAAACTTTAGGTCCATGGGGGTCGGGTGCCAAATTATTTTTAAAGATTTATCTAAACGCCTGGTCGAAGCATCTCGTGACTAAAATGCTGGCCGGTATCTTGCACAACGTGTTAGTATTGCAATCCAACGTGGCAATGCGGCCAGAATTTTGGGCACGTTGCCTACAGGCAGCGGTTTTTTAGATAAGTGTAGTTTAATATATTTAATTTATTTTAATTTATAATAATTAAGTCTGTTTCTTTATTTAAATTTAGGTTAGTTTATTTAATTGTATTTACTTAGGTAGTTATTGTTTTTAAGTACTTGTTTCTTTAATTAATTAAGTAGATGAATTATCCAAACATGTTTAGACAGAGACTTATTATATCACCCAACTTTATTTCTAAGTAGCATATCGGGTCTATGGAGAATCAAACCAATTAAGGACCAAAACTAATTTACTTACGCAGGTACTAAAGTCTACAAAAACTTGAAAGTTATTTTACCAGAGTTACGAATTTCGGTCGACTTCACATTAACCACGTTTTTTTATAGTCAGAAAAAAGCTATAAGGATTCGTTTTGCCACCAGGGATTATAATAAGAAAGTTTTAATGAAAGTAATAAAATGTTGATTACGAACAGTAGATTTTATCAACCCTCAGAACTGGCTTTAAGCAGAACCCGTTTTTGTCTGCAGGTATATTATTATTGGATGTCCAAGACGAAGGTAGAGAGCGATGGTGGCCGGGCTGTAGCATATGCGCTTTACAATCTGTCGGCACCCAGTTCGATCCCCGGCCCTGCACTAATGACTTATTTAGTCAATCGTCATCGCTCAACAACGGTGAAGGAAAACATCGTTAGGAAAACTGTATGTCCAAGAACCTCAAAGCTTAAATATATATGGCATTCACCAACATGCACTGGGCCAGCATGTTGGATAAGGGCCTATCCTATCTCTCTAAGAGGAGGCCTATGTCCCAGGAGTGGGAACATGATAAGCTGATGATGATGATGAAGACGAAGGTGGATGGGCGAGAGGTATTTTAGCATGCCACAACTGGCTTATTGTATATTTTTCTGTGTTTTGTGATGTTGATGTTGTAGTTTTCTGTGCAAAAATAAATGTTTTCTTTACAATTATTTGGTAAAATCGAAATGATCTGATGATGGAGCCAGGAGGTGGATAGTGCAACTATTTAATGGTTAGAAGTAGCCCTCTCAAGTTTGGGCCCATTTAGTTTGTTATAACGAGTCTCATTCATTACACTTGGTGACAAGGGTCTGATGATGCAACCGGGAGGTAGAAAGTGAAACTCTAGCAAGTTTAAAACACTGTTTTAAACTATCACGGTTGTTCACTACCTTTTGTTGTTTTACCATGGAATGAACCCTGAAATCGCGAAAAATAATCAGCTGTTTCATAGAAAATGGTCTTTGACACTCGACAAAATGTAGGGAACAGCTGATGAGTACATTGACCTCCTTTCGAAGCTACCTAGAATATTATAAGCAATTTTTGTTACTTCCCCTAAACCCGTCAAATTCCAATAAAAATAAAAATTCTTCACTCATAGCCCTTGCGCTCACTGGCCTGGCCACAGCTATCTCTTAGAGATTTAAAAAAAATTGTAGACAAGTGACTATAAAAAAATAGATTAGGCATTAATCTTTAGAATAACATTGTAAATAAAAATAGTATAAAGCAATTTTCATGTTGATATTTTATAGAATGGCGGAGGACATAGAATAAAACGAATTATTTTTATTTATTTTTCTTTAACCTCCGCCATCTTAAAACTATTTCAAGGACCCCTTGCGATTAACGTCGTTAGCCGTAGTAACAAGGTATCTATAGTTACTGCTAGTACATCATTTGAAGAATCTACCTGCCAAATTTCAGCTTCGTAGATCTAGAAGTACGAGATTTCATGATTTGGCATTCAGTGGTATTTCGCTTCTAAAATACTGATCAAATTAGTGTATCTGCCCTTTGCTTCCAAAACTATACCCTAACGACATAGTTCTTTCAAGCACCATGTCCGTAATAGCATCCAACAGCACATCAAATCATTGTCATAAATCTTGGGATCTGTTCTACTCCTTATTTACATATTCCACGGCTCATTTAACAACTGTCATTCCACCGTCTGTCTCCAAATCCATTTATAACTAAGCGCAGTGACTTCGCATCGCAACATTTATAGTCCATTTGCAAACATTATGATTGCTTCTGTAGACACACGAGCTGTGTTGCTTTAGTCAGTTTAGTTTAGTTTGGAAGTGTCTGTTTCTGCTGCATACCATGCTATAGGAGGCCTATCTTCAGCAGTGGACGTCTTATGACTGATGATGATGATGACACCGTGGTTTTACCCTCGTTGACATTCTCTCTAACGTTAAAGTTTCCGGGATAAGAAGTATTGATCCGATACTTTGTTGCTGCGTAAAAGAAAAACAAAATAATTTTAGAGTAAAAAAACTATTTTTAAACAAGGTTTAAAAATAAGTGTATTGACGTTATAAGTTGATTGTAAAACTTTTTAAAGGAAAAGATATTTTATTCTTTTTAGCGCAATTAAATAAAAACTTTTTTTTACTTATCATTTATTTTTAACTTTATGGTTATCGCTGGACAGGTTTTTTTAACTCGCATTCGTATCAAGTCCTTTCATTTGATACCCATATATTGTAAGATAGCATAAAAAACGTATTCCGCAATTTTTTGAAGTCTGCCATATTGGATTTAAAGTGACGTCACAGCTAACCATGCATTGTCATCCAAAGTAAACGTGTATACAAAATTTCAGCTCAATCGGTCAAATCTTGTAAAAACCGAGTGAATTAGGAACATTGTCACAACATTGTGAAAATTAAAGTTAAATGATTATTTACGGGATATTTACCGTGGTAAGGTTGTGGAAGGAGCTCCCGATATTTCGGCGCAGTTACATGCACCATGTAAAAAATTATTGTGAAAATTACTTTTTGAGCTAATATACTTTCTACTCTGTTTTGATGATCATTTACAGTCATAACGTAAGACATCGTAATCAATACATAATTATCATGATCCAAAAAAGCAATGACATTCCGTGAGTTGACACCTAGCTACGTGACTGCCAGGTTTATTGCAACAAATACAGAAATTTTGACGAGGAAAAAATTCCTTTTCAGAGAGAGACGAGTCACATAGTTTTTTTTTATCTAAACTAATATTATACAGAGGAAAGATTTGTTTGTTTGTTTGCGTTGAATAGGCTCCGAAACTACTGAACCGATTTGAAAAAATCTTTCACTGTTGGGAAGCTACATTATCCCCGGGTGACATAGGCTATACTATATTTTGTAGAGAGGCCGAAGGCCGAGCTTACACCAGTGCGAAGCCGGGGCGGACGGCTAGTTTTTTATAATATAAAAAAATAATAGTACCTATTGTTATCATAATTATTATAAGCCTGTTTGAGCAACAGTGGCGCCTTAAGCTATCAGAATATACTTGTCACATTGTAGCTTATTTATAACACAGACACGTAGGCGTCTTAAAGAAAGTGGGTATCTCGTCTACCTGCAGTCTAAATGTCAAACACTTGCAGTCGTAATCTTTTACGTTTCTATTCTTCTAGACTCTAGAGAAAACTGTTTAGGGATACATGTCATATCTATTACCTATGTAATACATATGTGTATATTTCATCATATTTTTGCTGGTAATTTATTTATGTAAATAATGTGATATTTTCAAGTATCTAACCTAACTAATTTACTTGAATATTATTTCTTAAGTATGTCTACAGTTTTAGTACCGCGCCACCTGGGACCACTCGAGTGAATATCTTAGAGCGTACAATTCGACCAACTTATCTGTACAGATGGCGAAATGCAGGAACTAACAATATCCACTGAGGGCTATCAGTTTCGTTTCGACAGTACTATAGTGGCTCCCCTTTTTAACTCCACATAAAAGTTAGGTCAAATTGAGATAGCGCTGTTTGCTCAGTAGATAGAACCTCTAACATAAACAGCAATGTCGTAGGTCATGTTTGTACTAATTGTTACGAACTCTACGTAGTTTCAACGTGGTATGAACGCTTGCAAATTTCCACATTGGCTGGAAATAGTTAGGCTAGCCTTTTTGTGCCTAAGGTTCTATACTTATCACGTTAATATTTATAGAATGTTAAAGTTTGTCATGCAGTTTTACCTTTGTCTGGTTGGTATGGTTCTCATGACTAATAGAAATATACCTATCTTCCCTGTAGGTCCAAAATTGACCCACTGTGCTTCCTCCGTGCCTTGACTGTTCCAAAATAGCTATATATATAAAAGAGCTATATACTCTACAGATAGTTCTCTCAATTCAGTCATTTCTGTCAATTCAGTCTCTCTTAAAGAAATTTGGTATAAACATGGAATACTTTTTGTAATATCGAAGTATTTTTTCTATATATTCTCCAACTCAATTGGAATGAAAATATACATATGAGGGTATGGATCAGAAACTATTTCGATGAAGTTGTTTTGAATCGTCCCACAGGTTATTTTGTAGAGTTCTCTATCTATAAGGCTGTTGTAATAAGGCTGTTCGACCAGTACCTTTTCAACGGCCCATAGGTATATTTATTCGTTTCATCCTCATTTATATCTAGAAAGGAGACAATTTTTATTAGGCCCATTGCATACGGAATATATATATTGATTGGGTACAACACTACAAAAAAATTTGCTTTTTTCTGTAGCTATATCGGGCGAAATATAAGATAGAAATGCAACCGGAATCTTAAAATAATATCAAGAATAAGTGAAAGTGCAGCACACTTCTATAAGCCACCCACGCCAATGTTGTCCCTCCGGTGCCAAGATAGGGCAGCCTTTATGGGGGGCCCATTCAGTGGGTCAAATCATCACCTGTCTACATATATTTTGAGATGAGACAGGATAAGGTAGGTGCCGTTTCTCATCCAATAGATCTGTTATACCATCTACAAGTTGTTCACCTCACCCACCAATTCACCTCAATAGCCCAGATTGTTTAAATTTTATACTGTACAATCGTTTCATATTCCATTTTATACACATTCCATAATTTTATTGTATTTTTTATATTCAAAAGGGCCTCTTGGTGTTGGCTTCGGCTCCACCAATACCCACCAAATGTCCGGGCTAGACCCGAGAATGTCAAGAATAATACTTATATTATGCGTTTGAAAGGGTTGTGGCTATACAGAATAACTACTCATATTACTTAATTGCACTGTTTTTTTTTTTACTTGTGTTAGTCTTTTTTAATAGTAGGTAAGTACTTATTTGGCTTTCAAAAGCTTAACTGACTGTACTTTGCACGATAGGTGAAGTTGTCCACTAGAAAAGTAGCTAAAATAATAAGGGGTCAACTTAGGGGTCAAGTCGGCTTGTGTTAATTGCCGCCGGGTTGACCACCAACACTTTTTTTCACGATTCATTAATTTTTTTCTCCTTATAAATATCTTGACCTGAGCGAGGTTATTGTGAGATTCACTAAGCTAATTTAACACTATTATAAATATATATGATATATATCTACACTAATATTATAAAGAGGAAAGATTTGTACCTATTTTTGTATGTTTGTAATGAATAGGCTCCGAAACTACTGAACCGATTTGAAAAATTCTTTCACTGTTGGGAAGCTACACTATCCCCGGGTGACATAGGCTATATTATATTTTGTAGCGAGGCCGAAGGCCGAGCTTACACTCGTGCGAAGCCGGGGCGGACGGCTAGTCATATATATTTATGCAGTAATCTAGAGATTATGAGGAAAAATCGACATGAGTTTCATAACTATACGCTACAGTTTGAGGTGGGCCTATTTCTCAAACATAAAAATGTTCTCCTTTTAGTATAAGTGTATGACAATATTCATTTATTCGTCATCATCATCATTATCAGCCTATCACATTACCACTGTTGGGACACAGGCCTTTTCTCGGAGAGAGAAGAAGGGATATCATCCACCTTGCTGGCTCAGTGTATGTTGGTGAATGTATTTGCAAGAAAATTAAACATATTTTTTTAATTATAAAAAGTGTTTATTCATAACATAACAATTAAAAGGTACTTATGTGTGTGGCTCATGAGTGGTTTTGACAGCTGGATGTGAGTATTGGTTATTGGTTGGTGGATTCGCAATGATGATAGTGTTTTCTGATAGGCTGATGATCTCAAGGCGGCGATGTCACTATCTTCTGATTGGTAGTTTTGTGTTCTCACTGGCAAGATGTATATTTCCAATTATAGCTTCTTCGTTTCATGTTATTTCTTAGAAATGTTGTGGTAATGATGAGTTTTCTAGTCATCTCCGCCAGTCATGACCTCCATGAATTCTGTAAAATTAAAACAAAAATTATACACTCACTCAATTATCAGCCTATCATGTTCCCACTGCTGCGACATAAGGCCTCTTCTCAGAGAGGATGGGCCCTAACACACTATACTTGCCCACTGCAAGTTAGTAAATGCCATTAAAAACTTTTTTTCGTTCTTGGACTTATGATTCCTCTCATATTTTTCCTTCACCGTTGTGAATTATTGAAACTGCATATAATTTATTTTTCTACTAACTTAATAGGTCTTTGTTGCAGGACCAAGGATCGAACCGGGTGCCACCGTCAGATTTTAAAGCGCACATGCTACCACTCTGCCACTATTACACAACCATCACACTTAAATATAATTACTATAAATACGAAAGCAGCTCTATATTTGTCCCAACATCTGTTTACTACCTTTTCACTACTAATCAGCTAAACCAATTGACAAAAGTTTGTATGAAAATAGTGTGCAGCATGAAGACGTAAATAATTATATACTTTTATCCCGACAAAAGGGGGGGAAAACTGGAAAATTGCGCGTTTGTACACGGAACAGTGGTACTAGGTTTAATACAATTACGTCCTTTCGGTGAAAGAACGCCATAATGGTTATCATTATGGACAACTTTACCACATCATTATGAGACCAAAACTGACATCGCAAAAAAATACTGCCTTTCCTTAGAAAAATGTTATTCACAGTCAACGAAATATATAAAACAGCTGTTATTTTTGCGATTTTGTGGTCACATGAATCATGGTTTCATAGTCACATTGTAAGTGTTGTTCACAATGACCTTCTTTCGGCTTAGTACCATCGTTTCGTGTAACCCTGTATTTAAGGTAGGTACCTAGTTAATCATAAAAGTACTCAATCACGCCCGAACTTTAATAATTTAGCTTTTGTGCTACAAAGTTACTCCTTGGTTTCTGAATTGAGATGAGCGTGTAAACTTTAATTTCACATTCATACGTGGTGTATCTTGGCAGCTCAAGTTTTAATGAACGAATCAAATGTGGTGCAAGAGAAACCCATTTGGGAAAATTATAATTAATATTCAATTAGAATTTTGTTCTAATGAAGAACTGCTTAATTATTAGAAATAATTAGCTAATCTTTTATTTTATTTTCTCATAGAAAAACATTAATTCACAAATACGTATTTTACTACTACATGTGTATCTCCATACGATAATGATGAACTTATAAGAAAAAAGTAAGTCAGCCATAGCCTCATGGGTTTTTTTTTTTGTATTTTCTGCGTTTTAAAATCATATAATGGCAGGTAAATAATTATTATAACTTATTTATTTTTCCTTCAGTTTAGCGTTAGTTTTTAGGTATTTATTTAAAGGATAGCAATGGATCTGTGGGAGAATTGGTGATGTCAAATTACAATCGTCCTCCCACAGATCAAGTGAGTCTCGTTTGAAATATTTTGTTGAAAAAATTTGTGTTTTTAGCGGTTGTATTTATTCAACTGTGACTAAAAGAATACAAATAATAATAAAAAAACGACTAAAAGTTTAACTATTTTATTAATTTTTTTGTAGTTATATAGTTTATTTTTATTGTTACATTAGCATTATTATTCATGGTAATGCTGCCAGTATGCTGGGTACGCTGCCAACTGATAGTGGCCTTGAGCATTTGGATTGTGTTTAGACCTTCAAGGGTCTATGGGCAATCCAATCGTTTTTGTATAACAGGCTAAGTAGTTTAGGTATTTAGTATATTAGCTTGTATTTTTAACCGAATTCCATAAAGAAGGAGGTTATCAATTCGACTGTGTTTTTTTAATGTTTGTTACCTCAGAACTTTTGACTGGGTGAACTGATTTTGATGATTCTTTTTTTTATTTGAAAACTGGTGCATCCCATTTGGTCCCATTTCAATTTGGTCCAGTTCTGATGAAGTCGTTTTTTTAAATTTAAGTTTATTTGATAAAGGCACGACCGTAACAATAAGGTATTCATTTTAGGTCGCGGGAACGATAAATTCAGAAGAATGCTTTTAAGCTGCTATATGCGGTACTAGTTTTGGCCCAGGGCTCTGGACCATTACTTCCATACAAAGTGGAAAATCTCTGTAGCGAGTAAAAATGCCAGAAAGGGGTAGAATTTTTATCCCTACGATGTTGATGTTAACGTACCATCAAAGTCAACGGTGCCAGAGCCGTCAGAGTCAATTTCCTCAATCATCATGTCCAAGTCTTCCGCGGTGATTTTGTCATCTAGCTCTCTTAGAATCTCTCGGAGTACTCCAGTAGTGATGTAGCCGTTACCTGGAATTAATATAAAAATCTAATGACATTTATCATTTTAAATTTTTACCGACTTCAAAAAAGGAGAGGGTTCTCAATTCAGTTTTTTTTTTAATGTTTGTTACCTCAGACAGAACTCAGTCATTTATGAACCGACTTTGAAAAATCTTATTTTAACTGAAAGCGTATACTTTCAGATTGCTTTCGTAGGCATTTTATTGAAATTGGTTCAAAAGTTTGGCTTTTAAATCAAAATAACTGGAATATATTATAAATATTAGAATATTTGGATGACAATATGATGTACGATCATCAAGTGAAAATATCATGTTTTGCTGTCTATTATAACATAACATACCTAATAAAATAAATAAAGATATATTTTTTAAATATTTATTTAAAGTTGCCAATTCAAAGTTTTAGTCTTAAGTAAAATGAATGAGTTGCCGACATTTTAGCTGGTTACTATTTTACTCCATCGAGTTAAAGATTTTAAACCAAAAGCTCTCTATTTGGTGTGTTATGAATAGGAATCAAAAGATTGGTTTCGTCATATTTTAAAAATTCACACTCAGTGATTGTATATCTTCAACAATGTGATAATGTGCGAGCGATAGAACTGCAGACGGGAAGTCGGAATGGCTCATATTTATTGGTTCAGTACATCTAAAAGTACTATGAAAGAAACTACTATGTAGGTAAGGTTGCCTGGAAGAAATCTAATGAAATATCGCTTATAGCGATAAGGCCGCCAATTGTTTCACTAGTTTTTAAGTTGTTATTTATGTTACTATGTACGTTTGTAATTTTCGGTGTGAACAATAAAGAGTTTTCTATCTTCTATCTATCTATCTAGGTAATGCATATGAAGCAATTCTTCAGGGTGAATGACCTTTTCAGTCGCAAAATAAGTACCCAAGTATAACATAAGACTAAGAAAGAGGGTAGATCGTTTTGTCTGCACCTAACTTTGAACTGTTCGACCAACCACCCGCATTCTTCGGTCTTCCCATGAACATGGTGCATGTAACCGCGCCGAAATATCGGAAACTCCTTCCACAACCTTAGCACGGTAAATATCCCGTAAATAATATAACTGTAACTATAACATATATTTTTTTCTTGAAATTAGGCCAAATTGATAATATACCCTGCATAAGAAGCTTATCAATAATCCCACACAACTTTTTATATATGTATCCGGCATATGAAAGAATCGCTTTCGAAGTCGATGAAGATGCTTAAAATACTTTCGCTGCCTGCCGAGCCCTAGTTGATTGTACCAAAAAACTCTTGTCTAATAAATTACTAAATTACTAACTATTCATCCCGTCTATCGTAAGTGTACCTACACTTTCCATCTGGCTTATTGCCAGATCGATAAACAGAAAAAAAGATTTACTTTTGCTCGTTGTATGTTTGGCTTTTAGCAAAGTAATTGCTATTTAGTTGTGAGAAACTGCATTGGGTTCACTTAGATGCATTCTATAGTAAAGAACAACAGTTTGTGTACAAAGTAGAATGTTGTAGAAATGTTGATAGTTTGTAGAAAAAATCTTTATTTACAACGACTATCATTTCCCAGAAAGTGTAATCAGTATTTTCCCCCGATGTCCAATTTGTGGACAGCCCAAACGCCCAATACTCTAAATGCAAAATCTACTTTCTTACCCACGTGATCTGAGAACATACAATACGAAGTACAAACACTAAGTAAGTACATGCGTTTGGGGTAAGACATGATATGTTTGTATGACTGTAAAAAAAATCTCCCAAACGGTTGGACCAATTAAACGCAGTTTTTAGACCAGCTTTTATTGCTTGCAAAAATGTCCCGAATATTTATTATTTTATTGTGTTGGTTTTCAGCTGTGTTTGATCAAGGAACCATTACTATATGATCGTTCTTGGATTGATGAAAATCTGTGTAGTGGTTTATGTGTTTTTTTTTGTTTATACTTGTTTACTTTCACCAGAAGAAACTTGCCAACCCCTTTCGGCTTGTTACACCTTTTCCTTGTAACCCTGTACAAGACAAGTAAACTAGAAACTAGTAGAGTAAGGCAACTTCAATTGTGATATTCTAAAATCACTTGACATAAAATGTATTACTTACTAGCTGCGCCCCGCGGTTTCAGCCGCGTGGTGATGAAAGTCGGTGATGATTATGATGATTATGAAAAGTATCCTATGTGTTAATCCAGGACATAAGCAATGTATATTCCAAATTTTAACCAATTCAATCCATCCAAACTTTCACAGTAAGTAAAAAAAGGGCAAGTGCCTTTATTAAATAAACAAAATACTAGCTAAATCTAACACTAAATAAACAGTTAGACTGTCCATGATAAGTGTGATAAATAAGTATCTAGGGAAATTATTGACACCAAGATCTCGTACTATTCATGAAATAATAATTGTATAATAACAACGTAGCCTCACAAAATTGGAAATCCTAGCATTAAGTAACTTGCTCGTATATTCAAGTACAAATTAAAACTATAATTCTTGTTATTTAACTTGGGCCCAAGGGATCGTAAATATAATTAGATTTCTGTGGACCTATAATTTAGTTTACGATGTAGAACGTATACCTACCAAGCTACATACGAAATGATGTTAGTGTAAATTAACGTATTTGTCGATAAAATTATGGTTGCAAGCTTATAAGTATTAGCAGGGAATATTATATATGGTCTTCTGTTGCAATGGGTCTTTTCGCAAGTTTCGTAAAAAATTTTAACGCAAATATGTCCTTGTTTGACCACTAACATATTTACCATATCATCTGTCAAAATACAAAAAAATTAAAAGAGGGCAGACAACAATGAAAGTCAACCGGGACCGGGACCTCACCTCATTTTCAAAAATCTTTCAGAGCGTCTGGTTAACGCGACGTGTGACCAAAATGCTGGCGTGTATCTGGCTCAACGTATAAGCATTGCCATTCAACGTGGTAATGCCGCCAGCATGCTGGGAACGCTGACGGCTGATAGTGGGATTGAGCATTTGGATTGTCTTTAGACTTTCAACGGTCTATGGACAGTCTAACTGTTTATTTAGTGTTAGTTTTAGCTAGTATTTTGTTTAGTTAATAATGGCACTTGCCGCGTTGAAAGTAAATATTTATCAATTTACACCTTTTATTATTACCACCTATTTTTTTTGTTTACACTGACTTTGCATAATTTGCAATAGGTTAAATATGCAATTTCGATTCCTCGGGTGACATAATATTGTCATCTTAGCAACAACATTTTCCAGATATTTTGATATAAAAGCCAAACTAAAGAACCGATTTTGATGAATTTTCTATGCCACTAATCTGAAAGTAAAAATAATAATTTCATAAATGACGAAGTTCTGAAATAACAAACAAAAAAAAAGAATTTAGAACCTCCTTCTTTTTTGGAGTCGGTTAATAAATAATCGTGAAAATATTTTCAGCAAAACGCGGTGTATATTTTTTGTAAAGTTAGTGAATGTACGCGTGCATACATTACAACCAATCACAACCCTCGCGTGCTCGAAATCCCTTCGTATCCCCTAAAAACCGTACACCATCAACGTCGAAAATAAACCTTCAAAAACTACCTTAACCATTAAAAAAATACTGTGGCATTATGTACAAATACCGTATGGTTAATATCTGGAAATATTTTTGAAGTGAAACCTTCTTTAGGCGCGTTGAGCACTTTTTGAGTGAAAAAAAATCATGGAACTTGCGTCATCGTCACGCTGTACCGTGTATTTTAAAACAGCGCCATCTGCTGTAGAATAGGTGAATTACTTAAGTTTTCACTTCTGACGTGCAGTCCTAAGACTGATGTGTTTTTTTTTTAAGTTTTTGATGCTGATCAGAAATTATTTATTGTCAAACTGTGTAACTATATCTAAGTATCTATCGATTGTTACATCTAAATATCGGGTTGAAGGAAACACAATCATCATCATCGTCATCAAGCGTCATGTACAAACGAGGAATTACACGCGATAAAAAAACTTCCGAGACACAGTTTTTCTTTTAGAGAGAAAAGATGAACTGTAATCCACCATAATGGCCGAGTGCATGTTGGTGAATGTGATATATTTTTTTTCAACTTGTGAGATTCTTGGATTGTTTTCTCGCGATATTTACCTTCAGTTTTTGAATATAGTCTAAAGTACCCCTAATAAACTGTCACTAATTACGTGTTTTTGGGTTATCAATAACCCAAAAATACGTAATTAAACTTTACTATATTTTTATCACTAGATAATCAAATAATTAATTTCACAATGGGTCCAAGGCGATATAAATGCCACAAAATATAAGTGACATTTCAATAATTTATAGGGAATGATTACAACTGCCTGGCACAAATTGGTGTGTCAAAAAGATTTATTGAAACGAAGAATGAAAACCATTGTTATCCTGCCAAATAACCAGCGTAATACTAATTGTGACCTGGCAATTAATTAATTTACTTTTGATGCAAGGCGAAGGGCATGGTCACAGAACTAATCAGAAATCTTTGCAATTTTCTATAATAGCAGACTTCCCATTTTTTGATTAATGTTTTATTGAGTTTAGTCGAAATCATTTGATCAAAATATTAGAAATTGGAAAAGTTCATTTTGTGACAATCGTATTAAAATTATAAATGCGAAAGCTGGACGGATTTGGATCAAAATTTAGAATATAGATAATGTCCTGGATTAACGGAGAGGCTATACTTTTCATCAACGTCAACATCTCAATTTTTCATCATCACGCGAGTGAAACCGCGGGGCGCAGCTAGTAAAATATAAAACCAGAAATATTAAAAACATAAATACAGGTCACAAAAACCTGCCCTATCTCAGTATGATGCTGGTTGTACCTACACAACCAGCGCTAGTATTCTTATAGTCTAGTCCATTAGTCTTTCTCCTTACTAAATTGCATCAATGCTTCTAGAATCTCTCTTAGCCATAGGCCTATTTTTTTTTTTTGTTATCCTAAATCTATGCTCTTAGCAAAATGAAAAGGTTAAAGGGCTTAGGTACTATTAGGTCCAAGTCTCATTTCGTCTCATTAAAAACTAGTTCGCCCCGAATGTGACCTCTGTATCTTCCCAACCGTCAAACCAATATTGCCTTATTATATGACATTTTTTATTGTAAAATATTTTAATATAACTTACCTACAAAATTTCATAAAAAACGGATCAAAGATACGCAAGTAATCGTCGAACAAATATATAAACATATTTAAAAACACCAACATGTACCTAATTGACTGCCCTGGTGGCTCCGTTGGTAGTGAACCTACTTTCTGCGCTTGGGGGCGTGGGTTCGATTCCCATCTAGGACAAACATTTGTGTGATGAACATTTCTGTTTGTTCTATGTCTGGGTGTTAATATCTATTTAAGTATATGTATTTAAAAATATATATGTATGTTTATCAATCTCTGGCTGCCATATTACAAGCTTTGCTTAGTTTGGGGTCAGATGACCATGTGTGCAATAATTTCCCAGATATTTATTATTATTAGACAACATTTGTCATGTAGACCTGTCTTTGCTTGATAAAAAAAAAGGAAAATCTTAGTTTGTGTAAGTATTATGAGTTCAACTCTCATTATGCCTAATATTTATTTAGTCCAACTATTATTTTCTGCATGTCTTATTTGGTCCATCTCATCTCGAATATTGTATAGTATATTATATCTGAATTACCTTCTTTATCGTATAACCGGAATGCCTCTTTCAGTTCTTGTTGCATTGCTTCTGCGTCTTCTTCAACCATGAATCTGGAAGCTAACGTCACGAACTCTTCGAATTCTAATTCACCAGAACCTAAAAATTCAAAGCTTTATTTTATACACGTTAAAATAAAATTTAATTTCAACTCTAGGTTTTTTAATTTTCTAAATAAGCATTATAAACTGCTATATCGACTTGTTTTTTATGAATTTAAATATAAAAAATTGTTTTGCTTGACCTAATGTAAAAAAATATTTTAAGACAATTGAATCAACGATTCGCTATTATTGTCGCACCAACACATAACACAACATATAATATACAAACATACATACACACATCGATTGATTCCAGTACACTCTGAGACCTTCGCTTCGCTCGGTCAATAAATAAGTTAAGAATATTATTATATTAATTATAATATAAGTTGTGCTCAAAACACAATTTCGGCTTTACCAATTTCTCACATAAATTTATGGACAGGCAAATTTTAGTTATTTACGATAGTTAAATTTCAATGACTAATGTGAATTTTATACGTAAGTTCCCTGACCCTTTCGCTACATATTAGGTACGATTCTAATCCAAATATTATGCGCGTCGTAAAGGGTAGGTATGAGTTAAAAATTATTAATTTACGAGGTTTATGTTTAGTGGTTTCTTATATAAATAATCGGCTTGCGTTTGACCGCCACCTCGCCTGATGATGCGATCTGATGGAACACGATTGCTAAGAAGAAACCGATTCATTTAGTGTCGGTTAGTAAATACGTGATCCTGTTATTTCTAATTTTACCTTATTTAATTATAATTATTGAACTTATTGAGATTAAACTGCTATTTAATTTCCTGACGTTTCGAATACTTTGCAGTGTTCGTAGTCACAGATGGACTATTATATATATAATGTTATGAAATTATTTACAACTAGCTTTTTTGCCCGCGACTTCGTACGCGTAGATTTTCATATAAACCTTCAATTCTTTTTTCTTCCCTTAACCCGGCCTTGCGCAAAATAACATAGCATATACTTCAATCTGATCATAGCTAAGCATATTCGTGAAAACCGCATTTAAATCCGTCCGCATTTTCTTCCAGGGGTGTAGGAGATGTGCGTGAACAAACAAACAAAAATTCTAAAAACTGCCTTAACATGTTCAGCTGCTTATTTTAAGTCGCCCTGTATGAAGTATTGATAGAATCATAAAAGTAATAAATAACACCGTCAACAGTTTTCAAATCAAAAAGATAATGTGACCACAGTGCAGAGCATGTTTTGAAATTTTCTTTTTGTCTAAACCATTAAAAGTATATTTCCGGCCAGTTTCGCTGGCCACGGAACCCTGACATAATGCTTGTCTTAACACGCTTTTGGGTAGTTATTTCTTATTTCGCGTGCATTTGTATGTATACCTTGATTAAAAAGCCATGAAATGGAACTACTCTATTTATCTGTTAAAATATCACAGTAAAATAAAATTATTTCTATATTCTTATTCTTACTGCAAATAATATACACTGTATTCTTCTAAAAGCTAAGTTTATATACCTTGCATAAAGGGTGCAGCAATGACTTATGTAGTGGCTGTTCACAAAACCAGACCACAGACATAAACATATAAATTTAAGTATAGTTAAATCTATTACATAAATATTATATATACTATTCAAACTTAACCTAGGGTGAAGTAATTTTACAAAACAAAAAAAAACATACTTAGTGTGATAGGGTACTTAATTATATATGAGATGATACAAAACTTATGACGCTACTTAACTATTTATATATCTATATTTATTTTCTAATTATAATTTTCTAAAATTTATCATCGAATAAATCTTTTATCTCGTAATAACATTTTTGGGTTAGAAACTTACGAAGTTGGTTCTGGAAAAATGTTATTATTTCTTTCTTTCTTTATTGCATCCGGAATTTTGTTGTATAGGTTTATTTTCATGTACAAAGGGCCTTTTTTGAATATTTCTATTCGCGGGACTGTATTAAAATAGGATGCGGTATATTTTGTGTTTTAAATGCTAACATAGAATAAAACCATGAGAATGTAATATGGAGCTTGGAGCTTCCCGGTGTGGTACTGGATGTAGATGCGACCCAGGGACAACGTCATGTATGCGGTCGGCTAGGTCTGCCAGCACATCGAGTGATGACGTCATCTGCTGCGAAGCAATGATGGTCTGCGTGCTGTTCGGTAGGCGGCTGGTCCAAATCATGCGTACAAAGTCTTCTGGAACTCCGGGGCCTGCTAGGTGTCGTAGATGACGTAAGAATTGAGAAGGCTTACGATCACCTAGCTCCTCGTGTGTTAAAAGTTGCTGTACCTTTTTTCTCTTGATGCGGACAAACGTTTAATTAGCTCCAGCTTGAGTTTTTCGTACTTCTCGGTCACAGGCGGGTTGACGATGATGTCCTCGACTTCAGCTGCCTATTGCGGGTCAAGTTGTCCAATCACATAGTAGAACTTGGTGCTATCTGCAGTGATGTTGGAAATCGCGAATTGGCCTTCGATCTGGGCGAACCAAATCGCCGGCTTCTCGGGCCAAAACGGTGGAATTCGCACGCCAACTCGGAATACATTGTCATCATCTTTATTCTTCGTGTCAGCCGCAGTGCTATCAGTACGATCTAGCGGCATTCTGACCTTTGTCGGTGGTGTACGGTTCATTCAGTGGTCACCAATTATAGTGGATTTGGACTATTTATATAGAAGGAGAGGGTTAAGCTACCGACAATGGAAGAAAATAGCTGAGTCCGAAAGAAATTATAAATTTAATGCAAAGAAAAATCTTAGACAAATCTTAGAAAAAGCGAATGACAATTCCATTTGAAAATCGGTGTTCTTTTATTTTTTTCTTTTCGCGCCCCAGCGCCACACGTCGTGGAAAATTGGAATGAAATTCACGAAGGTTGGCGCAAGGAGTACGAGTACGCCACACTCCTACTCCATGCACTGGAATGAATCACCAAAGAGGTTTTAAGGCCTAAAACATGCTTGATCTACACGTTCATTCATCTAAGAAGGTTAAGGAACCTTCTTTAAATTTAAACTGATTAACCGAATGACCATGTTGACAGTTGACATAGTTGACAGTTTCAAAATTTTAATGGCTATGTCAATAACATTCTCTTTACTTTGGATCTCCTTGCTTGAGGCTATGTGACGATCCTCATATTACGTTTCGGGTAACGAAGAAATAAATCATAGATTTTTATTTTCGTTGATGTAAAAATAAAGAATTAAAATAAATGATATAAGATAGCCTATGTTTTAATCTGGTAATTTCTAAGCATATTCGTGAAAACCGCATTAAAATCCGTCCAGTGGTTTAGGAGATGTTCGCGGACAAACAAACAAACAAACAAACAAACAAACAAACAGACAAAAATTCTAAAAACTGTCCTATCGTGTTCAGCTGCTTATTTTAAGACGACCTGTGTGTTTTTTTTTTGTTATCTCGCAATTACAGATTTTTTTATCTCTACGTTTTTATTATATGTATAGATATAGATATAGATAGATACCACCTGTGATTAGCGAAAATCTAAGTACAACCTGTAATACATTAGTTAACTCATCAAACTTTTATTATAAATGCGACAGTTTGTAAGTGTGTGGTTCTGTTTATTTCCACTCAACTCCGTATAAGCTACTTTTTATCCAGAAATATTTAACGTTTCCGAAGAGTGGGTGAAAACACGGGACGCTGTTATGTGGACTATAATTTTTGTAAAAATTTGATGTTCAACTAAACATTTTAATAAAAATCATATTAAACGTTTTATATAGATTACTTAGTAGACTATTTAGCAAGCTGTTAAAAAATGGTCATAAGCTTGATTAGATTATAACGTATGTATTTACTTACTTATTCTGTTCAAATAATAATGATACGGAGAAATCTTGAATAAAATATATTCGACGTCAAATTAATCATACATGTGTAATTCCCGTGTCATACAAATAAAATATTTATATTGTTTGTGGTTCCCTCGTAGTCCTGTCTAATATATCTCGCTTCGCTCAATATTATTCAATTAGTAGGTAGTTGTTGCATACTTTTCCAAACAAGTATGTCAATACTAATAGACGTTAGTCGTCCAATGCCAGACTTTGTATAATAAAGTTAGCATTGGCAGTTCAGGCGCCTTCTTTACTTTGTTATACTAACCGTCAACATCAACCTCGTCAATGATTTCTTTGAGCGCTTCATCTGACACCTGGTGACCCAACATGCCGAGGATGGTGCCCACCATCACTGTGCCGATGCATCCTTTTTTCTCCTGGTCGAAGGCTTCAAAAGCTTTCTTCAGAACTGAAATTACAATATATCCGGCTAAGTTGTATTCAATTCAAGTATATTCACCGAATAAATAATATGTATCTTAGGGATTGTTTCAGAATGTGCTTTTAAAGTACCCTAGTAGCTAACCATCACATAAGTTATGTGGAAGATAAAACATTCGGTTATCTCACATCGCGTTTCACAATCTTTTTTTATCATTCGGTTACTTAGTTCTATATTACTCGGGCGCTAATGCATTTTTACGTAATTTTTAATTTTTACTGTCAAAATCCCCAACCAACTTATACATTTTTATTTGCAACTTAATCTGAAATATAAATTAATAGAACCTGTATCTGGTGGTTAGCTCTTTTTAATTATTGTTAAACGCAAGCAAAGTGTTTGTTTAATACATAAGTTCTTATAAGCTTAACCGAAACGTTTTTTGAAACTAGGTCTTGCAATAATTTTATGCTGGTTACAGTTATATGATTATCAACAAGATGTTTATCGTGATGAGGTTGTGGAATATTCCATTAATAATTATAACTGTAGTGAACAACCGCGATAATTTAAAACAGTGATAAAACTAGTTGGTTACCAAAATCATGTTCATATGTTCATGTGTTTCGATATAATTGATTTCAAAAAAGGGTGACGTTCTATGTTCCACTGTATATTTTCTTATGTAAGTGTGTTATTTCTCCACCAACTTTTGACCGATTTAAAAAAAACTTTTGCTCTAGTATACTTCAATTTGGTCCAATTGTCACCAAGTCAGGATCCCAGGGAAATCGAGGGCAACCCTCAAATTTTACAGGCACTTATTACGTTTTTCATATATTTTTGAAGTAGGTTTTTAATGTGATCTACTTGTTAAAATATCAACACTTTTATGTTTAAAAATCAAATAATATACTTGACCATAAAATAAAATCAATTAGGTACTAAGTTAAGCCTTTACTAGTGAATAAATATGAACAAATTTATTCTTAAAACCATACGCATTTAAAAAAACTATGATTACTGAACGTTTTACCGTAATAAATAATAGATAAAATTGCAGCTGGTGTGTACAGTTAAGTATAATAGCTGTCAACATTTCAATTCAGTACTCAAAACAAATAATAAATACGCAAAAACTGAGGTAGAGTAAGGATCAAAATTGTATTCTGCGCATTATAAAATAAAAACAACGAACACAGTATGAACTTACTAGCAATCTGTTCCTTGTCAAGTCCTTCCTGAAACCGCCACAAAACTCATTAAAAAGTTCATCCACAAAATTACACAAACAATTCACAATGCAAAAAAGCTCACCATTTTTAAATTAAAAGCACAGAGTATACTACGGCTCGAGGAACTGTGTGAATGAGTACGCTATCGTAAACCACACCAAGAGGAACACAAGTCCTTTTAACTGAATGGAATGAGCGACTAAGCGGAGGCGGCCGATAATGTCACCCAGGTTGGCAGCGGTCAGAACATCTCAGGTTTATCTTCCCGACGCGAATCCGCAAAGCAGTTTTAACTATTCTCTTTAAGGCCAACAGACACCTGATTCGGGAAATGCTCGCAGTACACTGGCCAAGAACGCCGCAGCAGTAATTAATGTAACTAATTACCCATATATCTAAATTGTCTAGATACTTGGCACGTGGTTTGTGATTTTTTGGGATGAATTGTGAGAGCAGCTGATAGTAACAGTCTAAATGGTAGTGCAATTAATTTTATCTTAAAGGAGGTAGTATACAAGTATCTACACACGGTCCATGCATTTATCTGTTCTGACAGCTGTAATAAAATTATAAAAAGATTAACTAAAACCACGAAACCTGATTACTTTCGCTAGATTTTTAAACGTAATATTGCAGGTACCTCTAGGATATAAACTCTTTTTAAAATATTATTGCAGCTGTAAGCCAGTAAATGTTTAAAAGTTTTTTTTTTTCACATAATTTTCCACTGCTGTACAAAGGACTTCCCTATCTCTTTCCATACAGTGCAGTCACCCTCCATACCGTACGAAATAAATAAACACCAAAATTTGTATATAATATACGCTTAAACATAAAAAAGATAGAGAGAAAGAATAATCATAAAGATTGAAGCTTAACATGGTATATTTCACAACAATGTGACTGGGAAATTAGTGTGATATACCACGATCTTGGTCAGCCAATTTATTCAAACCGCTATTGCAGTTTTAGGTGAATTATGTTTGTACCTTCAGCCCCGATTTAGTCTATGCAATAGAATATATTGCATAATAGGCTAATAAATAATTGCTTAATGGGGTGAACATCCAAATTTAATTTTATTACCTTGTATACATTACACGGAAAGATGGTAAAAAACTGAAAGGAGGTCATATACCATAAGCACAACTTTTTTACGGGACCGTTCCTAAAATTTGTTGAATAAATTAGCTATTGGCATTGAGTGTGAATGTCACTTTTCCATGCAACTGCCATGTTTCACGATTTATTGTGTCATAGTATAAGTGTTTCATTATGATGAGTACAATGACCTCCTTTCATCTTAGTACCACCGTTACATGTAACCTTGTATTTCAAATGCAATTTTGTTTCTTCTTTATGGCAACCTAAGTGCCAGGTGCACTTACAGACAGTGAAATTAATTTTGTTACATTGCCACCTCCTGAAGCTAGCTGAAGCCAAATAGACAATGTGTGGTATAGTGTGGCAGTTTTCTATGCACTTTGTAAACAACTGTAACATTGTACGATTTACTATCAAAGAGATGAAAAGTAAATTCCCATATCTATCTATATCAGCCATATTACATGCATTGCTCTGTTTGGGGTCAGATGACCGTGTGTGCATAAATGTTCCGAATATTTATTATATGTAAATCGATGTGTGTACTGTGTATGTTCCCTATACGGACACCAAAACGGCTGGACCGATTTTTAGGGGACTATCACTGGATGTTATAAGGAATAATCCACGCGGGTGAAACTAGTTTACTATAATGACAGAATGGTATTAGGTTTCATATCTATTCATATTCCTATACGAAATAAATAATTTTGAATATATTTCTAGAAAAACTATAATATAAACTAATAACTACACGTAAATTTTTAAAAATCAACTAAATGAATGCTTAAATGGCTATCTAAATTTGTAATTTATTTCAGAACTTTTAATATTTATAATATCTATTATTTAGCGTTATTTGGTTACAACGTGTGTTTATGTACATTTCATATTGACTTGATGTTTTAGAATGCCGAGTCAATCATGCTTAAAATCTGCTTTTATTAGATACTAGTGAACCGCCCCGGCTTCTCACGGGTGTAAGTTTTATTATTATTATTATTCTAGAATGATATAACATTGCCTGTGAGTATAGGTACTTGGTCATAACAAATTATATCTCTAAGCTTATAAACGCTCGGCACCAGTCGACACAATTTGGGCCTATACTAACTCTAACCTAAATGAACATATAAATAAGCAAAAACTCCAGCTATTTACAGCCTTAATTCAACTTACCATCATAATCATCATTTCAGCCATAGAACGTCCACTGCATGACATAGGCCTCCCCCATCGATCTCCAAAAGGGCCGGTTAGAAGCGGCTTGCATCCAACGTTTCCCTGTGGTCTCTTTTGAGAACAGTTCGGCCCCATCGGCAATCTTTTCTGCGTGGTATGTGCCCTTATCAACTTATAAATAAGCTCAAACTCCAGCTAAATCCAACCTCAAACCAACTTACAAATAAGCACAAAGTCCAGCCTTAAACCAAGTTACAAATGTGCACAAGTTCCAGCCCTGAACCAACTTATAAATATGCACAAACTATAGCTTCAAACCAACTTATAAGTAAGCATAAACTCCGGCTAACTCCAGCTTCAAACCAACTTATAAATAAGCACAAAGTCCAGCCTTAAACTAAGTTATAAATGTGCATAAGCTCCAGCCCGGAACCAACTTATCAATATGCACAAACTATAGCTTCAAACCAACTTATAAATAACCACAAACATCAGCTAAATCCAGCCTCAAACTAACTTACAAGTGAGCACAAAGTCCTGCCTTAAACCAAGTTACAAATGTGCAAAGCTCCAGCCCTGAACCAACTTATAAATATGCACATACGATAGCTTCAAACAAACTTATAAATAAGCACAAACTCCAGCTAACTCCAGCCTCTAACAAACTTAAAAAATATGCACATATTCCAGCTGACGCCAGCCTCAAACCAATTTATAAATAAGCATCATAATGATTCATAATCATTAATTGTCGTACACCTGTACCCTATTGCGGTGAGACTAGACGGAGCATTAAATTAAATGTGGCTTACTACTAGGTGCTAATCTGCGGTGCGATGCGGGTAACGTAGCGTGTCATTTTCGATTTATACTCATTTGACATGAGGAAGTTTTCTTAGCAGTTTTCGAACTAGGCCCGACGGCGACGTTGACTTATATGACATGGCGCTAGGTGACTTTATCTTAATAGACCAGGGTCGATAAATATTGAAACCAAAAAAATAGTAGTAGGATGAAACCCATTAGAAAAGGAGGGGAATATGATAAAAATGAAAGGAAAAATAAATTACAGGCGATCTGAGTTCGGGAAGTGGGAGGGGGGGGGGGGGGTTAAGGGTAAAAAATGGTTTATCTCGATTTCCGGCAAAACTACAAGTCCTATGAAAAAAAGTTAAATGGCAAAGTTGTAGGTAATAAAAAGATCTACAACTTTTATATATATACATTTTTTTTACATAACCTCAAAATTTATGTGAAAAATTCAAATAACCAAGTTTTTGGTTTTTTATTTTTATTTTTTTCAAATTGTTTTTTTTTTCTACGAAATTTGGTAAAATTTTCCTTTTTATGTCCCAAATACACTGTAATTTATTTGATTTAAAATATTAATTTTTTCACCTTATTTTGACTTAATATCAAAAAAGCACCCTAATTTTCAATCGAAAATTCTCGTGTCAAAATATTAGCTTTTTTTAAAAAGTCGGTGTGCTTTTTGTTCGTTGAAATCTCTACTTTGTGATGGTTAAAAAAAAATACATTACAATAGTAAATGTTCTCAGAAAAAGAAAGACAAAAAAAAAACTTGAAAATATAGTAATTTTCGAAATTGACACTATAATCCAAACAAGATTTATTTCTAGTGCATCACTGACAAGAAGTGGGCAGATACATTTGTCTGCCTGTCGCATGCTAAATTAACTTCTCAAATAACATAAGGTAACGTAAACTCGATACATTTCTGGCAGGTTGGCACGTGTCACTCACTTTACTATTGTTTTCATCGATTATTCGTATTTTTAGAATATATTTAGGTCACGTAGTGATGTTCTCTTGTAGTTTTTTGAAAGATTGTTAATAGTTTATCTGTGGATTTCGAAGAAATCAAAGAATAGACAAGATAATATTATTTTATAGTTATGGACACGGTAGATACATAAGCTAAAGTGGTAGTTTGACTCGGACGTGTCCTTAAATTCAATGCCTACTGTCGGTCACAGGGCTAGGGTTGCTACTATCGGGTTTTAAGAACATTTTAATTATTTTGTACTCTACTTTTACGCTGACGACACACACACCCACGGTTAGGGTTACCAGATGAAAAAAACAAAAGTCCGGAGAAAAGGCCTGATTTCCATGGAAAAGTACTGAGATTTTCTACTTTTAACTGCAACTGATTTTAACTGCAACTGCAATTGTTACCAAAAGAAGATTATTTTTAGTTTGTTTCACTTTGATAAATAAGTATTTATTTTAACTGCAATTGTTACCAAAAGAAGATTGTTTTTAGTTTGTTTTACTTTGATAAATAAGTATTGATTTGAACTGTTCAATCGTTACCAAAAGAAAATTATTTTTAGTAGTTAAATAAGAGAGATCTTTAAAATGTAACCTGTGTTTTATTGAAAATCCTGAGCTATCACTAGATTTGCTAAATCCGGCCGGAATCCTGAGAAGAGTCGAAAAATCCTGAAATCTCAGGACAAATCCTGAGATATGGTAACCCTACCCACGGTGAACCTCAATGACGCGTCGTCACTTGATTCGGGAGTTTGTTTAAAGTTGAACTACTGCTTTAGCTTATATTTATATACTGTGGTAATGATGGATCTTATACGTGATATTCTATTTTAGTAGGCACCAATTTTTAAGGTTTTAGGTCTGTAAGTAGAGTGTTAATGCATTTCAAGATACAGGTAGAAGTAAAGGCTGCGCTCACCGGCCACAGCTCTATGTTCTACACGTTTTCAACATTTTTGAGTCAAAAAAACACGGCGTGATAATTACAAGAAACAATTGGGCATTATCGTTAGAATAACTACCTACCTCAAATAATATAAAGCAATTTTCGTGTTGACATTTTATAGGATAGCGAGGAGATGTTGGAAAATATCTCTATTTTATTTTTATAAGCTTTTATTTAACTTATAGGGCTTTACTTAAAAACGTTACTCAGATTGAAATACGCTTAAATATGCTCCGTCTCGTTTTCGCGTGTGACGATTGCCGTCAGCGAAAAGTTGAGAGAGCATTTTAAAACATAGATCAACTTGAGTAAGTAATGTTTGTTAAAGTCACATATTGCAAGCTTAATTAGAACCAGTTCCTCCTAATACATTTTGCTGAAATTTTGCATACACCTTTAGTTTTGACAATACAATATGCAATATCCAATATTGTAATATTTTCGAAATGGCCCTGTAAAATAAAATAAAAATGTAAAAAAATAACATAAAAATAAAAATAAAGCTTGTTCTATCGATATCTAATAAAATATTTCGCTTTCACGAGAGACACTTTGCATCAGCGGGAAATTGACAGATAATTTTATAGCATGTTTTAGGTTATCATACGTTTATGCAACCATATAATATCGAGACCATATCGAGACCAAGTGTAGACGATTTAAAAAAAAATATTACAATATTTTAGTAAACATGAATTAATTTTTAACCTTCTTACACGCCTAAGGATAGGTATTTAAAGGCCGTCTAAAACCTACTGTTATGGTTGATTCTTTCAGGCGATTATTACGAAATGAAGATAACATTTTTTTTATTTAGTTAATGACTGTCAACTTAACCTTCAGATCTGAACATATGGCTGATGGGGCCGAAAGTCCTCGAATGGAGACCACGGACCGGTAAGCGCAGCGTAGTTTAACCCACAAAATGGACAGATGACCTCAAAGGGACCGCAGGGAAACGCTGGATGAAGGCCGCTTCCAACCGGCCCTTTAGGAGATCGATGGGGGAGGCTGAAATGATGATGATGATGAACTAAACCTTCAAAACGATCCCAATAGTACTTTTAGATTCGTAAAGCACCTAGGCTATCTGAAATAACTTCTGAAACGGGCTAGAACAAAAAGTGCCATAAAAAGTACGATTTATTAGCATTTTACTTCTAGGACTTCGAGCTTCAGAGATCGTTTAACGTTCTTTATTGAGTGTACCGAGTTTAATAAGATTGAGAAAACTCTTTAGTAAATTACTTCGGTAATCTGACAATTTCTTTAGCCTTAATTATTGGAATGACAGTACCTATTCTACAAAAAAGAGAACGGTGGCCAGAATTTAATGGTAATTTCTCTGTAATCATTATACTATCTATTTTAATAGTTTTAAGTTAAAATAAATAAGATACTATCATACCTATCCTTTGTTGAGTGCGAGCTTGAACTAATTCAGAATAAAATAACAGTTAGTTTTGATTTAATTTTCGTACCGTTTGCAAAAGTAACTCATATAAAAAAAGATAACTATTTTCAACCAATTTTTTGTGTGTATGTTAAGAGAAAATTTTATTTTCTTTGGTTACGCGATATTTTCGCGATTGTGAATTAATTGTAATGATGGGTTTCTTAGTACTACAAGAAACCCTTATAAGTTCGTTCTGTCCATCCGACTGTCCGTATGTCCGTCTGTCTGTCCGTCCGTCCTAATTCTTTAGAACCGTCATCAAGTGCATAAAACTTTACAGAATTACAGTTTTGACATAGATTACATTTTTGATTTCTTTTAAGTTACTTATATAAAAATATAATATTGTATATTAGGCTCTGGTACAGGTGACATGGGGAAGAACTTTATTTCTTCGCTGTTCCGCTCGAGGGCTGAGCGGGTTGTTGTTGAATAGGTCTTTTGAAATGAAGGTTTGAAATTTCACAACTAGTGGAGGCAACCCCCGCGAAATGTGTCCCGCCAAAGTGGCTAAAATTTGGTCCCTCTCCCCTGCATTTCTAAAATAAGTTAAGTTGTTTTGTATAAAATATTAGAGATAAAAACTTAACTTTTGACTTCCCATGATAATAGGTCATATAATAATCATTTATTTAAAATTATTTTGATCATTTTCTGCGATTTACGTGTTTGCGATAAAATTATAATAAGTATACGCTCTAGCTCAAAGTTAATAGACCTTTTCGTAAAATTATCCTAGCAAAGAATATTATTTAAGTAGTTTTCTCTATGGCTAATTTTGAAAAAGTAGTATATGTTATCTTGAGTGAGTATGCTTAGCCAAATTTCAGAGATGTATCTTACATATTTGAAGTTCAGCTACGTCTTCGTACCAAACGCTATTGCGAAATGTCCCTTCAATTTTACCTAAATTTAAGAGTTTTGAAAGTTTTGAAATCTAGATTTTCGGGCATAAAATGAAAAAATAAAGCCGTAATTGTCAAGACAAATAAAAACAAGTAAACTACAACATTTTATATTTTATGTCTCATATCAGTAATTTAACGAAATCCTCTCTCAAACTTATTCTACTAACTCTTACTCTTACGAAATAAATTAATATGCTGAGTATTTACAAAATTTGAAGTCGTTATTTTGAACAAAAAATACAAATCTACTTATAACAGAAATTGAATTTTCTATATCTATTTGATATAGTCAGAACGCCAAAACAACAGTTTTCGTTGATTTTTCCTCAAAAAATGTGAGAAGGATCTTAAGTAATTCGGTATGTAAAGTTTTTTTTTGGTATTTTTTTAATATTTTTATTTCGTAGATTAGGTCATTATAAGAAACTAATTTCAATATTTTTGTTTTATATTCAGTAGTTAATTTATAATATTTTTTTGAAAATTTGAAGCCTATGACGTCACTTTTTTGCACAAATATGTAGTTGCGTTGAGGAGCCAAGAAAAGCACGCGAGTCAAAAAAAAGACACTAGGATTTACTTTGACACTTGACAGTGACACCTACTAATTCGTAAGTCTCTATTCAATCAAAACAAAAGTCCATCTAGAGTTGCCATCTACTAAAAATAATACCCCATGTCAGGCTTTTAATTTAGTCAAATTATTATCCCATTATAAGGCCTCATAGTAACATTACCTTATTTAATAATAATCTACACTTATATTAAAAAAAAACGAGGAGATTATTAAGTTTGTTTATAGAAGATACACTCCGAAACTACTTGACCGATTTAAAAAAAAACCTGTCACTGATAGAAAGCTTCACTATTCCTGAGTCCGGGAGTAGAGAGGATTACGGGGCGAATGCAGAACTGGGGCCTTACGGACAACAGCTTCGGTATGTAAAGTTTTTTTTAATATTTTATTTCGTAGATAAGGCTATTTTAAGAAACTAATTTCATTATTTTTGTTTTCTATTCAGTAGTTATTTTAAAATATTTTTTTGAAAATTGAGATATTGTGACGTAACCAGATAGCTCAAAATGTCGTTTATTTAAATATTTTATTTGTTCGATTATTAAGGTTCTGTGTTTTTTAATCTTAGGTTGAGACATCATGTTTGAATATAAATTATTAATCATACATCAAATGGCATATTAAAATATGTTTAACATTATATATCGTTGTGAGTAGCACCCATAATAAAAACAAATTAATCTGACGTGGGGAAAATTAATTCTATTAACTAGGTGCTTCCAGTAAAAATGTTCTAAATCAGATATTTATTTCCCCGAAAAAACCTTCCTCATGATTTTTCCCTACGCTTAGGGAAAAACACCCCATATTGGCAACTCTGAAAAGAACTAGACTGTAAAACCACAGATATGAAAGAAAAATATTTTCTGTGTGACGAACAGTGTGTCAAATGTATTATATTTTTTATTCTTAAAAAGCACAGATAATAAAATGCAAAAACGTGACGTCATTTAGAGGTCAATGAAAGTCGAATGATTTCATAGTTTTTTGTTAAAATAAATGGCATCTTATCATTTTAAAAGGTCAGAGTAGAAAAATAAGGGTTTGTAACAAAAAATCTCGAAATGGTTTCGGAATTGGCATAGGTTAATTTTTTTTAGCATACCGAATTATAAAATGCAATGGAAAATACAATTTATAACATAACCCTATAATATGCGTGTCTCGAAACTCTCTTGGGCAGGTATTTATTGATAAGGCTGTATCACCAATATGGTATTATTAAAATAAGAAGAAAATGTTCCACGTCTAAGAGTAGAAAATTAGGTTTATGGAATTTCACCTCGGAAAAGTAATGGAAGTGTTATACCTACAGTTTCTCTTTTAGCACTTACACTCCTCCCCCTGGTCGTTCATTTGATGACCCTTTGAACATCTCGTTTGCAGGTAGGTAGTAAGAATGTATCAGTTGTGCATTACGTATTTACCTCGCCCCCTTTCGTTTTTGGCAGACTATCAGTTCTAGCTCGAGTTTAAGGCAAATCCAAAGTATATTATGATCCAAGAATTTCACCCACTTCACGTGACAACGATTTTTATTGTTAGGGATTGAATATACAAAACAAATATTTATGAAACATACAAATGTGTATATTTCTAGGTTTGCGAATGATGAGCAATATATATTACGCTGATAATTTCATTGTTATCTCGCAGTGACGCAGTTTGTCGTCACATTAATCACTATTAGTCATTCTCGTTAATGACAATTTCATGATCAAGCGTCAACCCTGATAGTGTCATTGCCAAGTGCATTGTTCTACCGCATCGCGGCAGGGCGTAGGGCTGCCAACACAATTGTATAGCTGGTTTCAATTCAGTCTATTGTTGAGAGTTACAAAAGGTTATAAGAAAGCTAAAGATAGATAATTTAAAATCTTTCTAATCGAGACGTACGTACATCTTTTGGCAGACGTACATACTTCCGCGACGAATGAAAAGAATAGTTCATCTTGGCAACTGATAGCCATCGGCTGTCTGAATATTAAAAGGAAACCTCATATCCATTATAATGAACAAATTTATTTGTTTTAAAGTTGTACAAGTGATCCATATCCAGCAATATCATAAAATAATATATCTATATTTATACAAATCTATTGTTGTTCGCGGTTGGTCTCGCTAAAGCTCAAAAACTGCGTAATCGTATTGAAATTTTTTTGTTCGCCTCAATACAGATAGTTTAGAAGAAAAATAATATGGGAAAATTTGCATGGAAAATTCGGGATAAACTAAAAGTGCTTTTTTAATGAAATTTGGACAGAACTACGTTTGTCGGGTTAGCTATATTTATATTAGAACAACACGAATTGATTTTATGGATACATATTTATTTTTTAACGACTAAAATTACATTATACCTTAAACAATAGATAAGCAGTTACCACTTAGTTACTTCTAACCGTTCATTATTGTGTAAACACAAATTAATTACAGAAAAATAATGTAAATAAATAGTGTAATAATATATTTAAATTAAACAAAACATTCATATTCGTTGTTACAAGAAGTAAAATTTAGAATTCCAATCTCAATGAATCTATTAATTACCGTGTTCTAGGCCTATAGCCCATTTGAAATACTGTGTATTTTAAAATAGATGTTACACCAATGGCAGAGAGTTGAGACTGCTCGAACAATGCACGTCGCGTGACAACCTGGCAAACTACTCAAACAGCTGTACGCGATTGATTCACGAGCGCACCGCTGACGAGAGCGGACGGATGGAACCAACGACGCCGGAATATATTACTAAACACTAATGGACTAACCCACTCCGCAAGTGAAAAACGATCTCCGTGATAAATATCTAGAACTTCCTGCGCCGGTCACACGACCGATCGAGCAACACTACTTCAAGCTTTCATAAGTTCCATCGCTTTCATCGAGTGAATAGTAATAAGAGGTGTCTATCCACGATAACGTCGATAGTTCCGATTTCCTGGAGCTGATGGTTAAGTCGTTATTGAAATGGTGCTTGATTCTCCATTCTGCCAGTTGATCTTCCGTCGGCTGCATCGCAGAAATGTAGCTCGGAGATCCGCTTTTATTGCTCCTCACAGATTTCATTCTATTCACGTTCGGGGGTTTCAATTTTTCATTATGACACGATGTAAGTGTAAAAACGTCTTTATCTTTAGGATCGATAAAATCATTTCTTAGTGGTATTTTCGGAGGCATTACTAAAGCGTCAACATTTTTATGCTTCACGAATAGTATTCTTTTGCTGCCTTTTAACAAAGTCGGTTTTCGTCTAATCAAACCATAAACGAGGACTGCTCCAAAAAATGAACACAGTAACATAGTCGTTATGTATATTATGACGCGTAATGTTACTACACCATCGTGGGAAGATACATGTTTCTGTACAGAAAGATCGATGCAATCATCGCTTACTACGCTGAAATTTTTCAAATAAATAGGACAAAATATATAACGGGCACTTGGATTAGCATCATACAATTTTAATTCATAAGGTATGACATCAAGGCAGTAGATTTCGTTTGGACAAGTAGACTGGTACCATATCAATCCATAATGTTTTTGTTTTCTTATAGCTCCGATTTGTACTATAGAAAACAGATCTGTTTGAATAAAATAAGAAAATTGGATCCATTTACTTCTATTTGTAGCTGAAACCCTGAGTTCTCGATTTACTAACTGAGGCAACTTCAAGTGTTTTATTATTTTTGAAGAACACTCATTGTTTTGCGAGGGAGAAGTGAGTTTGAATGAGCTGATTCTAAAGTTACTTTCACAGTAACTTCCGTTAACGTTTATAGATTCGTGATATAATTGATTCTTGTAAATATCTGATGTATTAATAACATTACTTGTATTGGATTCGTACAGCGTATCTGTTCTATTGTTGCAAGTGTAATCAAATTGAGTAAAAGTCATGTAAGCAAAATCATCAGGAAACGTGCATTCCACATCAACGAGAAGCAATTCTTTTCTAATTAACTGTCTCAAATCATCAACTGAGCAGTCACAATTCCAATAATTGTCTTGCAGATTTATTCTCGGCCTAGGATTATCCAAAGCTACAATGGTATTAAATAAACCAGGAGGTACGGTAGAAATCATGTTGTTATTTAAATAAAGAACTTCTATGCTTTTAAGATGATCGAATGTACCTGCACCAATGACCGTTATACTGCAAAAATTGAGATACAAAATTTTCGTAACCTCTAGTCCGACAAAGCTATGTTCGTTCAAATTTTGGTTAAAATTATTGTTTGAAAAATCAACAATAGTTAATTGCTCGAATCCTCTAGATCCGGTAAAGTTGGTAGGATCCCAGTCACCAGTATCAGTAACAGTTAGAGTTTCTAAAGTATCGTCAACTGCTCTTAAGGCATTTTTCTGAACACTATCTATTCGACTATTTAGAATGTTGAAAATTCTGAGACTTGAAAGGCCAACAAGGCTGGTTGATTCCAAGGTGCTTATTCTTATGTTCTGCAAGACTAACGATTTGATGGTCCCCATAAACTGAGCCATGAAAGCGCCCGATGGGATATGCATGAGATTTCCACCTATAATGGAGAGTTGATGGACTTCAGTGCGAAGGCGTGATAGCCAAGTATGTGGTAAAATGTTGTCCGTAAAATAAGGGTTCTGAAGGTCTAAATAGACTCGATTGCATTTGCTATCTGCTTCCTAAAACAAGAATAGTTATCATTTTGACAAAGTTTGTAATATTCCTCTGAGATTTTAAATAACAAAATGAAATATTACCATTACAGCATATATTATATCTTCCTCGAATTTATCAAAGTATGGTGCTTCCTTGCAAAATACTTTACAACCTTGGATATGACATCGTAACGGAACCTGGTGGTAAAAATATAAAATATTAAATTACATAAATTTTCAGTAGCTTGTTACATTGTGCATGTGACATTTATTTTTTCTTCCTTCAAGTCAGGGTCTTACCATCTATCCTATCTATATCCTTCCTTAAGATCTTATCAGTTACTTTAATTACTACTGGCAGATAACATAATATGAGGCAAAGTTTGTATATACCTACCTAAGGGAAAAAATTTAGGCCAAAGTAACTAGCTACATTTGTGTCTAATGCGTATTTTTTATGTCATAGGCTGAATCAGGCACTTAGACATCAGATGAGATCGTGATAAATAGCAAACTAAGAGTAATATAGAATCAGATTTTTTTGCCAAACTTTTAAGTATCTATTTTTCAACGCTTCAAAAGGCGACTACGTAATCAGAACAAATTTTAATCAGCTAAAGAGACAAAAAAAATTGTTTGTTATTCTTTTGAAATAATGAGGAGTAATCAATAGTATTACCGTTGGTCTCAACACTGGTGAAGGGTGGGGGTTCTTGACCGCCATGATGACAATCAAGATAAAGCTGGCCACTGTGATGACGGCGAAGATGCTCTGCACCACCAGCCGGACCCAGCCGCTGCTGCATGACGACTTCCTACAAACAAAATTATATATTTCTAAAACGTTTAATTACAAACCTAGTTATTTCTATCACTAAGCTTATTTTATGGTATTATATTCACTTAGAGGGTGAGGCAACAATACTATGTATGTACAAGAAAATCTGAAACTTATGATAAATCCTTAAACTAAAATAAAGAATTAAATCGCTCTAGCAAGCATCTAGTTTTTGCAAATATAAATTCTTAATTATTATAGATAACTATGATAGCATTTTTTAAAGGCTTTATAAATTATTTCAAGTTTTGTTGAATCAAATCTTAGGTCAAATCGAATCCATTCAAACATTCTCTAAATAATTGAAAAATACTCACCTTAGATTTATTAATTATCCTTTTATAAATTAAAATGTTTGTAATCAATAAAACAATTTTGAACTGTTTATAGTAAATAATAATCTCACCTCGGGATAGACGACAGGGCTCTACCTTTCGTGATATATTTCGGTCGAGCAACATCCATACCAATTTTGTCCTTTCATGTGCACGGTTTCAAAGCTTGACCACTGACTAAATATTCTGCGTAATTTTTAACCGATAGCTTGTGATTATACGATATCAGTAGGCTGGTGTTCTCATGCCCTGCGATACAAGGGCTATACATTATGAGATAAAACACATCTAACTTTTATATATGCGAAAAAGTTATCATGTTCCTACTCATAATAGGGATATTGACGAAATTTTACAAAGGCCTTAAAATTAAAGAATATGGTCCATATTTACTAGAAAATATTTTTTTAACTTCATTAGTGTACGTAGTAAATAATTATAAGCTGTTTTAATTTCAAATTTTAAATGATGCGCCAAAACGCCGATCGCCATTTTGTGACGTCAATAATCAGTACTATGACAGAACAGAAGTCAAGTACTGGATTACGTTCAAGAGATACATCTGGGTGCGCCTAGAGTTAGACTTGGCCATTCATAACGTCATCATCCGTGTGAAGAACAACCGTAACACAACTTGGCTGTTCCCAACATTTGAGTGTACCTACACCTCGGTTTTATCTAAACCGTCGAAATCGATGGTTAAAAACACTGTCGTGTTTCTGTCTTAATTTTAACACTTGTTATTAAGGTGCAATCTGGTTGCGCTCGGACGTAACTTCTGAACGTAACTTACCTGTATACATCTGTCACCGTCAGCCAGCCCAGCCGGCGCATCATCCGGAAATGCCTTGTTTTTGATAAATATTTGTAATTATTTCGTTGAAATACTTGAAATGGATCGTAAAAGTTATTGTTGGTGTGTAGTGCCTCAGTGTACCAATACGTCGAAAACTACACCTGAGAAATTGTTTATAATTGTACCGCCTAAAGCTGAAATACTAAGAAATTGGTTGCGGCTTGCAGGAAGATACGATGCAACTCAAATATCATATTGGGCAAATTTGCACTATCAGCTTTCGCGTACCCTCCTTCCATGGTTGCAAAGGAAATAAATATTTAGTAGATAGAAAGAACTAGGTCTTCGTTCAAATAATTTCAAGATTATTAAGTATTTCAACTATTTTTAGCTGTTTCTGTTTGCTTTGTTTTGTTTTGGTTGTGCTGTCATCACCATATTGACGTCACGCACTGTCATTGGATTTTCAAGTCACGTGACAAATAGATTAAAAATCGTGATTTTCTAATCTAAATAATTAAATTTAGGGGTTATTATTAATATGAAAAAAATATTTAAAATATCTCTTAAAATAAAACCTTTCAATATATCTAAGTTTCATATCGACGGGTTCCGGGCTAATTGTATGAAGCGACACTTTGGGCGATATAGACTTTTATACATATTTGGAATCAGCGAATTTTTCTGCGTCGTTTGAGCTGGGTTTGGTGACGATCGGAGCACTTTTTTGTCGCTTCATATAACCGCATTTTTGGGCCCATTTTTGGACTGCAATGTATGTAGCGACACAAAATACTGACAAATTTAGGAACTATGTACATAAGCTCACTACCAAATACCAGACAGCCGTTTAAACTTTTTTTCCTGGAACAAAAATTTACAGCAACGTACGTTAAAGCATCTAGCTTGACCTTATAAATATGCAAAAATATCGCTTCATACAATTAGCCTCTTTGTTAAATTCTTATCCAGTGTAGCTTAATACAATTAGCTTTACCCTTTAAATATGTAGAAATGTCGCTTCATACAATTAGCCTCTTTGTCAAATTCATACCCAGTGTCGGTCTATACATTTAGCTCTGTACGTGAAATGTTAGATGATGTCACTTCAACCATTTAGCTTTCAACAGTAAACATTTAAAGATTATGGTTAAACCTATTTTTCTTATTCAATATTTGATTTGTAGTGTCGTTTCAGTTATAACAAAAGTAAAGTTCTAGTACTTTAAACAGTGTATCTTAAACGGAATAAGAATAGTATTTACATTAATACAATCAAAATTTTATATGGATTGACTAATAAGACGTTGGTTAAAACAATGATTTTGGTGCCATCGCGATAGACCGCGTGAGTTTTTCTGACAATGATGAACCACAACCTAAAAAAAAAAGAAAAGACAACAGACTGTGACGAAGAAAAGTTATGTGGATTTTTTTATCTGATCAGGAAGATTTCGTATGGGATTCCTCGTCGTGGAAAGAGACTGGTGACGAATCTTCTAGCGAAAGTGAACTTGATAATCCCACAAAAAGACAGAAGAAAAAGAAGAAAAGATCACAATAGACAACAGTTGGTGAAGATGGTATATAAAAAAAGAGACAGAACAAAAAAAACTTAATAACCAATTGGAAAAATATGGCCAGCAATATACAAAAAAAGATGGATCAATCGTTCAAGAAAAAAAAGTACATGAAAACCCTTGCGTTGGAAGAAAATGTGGGAATAATTGTGCCGAGAGTAGTGAAGAAAGAAGAAAAGGATTATTTGAACAGTTTTGGGCCTTGTCCGCTAAAAGAAAAAAAGATTGGCTAGTAGGAATGTCGTCAGAAGAAGAAATTGAAAGAAAAAGAACAAAAGAGAGTAATTCAAGAGACAATACTTTTAAATATTTTATTAACGATGGAGAGGGTTGGTGGAGGGTATTAACAAGGGTTGCCGCCTTGTATGTCAACAATTTTTGCTAAAAATTCTGGATATTTGCATCAATGGGATCAGCAAAAACTGAATCAAGAGGAAGAGGTATTCCAAAAAATAAGACATCTGACACAGTCAAGGCCTCAGCTGTCAATTTTATAAAACAATTATCAGCACTTCCTTCACATTACTGTAGGAAGTACGAGATTATACCTGCCAGTAGAATTTAAAAACATTTTTTTTTTTACCGCATTTATAAAGAAAATCAAGCCAGCAAAGAGTTTGATTACGTAAGTGAGAGGATTTTCCGTGAAATTTTTACTGATGAGTTCAATATCGGATTCCATGTTCCGAAAAAAGACAAATGTCTTAAATGTTTACGTTTTGAAGGCAAAGATATAACTGATAATGAAGAAATGAAGCAGCATTTGGCAGATAAAGATCCTCAAACAAAAGGTTAGAATGTCATAGAGAACTTTAAAAAAATAGTTTCATTATTTGTACCTCGTTTTACCTTCAAAAGGTATTGAATACCCCATATTGAAGCGGCATGACACTCTTTTATTCAAGAAAATACACAGTTTTTAAATTCAGAATATATCAACCTACCATCCAGCAATACTGACAAAGATATAGTCTAAGATCCCGCCATAGAACGACCTTCACCGAGCTGGTTAATGGATGAAAAGTATTTTATATTCAATTAAATATCTCAAAAAATATATTGCAAATGGGTTGCCTAAAAAAATGTAGTCCAGAATATGATTAGTTAACAATTTGAAAAAAAAATCTTTTTTACTTTTCACTGTTCTTTTCACTTTTATCGTTGATAAGGTCTTTTAAAATGAATGTAAAGTTTCATACATCACTTTTTTATAAAGTCTATACTTTGCGAAATATAGCCTGCCAAAGTGGCAAAAAGTTGCCCCCCCCCCTGCATTTCTAAACTATAAGACGTAGAAACTTGTAACTTACAACACTGGTCGTTATTGGTCGTATTTAAAACCTTCATAAAAAAATAATTAAAACAAATATTTTTAAAATTTTTAATCAATAATATTCTGGACTGAATTTTTGTAGATAACCCATTTGCAATATATTTATTGACGAATTTAATTAAATATAAAATACTTTTCATCCATTAACCAGCTCGGTGAAGGTCTTACTATGGCGGGATCTTATACTAATACACTGATCGATACTGATATTGAAGACGAAACAGACCTGCCAAATTAAGCACTTTTCATTATGTCTGATGGGAAATAACAAGTGTTTAAGTATAAAGAAGAAGAAAAATAAATAGAAAGTAAGAAGGAAAAGATTGATTAAATTTTAACTATAATGTTATTTTTTATAATTTTCATTGTTATAAGATTTGTTTTGTTACTGTAGTGAACTACAATTTATTATTGTCATAGGAGATACAAATTATTTTTGTTATTGAAGAGAAACTAGGGATAGTATCTATTACCCCTAGGTAAGAATACTTCTTAACTTTTTTTTACGAGAGATGTTTTTGATTTTGATTCCTACAGAGAAAGTTACAAAAAAATATAGAATAAAATAAGTAAAGAAATGAAAACCAAAGAAACGCTCGTAAATATTTAAATTTTTATTGTGATTATTTTTAAATAAAATTATTTTTGTTTGGTTCTATAGATAAACCTTTTTTTGTAATTGAACAGATTTTTCTTTTGTTTTTTAAAAAGTAGGTACAGTCTTAATATACATAAATGTTAACGTTTAGAAATGATGAAGAATGAAAATAGTTATTTCAGATAATAAGACTAAGCTACGTAATAATAAGACTTTAATTTCTGAGTCCTATACAATTGTGATAATAACTTTAGTTGTTACCTTGGTAAGCTAAGAAGTTACTGCTGTTCTTAGATGATTGTCATTTTAAATAAAAAACTTATCTTTGAACAATTTTATTTATAATCTGTGTTTTATTTCTCATTTCATAATTAGTAACAAGATAGGTAGGTATACCCTATGTAAGTACTTTTTAATATATCAATGTTTTAACCGCGAATTTCAGCAAACTTCATTATTCAAGTATGATTACAAACAATTTATTAAAAATAAAATCAGTTGCATAAGCTAATTAGCCATACATTCATAAGTTTAAGATATGGTATATGATACAATTAGCTTAGGTTTGAAATATTATCAACCCTTTAATTAAAGCACTTAGCTTGAAGCCATTATTTGCATGCCTAGGCGGTTAAGTCATTTAGCCTGGAATAAGAAACAATAAACCTAGGCGTTTAAATCATTTAGCCTGGAATAAGAAACAATAAACCTAGGCGGTTAAGTCATTTAGCCTGGAACAAAAAAAAGTAAAATATGGGTCATTTTGTATTAAGCGACATTTATCTTCGTTAAAAATAAGAATATTAGAAAAAGAAATGAATCCAATTATGGGAAATATGCTATAAAAACAGTAAAATCCTTCTTTTTTAAAAAATAATGCGATTTGCTAAAGTTATGATTTTTTTTCTAAAAATCGAAACTTTAAACTGCTCTGGTGTAAAGTTTCAAAAATGTCGGTTAATACAATTAGCCCGGAACCCGTCGATATTTTATTTCCACCAGTGTCAAATACCCTATTGCATTTTGTGTGGGTTTCACGAGAATTCACATTAACTACATTTCGTAACACCTAATTCCATTAAATGGCTACACAATTCTTTATCTGTATAATCTTAGTAGAGTTCTTTCGAGCTAAGACTGTGTCCACAAAAACTATTTGCACTAAAAGTCGTAGTAGCCGTAAAATTCTTAATAAAACCTCTGACTTTTTCACTCTTTTAGATTTTAAACTCTATCGAGCAGACAAATGATGAAGTAACTATACCAAGGTTTAGTATTCTACTGGACGTTTATAAGAAAGCAAAGTGTAATAATGCAGTTTTAAGTCGGAAGATCTATACATCTCTGCGCTCAACATGCGAGAGACGTTATGGTATGGGACTCTATCTTTTGTCGCATTTACAACGGGGAGTGTTGTTTTGGCTCCCGAAACACAGTATTTATTACTAGTTCGGAGTCAATGGGTTCATATTTTATTTGTTACATATTTTTATGCCCAATTATCGAATTTGTATCTGTTATGAAAATCTGTTTAATCAGATGCTGGCGTCGCGGTTTTATCATGGCCTAGCTGTCATCGTCTGAAAGCTCATCCACATATTTTCGATTAGTGAAAATCACACATTGTGCGATTCACACAATCTTTTTTGCCTCAAACCTGCAAATTATGGAATGAGCTACTTTCTACGGTCAACAAGCTACAACATGAGACTCTTCAAAAGAGAAGTTAAAAAAGTCTTAAAGGGTCAGCAACGTAGTTGTGATGCCTCTGGTGCTAAAAGTATCCATAGGCGACGGTGAATGCTTACCACCAGGCAGCCCCTCTGCTTGTTTGCCACCTATGGCAAAAAAATAAACGCATATTTAATCTGCATGTAAAAAACACAAAACTATTTTGTCCCCTAAATAATTCTAATTAAGTATTTACATTTAAATTCTCTCACGCTGCTTATTTGCATATCATAGAGTAGGTATGGAAAACCACCCTTAGGGTTTGACAATAATGTTAGGTATCACACACCATTAGTGTGGTAAAAGATAAACACTGCAAACAACGGTGATCGAACGGTTCATTTCATGGACAAGGGCGCACTATCACATGTCAGATTAAAAGCCAATATGTCAAGTGAATCTGTCATTTGACAGGCAAAGCTTTGCTTGTTTTGGTGTTGGGTAGGAAAATTATGCGTGCTTTAAAAAGTTGAGTTATTTTATATACACACTAGCTTTTTTGCCCGCGACTTCGTACGCGTAGATTTTCATATAAACCTTCAATTCTTTTTTCTTCCCTTAATCCGGCCTTGCGCAAAATAACATAGCATATACTTCAATCTGGTCATAGCTAAGCATATTCGTGAAAACCGCATTTAAATCCGTCCGCATTTTCTTCCAGGGGTGTAGATGTGCGTGAACAAACAAAAATTCTAAAAACTGCCTTAACATGTTCAGCTGTTTATTTTAAGTCGCCCTGTGTGAAGTATTGATAGAATCATAAAAGTAATAAATAACACCGTCAACAGTTTTCAAATCAAAAAGATAATGTGACCACAGTGCAGAGCATGTTTTGAAATTTTCTTTTTGTCTAAACCATTAAAATTATATTTCCGGCCAGTTTCGCTGGCCACGGAACCCTGACATAATGCTTGTCTTAACACGCTCTTGGCTAGTTATTTCTTATTTCGCGTGCATTTGTATGTATACCTTGATTAAAAAGCCATGAAATGGAACTACTCTATTTATCTGTTAAAATATCACAGTAAAATAAAATTATTTCTATATTCTTATTCTTATTGCAAATATACACTGTATTCTTCTAAAAGCTAAGTTTATATACCCTGCATAAAGGGTGCAGCAATGACTTATGTAGTGGCTGTTCACAAAACCAGACCACAGACATAAACATATAAATTTAAGTATAGTTAAATCTATTACATAAATATTATATATACTTTTCAAACTTAACCTAGGGTGAAGTAATTTTACAAAACAAAAAAAAAACATACTTAGTGTGATAGGTTACTTAATTATATATGAGATGATACAAAACTTATGACGCTACTTTCTTAACTATTTATATATCGATATTTATTTTCTAATTATAATTTTCTAAAATTAATCGTCGAAAAAATCTTTTATCTCGTAATAACATTTTTGGGTTAGAAACTTACGAAGTTGGTTCTGGAACAATGTTATTATTTATTTCTTTCTTTATTGCGTCCGGAATTTTGTTGTATAGGTTTATTTTCATGTACAAAGGGCCTTTTTTGAATATTTCTATTCGCGGGACTGTATTAAAATAGGATGCGGTATATTTTGTGTTTTAAATGCTAACATAGAATAAAACCATGAGAATGTAATATGGAGCTTGGAGCTTCCCGGTGTGGTACTGGATGTAGATGCGACCTGGGCTATAGGGACAACGTCATGTATGCGGTCGGCTAGGTCTGCCAGCACATCGAGTGATGACGTCATCTGCTGCGAAGCAATGATGGTCTGCGTGCTGTTCGGTAGGCGGCTGGTCCAAATCATGCGTAAAAAGTCTTCTGGAACTCCGGGGCCTGCTAGGTGTCGTAGATGACGTAAGAATTGAGAAGGCTTACGATCACCTAGCTCCTCGTGTGTTAAAAGTTGCTGTACCTTTTTTCTCTTGATGCGGACAAACGTTTAATTAGCTCCAGCTTGAGTTTTTCGTACTTCTCGGTCACAGGCGGGTTGACGATGATGTCTTCGACTTCAGCTGCGTATTGCGGGTCAAGTTGTCCAATCACATAGTAGAACTTGGTGCTATCTGCAGTGATGTTGGAAATCGCGAATTGGCCTTCGATCTGGGCGAACCAAATCGCCGGCTTCTCGGGCCAAAACGGTGGAATTCGCACGCCAACTCGGAATACATTGTCATCATCTTTATTCTTCGTGTCAGCCGCAGTGCTATCAGTACGATCTAGCGGCATTCTGACCTTTGTCGGTGGTGTACGGTCCATTCAGTGGTCACTAATTATAGTGGATTTGTACTATTTATATAGAAGGAGAGGGTTAAGCTACCGACAATGGAAGGAAATAGCTGAGTTCGAAAGAAATTATAAATTTAATGCAAAGAAAAATCTTAGACAAATCTTAGAAAAAGCGAATGACAATTCCATTTGAAAATCGGTGTTCTTTTATTTTTTTCTTTTCGCGCCCCAGCGCCACACGTCGTGGAAAATTGGAATGAAATTCACGAAGGTTGGCGCAAGGAGTACGAGTACGCCACACTCCTACTCCATGCACTGGAATGAATCACCAAAGAGGTTGTAAGGCCTATAACATGCTTGATCTACAGGTTCATTCATCTAAGAAGGTTAAGGAACCTTCTTTAAATTTAAACTGATTAACCGAATGACCATGTTGACAGTTGACATAGTTGACAGTTTCAAAATTTTAATGGCTATGTCAATAACATTCTCTTTACTTTGGATCTCCTTGCTTGAGGCTATGTGACGATCCTCATATTACGTTTCGGGTAACGAAGAAATAAATCATTGATTTTTATTTTCGTTTATGTAAAAATAAAGAATTAAAATAAATGATATAAGATAGCCTATGTTTTAATCTGGTAATTTCTAAGCATATTCGTGAAAACCGCATTAAAATCCGTCCAGTGGTTTAGGAGATGTGCGCGGACAAACAAACAAACAAACAAACAAACAGACAAAAATTCTAAAAACTGTCCTATCGTATTCAGCTGCTTATTTTAAGACGACCTGTGTGATTTTTTTTTTGTTATCTCGCAATTACAGATTTTTTTATCTCTACGTTTTTATTATATGTATAGATAGAAGATAGATGACTTTTCGTATTTTCGATGTACACATTCTACAAATTTTGGCTGATTTGGTATACTAAAAGTGTCAAACTTTGTTAAATATGTATTTTTTTTGTAGTTAGACCATGAACTAACAAATAAATCGCTTCATTTGTTTTATGTCAAGTTGCGACAAAACTTTTAGTTATAATCTCAATTTTGAATTGAAAATATTATACAATTGACAATTACTCTATTTTGACGAGAACTATACTCAGTTCAAGTATCAGTAAAAAAAAAACAAGTTCACGCTCTAACAACTGTAGAAAACTAAGAAAAACTGAATAAAAATGTTACACTCAGATAATTTTTATATTTATCCTATATAAATATAAAAAAGATAAAGATTACAAGTTTTGGTAGGTTTATATGGGATCTATAAAATTGGCCCTGTACAAATTTTCCCGTTTTTTTTTAATTAAAGAAATAAATAATCGAAACTTTCATATAAAAAAAATATTAAACGCGTTCACAAGTAATATTAATGCAATTGAAGCCTAAACCTAAGCCAGCTTATACTAAAGCGGATTACGGACACATTGGCGTGCGCGGTAATACCTACCCCTACCCCTGATTTACCGTCGTCTATTCTCAGCTTTATCGATGTAGAATTTTATTGAGGGCAACTTTTATTGCGTAACCCAAAATAATTACTTGCATTTTATGAAACACTTTTCCCAGAGTTACCATCATTTAAAGAATATAACTAAATATATTGTTTATAGCTCCTTAGTTAAATGGCAAATCAGATTACATTAAAAAAGATGTGAATAACAATAACAATAAAATATCTTGTCAACATATCTACACTAATATTATAAAGAGGAAAGATTTGTACCTATTTTTGTATGTTTGTATGTTTGTAATGAATAGGCTCCGAAACTACTGAACCGATTTGAAAAATTCTTTCACTGTTGGGAAGCTACACTATCCCCGGGTGACATAGGCTATATTATATTTTGTAGCGAGGCCGAAGGCCGAGCTTACACTCGTGCGAAGCCGGGGCGGACGGCTAGTATCTTAATATATTAAGATAGTTTGCAATTGAACTATTTAGGACCCAGCGTTTTACTGCGATTTTCAGTTTTCTGTTACAAAGTCAATTAGGAGACTGGCATTTGGTACATAATAGGTATCTTGAGGAAGGGCCTATGCCATATGCCCTTCCTCACGATGCCCATTCTTTTCCAAATGCCCTTCTTCACGATGACTATTATTTGCCAAATGCCCCCCACTCCTATATATTGTGAAAGTGAAAATCCTACACCGTCTGGTGCTGCTGCTCCTTTCTTCCGTAGTCCTGCAAGGTGTGGAATGTCCTTCCGCCGAAGGTCTTCGTACCGAGCTTCAACATGAAGCGTTTTAAAAAATATCTACAAACATTTCTCCGGGTCTCAGTGGATGCTATTATCGAGAACGCTGCTACTGTATGGTATAACATCAATAAACTACCATTTTTAACAGATTTGCTATGGTAAAGCTATGAAAAACCGTCATAACTAAATTCGTGAATAAGACCCCCAGACTTAGCAAAGCAATAAATAAAGGCTTTATTTATTTAGCCAACCCAGTGGGGTCAAATTTAGCCGCATTTCCTAAATATGGCTCCCAATAGAGCACTGACTCGAACAAACGAGAACCCCAACCAATAACCCCCGGGCATTGTTTACGTTCCAGTTACTAAAGATGATACAGACGTGTTTAAGAGTTAGTACCTTTTCACAGTAAGCCAGATATCTATACGTAACCATAATTTTGCAACATTCTCGGGTCCAGCCCGGACATTTGGGACATAGGCATTGGTGAGGCCGCAGCCAACACCAAGAGGCCCTGTTGAATAGAAAAATACAAATATGAACTATGTATAAAATGGAATAGTAAACTATTGTACAGAATAAGATAACTATAATTATTATTATAGTTGTAGGTACATAATTATACATGTAGACCATTATAAAAATGCGATATGTGCTTGCATTAAATGAGCAAGTATAATACACGCTTAACATTTGCATTTGCTAATTGTTTGCTTATTTTTTTAAAATATTGTTGAAACCTCTACAAAGCTATAATCTGGGGTTCATATTTATTTTGAAATCATGGAATAATCTGGCGTGTCAATGCTTTGCACTAAATCTAAAAACTACTTTTCTTGGTTTGTGAATTCGCCACGCGCGGCGCTATTAGTTAGCGGTCATTTTTGAAATTACAAAATAATATTTTATTTAAATGTTATTTATTTTTATTTGCGTATTATTACATTTGTCTGCGGTTTTGCTCGCGTTATTCTAAGCAAAAATAATGAAATTATGATAATGGAAATTAACATGATTTTCACACATTTTCTTTATATGAAACGGGATTTACTCACGTATGATTAAGCCGGTTACTTCGACTACAATAGTTCCATGCAAAGCGAGATGCAGCCGCGCGCGCGCACCTTGATAAAGACAGCTGAATGCGGTTGAAACTGTAGTCGGAGTAACCAGCTAGTAACTCCCGTGTTATATAAATAAAATTAATGAAAATATTGTAAACAGAATAACAGTATCGATAATTATGCAAAATAGTTTACCTAACTCTGCTTTTTTCGAAGTGTACCCCGTTGCGTGCAATATTCCTAAGTTTAAGCTTTTTCAATAGTTTTAGCGAAATTTTCCCTCGCTACTTTGTTTTAACATATGAAAGAATTTAGATCTTGCAGTACAGCGTATTCCGCGCAGCTTCTAAAGAAAATTTGACTTAGATTTCTGTCACCAGGACCGTATAATATCTTTTCGTCCCTTTATTTTTGCAATGAAAACTACTTTTAAAGAAGAACTGAAATAACTTCAACAAACACAAGAAAACGCGAGCGAAGAGAGTGTGAAATAATGTACCTATCCTACAGGAACCGATAGTTTTCCTGGATAAAAACTAATAAATATAAAATTTACGACTCCTCCTTCAGTTCATGTTCATCCAAAGGTTGCCTAGAAGAAATCGCTTAAGGCGATAAAGCCGCCTATTATACTACCGGTTTTTGTATCAATTTTAATTTACTTTGTATTTTTTTATGGCGTATAATAAAGTGATATTGTATAACAAAGGGAATAAAAAAACCTGAATAAAAAGTTGCCCATATTACTTATAATTATAACTAATCTCAGACCGAAGCTTTAAACTTGTTTCTCACTCTGTAATATGTCTACTTATCATAGTAATATATATAATTCTTCTGTACGTGTGTTTGTCAACCGTAAACGGTTGGACTGATTTGGATAAAATTTTGTATGTTTATGCCAACGGGTTCCTGGATGGTTTGAAAATACTTTTTGACCCCGTCGGGCAGGTCGACGTCTTCCGGGTCCGCTAGTTAGGTATAATAAGTTATACACTTATTAGTTAGGTATAAATATATAACAGATGACAAACAAGCGTCAATTTTAATGTGACAAGGTAACAGTGTTACGAAGCATCCTTTGTTATATCCGGACGGTGCAAGTTTAAATCGCGGTACCAAGTTTACGAAAGCGTCCGAACTTGAGATAAGCCGCTTCAGTAACTGGCAGGGGTGAGATATATATTGCGTTTTGGTAAGCTTGGGATTAGCTGCGGTGTTCCATTCAAGAGTGTATTTAAACAGCATTTGATTTTTTAAGCTATTCATTATCAGCCTATCGTGTTCCCACTGCTGGGACACAGACCTTTGCTCAGAGAGATAGAGGATGGGCCCCAATCCATCATGCTGGCCCAGTGGTAGTAATGAATGTCACATATCTTTGAAGTTTTTGATGTTCTTGGATATATCGGTTTCCTCACGTTTTGCTTCGCCGCATCGAAACTGCACATAATTTTTGTCATTATATGCTGTCAGTCATTGCGGTACAGTGCCGAGGATCGAACTGGGTGCTGTCAGATTGTGAAGCGCACATACTACCGCTCGGACACCATCGCTCAATATAGCTTTTTATGCTATTAGATTAGAAAGTATCTTTAGAGCCCGCTCTCGATCAGAGCTATCTCTTTAGCACATTTTTAACGTTTTTGAAGATAAAAATCATTAAGAGCAAATTAAAAAAAAAACGATAGGAATAAGCTCAAAAAAAATTATTTCATCTTTTTCGTCAATTAAGAATTCGTCAATCATTTTGTTTGACCATTCACTCAATTTGAAGTCGAAGATATTTTTTTATCTTTAAAAAAAAATATCTAGCCAGCCAGTCCCAGTCATAATATATCTAGTACAGTTCAGTTTTTTATTTTATTTTTAGGGTTCCGTACCCAAAAGGTGTAAACAGGAAAGGATTACTAAGCTTACGCTGTCTGTCTGTCTATCCTACTTTTTAACGGCTGTATCTTTCGGTGACAAATTTCGAGCACGGTCGGTACTTGGATGGGTGATCCCCTAGACACATGGTGTTGTCTTTTTGCACTACTTTTTGTATTTTGTGGTCATATGAAATCATTAGTGCGCGAGTCCGACTTGAACGTGGCCGGTTCTTTTATTTTGCTCTCTCTAAATACCTCTAAAAACACACATCGCACTCCATCAATTCTGTTTACTTTCAATCTCTCGTCATATAAATGAATATAAAAAGCGGAATGGAATCATGCCGTAGATGGCAGTAAACGAGCTTTTGTCGAAGTTAAATTAAAATGACAAGAAAAGCCACTTCGATACAGGAACAGGAAACCGCATTAAGTATGAGCATTTTATTATCCTTAGGTATATGAGGTTCTACACATTCTAAATAACTTTACTCTTTTATACAGGAATCCACGAAACGGTGTTATTAACCCGAAAGGAGGTTATTATACTCATAGTTACGATTTTTTTAATACGGGGCCAACCCTGGGGCCTACCTCAACAGCGCTGAAACCGAAACGCGAACGCGCGAACGCTTCGTGATACGGTTTGCGGTTGCGCAACGTTTCGCAATCACCTAAACAGAATCGCTTAAAACAGGTAGCCTAAGGCCCCTAAAATTGTAAAAAATATGAGCTGTTCCATTAAAAAAGTCATATACTCGAAATGTATGGAACAGCTGATATTTTTGTATCGCTATTTCGCTGGTCTTATTATTATCGATATCCTCTCTATATGAAATCTTTGTGATTGTTAACCCTCAGGATTTTCTGCACATTATCTGCTTATATTCTAAACGCGAAAGTTTGCGGCGGTAAGTATGTATGGATTTACGGTTTCTGTCTAATAATCTGTTTTCAATCATAATAATAATCTGTTCTGTCATAGCGCTTACGCACAGTCGTGTGTTTCGCTACTTCGTTTTTGAGGTTTTATCTCATACTTTTCGAAAAGTTTAGCTGTGATGTAAAATTTACTTTACGGTTCTTCCCATAATCACAAAGTTTGTATGTTAAGATATCATAGACATAATTTTGTAAATAGGTATTTGAAAGATTTAAAAAAAAACAGGGCGAAAAGCGCAAATCAGTGATCCTTTTTTTTTTCTATCGAGCGAAATATCCTTAATAGTGTTTCGGTTTTTACGGTTTCCTAGATCATCATCTACATCAGCCAGAAGACTTCCACTGCTGAACATAGGCCTCCCCCTTTAACCTCTACACTGAACGACATCCTGCCATCTCCATCCACTGGATGCCCATGAAGAGTCATGTCGTCGTGATTCGAGTCATCACAATGTCGTTGGCTCATCTAGTAGGAGGCCTACCTTCCACTACCACCTATACCATCTACCACCGCTGCGTCTTTCGGTTCGCGGTCTTCACTAAAGAACCTTTATTCCCCATCGGTTATCGGTTTCCTAGATAAAATATTTAATTTTGATGTGACATCAATTTTATAATTTAAGCTAACCATGGAAGTAGACAATCCAAAACTAGAATGACTAAAATTGCTAAAAGTGGGAAAAGAGGGCCTTAACAATCAAGCTTCATCCGGTTACTAGTCCAGATTCATCCGATTTCAATTCCGTGCTATTCATCGCGGGATCCCAGCCTACGCATAGACGGGGTCGACTCGTGATTGCGACTCCTCGCTTCACCCCTTCGCTTGATGAAAAATATGTTTTCCATTTTCAGTTGTAGGGGTCAACGGTTCAATTAAAAACGCTATCAGGTTTTTTTTTCTCTAAATTAAATTTAAACGGTTTATGTTATTTCTGGTATACCTATGTTTACAGATGCGGGAAAAGTAGGTTATCAAGGCTTGAATCCGGTAAAAATACGTTTCGTTCGGATCGCAACCCCATTATAGAACTTTAAAGTAAATAAATAATAATCATTTTCTAAATCAGGCAAACAATCAGCATAGGTGTCCGTATTAAAGAACATAATTATAGCTGGCATGAAAAATACACAAAGAAAATTATATTAATTATATTTTAGTTTCAATTGTATTTTTCATGTAATTCATTTTGATAATTCGCAAAGTCTCGGTAAAGAGAACCGGTATAGGTATAACATGGATGCCGCACGAGGCTTTCAACTACAAAAAAAATAATTAGACCATGGACATTACATTATTCGAAACATTAGGAACTAAAATAATGTAAAATACACGCGATAAATTCCGTTAAGGGTGGTTTCATTTCAATGTATTTACACAGTCACAAAAAATCTAAGAATCGCGAATATCTAAGAAATCATTAGATATAAATTAAACGGTAAATTCCGAGAGACTCTACCGTTGCCACCGTGTTTTCTTGAGCACGGTCCTCATCGCACCGCGTACGGCGAGTCCTCGTATGCTCGCCTCTCCGCTGCCACCACCGCCACGCCGGCCGCGATGAATAAAACCGCTACTAAATCAAATTATCGTACAAAAACATTTCCCAAACGTAGTTGTCACAAAACCGTTATAGGAACTAACGAACCCGAAAAAAAAGGTACGCTATCTACTTGAAGCTCAATCAGTTTGAAATCGAACTGTCTTACCATTCGTCGTCATTATCACCAATCACGAGTAGATTCTAGATGTAGCTACATAGCCTGACTTTAGGCTGTCCTTCACCAGTTACTGCCATTCGCTTTCAATATCATCCATCGAATCTTTTACAGTAACCAAACTTCTTAGTTTCTATTTCAAATTTAATTCTGTTTTTTTCCCACAAAGTATTTTTATTCTGTCATGTAGGTAATTAAAACAAAAAAGCATTATTAAAAAAAAATACTACGGAACCGCGAATTCTGTTGCAATTCTTACTTGGCTGTTTCCTTTTTTTGCAATTGCAACACGATATCCGGAGGCGATGACGCCATATTTCACTGCAGGAACAACGTTGCACCAACAATATTTAATATTATGCGTTATAAATAACACTCTGCACGGGATGGTAAATTACCTAACGCTCTGTAGAGCTGGTGATGATATGCAATTTGAATTCTAAATAGGTTCAGTTCAGTTCAGTTACTTTTAACCATATTTTTATAAGCTGTGTTTAGATTTTCAAGTTATCCCAAAGTGGCTATTCCATAGTTACTAAATAAGTAGATATTTGTTCAGCTTGAGTTATCGACTTGAGAAAACTTTTATTTTCTCTCCGTCGTTGTCGGTAAGAAAACAAAAGTTTACAACTGCAAAGAATAGGAAAGCTACAGAGCAAATCTTCATAAAAAAGTACCTACAAACTTTTATAGGTAGATTACTATACTAAAAGCATGGCATCAACAACAGGTTCGTATTAAGTTCTAATGAGAGTTTATAGTAACATGAGATACTAGGCGTTTCTGTCATGTTTAAGTCGGAAACAAGTTTAAATTAACGAGTATTTAAACGTTTTTTTATGTATATTGAAAAATGATTGACATACATGAAGTATCTCTTAGACGTTGACAGTTTCATATTGACTGCGTTCATCAAAATTATATTCTGTTAACAATATGTTTTTACCCAGTTCGAGCGTCTGCCCTAGGTAAACATATAATCATGGCCAAGAGAAAAATACAGTTGGGCTGGGCAGCGTTCGGGAAATTACGTAGAGTCTTCTCGTCACATATCCCGCAAAGTCTTAAGACGAAAGTTTATAACCAGTGTGTTCTACCTGTCATGACTTAGGGTGCCGAAACGTGGACACTTACAGTTGGAGTGGTCCACAAGTTCAAGGTCGCTCAGCGAGCTATGGAGAGAGCTATTCTTGGGGTTTTTCTGAGGGATCGTATCCGGAACGAAGTAATTCGCCAGAGAACCAAAGTCACCGACATAGCTCAGCGTATTAGCAAGCTGAAGTGGCAGTAGGCCGGTCATATCTGTCGCAGAACCGATAACCGTTGGGGTAGACGTGTTCTACAGTGGAGACCGCGAATCGGCAAACGTAGCGTAGGACGCCCTGAGACTCGTTGGAGTGACGATATACGTAAGATGGCTGGCAGTGGCTGGAAGATAAAAGCCGAAGATCGGGCGTGCCTTGGGAGAGGCCTATGTCCAGCAGTGGACTAGTATAGGCTGATTATGATGATGATGATGAACAATATGTATGTCAGTTCACTCCAAAACCAGCACTGCATGAAAATCGCATGAAAATCTAATGTTATGAAATTAAAAAAACATTAGAATTTTTCATTACTTATTTCAGTTTTTTTTCCGTATAGCCGTCAAGAATTTAGTGTCACCTTATACTTACCTAATATCGTGTTATTTCCATCACCGGTTCAATATCTCGATTTAAGTAATAAAAGTTTTATATAATTTCAATGCATATTGTCAGTTAAAATCACGCCAAATTTCTTTCAAATTCATTTCAGTGTGTTCAGTTTGACGCGCGATCAAGATACATACATACAGACAGACACAAATTAAAAACAAAACCGATTCTGCTTCTTATTATGTTTCTTCCAAACAAAACTTTAAAAAAATAGGTATTTGTTGTACTCACAGATTTTGGCCCGTGTGTTTTTTTATTATAAGCACAGCTACAGATAATAAAAATAGGTACTCAAATACCCATAATGACTGTCCTCCAAAATTGTGCCTTATAAATTTAATCTCAAGAAAGTCAATTGGATGCACTTATTATACTATCCACCGTCTACGCCTGTATGTTATCCGCTTCAAACTTGAGCGGACACCCAGCTGAACGAAAATGTAATAAATTTCATGTCACTAAGAGGTATCCATTGGTGAATATTAGTTTATAGTCTTTGGTATCCGGTACAAAAGGTATCATACAATTAACCATCAATCAGTCTTTCAGGTCAACTTTTGTATATACGTACTGGCAATTCATTTTAGGGCCATTTAGCTTCAATACTCAATATTTTATTTCAGACATAATGTAGGTATATGAAATTCTTAAATTACATGTTTCAATGAAGTAATGACCCTATTTGTATTTGGGTTTGGCAATAGTCGGCACGGAACGACACAGTAAGTACGTCTTTTTTGCTACAACAAACATAAATGCTGACCGTATTTCAGTGTGCTCTAGCAGAAAAAAATTACCCATCAGCATTTTTCCTCGCTTCACAGCAAAATATGCACCACAAAATGACCACCATACGTAAACACTCCAAGAAGTACAAAAAGCGCATTTTGTTTTATACTTACTTTGCACTCTACTGGTGAAAATGTTTACAAAGAAGCAAGAGAAAACTTAGTAAAATATTTATAAGTCTCACTGAGGAACAATTCTAACGAAGATTTTCCCTGTAAAACGTGTGCCACTTTTTAACAAATGATGGCACATTTTTGCCTGCAGCCGGTGCCACAGGAATTTGAATTTTCTCTTTACAATGGTAATTTTATGTCAACTTCTCTCCAGTTCTACCAATTTATATATACTTAGTTTACCTTTGTCCGGAAAGACTAGATAATACAGCTCTTAGCTGATTACTGAAATGACTTCCAACTCAAAGGTAACGGACTATAAATACTGAAGGTAATGTCAAGCAGGTAAAAAAGACTTTTAAAGAAGGATCAGAAATATTATAATAATTGAGAGTCAAGACATAGCCGGGATACATTAGCTGAATCCGTCCAAGCCTAAAACTATTGCTGAGAAGGTTGTTATATTACTTTTCTCTAACATAGCAAGGATAGTCAAGGAAATACCATGACAGTAGTAAAGAACGAATATCTAAGCATGTTTGAAAATAGTAAATTACGTAAATGAAAACATTTTAAACGAGATTGGGATTTAGCACAAAAGTATCAGCTGTTCCATAGAAAACGGTCATTGACACTCGAAGAAATGAATGGAACAGCAAATTTTGTTCTCGCGAATTCATGGTTGGCCCCACAGTAAAAGTTGTTCATATCGATGAGTACAATGACCTCCTTTCGGCTTAGTACAGTTTATATGTGTAACCCTGCATAGCTTGGATTTACCCTAAACTCGATCTATTACCGAAAAAAGTCAGCCCAAAAATAAAAAGGGCGAGGTAAACACCTATCGCACACACTGACATATTCATATGCGTTCTACAAATGCACACTTCAATATTGAGCGGCACATAACTTCAAATTAGATGATCAAAATGTGCTTGAAATGGACAATCAAGGGGTGAGGGTGGGGGTGTAAGTGCTAAAGAGAAAACTGTAAGTAAATCAATTCCATATTTTTTTCTAAGATTACACCCATTAGGTACATACCCGTCTAATTGGCAATCCTTCTCATACTCTACCAAATTGTGCTCATGGAGATTATACGTAGAAACCTAATAAGCTAAGTATAAAAGAAACTTTATTCGCCCTTGAGCTCGGGTACCCACCCAATGACGCCACAGATCAGGCAAACGTGGGAGATATGCCTAAGTACAATTACATTCGTGTTCGTGTTAAAATTGAGACATTCGAACACTTAATTAAAAAAAAAAACCTATGGCATAAATCGCAAGTCAACATAAAGTGGCAAGGAATCAGGGTGATTAGCGTACAAAAAGAGAGGTTTAGTAGCAGGCTAAAGTTCTGAAATATACCTTAATGATAATGATTAAGGAAATAACTAAGCAATTTAATTACCTTGTGGAATTAACGAATACCAATTATTATAATTACCAATTGGGTTATAATTATAAATAGTACCTGGGTGCCCTACTACCCTACCTACCACTAATTAAAACATAAAATCTAATTTTAAATTAGTGAAAATGCGTTCTATCTAAAAACGTGTTTTAACTGTACCATAATATACAATAATTGCTCATTTAAAGTTATTAGATATTAGTAATATCACCGGCTAAATAGTCCTTATTCATAGCATAGTAGATTCTTTGTCTCCCGACGCTACACCGTGCTAACGCTCCGTAATGGAATATCGATCTCCTTAATGCTCGGGGCTCATAAATACATTAATACATAAAATTAGATAATAAGGCATAGCGGAACTACTAGAGAGTATTAACCAGGGTAATTAATGATGGATTGAACAATTTCATTCAACCAAATTCTAGAATGATCATCTTATTATTATTATTTATTTTATTCATTTATTGTTTGTGTTCGTGTAAATTTTTATATTGTAAAGGCAACTGCAAATCACAGACGTCATTGCTGTCTGGATTGAAAAAAGCTGATAATTATATCTTTCTTAAATTTATCCATTTGACAGTTCATTTTACTTTAGTACCATTAGCACTTATTTCATAGCAAGTACTTCAAAATTTCGATGGGAATTGTGGTACCTATATACCTAGTCTGTGGTTCCGCTCAGAACACAAGTTTTTTTATTTGTTTTGCAACAAGTTAATTATCTATTAATAAAACACCGGTGTAACCTTTTTATTTTTTTATTTAAACCAAAATTAAATAAATACACGTTACAGCAACTTTCAATATTAGATTTCAAATTACCAATAGTTTAATAACAATAATAAATGTGACCATAAACACTCCAAATGATTTAGGGTCTATCATTTCTCTTCGTATCTTAGATTCTTAACACGTTAACAGTCCATGCCTTTTAATGAATAGTTTTATCGAATCTAGGAAAATCTACGTCACGGCTACATATAGTAGAACAGTTTTCTTTAAGGAGATTTTGTTGCACTTATTGATGAATGATAAGTTATAATGATTTTATGAAACGCATTAATTATTTGCCGTAGGGGTCAAAAAAATAAAAAAATGAAAGTAAAACACTACTTCCTTTATAAATCAATCTACAATAATTATGGCAAAAAAAACTGTCGGAAACGGGATACAATAAATGTACTATGACAATTGTAGTGCTATAATTTTCATTCGCTTAGTAAATAAAAAACATTTTTATATGACGATATTAAAGTATGTAACAAATCCAACAAATATGATGGGTTTCGTATTTTCGACAACACAGTATGATTTATTGCTATATATTATACCAATTACTTTCACATTTAGCGTTCATATATTACTAACCTTAATACTAATTGCAGTACCATACTTTCATTTGTGATTTTCTAACTTGTTATATTGATTTTTTATTTGAAAATTTTAAAGGTGTTTTTTTGTCATACATTTCAGTTTATAACAGCGATTACTAACACATTTATATTAAACAGGTATAATAACACGACATCAACGTAATACGTATGGTATAATAATATTTATTATAATAATAATGACTTAACTCTACTTGATATGCAATATCATGGTTCAAATTGTTGTTAATTATTAAAATACGATAAAGTTGTAATTAAGAATGATTGAAGGATAAATACTTGATATGCGACGATTTATAAACAAAAGCAAATAATATTTCAGCTTTTCTAAATAATAAAATATTTCGTGTTTATCGTATGTGTTCAGTGTATGTTTGTAAAAAAGTTAAATAGTATATAACAATAGTACATTTTGAATTATATGTCAACAAACAGTTTATCTAAATTACAAATTATTATGAACAATATAATAAAACATTTCTCATAATTTTGAACTTGCGTCAGATCATATATATTTAATAAGAGAAACATCAATTAGTTATATACTAATGTAATACATATAGAATATAGAAAAATTCACATTTAGATATTATAGAAACACGACACAGAGTTATAGGTTGTTAAAATTTGATACAATAATAAATATGAAATCTTAAATAATCAGGTTCCTTTGACTCTGAAACTTACATAAATATGACGATTTTATTTAAAAGTATATATTTTGTGTACTATATACTATTGTGCAATATTTATGTAAATAGAATTGTGCAATTGCTTATATATTACAGCCACACACCATATAAGTATAAATAGAATATCATATAGATATAAATAAATAAAATGTATCATCACAGTATGTAAAAGGAATACAAAATAATGTATTCGATCTCGCGTCATACATACGATGTACATTTTATATTATACATACATAATTTATTAGACGTACGATAGTATATGAAATTTTTAAACAATTTGATATATTGATTTTTAAATTGTTATCATAAATGTATAATGTAATCGCAATGTAAATATTTTTGCTACTATCACATCCCATGCTCTCATTCCTTCAAATGTAATGTATAATGGATATAAATGTTCTTAAACCTATCTTAATTCAGACTAAGGGATATGTTTTGGTTACAAATGTAGCACTTTATATAATATTTAAAATGATGGGGTATAAGTGAACATAGGTACATGTATTGATATAACAATTAATCGTGGTAATTATCGTTATCATAAAAATAAACCGATAAAATACTTATTTAAAGTCACATTTATTATCAGCTTAGCAATAAAAATAGCAAATAAATTTAAATTTAACTATCTACCAAAATATTAACTAAACTAGATAATTCAAATTATATACGTCTACAAAAAAAACACCTAAGCAAAATACAGTTTTAACAATACTTATTGTATCTAAAAAATGCTACACTTTATTAAATTATAAACAGCTTTAAATATAATATCGACAAAACTTTACTAACACTTAACTACTTAATTTAAACTACGACAAATTGAACAGTTATGGATACTATTGATTGTAACAATAATAATGACAAACGGCATGCTGGGTTTGAGATAAAAAACCAGTTCTTCCCTCAACATCGTGATATTGGTAATACAAGAAAACTGAACCGCAAATATACTATATATTTCAATAATATAGCTAATAACAGGTTTCGATTTAATATTCCTGGAGAGAATCCTTAGATGTATAGAATAGAATAATAGAATAGTATCATAATAGTCAACATCGTAATATGTATAAGCTTATTAAATATGGTGTACATTATATATTAAGGCAGGGGTAAATTATATAAAATATAACGACATTTCAAATTTCAAGATTAATACTAGAAACAAAAATGTTTTGTGTCAATTTCTAATTCTTAGTGAAGAATCACATTGTTGCTTCATCCCTCTTATGTGGAGTATTTCTACGACCATTACTTTAATGAAACTCAAGTTGAGATACCTACTGGCTAGGATGCCGGTGTTGAATAGCAATCAGCTACTTGGTACATTAGTAAGGCATACTGAGAGGTTCCCTAATGTAAAAATACTGTATCACACTAACTTACACTCCTTAATTCCGTCTTCCGTACTTAAAAAGCTACCGCTCCATTTATTACTAAATTTGGTTTAGCCCCACATTGATATGTATCGTAGTATATTGCATAAATTCATCACGTTAAGTTTTGAACTGAAAATACGAACATGGCGAAGGGTTACGGTGGAGCCGTCCGGCCACAGTCGGCTCGAGAGTAGCCCTTCACAAACAAAGGGGGATTAAAATAAAGTAAACATTAAACGTTACTTTAGAACCACATAGCGGCGCCGAATACGAACGTGTATGTGACAAGGTTGGAGGTATGTGAGTGCGCGTTGCCTGTTCTGCCGTACGGTGGTTTCCGTTTGCAGTTCATCTTCTCGAGAGGCATCTTGGCGACGCTGTACTCACGGTGCTCGTTCACCATAGTGCAGACGGTGCGTTTCTTCTGCATCATTTCGTCGTCACGGTCCCGCAAGCCCGCCAGCCACGCCTCGTACCACCCCAACTCACAGTCACAGATCAGAGGGTTATCTGCGTATACAAAATTAAACCTAATTTATTTGTACCATTAACACCGGCAAATAAAACATATACCCTAATTACTTTGTATATGAAGAATGTATTTGAGGTAAATTACGAGGTTTAAAAAACCTGAGGTAATTTTAGCTACTAAAACTACCAAGACATGTCTTCAAGATTTGAATTAAAAACAGTTAAAATGAGGTAATGTACTTTAAAATACAAGATGTTTGTTATGGTTTTAGACATGAAGAAAAAAATATGCGAGCAACTTCAATTTTATAACCAATAATAATAAGGTGCGCAATACACAAACTACAATTATGTTTTATGTGGAACAAATATTGTTCGTCCTAAATAAAGCAATAAACCACACAAAGTACTGTGAATAGTAAAAGGTAGGTACCTATACTTTGGTAAAGGCAAGAACTAATTGTACTACGAACCCATTATATCCACAACGCGCAGGGTATCCAAAATAGGTTCCATTATTTCCTCAGGAATATGCTGTAGCTTATTGTTCTGAAGGTTCAAGGTCTCCAGGGAATTCAGGTTGTCAAAACCCATTGTCGGCAGCTGGTGAACCCTGAAACAAAGTTTTGTTTGAGTAAACTTAGGAAGTTCATTAATTAATTTCAAGATACTGAATGGCAGGGTTAATATGAATAGATCACGCAATCCTGAAGTACTGTAAGTAATCTATTACCTACAAAAGTAATAGATTACTTACAATGTACGTTATTTTGGCAGGAGTTCGGAAAATACTTATTGATATAAAATTTTATTGTTTGTATTAAGACAAAGATCTCTGAGATAAAGAATAATACTAAATTGGCAGGAGTCTAGTACACACTTTTCAACAACAATTATGGTGTTTTTGTTTTACGACTGTGATTTATAAAATGGGGTCTAAAGCTTTAAGGGGTATTTTAAAAGATTGTGTAGGGTCGTAAAGTCATTATTGGTAACTTTGATAATAATTGGATTGTAACAGCATTTTCTTCTGTAAATGTCGAAAAGAGATCCAAAGCTTTCTTTCTATCTTGAGATCCTGGGCATAAGGATCGTAAAGTCGGAGATACGATATATTTGGCTTTATGACGAATAAATATTTCATTTTGGATTCGCCATTCATTTTATGGAGTTGTTTTATTCATGGTCAGATTTTTGGAAGATAGGTGTAAGTGCAAAAAAGTTGACCATATTTTTAATTTTGCTACGCGTATGGAGTTTATTCAAATAAATGTATCGTCTCTTCTATAATATGACAACTAAAAATCTATATTGAAGTGTTAAAATTGCTGGTTTTAAGGAGATCCAAACTAAGAAATTGTTGCAGGTAATATAGATGCTGACTTACATATTCTTCTGCAAGTTGAGGAAGGTAATGGAGTCTCCATATCCAGTAAATGCGTCCTCGCTTATGTAGGTGATGTTATTGGAGCGCAGATCGAGGTGGCGCAGCCGGTGCAGCGGCCGAAGCGCTTCCGAGGGGATCTCGTGCAGACGGTTGTCGCCCAAGCGAAGGTATTGCAGATTTTCTAAAACAAATTTGCATGTTTCATATTTGTTTGGGAAAATATATTAATGAGGAAGAATGGGATCTTTTTTGTAGGTACATTTTATAGGAATGCAAGTGCTTTTATTAACCAAACAAAATACAAGCTGACATTACAATAACAGATGGATTACATTACCACGGTGATTATGACATTATGACGGTGGTTCGATAGATAGTTGAAGGTCTAGAGACATTCCAAATACTCAAACCCACTACCAGTTAGCTGCCTACCCAGCATGCTGGCGGCATTATCACGTTGTATTGTCATTTAGCGTGATAATACCGCCGTGCGTTGAGTCGGAAATACGCCAGCATTTTGGTCGGGTGTCGCATTATTCAGACGCTCTGAAAGACTTTTATATGGATGATTTGAATTTGTTGGATTTTTTACTGTTATTTCATGACAATGACAAACAATAAGTAATCTTATTAGCAGAGCACCAGAACACCATACAAACATTACAAGCACTCATGCGGCTAACGGGGATTGACAAATTTCACTGTTCACCGTGTGAGTTCGTAAGGGCTACACTTTTTTTTTTTTTTTGTTATTTTGATGCTTACTACTTATTCTTATTTTGATGATTTATTTAGTCTATTGTAATAAAACATACAAATAAATGATAGAATATAATGATAGAAATATTGTTTATATAAATAAATAATTAAAAATAAATAATCACAATACATATTCCTTATACGTATTATTTTAAAAGCTGTGAAAGTTTAACAAGTGAAATGAAGCATGAACGAATGCCTTAATTTTCTCTGTTAGTTATGGAAAACAATATTGTGACAAAACCAGTACCGGTAGAGTGCCACTAGAATTTTGCTGTACTAAATCCTTAGGCGTGTTATTTACCATCACATATCAAACAGGTAATATGAGAGCGCAGACGCCTATATCACAGGTTTTTAACCTAGCATAGGCATATGATTACAATAAAAAAGGTACAAAACGCATTGTTCTTTTTTTTCATTAGGAATGTAATAAATTTGAAAGTAGGTAAGTTCATATAGGCTGAGTGAGGAGTGAGTGAGTGAGGCCAGACCTGACGTTAAAGTTTTTTGTATCCTGTGTACAATTAATAATCCTCTGACAAAGCTAGGTGGTTTTTTTTGTTATGATAACTAACCGGACCTACAATTTATCCATGTCATTCGATCCACCGTAGCGTTCAGTTCTAAATAACTGTCATTTGGTCACCCATGTAATCATTCTTTTTTAATGCTTGGTGGCAAAGAAGCATATGGGCTGCCTGATGGTAAACAGTCCCCGTCGCCTATAGATACTTGTAACACCAGAGGCATCACATCTACGTTGCTGACCCTTTAAGCCTTTGCTTAACTTTCGTGACCAGTAATGCCTAGACGAGCGAGTAATTTGGAAGTAATGAATAGGAAGTTAATGTTACCTTATTAACTTCCTATTCTTAAGCATGTATGTTAAATTTACCTTCAAGTCCAGCGAAGGCTTTCTCATCGATCCTTTGTATCTGATTGCCTTCTAGTTCCAGAGAGTTTAGGAACGTCAGATGCGAGAATACCTGAGCTGGTACTTCCCGCAACTGATTATGGGCCAACCCTAGCGAATCTAGGCTACGTAGACCTGTGAATAAAGGCAATGAGTTAGAATATAAATAAGCGTCTTTCAAATGCATTTTCTGTTTTTTTTTTTTAAAGATGCTACGTAAATTTTTGCAACAGAGTACTATATTATACTAGATGTAAATATTTTAAAGATTAAGCTTTGATCAATAAGATAGAAAAATGGAAGAACATAAGGACGAGTGACTCCGTTTCTCTCGTTCTTCTTCTATGGTTTCTCTCAATTTCTCTATATTTCGGTCTCTTTCCGTTTTTCTGTATCTCGGAAAAAAACACTAGAGACATGAGGAAATGGATGGACCCTGATAAATTGTGCCAGGTATTATCCATCATCTACATCATCAGCCAGAAGACGTCCACTGCTGAACATAGGCCTCCCCCTTTAACCTCCACACTGAACGACATCCTGCCATCTTCATCCACTGGATGCCCGCGACTATCACAATGTCGTCGGTCCATCTAGTGGGAGGCCTACCTACGCTGCTACTTTCGGTTCGAGGTCTCCACTCAAGGACTCTGGTTGTTTGGCGAATATCCACGTTTCGGATTCTATCGCGCAAAGAAACTCCGAGCATGCATGTGCATTATTGGAATATAAACCATTTTTCTGTCGACAAATGAAATTTGGCATTTGGGTTGTTAAGGGATTAAATTACAAAAAATACTACACAGTCACCTGCAAAATCTCCTTCTGAAATAGAAGCAATTCGGTTCTCTTGCATTTCAAGTTTCTTCAAATTTTCCAGCAGAGCCAATGCTTTCTGCGGTACCGCTGTCAAGTCATTCCCACCAAGATTTAGCCGCTTCAGTTTTCTTAAGACAAGAAATGAAAGTAATATTAGTACCACATTTTATTTATTTATTTTAGGCTTGTTTTTGACCTCCAACTCGCTTGATATTAAGTGATGAAGCGGTCTACCAAGAAGCACGCTTGCCTAGAAGCTTGCCTTTCCAACACGGGAACTTGGCAACACCTTTTTACTGTATTGGACGTTCATAATTGTACAATAATGTACCCATATTTGAAGAATTAATGAACTGTAACTATTGGGGAACACCCATTCAGGCAGCGCATTCCGAAAACTAACCGTTCGCACAATAAAAATAAATTAAAACGCTTCGTACCGGTTTTCGGAATATCAACCATAAAGCGGTGTCCATTTTTCGTGCTCAGTCTAGCAGTCCGGTAGAAAAATGGGCAGGAGGGAATAATATCATGCAATGCCGATGCACACTCTCCGAAATGTATCCGATAAAAACCGATAGACCAGCAACTTTGCGCCATGCTCAAGATAAAGCTCAAGCGGAACTTAGTCTGAACTAGGAATTCAATTGAAGTTATATGTGGTTTTATCCTGATGATAGCTCAGCAGTTAACATACTAAGACGTACCGCTGCTAAACGTGGGTTCAAATTTCTACAATGAGCTTTTAACTTGTAGTTAATATCGTAAGAAAACAATAATTATTAATGCAAATAAATTATGTTTTGAATCACGGATATTGACCGATAAGAAATCTTATCTATTTCTTAATCAGAACGGCAAAACTTTGAAATGCCTGCCTTCGTCTGTGTTACCGCTGAATTACTGATTCTTGGATTGTTCAAACCTAGGGTTAGTAAGTTATTACTACGCAAATGTGCTTTACCTTCAACATCTTCGCTTTTCATCGGGTGAGAAAGCGATCTAACGTCAGCCTAGTCCAATCGAAAAAACTCATTAATTTGTAAAAATCTAAATAAAAATATTCATCATCATCATCAGCCAGAAGACGTCCACTGCTGAACATAGGCCTCCCCCTTTAACCTCCACACTGAACGACATCCTGCCATCTGCATCTACTGGATGCCCGCGGATCTCACAATGTCGTCGGTCCATCTAGTGGGAGGCCTACCTACGCAGCGTCTTCCAATTCGTGGTCTCCACTCAAGAACCTTTCTTCCCCATCGGTCATCAGTTCTTCGAGCGATTTGGCCTGCCCATTGCCACTTCAACTTACAAATTTTAATAGCAATGTCGGTGACTCTGGTTCTTTGGCGAATATCTCAATAAATGTCTCTGTATCTAAATAAAAATATTATCTTTTAATATTTCACTGAAGTATATCGGGTACTAGCTACAGTCTTACGTTCAAAACCCTAGAGAAAGTGATCAGAATTCATGGTTTTCATTCAACAATTTACAATGTTATTAAAACTTTCAGAGCAAATAAAAAACTCCCACAGTAAAAATAGAGCTGGCAAAATATATAAACGCACAGTTAATCTATGTTTAGGCGTAAGTTTTACATATTGAAATTTCTTTACTATCTAAACTTCATCGCACAAACCAAAGCGAAGGTTCAGCACTTAACAAAGAGTTCAAATCCTAGTAAAACATAGAGCAGAATACACTCAGCAGTGTAATCAAAACCACTGAACACCTAACAGCACTCCCACATAAAGTGTCATTAAGTGTATTTTACCCACGCATTAGAGCTACAATGGGAATATTTACGGCGTTAAGTTTCAGTAGTTTCAGTTTAATGTTCGCATTTTATGAAGGAATAGTTTCATATGACTTTAGTAGTGGTTTATTACTAGAGCTCTAAACTTTTGATTTCGTATACTATGTCTGGTGATTGGCCCAAGTCATGCTTATAAATGTTTTTAAGCCACACGCAGCCACTATGTGCAAATTGTGGTACCATCAGAGCGACTTGTCATGCACTGTTTCCACAGAGCTACCATATTTATTAGGCAAATGTGCTCAATTTTCGATGGTCTATCTTCCATCATCATCTATTTTCCATTTGAAAAGTTTTCGTTCAAACTTACGTTAAAAAAACTAGGGTCTCCCTAGTCCGATGAGGAATGATAGAGTTTTATTTGCATTGTATAATTATGTACCTATGTTGGTATTCTTGATTTTGTCAAACTGCCATGGTGGTAATAGGTACGCTTAGTCATTCTTAGCAAAATGGGTATTTTTAGTCACTCTAAGCAAAACAAGTATGCTTCTTACTTAAAGTCTCTCTAAGTATAATAGGTTTAATATAGTTTCAGGTAGTCCCTCCAAGCTAACTCATTTTGTTTATAAATCATTAGGTACATAATTATACTTGATAACAATTAAATATTCAAACTATTATTTAGGTCCGTATTGTCAGTTCGTTAGCGGTGATTACTGACGGCTGCCGTTAATTATCCACAAGTGAATGAAAAACTTGTTTTCATTTGTCTTGTTAGTGTTTCTAATGTAAAGTACTTAGGTAATAATGTGTTTAAAAGAACACTAAAATAAGATATTTTCATTCAAATTTTCGCATTTTATTGAAGCTGTCTGCGGTCATCCGATAGCAAACGACTAAAGTAACTTTTAAACCAGAATTTCAGCTGTAAAACTCACCACATTCACTCAATTGTCCTACAAACTATCAATAGCACAAAACCAACAATTTCTGCCACAACCCACTAAAAGACATTTCCAGTCGCAAATGACGTTCCACTTACTTGTCGAGCCCCTTGAAAGCCTCGCCGTCGACGACAGATATCCTGTTCTCGTAGAGCGTCAGTATCTCCAGTGTGTCAAGCCCCATGAATGCGCGGTTGTGAACCGCAGTCACCTGTAACACGCGGCTTTCAGTGCTACGGATCTCAATGACAAAGCGATAGTGAAAGTCAAGTCGGGATAAAAATGAGATGGTTTTTGTCACTGAATTGAGTTTTTTTTGTTTAGCTTTTCTGTGGTTTTTGTTCAGTCAATAAAGGTAAAAATGGCTTGTAATCGACAACACATTTTTACCGACAGGCAACAGAAGCATTTATTGACGAACGTGAATATGAATAATAAATGCTCGGTTGCCGCCAAGGCTTGCATAGCAATTTTCTAAAACGTTGCATGGATATTCACGTTATAATAATTATACATAAATATTTTTGTTTTTACATATCATTAAAATTCTTAACAGCTAAACTACGATTAAAAAAACTCGGAATGGCCATGATTTGCACTATTGCCCGTTGTAGATGATGTGAAGTACTTGCGCGAGCACCGCGCACCGAGCACAACACTTTCTGCTTAGTGTCAATGGAAGATGTATTCACGCTCTAAGCCAAAAGTGCACTAGTGCAAGCACTGCAAGCACCACTCGCGCGAGTTTACTGCGCATTGTCTGCAACGGGCTTAAGGAAACTAACAGAAGGGGCCTTACGGCTAACTCTTAATGCGAGCTCAAATTAGCGCTAAAACAGCGCAGTTCGGGAACTCACGTGAACTTGAACCTTAACGCCGAGATACGGTTTGCGGCCGCGCAACTTTTCCCATCACCTAAACAGAATCGTTTAAAACAGATAGTCGTAAGGCCCAAAGACAACAAGCCATAGAGACTTGAAAAATGACAATATGTTTTTGTCTGTAAATTCTAACATAACGGCTAACTAAACAAAATTGTAGGGGACAAAACTTGGGCACCAATTACTTTTGTTAAGGTTTGAGTACTATTTTCGTTGAAGACACATAATATACCACATTTGAGAAAAATATACTTTATTGTAATAAGTATTACAACGGTCTAAAATAATATAATTGGCTCCGCCGTTTTACCTTATTGTGGTTCATGTTGAGAATCAGCAGATGATTGAGGTGGGTAAACGAGGAAGTCGGGATGGTCGCCAAGCTATTCTGCGACACGTCCAGCTGCGTCAGTTTATTTCCTGCGGACGTCGAGTATTTTGTTACAAAAACGTCACTTCACGTTTTACCTTGACACTGGCCGCCAAGGACGTAAAAAAAGGAAATAACGCTAATTCTGTATTAAAAAAAAAACTAAATAAACTAGGAGTGCGTCCCTAACCACGTTTATTATCATCATCAGCCAGAAGACGTCCACTGCTGAACATAGGCCTCCCACTTTAACCTCCATACTAAACGACATCGTGCCATCTGCATCCACTGCCCGCGACTCTCACAATGTCGTCGTCGTCGTCCATCTAGTGGGAGGCCTACCTACGCCGTGTCTTCCGGTTCGTGGTCTCCACTCAAAGACCTTTCTTCCCCATAGTTTATCGGTTCTTCGAGCGATGTGGCCTGGCCAAACCACGTTAATAGTGATTAAATCCACCGATGGATTATAGCGACAGAATTTTTTAATAAATAGTATTAATAAGAGCTTTATTTCCATCTAAGCCTTAAAAAGTAAGTTTTAGATGTAATTTACAATTAATGTGTTTAAGTTTACAGTGGTTAAGGCTAAGAAAATGCATAAACTTTTAGCTCCGGTCTCCAAACTAGGTAACAAAGCAAATTATATAATTATAGTGGAATAACATTATTTAAAATAAGTAAAGTGTTAAAATAAAACATAAATCTGGTCTTAGCTAAGCATACCTATTCGTGAAAACCGCATTTAAATCCATCCAGTGGTTTAGGAGATGTGAGTTAACTAACAAACTGACAAAAACTACCATAACGTGTTAAGCTGATAATTTTGAGACGCCCTGTGTGATATTTATATGATATCGAGCAATTACAGTCATTTTTATCTTCACTGTTTTTTATACGATTATGGTAGTAGAAAAAGTCGAGTCAAATCCATAAATCGATTTGTTTAGTAGATTAGGGTGAAATAGGGTATGCTAATGAGAACCAACACAAACAAACGTTATCGTGCCACGCCGCTGTGTTGGTTACAAAATACTATACTTAATATAAAAGGGTTGCCCTTTCATAATAACAGAAATTAAAAGACAGGGTTACCAATCGAGCTGAGTGACGAGTCCTCAATAACGGCCAAGCTGCTGTTATGCACTGTGAGGTGACGGATGTCCAGCCCGAGGAATATGTACGATGGCAACTTCGCCAAGTTGTTGTGACGCAGCTTTAGGTAGAAAATGATCATTGGCTTTGACCGGAGCGTGTTCATTGCCTGAAAGAATATGGAATTTAGAAAAATACAACCAGGCAAGTGCGAGTCAGGGTCGCGCACTGAGGATTCCGTACGACCACAAAATACAATAATTATCAATTTAAAATCCCGATTACAAAAGTAGTAAGATATGCAATTTCGATTCGGTGAAGGAAATGATGAGGTCGTCGATCCAAGTGACGAAATTACCAGTTATAACTTGGTGATGAACAGAAATTTGTCACCAACTCACACATGGCCATAATTTATTATTTACAAATACAACAAATACAATTTGTTGTTATAGTTTAGAGAGTGTACTAGTGTATCATGCAAAGTTTGACGCTTGTACGTATTACCGTTTTTACATTAGAGCAATTACAAAAATACGAAAAAAAAGGTTTGTTGTATGTTTTAACTTTTTTATTATTTCTTAGTTATAACGCCATAATTTAAAGGTAGGACGGACGGACAGACAGTTACCTTTGTCATAATTTTTTAACAAATATGGTAGTATATATTATTGTTTTAAAATTATGCCCTATGGTTTATTTAATTTGAAGTAACGTAATTCCGAAAGTTTTCGCGCGAAAAACATGATGTCTCATTGTACAAATAAATACAAATATCTTTTTTTACCTAAAAATGCATTATAAATGTACAGTTTTCTAGTAGTATTGTATTATCATAGAATTATTTCTTAATTCTATGTGTATTATTTTCCTAAACTTGTGTACTTACGAGTGTTAATGTGTAATAACGGTGGATTATTATATAATAATTGTTAGTGAACTTGCTCGAGTGTGGATAAGTGATATAACGGAGTGAAACGTGTATTTTCATGTCGATTCCAAAACTCCACAAGAAGAGCCTCTATAATGATAGTAGTCTCCACTACTTCACTGGGGCAATACTACTTATGACAGTAAAATACAGAAGACGTAGTTGAATGGCCTTAATGGCTTTAGCCTGTACAGCAATGGGCGAAAAACACAAAGAAAACTACGCGTGAAATTATTTTTAAACAAACATAATATACTCACGCTGTTTCCTTTAAATTCAATTCCAAGTGCTCTACAGCACCGTACGTGTACAGAAACGGAACTATGCTATGCTATTGCACAGTCATTATGGAAACCATTTCAAATAGCTGCCGTGCGCTTTCCGAGAAAGAAAGGAAAAATAATAAGGCGGAGGAACATAATGATGGTAGATAATGGTATACTGAAAGTTAAAGGTAAGGCTTTTGCCATTTGTTGAATGAAGTCTTATGAACTTTCCTGTCTTCGTGTCTTTTTGGTCTGTTACTCATGACGCATTGCCCAAACTAATAAGATGTAGTGTAGCATTTTCTCAGCAAAAAATAAGATGTCGAATGATGGCTTTTTAGTGGCATCCATGCCTATTTTTTATAGACTTCAAAAAGGAGGACGGTTTCTGTTCTAATGTATTAAAAAAAATGTATATTCACCGATTTCTCTGTCAACCGTTAACAGATTTCAATACAATAATCCCATTGTCACCAAGTCAGGATCTGATGATGGGATCCCGGGGAAATCGAGGGCAACCCTCAAATTTTATAGGCACTTATTACGTTTTTCATATATTTATGAAGTTGGTTTTAATGTGATGTATTTATTATTATTATAGCGACTAGCAACCTGCACTAAAAAAACCTTATTAAAAGTCTAACTGGCGATCACTATTAGAACACAATCACAGACTTTTAATATGTGAACACAATAAAGAAATAAAGACACGAATACTGCAAAATCTGTAATGTTAAACAACATAAAAACATTCATCCTTTCTAGTAGTATATATATATATATTTTTATTGTCTCGCAGAAAGTGGGAAAAGTAGAGTATTCTCCTCGAGGCAAAGGGTCTTCGTCTTGGGCGTGCTTAAATCCTGAGCGTAAAGAAGGATTCTATTCCTAACTAACAGCGAATGAACGAATTTAATGTTAACCCTCGAATTCTTCATTACAAACGTGATTCAATATGACGCCCGTGACTTAAGACTCTGCTTTATCTCCTTGGTGAATAATTTACTATTATTGTATCTATTGTTGATTACTTTTAAAGTACTGATTGTTTAATTGTTCATATTGACTTTTAAATAAAATTGCAAGCCTCTCAGTTTTGACCTCGGTTCATAAGACTAAAATATTACCCGCATTTTTCTTTTCATAACAGTAAAATATAGCCCCAAACCTTTTCAGGCACGTAGGTATCATCTAACATTGTGTCAAATAAACATAATTTTCTTGGATTCAGCCCCCGTTAGCTGTTTCAGCTATTCAGACCAAGAGATTTAAGATAATGTTTGTACAAAAGGTGTTAAACTGAAAACATAATTTAATGTTGTAAAGCTTTCTTGGCCTTTCACGCTATTTCACAGTTAAAATTTATATTCAGAATGAATTTGTGCTCTAGTTCTTAACATAAATACTTAGGTAAGTACTTACAAAATACTACTTACTTACATAATATTCACATAACTTTATGCTCATCTAAACAAAAGCTTAAAGTAGTATTGTATATTCAAGTACCTATACAGGGTTATTGATAATTGGCTATAAAATCCTCTTGCATGCAGCTTCACTACAGCAAATTTAACAATATATATCACATTTCGGAGACTGTGCATCGACTCATGATCTAATTCCCTTCTGCCCTTTTTCAATCAGACTACCAGAGTGAGCCTTCGACCAAAATAAAATGAATGGACGGGCCCTAACCATTGAACTTGATCAGTAAAAACGAGTCAAAATCGTCGGACATATACTTCAACACCTAATTATAAAAATGTACAGTATATTTGTTACAAAAAATAGATATCGGTTTTATTTGTGTATTTACACTTCGGTAAAGCATACGAATTCATAATTTTGTCAGATGTTTCGTTATCGCGTAACAATAGACTCGTGTTTCACTTCCTACGGCTAGAGACCGACTGAAACGAAATGAGAGCTGGCGCTCATTTTGTAATCTTCAAAAATGCGCTTCTACTGGGCCCGTCCATTCATTTTATTTTGGTCGAAGGAGTGAGCACGAAAAACGGAACCCGCTTTATGGTTGGTATTCTGTAAAACCGTACGAAGCGCTTTGATTCCACATTTATTGTGCAAACTCCTAGTCTGTAAAATGTGCTGCTTATAATATGGGTGTTCTCCGAAACTTACAATCTGGGTGTCTTCAAATCACGAATGAATCGGTTTCTTCTAGGCAAGCGTGCTCCATCGTATACCACATCATCGCTCAAAATCAGGCGAGTTGGGAGTCAAAAGCAAGCCTATTACTAAATTTAAAAATACTAATAATAATGTCTGTTACTTTTCTTTCGAAGAAAAAAAAAACAAATTAGGACTCCAAATGGGAAAAAAAAAATACCCGTTTTGAACGTAATGGTCCAAGCAAAGCTAAGGAGCTAACTCTTGCACCTACAATATACTTACTATAAGTAAATATTTTTTCATACAAACTTTATTTTTTTGGTAAATGTATGCGAGTTTTAAAAGTCACAGAAGAAAAGCCTTTTAGGTATGACGTAATAAAGCTGTATGCGAGAAGCTGTTAGCTAATGGACAATAACCCTTTATAAGTAGGGATGACAAAGAATACTATTGCTAAGAGACCGACGAGTAGTAAAGTAGGTAAGTCAATTTGAAGAAGAAGAAGAGAAATGCAGATTTTTTTGTTAGTGATTGGAGTCAGTATTACACCTAACAGGTTACACGTAACGTGGTTCTTTGCTTAAAGGAAAAAAGTTTTCCTCAAATAGACCTACGTCTGAACACTGTCTATGTCGCGTAAAAAAATTACTCATTCTTTCATCATCATCAAGAGTAATCTTCATATTAAAGTTTGGAGGTAAGTATAGGCATAACCTTACGATTCCATGCTGCGTTCTTCACATGCTGGTAACTCACTCTTTATGCTCACCTTCTGTATGTGCTGTTGCTCAGTAAACTCGCAGAGGATATCGAGGCCGTTCTTCTTGACGGTACAACTGCAGGGTGTGATGGTGTTGGCGGCGGGACACTGCTGCGCGCCTTGCGGGTACGCCGGCCGCGCCAGCAGCACCACGCAGCATAGCAACAGCCAGCGCGGCAGCATGGTCGAGACCCTGGTACCCACACAAAATATACAAAAAATACAAACTATTAGAGCCAGGCCTCCACCTGGTGACTGCGACGATGTGTCTAAAGACCGCGCTGTTATAGCAAAATACGCTCTATTTATTTGGCAACTACGTTTTAAATTAAAGTGGAAAGAAAAAAGAGAGATGCTTGGTCAACGCGCGGCAGACGCGTGATTACGTGATTTTGATGAATTCAAATGTCGTTTTCCAAGGAAATATATTTCACATTAAAATTTATGAATAACGCGCGTGAGAATGGCGGCAGGGCGATGGTCGCACGAAATTTTTCTCAGTGTCTAACTGCAGCCTTAAACTAGTTGAAAATAATAACTTGCTAAAAGTAAGGCGTAAACTGACACCAAAGCAAAAAAACCGGCCAAGTGCGAGTCGGGCTCGCATACTGAGCATTGCGTACCACCACATAAATTTTAACTGCCCAAACTACTAAAATGCCCAAAACCTATCCAAGTTTGACGCTTGTACGTACGTCCCGTTTTTAATCAAGAAAAAAATATGTTTTAAAAAAAATGTATGTTTTTCCCCCTTTTGTTTTTACTTTTGGACTTTATTATTATTTCATAGTTAATCCGCCGTAACATTACATATTCTGTGGATTTTTTACTGGCTATCTATTACGGTTTGAAAGATACAACCGTTAAAAGGTAGAGCGGACAGACAGACAAACAGAGTAGGCTTAGTAATAGGGTCCTGTTTACACCATTTGGGTACGAAAAACTAAAAACAATAAATAACCGTTTAAATAAACAATTTTTTAAATAAAATAAATACATATTCAACCGATTTTCTATTACCATAGACGGAACTACTATTATGTAAGTAATATTTCCAACGCCTGAAACTAAAAACAACACATAAAATAAAAAGGAAAAGACAATTTCGAACAAGAATAACAACAACACAAAATCACCTATTCTTAAACACCTAACTCTACCGGTTCGTAAACCACGTACCTGCCTAGGGCAAAAATAATGTTTCCCCACATTTGGATTGAAGAATGTCGGCGAAATACGAGGGTATTGACTTGAATATTCTATTGGAAGTATACACGGAAAGAATACTAATTCGGCAACTCCCAGGGTGATGATAGGCATTTCTTAAATGCCTCCCTTGCTGCCAGTTGCGCTTGTTTCAATTATCTTCCTTACTTTTTAACCACCCTTATACTATTGATAATGGTCACTAAAGTTATATGATTATTTACGGGATATTTACCGTGGTGAGGTTGTGGAAGGAGCTCCTGATATTTCGGCGCAGTTACAAATATGTAAATATAAAATATGCGCCGGTAAATATCCCGTAAATAATCATATAACTTTAGTGAACAACCGTGATAGTTTAAAACAGTGTTTGATAATGTCAATTGAGTATGCACCTAATTATTTTAATTTAAATAAATAATTGTAATCATCTCTAAATAGTAAGTCGCTTCCGCGTCAGTCTGTCTGTATATCCGCTAACTCCTCCTAAGCCAAGCAACGGATTTTGATGCGGTTTTCACCATCAATTAGATAATATTTCACGGTTAGTTTATTTATATAATAAAACTTACACCCGGGCGAAGCCGGGTCGGGTCGCTAGGTTGGCTATATAACATTTTGGGGCTTACTGCTGTACGTCTGGACGTAGAGTTCTGGAATGTTACTTCGTAGTGGCTTCTGTTTATTTGACACCAGCAACATTTAGCAAAATAATAGCTCGAGGCTTAAATATTTATACGTGTAGCATATAATAACTTACAGCTAATTTCGGGATTTAAAAACAAATAGCGCCCAGTGGTCTAGTTCGCGAAGTCATAATTCAAAAAACTTGACATCTTCATTTTAATAACCACCATCATGGCGTGACTATTTTCCATAAAACATTAAAATAATAGTGCTAATAAATAGGCCATACAATTAATAATTGTCAACGTCTATAATATATATACCTACTTACAATTAAACTGTAACAGGTTCAATTCTGTACATTGAAGATATTTTTTGGGCGGCCCTCCATTATCGACACTGAAGCCAAAACTGTAATTTTTTCCATTGTTGTCTTTCTGTCTGTATTTTGGCAGCGCATCACGCCGATACTACTTAACGAATTCAAATGTAACTTAGCATGTTTTTACTTCATACTACTAGGTTAGACACTTGATACTTTTTATCCCGAAATTCAGCACGGTTCCCTTGGGAGATAACTATGTATATGAAATGATTCATTACGAACAACTTTTACATTAGGACTAACCCTAATATCACGAAAAAAATATCTGCTGTTCCTTTCACTTTGTCGAGTGGCAATGACCGTTTTCTATTAATTAATTCATGATTGATACAACTTTTTAATTATTATATCTATGGAACAACTGATATTTTTTTCGCGATTTCAGATTTGGTCCGATAGTAAAAGTTGTTCATAATTATGAGTACAGTGACCTCCTTTCGACTTAATGCAGTCTATATGCGTAACCCTGTATTACATAGATACATAATACTTACGTGTGTGTCAGTGTGCGTGTGAGGTCGAACTTATGGTACTGGGCGAGGGTGCGCCGATGTCATGTGGCACTAGGTCATGATCACGGGAGTGCTCCGCGATCCGCCCTGTCGAAGAAACAAACAACATTAAGGAGGCAACCCAGCGCCAAACTTAAAAAACTGAATACGTTTTTGTTTCATTTTGGTTTTATTGCAAGCATAACGATTTAGTTTTAAGATGGGTTTAAGTTTGCTAATGCAGTTGTATAGAGCAGGGCCTAGTCCTAGAAATGACTTCATTGCGTAATTCGTACGAGATTTTATGTTTTTAAAATAATGTCTGATCGTCTTTTCTTTGACAAATGCATTGTCATTGGAAAAAATGCATTGTCATTGGAACTGAACCAACATCTAAAAATTCAACTCCGTAAGAAAATTGTTTTCAGACGTTGACAGTGGTATTCTAAAGATAATGCTTAAAATTAAAATTGAATGGAATTGAAATTGTCACTGTGATTTTTATCTTTAAAAATGTCGAATATGTACAAAAGAAATAGTTCCAGCTGGGTAGCGGTTTTTTAAGCGAGCCAAACCTAAGGGCGTCTTTATAGGGAAATTTAAAATACAGTGATTCAATTGCCTCCAAGAGCTGAAACTTCGGGCGGGACGGCCAGGGCGGGCGAGCTTGCCCTTAGAACCCGATGTGGGTTGCCAAGTGTTAGACCCCACGGCTGTTTCATAAAAAAGCATTATAATTCAAGGGGTTTTTCCCTTTCAGTTGAATGGGAATGTTGTTTAACGTAGGTCGGGTCGACGGTGCTTTTTATTGAATAAAACACTCGTACTTTCCACCCTTTTCCTTATTTAATAAATTTGGTTTGGTAATAAAATACTTAAAATAGTACATTGTTTATCAAGGTATGAAAGAAATACATTTAACCTGAAATATTTACCATCAATATCATTCAAGATAGGTATTTATCGAAATTTAGATCATGAATACGTAGATACATTTTTTATTTATTTGTTCTTGAAGAAATTTAAAGTTTTCTTATTTGGCACTGAGTAAAGAGGTATACACTCATCAGTTAAACATAGAAAGTGCGTATAAAATAATTTCATCATCATCATCAGCCAGAAGACGTCCACTACTGAACATAGGTCCCTTTAACCTCCACACTAAACGTCATCCTGCTATCTACATCCACTGGATGCCCACGACTCTCACATCACATCGAAAATCAATTAAGTCGAAAATTTATTTAATAAATTAATTTTAATAAACCTCTATTAAAATGTGGCATTTTCATTCATGGTTTTGACGGTAACACGGACTTCCAATTAAAGACGAGAAATGAAAAACGTATTTTTTATTATAACACGACAAGGTTTTATAAGGTAAATGGATTATTTAACTTCTACAATCTGTATTTTTTTTTTCAACATTATATTTTTTCAATTTGGATAAAAGCTCTTTTGTTTAATGTAGCGTGTTAATATCGTAGTAACCTTGGTAGAGTCAGCTGTGACACCCGAAGTTTCGATGGTGTGTTTCAATTTTAATGGCTCACAATATACATTTTTGAAGCCTCCCAGCAGCAAAAGCAGCTTTGAAGCAGCTAATATTTTCATAAAGAATTTGTTCTACATTTATTTTTAGTTTCACAGATTGCAATATTTGACGTACCTACTTGTCTAAGTATTTAAACTCGCCTTGAATTCTTATAAATCACAACAGATAAAATGTTTACACACACACACACACACATATATAAATAATGCCGTAAAATAATACGACAGTAATTGATCGAAAAAATCTGATGCAGTAAAATTCAACGAAATCAATAACATGTGAACACAGATATCTGTGAAAATGGACTTTTAATATAAGTATTATTAATATAAAAAAATACTTTTTATTACAAACTTTTTCGTATTCTTCTCAGCAAAGCCTTTCATTTGATACGCATATCATGATGGTAGATAAGAATATTTTTACGCTATCTTGGGGCGTCCGCTATATTGAAATTATTTTCTAGGACCAAAGTGCTTGGGAAGACAAGGTTACATCGTTTCGTTTAGGAGTTCCTATGGCCACCTTCTGCCTCCATCATCACACCAGCTCGATGGTACCATAAAGTTGCATTGTCAACAAACTTACATAAGTATGCCAAATTTCAGCTCAATTGGTTTGGGATAACTGGTGAAAAATTCAGATGCAAAATTTGTCCCACACATACGAACATACATACTGATAAGGCAAGATAAAAAAAAGCTTTTAATTTCGAATTTGGGACCGTGTAAGTATTACGTAAGCACTATAGGGGGCGTGGGGGGTCTATGCTTTACTTATTTTTGATGATATGGGGGGTGGGGGGTCTATATGGTGATTATGTCAGCAGTAATTATTTACTTTTTTACACATTATGGCACTGCTGCTCATGAATCAATAAAAAAAACAGAATTTGTTTACGTAAGCATGGGAGGAGGGAGTAAGAGATAGCTCTTAATCCCTCCTCCCATGCTTACTTTTGCTGACAAGGGGGGGGGGTTAAATAATTGTAATAAATCTGCTTACGTAATACTTGAACGGCCCCTTAGACATATATTATTATTCCATAAATATAAAAGAAGCTTTCATACAAAAAAAATACAATCATGTATCCAGTTTTCTTTTCCCTGTATAAAAGATTCAGAATACGGCTAAACCAAATTGAAAAGGCTAATTCAAATCTATCGAGGGTACTTAGGTGAAAATTGGTCATGCTAAAGGTAATTCAAGAACATTGCTGATATTGATACACAGTTTTATATTTTGTGTGAGGTGAGGGTATTTCCCTCATGCCTAGGTAAGCACTAAAACGTATCAGCTGAGATTTTCAATAATATTTTTTACTAAGTAGCTCTGAACCCTGTCATTTTGTGATTCTCTAGTTTTCCCGCTTTCGTGCTTTTTTACGCGAAAGTGTGTTTTTGTTGGTTTGATAGTTCGTGTTTCACGCAGCAACAGAACAATGGATCGACGTGATTTTGAACATAGAGATAGAATACTTTTTATCCCGGGAAAATGAACGCTTCTCCACGCGGGCCACCGTCTAAAATAATAAGTACCTACACTGAATTTACTTCAATACGTGACTTGAATTATGTACCTCAGACAGTGCGTATATTTTTAACTATTAATGTAAATTTTATGTGGAAACACCACTTGAATATTTTGCTTGATGTTGGAAACTACACTAACCCTTGTTAAACCAAAAATAATTGGACTAAAGTTCGGGATAATAGCAGTAATTAAAATTAATTGTAGGTAGAGTCTTAATTGAACCGCGTTAATTCTGTCGTTAGTGTGTTTTAAATTATGTTTGTAATTAGAATTTATACATATTTTATGTATTTTAAAATTCAGGACATCACGTTAACTTTAGGGTTAAACACTAAATTTATCTTTCTCACGAAACCCACTTAACTTTTCCTTGGTAACGATTGTTATTTAAGTTATAGTATTTGTGGCAAAGACAATTCCTCAGTGTTTTATTCCACATGTCTACATCCCACCGCGGAAGTACCGCGTTGATCACAAATGACGTTGGAAGACGCGTCCTGGTTTTAAGAAGGGGACAGACAAGACGGAAGTAGACTACCAGATTAGATACGAATGAATGTTTAAATCAATTAGGCAAAGCCATACGCCCAGCTCCATTTTTATTTCGTTGCCGTAATTCCAACATCTCGAACCTTTGTTCTTCGTCGGATTTCAGTCTTACGAACTCGGTCTCGGTCTTGAAGTTTAATGTAGGCATGTATATTTCCATGGCTCTCTGTGCTACTCTGATTTTGTGTACAGCCTCATGTATGAGCGTCCATGTTTCAGCATCATAAGTCATGGTGGTCAGGCACATTCATTGAAGAGGCGAGTTTTCAAACATTGTGGGATATGGACTGACTTGAGGATGTCGTCCAGCTTTTTGAATGCTGCAGGTAGACGGTTATATTGGAACTTTATCGACTGTTTTATCCATAGCGAACTATGGAGAGGGCTATGCTCGGAATTTCTCTACAAGATCGAATCAGAAATGAAGAGATCCGTAGACGAACGAAAGTTACCGACATAGCCACCTGGATCAAGTTGAAGTGGCAGTGGGCAGGGCACATAGCACGCAGAATGCAGATGGCAGGTGAGGCTGAAAGGTTCTCGAATGGAGACCACGGAACGGTAAGCGCAGTGTAGGACGTCCACCCACAAGATTGACAGACGACTTATAAGAGACCGCAGGAAAACGCTGGATGCAGTTCGCTTCCAACCGGCCCTTTTGGAGATCGATGGAGGAGGCTATGTTCAGCAGTGGATATCCTATGGCTGAATGATGATGATGATTGGAACTTTATTAGCTAATTGGAATAGTTTCTTCAGTATAGGTACGTATTACATTACATACATTTTTAACCGAGCCTGTTATTTTTAACAAATGAAACACCGGTCTGGTAGTCAGCCTGTTTCAGCAGCAGAATTTTGATTTGTGCACTATGATACTCACCATATGATTTAGTTTAAAAATATCAAAGTTAATTCTTCAGATTGTTTTATACACGGAAAACAGTCTTTTATAGATTTTCACGTTTGTCTTTAGACATTAATGTTTTCACCAACACTGCAATTTCATCTGCCACCAACCTATTCCCATAAAATTTATAACAACATATCACTGCAACTTTATATAAAAAACAAGTACATTTTACGTAACACTCCCATGAGGAGTATTTTCCGGAACAGAGGAAAAATCAACCATTATATTTTATGGGCAAATGCACTCAGCGCCGCCGGAAATGCGGGCGTTTTCACTGTGTTTTGTGTAGATATATGAAAATATCAAACTGGCTAGTTATATCTTGTGCGCAGATTGTACCGACACTGTCCAGGCCCCCTGATCGCTCTATTATGGTTTGATGGGCCATCTCCGTTTCGACACGCTGTAAAATCATACAGTGATTAAGCTCATTGAATTATCCTTAGTAAAGAAAGACTGTTTAGCTGTAAAGACAACATTGTCAAATAATATTATTATAAATAATAAAATGTTGCTCATGTGTTTCTATTTATACAAATGTAACAAATAAACCAATCTGTAAACATATAAGCGACATATTTTTACTAATTAAGATTAACGAATTATATTTTAACTATTATTATAATTGCGAAAGTGTGTTATTCTGTTTTCTACTTCACGAAGCAACAGACCTTTTGCATAGAGATAGTTGGAGGGCCGGAAAGTGTCATGTAAAAAAGTGGAGGACAAGAAGAATAACTCGCTTTTCATCCCTGTTTTTTTTTTAGGTTTTTGAGGGAATGTCCACGCACGCAGGTTAAAGCGTAGAATGCAGCTAGTAGTCGAATAAAATAGCACAAATAATCGAGTTTTTATACTCGTATAGGTAACTTTTTGGCTTTTAATTTGCAAGTTACTACAGTCAGGAATAATACTTTGTTAAATTATATTTTAGGTTTGCGCGAATACTCACATAAATCGTCTAATCTACCTCTGACCACGGACAGACTACAAAGTATTCGAAACGCCAGGAATTATTTTAATTTAATAACTTGAGAGCACAGATTCTGTCAGTACTAGTACCGTGTTTTTGATTCGAGTCATTTGTGCGATCGTTCGCTAGCAGGTCGCAGACTGTGCCTTGAACGTGAACATATAATATTTATTTAATCCTTACTGAGGGATACAAAAAAATGAGTAGGTAAATATTTTTTATAACATTGAGGTAAGTGTAGTTGGTGTGTGCTGGTATCCTTACTTGAAAGCCTGTCCTCATTCCAGGCTTGGTGTTTTGGCTATCCTCGAGCACACCAGATGCTTAAACAACTGTCGGGAGCTGTGTTGAAACACCTATGCTCAAAGCTCTCAGAATCAATAGAGTATAAATAAAGCTCTCAAAAAATAGAAAAATTAACAGTAAAAAAATAGACTATACAGGGTTACTGGTAAACAGTCAGCATCCTCTTAAGGGCGGCTTCAATAGGTCAAAACAAACAACTTTTGTTCTACGACTTATCAAATTTCGCAGGAAAAAATCTGCTGTTATATTAATTTTGTCGGGAGTGAATGATTTTTTTTAATAGAACGGCAGATATTTTTTTTACTAATTTAGAAAGGCGTAGACCAATTTTGTTTTTCTTTTGATCTACTGAGGCCGCCCTTAAGAGGATGAGAACTGATTACCAGTAGTCCTGTATAACGCAAGAACTGCAATGCAACATCTCCATCTCAAATTTGTCAAATTCTTTACCTCCCAAATATTTAACATTTAGTTACCAAGAGATTAACCTAATAAAATATGAATAAGCACTAACTTTTTCTATTTGAATAGAAATAAATAATAACTCTATTTACTTGAATCATAAGATACGATTTTGGCTACACCATACTCGATACATTTTGTGTGTAACCCAAATCCCAAAATGACTGTTCATCACACTTTGCTCACATAATATTATCTACACACGTGAACCCTACATTTTGAGCATGCAACGTCACACAGTGGATAAAAATAACCCAGAGGGAATACAAACGAATTGGAGTCACATGCGAAAGCCGAATTAACCGGTTTCTGACCTTGATGCCAGTGGATCTGGAAGAATCTCATTTTGGAAGTGTAATGAAAAATCAATAAAGCAATATTTATTACAACAGTTAACATAAAATAATAAGTAATTTTTTTTTTCGACGTCAGAGCTTTTTATGAATTGCTTCCCAAATGCAATAAAAATGCCAATTTACCTTTCAATTTCAGAAAAGTTCACAACCACGGTCTATTATTTACGACACAATCAACTGTACCTAATTTTTTCAACGGGATGTTTCTCGCAAAAGTTAGTAATCGGCACGAGTTGGGAAGTGTTAACTTCGTTACGAGTTTCAGTTATGACATGCACATTACACTCTTGTGACTCTTCATTTAACTGATAAAAGTAAATTTTGTTCAGAACAGTTGATCTGATTCAGAGAAGTACTTCAAAATTGTGAGAAGTTTTTAACGATGCGAAGCCGAGTTCGAAGCAATGTTCAAGTTTAAGGTAAAGTAAGAAGTAGAAAAAGCACTTAGAAGTAGAGAAGCATGTAGCTTAGAAAGTTGACAATTGAATATCGTTTCGAATACCTGAGAGCTAGGTTGGCTTGGGCAGATGCTAGCATGGGAGCGACAATTTATCGCTCCCATCCCGAATAAGAAGAGGATTTTAAGATCTTTTAGAATAATATTCACGAGTCTATCTGTATGGTGTTATGCTATCCTTTCTCTGAGTACCAACTCATTCTTTTGGCTTTCCCACCCAAATAATACGTGTATATTAATGTATTTAATTGAGCCACGTTCACACTTTGATAACCACTGACCACACAAAAACACCAGATTGTTACTATAGATTTTTGCTACAAAAACATCATGCAACCACTATTGGCGTATAGCTAAAATATCATTCCAAACTTATGAAAACAAATGTGTTTATTCATGACCTGAAGCGTAATGCTCCAAAGAGTTATGATACCAAAACAACGGTTGTTTCATGTTTAATTCAATACTGTGGCCATTTTCCCGATGATAACTGAGAATGTTACAACGAATAAATAATACAGCTGAGTAAAACTTTAATAGATGTTGTTGACTTTGTCTAGACTATATAAGTAAACGAATTCAACTTGAGGTTACAATAAAATAGACAATTATCACTGGATATAATAATTAGGTACCATTCTTTATTTTTGTCTTTATAATCTTATGTAATTATCACACTTTTCTAAGCTTGGTATGTATCTATGTAACGGAATCTTTGAACGTGATTTTCACCCCTTTCAAAACAACGGATTGATTTGGAACTTTGCACATCAAGGACCGATGACAATGCAATAATTTAAATAGTTTGTCCCATTATCCATAACTGGATCTTCAGGATTAGCGATTTTAAAGCGTGTTTTTTAGTTTTTAAAACTGCGACAGTTATTTTCTACTCCAGTAGGCCTACCATGGGCCGTGGACAGATTGTCTTGAGAGAGACAAACGTATCCATATTCTAGCTCTGTCGCGTCTACGCGCGGATAAACACGGTGGAAAGACAATTTTTCCACGGTCCGTGCTAAACCTGCTGTTTCTATATCTGTGTAAATGTTTATGTAACCCTTGCTTAGAAATAAAACACTATAGAAAATCAGTCCTCGAACGCCTTAATATTTTCTCAACTCCGAGTTCCATATCTTGAATTCAAAACATTATTATCGGTTTGTCAGTGTAATACTCTGTCAAAGACTGTTTGGGTATCGGTATATTGACATTTTTGGTAACAACATTATTCATTTTAGGCAGTCCGTGAGGTCTCTATCTGAACAGTTATAATTTTTAACATGTATTACTTGATTTGTAATTTTGTTCAGTCATATTTAAGACTAAACTATTTTTTTGTATAGTTTCTCGCACAGTGTGATGTGTTCAATTCATCGAGATACAATACCTATGGAATCACAATCGTGCCAAAAAAATGTCCGAAGCAAAACTCGGCGCACGCTACGTCAACTTTTTGGCTAGGCAAACGCGATCCGACTACAACGCCGCGCGATATCAGTGCTAGGATTCCCTAGCGGACAAGCAACGTTGAAAACTATTCAAGCAACATAACGTCTAAATTGAAGTAAATGTGGCGTTGTGAACTATATAATTATTGATGTCTAGGTATGTACAACGACGTTCGGGCGTTTTTTGACTGCATTTACTTAGAGACCGTGACTCTATACGTATTGTAACTCGATGTTTAAACTGTATGTATTGTAACATTTAGCCTAACTTGTTTGTGTTGATATTTTTAACAACGTATTAGGGTTCACAGTATAGGTGGGTTAAATAAATAAACGGATAAAGAAATAATCATGTTTTTTGTAAAAACATTAATATTGTGTTTATGTTTCTCTTATCACGCTCTCATTCGCAACTCAAATGCAAATGAGCTTACCATGTAACGGAGTCGATCGTAAATATTCTTTTATATTTTACTCCTTTTATAAATGACAAGGGTGTACAAAATGGAAGTTTTCTGTTTGCATATTTCAGTGTATACATGTTTTATCTTGTAGGCCATAAAAAATACGAATTCTATAAAAATTACTTGGCCTTTGATAAATTAATCTGATAATTAAAACTTCTGATATTAAATTCTGAAACAACGGTTTGAAGCCGCAACTAAGGCGTTCCCAATACTTAGAACTGCCACAATTTGAAAAGAATAAAAACCTTAATAGCTTCACTAAATCAGTTAATATTATTGACTGAAAACTAAATAATATGAAAATCTTCAAAATCGAACGGCTCAGTGAAGTAACGTTTCTCATTCAATAAAAAAGGGAATGTCTAAGTGTGCCTAAGGTCATCCCATAACACGTTCACTGCTGCACATAGGCCTCCCCCATAGAACTCCACACCGAATGACAGCCTACGTCTACATCCACTGGATGCCCGCGACTCTCACGACGTCGTCTGCGTCTTCCTTTTCGTGGCCTCCACTCAAGAACTATTTTTCCCAGTCGGTTATCGGTACTACGAGGGATGTGGCCTGCCTATTGCCATTAACAACTTGCAAATTTTAATAGCTATCGTAGACACTGGTTCTTCGGCGAATTCTTTGCACGATAGAATCCGGAACGTATCGACCGACGTTCCGTTCCGTTCGAACTCCGAGCATAGCTTTTTAACCGCTTTATCTGTTTTTTAACATTATCAGTAGATTAGTTATAAATAGAAATAGCTGCCTTTACAAGTTTGATAAAGTGCGTTCCGAGAAATAAGCAAACTTTGTTGCTGAACTAACTCAAGCAAATAACGAGGCCATTTATGCAAAACTATTCATAATGGCAACGCAATTAGCCGCACTTTCCGGCTACTTGCCTCTGAACTAAGGGAATCGTAGTGCGGAAGCTCTGTTCAGCCGCTCGCAACAACCTCCAACTAGACTTTTAACTGGAATTAACAGGCAAAATTAACTCGCCATTGACTCCAGATTAGCTTTCCAGTGTTTTAAACAAGTAGCAAGCACTGTGTGATTTTAAAATATCCTAATTTTACCTAAACAGGTTGATGTTTAGGTAAACAGACCCCTGACGCAAATACAGGCGGAAATAAGTTTAACGTCTGTATTTACGTATGTGTAGTATCGTAGCTCCTAAACGGCTGAATCGATTTTGATTTAGTTTATTTTTCTTAGAAAGGTGGCTTGATCTAGGTGTTCTTAGCTATGATTCAAGAAAATCTGTTCAGCTGTTTGTAAATTATCAGGTCCTTTATCAGGGGTTTAAGGAAATTCAACTTAAACTTGTAAAGTACAAGTTACAGTAACTTTCGTAGCAAGCTCGTAGCGCGCTACATAAATAGTAACAAATTTAAATTGAGTAATTTAATTTGTTTTTTGGTGTTTGGTTTGATTTATGGTATGGTTTTTTGGTTTCTATCTTCGACCAAAATAAAATGAATGGACGGGCCCAGTAGAAGCGCATTTTTGAAGATTACAAAATGACTGCCAGCGCTCACTTCGTTTCAGTAGGTCTCTAGCCGTAGGAAGTGAAACACGAGTTTATTGTTACGCGATACCGAAACATCTGACAAAATTATGAATTCGTATGCTTTACCGTAGTGTAAATACACAAATAAAACCGATATCTATTTTTTGTAACAAATATACTGTACATTTTTATAATTAGGTGTTGAAGTATATGTCCGACGGTTTTGACTCGTTTTTACTGATCAAGTTCAATGGTTAGGGCCCGTCCATTCATTTTATTTTGGTGGAAGGTTTCTATCGTTTATTTTTCGTACTTACAACCCTACCTTACAAGAAATAGAATAGTACCAACTACACAAGAAATAGTAACAAGCCCTTCAACGGTAAGCTCTGTTATGCGCAATTTATGCAGTTTATTCTGCTCTGTGATTCTATAGAGCAACGAAGAAAATAGAGCAAATTTATGCAGCTTGCTTGTTACATAATTTTAGCTCTAACAATTGTCTTTTATCTGACTGAGGTTGAATCTTTTGTTTTTTTTTTTTAATAATTTTAAATATGACAAAAGAAGAAGATATAATTTCAATCTGTTATATGTATGTCTAATTGTCTGGTAGAGAATCATTAAGTAATTTCATTAAAAGATCATATAAAAAAACTGTTTCTTAGACAAATCTCTAGTGGAAAAAAAATCCGCTTGAATTGACATTTGAGTGAAAAGTCACTGTCAAGTTCAATAAAAAATTTAGGTTTTAAAGATGAATATTCGTTGAACAATTCCAGATTCAATCACTAATCCTACTTACTAAACACAACAGTGACTATATTCCTACTATTTTATTATATAGAAACATAGAAACTCCGCCTTTTTTGAAGTCGGTTCTAATAGCCTGAAAGAATCCAACTATCTGTTTATTTGTACGTACATTTTTTAAAGAATTTTCTTTCAACTCCTAACCGTTGAGGAGTTGTACCCTTCATCATCAGCTCATGCTAATGAGATGATGATTATCAGACGCATATAACATACTTGTTTTAAAAGAATGTTATTTCAACTCGTAACCGTTGCGGAGTTGTACCCTTCATCATCAGTTCATCTATATGAGATGATGATTATCAGACGCAAATACTTGGAAAGCTTTAGAAAATATATGAAAAACGTAATAAGTGCCTATAAAATTTGAGGGCTGCCCTCGATTTCCCTGGGATCATCCCTGACTTGCGTGACAATAGGACTAAATTGAAAGTAAGCCCTACTGAACAATTTTTTTTTTAATCGGTCAACAGTTGGCGTACATACTCGTATCGGTGAACATACATAAAAAAATACAGTGGAACATCGGTAAAAAATGGGTATACACCATCATTTTACTATCCACTGCTGGACATAGTCATCCCCTAATGCACGCCACTGATCTCGGTCAGCAGTTCTCTGCATCCAGTTTTTACCTGCCGATTTATTCCACGTGGCCGCAGGGTGTGTCCTACACTACATTTGCCTAGAACTCGTCTACCCCATCGGTTAACGCTATAGCTACAATCTACGCATATGTAAGTATGCTCTACGTAGCTATGTACTAGCGCCTATGTGCTGAGTGACGTCATAACTTTGCGCTTCACTGCGTCCATCTGCGCGCAACGACCCCACAGGGTGGCGTATATGACACTCATAAAAACTCTGACGCCTTTCACACATTAATTTTTGAGAGACTACCTTGTTATGAGAGTAATAAACGAGAATATGATGAAAATTTGACGTTTTTATTACAATTTAGCTGACAATGCAGAAAAGAAGTGACACCTTTGGAAGCAAGCATAAGGTCAAATTTTAATCATTTACATACGGAAACAAATCGTCTTTTGTATGTATTTTTGAGTTTGTATTATTTTTTTATTTGTTCGATGATAGCTTCATCATCATCATCACCCAGAAGACGTCCACTGCTGAACATAGGCCTCCCCCTTTAACCTCCACACTGTACGACAGTCTGCCATCTGCATCCATTGGATGCCCGCGACTCTTAGAATGTCGTCGGTCCATCTAGTGGGATCTACCTACTCTGCGTCTTCCGGTTCGTGGTCTCCACTCAAGAACCTTTCTCCCGCATCAGTAGCGACGATAACCTGCGCACCGTTAATCCCATCATCATGAAACTTAATAGGCAACTAATTCATTCTTATATCATTTTTTTTATATAAGCAAAATCAGTCCAGGGATTGCGAAGATATAAGAGTCGCTGGGTCACGATTAGGTATATGCAAATCACTATAATTATTGTTTAGGATTAGCCATTGAAGATTTCCACTACTCAGCTCCTGGCTCTAGATCAGTTAGATGGTACTAAATTATTATGTTGTCATTCGAATTACTTATACTAGTTGTATTACCTAGGCTACCGGACTGACTATTTATTATTATCTTATAAAAAAGCTAACCATAAATAGAACCCATAACCAAAAACAAAATTAAAATATTATGTTCAAAATTAAGGAAGATATAAGCATTTTAATGTCTTGCTAGACATACTTACATGCTTACCAATGACGTCACTTTTTGTCGTACAAACTCCATACTGACACTCACGTCGCGGGAAAAGGACAGAGCATCCCTTTTTAATCCGAACAAAAACTTTGAACTGTTATATTATCTCAGAACTTTACCAGCTGATTTAAATATGTTTTTCAGTAGTTGTATAACACTTAATTATATTTTTAACTGAGCCTATTTTTAGCAAATTAAACAACTGTCCGGCCTATTGAAATATCAAAGCCATTTTAAATTAAATTATGTACCCGTAACTCTCGTCGAGAGTGTTTCTGCCTACCTCAAACCACAATCACAAAAAACGAACCACTGCAAGCCACAAAACAGGTGAAAATAAACATTTTGACCGACTTCGTCCAATATTTAAAAAACAGACGTTCGTCAATTATTTCGGACATGAGGCAAAACTTTATTTAACGATACTTTATTTACGGCAAGGTTATTTAATTTCATGGGAATACTCAACTTTTAATTAGAGCTTCGTTATAGCCTGAAACTTCTCGGCAAAAGATGCGTTAAATATTCAGTTGGTATACCTACTTAAGCGGTGAGAATCCTTCCTACAATCTAGTTCTGTTGGTGTACTAGATAGAGGTTGATTCTAAAATTTTGTCGGTGTATTAGGTAGTAGTTCTTTCTAAAATGTAGTTGATGTACTATATAGTAGTTATTTCTAAAATATTATGTTGTGTACTAGGTAGTAAGTTCTTTCCAAAATATTGGTGTTCTAGGTAGTAGTTAGTAATTAAAAGTGTTCAAAATCAATGTGTTATAATTGCGAACCCCTAAGAAATCATTAGGTAGTAGTTGTTTCTAAAGTGTAGATGGTGTACTAGGTAGTAGTTTTTTTTTTCAAAAATGTATGTGTTATACTGGAAGTAGTTCTTTCAAAAATTTTGATGCTCTACAAGATTGTAGTTCTTCTTAAAATCCAATTAGAGTAATGGTAGCAGTTCTTTCTAAAATTTAGATGTTGTACTAAGTAGTCGTTATTTTTAAGTCGTTTGTTGCTGTACTAGGTAGTTTTCTAAAGTCTAATTGGTTTACTGGTGTAATACTGATCTTAATAACTATAGAAATTAGACGGTTCTAAAGAATTACGACGGACGGACCGACGGACAGACGGACAGACAGACTGACGGATGGACGGATAGTATGAACTTATACGGGTTTCTTCTAGTATACGAACTGTAATAAAAAGTAGGTACAAAAGCTTTAAACATATCTGTTAGGTAGACATTTCGTATTGAATTCTAAAAGCACAGGCCTGAGGCGCGGTTAGTAGTTTTATGTACACTTCGAACTTTCATCCCATGACCTTTTCCTGACCCGAGAATCCATGCAACAAATATAAACTTCGAGACGAAGGTCGATCGCAGTCCGCCCTTGAGATCCATAAACATGACCGGCGAAAAAACCGAACCTTTATTGACTCTTGCAAACTTGTGATACAATACAAATATTCTACGCTAGTTTTCTTTTCAATACAGTGCATAAATTATAGGTATAACCTACCAGGTACTTAGGTATTCACATTATAATTTAACACGATAATTTTCCACTTTATGATACGTCTTTCTTTATGTGGGCTTTATTCTTATTCAGGTTTTGCACAGTTTTTGTATTATATCTAGATTGTTTGGAATTTAAAAATAAATAAACTTTTTTTTGTTATTGTGTTCTGTTGCTTATACTTACTGTAATTAATTATTATTCTGAGACATGACTTTGTTTATTTTTGGATCTATATCTCTTTTAAAATGTTAGTCGTTGATCCCACCAATTAACAACAACATTCAAAATTGCATCAAACGCAAATCGGATTCAAACTATCCAATGGACAAAAGGCAAAATGTGTTATCATTCAGAATGCACACTGGCAGCAAATATATGCGTCCATTACTCTATTTTAATAGTTCTGTACTGAAGTTCCAGAGCTTTTTGGACTATTATGAATTTTTGTGTAAGGTCCATGAAATTTAGGCACATGTCGATTAGTTTAACTTTTAACCTTCGCGATTTGAACATACGTTATAAATGCTATGGAAACTGACATGGTTTTCACACATTTTATTTATATTACACGGGAATTACTCACGTAAGATTAGGCCAAAAACCCAGTTTTCGTTGCTTTTTTTGTCAAAAAATGTGCGAGGGCTCTTAAAGGCTGCAGAGTTTGTGGTTATACCACTCAATTACTCTCAATACTCATATACTAGTATGTATCGTGCGTGAATGAAAAGAGCGTGTACGTTTTCAGTGGAGGGTGAATATTTTAGTAGTTATAAGGGCGATAAACCGCTGTTGATAGCTTTTGATACGCGTGAAAATGGACTTGTATAACTTCCATTATTTTGCCATTTAGATATATATTTTATCAACCACAACAAGTATCCGTCAAAAATAATACCTCTTTTTCTACAGTAAAAGGGCTTGAGTTTTTTAATGAGAGCCGAAGTTTTCAGTGAGTAATAAAACTGTAGCACGGCAAGTCCGAATCCTTGACATTTAATACGCTACCGGGCTAGTTTTTAATGTCTTAAAATAATGTCACCATAAATAGACCCAATTATCAACAGTAAAATTAAAATGTGTTCAAAATTAAGAATTAAGTAGGTAAGCCGTAAGCATATTAATGTCCAGCTAGACAAAGAGCGCACTTATAAGTGCACCATACAAACCCCATACTGACACTAGCTTTGCCGGATAGGGACAGAGAATGCCTTCCGAATCCGACCAAAAAACTTTAAACGCTTATTATATATATATCCGAAATTTATTTAAATAATTTCTTTAGTATATAGGTACGCATAACATTTATATACAAATCAAACACATCCACGCATAGTAGGTATACATTTTTTCTAAGTTTTGCGTGTTACATAATTTGCTACCGACGGTTTTTTTTTATCAAAAACAAATTTTAAGTGCCAAGCAAGGAAAAATTGCCAATATGTTGGCAGTATTGTCCTTTAGCGTGGCAACACTTGCAGCATTCTGGTCTGGATCTTTTAGTCATCTGTGCCAGCATTTTGACTAAATTGACATAAAATAAGCAGAACAACAGCAAAAAGTAGCACCCTTTCAAACTTATGAATGTTTCTGAGCATTTATAAGGAGAAACGCTGACGATGCCAGTAAGTAAAAACTCTGTAAGTAAATTAAGAAGAATGTCGATCCTGGCGATTCGATCGATAAAAAGGGCTAAAAAACATCACATGATTAATGGACGGCCCCTTATTTCCCAGAATAAGTAAATAACCTAACTAAATAGCAAATATCCAAAATGGCCCAGTTTTATTTAAATGAGGCCGAATATTGCAGTAGGTATAATATGTCTGGGACAGGTCTGGGGTATAAATAATTATTATATTTGAGTATTTTTTTAATCAATTTCTGAACTATGACTACAATTATATGCCTTAAACTAACACTAAATAAACAGTTAGACTGTCCATAGACCGTTGAAGGTGTAAAGACAATCCAAATGCTCAAGCCCATTATCAGTTGGCAGCGTACCCAGCATGCTGGCGGTATTACCACGTTGAATGGCAATGCTTATACGTTGAGCCAGATACACGCCAGCCTTTTGGTTACGCGTCGCGTTAACCAGACGCTCTGAAAGATTTTGAGTATTTTGGTATCCATTCTTTGTATTCCGTAATTAAATAGTTAGATAGTAAAAAAAACGGATTGAATTTGAGCACCTTCCTCCTTTTTTGAAGTCAGTTAATAAATAATATAAATGCGTACTAACTTAACTACATAATTAAACAACTACAGTAATCTGATCTCCACATTGCTACATTTATATACAGCGGATGATGCGCTTTTTATTTAAAATAATACAGAAAAGTATGATAAAAACTCACCCGGAATATATAATATACTAGCTGACCCGACAGACGTTGTCCTGTCTTAGCTATATGCATATTCAAATATATCCTAACTATAATTATAAATCTATCTATATAAATATAAAAATGAATTCCCTATTCCGTGCTATTTACCTTGGTCACGCTACGTTAAGTTATCTGAAATTTTCCAATTTTCTGCGCAAATTTCTGATTTTTTCTTTCCGTAAGAACCTTCTAAAAAGTATTAGAACATTAAAAAGAAAAGATGAATGATAAAGCTGCTAGCTGTTTAACTGTGGAATGAGCTACCTACAGAAATCAAAGGGGCATCCTCACAGGATGTATTCAAGCGTCGTGTGAAACTGTACTATATTTCGGAGTAGCTACTGTTTCGTTATTATCTCGCTTTATGTTTATAAGTATGTATGTATTTAATATTTTTATTTATGTATGTGTATTATTATTGTATATATTGTTTCAGTAGGTATTAGTGTATTATTATAATGTATGTCTATGTTTTTATATACCAGTTATTCCATTATTACATCACACCCCGTCCCTTACCTCTTCTGTATGTCCTCTCCATACTAAGGTTGCCTGGAAGAGATCGCTTATAGCGATAAGGCCGCCAATTGTTTCACTAGTTTAAGTTGTTTTTTATGTTACCTACTATGTACGTTTGTAATTTTTGGTGTGAACAATAAAGAGTTTTCTATCTATCTATCTATCTAATGATATCGGTAAAATCGTTCTAAAGTCATGGCGTGACCGGATAAATAGGGATTCATTTTAAATACATACTTAGATAGATTTAATAGTACCATAATTTCAAATGAAATCACTCACTTCACTGAGTCACCACGAAATCTCGAAAACTTTACAGGTAGATTTATTATGGATTTATTATTCAAAAAGGATCTTGTGACAAGGACCAATTAGGAGGGTCAAAAGGGGTTTGAAAGTTTAGGTGAATAGTTACGCGTACGAAGACGCGGGCAACAACTACTAACAAAATATAATCCAAAACTTTAACTCCCTAACCTACATAACAACACAAGTTACTAAATGCGGTGTACATTATTCAAAATGGTTATACCAGCACTTAGCAAGCGAAACAGTATTATATAATAGTGTTTCGCTTGCTAATGTCAGTAAGGATACTCCAATTTAAGTTAGATGGCAACGTAACTCAAGATGAATTTTATAGTTTAGGGCTAAGATATTTTTACCTTTAGATAAGTTGTGCCCGCCGCCATATTGACTAGACGAATGCAAGGTACATCACCCTACTCGTTACAGCCGTCTCTCAGTCACGCACTCCGAGTGTCCAGCAACACATCGCAGCTAATTAGGTGTTTTAGCTAAAATAATTGTAATAAAAAGCCTTCCGGTGTCTTTATAAACTGCACAAACTACAAACCCACTGTGACAGACAAAAAAAATATATCCACCCGGAATTTAGAAGTTTAATATATCAAAACCGAGTGTGGAAATGCACTGTGCTTGTCACCTAGAGCTATTAGATGTTAGTAGTTATTTCACTGGAAACATTGCCCTTCAACCTGGAACACAGTAATGATTGCACACTACTGCTTGATGGTTGAATAACTGGCAAAGGTGAGGTACTCACCCAGGCAGACTATCCAAAAGAGCCCTGTCACTACCAAAAATCAAATCATTTATTAACATTTCATGTTGTCAGATTTGAAGTCTAGAGCATAAATCTTAGAATGGAAATCACACAAAAAACAAACAACATCCATACAAAATACAAGCTAACAGTCCAAAACAATCGGACTGTCCATAGACCATTAAAGGTTTTTTATTTTTTTTATTGTAAAATAGGCTTGCGCTTGGCCTCCAACTCGCCTGATGTTAAGCGATGATGCGGCCTACGAGAATAAAACAATAAATAAAAATATATTTAATAAAAATATGTTTAAACATAATCTAAATGTTCAAGAGCACTATGAGTTGGCAGCATACCCGGCATGTGAGTGGCATTACCACACAGAATTGGAATGCTTATGCGTTGAGCCAGAATCACACCAGCATATTGGTCACGCGTTGCATTAACTAGGCGCTAGCTCCGATAGACTTACGAGTAGGAAAGTTATCTAACCTCCCTGTCCCCAAGGGTCCCTCCCAAATCTTGACCTCAAACGGCTCAAATATGTAACCACTGCCGAGGTTAGCAAATCGATTAACTAAATTAATTAATTAATTAACATTGTAACAGTTAACATTGTTTACTTCCATACTTGTACCCCGCAACAATACTCGTCGTATATATTACTCGTAACCGCACAGCTCATCTCATGGAGTACAGTACGAAACTACTTCGAAACCTTCCAGGTTCATTTAGAAGTTTCACTTGTAGGATTACCTACTCTGCCTACAGACAAGACCTGTACGTTAAAACTTACAGCTTCTAGGTGGGGAGGATTTTATTGTCACTTTCCAAGAACCCTTTCTATAAATTGCTATACGTTCTTTGTTGTTGAGTGACAACAAAGGCCCAAATTTATGACTGAAATAACAGAAGACAGTGTAATCTTGGTAATAAGTAAATTAAAAACACAATTCTATAGCGTTAAGCTGATTTTTGCCGTTTTTATCACACCTTTTCACAGTGTTTTGCACATAGGTGCCTATAAGGTGCCTATTAAAAATAATAAAGCAAAACAATTTGTGAAAACATGAATCAGTTTTACAGAAAACAGCTACTCAGCCTATACGAACTTACTTTCACAAAATAGTAATAATAATTTGAGAAAAACTTAAAAAATGCTTCTATTATGGGACTCGCTGAAACAAACCAAATGAGCTCAAATTCAAGGGACTTACTAGTAGCCATTGAAGAGTTCCACTACCTACTTCTTGGCTACCAATTAGCTGTTCTGATGATGGCATCAGATCAGCTCAATGGTACCAAATTATTGTATAGTCATTCTGATTACATATATACTACTAAATTTTCTAATCGATACGAAAATTAGAAGTAGGTTAAAACCGTCTTCCAAGTTTTGTTTACATTGTTAGTTAGTTAACAAGTAAGTTAGTTAACAAATTAGTAAGTTATTTTAACTTTTGTATGACAATGGTTCCTGAATTACCCAAATTAATTCATACCTGCCGTATAGTCGTTAAGAGCAATGGCATCCATTAAAAAAATTAAAAATATAGACCGAATTGAGAACCTACCTCCTTTTTTGAAATCAGTTAATTAGTGCACTATCCAATTAAAATAATATTTACAGCAAAACTTTTTGACAATCATATTTAAGCTTAGCAGAATGGCTGCCGCATGCCATACGACCCCTTGGAAGGCCCAGAAAACGATGGCGGGACGAGCTTGACTCACACGCAACAGACTGGTACACCATAGCACAGAACAGAGAGGAGTGGAAGAAAGGAAGGGAGGCCTTTGCCCTGCAATGGGATGACCACGGCTGAAATAAAATAAAAATATCAAAGCTTCATTTCTTATACTACATAATGTTTTAGTCTACGTATATAGCTGCAGTTTATCTGCAAGGCTTGGTCTTCTGTAACAGGTGGTCCACATATTATTATGCTTTTAAGGCAAGGTTTTCCCACTTTTAAACAACATTTGTTACTGAAAATAAGACTTAATATTTTGTATTATAGTCGTATTTAGTGGATAAAAACCATGACGCTTATAACACAACAGTCGTGCGTTTCGCTATACTTATTTATGAGTTTTTCTCATATATTTTTTTTAAAGTGTAGCTGTAATGTAAAATGAGCCTTTACAGTTCCTTCCATAATTATGAAATCTGTATATTAAGATACAGCAGGCATCATTTAGTAAATAGGTATTTGAATGATTGCAAAAAAACAGAGTACATCTCAATCAATGTTACAATTATTATTTTTTCTATCGAACGAAATGTCCTTAATCGTGTTTAGATCTACAAACTTTCGACAAAAAATTTGAACGCTCTCCTTCTTAAATGCATGTTTGAATCGTAACAACCAACTCTGCAAAAGGAAAACTCTTAATCACAAAACGCGTCATATTTAAGCATCCACCAGCGAAATGTGGAATGAGCTCCCAACCTGTGGCATTTTTTCAAAAGAGCTGTCGTAACTATAACATAGGGTTCTTCAATAGAGGTGTCAATAGAGTATTTAAAGGTAACTTAAATATAATGCCCTTGGTGTTACAGGTATTCATAGATGACGGTGACCGCTTACCATCAGGTGGCACGTAAGCTTATTTGTCACCTATGTTATAAAAAATTAATGACCTCTGTCTTTATTCCTTGTAATGAACAACATCCCACCACATTTAGGTAGATTTGCTAATTGCGAGCAAAACTTTTGTCGCCTTTAACGTAAACACGAAATTCGTCAGTATTTCGGTCACGTCTGGGTAACTTGGTTCCCGTCAGACCGTGGCAATTATCTATCCGCACACAACAATAATAATATACTACATATGTTAAGATATATCTAAGCATATTTCGCTAGTCAGTCCCTCGCGGGTATGAAATGGCCAATTGGATTTATTACGGTTAACGGTAATATGCCCATGTTGAATGACAAAAGAACGGCTAATAATATTTATATCCATAATATGGTACACACATGCTTTTGAAGTATCACGTACACAAACTATGTTTTGAACTATCACGTAATACACATTTTTTTCATTATGTATTTAACAAGTATTTGCCTCTCGTTGTAGTAGAGGGAGGTGAGTCAGTAGAGTGATTTGCTCTCAGATCAGACAAGCAAGAGGAATATGCGTTAGTACAATTATTTTTCGTGATAAAATGTCTCCGTGTTTTATTTTTATTCACATATTTATTTCTCTTCTTAATTTTTTTTTTTACAATATCTATATAAAAACTAAATATTCTAACTAAAAACTTAAGCCTAGGGTGCCGCCGGCAGCGGGGCAGGGCCCAAGCTACCGGTGGTTAGGGCTGCAGAGTGAGGAACCTCCTGACAATGCGTGCCGTGTCAAGAATTACTGCCTTCTGCATCTGACCCTTGACCCAACCGTCTAGCGAGAGCCTCTTAAGGTGGTGGTCGAGGCTCTTCGCTATAAGGCCGTTCACCGATACAACTATCGGGACAATGATCGTCGAGTCAACATCCCACATGGCGGTAACCTCGTGAGCAAAGTCAATTATTTTTATTTATTATTATACCGATTTTCGGAAAAAACTAAAAGTACGGCTCACTAATTTTTCACACACACTAACATAAGAACTAACTTATAGTTTCACATGCAAAAAAGGGCGGCAAGGTTGTCTGCTGGGGGAGAGACATCAAGCCTGATTTAGGCCTGATACGTTCACACCCACCACGCCACCTTACCATATCTACCTTGTTTGTTAATCTAGATGAGATCTTAAAGTACCGAGATGTGCGCTTAGGCTTTCCTATGGGGGGTACAGTACAGTATTGGAGAATATTAATGTTAAGCATATAAGATTACAACAGTAAATATCATGCTGTTTTAAACTATCACGTTGTTCAATGTAGTTATATGATTATTAACGGGATATGCCGTAAATCAATTCTTATATACGAGTAAAAGCGAAATACCACTCACTCATTCACTCACTCGCACTGACTTATCACGAAAACCCCAAAAACTACTTGACTTACGACGCTGAAGTTTAGCAGGTGAATTTCATCCGATCCGATAAGAAAGGATTTTGTGAAAAGATCGAATTAAGGAGGGCAAAACGGGGTTTAAGTTAATATGAAAGTCTTCACTTATGACGTCACGGGTAACGGCTGGTATTTATATAACTGAAGATCAAGCTGTTTATCTATACTAATATTAAAAAGAGGAAAGATTTGTATTTTTGGATGTATGTAACGAAAAAACTCAAAAACTACTGAACCGATTTTAAAAATTATTTCACGGTTGGGAAGCTACACTATCCCCGAGTGACATAGGCTATAGTATATTTTGTAGCGAGGCCGAAGGCCGAGCTTACACTCGTGCGTAGCCGGGGCGGGCGGCTAGTATTTAATAAACCGGCAAAGTGCTAGTTGGGCTCTCGCACTGAGGGTTCCGTACCACCACATACTGCTAAACATGCTGATGTAGATATATAACTCTTTATTGTTCACACCAGAAATTAAATACAAAAGACAAAAAAAACTTAAAACAAGTGTAACAATTGGTAGCCTTATCGCTACAAACGATCTCTTCCAGGCAACCTTACGCATCTGCCTCGGCACACTATTTAGCCCGAACATCCAGGCCCTTATTCACAAATTTCGTTATGACGGTTTTTGACAGCTTTACCTAACCAAATTTGTCAACATTCGTAAATTATGAGAGTTAAACCGTCTATAGGAAAAATGAAAATATAGACACCATGACATGTCATGACCAGGAGAGGTATCTTTAATTCAACTCATGTTTGAATACAATTTATAACGTTAAATGACAGCAATTATCAAAACAAGGATAAACTATAAAACAATTATTGTCGAACGTAGTTTATTTTGTGTGATTACATCAATTAATAACGAAAGCTTGAGTGGACAATGTGATACCTTTTGGTGTGGCTGAAATGGCAGTTTTATTGAATGCTTATTAAATGAAATAACAAAAATATGAGATTCTACGAAAATTGATTTTTTATTCTCTTCAAAAGTTCATAACTTTCTTAAAATATTTAACATATATTCTCACAATGACTGCAATACCTGTATCATTTTGAACAAATGTTAAATGTTAGTAAAAGTTTCAAATTTCATATAAAGTGGTAAAGAACTAAAATTTAAACTTAAATTCGTTTAAAATACTTAGCTGTAAATTAAATAATATAGTTATAATGTAATCTATTCTAAAAATGAATGAAAAGGAAAAATAAAATTACACTAAAAACGAATCTAAAAGCCTCTTGGTGGAATGAAAACTGGTCAGAATGCTGGCTGGCAGCATTGCTATGCTAAACGTTCATGCTTAGTTTTCGGGCAAAGCATTAGAACTATATTTAGTAAGGTACTATTACTAAAAATAATTACGCCAACATTTCAAAAAGCTTAAAATTTTATTTTACGTACCATATTAAATTCGTTAACTATCTCCGCAAAATCTTTGGGTCGGGACCAAAATTTTAATTAATGTACGAAGATGTTAGGAAGTGCGAGGGCCCTCGACCAACGGACACTTTGGCACGCCCTGCTGAGCTTTTTGACCTTTATTTATTTTAAGTATCTGCAAAGTTTGATACTCTTCATTGCCTCATTAAGTGATTTCTCACTTTCGCGCAGTTGGCTGATTTTGGAATGTCCTTGAGATTAGAGGCAGTTTCACGTAATAATTGACTTTGGTTGTGCTTGATTTTGATATAGAAAGGTGGATATTAACGATAGATTATTTTTATTATTTAAAGGCCTTAGCTATCGCACTTGCACGTATTCGAAGAATCACTGACTAGTAATAAAAAAAGATTGGGCATTATCTTTAGAATAACATTTCAAAGCAATTATCACGTCGAAATGATTATTTAACTATAATAACTAATAACTATATTAACTATTTTATGTAATTTAGCTGAAATTTTACATTCAATAACTATTAATTCCTTAATTTTCATTCATAATAGTTGATATTTCGAAAACCCGTACGAAGCGCTTTGCTTTCACTTTTGTTTTGATTTGTTTTGACAGCCCCGTTAGCTTAGTTGGTAGTGATCCTGCATTCTGTGCTTCGGGGAGTGGGTTCGATTCCCATCTAGGACAAACATTTGTGTAATGAACATTTGTGTTTGTTCTATGTCTGGGTGTTAATATCTATTTAAGAATGTATTTAAAAATATATATGTAGGTATATCAGTCTTTGGAAGCCATATTACAAGCTCTGCTTAGTTTGGGGTCAGATGACTATGTGTGCAATAATGTCCCCCAGATATTTATTATTTATTTATTTAATGTGCCAACCTCTAGAGGTAAGTAGTAGAGTAGTAAGTCTGTGAAATGAGCTCCCCGATAGTTACAATCTGGCTGGTCTTCAATTCGCGAGTGAATCGGTTTCTTCTAGGCAAGCGTGCTCCATCAAAGACCGCATTATCGCTTATATCAGGACGCAAGCAAATAATAAAAAATACTCTTAATGTTTTTTGTAATGTCTATCACTAATCAATTAAATAACAGTAACTAGGTAAATCGTAAACCGACTCACCTACGTAATAGTAAAGGTAAACTACGTGCCGAATTGTTTCATTCCACCCAGAAACCAACAAACCTGCTAGTTAATTCATGTTCCACAGCTTAACTTCCTTGTTAATGAAACATTAAACCTCACCGACTGGGAAAATATACCAAATAAAACATGGATTGGGATTGTTAAATTACAGAACCATTTCCGCATTCAGAGGCGTTCTGTCAGAAATCTCTCGGAGCTAGATTGGCGATACATTTTTATTTTCGTGTCTCGCCTCCAATTACCTTTGGTGCCTCGATCCGGGGTGAAGGTCGACAATATCGGCCCTACTTGGAAACGTCATTAAAGTTATATGCGTCAACTTCTTGCTGTCGGAAATTGTCAAATGCGAAACAAAGCAAACTTCAATTAATAAATACACTTTTAATATAATTTTTTAAGTAAGAATGTAATTAACAGCTGTTGATTTTTGCTATCATTTACGAGTACAAACTTACCGTAAAACTACCAATACATATTAGTGGGTGATTTAACAAAATATAGTGTTTATTTAGTCCAGAGATACTGATCTGGAAAATAATTGTGAAGCGAGTTGATCGTTGTCTGCTGTAAAACGTTTAATTATGCATCCAATTAATTATGCAGAATAGTTATATCCGCATTTGTTTCGGAATGAAACACAAATAAAACTAAATGCTGCATTCACGTTAACGCCCAAGAATTATAATATAGGTGTATTATAATCCTCGGGCGTATATTATAATCCAAGAAGTATCATATGGGTGATTAGGACTTTTACGAGGATATTAACGGTCGCTGTCGGGTCAGATGTCTCTAATACTTCTGCAGAGACAAAGTGGAGAAGGAACTTTGCGAAGTCCAATCCGCCCTGCAAGAAGAGACTGTACAGGACAGGAAAAAATAGCGGATCCAAGTATTGGAAGCCAAAACTAATTTTAGGTCTCTCCGTCAGTTAAGTTACGAGAATATTCTGCACTAACCCTTTTATTTTTAACCAACTTCCAAAAAGGAGGAGGTTATCAATTCAACTGTTTTTTTTTATGTTTGTTATCTCAGAACTTTCGACTGGGTGAACCGACTTTGATGATTAGTTTTTTATTTGAAAGCTGGTGCTTTCCGTGTGGTCCCATTTCAATTTGGACCAGTTCTGAATTTTATGGAGACTGTTTTTTATATTGATAATTATCAATCCTCGTGTGAAAAAAACGTAGCCTATATATATTATATCACTCAAGGATATTATAGCTTTGTATCTGGGAAAAAAAATCAGAATCGGTAGAATAGTTCTAGCAATTACCTCTTTCTAACAAAGTCACAAACTGTACTTATAATACTATACTGTGTAAATGTAGATAGGTTTTCTTAGTTATTATCATCTTCCTAAACTAATCCCAGTTATGTGGGTCGGTACTGAATATATGTATACAAATAGATATATATTAAGTATTGCCATATAAATACAATTTAAACATTTGCCGCTAAAAATAAACCCTACACGTAACATTCTACTTGTAATTATTGTACGTTAATTTATCGTAGAATATTTGTGTTTATATGTGAGTATGTACTTACTCCGAAATTTGTAAACCCTTTTATGAACTTCTTTTTTAAACGCAAAAAGTTCTTGATGTGGTCCTCCAAAAATTTAATTAATTTTGGCTCAGTGGTTTTTAACCAGCTCAAATAAAACGACTGTTGATATGGGAACATGGATGAATAAATTACTTCGAGTGCTTACTAATTTTGAAGTAAGATTTTAAATAGATTAAAATATAATATGTACCAAAAACACTCGATTGCTAAATCTGAAAATATTACCCTTATCAAACATCAGTATTACTTTCAGGTATGGACAAACGAAATGAGACCACTTGCAATGTGCAGTTGAATGGCTTGGTTTGACTTTTAGCTGGATCAAGCATGGTTCAAGTTTACACTTCCAGTGAACGGGAAAGTATTGCAACAAACTCGCCTAAACTTGTACTTATATTTATTCTGTACTTAAACGTCAGTTTAAGTTCCTCCACATAGCCACCACAGAGGACATTGTAAGGCCTAGTTTTAAAACATTCAACAGAAGACGTCCATTGCTGAACATATGCCTCCCCTATTAACCTTCACACTGAACGACATCCTACCATCTGCGTCCACTAGATACCCGTAACTCTCATAATGTCGTCGGTCTATCCAGTGGGAGGCCTACCAACGCTGCGTCTTCCGGTTCATGGTCTCCACTCAAGAACCTTTCTTCCCCATCGGTCATCAGTTCTTCGAGCGATGTGGCCTGCCCATTGCCACTTCAACTTGCAAATTGTAATAGCTATGGCGGTGACTCTGGTTCTTTGGCGAATATCTACGTTCCGGATTTTATCGCGCAAAGAAACTCCGAGCATAGCTCTCTCCATTGCCCGTTTCATCCATTGCAAAACATCCTTGGCCGCCATTTATTAGTGTAGTTGACACTGGACAGTATCGCTAATGAACTTCGATCAAGAATGTAGATACTTAATCGAAACTAATGAAGAAGGAAAAAACTGTTGTAAATTATAACGCACCAAAAGTTGAAAAGTTTACCTAATTTAATTTATTAGGTAGGTGCTACTAAGTAGTTTCCCAAAATCAAATGAAGAATAAATTTGCATATAAATTACGAAATTGTCATATTTTGAATTTCCTGATAATACTACTAGTAGTCAGTCATACTAACACAAGTAGTAGTAAAATTTGTAGCATTTGTTTATTTGTACTAAAATTTGTAAAATAACAAAAAATAAACAAAAAAGGTATACTTTTCAAGTTATTGCGGGTCAATGTTGAGTTAGATACCCCTAAAGTTTCATCTTGACAACGTTCTTCATAATGAAAAGTTCCACAAAGTTAGCGAATTTGTAAGAGAGGTTAATATATAATCATTACTTATGTACTTAAGTTGTAATAGAATAACTGCAACCCTGACATGCAAGCGGGCTGTATTCCATAACAAAGTCTTGGGTTGTAATTGAACCGCAAGGCAGGAGTACAAAACATACGATAAGTGACGCTGGCACTCAACCTGCTGGCTTTCTTGTTTCCTGAGAGATATAATCTGTGCCTTTTCAAGGCCAATGTGAAAAGGTATCTTTTAAGTCTGCGTGCTTCGTCTAAGACCACATCGTCGCTTACCAACAGGCGAGTTGGTGGTCAAACGCGGACTCATTCGGGATTAAAAAATACTCTAGCTTAATTTTGATAAATTTACACTAAATAATCTAACTGGTAGAGTTAGATTATTTAGTGTAAATTTATCAAAATTAAGGATTACAAGTTTTGGTTTGTTGAAATTTTGAGACGCAAAAGTATTTTTCATTACTCATACTCGGAAAGTAGGTCTGAAGTTGCCTGAGGAGCGGGTCATGTTCCAATATTTTTTTTCTCCTCTGAGGATTATGGTCCCGCACTTCTCGTGCATTTGCCAGTGTAAAATAAAATTCACTCATATTTTCTTTAGTCAGTTCATGTTTTTATTTTTAGTTTCCTTGTATTTGTAATAAAAAGCACAGTGTTTACCTAAGGGGTTAAAGACTTATTTAGTCCCGAGACGGGGTTTGGCTAATAGTTCGAGGGAGTAGTTACTTTCACCACCAGGCTAACAATGTACTATTAATGACTCCTGTGAACAAAAAAATTCTTTAGTCCCTTCATGAGTTTACGGTAAAGCTCGAAAATTCTGATGTGTGGCTTTAGTCTGACATTAATAGTTACTGTAAAAACTGCTGTGAACTGCTGAGCATCATCGAAAACTATATGTTTGATGGGACTGAAAAAACAAAACTTTGCTGCATTACGCATCAAATGCGAGCTGAAAACTGAAACTCATGTTTGCCTGCCAAACAAAGTTGCTTCAGCGCAGTTGAAAGTATTTTCTACGGCAGCTTTTACGTTGAAACTTTTTAGTTAATATTAATTTATGGACAAGTTTTGATCAATGTTTATAGATGGTTTTAGTCGCAACAAATGTAAAATTCTACAATACCACAAATACTTTTTAGAATATACTAATCTTAATTAAATAATTCGCTTACTCGTATTTATTATAATCTACTTGCATTACCTAATTATCTACCACATATATCTAGATATCCACAATTAAAAAGAAAACCCTGTTTGATGAAACTAAACGTCACTTAAGAATGTACTATGTATACAATACTACTGAGATATAATAGGATTTATTCGTATAGGATCTAATAAGTATTTTTTTTATTAGACCAGGTTTTAAGTGTTAGTTTGCTTGTATTTTTGTTCAGTTAATAAAGACCCGGAAAGTAAAGTAAAGTTAATAAAGCGGCCAAGTGTAAGTTGAGCTCACACACTAAGGGTTCCGTAACCGTATCATCACAGCAAAAATACAAAAAGTTGTGCAAAATGACAACATCAGGCTCAGGCGGTCCCCCACCAAGTACCGACCGTTTCCGACCTTGGTTGGGAACAGAAATTTGTCAGCGACTCGCACTTGGTCATTATTTGTTGTTACAAATTAGAGTATGAACTAAAATCATGCCAAGTTTGACGTATTACCATTTTTACATTAGAGCAAATGCAAAAATACGCTTAAAATAACGTTTGTTTAATGGGGTCCTCCTTTAGTTTTTACTTTTTGACTATATTTTTTATATAGGTTTTATATGATGGGCGATCTGCTTGTTTGCCACCTATGGCAAACAAGAAGAGCGTCTATAGATACCTGCAACACCAGGAGCATCACAGATACGTTGCCAACCCCTTAAAGACTCTATTAACAGCCCTTTTGAAGAACCCCATATTATAGCTACTCGGAAATGCCACAGGATCCCGATCCCGACAAATTGCAGGTGTGAGGCAAAGTAAATCGGTAATCGGTGGAAATCGCAAATGAACTTGACTGCCCCGGTGGCTCAGTTGGTAGTAAAACTAACTTCTGTGCTTGGGGGCGTGGGTTCGATTCCCATCTAGGACAAACATTTGTGTGATGAACATTTGTGTTTGTTCTATGTCTGGGTGTTAATATCTATTTAAGTATGTATTTAAAAATATATATGAATGTATATCAGTCTCTGGCAGCCATATTACAAGCTTTGCTTAGTTTGGGGTCAGATGACCGTGTGTGAAAAAATGTCCCAGATGTCCCAGGCGGTGGCAGCTGATGCGATGATATAACCACGATGCTGGCATCAGATCAAACAGTTCATCAGAACATTCCCCATTGTAAATGCGATAAAAGACACAAAGAAGCCCAACGTCTCTGCGCATGCTGAGTGGCTCTAGATGTATTATTATTTCTTAGTTAATCCACCGTTTCATTTCAACTGGCTATCTATTAAAAGGTAGGATGGACAGACTGATAGACGAAAGCGTATGCTTAGTAATAGGGCCCCTTTTACACCTTTTGAGTACGGAACCCTAATAAAAAGCACAGAACGTTTACAGCTTGCAATTTTTCTACAGTTAAGAAAAATCCATCTTTCATTCAAAAGACTGCATTGAAATCTGACCATCTCATTTGGGACCTGCGAAGCTACATATAGAAAGATAGACAGACCTTATAAATAGCATCCCTCGTTTTTTATTGTCTGGGGTAAAAAAGAAGTTTCGTGAAGTTGGGGTCTTATACACCTGCCATTTTACTAAAAATAGTAAAGTGAAAATATGTAGACTGCTTCAACTAAATCAACAAAAAGAATTATCTGGTGCCGCCGAACCACTAGAACGTTGTATATTTGGGTAAATCTGCGAAAACTATTTACAATTCCATTACATTAACATTGCTTCCGTAACGAATTTAAATATTTAGTGCTGTGGCGGTGCACAAACGTTAGAAGGAAATCTCTTCGTATACATTAGGCATGTTGCTAGAGTAGTGAATATTTTAGGTAGAAGGCAGGTTGGTAAGAGATCCGTTTTGGACCATATATCTAAACTAACCGCAGTCTGAGTCTACTCTTATTTATTTGAGTATAGTCTACAATTATACTTACATCTACGGTCTACTTTTCCCCCCATACAACCAAGGAAAATCGAAAACAATAGTTTAGCTTTTAACAGAGAAAATGGACCAAAATCGCAGTTCTGTAGATATCCAATTGTTTATTGCCGAAGGCAGAAATATGTGTTCAATTCGCAACAAACTCTGAGCATCTAAACGTCAAGCGCTCCAGATTAGCCCGTGGCCAGAACAGAGTTCACAACAAAAGCAAGCTTGTCTTTTGTTACGATGTCACTGGCGGAGCCAGGCGCAACAAGTAGCTATACTACACTGTGTCAAGCGCGGGGAAAATAAGCTTCACTTTTTAATCTACTTCGCTGAAATCTCGTTATGAAAACATGAGATAATAAAGCCTTTTTTTATAATATGCTTGCGTTTGACCGTCAACTCGCCTATAATTTACTTTCACGAATCACAAATTGAATTTCAATATAACACACTCAACGAACCAACCTATGTAATATTCGTAATTCAGAGAAGTTTAAAGGTTATCTCTGTTATGCATACACGCTAGATAAGAAAAAAATTGCCTTGCATTCACTCGTGACACTTCGAGTCAGCCTAAAGTGAGCAGTTTTATAGCAAATATTAGCTTATCATAGATTAGATAATCCATTTTATTCATAAAATGGGGTAAAATATTACCAATGTCTGTATAATTTCTGTTGTAGCAAAATAATTAAAGCTTTAGAAAATTAAATTATATATATTAGTCTGTCTGGTCTCGGTAAAGAACATGATTACTCTATTATTATTCAATGAACTCAACCGCAACGAAAATACATTAAGCTTTCTGCATTTAAATGTAAAGGAAAATACTGCTGTAAAAAGGATTTGCTATGCTATCGATACGCCCGCAGTTGACATTTTTTCAATGGTAATTTTCTTAACATTACAGTAATTAAACTTTGTAATTGTACTAAACTTAATAAAATAATAATGATTTCTGTCTTAATACCAGAATATCGCGCTTGGCGAGAATTTTCTCCTTCCTGAATAATATTCCTAATTTAAAACGGGTAAGTGTATAGATAGGTTACTTTGTATTACATTACAAGTCCACGCGAGCGAAGCCGTATGCACAAGCTAGTTCCAAATACAAATCATATTTTAATAAATTGTATTGTTTCATTTTTTATAAATATACAAGAAATGGAATTATTTATTTCTCAACTAAAAAAACAGAAAATTAACGAAAACTTAAAATAATTAAATAAAAACTGCCGCAGTATGGCACGCCATATAAATGTACATGGATATTAACTTGTAAAACAATTTAAAGCAATCTCCGAGGTGTGAACTGTGAGGTATATTAGAGGACGACAGAGATATATTGCGCCAGGTTTATTACCTGCAAGGCTGGAACTGGCTGGAATGTATCATCCCGTCGAGGATAGAGTTGCACTACACAGAAAAATATTGTTGTTATGACATAAAAAACGTGTACAATATCATAATCTGAATAGCTTGACTTATTCAAACCACTAACAAAAATATGTAGTCAAAAACCAATGAATTTTCTTTTCCGTCTAGACTTCGCTTGACTGACTCCTCGGCTGATGTTAAGCAAAGATGCGGTCTACGATGGAGCACGCTTGCCTAGAAGAAACCGATTAACTTGCGACTTGATGACATAGATTGTTATTATTGAGAAACACTCATTCAGGGAGCTGTTTTTCTTCTTATGAATTCTTTCAAAAGATGAATTATGAATAGACACTCCACAATTTTGTGCAAAAGAAACTCTGTCTTTTTGTTTCTTATTTTATTATGATCTTGATGAAATTTTGCAAGAAAATAGTGTGCATTATGAAAACGGACATAAGTTTTTCTCCCGGGAAAATGCAGGAAAATAGGGGTAAAACTAGCACAAAAGCACCGTGCATATAATCTGCGCATTGCACATTTACAGACTCTAATCAAGAACCATCTTGAAGTCGTGCCAACTCGTCAATATCCAGCCAAAGCCGATATGCCACCAAAGCTTATAATGTCGGTGGCAACAGGTGACAACCCCTCATTTTTCAAGCTTCAGGGAAGCTTCATTGTGCTCTAAGCGTGAAAAGTCAAGAACGCTTGTAAAGGCAGCTACGAATACTACTAGTACCTATAGGATTCAAATTGCGGTAACGGATAACTTTGCGTTAAGGTAAATTTACACTGTTATCAAAACTGCTTGGTTGCTGTAGGCTGGGCAAAGACAAAACTTGTACTAGTTTATGTATGGCGCAAGGAGGCAAAATTTAAATTTAACTTTACTTGTAGGTTTGTATTACACCTAAATTGTGAACATGGCTTAACTCAACTCCTAAGTTATCACTGGCCAGAACTTGAAAAGGATTATTTTTGTTTAACAAAATCAAGAGCTTACCATTAACTAAAAACAATTATACAAGAAACATAACAAAATAATCAATTCAATGAAATGACTTATTTTGTGGAACTAGCAGGTTACCAAACTGAAACAAACTTTTCACGTTTGGGAGATGAATTTGAAAGAAAGATTTGTACTGTTGACACAAGTATGATGATATAATATCTGTGTCTCTTGTGCTTATCTATATCTATCTATTCTATCTATACATATAATAAAAACGTAGAGATAAAAAAATCTGTAATTGCGAGATAACAAAAAAACACACAGGGCGTCTTAAAATAAGCAGCTGAACACTGTGTTGTCTGTTTGTTTGTTTGTTTGTTTGTTTGCGCACATCTCCTAAACCACTGGACGGATTTAAATGCGGTTTTCACGAATATGCTTAGAAACTACCAGATTAAAACATAGGCTATGTTATATCATTAATTTAAATTATTTATTATTACATAAAAGAAATTAAACAATCAATGATTATTTTCTTCGTTACCCGAAACGTAATATGAGGATCGTCACATAGCCCAAGGATGTCCAAAGTAAAGAGAATGTTATTGACATAGCCATTAAAAATTTGAAACTGTCATTCAGATAATCAGTTTAAATTTAAAGAAGGTTCCTTAACCTTCTTAGATGAATGAACGTGTCACAGATATACACAACCAGATCGGCAATATATTTCAGTGAAAGAGACAAATTGATATGGCTCAGCACAAGTACAAAAAGGACATAACTAGACTTTTTTGTCCTTATCGGTGGCCTGTTTTTTGGACCAGAAATGTCAAAATCTGACGGTTCTGTGCCAAACAAAACGGGTCTGAATATTGTTTATTGCATTTTTTTGGTGATTTTATGTGATAAATGCGTGTTTCGTCTGAGAAATAATTGTAAAACAAACATTTACAATGGTTGGTTGTATCATTTTGGGCTGCAAGTACCGCAGTGAGAGAAAAAACGATGAAATATCATTTCACACGTAAGTAAACATATAGAGCTTGTAATGATCACCTAAATAAATTCAGGATATCAATGCGAAAATATTTTATTCATAATTAGTCCGTTTTTTGGTCGATTTGTGGTATTTCCTATGAGTTTTATCAAAATATTAACTGAGAAGAATAACAATCAATGTTGCCAGTTTATAAATGAAATTACCCACCACAATTAACATAAATTATTCGTTCTGCAGGTTTCCAACTGATCCTGGCTTACGAATAAAATGGATCAGTGCTACTGGTTGTGAAAATTGGGTGCCAGGAAAACATAGTACAATTTGTTCCAGTCATTTCAATGCCGAATCCAATATCAGAAAGGGAAAAATTATATTTTTGAGCAACTGCAGGGTCAGGCTCAGGGTCTAATAAACATACTTAAATGTACTTAAATCAAAGAAAATATATCATCATAAATCATCAGCGTGATTTTGTTCAAATAAAACAAAATAATCTTTTTTTGAAGTCTGATTTATCGTATGTGATATGTGTACTGTAAATAATAAAGAGTTTTATCTAAGTATCTCATTAATTGGGATGTTATCCATAATTCCATCCATGAAAATAAATAAACTGGCCAAGTGCGAGTCGGGCTCGTGCACTGAGGGTTCTGTACCGTCACAAAATACAAAAAGTAGGCTGTCATCCATCCAAGTATCAACCGCGCCCGACGTTGCTTAACTTGTGGGAAACAGAAATGTGTGACCGACTCGCAAGCGGCCAGTATTTATTATTTGTTGTTTTTAGGGTGTGCACTATATAATCCGCCAAGTTTGACGCTTGTACCGATTACCGTTACGTACCGTTTGGTTTTTACACCAGAGCAAATACAAAAATACCTTAACAAAAACGTTTGTTGTATGTGTGGATGTGTACCCTCTTTAGTTTTGACTTAATTATATTTCTTAGTTAATCCGTCGTAACATTACATATTCTGTGTAAGTTTCAACTGACGATATTACGGTGCGAAAGATACAGCCGTTTAAATCTGTCTTACCTTTAAACGGATGGATTTGGATCTTAATATTAATTTCTTTTGTTCATAAGTATTTTTCAGATATCCTTCCATCTCACAAGATTTTCCAAAGTTTCCAAAATTACTCATTGAAGAGATTCACTACCCGTCTAGTAGGTAAATTACCCTAACTTAAAGCAAATAATTTTAATGTGGCAACACACATTGTTGAAGCGAGAGGCACTGAGCTAGCCACGCTCATTGAAAATCTATAGGTAGTAGGTCTGTGGAACGTGTAGATCAAGGATGTTATAAAAACATAGGCCTTACAACCTCTTTGGTGATTCAATCCAATGTGAATCCAATGCATTTTGCAAGACAAGCATATGTCAGGGTTCCGTGGCCAAAGCAATACTTGTGGTCGTATTCATATAGTTCAGAAATTGCATGGTCATAGAAAAATTCGAACGAGTGAAGCTGGATAGTCAAATTTCAGAGATGTATCATCCCGACATGACATGATAATTATACTTTTTATGGTTTAGACAAAAAGAAAACTTCAAAACATGCTCTGCACTGTGGTCACATTATCTTTTTGATTTGAAAACTGTTGACGGTGTTTTTACTGTTATGCTTCTATAAATACTTCACATAGGGCGACTTAAAATAAGCAGCTGAACATGTTAAGGCAGTTTTTAGAATTTTTGTTTGTTTGTTTACGCACATCGCCTAAACCCTGGAAGAAAATGCGGACGGATTTAAATGCGGTTTTCACGAATATGCTTAGCTATAACCAGATTGAAGTATAGGCTATGTTATTTTGCGCAAGGACCGGATTAAGGGAAGAAAAAAGGATTGAAGGTTTATATGAAAATCTACGCGTACGAAGTCGCGGGCAAAAAAACTAGTCATACATAAAAATATATACATTTGATCGAAGCATAAAGTTAATTAGGTACTACAATACCACTGTATCTCAGCTTATCATGCATAAAGTTAATTATAACAAATAAAACCACTAGCGTTCATAGGTTATTTTCATGAATTAAAGAAAAACTGAATTTCTGAACTGAAAACTGTTTCTTATTTAAACGCAAGAAAAAAAGATTATCGTATGAATAAAAAAAAACTACGAGATTGAATGAAAGCCAGTTCATGTCACTTGCTTTGTGTGAATGCGGCATTATGAGTCCGTGAAATGGAAGAGAAAACACGAATAAAGATTTATTTCATAACTTTCATGTAAAATCTGAGATCAAGAATATTGAGCTATGCTCCAGTAACACTGAATAAAACATGCTTGACTGGATTGAGGCTATCTGAGAAGCTGTATTATAACAAATTATTACGTCACAGGAATACCCTTGGAAAATAGCACAATGACTTACATTTAAAAGTTTTTATTTTACTTGCCTTGTTAGTATGGGTTAAATTAGCAACTGCATTTTAAAACAGTTATCTCCAATCGATTGAGCTGAAATCTGCGTTTTTTTTTTAAGTGACGTCATTCTAAATCCAATATGATGGACTACCAAATATGGCGGACCAATAATTTTTTAAGCGCCTTCTTGATTGGTATCAAATTAAAGGGTTTTCTGAGAAGATTCCAAAAATGAAAAGACTTCACACTAAATTCTATATGGCGGACACCAAATTTATGTTTTTTTTTTTTGTGATGTTTCTGTGCGCTTTCTATGGGAACGCTGGAAAAAGCTGTTATGGAAAAGGTGTCAGTTATACGGGAATCAGTCGAAAACAAATGCCAATGTCACTATTTATATCTGCAAAGCTAAATTTCAAAGTATTGGTGCCGACGACTGACGTGGTAAAGTCATATACATTGCATTATTTCCTAAAACTTGTTTGTTCCACTTATTTGATTCTATTATCAATGGTTCCACTGCAACATTTAAGATCGTAGATCTTGTCGTTGGAGTAACTTTTGAATCTTTACGTCTTCTGCCAGCGTTGTCAACTTGTCACCTCATTGTACGACATGACTTTCTTTTTTTATTTGGTCTTGAAATGCTCTCCTTGATCTTCCCGATCTTGCATTTCCTTCTAACTATCCGTCTGTCATAGTTTTTAATAATTTGACATATTGTACAAGGTTGCCATACGTTAAAAGTATTAAGTAGGGTGATAAAACATTATGTAGGCAGTTGTTTTCTTTCAACATTATTATGAAAACAGTTGCGTGTAAGGGTGCAGTTTTTATATACAGAATCTACTCAAGATTGGCTTAGTAACAAAGCATACACATATTAAATACATAAAATGCATTGCATTCATTATGGCTTTGTTAGTAGAACACGAACGACTCGACTTGTAAATCTTTTTTTACCATAAATAGCCATTGTGAACGTACGACACTGCCTACTGTACCTAGGCACAGTTTAAGTCTAACAGCTGAAAGCTGAGTAGCTAGGTCATTTATTCATTCATTCAAAACGTATAATTTCTGGTCGGGCTAATATTACTACCTTATAATTATTTATTATTCTACGCGATGTGCTATTGGACAAGTGTTGATTTATAATAGAGTGTCTATTAATTTATAAATGTTAGATCAAGTCGCAAAAAAAATCGTTCGTTAGGAAGGGAGACTGATAGTAACAAGCATAGATTTAGGATGTCAAAAAAAATATTTTAGGTCTATGGTAACAAATGCATTACATTAAAAACCGATTTCATAGTAAATATATACGAAATTTCGTTTACTTGGATGACATGTTTTTTACAGTTATTTTGATTTAACAACCAAACTACTAAACCGATTTTGATAAAATGTACATGGAACCACCTCTGAAGTATGGCCTAGCAAACAAAAAATAATCATCAAAATCAATTCATAATTGGCGGAGAAATAGGTGCACATACATGAAAAAAATACATTTGTATCCAGTGGAACATAGAACCTCCTCCTTTTTTGAAGTCGGTTAAAAATAACAGACAGAAAAAATATAGTTTAATGTTAATACGTATACTTTTATTTATTTATTTATTTAAATCAAATTATAAAAATTCTGAGACGGTCGTCAGCCGTCTGTAGGCTCCAATTGCTGACAATCTTCGGTCATCTTGCCGGGTGCTACGGATCACATTGCTTGCTCAGTTACAAATATAATTTTTTCAAAATTTTTCGTATTATAAATGATTCTACTCCGTAGCAATGCTACTATGGTAAACGAGGCAACGTAAAAACGTCTTGATTTTTTATTTAGGAGATTCGTAATTCCATTTACTTTATGTCTTTGGCAAGTAGGTATGTAGGTACTAGGATAACAAAATTTTATTTTCCGAACAAACTGTAGATAAACTACACAAATAAAGTACCTGATATGTAAACAAATCACCAAAATAATCTTGGATGCTTTAAATTATACACTGAGAACAAAATACTCACGAGAGCTCCAGTAGTGTGCCCCTAATCAACTTGATTGTAGATATCTGAAAAAAAGAAGTCGTTTATAAAATCCGTTTATAACTTCCACTTTGTATCGTCCCCTTGTCACTCTCAAGGTAAAAGACATCGTTTTGGAATGGAAGGAATTAAAAATTCATATATCCCAGAGCAAATTGCTGCCCGCCCAAATTGGGCGCGGTAGTACGCAGGTCGAAATGTTCCATATGAAAATTGGATTAGAATATTTTGCCTTAGCGTTATGAGCCTTAAAAAGATTTTAGTAGAGGCTAGATTTGAGTAGATAAAAAATTATCTATATCCGAACTTTATGGAAAATTGAGAAGATTCTAACTTTTTCACAAGTGATGATATTGACTACGTTCTTGTAATATACTTACAAGGTAATGGGCAAGCAGTATATTTGACTGTTATGAGAGTTGGATCGATAGTGATAGGTTTTTAGATATTTCCCCCCTGGCCATGGTAATGGGCAAGCAGTATATTTGACTATTAATAATAATAAATATCTGGGACATTATTGCACACATGGTCATCTGACCCCAAACTAAGCAAAGCTTGTAATATGGCTGCCAGAGACTGATATACATACATATATATTTTTAAATACATACTTAAATAGATATTAATACCCAGACATAGAACAAACACAAATGTTCATCACACAAATGTTTGTCCTAGATGGGAATCGAACCCTCGCCCCCAAGCACAGAAAGTAGGATCACTACCAACTGAGCCACCGAGGCAGTCAAACTATTATAAGAGTTGCATTGATAGCGATGTTTTTTTAACATATTCTCCCCCTGGCCATGGTAATGGGCAAGCAGTATGTTACCTATATTTGACTATTATAAGAGTTGCATTAATAGCGATGTTTTTTTTACATATTTTCCCCTGGCCATCGTAATGCTCAAGCAGTATATTTGACTACTATAAGAGTTGCACCAATAGCGATGTTTTTTTTAAACATATTCTCCCCCTGGCCATGGTAATGGGCAAGCAGTATATTTGACTGTTATTATAAGAGTTGCACCAATTAGCGATAGTTTTTTTTTACATATTTTCCCCCTGGCCATGGTAATGGGCAAGCAGTATGTTACCTATATTTGACTATTATAAGAGTTGCACCGCCAGCAATAGTTTTTACATATTTATCTCTATCTTTTTATAGTTTACTACACCTGATTATAGGAAGGACAAGTGGAAAAAACTAGGTCGGCCTATTCGTAGAATCATAGTCAACCGCGCATTGAAAGCTAGGCGAGTAAGGTTGTAAATTGTTTGGAAAAACTGAAAAGTAAAATGGAACTTGGCTAATTTTTTATATTAATTCATTTGTCAATGTTTGATATGATTTTCTCAACCAAACTGAAAGACGCTTGTGCTCTATTCTATTTTGGTAATTCTAGTTTTAGACTCCACCTATGTAAAATGTCGTATGCCAAGTTAAATATAACCTAAACTTTATCCTCTAAATTCAGAGTGTAAAATAACTCATATCATCAAGATGATACCCGCGTGTAGGTACATTTAAAAATCTAAAAAACACTTAATTTTTCTTTAAGTTTGACTACCCACCCCCTCCATTATCAGAACTTAGTCCTGATTTGTTTCCCGATAGTTACAATCTGGGTGTCTTCAAATCAAGAGTGAATCGGTTTCTTCTAGCGTAGTCCATCGTAAACCGCATCATGAGTTGCGAGTAAGCGCAAGCCTATTTTTTTTATAGACTTAACAAATATAATGAGGCTTGATAAAACAAACCAAACGTTCCTAAACTCGAGGGGTTTCCAAGTAGCTATTGAATATTTCCACTATCCACCTTCTGGCTCCATCATCAAATCAGTTCGATGGTACCGAATAATTGTATTACAATTAGTTTCAAATCAATACGACAATTACAACAATTTACAAAAGTTAAATAAAATCAATTCAATGATTTGTTTACATAGATAGTAGGTAGTTATATGCTAATTTTAAATCTACGCGTATTAAAAAAAATGTTATTAATACCAAACAGATACTACGTACAATAATTATCAATTTAAAAAACCGACTTCACAAAATTTGTAAAATATGCAATTTCGGTTCCTTGGAGGACATAATAATATTGTTATCAAATTAACCAAAATTTTTAGTTAGGTATTTCGATTTTAAAGCTAGTTTGGCAAAATGAACCTATTTTGCTGAAATTTTTATGGGACCAATCTGAAAGTTCCTATATTCTATCAGTTAAAAAAATAATTTTCCAAATCTGTTTATAAATGACGGAGTTGTGAGGTAACAAACATAAAAAAACTAATTGATAACCTCCTCTCCTTCACCTTCTTTGAAGTCAGTTAAAAATGAAAGGCAGCCGTCGCCCAATGAGCCGTAAGCTGAATATACGAGAGCAACAAGAGCCAGCACAATGAAAGCTCCGTCCGTGGCCAGTTATCACGTGTCCGCATCTCTGCTCCCAATTACGCCTGTGTAATCACACTACTGACGAGTACCTACTAGTTTTTCTGCGCTTCATTTATCACAATACGTATTGTTTGTTCGCCAGTTGTTGCGAAGATTATTTTTTGCAAATATCGGACCGGGGTAGTGGTGCTGAATCTCGCGCTACTATATTTACCTTATTATGACAAAAGTGAATGAAATGAGGTATTGCAGTTAGCGTACAAGTAGGTATGTATATTCTCACCTACAGCCAAACGCCTCAAACGATTTTGTTAAAAGAGGTATGGTCATTATGTAGATGACAACATCATAAATACAAGACGGCGACAATAGCTATAAATAACGTTTTACTTTCTCAAAAATTTGTTAATTTTTTCTTCAAAAACTGGGAACAAAGAAATTGAAAAAAAATTCATGATTTCACCTTATTTTTATGTTCGAATTATGAAGATGTTTTAAATCAGAACCTCTTTAGATGAAACTTTCTAAAAAAGGTTGGCATGACGGACAAAAGAGTGAGCTTCCAAACTACTTATAAAATGGCCACCTAAAGAGCATTATAAAAATATAATTAAAACAAAATATTTTTCAACTTTGCAGGATTCTAATTTCCAACAACCAAAATAATTCATGTACATTTTTTTCCTCCAACTATGGGTATTATGTTAAAGGCACTATACTTGGTAAACTACATATTTCAGGCTAAACTTCGTACATTCTTGGATTTCCCAGGGATGAAACATGGGGTAGGTACTAATTGTTTCAAATATATCGTCTCACCTATTGTTAACACTATCCCCATTGTACACTAACTTAGTTATTAGTTGCAACTAAGTCTCCGCTTTTGTTTAACTTTCTCATAAGATTTTATTAGAAACCATTTAGCCGACTACAAAGTCGTTACAGCATTCAATCACGGTAAAAGAAAGAATTTATCGTAGACTTTGAGTGACCAGTGGGCGAAGGATTTGCGCTACGTAATTTTTTTTTATGGTACTCGGTGACGAGACGAGCGAAGTCGCTTGCCTGATGGCTCTTCACGCTTGGCCATAACAGCTTAACGCCACTTAGAATTCTGAACTTCAACAGTTCAAAACCCTGGATGACAATGCACTGCGCTCGTCACCCCGAGATATAAGATGTCAAATATCTGTGTGCCCTGTAATTTCGCTGGAAACATTGCCCTTCAATCCGGAACACAGCAGTGTTTGCACACTACTGCTTGGCGGTTAAATAACTGGCAAAGGTGTGGTACTTCCCCAGGCAGACTCTGCAAAAGAGTCCTACCACTACAGCGTAGCGAGGGCGATAATCCGAGGGACTAAATAAGTCTTTAACCCCGAGGTAAACATTGTGCTTTTCATTACGAATACAAGGAAACTAAAAATAAAAACATAAACTGACACTGGCAAATGCACGAGAAATGCGGGATCATAATCCTCTGAGCAGAAGAAAAAAAAATTTTGAACATGGTTCAATACAAATTTATGTGAAAATAGAACTATTTTTTTTTTATAATTTGAATATCTGTCAGTTGTCAATTGTCAACTGTCAGAATCACTTTCAGTTGAAAGTGATTCTCCCTAGGACTGAAATGTATTACTTTCAACCCTCTCCTCATGCAACTTCAGACCTACTTTCTGAGTATGAATAATGAAAAATACGTATCGAATTCCATACAAACTTCAATTTCTAAATTCAAAATTTGTATGAAATTCGTTACGTATTTTACGTAGCGAATACTCGTACTTCGCCCACAGCTCTAAAATGGGTGTTTAGGCCGCCAATTTGTGTGATAGACTGTTTTCAGGATTGTTTGCGGTTCCTTGTTATTATACTACGGAACTCAAACAAAAACAATTCAATGTGATCAGAGTTTCAATATCGTTTACAATTGAAGTTGTATTCTCTAGTAGGATACAACTCTCGTTTCCTCTCTCTCTCTGGTTGTGTACGTTCTTTGCGATAAAAATCAGTTTTCGTTTTCAGTGTACATGTATGTACTGTACATAAACAGCAATTAAAATAAAAAACATCTTTCACCCGACCCTTTCACTTTCACTCACTGTTAGCCGTACCACAGACATTATGTACAAATTAAAATACCGGTGATTACAAATGCACCCTTTTTTCCCAATTTGGTGTGGATAATTGAACGTAAGCCTACACTTTTTGTACATATTTATGTATATTGTACATAATTATGTTCATTGAAATTAAACACTTATAACGGATTTTATCGCATGTTTTCATTATTTGAATCCCTGACGTATCGAACATTTTGCTGTCACATGTTGTCATAGGTATACTAGATAACGGATGTTTATAGAAATTTTAAAGTAATGACCGTTAGCTCAGTTGGTAGTGTACCTGCCTTCTGCGCTTGGGAGCGTGGGTTCGATTCCCACCTAGGACAAACATTTGTGTGATGAACATTTGTGTTTGTACTATGTCTGGATGTTAGTATCTATTTAAGTATGTACTTAAAAATATATATGTATGTATATCAGTCTCTGGCAGCCATATTACAAGCTTTGCTTAGTTTGGGGTCAGATGACCGTGTGTGCAATAATGTCCCAGATATTTATTTATTTATTAATGTAAAATAAAAAAGCGTTTAATTTTGTGTGACGATCGCGAAAACCTACGAAATAAATAATTACGTACAAAAAAATACACTCGTAAGCTTATTTTTTTACTAATATGAAAGGAACGGCTATCTTATTCGCGATTCAGGGTAGGTATCATCGTAAAGTATATTTCTCGTCCATGATACCACAGTGCCTAAAGACAAAGGTCTTTGACCAGTGTCTGTTGCCAGTGATGACATATGGTACTGATACGTGGTCCTTAACTGTTGTTCTTTTGGAAAAACTCAGAGTCACACAACGGGCAATGGAGAGAGCTATGCTCGGAGTTTCTTTACGCGATAAAATTCGGAACATAGATATTCGCCAAAGAACCAGAGTCACCGACATAGCTATTAAAATCTGCAAGTTGAAGTGGCAATGGGCAAGCCACATCGCTCGAAGAACTGATAACCGATGGGGAAGAAATGTTCTTGAGTGGAGACCGCGAACCGGAAGACGCAGCGTAGGTAGGCCTCCCACTAGATGGACCGACGACATTGTGAGAGTCGCGGGCATCGAGTGGATGCAGATGGCAGGATGTCGTTCAGTGTGGAGGTTAAAGGGGGAGGCCTATGTTCAGCAGTGGACGTCTTCTGGCTGATGATGATGATGATTATAGTAAAAGATATTCAAAATGACGAGTATAATATCAGACCCCTTCCCGCGTTTTTCTAAATAATATAGGTTAAAACAAATATGTTTACCTATAAAATTATATGACCTGTAATTTGCCAGTGAAAGCTGATTTAACTTTTAACGGATTAGACCGGCGACACATATACGCACTGAACCGAAATGTTAGCTACGCGAATGGATACATGATACCCTGTGTGGGACACTAGCTATCAAACGTAATTACATTTCGTAAGTAAGCTCTAAAACGTAACTCGTAGGAATTATGTTTTTATATTTATCGGGACTTATCACGCAAAAATAAAAACATATAAAAACATGTGTTCAAATCGCGAAAGTTTAAAAATTTCGTAAGAATTAGCTTTTTTAAAAGAACAAACAGAATGACGGACGGACAGAATGAACTCATAAGGGTTCCTTGTAGGACTACGGAACTCTAAAAACTACATTACGACTTCGACCAAAATAAAATGAATGGACGGGCCCTAACCATTGAACTTGATCAGTAAAAACGAGTCAAAATCGTTGGACATATACTTCAACACCTAATTATAAAAATTTACAGTATATTTGTTACAAAAAATAGATATCGGTTTTATTTGTGTATTTACACTTCGGTAAAGCATACGAATTCATAATTTTGTCAGATGTTTCGTTATCGCGTAACAATAGACTCGTGTTTCACTTCCTACGGCTAGAGACCGACTGAAACGAAATGAGAGCTGGCGCTCATTTTGTAATCTTCAAAAATGCGCTTCTACTGGGCCCGTCCATTCATTTTATTTTGGTCGAAGCATTACGACATTCATTTTACGTTTGAAGTGCACTACGTAAATACGTATAGGAACTCTTCATAAAAACATGCCAAAATACAATTACGTTACCTATTTTTCCATAGATAGCAAAATTTACTTTAGGTATATCTTGTCAAAGTGAATAGTTTAATGTAGATACATTATACGATATCGCCAAAACTCCGTCGTATTTACGTAGGTAATGCAATAAACATTGGAGAGCTTGTTTGTATTTACGATGTTTCTCGATTCGTTCAAATATTTAATCTATAAGGCTTTCCTTCTGGCAAACCAAATATTATATTCATTTTAAGTGGATACTAAAAATAAAAGTTGTTTTACTGGGTTATAAAAACGGTTGATATATTGAGATTTGAAGGCAAGTAATATTATTAAAACAAAACCCGAATGAAAAACCTAGCCTATATATAACACTTCAGACATTGAACAAAACCTCCCTATTCAAAATCGGTCAAGTGAAACGCGTCTTATTGTGTTCCACAGAAGCCTTTAGTAAAGTTTCCACCACGTTACTGAGATATATTTTTGATTTGACAGTGACAATGACATATTTACTAAAACATGAAAATATTTAAACACTTGACACTGGCAACCGACGCCAAAATTCTCTCGGAGGAAAGAAAAAAAAACTTTCAACGGATGTAATATAAAAAGAAAATACAAAATTGTTATATTCAAAACAGCCCCCGCGGCCCTCCGTGCGACCGAACCTAACACCCCTAACATTAAATTATACTGATACCTACGCAATATCTGTAGTCTTTGTGTAACATTGTATTTTGTTTGGATGTAACACGTACGACCACGAAAGCGGCCTAATCGCGGCAACCTTCCGGTTTGCCTTTTGATCTGAATATTAACTTATTTGTATGCAAACAAATAGCGTGTTAATTAAATTTGGGAATCCTTGGACCTTTGCACACAATGTCTCATCTTTTGTAGTTTATAATGAAATCGTGTGGCATTCAAATGAAATAGACACAAAAGATCTCAAATGAGTAGGGTCTGTTTGATGTGACAGTTCCATTTAATATTGTTCTACGTTCTCCCACTATAAATTATCAGCCTCGCAATCATTAATAATGTAAATAAAAAAATACAAATTTATGATTTTGATGCTACAACACAGATAAAAAAATGCGTTGCGCGTCAAAAATTATTTTGTCGACGGATGTCAACACGAGGCATTTATTGAAGTAAAAATAATGTCAAAATTTAAACTTATGGCTATATTTTTTTGTTTTAACCAATCATCGATTAAATATGAGGCGGTATTTCATATTGTGTTTGGAATTGTAATAATAAGTAAAGGGGTTTTATTTGATATGTTTTCATTGTTGCCATATTTTGGGTCGTATAATATTACGTACCTATAAACCGTACCCCGACCTTTAGCTTTGTAGGTTAAACATTTATCCACAGAGGTGGGTGGATATAGAATTTAAGTGTCTAAGTACCTATACCTATATATAAGGTCGGGGAAAAAGTTTCTTCGTATTTTTTAAACAAATTCAAGACATATTTTTTTCAAGTTTAATTACATTTAATTATAATATATATGTGCCATTTTGTTCGATAACTTGTTGCCATCTTGTAGGTAGTGACATGATCCCGTTGCTGTAGAAATTTTGGGACTTCTGATCAAAAAAATGCAACAAGTAGTTTTGACAGTCCTCTCTTGATGTTAATCTAACACTACCCAAAGAATTCTGAAGAGATCGAAACAGGTGGAAATCTGAGGGTGCAAGGTCAGGGCTATATGGTGGATGCATTAACACTTCCCAACCAAGCTCTCTAAATTTTTGCTGAGTGGCCAAAGATGTGTGCGGTCTGGCGTTATCATGATGAAAGACCACACTCTTTCTGTTGATCAATTCCGGCCGTTTTTTCTCAATTTCTTGTTTGAGTCTCATCTGCTGTTGGCAGTAGAGATCCGAATCGATGGTTTTGCCCGGCGGTAAAAGCTCATAATGAACGATGCCCTGCCAATCCCACCATACACACAGCATCACCTTATTACGTGTTAATCCGGGTTTCGCTACAGTCTGTGGTGCTTCACTGCCCTTTGACCATGATCGTTTGCGCACATTCTTGTCGTAGGTGATCCATTTTTCATCACCAGTGATCAATCTTTTCAAAAACGGTTCGGTTTCGTCACGTTTCAATAGAGAGTCGCAAATGAGTACACGATTCATTTGGTTTCTTTCAGTGAGCTTGTGTGGCACCCAAATATCGAGTTTTTTTGTATACCCAGTTTTTTTCAAATGGGTCAAAACTGTTTTGTGGTCAATCCCCAGTTCTTCAGCTACGTCGTAACTATTAATATGCCAATCTTGGTCCACTTTTTCAGAAATGGCATCTACTTTATCCGTAACAGGGCGACCAGAGCGAGCTGCATCTTTGACATCAAAATTCCCGGACTGAAAACGCTTGAACCAACATTGTGCTACTCTTGATGACACTGCATTAGGTCCATAAACGTCACAAATTTTTTTCGCGGCTTGTGTCGCAGTTTTCCCTTTTTTGTAATAAAATTTCACAATATATCGAATTTCTTCGTTAGATTCACTCATTTTATCAAACAAAAAAACAATTGAAAAATGGCGGGAAATTGCTTTTTACTTTTTGTATTCCTTTTTTAAAATGTCATATTTTTAATGGTATCAAAACCAGCCAGATACAAACAGTACAACGGATGAGATTTTTACTACAACCTTATACATACAAAATACGAAAAGACTTTTTCCCCGACCTATTATATCATTCTGCCTGTCTTTTTCCTCTTATATATGTTTAGAAATATGACAGAAGAGAACACTTTATAACGAATTTTCGTACATATTTTAATTTTTTGTCATAAAGGATGTTGGCAACTTTTGTACAGCAAAGGCACAAAAACACCAGAAAGGCAACGGTGTCAAAATTCTGTTTAAACATCGTCAAGAAATAATCTGAACAAGGATCCCGGGGTTTTTAAGCAAAAATGTTACTGATTCAATAAAAAAAACAACAATAAACAATCGGCGGTTTCACTTTAGTACCATAGATAGTCCGCTGTTTGTTGAAAAACTTCGTTTTGTAATAATGTTTATTTTGGTACATGGTTTAAACTTGGTACTAATCCAAGTACCAAAGTTAAACCGTGTTTTGTAAGGCTGTAATAGACGTTGAATAGTTGATTGACTCAGGCGTTACTTTGCGGAAGTCCATCTTCAAAACTGAAGCGGAGTTACACTAGAAATTCATCAGAAAACAGTTTTGAATAATAGACTTGTTGATAATAGAGGCATTGTTGTATATATTCTGGGTAACCTTCGATTATTTTGTTTATTAATTCACGCAGGTGTGAAAAACAAGTTTTCTCAATGTCTACATTATAGCTTTATAACTAGCCCTACACATGAAACGGGTCCAGAATTGAAAGCTCCACGTTCGGCATACAAAGTGGACCTCTGGATCGATTCAATTATCCCAAAATGTCTCTTGGTCGAATAATTTTGACGTCCCAACGGACGAGTATTCATTATATGCCTAATTGAAGCTTTGGGCATGTTTATACGAGTCATTTGAAGCTCTAGAGTTCTCATGAGAATTTTCACATAGTAAATTTCTTTTATAAAACAGTTTTGCGTAAAACAGTATTTTATAAGAGTGCTGTTATGAAAAATGAACCGTTTTTTGGAAGTGCTTTTCCTTTGCTATAGCTAATAATTTGTATGTTTTAATTAAATTGTTTTATCGCATTGTTCAAGAAACATTCGCTCTAATACGGTATTATTAAACACGCAAAAGTCGCGGGAACTGACAACTCAAACATTAATTCCTTACGTAGTATTGAATTCTCTTTTTATTCATTGATCATACACACAAAAAAAAATGAGTTGTCAAAACCAAACAAACCATAATTTATGTACTACCGACTAGCTGCGCCCCGCGGTTTCACCCGCGTTATATACCACCCTGAAGCAACCTTCTTGGTAGCGACAATAACTTCATTTGACCAAAGTCAAAGTCTCCACCACTTTACAAGATCTTGACTTTGATGACTGTGACTTACTTTGCTTGACTCTGTGACTATGACTTGTTTGAGTTTTTGTATTTTGGTATCTACATTATCATAATTAATCATAAGAAACTTTGATGACTCCGATTTTTTCCTGCCTATGGACAGATGGACACAAGTCTATTGGCCCATCCACTGAAGTGAGATTATTTTTTCTCTTTTCTGTGGCCCCATCGCCCAAAGGGGCAGTAGAAACGTAAAAAATATACATTTTTACTATTTTTACGATAAAGATAACCTTTTCGAGGTAGTGATGTGAAAAAGTATTTGTCGTATGAAATCCAGACAGTAAAGCACCGCACGGCAAGTGTCGATAAAAAATGGCAGCGCACATGCTGGGCTGGCAGAATATAAGCATCCACCTCACCGCAACATCATGGAATAATATCGCCAGATAAATCTTGATAATCTTAACTTTAGCACGTATCGCGAACTGGCAAGCATCCAAGAGCTTTAAAAATCTTTCCTAACTTGGTAGAGGTACTACCAATGGTAATCCACTCGTGTCAGATGGATTTCGTATATTCTGGGGAAATCGATCAACTTGATAACATCACCTAGTAGGCGGTGTAAGCTTTTGGGTGAACTTGCTCAAAAGGGTTCGTTTGCATATTTAAAACCTACGGCCAATTTGAAATAGAGCTCATAACTTAAACCGTCAGATTTTGATCAAACAATGATGTACTCGTAGCTAAGAGTCACCGAGATAAAACCAGTATTCAAACTTTGACCATAGATAGTCAAAGCATTCAAATCGGTCCAGACGTTTTAAAGAAAAGTGGTAACAGACATACAAACATTTACACTAACACACAACCTCTTACACCAATCGCCTAAACCTTTTCCGTTCCGTCATGGCTCGTGGGTAAAATGGCTTCTAATGAAAATTAGGGCACGGCGAATCGCCTTTGCTATCTTCAGAAATAGACTAAAGTCAGCAGTGGAGTGTGGTGTAGAAGACTGTAGATATCTAGATTCTACAAAAAAACGCTATTTACTATGTTGAATGCTAGTAAATACATTTTATTGCACCTAATGATATGATAAATAAAAATTAAAGACATGACAGTTATTAAGATATGTCCGCTAGACTGTGGAATGCGCTGCCTGAATGTATAATTTGGGTGACTTCAAGTCGCTTATGAATTGGTTAATTCTAGGCAAGCGTGCGCCATCGTAGACCGCATCATCGCTTAACATAAGGCAAGATGGCGGTGAAACGCAAGCCTATTTATTATCCAGTAAAAAATACGCAACGAAAGCAGATATATTTTTTTTCACGCGTTTTGGTTTATTATTCGGGAATTACTCATGCAGAAGTAAATACGTGTAAAAGAAAAAACGGGAGTATATAATCAAAGTTCAGATTATTTGTTGCTTCCATACAGTACAAGGTGGAAAAAATATATTAAAATTAGCAAGTTCATAGACTTATTGAAGTTTGTCGGGCAAATGCATATTGAAAAAGTTTGGTGCAAATCATGGGCTATTTCTATTTCAGATTTGTCGTAACAACATTTTAACTATGAATTTTATCAGCTTGCTATTTATATTAAACTTATCAAAATCTGTGATGGTAAGTATAATTTTTTTATTGTAAAAGATGATTCTTTTTTTATAACTTTTGTCAGAATATGCATATCAGTTTTTACAATATCTTTCTTAGCACCATTGTACTAAGAAAGTTGAGTGCGTGGCAGATTCATCACATTTAACGACATTTCCTTCTAAGTCATATACCACGCGTAAATTATTTAGCAGGTTCTGACTACCTAATATAAAAAAGTACACCATGTGTGTCGGAATCGTAAATTACTTTTTACGGGTAATTCGCTCTTTACTGCTTTCAATGACTGTCTAACTAAAGTTTCTGTGTAAATCATACGGAAACATCCTGAATAGACACAATAAACGTGAACAGCTGAAGCTATTTCGTGACACTACGTGTATACTAGTCTAATATAGTACGTAAATATTTAAAAGGAAGTATCTAATAAGGTAGGCCTTCCAACTAGATGGACTGACGACGTTGTGAGAGTCGCGGGCATCCAGTGGATGCAGATGGCAGGATGTCGTTCAGTGTGGAGGTTAAAGGGGAAGTCCTATGTTCAGCAGTGGACATCTTCTGGCTGATGATGATGATCTAACCTCTACATAGTATTAAATCAAGTCGCTTTCCGCGTCTGTCTGTCTGTATATCCGCTGACTCCTTCTAAACCACGCAACAGATTGTGATGCGGTTTTTACCATCAGTTAGATAATTTTTCATGGAAGGTTTATATAAAATTTACACACGTGCGAAGCCAGGGCGGGTCACTGGTATGTAATAATTTTCAATTTAAAAAACCCGACATCAAAATCAGTAAGCGCTCTACCAATGTTATTGCTATTGCAAAATCAAAAGACGCTCGAACAGTTTCATTTGTATTAATAGCTTGTTCATAAACTACTCAGCCAAAATTAATGGGTTTTTTCTATTAGACTAGATATTTTCTGGGACCACCTAGTTAGCTTGTTCTACATAATAGAAAAAATCAAATAAATTGGTTCACAAATGTCGGAGTAATTGTAACATACATAAAAATAAAAACTTGGACCAAATTGAGAAACGCCCGAGACCTCGGTTCTTAAAATGTCCTCTCAAATACAAAGACATTATTAAAGTCAGTCAGTTATCAAACTCCCGGCTCCATCAACAGCCTTCGTCACCAAGTGTGGAGTTTGGAATCCTGGTGCATTTTAACGCGTTACGTATCAGAGTTTTTAGTTTATAAAACTACTAGCGACACGCCCCGGCTTCGCACGGGTATATATTTTATTATATATATAAACCTTCCGTGAAAAGTTATCTAATTGATAGTGAAAATCGCATCAAAATCCGTTGCGTAGTTTTAAAGATCTAAGCATATATAGGGACGGACAGAGGAAAGTGACTTTGTTTTATACTATGTAGTGATAATGTTTCTATTGTAGGCAGGTACCTCGTAACAGTGACAGTGTTCATACATTTATAGATGCTCACATCGGAAACTCAAACGAACTAAACGGTAATAGTTCACGAAATCCATCATTGTTTGCTCCTGTGATTGATTTTGGAGATAAAAGCGACGCCGAGTTGCTCTCCGATTATCGAGTTACATTGTTTACTGTTGTCAACACGGTAAATGACAGCTGTTGGGCAACTGGCAGTATCAAGATTTAGAATTTGATTGATAGAATTACTATCATTTTATTTATATTACACGGGAATTGCTCACGTAAGATTAGGCCGGTTACTCCGACTATAGTTTACTTAGTTTGTAGTTGGTTTAGTTTGGTTATAGTTTTGTAATATAAATAAAATGTGAGAAAACCACGTCAGTTTCCATAATAAAATCGCTATCATTGAAAAAAAAAAAAAATTTTTTTTTTCTTACATAGTGGTATGGGCACCTGTACAGGGTTATAAGAAAAGAATATGCAAAGCCGAAAGGGGGTTCCTGATACTCATCATTATGAACAACTTTTACTATAGGAAATCGCGAAAACATTTCAGCTATTCCATACTTTTTGTCAAGTGTGAACAACCGTTTTCTATGGAACAGCAGATATTTATTTCGCGATTTCAGGGATGGTCCCATGTAAAAACTTATTTATAATTATGAGTATAACGAACTCTTTTCGGCTAGCATACTCTTTCCTTATCAACCTGTATAGATAAAAATGCTTCGTATGAATGTATTGGGTTCTTATTCAGAAAGTCATTTTTAATGGGGGGAGGGGTTAAGAGCTAAAGATGAAACTGTAGGTTCAACACTTCTGTTTATTTTTATGAGAGCAATGCTCACCCATTGAGTAGAAAACAGAAGTAGAAAACAGCATTTTAATCACGTGTTGCATTTACCAGAAGTTATAACAAATCTTAAAAAAAAAACGGCTCCCGCTCTTAAACAGATTTTTAGAGCCAGATCACTTATAGAATGAAATAAATGTTGGATGTATCATGCAAAGCAATTTTTTTACCTAAATGCATCATGTACAAGATAGAGACGTTTAATAAGCTTTACTAGAGGAAAACGTGCATATTTGATTTAAAAAAATTGAGACAGTAAATTCTGAGCAGTAGTTTAGGTAGGTATCACCACCCCATTATTTTCTTTACAGAATAGCTTCGTGTTGCCTTAATTTGTTCCCGTAATAATTTCATTCAAAATAAACATTTTTGTTACAAAAATACACAACGTATAATTATAGTTTACGATATTTTCCTCACGATTAAGTCGTTTCTGCCCCGAAATTGGTCTCATTAACTAACTGGGCGGTAAATCTAAATTAAGCCGCGACATTCCGTTTCCCGTGGAAAGTTCCTGATAGTTACATTACGGGGATGTTGGGAGGTCATTTTACGGCTACCCGAACACTGTTATTTGTTGCAAAGACTGTCACAGAAAGATATTTAACCGGTATAAAATGTCAACACGATAAAAGTAACCCTTACTTGTACCTAAGGCAAGTTGGTTTAGGTGATCTTCTCAAAATGCTGGTATGAATGACCAGTGACCCAAAGAACTTCATTGCTAAACATACATAAGTATGTTTAGCAATGAAGTTACATATAAGCAAGAATGCCAAGCAGTAGTGTGCAAACATATTACTGTGTTCCGGATTGATGGCGCAGTGCCTTGCTGCGCAGGGTTTTAAAGTAAAAAAACTCTGTTTGACACTGTTATGGGTAAACTTGTCGCTTATCATTAAACGAGCGTCATGCCCGTTTCTTCAAATGAATTTATATTTAAAAACAACACATCAGTCACAGGACTGCACGTCAGAAGTGAAAATTTAAGCAGTAATTCACCTATTCTACAAGAGATGGCGCTGTTTTAAAATACACGGTATATGACGTGATAGCGTGACGATGTCGCGAGTTCCATAATTTTTATTCACCCAAAGAGTGCTCAACGCGCCCAAAGAAATTTTCACTTCAAAAAACATTTATAAGAATGGACATATTAGACATAGATGTATTCGTATAACATATAGTAACTTGCAGTCGGGCTTCATAGGTAAAGTAGAAGAGACGAAGTGGGAAGGACCCTTACTTTTAGAAATTATGCCCACTTACCGCTTTAATATATACAATCTTTTGGCATCAGACTGATTTCTGAAAATTAGTCCTAATTTGGGTCACTGTAAGTATCTTTTTGAATAACTTAACATGCGTTTGACCACAATCGCACCTGATGGGAAGCCATGATGTGAGCGAAGATTTAGTACGCTTGCCTAGGTAACAAGAAGGTGGTTGGAATTACTTGTATTAGACGATGATACTTAATAATTCACTTATTTACGCAGAACCGATGGTCGATGGGACCGAAAGATTCTCGAATGCAGACCATGAACATGTGAGCGCAGCGTAGGACGTCCACCCACAAGATGAACAGATGACCTAATAGAGACCGCATGCAGAGAAACGCTGGATGCAGGCCGCTTCCAATCGGCCTTTTTGGAGATCGATGGGGGAGAGGCCTATGTCCAGCAGTGGATCTCCTATAGGGAAATGATGATGATAATTTGCTATAAATACTTTTGCATGCTAATCTATATCCACGAGTGTAAATGTATTATGTTTACAACAACATTCAAATAGAAAACAATAAAATGGTAAATAACTATACCTTTATTCAAATGTACCGGTTTTTTAAAGATATGCAGTCCTTGCTTTAACATCACCTAAGCTGGATTATTTCGCTTTTTCCTATACTTTTCCTACAGGGGCCGACGGATCTCGCGATTCAACGTCACGAGGCAATTTTGGAGCAATCGATAAGCGGATATAAAAAGTACATCAGTTTCAGTGGACGGTTCAAGACCTCAGTTTGAAGCGAGTATAATTTAAAACCGACTACCAAGTGACTAAAAGCAATGTTTACCTAATAAAATAAAACACTACTATAAACATTTACAAATAAATAAAAATTAAATAAATAGTAATTTTTAAACTTTCGCGATTTGAACATAAGATCAAGTGAGGGTAGGAGAACAAAATACCCGCTCGTCTCGCCGGACTCACCCGCAGTTTTCAGTCGGCTCGTGACCACGGCCATTGTAACATGGTCGAAACGTCGAGCGAAAGGTCTATTTTTACCTATATTTAATATTGCGCGATAAGTCCCGATAAATATTATAACAATTAAATAAATATCTGGGACATAATTGTACACATGGTCATCTGACCCCAAACGTCAGAGATATAGAGTTATAAACGTTCTAATTTTAGTACAACTTCTAGTGGAAGGCAAAAAACTCGTAGTCTCGCCCTAACATAAGGATCAACCTTATAAGGAAAGCCGCCACATTGTTGAAGAGCGCAATGAAACTAGTCACCAGCAATGGAGAGGAATTGCGAGACTTTCGCAAAGATCTAGGAAAAGGCAATGACGGCATAAATCTTCTGTGGGTCATAATTATATTGATCATAACTATACTCAACCAAGATAGCCTGATTGAGAAAAAGGCATACTGACAAACACAATCGTACCAATAAAACCAGGGCTTTCACGGGGGACGGAAAATGAAAGAAATAATGAAAATGCGTCAGTTCACGTATTTCGGGGCCGAAATTGAATTTGTTTTGATTTATTATTCTCTCCATGGCAAGTCGACACAGAGAGTTAGATAAATCAATTTATGCCTGCGCCTATTTTTGGCGTTAACGTCGTCGCCCTACCCCCAGTTTGTTCACTTGCGCTTAAGAAAGAGTACTAAACTTGGTATACCGGGGTTGGCTTTGAATATATATTTTTAAAAGTAAAGTTCCTTTTCCCCTTTCTTGGCTTGAAAACTTATAAGCTTATAAAAAATGGTTCAACTGCAATTCTTTTTATTCCGTTATTTACTATAATAACTTATTTGGACCGACCGATATGTAACTTTTGTTGAACATTTTGTCGTGTTAATTCTTGAGGTTTTATATTTCATAGAGTTTTCGTAAGTACATTCAGTCCTTTTTATCTTCCGAAATGTAGAAATGCGCGAGCGAGATAGTGAGCGCACGTCTGGTATGTCCTTAAGTACAATGTTTTTTTGTAACAGGTTAGTAAAAAGTATAAGTTATACTTACTTCACTCGTAAATATACCTATTTCGTTTATTTGATGAACACCTAAATATAGCTACCAAAAAGTAGTTCTAGCCCAAGTCCACAAGGAAAAACACGCTGAAAAAAAGTTTTTAGTATTTTAAGTACTTAGTTCATTATCTAGGTTACACAAGTTACAAATTTATAATTTACAATCAGTTAAAAATGAACCGATGCTAAAAATAAAGCTCATAAATCCGGTAAAGTACCGTAAAAGCTTATTCAGTTAACCTAAACTTAAAAAACAGAATAGACTCCTAAAACAAAATCTTATACACACGAGAATATTTACAAGAAACCTTGAATACCTACAAGGACAGCGTTCAAAGAGGGAAAATCGGATTAACCTTCAAAAAGTTGGATTTTTTCCACTTTACCTTCAAAAGTAATCTCGAAGAATGGATCATCAGCCGTGTTTGCGGAACGGAAACCACAAGACCCTACTTATACGCTTAGCCTACTTTTTAAAGAATTTTACAAAGGTTTCCTCAAGAGATCCATAATTTTGGATGAGTTTTCATTCCGTATTTACAGCAATTTAGTGTGTACAGAAACAAGTAGATTATTAAAAGAAAAACTAGATTCCCGATTGGAAAATGTAGCTTATGACACTCTGGGAATAAAAATGAATCAAAAGATATACAGTATACATCAAAAACTTTTTTTTCTTTTCTGTTATCAAAACCGATCAAGCTATTGGAGTTATTGGACTTAAAAGTTATAGGGGGTAATATAGACACATAAAAAATATACACGCTCGATAAACATTACCCTCTTTCTTGGGCAGTCGGGTAAAAACGTTCAACCTAATTGATTTAGTTAAATTCATGGACAAAATAACTTATGATGATGCTGCGACCACATTACAACAATAATGTTTTGACATAACGTAATATTGCAATCAAGTATTTGACATTTATAACCCTCTAGACCTCTAGACATATAATCTGAGACCTCTCTTCGCTTGGTCAACAAGATGATGATGATTACTGTATTTTATATAATGTGTAAACTGTAAACATTTTGTGAGCAAAAACCTTTGTAAGAGCATATATCTTAATTCAACCGCAATGTGAAGTCAGGAATGTATAATTATTTTTGCATATTAATAAAACAAAGGTAAAACAAGGGACAGAAGATGAAAATAATTCTATCCCCAAGAGTTCTCCAATTAAACAAAGAGCTTACCTTGCATAAAATCCATTTCGAGTTTTTATAAATCTTCTATGAAAGATATTCTTTACTTAATTTCAGCATTAATTATGAATCTTTCTCTCATCTTTCATTAAAATAGTGTAACCGAAGAACTGTCTTAATAAGACAAAGGAACTCCAAGTGTTGCAAAGATTGAAGAACTTTTAGCAGAAGTGCAGGTTCCAAATAAGAGTATTTCACAAGAAAACAAAAGCCAAACTTGTGTTCTTGGACTGAAGTACGTTCACAAACAGCTTCCAATGTCTCACTCCAGCAACTTTGGTTCCACAATTGCGAAAGTTAAATGAAATTTAAAGGAAACTACAACACAGTCACGTGAGTCTAAAGGGCTTTTATTAACTAAACACACAAACAAAGTAAACAAGCTAATACTAACACTACAAAGACATTTAGGCTGCCCATAGACCGTTGAAGTTCTAATGACATTTCAAATGCTCAATCCCACTATCAGTCGGCAGTACCCAGCTTGCTGATGGTATTACCAAGTTATAATTTTAAGCTTTTTACATGAAGAAGAATCACTTATAAACAGAATCAAATGCGAATAATATGCAATATATGCCGCAAGCAAATAAAATAACTCCCTACCCCTAACAGCATGAACAAACTAAATTAATCGTCGCTAGACGTGGCAAATAACACTAGCAAATCACAAAGACGCAGGAAATTAACCTTTTTCTTACAAATTCTACACACCTCAGCGACGTCTTCTATTTACGGACGTTGAAGCTCAACTAAATCACGGACGATTACGGAGAATCTAAATTCTCATACATTTTACTCAGCTCGTTCTGCAACGGCTTCAAATACCAGCACGAAGTAGAACGTCCACGAAGGCACGTTAAAGCCTTTAGAAATGCTCGGGTCGTTCTATTAACAGCCAATAAGCCGTAAACCCCTGGGGCATAACCCTATTGATAGAAATTGGACTTTTAACGAGATCTTTTATTTATTTCTAATGGAGTGAAAACAATACGTACAAAAGAACGTAATTTTCAATGCGGATTAATGAGGAAGCGTTCAATTTCGCTTAGGAGTTATTTTACGAAGATTTTACAATGTGGGCTGTGAGTTTGAGCCAGCAGTTGCCCCCCCTGGGATATCGTGATAAATGTCGCGTGGATTTTCGCGTGTCAGGTTGTTTGTTGCTATGAAATGTAACTCGAAGCCGGTTTAATCTTCGGAACATCACCTGGTGTCCCGCCGCGGCTGCAGTGATGGATGGTGACGGCTCTCAGGGGATTTGTCTTCGCACAGGCAACGCTAAACATCCACAAATAGCGTCCATATTATGGTCGATGCCTGTAGATATTTATATAGGTACCTATTAAATTTTGTCTGGTGTAAGGCCAATAATGTACAGTTTTGTTGTGTACAAAAAGTTCATGCCTATCTAATTGCAACTTCATAAAAAAATCAGATATTTGTGTTCTTGAACAGAACTATCGTTCTTTTTTCTGTCAGCGAGCAATAAGCCTCTCATAAATCCAGATTACATCGACGGAAAAGAAACTGCTTTCCAAGGATTCAAGCAAAATCCATTAATACAAAGCGAGATAAATCAAGCTAAAAGCTTAAGTCGTCTATTTGTTACAGCTTAAGCTGTTTTAATGTTTACGCGCTGACTGTCAGCATTTTATAGTTGCAGTCAGAGGTTTATTCTCGAAGCTGAAAGTTAATGATTACACGAACCCACGTGTGGAATTGGACGTTGTTGACCTACACAAATGAGTCAAAGTTCAATTTTTTCTTTAATTTCATCATCATGATGCTCATCATATCATGTTCCCACTGCTGGACACAGGCCTCTCGAAGAGAGAGAGAAGGGATGGGCGGTAATCCACCATGCTGGCCCAGTGCACTTTGGTGAATGTCATACCTCTTTGATCTTTTTGAGGTTCTTTGATATACTGGTTTCCTCTAGATGATTTTCTTCACCGTTGTTAAGCGATCGCAGGAAAACTACACATAATTTATTTTAGTACTAAATGAAACTAAATAAAATTACTGGTCCAGGGCCGAGGATTGACCCGGGTGCCGTCAGATTGTAAAGCGCATATGCTACCGCCCGGCCACCATCGGTATCGCTCTCTCTCCATAGTTCTTTTAGTTAGGGTTTATTTATTTTTAAGTAGTTTTAGTTCATTTGAATTATAGACTAAATATAATAATATATTAAATATATATCTTTTTCATTCTATTAGACCTTAGGTCCGTGGGGGCCGGCCGCTTATGATTTGTACAGGGATTTGGCCAAACGCTTGGTGGAGGCGATAGGTGACCGGAATGCTGGCGCCTACTTTGGCCAAAAAATTAGCATTGCCATCCATCGTGGCAAAACCGCCAGCATTCTGGCCATTTTTCTCTCCACCAGGGGTTCTTTTTTGTAATTTTATTTTTTTATTTGTATATAGTTATGTGGGTATAGATGGATTAAGTATTTTAAGTTTTAGTTATTATTTAATATTTAAGTTTTCGTTAGTTTTATGTTTTTTATTTGAAATTTTATATTATCAAGAAAATTCCTTAATTAATTCTAATCTCATACAAAAGTCAGTAAAAAAATACTTAATTTAAAATTGTGCGATAAATGAAAGGAAATGTGAGACATATCTGCAGCAATGTGAGAGAACCCGTCAGTGTTAATCAGTTTTTTTATAGTTTTTTTTTTTCGTACAGGTACATTAAAAACTCCGTTTATTTGTAGCCCTGTCCACGGAATCCTAATGATAATAAGCATTAGTATTTTAGCCGCTACCGCGAACTTCGGGTAATTATGTATTTGGGTCCCTCATTAGCATATTTACTGTACTATGAATATTTTTAAATTTTCCGTAGGTAAGTGCTTCGAGAAAATACAAACAGTTATAAAACAAATGTAAAAAGTGGATCGCGAGAAATATCCTTAAATTCGCATAATAATGACAGCAAAAAATATTTCTTAACTTTTGAAGAAATGATGAGGAAAATGCCTGCTACAGTATCATGACTCTAAGTTGTAAACAAGCTATTACTTGCGAAAAGTGGCTCCGAACAAAGGCTGAATCTCAAAGGCCAAACTGTCTTTTGTAGAAACCTCTGTGGGCTAAAATGTTTTTCTGTGGTTGTGGAATGCTTTTTTGTTTGCATAATTGCAGGAATTGTAAGAGAGTTTTAATAAAGACTTCGATTCCGTCTCTACAAAGTGACTCCCCGGGGTCATTTGTATAATATTAAATTCATTTCTAAAATAGAATGTGAATCAAGACATTACAATTTATATTACAAAAGATTTGGTTGTGACTACAATTTAATGTGTGCAAGTTGGACTTTAGAGGTGCTCTCATGTGTTCAATTACTATAATATTAAACTTATTCAATTACTATTATTAATTTTTCAATTACTAGGCACGAATTAAATTACAAAAATGTTGTAAGTTATGTTACATGAAAAGCAGTTACCTACATGAAAAATTATTTACTTCATTTATTTTCACTCACGGATAGGTATAGCCCAGAATTTTATACAACATCAAAGCTGACACAGTACATAGACACAGTGGCACAGTGAGGGGCTTTTTTTTGTACAAAAATAAATTAAACTATGTGGTTTTATTGATGTGGGTAATTTGACTATAGATGCTATGGGGTTACAAATATAGGTACTGTACTAATATTGAGGTCAACAATTTGTGGATAGGAGAAAAGATCTATAGGATGAGAAAGGGCACCTTCTATATCCTGTCTCATCTCAAAATACATTTAGGCAGGTGATGGCTTGCCCCACCCACTAAATAAATCCAATAAAGGCTGCCTTATATTAGCACCGGAGGGGCAACAAAAAATATTTATCATTAATTGTTGAAAGCTTGATCTAAGGTGTAACTCAGCAGTACGTATTTCTGACTAGACTCAATGGTTACATATTCCTTAGCATGCTTCAAACTGTTTTCCTATATGTTCAATGTAGAACATTTGGCATACTTTGAGTTTTTCAACAATGGTTCCTGAGTTCTAAATCGGTATTGGTTACAAAATACAATATAAGCAATGTTTTTATAAAGTGGGTACGAGCTTTGTTTATGTATAATCTAATCAAAGGATCAGAGCTCATAATTTTGTATCAAATACGATAAACAATAAACAAAAAACCATTTTTTTAATTATCGTTCATAAACTTGAACATTATTTTATTTATCATCCGGCGGTAAAATATTGACGATCATTTTTTTTTATGGTGATACATAGCCAACAATAAACAGATACCATCTTTCAAATTGATATTTGTTCCACTGATTTCACAGATATCCTTGTCCATTAGCGTAATGCAGTGTTTTTCAAACTGTGGGTTGCGACCCCCTGGAGGGTCGCCATGCCTCTATAAGGGGGTCGCGGGGGCCGCGAAGCCTCGGTAAAAGAAAAAAATACCAAGTTAAAAAAAATAGTTTCACTAAGAAAAATTCATTAATGAGTAATTCTAAAAAAAAAGGTTGTACGTATTTGTTCAATATAATGTTCAATATGATATTTTGTAATATAATAAAATACAGATTATAAACTATGGAAGGTAGGGGGTCCCGTTTTTTTTCCATACTAAGGGAGTCGCGTCGTGAAAAAGTTTGAAAAACACTGGCGTAATGTATTCCAAATCACGCTATTTCCCACTTTCAAGTTTTTATTTGCCACTGTAAAGTTATGGCACTTATCATAAAGGCATTATAAAAGTATTGGAAGCATGAAAGCATTTTGGCTTTCCTTATAAATTGTGAATGGCATTAAAGGCCTATAAAGCTGCCGTTTAAATTCAAGCTCGGCGCTGTGGAATGTAGACGTAATAATTCGTAAAGTTAGCACGAATATCTCCCATGGGACTCAGTAATGCTTTATTTAATCTAATTCTGGCTTTCAAGAACCCTCTTGAGAGGTTGGTCACGGACGGTGACGGTCCACGAGAATGTCTCGCTTTATTAGGCTAAACTGAGGCTTTAACTACTAGCTGTCAAGAGCTAATTAAAATTCAGTCAAAATAGGTTAGTCATATTATTTTATTTTAATATTTGGTTCCAAACATCTTGACTACTTAGAAAATTATTTAATAATCGAAAGTTTTAAGTTTTAGAAGTTATTTTTAAATAAGTCATAATAGCAGTCAAATTTAAGCAAAGTAAGTCCCGATCTAGTTTAAGTAACGCTCTAGTAATGTGCTCAAAACTTTACAAGAGGCTTCTAAGGGAATTACAAGACAACACGAAAAGACACGTTACAATGCATTATATTATATCATATACTTAAACTCATGCTCATTATCGAACCCACCATTATTACAACACAAATAAATTACAACGCTGTTATTAATTGTTGGCCCATATGTCTTGGAAAAGAGAGCCGACATCGATGTCAAAATGCTCTTTTCATTTCATTGTATCAACAATTAACTAATGGGGAGCGTTGTACGAGTTAGTAGGTAGGTACTCGTCGTATTTCTCATTTTATAAGTAGGTATGTATCTCTTTACTTATGTCTTGCAGAGATTCTAATTACATTTTCAAAAGACGATTGCGACAGCAATATATATTGAACAAGTGGATCTCATTAAAAACGACGTCTAAAATATTATATATGAAAAACGTAATAAGTGTCTATAACATTTTAAGGGTTGCTGTCGATTTCCCTGGGATCCCATCAGCAGATCCTCACTTGGTGACAATGGGACCGAATTGGATGTATACCCTATCGAACAAAAGGTTTTTTTTTTATCGGTCAACAGTTGGCAGAGATATCGGTGAAAACATACATAAAACATACAGTGGAACATAGAACCTCCCTCCACCTTTTCAAGTCGGTTAAAAATAGTAAAGTTTTAAGGCTTCTCACTGCTACAAACTTTACTTTTATCTCCGTGTTCATTACGATTTATGATTACAATAAGTATTTCTCATTATGTACTAAATTAGTTTTTTATATTTACAAATAGTGACGACTGCCAACGTTTTATCGAGCTAAAAAAAAAGTCTTCACCGACCACATACATAGTTTCCACCCCCCCCCCCCCCTCCCCCCCATCCCTCACATACTATTATTTATTCTGTGCCTTAACAATTTTTCGTTGTAATTTGGGACTCAGAGCAACGGGGAGCGCTAAGCTAATCTAGGGCGTGAGGTTAGGTTTACGCGTTGGTTTTTTAGAACGGAAAAGATTTTATAGTGTCTAGACTAGAAAACTTTTTGTAAAATGTTGTACGATAGTTAAGTTTCAAGTAACCTGGTAACGCTCTTAACTCACCTTTGTTGGGCCCCAAGAGATATTCTTTAGTAAACTTCACATTTTCTAAGGAATCTCTCGCTTCACCTTTCGTATTTTATTTTGTTTTAGATAGGTATATAATCAGTTTATTCAGACAGTTAAATTTAGATGTAATTCAGTTGGGTATCTATTTATTTACTTGAGTCAATAGTTTTTTTAAATAAAATATTTTCATGTATTGACTAAATTAAAAAGAAAAAATAAATTCGGTGTAAAATTAATTTCTATTTTAAAATATCGAAGATCGGCCCACATATTACGCACGAATCACACAAACAGGAGTTTTTATTATATAAACCATTATCTGCAGAACATTTCTAATTATGCTGAAAATGTTAATTAGTCTTAAATTTAATTACTGGAGCCAAAATTCCCTTTATCCACTTTTACTTCTTCTTTAACATAAAGAACACTGGTAAATTAGCGACACAGAAGAACTTTTGTGAAGTTCGCCTCATTACAGCTCAGACAGGAGAGCTAGGTACCAAAGTATTACAAAACTGCGCTGTACAGCCTCTGTGAATGTCCCAAAATACTTGAGTCGGTCATGAAGTCACGTCACAAAGAGCTGAATGACGTAATCACCACACCTGGAAACGACGGGGTTCAGTGTATAATTAGGTCTAATTTATCACAATAAATTAGCTCTTTTTCGTAGAAAATTTGGATTAAACGGGAAAGTGGTTTCGAGTTGGTAGAGGCACCTAACATACTTATGATTATTTTAGGAGGTATTTAAATGTCTCTATTTAGGTAGAGACGTGTAACTTCTATTTCCAGCTAAGCGTGTTTGCTATTTGCTACTTCGACCACATCATCACTTAGCATCAAAGGAGTCTGTGATTAAACTAAGTATCATTCGGTATTTAAAAGAAAAACATGGTGTTTATGGACATCAACATTTCTCGTTCATGACTAGGCTAAATTTTTTTACCGCCTTAAAAATAGGAGGGGTTTTCAGAAGGGACGTTTGAAATTCGGTTGGTTTTCATTTATTTTATTTTTAACCTACGACCCGCCCTGGCTTCGCAAGGCTATATGTTTTATTATATATATAAACCTTTCGTGAAAAATTATCTAAGTGATAGTGAAAACCGCATCAAAATCCGTTGCGTAGTTTTAAAGATCAGAGACAGACAGAGGGAAGCGACTTTGTTTTATACTATAAAGTGAAGTGATGTTTCTTGCCTCAGAAATTCGTTCGCTTATAAACCGATTTGGTTTTTTTATTTTATACTAGATTTTTTGCCCGCGACTTCGTACGCGTAGATTTTCATATAAACCTTCAATCCTTTTTTCTTCCCTTAATCCGGCCCTTGCGCAAAATAACATAGCCTTCAATCTGGTCATAGCTAAGCATATTCGTGAAAACAGCATTTAAAACCGTCTGCATTTTCTCCCAGGGGTATAGGAGATGTGCGTGAACAAACAAACAAAAATTCTAATAACTGCCTTAACATGTTCAGCTGCTTATTTTATGTCGCCCTGTGTGAAGTATTGATAGAAGCATAAAAGTAAAAACACCGTCAACAGTTTTCAAATCAAAAAGATAATGTGACCACAGTGCAGGCATGTTTTGAAGTATTCTTTTGGTCTAAACCATAAAAAGTATATCATGTCATGTCGGGATGATACATCTCTGAAATTTGACTGTCCAGCTTCACTCGTTCGAATTTTTCTATGACCATCCAATTTCTGAACTATGAATACGACCACAAGTGGCTTTGGCCACGGAACCCTGACATATGCTTGTCTTGACACGCTCTTGGCTAGTTATTTCTTATTTCGCGTGCATTTGTATGTATACCTTGTTTAAAAAGCCATGAAATGGAACTACTTTATTTATCTGTTAAAATAGAATCACAGTAAAATTCTTCTTTATTCTTATTGCAAAATATACACTTTCTTCTTCTAGAAGCTAAGTTTATATACCCAGCATAACGGGTGCAGCAATGATTTATGTAATGGCTGGTCACAAAACCACACCACAGACAGAAGTAATTTTACCAAAAAAAAAACATACCTAGTGTGAGAGGTTACTTAATTATATATGAGATCATACAAAACTTATGGCGCTACTTTCTTAACTATTTATAGATCGATATTTATTTTCTAATTATAATTTTCTAAATTTTACCGTCGAAAAAATCTTTTATCTCGTTATAATATTTTTGGGTTAGAAACTTACGAAGTTGGTTCTGGAAAAGTGCTATTATTTCTTTATTGCGTCCAGAATTTTGTTGTATAGGTTTATTGTCATACAAATGGCCTTTTTTTAAATATTTCTATTCGCGGGACTGAATTAAAATAGGATGCGGTTTATTTTGTGTTTTAAATGCTTACATAGAATAAAATCTCCGTATGAGTATTATATTCTCTCGGGAATAAAATACATTGGATTGAATCACCAAAGAGGTTGTAAGGCCTATGTTTTTATAACATCCTTGATCTATACGTTCATTCATCTAAGAAGGTTAAGGAACCTTCTTTAAATTTAAACTGATTATCTGAATGACAGTTGACAGTTTCAAATTTTTATAATGGCTATGTCAATAACATTCTCTTTACTTTGGACCTCCTTGCTTGAGGCTATGTGACGATCCTCATATTACGTTTCGGGTAACGAAGAAAATAATCATTGATTTTTATTTTCGTTTATGTAAAAATAAATAATTAAAATAAATGATATAAGATAGCCTATGTTTTAATCTGGTAATTTCTAAGCATATTCGTGAAAACCGCATTTAAATCCGTCCAGTGGTTTAGGAGATGTGCGCGGACAAACAAACAAACAAACAAACAAACAGACAAAAATTCTAAAAACTGTCCTATCGTGTTCAGCTGCTTATTTTAAGACGCCCTGTGTGATTTTTTTTTGTTATCTCGCAATTACAGATTTTTTTATCTCTACGTTTTTATTATATGTATAGAAGATATAGATAGATATAGATATAGATTTGAATGGTTATACTTACTTTCAGTTTGGTCTCATAGAAATTTTATCAAAATCAGTGTAGTAGCTTGGATTTTAAATCACAATGACTGGAAAAAAGTATATCACCCAAGTAAACAAAATTACGATTGAACTATGTATAGGCCTTCGTTGCTTATAAATAGATGTAAATGATCTTCAATTAGATTAATTTTATAAGTTTTCTCAATGAAATATATGAAACAGCAAATAGCAAAAATTCATATATACTAATTTAGAAGCCGGTTTTTTTTATTAATAATGTTTTCAATAGCGGGGCACACTAGATATTCGTATTTATAAGAAACAGAATTGCGAAGGACAATATATTCAGCAGAACATTTTACTTGGAACATATAGTGTTTAACTTCACTTTGATAGAGCTGCATAACAAACTAACTTTTAACATGTTGCCAGCAACAAACATTGACTTGCACCAGTTAAAGCGCCCACAGACTAAGAACTGCTAAGTAATTAACGTAGTTATCGTCTCGAGGATGAACTTTAATAACAGTTCGTAACATAGGCTATAACGTAGCGACAATATTGCTTACCGTTCTATAACAAAAACATTGCAGTCGAAACAGCTGCAACATTCTGTACCTAATACCTATAGCCATAGTTCTTGTATCAGTACTAGCTGCACCACGCGGTTTTACCCGCGTGGTGATTATGATGATAACGAAAAATACTTTACGACCGATTCTCATACCTACCAAATACATTAAAAAAAACGGTCGAGCCGTTTTGGGGAGTGCGGCCACAAATACCGTGACACGAGATTTTTATGTATAGGAAACATAGCATAACCCTACAGTACGTAATAAACTTACTACTCACCTAACGAAATACATTATTACAGGGTTACACATATACACCTACTAAACTGAAAGAAGATCATTGTACTCATCATTTTGATCATCTTTTGCTTTGGGACTGGGAGCAAATCTAAATCGCGAAAAAAATAACTGTTCCATAGAAAACGGTAATTGATATTCGACAAAATGTATTGGACAGCTGATTTATTTTTTCGCGACATCAGATTTGGTCAGGTTTGGTTCATAATGATGAGTACAATGACCTTCTTTCGGCTTAGTACAAGGTATAAGCGTAACTATATAACATGGACAAACAAAAAAGACAATCCAACTCGAGGACGAGAAAACGTTCTCAGGTTAACATCACTAAAACTAATCACGAGAACAAAAATAGAGCTTCACACGAAACTACTGGCTAGCAATAATAGTGTAACCAGTGGTTTAATTTAGATTGCGGTTTCGTCCTTGATTAATATTTTGCTAGGACAGTTTAATTAATAGTTATTTTGCTAATCACAGACCAGTTGGAATCTTCGGTCAAATAGTCGTGTTAAATTTGAATTTCATCACCTGTCGTATGTTATTTTGGTGAGCAGACAATAAAGAAATGCTTATTGATATTCTCAATACAACAAAAATTTATTTGCGTTTATTAAACTCTTAGATTTATGGACATAGATAATGTTATCAGTTTATCGGGCATTATCTAATTTAACCATAAAAAAAATCGTCGTTAAATTGTGCCTTCTTTTTTCTTTTGTTGAAACTGCCATTATAACATTTCTTCACATATTTCCCTCAAAACAAATTATGCTTGAATCGTGAATTTTATTTCCATTTTTTATAACCAGAAAAAGGATGCGTTGTCATGGAAGCTCTATCGGTGAAAAAACAAGGCGCGACGTGATGAAGAAATATACCGAAAACGTATTATTTTCATTTAAATTGCTAGAGAATTTTTTCGTTTTTTTTTTTTTTTTTTGGTGACGTTTGGCCGCCTCTTCGCTTCCTATTCGCTCGCGACTTGAAGACACCCAGAACCAGAGTATAACAAACAGGGAACACCCATTTAGGCAGCGCATTCAACAGTCTAGCGGTTCGCTCAATAAAAATGGAATCAAAGCGCCTCTTAAGGGTTTTCGGAATGTTAACCATTAAACGATGTCGCCTTTTACTGTTTGATATTCCGTCTGTTTGATATAAGCAGCTGTGCAGCAGCAGTTAGCAGAAGTGTGCAAACACTACTGTGTTCCGGATTGAAGGGCAATGTTTCCAGCGAAATTACAGGACACAGAGATTTGACATCTTATATCTCGGGGTGACGAGCGCAGTGCATTGCCATCCAGGGTTTTGAACTGTTGAAGTTCAAAATTCTGAGTGGCGATGAACTGTTATGGACAAGCGTGAAGAGCCATCAGGCGAGCGACTTCGCTCGTTTCGTCACCCAGTATCATAAAAAAAATATATAAAAATGGACAGGATGGACAGTATTAGAACATGCATATCCGATGCACACTATCCGAAATGTATCCGAGAAAAAACCGATAGACTAGCAACTCTGCGCTGTTATTCAAGACTTTGAAGCTTTTTTTTTTATAATTAAAATATCACTCCACAGACACCGGGGTCCGTGACTTTTGTTATGCTTTACTAATATTTTGTTAACTTTAACGAATTTACTTTACACAATACAGGAAGAGGAAGTTAGTTATATCTTAATCTAAGGTTAAAACAGTTGATTGAATCAGGCGTTACTTTGCGGAAGTTCATTTTCAAAACTGTTTTACTGATGAATTTCTAGTGTAATTCCGCTTCTACGTCGCTTCAAGTACAATAAGGAATTTGTGATAAATTTACCTGGTAAATATTTGTTGATAATGTTAATTTTATTGAGTTTAATTTTGCCTAACCTGATATAAAATATTAATTACATACATTTAAAATTAACGTAACCTGAAACAAAAATTAATTAATTCTGAATTATTTTTAATTATAAAATTATTAAAGTAATCTGAAACAAAAATTAATTAATTCTGACACATGAAATATGATAATACTAAATCTGAAAACAAAAATGTATTAATTCTGGAACATAAAATATATATTAATTGAAATGACATGTATTTTAATAGAATTTTAAAAAGTAATAAATTATACCCGTTTCTTTAGTGCACTTTGTCGACACGTGTTTCGCCTCTTCACGAGGCATCCTCAGGATGTGTTGACTCTTCGAGCGCTTGGCCGAGAAATTCTCGGCCAAGCGCTCGACATTACCACATTATCAACAAATATTTATGAGGTAAATTTATCACAAATTCCTTATTGTACTTGAAGCGACGTAGAAGCGGAATTACACTAGAAATTCATCAGTAAAACAGTTTTCTAAGGTTTAAACAATTTAGTTATGTTATTATTAATCTATGTGTATACCGCGAGCAGACCAGCAACCCGCAAGCAGCACCCGATCACGAGTATGACTCATGTGCCAGCCATCGTCCTCCTCAACCATATTTGAGGGAAGAGAGCGACCCGACACATGACGCTGCTGCAAGAAGGTGCCTTCGATGGTGAGCATGAATGCTCGAGGCATACACACAATCCTTATTTCTAAACGCTTTTTAAACATTTTTACATTACAATCGCCTCCTCTCGGCCCAGGGCTTCCATCACCACCGCGTTCCGATCTCTGATGGACTTTGAAGCTTGGTCTGTACAAGAAATATGTGCTGATGTTAATTAATAATTTCATTTTGTCATAATTTATTGAATCAGGCGTTACTTTGCGGAAGTTCCTTTTCAAAACTGTTTCTTTGAATAATATCTAGTGTAATAGGTCGGGGAAAAAGTCTTTTCGTATTTTGTATGTATAAGGTTGTAATAAAAATCTCATCCGTTGCACTGTTTGTATCTGGCTGGTTTTGATACCATTAAAAATATGACATTTTAAAAAAGGAATACAAAAAGTAAAAAGCAATTTCCCGCCATTTTTCAATTGTTTTTTTGTTTGATAAAATGAGTGAATCTAACGAAGAAATTCGATATATTGTGAAATTTTATTACAAAAAAGGGAAAACTGCGACACAAGCCGCGAAAAAAATTTGTGACGTTTATGGACCTAATGCAGTGTCATCAAGAGTAGCACAATGTTGGTCCAAGCGTTTTCAGTCCGGGAATTTTGATGTCAAAGATGCAGCTCGCTCTGGTCGCCCTGTTACGGATAAAGTAGATGCCATTTCTGAAAAAGTGGACCAAGATCGGCATATTAATAGTTACGACGTAGCTGAAGAACTGGGGATTGACCACAAAACAGTTTTGACCCATTTGAAAAAAACTGGGTATACAAAAAAACTCGATATTTGGGTGCCACACAAGCTCACTGAAAGAAACCAAATGAATCGTGTACTCATTTGCGACTCTCTATTGAAACGTAACGAAACCGAACCGTTTTTGAAAAGATTGATCACTGGTGATGAAAAATGGATCACCTACGACAAGAATGTGCGCAAACGATCATGGTCAAAGGGCAGTGAAGCACCACAGACTGTAGTGAAACCCGGATTAACACGTAATAAGGTGATGCTGTGTGTATGGTGGGATTGGCAGGGCATCGTTCATTATGAGCTTTTACCGCCGGGCAAAACCATCGATTCGGATCTCTACTGCCAACAGCAGATGAGACTCAAACAAGAAATTGAGAAAAAACGGCCGGAATTGATCAACAGAAAGAGTGTGGTCTTTCATCATGATAACGCCAGACCGCACACATCTTTGGCCACTCAGCAAAAATTTAGAGAGCTTGGTTGGGAAGTGTTAATGCATCCACCATATAGCCCTGACCTTGCACCCTCAGATTTCCACCTGTTTCGATCTCTTCAGAATTCTTTGGGTAGTGTTAGATTAACATCAAGAGAGGACTGTCAAAACTACTTGTTGCATTTTTTTGATCAGAAGTCCCAAAAATTCTACAGCAACGGGATCATGTCACTACCTACAAGATGGCAACAAGTATTCGAACAAAATGGCACATATATATTATAATTAAATGTAATTAAACTTGAAAAAAATATGTCTTGAATTTGTTTAAAAAATACGAAGAAACTTTTTTCCCGACCTTATACATAGGCTTTAAAAAAAATGTTTTAAAAAACATAAAATAATGGGTTCCATTTTTAAGTTTCGAGCAGCACAAGTGACATCTATAAGTTATGACTACTTTTATATGTACAGTTGCGTACTGCGAGGCCGAAGGGAAAAGATGTTTGGCCTTACGTGTCAAGCCCCATAAAAGATTCGGGGAAGCGATAAATCACTATCCAAATGTGTTTCACAGCCTTCATTACTTTCAGGTTCACAACATCGGATACCGAACCTTGCCAAATGGTTTAAGATAAATATCAAAGTCAACGTCATTTATCAAGATGTATTTACAAGATATTGAGCGCAGTTGGAGACCTCAGAATACAGAAGTTCTTTCTGTATTCTGAGTTGGAGCCATAAGATTTTTAGAAAAAAATGTTTTTATTCATATTTTATGCGAGTTTTATTTTTTACGCCACTAATTGACGACACGAGCAAGTCACTTATCTTTTATAATTTATAGGTTTTTATTTTCAACTTGCCTGATGTTAGGCGATGTTGCGGTCTACGATGGAGCAAGCTAGTCTAGAAGAAACCGATCCGAACTTACGATTTAAAGACACCCATTTGTAACTATCGGGGAACACCGATTCAGGCAGCGCACCACAGACTAGCAGTCTGATCAATAAAAGTGGAATCAAAGCGCTTCGTACGGGTACTACTACGGGTATACACCCTTACACCCGGTATACATTTCGTTTAAACACTTTCGTTTAAATATTTAAACAATTACAAGTTCTCTCTGTGCAGTTCTAGCTAAGTATATGTTAATGTCGCTGACTGTACATAATAGCGAAGTTATATTGAATAACTTTGCAACGAAGCGCACAACCGCCGTAGAGCAGGAAATAGATAAAACCAGAAAGTTTGCGACTGATTCTGCAGACTGCCGTTTCTACCAACCTAGCAAGCCGAGCTAGTAGGTACGTTGTAGAGCTTGAAGGTTTTAAATTTAAAATGCTATTTTTACAGTAAAAATGCATGAATATTACAGCACAAGACACAAAATTGAAGATTTGAAGATATTCTTCAGCATGATGTGCTTATTTTCAGACGCGACATTTACAGACTAGCTGCGTCTTATACTCGTAGTTTCACCCGCTATCCTATAGAAAATGTCGTGGTAAAAAGTATGGTAGGTATGCGTTAATTCGGGTTATAAACTACCTCCATACCATATTTAAGCGTTCCGTGGACAGGCAACCAGCCCGATGGGTCAATGACATCACGCCCATTGCAGGCCCTACGTGGATGAGATTGGCCCGAGACAGGGATAAATGGCGCAAGGGAGAGGAGGCCTATGCCCAGCAGTGGGTTGATACGGGCTGACGATGATGATGATACCATATTTCACCCAAATCCGCTTATCTGTACACACACCCTCACACACAACACCCCTACTTACAAAGATTTGTGATACTACTATTCCATTTTATTCTTAGGGGCAATAAAAATGGTTGATTCACACGTAGGATAGGTATAATACCTGCAGTACAAGAGGTTATTCATCAAAAATTCGTTAGTTGATAGTTTTTAAATCCTAAAGAAACGGCAACTGTTTGTCTCACATTAGTTTCTAGCCTAGATTTACTATACCTATGGAGTATCTAGGTACAAACTACAAAGCTAGCGGCTAATACTTTGCAAAGGAAATGTATACGCTGAGCCACTACATTTTTTAACACGACGTAAACAGAAACTGATTGAGACTGAAGCGCATTTCTATGAGTATTTTATTAGAAAAGTTATTCAGCTTATTCTTTTCTATGACATTTTTTCTTTATTGGCTATTTGTAATGATTAAAAACGTATATTGTACTACAAATATATTTTTACAAATAATTAATTATCCTACTAACTTTTGTGAATATTTTATTGTAACCAAACAAATGAAGGTGTAAGCTCACAGTCATTTTGTAAAATTAGTTGACTACTGAAACAAGCATACTAACATTAAACCATTTTTTAAATTATTTTTTTAATAAATATAATGAAAGGTCAAGAACTGGGATTCATCATCTAACAAAAATAATTTTCTGAAAATATACAACTGTTTGTTTATGACCTATTTTATAAATAAACACAAGAAAATTATACATAATTTGGAATCATAACGAATTTACCTAAATTAAAATCAAGATACAAAATACACGAAACTAATAGTCGCTGCCCGCAGGTATATAGTTCCCAAAATGCATGAGAGTAGTAATCTAGGTATTCTGGATGTCTTCGCGAGTAAATCTGTTTGTTTAGGTAAGCGTACTCCATCGTAGACCGCATCAGCGCTTAACATCACACGAGGCGGGATGCTTCGACAGTCGCGTAGGTAATGCTTCGACAGTTGCGTAGGTAATGCTTCGAATTATTTATTCCATTCTAATGGCCCTCGTGATAGTATTCAGTTAAAAAAACACTCACAATCGGCGTAGAAATCGCGTAATATACAAAAAAACACAGGCGAACTGAGAACTTCTTGAAATCGGTTGGAAATATCGTATGATGTTCGTAACCAGAAAATTGATTATATAAAAAAAAATGCTTTAGTGTCAATGGAACTGTATTATGCTATCTCCGTATAATACCATCGTTCGCCAAATAATATTCTTTGCACAAAGTTCTTGTACTCTGTAGCACGCATAATTAAACTTTAACACATAGTACTCTCCCACGTTAATTCATGATTCTATCCGTGAGCCAGCTGTCATGGCAGGGTTGGTTAGTCACATAGTCGATACTAATTAGTTCCCCGGACAAATGCCCGGACACCACTGTCCGGCCATCACTCGGTAGGTAGACTGCTCGGCCAGCCGTTGTCCTAGCGCTTGTGTGAAGTCTTTGATTTATATCAACGTATTCAGTACACTATACGTAGATCATAATTATATTATACTGAGCTGTTGCCCGCGACTTCGTACGTGTAGACTCTCATATAAACTTTCAAACCCCTTTTGCCCCCCTTAGTTCAGCTCTTTCGCAAAATTATTTCTTAGCAGACACAAATAAATTACAGCTTCGTAGGTCAAGTAAAAGTAGTATTCGAGATTTTGTAATGAATCATTCTGTAGGTACAAACGTTTCAATGCAAATTTTATGTTGGTGTTTTATATTTTGACACAAGATGCCATCTTTTAAAATATCAACACAAACATGTCTTTAACACATTATATTAATAAATAAATAAATAATAATAAATATCTGAGACATTATTGCACACACGGTCATCTGACCCCAAACTAAGCAAAGCTTGTAATATGGCAGCCAGAGACTGAATATTCTTAATATTATGCCCAATCGAGTTTTACAAGTACCCAGTGATTTTTTTGTCTAAAATATGTTTAATGTGTGCGATACCTATCATAATTAAAATACTACAAGTATTCATGTCTATTATGGTATATAGTTTCTACATGTAGGTAGTTTCAGATCGCTGGATTACCATATTAATGTACGTCTTTGTTAGGTACTAAATTATATTTTTTATTGGTTCGATTATTAGGTTGTTACATGTCAAACATACAAATTAAATTAAATGGTAAACATCAAATAACTGCTTACGCACGTAGCATAACACACACACACACAGTGCCGGACTAATAAGGCTCTACCATCGTTGTACTAAATTTATGCTGATTCCTGGAATCCGAATTCATGACTGTTGTCAGAACTGTAGAGGCCTATAAATGATAAAGTACACTCTGGGTATTAACTCGGAAGGCTTTTAGGGGTTTTTGCAATGCATTTATGAATTAATGGTTTCTGCAACACAACATAGAACTTTCATGCTAATACTCAACGTATTAGGATAGTCCATACTCAAATGGTATCAACGGGACCCTATTACTAAGGCTACGCTATTATATGTCCTACCTATAGAGAGCTTTGGAACCGTTATAGATATTATGTTAAAATTCTCACAAAATATGTGTTATTATGGCAGATTTGTCAATAAATAATAATAATAATAAATAGTCAAGTAAAATTCAAGTAAAAAAATCATCCTATAAAAAATGTGTTTGATGTTTTAGCTTAACTATGGCTTAATCTTAAAATCGTTTAATAAATATAATTAAAAAAAAACAAGCGTTGAACTTGATGTGACTACAGTGCTAACTCTATAGTAAAGCATATGTACATATAGTTCTCATATGAACATACCTATAATTTTTACAATTTCTTTGACATGTTTTATTATTTATTATTATAATTTTTTGTTTTGGTTTAAAATATTTTGTAATGCAATTAATTAATTAATATAATTTTATAATAATCTTTAATTATTATGCTCTATTTTCTCACTTAAGAGAAATTCCAATGACTTGTAAATTGCCATTTTACCAATAAATTACTTATGACTTAAATCAATAAATAACAAAAACTGGCCAAATGTGAGTAGGACTTATTATTGTGTGGTGGTACGGAACCCTCGGTGTGCGAGTCTGACTCGCACTTATTTAAGATTAGGTAGTTCGCTCAATGTTGAGCGTCGTGACGCTCTTCATCTTGTAGATGGCAACTAATCTGCTTCAACTTCTGACGGTTCCCAGTCTGGTATATATATGGTATATATATATATATATATATATATATCAGAAAAAATATAACCAACTTAAATTATGTTAAGAAATTACTTAGTAGGTATTTTCAAAAACCGACTAGGCATCATCTTTAGAATAACACTGGTGGTGAACAGAAATTTGTTTTGAAACTTTATTATTATTAATAAATTTCAAATGGCTATCTATTACGGTTCGAATGCCAGCCGTTAAAAGGTAGAACAGACAGACAGACAGACAGCATAGGCTTGCGTCAGAGATAGACGCTATCGAGATTTTCCTCAGAAAAAAAATTGGTAGTGTTTTACCTACAGTTTCCCATTTAGCACTTACACCCCCCTTGGTCGTCCATTTGATCATTCCGTTTGCAGTTGTGTGCCCCTCTATATGGAAGTGTGCGTTTGTAGTACTAAGTAAGAATATTTCAATGTGTGCAATACGTGTTTACCTTGCCCCCTTCAGTTTCTCGAGTTAAAGGAAAATCCAAACTAAATATAATCAAAGAGTTTTCCTAACGCTTTATTTTATTAATACAAGTAACAAATAGTTGCATTCTAGTTTTAAATCATCAAGGAAATTGAATCGGTTGATAAAAGTGTTTTCAAAAGCCAGACTAATACTATTTTATTATATGAAATTGAACTTGACTCGTGATTCAAATTCATCTTCACTAACTTTAACGATCATTTAATAGCTTTACTATTCAATTAAAGTTTGTTCTTTGATATTCAACCATTTCCACAAAATAACCTTGGAAGTTTTTTTTGGCCATTGAATAATTAAAGAGGAAACTTTCATAAGTATTCTTTGATTATTTGAGTACCTATTAATTTAACGTAGTTACGAATTCATTAACAATGTTTAGAGAGAACTATGAACTGGGAAAAATGATGTAGATGAAACTGTTACGTAATCACGTCGAAAAGCTTTGGATGAGGGTTGCATAAGACCGAAAAAAGTGTCGAGAACGGAAGAAAGTCTGCAGTAGGTTAATTAGATGGAAACGAGTAGATAGGTGGGATAGGGCGTCAGACAAAGAAACATCGACATAAACAAACTACCAATCTATACTTTCAGTATACATATATTTATAAAGGATAGAAAGAACTAGAGTAAGAATACGTATACACACATGACCTGTGAAACGAATGCTAGTATCATACAGAGTACGTAGGATGGTAGTAGGTAAGCGTAGGCACTTGTGTATCATTTCAAGTGTTCCGATAATCAAAACTGAGATAATCTCTTATATGATCATCCTTCGCGCATAATTCAACATAGGTGCTTGTAAATCATCAGTAATATTTTTCAGGATGTTGTTGTTACTTCCTCGCGGCTCGCAACCTTCTCATCTATGATGCCACTTTCTTTCGAATGACAGCATGAAAGCCGTCAGTTTAGGTCCGCGCTAACATTTCAGAGGCACTGCAAAAGCGGGAAAGACTCAACATCATCCTGAAAATGTTATTATATTGTAAGGGTATATACGACTTCATGGTTTAGTAAGTTTGGCATGTGCCTTTATTAAATATACAAAATACTAGCTAAAACTAACACTAAATAAACAGTTAGACTGTCCATAGACCGTTGAAGATCTAAGTTTGTATATTAAAACCGATTAAGCCCGGCTATATATCTTTAGAATGGGTAACATTGCGAATGTATTGAAGCAATTGATATTTTGACGGAGGAAAACGAAAAGAACGACGTTTTAGGTTTCCATACCCAAAGAGTGCAAACGGGACCCTATTACTAAGCCTATGCTGTCTGTCTGTCTGTCTGTTCTACCTTTTAACGGCTGGCATTCGAACCGAAATAGATAGCCATTTGTAATTCATTAATAATAATAAAGTCAAAAAATTAAAACCAAATTTCTGTTCACCACCGGTGTTATTCTAAAGATGATGCCTAGTCGGTTTTAGAAAATATCCACTAAGTAATTTCTTAGCATAATTTAAGTCGGTTATATTTTTTTCTGATATATAAGCATTTAAAGTTTTTGGTAGAGAAAAGTCTGTCCCATTCCCACAAAACAAAAAAATTACGTCACGGCTCTGTGTGCCATACTTGTCAGAATAGTAATGATATGGCGTACAGCGAAGTGACGGCATAATTTGCTGTTTCGCGCTCTCTGTCTTGCATGTGCTGTGTAGCATAAAATGTTTATAAGCTGCTTATTTTTCATCAGATTTTTATTTTGTTTTCATTAGTCAGCAATATTTATGGGCTAAATTTTAATAGGACAATTAAAAAACAGTCATCTAGCCTATTACAGTATTTGAAAGATATTATACCTAGCTGTGCTCGCCAGCATACTTGAAAATATTCCTTTGAATAAAAGCTAAAGCATTTTGATTAGTCTATAAATAGATTATGTTGTACGAAGTAAGTCAATAGTAACTTAGTCATAGATATATAAGTACCAACCGGCCCTTTTGGAGATTGATGGAGAGGCCTTTGTCAAGCAGTGAACTTCATATGGCTGAAATGTTTGATTGATTGATATAAGTACCTATTTCGTGATTATTAGCAAAAACAATATGGTGCACTCGTCTAAAAATAATTTGACATTGACATAGACATAGTTTATTTAGTTACATAGACATAGACATAGTTTTTAGTTTGTTTTTAATTTGAGCACACTCTGGTCGTATCAAAAGGGGAACACTTGAGGATTGTGTCATTATTTTTCTGGAACACGCAGGATGAGGGGATGTGAAACCAATATTATTTTCCTCCTTTGGAAACATTGTTTTTTCCTTATTTCATGGACGGATGGGAAAATGACTCTGAACTGTGTTACATAAATTTAAGGCACAGAATTCATTACATCTCATTTTCGATATTAGGATTACGTGCATGCATATCCGACTTTTACGTCCATTACAGGCTATTTAAACGGTACTGTATGGAATACGAATAACGCCATTTTTGTAGCTATATAAGCCAATCAGAGACGCATAATCATTCACACCTTGAGTAAGTGAAAGTCAGTATGGTGCGACCACTGCACTTTCACTATCATGCGCTTACAATACTAAAAAAACTGAACTTTCCTGCTGAGTCCTACCTTCCAGCAAGACAATACGCAGTAGGAAAATCAGTTTTTTTTACCGTGTACCTATATCATTCAGTGGGCTTTAGTGGGAGGGATGAAAATATGAAAAGAGCCTCAAAATTACTGCGCGACCAAAGTGCTATCACGAGAGACGTTTTCATGCAAAAAATACGGTAAAATATTACCGATATTATCCACACTGATTTTCGTTACACTTTTCTAAGGCAGCAACAGTGATAAAATATACCTAATAAAAAATGCTGCCTGGCACGGGATGCCCGGCAGATGTGAAGATGTGAAACATGACGGCATAATCTCTTATGCTTTTCACATCTACACATCTCTCGCGTCATATCGTTCGCCGTCACGGCATACGAGTTGGTTTTACTTCCAAGGCGTGCCAATAGATGTTTCACATCAAAAATATTCATAGAATCCATACATATTATTTATAATATAAACACAAACTCTTTTTATGTTTAGGTAAGTACGTAAGTAAATAAAAATATTGTCTTAAAATATTTGTATGTCAAACATATTCCTGCAACACTGTGGCTTAAACGACATAACAACCCGTCATTCGCCTCTCGCTAAAAATACCTTTCGAGCTGAATTCGGTCGTTAGGAAAATTGCAGCTCAGAGCGTCACTCGGAAAACACGGAGCGCTGTGGCAAACTACACAGAATAGTTTTGATAATTTAGGTCTTAGCAATTGAGAGATATGTGCATATTTAATAGTTTACTCAATTAAACTGTTGCCGACCAAACGAGCCCCATAGCTTTAAGCAACATAATAGACACAAAACAGCAGCAAAAACAGACTAAAATATCGGAGCTGATCGTACTGGTAACTATTTTTACTTCTTTTCAATGTTGCTTACAATGTAAAGCAAATACAGAGCTTGCAGGTTTTTATTACTGAGGCTCACACTAAAATAAACGATCAAATAGATAGAACATTCCATGGACCATAAAATATCGGAGCTGATTTTGTACTGATAATTATTTCTCAGCGTCAGTGAAAATAATTATCAGCGTTGCTTATAATGTAAAGCAAATGCAAAGCTGCCAGACTTTACTTACTGGCTTTTACTAAAATAAACGATCACATAGACCATTTCATTGATATAGCACAACTAAAATATTAATTTTAAAATACCCCCCCCCCCCCCACCCCCACACATTAAAAACGAACGCCGTTGAACTAATATTAATCATACGTAACTAAAAACTACCACAATAAAAGCTGCTTTCAAATTAAAAAAACCTATTCAAATCGCCCCAGTCATTTTGGATAAAAATGATAGACATACAAAAATAGCAACATCCATAAACTTTCTCTGTTTCGTCGTGGGTAGAAAACAAGGCAATTAGTTGTGAAACAAGGACAAACCAACAATGAAACAGATCAACTAAATCGTTGTTATTCAAACGCAGCGTATTTTGTTTGGGCTTATCAACAAATAATTGTTGCAGACCCTGTTGAGACCGTGTATGAAAATCAATAACAACCGTAAAGCCCGTGACACTACAAGTGTTCACTATCTCGTGCGGATTTCCTCAACATCATGGAACATTTTCAAAGTAGATTTCCTCCGCTCTAAGATTAGGTTTCATATGGCGGAGCACCCAGCGAAGCGGGAATCAGAGGGTCGTTGCCGCAACGGCGTCCAATTTACCTCCCACGAGCTTTATAGCCGAGGAGCTTGCTTCACAGGTACCTTTTTAATAAACCCGAAAAGATCGAGCTCGTGTACAATATCTATGTAAATTTTGTTTACATTTAAGAAATTGGGTTTGAAAAATGATCTAATATCGATATTCATTTCATAATAATATGCAGAAAAATCATTGCCTGATAACAATATCTCTAGTACTTTTCTAAACTGTTTTCGATGTTTGTAAAGTTTCCGAAGCTTTATTTTTACGCAAAGCCAACAGAAAGGGTTTATGTTTTAACAGTCTATGTATGTTTGTTTGTATTTACGTAGGTATGCTAAGCACCTAAACTACTCCTCCGATTTTGATGAATGAGGTGTCAATCGATTCAGTATTATGGTCTGGGTGACATAGGCTACATTTTACATGTAACGAAAATAAATAATATTAGTAAATATTATTAATTGAAATTTGAACAAGAAGTTTTTTTAAATTAATAATAGGCTTGCGTTGAATACTATTTGCTTGCTACTATTTGAAGTTGGTTGAAAATGTACGCTTGCTTTGAATACTACTTGCTTGCGTAATTGTTTGTCTATTACTAATTTACGTGTCGTATAAGGACATAGTCGGGGTTTTAGTTTTTCTAATTATGTTGATTAAAATGATACGTTGCTATATTTTGAGTGTTAGCAATTTTTCTAATAGCTTAGCTAGGGTAAATGCAGAAAATAAGACACCTTACCCAGACTATCCGCTTACTCCAATATCTTGTCGAAACTCATGCACATGACAATTTTTCTGCGTCGGGTCAAATAACGCTCGCGTTGAACCAACTTTGTCTTTGTTATGGTGTAAAGCTGCGTTGAAAGTTTGCCGTCGCAATACTAATGGATACAATCTTTCAATGTTTATTTAATTTTTATTTAGGAATATGCTTGCGTACTTTGACCGCCAACTCACCTGATGCGGTCTACGGTGGAGCACGCTTGTCTATAAGAAACCGATTCACTAGTGATTTGAAGACAACCAAATTTTAACTATCGGGGAAAACCCATTCAGGCAGCGCGTTCCAAATACTAGTAGTTCGCTCAGTAAAAGTGGAATCAAAGCACTTCGGACGGGTTTAACGGGGGTGTTGAATGTAGGTAATATAAGTTATGTATTATTTGAGTCAGGAAAACTAAATAAAATCTTGTGCTGCGGACATGTTGACAATAATGACTTAAAAAAAATAAGGGACACCCTAATGTATTGCTACAATAGGCATTATATTACTGAGGCATTTTTGGCCTCCTTTGAGCTACTAAAATGAGAAGCCATTATGTCAGTTCAAGTTCTTATACGTAATAACTATTTTTCAAACCCAACAACCACACAAGGTAAGTGTAAAAAAACCTACAGGTTATTTCAGTTTCTTTTTGTTTAATTGTATCACTATAATGAGAGAGCATTTCCTGCAGCCTTAATTCCTGGAACCGTATCCGGAAATTCCGTTTGGCCATGTAACTGGATACTCGTACTTGCACTGACTATTCTCTCAATCAGAGACGCTCAAGGGATGGTGTGAGGAAAGGAATAAAGATAATTGGCGTTATAAAGGAAAACAATAAATTTCTTGTAATGCTTCTGATAATGGTACAATTAGTGCACGTTTTGGATAACTTTTTTTATTTATTGTTTTACTTTCCATTGTTTTTTTTTTTTGCCCCAAATTAATTTATTAATTATATATCTATGTCTACGTGTATGTGTGTGTGTATACTTAGATACGGTGACGATGTATGATTCTCTCAAGAAGAAGGTGGTCTCTGGTTAGGACTTCTTTTGGTTCTATGCACTGAAAAGATTTTATTTCGTTCTATTATTTTTTCTGTGGTTCTATGGTATGCTATATAAAGTATATGCAAGATAAACTTTACTACACAATAAGAAAATATAATTGACTTATAATTCGGTCCATGAAATATGAATTGTACATTTGTTTTAATTTTATTAAAACAATGAAAAATGTGCGTATCTATATTCCAACCATGCGTGATTCAAACTTATTCTCTTTGTTCAAACTAAGTAATTCATTTTGGAACAGGCATTTTTATAGTGGCAATTGTATATCTATTGTTAACTATAATTGATTTATTTTAAATTTATCGGCAGCTGGATACATTATCTTTCATGCCTTATTTCATTCGTTGTTTAACAAGTCATAATCACAGTCAGAGTCAAGCAAAGTAGGTCAAGTCCAAGTCATATCCTAGTAAAGGGGTAAATACTTTACTAAAGGCTTCTACGGAGTTTTGGAAACAATACGAAATGTTATTATATCACTTCCCTATACTCAAACACGTTCATAAATAATAATCCACCATAACTACACTACACATGAACACTCAAATCCTTAAGTTTAAGAAAATAATAATAGGTCGGGGAAAAAGTCTTTTCGTATTTTGTATGTATAATAATAAGTTTTAGTAAAATCTCATCGGTTTTACTGTTTGTATCTGGCTGGTTTTGATAACATTAAAAATATGACATTTTAAAAAAGGAATACAAAAAGTAAAAAGCAATTTCCCGCCATTTTTCAATTGTTTTTTTGTCCGATAAAATGAGCGAATCTAATAGTCTAAGAGCTAGCAACGTTTTCGAGAGAGAATTTCAGGTAGGCTAGTTTTTAGATATGCTATCTCTCTCACTCCCCCGGACGTCATACGGGCTATCTGGCTGGTGGTAGTGGTTGCGTTCATCAGTGCGCATCCTAAATGTCCAGGTAAAATATCGATTTTTCAAATCATTTTAAGAAGTTTTTTTTTCTTTTTTATAATTTTTATTGAATTTTTCGCAACATGAATCTATTATTGCCAGACATTTTTATCGTTGTTTAAATTGTGCCAGACGCTAATTTTGAAATGAAAAAAATTTTTTTTTTCAAAATATTTCAGTATGGCTGAAATTTTTATATGATGTTATTTAAGTATCTAAAAACCTAAAATTAATTTGCCAAACAATAATTCGATTGTTAAACCTTCAGCCAGACCGATCTAAAAGTGAAAAGTGATGTGGTACCATTTTGCTTGGTCTAGGAATAGTTGTCGAATAAATTACAGAGAAAGAATTAAAAACTATTGAATTAATTGTGGATTAACATAGCATTAAAATAATTATTTATTTTTGTGCAAAATTAAGGTAATAATCAATCTCAAGGATGAAAGTAAACAAAAATTATATTGAATTATCTTGATAATTATCATCATCATCATCTTCATCACTGCTGTCATTTTCATTGTCATCGTCGTCTTTTGGATTATCAACGTCTTGTAAGCTATTATCTGTAAAAGAATGAAAAATTTTATAATCTTTCGGCAAAGAAATTTAATTTAATGATAATGTCGGCAACTAATGATGGTAACTGCTCTCCAACAAACCAGATAAAATCATATTTATCGTCATTTATGGTCCAGCCAGAAGCTTGAGGTGATAGAGATGTTGGGTGTTGTAAATGAGCATTTCTCCAAAACTTTGTTACGTAACGAATTCGTAGTAAATGCTGATACAATTCAGCTTTGCATGGTGGTAGGCTTGATGGATCAAAATTACGATTATTTTTTTCAAAATTATCATCTGATTTTTTAGACCGATAAGTGTTTGAAAACAGATGAAACCGAACTTCATTGACGTTCCAAGAATCACGAGCTCCGTAAATGTGACAAATAAACTTTTCTAAGATCTTAAATGTCTCATCCAGCAATTCTTCATCATCTGTTATAATATTTTGACAGGCTAATTGATACTCTTCTGATTGCTCTAACAGTTTAAAAGGTCGAAGTTTACCTTTCCGGAAAAAAGCTGGTGTGTAGTCGCATCCTGTTCTCAATAGGTGTTAATCGTTCTAACATTTGCAATCGGGCAGAAATTGGAACAAGTTCAGGAACAATGGCTTCAAAGGTTCGTCTTCTTTTTGCTGGTGGTGGTAGCATGTCGGACTGATCACTTCTACAATCGATATCATTTTCATTAGGAGCATCATTATCAATATTTTGACATTTACGGAGCTCGTGATTCTTGGAACGTCAATGAAGTTCGGTTTCATCTGTTTTCAAACACTTATCGGTCTAAAAAATCAGATGATAATTTTGAAAAAAAAAAAACGTAATTTTGATCCATCAAGCCTACCACCATTCAAAGCTGAATTGTATCAGCATTTACTACGAATTCGTTACGTAACAAAGTTTTGGAGAAATGCTCATTTACAACACCCAACATCTCTATCACCTCAAGCTTCTGGCTGGACCATAAATGACGATAAATATGATTTTATCTGGTTTGTTGGAGAGCAGTTACCATCATTAGTTGCCGACATTATCATTAAATTAAATTTCTTTGCCGAAAGATTATAAAATTTTTCATTCTTTTACAGATAATAGCTTACAAGACGTTGATAATCCAAAAGACGACGATGACAATGAAAATGACAGCAGTGATGAAGATGATGATGATGATAATTATCTAGATAATTCAATATAATTTTTGTTTACTTTCATCCTTGAGATTGATTATTACCTTAATTTTGCACAAAAATAAATAATTATTTTAATGCTATGTTAATCCACAATTAATTCAATAGTTTTTAATTCTTTCTCTGTAATTTATTCGACAACTATTCCTAGACCAAGCAAAATGGTACCACATCACTTTTCACTTTTAGATCGGTCTGGCTGAAGGTTTAACAATCGAATTATTGTTTGGCAAATTAATTTTAGGTTTTTAGATACTTAAATAACATCATATAAAAATTTCAGCCATACTGAAATATTTTGAAAAAAAAAATTTTTTTCATTTCAAAATTAGCGTCTGGCACAATTTAAACAACGATAAAAATGTCTGGCAATAATAGATTCATGTTGCGAAAAATTCAATAAAAATAATAAAAAAGAAAAAAAACTTCTTAAAATGATTTGAAAAATCGATATTTTACCTGGACATTTAGGATGCGCACTGATGAACGCAACCACTACCACCAGCCAGATAGCCCGTATGACGTCCGGGGGAGTGAGAGAGTAGCATATCTAAAAACTAGCCTACCTGAAATGCTTGTTTTCCCGACGTTGCTAGCTCTCGTACTATAACGAAGAAATTCGATATATTTTGAAGTTTTATTACAAAAAAGGGAAAAATGCGACACAAGCCGCGAATAAAATATGTGACGTTTATGGACCTAATGCAGTGCCATCAAGAGTAGCACAATGTTGGTTCAAGCGTTCTCAGTCCGGGAATTTTGATGTCAAAGATGCAGCTCGCTCTGATCGCCCTGTTACGGATAAAGTTGATGCCATTTCTGAAAAAGTGGAGCAAGATCGGCATATTAGTAGTTACGACGTAGCTGAAGAACTGGGGATTGACCACAAAACAGTTTTGACCCATTTGAAAAAGTCTGGTTATACAAAAAAACTCGATATTTGGATGCCACACGAGCTCACTGAAAGAAACCAAATGAATCGTGTACTCATTTGCGATTATCTGTTGAAACGTAACGAAAGTGAACCGTTTTTGAAAAGATCGATCACTGGTGATGAAAAATGGATCACCTACGACAAGAATGTGCGCAAACGATCATGGTCAAAGGGCAGTGAAGCACCACAGACTGTAGCGAAACCCGGAAGTGTGTATGGCGGGATTGGAAGGGCATCGTTCATTATAAGCTTTTACCGCCGGGCAAAACCATCGATTCGGATCTCTACTGCCAACAGCTGATGAGACTCAAACAAGAAATTGAGAAAATACGGCCGGAATTGATCAACAGAAAGGGCGTGGTCTTTCATCATGATAACGCCAGACCGCACACATCTTTGGCCTCTCAGCAACAATTGAGAGAGCTTGGTTGGGAAGTGTTAATGCATCCACCATATAGCCCTGACCTTGCACCCTCAGATTTCCACCTGTTTCGGTCTCTTCAGAATTCTTTGGGTAGTGTTGGATTAACATCCAGAGAGGACTGTCAAAACTACTTGTTGCATTTTTTTGATCAGAAGTCCCAAAATTTCTACAGCAACGGGATCATGTCACTACCTACAAGATGGCAACAAGTTATCGAACAAAATGGCACATATATATTATAATTAAATGTAATTAAACTTGAAAAAAATATGTCTTGAATTTGTTAATAAAATACGAAGAAACTTTTTCCCCGACCTTATACAATGGGGCAAACTAAGATCTTTTTACCAGTAGATAGGTTGTGCCCGCCACCATAATGACTAGAAAAATGCAAGGCACAATATCATACTCGTTACAGTTCACGTTGGCCCCAAAAGAAACATTTTCTACATTTTTAATTCAATGTTTTTTGTGACTATGGATACAGATTTCTTCTGTTAGAATAATAATAAGGTTTACAAGGTAATTACATAACGTCAAACAAGTCATAGTCACAGTAAGAGTCAAGCGAAGTAAATCACGGACAAGTCCAAGTCAGGCCCTAATAAAGCTGTGGAGACTTTATTAGATGCTTCTGTGGAGTTTTGGAAACATCGCTAAATTGTCGACATTTTTTTTCGCGTTGTCGCCAATAACTTATGATATACTGACAACACTGTGTTGTCATCTGAAAAACTTTTTAATTTTCTTGTGACAAAATATGTTACAGCATCACAACTACAGCTTAAAATTTAACCTTTGTATTTGAAATCTGTCAAAATCAAATTTCCGCAGAAAACCTAGCAGCGGCGGATAAGTCTCGTCAAGCTTTTTACACCGCGCCCGTCATGAAACACCTAAATATTGAATGAGATGGTATTATGTTGTAAAGAAATAATACACTATAGCTATAATTTGGTTAGAAGGAGGATTATGAAGATTACCAAATATTCAAGACCAAAACATTAAGAAAGAAAAGAAATTAAGATAATATTTACTAGGGCTTGATGAGCTACTTAGTTGATACAAAGAAAACTTACCTGTTTTGCTAATTTTGTGTACGTAAGAAATTTTATATCGGCTGAGTGCCAGCGATGGTAGCTGAGCGGTACCCTATACAATCTGATTGCATCCGGTACGATCCTCGGCCATGCACCAATGACTTTTTGTTTTTTTGGTAAATTCACAAGACTTACAAAGCGAAAGTTCTAACATAAGGACATAATAAAATGCTAGGGCCATGTGACGTATCACAAAGACGACTTTCGTTATTAAAGTATAATAAAACGAAACGACAGAGATCCGAATCAGGCAGAGAAAACGTCTGAATTTCATAAAGTATATTATCTTATTATGGTGCCCTATAAAAATAACTACTGCTGTTATGAGTTCTCGTTACTTCGAAAAACAAACAGAAACCCGACAAAACACGTATGAAACACATACAGCGTGTGATCAAAAGAGCCGGTGTTTTCCTGCTTCTAAAGGAAATAAATGATTCATCTTGACATCTCCATCTCTAATAAAGCCTGCGGAGTGTTCTTGCTCGAACCGAAACCAAACGAAACACGCTCGAGGACAAAATATAGAATATTGGATTTAACAGGAAAATTACCGTAAAATGTTCTTCAGAGATATACGTAAAACGATTCTACGCAGAAAATGTTTCCGCATGAATTTTTATTCAAAACGCGTTCAAAACATTTCAAAATCTTCAATGAAATTTCAATATAATATTAAGTTGGTATTACTCATACCTATATGAGGAGTTGCTAGCCTTTATGCCAGAGTTTTTTAAGCCACCTCTTGATGTCAGGTGGTTATTGTTTTACAAACAACCGAAACCTACAATAAAAATGTCCAAAAATGGTTAACTGTTGCACTAGGCTACAAAGTTGGTTCATAAGTAGAATCCTCAGCGTAGCAATGGATTATATATTGTCACAAGACTCAAATAAACTTTACAGCCGAATGAAACATAACATTTTACACTTCACCTTACTTAGCGAGAAAAATAGTTTAGGTACATTATTTCTCGGGTAGAAAGATCAGTTCGTATTAACACTATTTACTAACTCTGCTGGTGTTAAATGTGTAAATCAAAGCTTTGATCATTCACGTAAAACTTTAAAGACTAACAAACAATTCGCAAGTGGACTACGTTTTTCTGTTTGTCTTAGCTTAGTACGACGTAAATAATTACATAAATATTTGTAAGTATTACTGATGTTATTAATAGCAATCGTGTGTGCACGAAAACTTACAAACCAAATGAAAAGCCCAAAATGTCAACTTGGATTTTATGTAAATTCTACCTAATACTTCTTTCAAGCATTCCATTCTTAGAAAAAATATTTGGAAGTCAGCCGGTAGTAATTTGGAGGAAAAATATATTTACAAATGAATGAGTGGAATCAACGAACTTATAACATTGCTCGAATATCCAACTTTCCTTGAATAGAAAACTCTACCGTTTTGTGTTATGCAGAAAAAATCCACTTAATTTACTTTGCGTGCCGTAATCAAGATTTAAACTTTGATAAGAAACGTCTAACTTGTTACCCGAACTCATGAATTGCAAATCTAACTATTTAATAAACACGTCAGACTTTCCATCAAGCTACCGACCCTGTAAGGACAGAACCTCTAAACATCTTCACGCAAAAATCCATCTTATATTCTTAGCCAAGTGTGCCTCGATTCAGAAAAAATGTACCAGCAGGTAAACTTCGTATGTGTATATCTTTCAATATGGGGTTGCGCTATGCACGTGCTACAGAAGTTGATTTGTCACGTTTCCGATTCCCGAGGCAATTGCCATGTTGTTTCCTAAGAAAATAGATAGTGCTAAAAAAAAGATTTCATTGAAAATAGTAATCTATTTACTGCGTTTGCCGATATCACCACCAATATATAAAAACCAGTTATAAAAGTCGGGTACATTATTACCCAAAAAGGATGGTAATGTTTTTTATGTGTACGTCTGTAGATTTGACCGGTTTTGATGTGCGATGACAACTCGCACTCGTTTTCATGTCCAGAATATCATAGGCCCTATGACATTCTGGGCATGAATACGCGAGCATGAAAACTACAAAATGTAGCCACCAATGAAGGCTCCATTATGCAGTCAAGTATTTTAGTAGTTACTTATTTTTACCAATTCTTTATCCACATTTCAATGTTGAGTTTAGTTAGAAGAATAATATATAGCTGAGAATACAGACAGAACACAACGATTACTATAATAAAGATAACTAAATAGGATTCCAATTATCTTGCTCTATATTTTTTGTTATACTACATCATCTAGACTAGACATGCGAATGATAAGTTATTATAATATATTTTATTCAATTGAGAAATGTAATAATTTTCTTGAAACATCGCCCTACCTACGCAAAAATACTATTATTTCTCGAAATAATAAAGAATCTGCTGTAAATGTCGACATCCAAACAACAAATAAACTCCTACTATTCGTAGCTCAAAGGAATTTGTAGCCATTTCATCTTCTGTATATATAAAATTCAAAGTCCTGACTGAGATATCAACGCACAGCCTAAACCGCTGGTCCTAGAGACATAAAATTTGGAGGGTGTATTCGTTGTGAAGTGTATGCCTATGAACCCACTAAGAAAGTATTTTTCGAAAATGGGTAATAATCTTAAAATTCGTTTTTGAAGTTACAGATGTGAAAATTGGTATTGGAATAGTAATAATATAGATCTCAATTTTAAAAGTATTAAAAAATCCGGAATCCGGAAGTAGCCCACGAGTTCGAGTGTCAAGAGAAGGTGACATATGAACAAGTAAAAAAAACTTTCGATGTCGCGCGGTTCGCTGGGCCGCAAGAGGCCCGCGAGCTCAAGTGTCAAGGAAAGGTGACTTACAAACAAGAAAAAAAAACAGAGATAACTAGCACTGAGACCCAAAGCATATAAATATTTAATTAAATTCACTATTCAAACATCTGCCAGGCCGGGATCTAACCAGAAACCTCCTGCTCATAAGGCACATGTGTTAGTACTTAGAATACTTAGCCATACCGGTCGTCAATAGCCAGGATGAAATATTTATATCGTCCTAAAATATAAGTACCTACTTTGCAGGAAATCGATTATATTTCTCTCAAACAACGCGGGCGAAGCCGCGGGCGGAAGCTAGTCTTAAATAATGCTCAAAAGGACTAAATTTACTTTCAATAAATTTATACTGTTGTGTCCAGTGAATTTGTCTCTTTCAACGTGTCTTCCAAAAGTAGGCATGTGTCACACCCGGAATGCCTTGTTTCGTTGGATCATGCTACAATGTACATCGTACATACATAATACCATGTGTACTATGTATGCAGACATGTATTGTATTCAATTACGGAAAGGGATTATAGAAAACGATAACTGTTATTTAAGAATCGCCTTTTCCACACGACCAGCCAACATAACGAATAAAAAACAGCCATCAGGCGATTTGCATAATCGAATGGATCCCAGCGTCCGGGCAATAAGCCTCGTGTTGATTTTCCATTAGTGTTCCAGATGTTCCCTAGAGGATAAACCGGAAAATAATGTTAGTATCTAAGCTTTACTACTAATTGGTAACTGAACCAAATCATACTATTTATGTAAGAACGTGCTAGTATTCGCAATAATGGTGAGATACTGTGCCCAATGTACGCTATCGTGCCCAGGGTGAAAGAGAACGACATGTTATCATTATACTCCGGTCTCTCCGAGCATAAGACGAAAAAAGTCATCGTGCCCTAAGAGTGGCCAATGTACGTCAGCGTCAGTTATATTGGCCACTGGTGGCCAAAACTAAGTCAATCATGGCAGGCAGGTCCAAGATACCTACTTCATCTCAACTGTAATCCCAGAACTCTTTACTCTTTCTTAACTCTTAATATTTTCTTTACTGCGGAAATAAGTGAGTGTGACTTCTGGAGTGTGTTTTCCCTCGCGTTTCCGAACCACGTCATAGCTGGCGTTGGAGAGGTGGTAGGGTAGTAGGAACAGGCCATGCATTAGGAACACCACTGGCCTAACCCGCGGTATCAGCACCAGTTTCAAGATGTATCCATCATCGATGGTCACGAAGTACTCCTCCACGGGATGCCCACATCGCACATCACATCGTCAGCCAATTAACGTCCACTGTTGGACAAGGCCTCCCTCATAGAGAAGGGTGTTGCCCCACGCTTGGCAGGCGGCTTGGGGATCGCAGTACGTTCACCGTGTACTATTAGGACGCTGCTGCCCATCCTCCGGTGGTTCTGGTCGCAGTTTTAGGACATACCCGGGTCCACGGATCACACGGTCACGGGATGCCCATACTTCGTTAAAAGCTGGCTCGTATTTGAATACTTATCTTCATTTCCAAACTGGAATAAATTTTTCAGGGATACCTGGTGTTGGTTTTCACTTAGGTTATTGTTTTTCGTCAACTGTCCTGTTCCTCTCTGCACTGTTATACTGAATATTAGTATAAAAATTGTTGGGACTAAAATATAAGTCAGCATTTTAATATCAATTTTAGAGCAATGACTCCACTTATTGAGGTTTTATCGATTGGTGCTTCTTGAATATTAAAATTCCTTTAATTGTAAATTCACGGTTGGATGTTATAAATACCAACCCGTTGGTTCCGAAAATGTTCATTATCGCAGGTATGTGAAACAATACAGCTGTTAAAACAGTCAATATCCACATAAGTGGTTGAATTTTAATCGCAATCTAGATTAAATATTATTACTATTTACATTTACGGTTATTACTATCGGTATGATATTTTTTTAAAGTTTGTATATCCTACACCGATAACAACCGTCGATTATTTTTGGGGTTCCGTGGCCCGAGTCTGTCTGTCTATCTGTCCGTCTGTCTGTCCGTCCGTCCCAATTTTTTAGAACCTTTTAACTTCTATAATTATTAGGATAAGTTCATGAAACTTTGCATAATGACAGTTGTTATATAAATCGCAATGCAGGGGTGCTGCATGTGAAATGGGGATGAAAATATTTTTTTCACTCCACCTGCTCGTGTGGGGTATCGTTGAAAAGGTCTTTTAAAATGAAGGTAAGGTTTGATACATCACTCTTTTATAAAGTCTATACTTTGCGAAATATGGCCCGCCAAATTGGCAAACAAGTTGGCCCCCCCTGCATTTCTAAACTATAAGACATAGAAACTTGTAACTAACAATACAGATAGGTCATATTTAAAACCTTGATTCAAAATTATTTCGAACATTATCTGATCGTGATTTTTTGAGTAACAGCGATAAAACTGTAATAAATTCAAGGCTCATAGTTCTAGCTCATAGGTTTTTTTTGTAAAATTATCTCAACAAATAATTCCTCAATCAGTTTTACCTATGTTTAAACCATAAAAAGTATATGCCATGACGGGATGGTATGCACATCTCTGAAATTTGGCTAAGTCCACAGAGCTTCGTCCGTTCGAATTTTTCTATAACCATCATTTTCTAAACTATGACTAAGTACAATTATATGGCTTTGGTTACGGAACCATACCATATGCGTGTCTCCACACGTACTTGGCCAGTTATTATACACTTGATGTTGAAGCTCGGCGGGAAGACCTTTAGGGGAAGGACATTCCACATCTTGCAGGTCCACAGAAGAAATAATCGGAAAAATCGAATGGCGTGGGCCTTCCAGCTTTGCAAGATGTGGGGGCGAGCTGGGGGTTTTTGACGGTGTCGGGATGTGCGGTAGTTCAAGTCCGATGCAGGAGTGTGACCAATAAGCTCTTCAGATCATTCCTCGAAAAACAAGCGATATAAAATACTTACAAAAGAAACCCACATCTCTTCGGATGCTAAGTGGGTCCAGCTTGTTAGTGAGTTTACTTGAGATTTACATCTGCGACCGTGCCGCTAGATAATGAGACCTTGGTGGGGGTTTGTGGGAGACACTAAGATGTTAATTATCTAAATGCACGTTTTTGTGTAGCGTCTCCACCCAAAGTTCGTCATAAAATGGCAACTTTTTTATTAAAGGATTTTGGCATCGCGCGTCTTTTATATTTGCCAGTGTTATAAGTATTGAAATATTTTCAAGTTTTTCAAACAAGTCAAGCAATGTAGGGCATGGTCAAGTCAAAGTCATGCCCTAGTCTTTACTAGAAGTTTCTATGAAGTTTTAGAAACATCACGGAAATACAAGTGAGTCAATTGAGAAGCGTGCTAAGAGGCTAAGAGGCAGCAACGAAGCCCTAGTTCAGACTAAGCTTCTTAGTCTTGAGCATCGGCGCAAAGTTGCTAGTCTATCGGTTTTTTGTCGGATACATTTTGGAGAGTGTGCATCTGATCTGCATGATTTAATTCCCTCCTGCCCTTTTTTCTATCGGACTGCCAGAGCGGGCACGAAAAATCGACACCGCTTTATGGTTGACATTCCGAAAACCCGTACGAAGCGCTTTGATTCCACTTTTATTATGCGAACTGCTAGTTTGTGGAATGCATTGCCTGAATGGGTGTTCCCCGATAGATACAATCTGGGTGTCTTCAAGTCACGAGTGAATCGGTTTCTTCTAGGCAAGCGTGATCCACCGTAGGCCGCATCGTCGCTTAACATCAGGCGAGTTGGCGGTCAAGCGCAAGCCTATTCTACAATAAAAAAAAAAACAACAAGTTTCACATCTTATATATCACTTTCCCACAGACAAGCACATTCACGAACACTTATTTAATAATAATCCACAATTAATACACATTACACTGGAAAACACTTAATTTTAGGAAAATTATACAATGAAGCGACATATAATTGTCACATTGGCGCCAAACCTCCTCAAAAAGCAGCATCTGCCGTGATTTTCTTCCACTGATCCTAATCATCTGGAAGGTTCCCAGTTGGAAAAATCACTGTTAAAGCTGGCCTGGCGCACTCCGCACTTTAGGTATAAAGGTACAAGTAGTCGCCTTGTCGGACTTTGTATGCCTGCTGCCGCGCGATAGACAAAGATAACGCGACAAGAGTTACGCGTTATACCTCATCATCATCATCAACAGCCAAAAGATGTCCACTGCTGAACATAGGCCTCCCCCTTTAACCTCCACAATGAACGACATCCTGCCATCTGCATCCACTGGATGCCCGCGACTCTCACAATGTCGTCGGTCCATCTAGTGGGAGGCCTACCTACGCTGCGTCGTACCTACAGAGAGGCAACTTCTAGGTTAATATAGCTGTAGGTAGTTAGCGCATCAACATCCTGAATTGAACTTTATTGTGTAGTAGCAAGAGTCGCTACTTATTTAAATGATTTTGCGGAGTGAATCTTCTATACTTGTACTTATATGTATTCTTTAGTTGAAGTAGATCACGTCGCGGGTTTGCGCCTTTTTAACTTAAAAAAGAAGGAGGTTCTATGTTCCACTGTAATTTTTTTTATGTATGTTCACCTGTTTCTCCACCAACTTTTGACCGATTTTTAAAGAAAACCTATAGAAATTTCATCAAAATCGGTTTCGTAGTTTGGCTTTTAAATCAAAATAACTGGAAAATGTTGTTACCTGGATGACAATATGATCATCAAAGTTACCTAATTCGCCCATTTTATACTAATTTTGTGAAGTCCTTTTTTTAAGTTGATAATTGAACCTTAAAATTGGACGGTCGTATTTGCGCTGAAAGAAACACGCAACGAAAAAAGGGAAGTCCCCGGCAATATTTTGCCGTCGAGTTTTATAATTGAAACTCTAACCTTCTCATTTCAGTTTCGGTTTATAATAAAGTATCATGTAAAACATACTGTTTTAGCTCTCTCCTTATTCATCGCAACACACGTTACACCCAATTTTGTGGGTAGCCAACGACTCCGCAATAATATTTAACCCTGACTTAATCAAGACGGAGAAAATCTTCCCTTATTTCGTTATATTACAAATCAACCCTAGAACAGCGTTCATTCTTAGTAATGGAAGTCGGGAAAGTCCGACAGTTTTCCCACAGTTTCTGTAATCTCGGCAAATATTACGTAACGTGTAACAAGGTTTCTTTATCCAAATTTTTCCTTTTTGCTTTCTTCTCACTCTTTTTAGGACACTGCGTTTACCTAGAGCAGTGTTTGTCAAACTGTGGGTCGCGACCCCTGTGGTCACCATTCCTCGGGAGTTGCGGGGGTCGCGAAGCCTCGGTAAAAGAAAAAAAAGTTAAAAAATATTTTAGTAAGAAAAATTAATTAATAAGTAATAATAAAAATTTAAAAATGGTTGTACGTATTTGATATTTGTAATATAATAAAATACAGATTATAAACTGTGGAAGTAGGTGGTCCCGTTTTTTTTTTTCATACTAAGGGTTTCGCGTCGTGAAAAAGTTTGAAAAACACTGACCTAGGCCTTAAAATACTCTACCATAATTTTGAAACTTTCTCCATATATCCCATGATTTATATACTTAGTAGGTCACCTCATTTATTTTTAACCGACTTAAAAAAAGGTGGAGGTTCTGAATTCGACTGTATTTTTTTTTGGATATGTTACGCGATTACTTCGCCAATTATGAATTGATTTTGTTGATTATTTTTGTTTGGTAGGTTATTACAGAGGTGGTCTCATATAAATTTTAGAGAAATTGATTCCACGCTTTTTGAAAAAAAAAAACAACAAACATAGTTATTTGTTATATGCAACGCTGCAAAGTTATTTTTGGTTCGGATATTTGTATTGAAACCTGAGCGTAGCAAATATTTCAAAGGTACGAGACGCCGAATGAGTTTGCTGCCGAGCGAAACACACAACTTGTCCCCTCACTACAGCGAGGTAAACGCTAGGTACAAGAAAAAAAGCTTAACTAATATATAAAATTAGTGTTTATTTATTTTAAAAAATTTTAGTTAAATACTATACCATTTAACGATTTCCTTGTTTGAGATAAGTTCAATGAAGTATGATAGAATTAGTCTCCGAAAACGTTCGCGCCTTTTGAATCTCCATGCATTGCACAAATTGTACACTTAATTATGTACTTTTCGAGAGTTTTTCCATAAGGAAACTCAATTCGGCATTGTATATACCGCTTGCACTTACACATTTATATCTTCGTCGCTACGGGACTCGCTCATATTTTATGACGTCAAAAAACAAACCAAAATGATGGAATGTAAATTAAATAATAAAGAGAAGGAATTAAAAAAAAAAACATGTATTCGTACTGGCCAGTGCGATTATTCTAAAAATGAGGTTGGTGCAGTAAGTGGCCTGGCGGTATAGAAAAAGTTTTTAAAATTCGATCCTTTCTATTCAATAATAGAAAGGTTCGAATTTTTAAAACTCTTTTCACACTAGCAGATAAAATGTACTTTTGCACTCAGATTTCGAATGATAAACAGAATCCTACCGAAATTGTGAGGTGAAAAAATATACACAGATGACGTTTTTGGTGAGTACTTCAACAAAGTTTTGATGATGACTTTCAACATCTGTTTTAAATGTCATCACAGAAACATTAGCCAACATATAGGTATTGAAATCGGCTTTTTTTTACCGACTTCCAAAAAGGAGGTGGTTATATTTTTAATTTTATTTTGTTACCTCAGAACTTTCGACTGGGTGAACCAATTTTCGTCCTATTTTGATGATTCTTTTTTTATTTGAAAGCTGATGCTTTCCATGTGGTCCCATTTCAATTTGGTCTGGTTTTGACGTTTTTATGAAATCAGTTTTTTATATTGATAATAATTTCTTAACAAAATTAACCTTATTATTTTGAACTCTTTTCTTCCAAATTTACCACAGTGCACACACGTTCATCTCGTACCCATACGTGCTATCCAGATACGTGTAAACATTACGATTTACATCTCATAAAGGTTTATGTGCGAGGCTTTCGCTGCAGTAGGCCGTACGTGATCCAATGAAATTCTTAAAACCCGTCTATGAAACAGAATAACTTCGCAAAGCATTTTGTTGAAAAAAAATCGAGTTTTTTATGTTGCGACGTGTCTGTGGAACCTATTCGTTCGGTTAATGGTTGAGGGAAATGAGTTATTTCGCGGTCGGATGACGCTGACATTACTCACGCGTACTCTCCGTTACTTGACGATACAATGTGCGTCGAACTGGCAAACAGTTGACTAAAAGTCGACTGGAGACTCCTTGCTCACGCTTCGAGCAGCTTAACAAATAACAAATGATTTCAAGTGACACTTGATGTCTTCAATTTGACAGTTATGTCTTATTAGTTTGACAGTTATGATTATCTGATGCACAGATCTACTAGGTACCTAATCTGATGGGATAAGCTGCATTTTAGCCGTTTTTTAATGATACTGAGTGACGAAACGAGCAATGTCGCTCACCTGATGGCTCTTCACGCTTGCCCATAACATCTCAACGCCAGGCAGAATTTTGAACTTCAACAGTCCAAAACCCTGGATGACAATGCACTGCGCTCGTCACCCCGAGATATAAGATGTCAAATCTCTGTGTGCCCTGTAATATCGCTGGAAACATTGCCCTTCAATCCGGAACACAGACTTCAAAAAAGAAGGAAGGTTTTCAATTCGATCCGTATATTTTTAATGATTTTTAATGTGTTTAATAATTTGATTTATTAAGAACTTGACGGAGAGCTTGTGATATTGAAAGTGTCGTGAGAAATGAATGCTTAAGCCCGTTTATATTTACCCACGTTGCTAATGGGCAGTAGCAGAAATTTAATCGCTACGGCATTACAAAGAGAACCGTGACAAAAAACGAAAATTAGTAGCGTTAATGTAACTGGAGGCATTCAAAATCTTCTAAATCAAAAACCAGGGGCCTTACGCCCACCTCTTTGTTATAAACGATTCAGTTTAGATGATTTCGAAAAGTTCAGCGACCGCAAACCGTATCTCGGCGCGCGTTCGCGTGATTTTGAAAACTGCGGGTATTCGAGCCCGCGGTTAGAGTTAGGCGTAAGGCCCCTGAGCTTTATACTGATACCTTACTGATACTTTATGCTTATGATTTTACGTTCCATTTTGTAATTATTATTTTCAAAATCATTTCATTAATCATTTTAGAATTAAATTTGTTTTTTTCTTTTATAAGTACGACATACTTTTTATTAGATTAGGTTTTTAGTATTTTTTAAATGTTTATCGGGACTTATTACTCATAACTTTATTTAGGTAAAAATAGTATTTACCTAAATAAAATAATGAACGAATATTCACGATATATATTTAACGGGGATAAGCATTTAAAACGCGTGTTCAAATCGCGTAAGATTAAAAGTTAATTTTAGTTTTAGTAGATATAAAATCAGTGTTTTCTTATGTAGTTTCTTATGTGAGAATAAATATAATGTTGTTACCTTTATACCTCTACGAATGTTTATTTGAACAGGATAACATGTTTAGACTACTGTCTGTGTATGATGTATTCTGTGCTACTGTCAATCCATTTAAATACTTAAATTATATAGTGACGACATCGCAGTACCCATAAATGTAAAGCGACGTTTCACCGAGTCACGTCCGAAAACGGTTAAACTCAACAGTGTTGGGTTGAATCACATAATGCTTTCAGTGGGTAGTCTAGTCAGACTTTCGGTTTAGGTAAGGACAACTAGGCTACAAAGTAGACGAGGCTAGCTTTTATGGCACAATTGAGCAGATACGAGTATGAATCATCTCTCGGGAGCTTACTCGTAGGTACATCGAGTCCTAGTATCGTGATGATAAAAAGGTTGTAACAGTAAAAATTGTTTATGATGATTCTTGTAGAAGGTACTAAAAATACGCACCGAAATCTAATTTATTAAATCTACTAATTATTGTGGGACGGCCAGTTTTTTTTTATAAATTGGTTTTTTATAACGCTTTTAATAACTGTTAAAATAGGTAAAATACCTACTATTAAATTAACAATAAGGTTTATTGAAGTAAAAAGTTCTTTAGCCACGTTGAGCGATTTTTGGTAGGGACAAAACTTATTGGTTCGCGTCACCGACATGCTATTGTGCCAGTTATTCCAAAGTTTTAAGTTTTCACTTCTGTCGGCAGTCTTCATGCAATTTTTTTTTACTAACAAATGTTTCTTATATTAATGAATTGACTTTTAGGACGACGAACTGCGAGTTGTAAGTACTTACAGTTTAAAATGCCATTAGAAACTAAAGCACTCGCGTAATAAGGATATGCCACTTGAGGGCATCATGAAAATAATTTAAAAAACTTTTATAATACCCATATATATCATGATGGTAGATAAGAAAATTTTGTCCACCATCTGGTGTCCGCCAAATTGCATTGTATTTGTATTCATCTTTTCGTATTCATCGGGGATGCTTAAAAATAACTGATGGCCCAGCTCAATCGGTTGGGGATAACTGCTTTAAAATTCAGTTGCAAGATTTCACTCATATTTACTAACAATGTAAGTTTAACTTTTTTTTTTTATTATTTATCTCAGTGTATAAATTACATGCTATGTATATACAACTCTGCCAAAGTGCGTAGCAGTTTGTAGGCAGATATCTACTCTCATTACAACATTGCAGTATTGAGTAGGAACATTTTTTAATTTTCTTTTTAAGGCTAGTGCCTTTACTAATTAAACAAAATACATGCTAACACTACAGAAACAGGTTATCATTGGAACACTAGGAATGGACTAACTTAATTCCTCTCCCTGTATTGTGTAGTTACATAAGCATAACAATAGTCACGGACCCCGGTGCCTGTAGTGTTTTTTTTTAAATATGTTTTTAATAAAAGCTTGTAAAAACGAAAATTGCGTCAGCTAAAAAAAATGTATCTCCATAAAACGTTTTATTTACGCCATGTTAAACCTGAAAATTACTTCTCTATAATAATAATATTATGAGTAAAGTCAGTAGGTTATGTTAGTGTATGTGATAACCGTGATTAATTACATTCTGGTTCGCACTGAACACGTCTCGATGAAATACGACGATGTGTGGATGATTGAGGTCTGACTCATTCAATATCATCCAATATGTTGGATGATAAATCAACTTTGAGGCGTTTATGGACTGAAATGACTAGTTGCGGTTATTTTTCAAACCTTAGCTTGGGTTTGAAAAAATTAAAGAAATGTTATGCTCTCGATTAGGTACGAGAACATAGTTTTTTTACTGACTGCCAAAAAGGAGGAGGTTCTCAATTCAACAGTTTTCTGTCAGATTGTTTTTTGTTTTTTTTGTAATTATGTTTGTTACCTTAGAACTTCCGAATGGGTGAACCGATTTTAATGATTCTATTTTTATTTGAAAGCTGGTGCTTCCCTTGTGGTCCAGTTCGTATTTTTATGAAGTCGATTTTTTATATTGACATTTGAAAAAGAAAATCTTAGGTATATGTTCATTTTATATGGTTTTTGTGGAAATTAAATTTAGTTTAGTTTAATTTTTTAGTCCTAGTTTTTTTATATTTGATTTTAAATTGTTTTGTTATTAAAAGCTGAATGACGATATTTGACAAATAATTAATTTCAATTAACATAATTATGTATGTAAATTATAAAACCAGTCAACGTTTTAATTTTTTGTGTGAGACAAATCAACTTAATTCGATAAAACTAAATTCGAATCCCTAACCCTAACCAAAGTGTATAAATTGTCTGAAGACCTAAATGTCGGGGGTATTTTTCCTACCCCTGACCTGACACAAAATCCTTAGAAAATAAAGTAGGTAAACCTTTCGTTCTCCCAAAGTTATTAGATTAAAAATGAGCGTTGAGCGTTATGGCGCTTCCCACTCTACGTAATGAACTTAACATTTTCCTGCTATAGAATGTTGTCGACATTATAGAGCTTGACTAACGTTGTTATAACTGTTTCATTACTGGACAATGATGTCGATTCTGTTGCACCATTTTCACCTGTTAATCCCCGATAGTTACCGCGAGTGACTCGGTTTCCATTAGGCAAGCGTGCACCATCGTAGACCGCGTAGCATTAGGCTAGGTTGCGGTCAAACGCAATCATATTATTTAAATAAAAGTTAAAAATACGATATCAAATTTGCCAGATATAAATCGGCTGCCATCATCATAAATTAAAATGTAAAAGACGCAGAAAGCTTTAGTTCTAAAGATATTATATAGTATAAAGCAGTTCCTTTCAAACTGGGTTCCGTCGACATTTTATTGTTTCATATGATTCGTTTGACAACCAGAGAAGAGGGATTGGGTGTTCAAACCTCTCAGATAGATTAAACTATTTACGCTCGCTGCGTTCGCGCATCACAAATTTTTGCGTTTTATTCATGTTTTGTGATCATCTCTTCACCAAAATAGCCCAAAATATTTGCGTTGCTTATGCTAGTGCATTCTTGATGTTTATTAATTTATTGTTCACATCTCATCGGGTAATAATTTGATGTAAATGCCCAAAAATGGTTGAAGTTATTGTTACGCTCGCTTCATACATTGTTGCTGTAGCTCAAACTCTCCCCGGTGATGTGATTGCAAAGTGCAGAGTGCAATTGCATCTGTAATTTGTGGAATGAGCATTCCTTCTTCCTGCGGCATTTCCAAGTAGCTATAATATGAGGTTCTTCAAAAGGGCTGGTATCTGTGATGCCCCCGGTGTTGCAGGTATCCATAGGCGATGGTGATCGCTTACCATCGGCCTGTACTGGCCCGTCTGCTTGTTTGCCACCTATGGCATTAAAAAAATACTAGAAAGGAAGAGTGTTTTGTAGCCCTAAAAGTTTAGGATCCCTCTGCCCCCTGGACACTAAGCGCCTTGATTGGCCAAATCAAAATAATACAATCGGTTACATTACAAGATCAATAAAGATCTAGTTGTGATCTATATCCCACTACTAGCTGGCAGTGTACCAGCAGACTGTAGGTAGTTGTTATGATTATTCGCCACAGAAATGTAATCCCACAAATTGGCTGCGTTATATAAAAAGAAGCTCCATAGATCCAGCACTAATCCCTTTGTCATTCCTTAGGAAAAGGTTACGTTCATTAGATGAGTGGGAAGCTGAATGACGCTCGACGCTCGTCTTAATACTCTTTTAAAGGAGTATTATGTTTCTAAAATACTTTTTCTGGAACGAGAAAATGTGGCAATACTTTTATTATTTGTTATTTACGATATAGTTTGGTTACAGTTCAATTCGAAAATATGTGTAAACTTTAAAATGTGAAACACCTGTTAAATCTTATTTTGTCTGCAAAGTTGAGCACGTAGGCTTTACGTGCTCTGCTTATACCTTATATTTTAAGGTCACCGTCTATTTATCGCCGCAGATTAACTCCTAATCAGCACAATCACAAAGATTTGCCGTTAACCCGATGCCCGCGCACTCTGTGCACCAGTCACCCTTGTGTTGTCAACCCAATACCCGTGTGCTATCCATGCGGCATCCTCTTGCCGTCAACATAGAGATCACCGAACCATAGCAACCGTATTGTCTCCGCTCGCGCTCGCCCGTGATTGGCCCGCGCGCTGTCCATGAGGTGCCAGCACGCGTGGCGTGCGCTTACAACATGGTTTCAAGAATTCATTTCTACAAGGTCATTTTGAATTGACATCAAGTGGACAGCGAGATGTCCTCGCTGTTCAAATATATGCGTCTGATAATCATCATCTCATATTGATGAACTGATGATGAAGGGTACAACTTCTCAACGGTTAGGAGTTAAAGAAATTCTTTCAAAATCATTCCTACATAAGGACCGATAATTGTATTCTTTCAGGCTATTAGAACCAAATTCAAAAAATACGGAGGTTCTATGTTAAGTTGGCTTTTAATGTGATCCACTTGTTTATTAAGCCGTTTGTGGAGCGAGGTGGCACTGGTTGGGTGATGAGGCGATAAATGGACTGTGACCTTTAGAACAAACACCCTTAAATTCTAAATGCAACAATTAACTCAACTGAAATAATTTTGATGTAATTTGGCAAAGAAGAGCATCATGAGAACGGACATAAACATTTGCAAAAAATGCGAGATAATAACAAGAGCAGGTACGTATAGGCCAAGTAGCTAGCCTTGATGTCAGAGTTTTAAGGCCTGAGAAAATGATAAATCACGGGTATCACTGATGCGCTGATGCATGATAAGGGGATACATTTTCGTAATTCAACATATATATTATCTGAACAATCCCTTAAAAAACCGAATCAAAAATCGTAGGTTCATTTGAGCACCTTAATCACGTTTAGTCCCTCGTTTTTCATCCAAAGTGAAAGTACCTTCCTAAAGTAACCCCGAAGCCATGAATCACAGAGTTATCTAAAAACAACTTTTCAGACTGTTCCTAATTTCACTGTCGTTATCTATTCAGAAATTTGAAACTGAATTATTTTCGTTTCGCATTTTTTGTGAATAATTTTCTAGAAATGAAAACATTTATATTAATGGCCGTCAAAATCAAAGCAAAATGAGGTCAGATTCTTGAGCAGACTCTTTTTATTTGTGATTTTGAATTTTTCATTCTCCATGCCTAGACGGCGGACATAGAATTATGTAAATTCTCATTTTTCTCGTTCTCCCCATTATGAAACGAGCCGTTATAGCAGCGAGGTCTACTGGGCACAATAAAAGAAAGTTAACTCCGATTACTTTATTTGAATAATCGTTAAATACGGCGGCAAACCGCTCTCTGACTTAATTGCTTCATTTGTTTTCCAGTAATGAAGTCATGCCCAATTCATTCATATTAAAATATTTTAGTGCACGTCATAGAATTTTTATGAGCAGATAAATATCTAGGACTAGCTGTTCCTCGCGACTTTGAACGATAGAAAAAAATCCCAGCTCGTTGTTTTTACGTGCGTGTCCTTTATCTTCTCCAATCCGATCTCATACCTTTCCCATTCCTATCCTACTCCCATCCCGATCCCATCCCACTCCACTCCAACTTCCACCAGCCTTCCATCCCCCATACAATTCCGCCCCCGCTTTTATCAAACCCCACATCTGGGTCTCTAACTCACAGGTTCTATCCCGCTCCGTTCTAATTGTAATCATTTCAAAGCGAATACAATAATAATCTCATGCAAATTTTTATCCCCTATTTAACTCCTTTAGGGGATGAATTTACAAAAACACGAATACTGTTTTACCGACTTCCACGTTTCTTACCAAAAAATTACAAACTTTCATACGAACTGTAATCCCCGGTTGAATCCTCTTCGGGTATAAGTTTTCCGAAAAACGATGATACTACTTTTACTTATAAACAAAAATCAAAGACACCAAATTTTTGCCAGCTTGGCCATATTTTTCAACTTGATAAAAAAGTGATGTATCAAATTTTACCTTCATTTTAAAAGACCTATTCAACGATGGGACATGGGATAGGATGAGTGCAGAATGGAGATCTACTTTACACCTGTAATTGTGCAAATCTTCATGCACTTATCAGTTAGATGGTTCTAAAAAATTAAGACGGAAGGACAGACAGACAGATGGACGGACAGAACGAACTTATAAGGGTTCCTTGTAGGACTACGGAACCCTAAAAATGGCGAATTTCCATACAAACTTTTTTTTAATTTAACCACTTTAGGGATGAATTTTTAAAACTCCTCAGTGCATGTTCGTTATATTAAAAAAACACATGCCGTAATTTAATGTTTGTAAATGGCTTAGATGGCGTATTCCTAAACATTTTTAGGGATTAAATTTTATGGCACTCTCTGATCCTCTATCTCTATGCAAAACATAACGTCAACTTTCGCATTTACAATATTTATTCAAATATTACTCTACCATGTGAACTTTATAAAAGTATAACACAAATATATGCTACATTAATTAGTTAATTAACGCCAGAAAATAGTATGCAAGCAGTAGAATGCGATTCAATTGTTTTATAACTCTTGCTTAAAACATCTGACTGTAATATCGCTGCACTGCGACCACATCGACTAGGTATAGAGTATTCAGATAGGTTGGTAGCTCAACTAGAATGTAGGCTAGTTAGTTTTTATCGAGGTAAGTTGTCGCTTGAATACAAACACGGTATAATAAATACAAATAGAGTTGCCGCATAGAGAGTCATTAGTACGAGCCTCGTTTCAATCCTTACTACGAGAACATGCTGCCTACCTCACAGGTTACCCAACTAGCTTGTGGACGTGATTGGTTGAATCAATGAAATTGAACCCTATATAAGCATAAAAAATCAGCCTTTTAATAGTCCACTTCTGGAACCCACCCCCGAATGGGTGATTGGGCCATAACCACCTCGCTGGCTCAGTTGCGGGTTGGTTGGATTCACATACGTCATTAAATTTCTTCTGCGCACATACGTATATGCAGCTTTCCTCGCGATGTTTTCCTTCACTGAAAAGCCATTGGTATGAAAATCCGTACATAAACTCCAAAGACCTCATTGATACGGGCCCGGGATTTGAACCCGCGCCCTGACGCTTGCGCACGCTCAAGTCTAGCGGTCTCCCAAATAGGCTACACGGCATCACGGCACGGAAACACATTTGTTTATTAAGTTCTTTACAAATTAAAACAACTCTTAAATCATGCTCGGCCAAAATATGACGACGGTGACGACTTACCATCAAAGAGCCGTAGCTTGTATTATATTATATATAAAAAAACTAATACGAATTTATTACCCGCAAAAAGTACAAAGAACCTAAGTGCCGGTAAATCGAAAACTATTTGACCAATACTTTTATGTCACAGGTGGCATAAGCAAGCTAACGGGCCGCCTGATAGTAAGTGATCACTGACACTGATCACACAATGGACACTGTAACACCAGGTGCATCACAGATACGTTGCTGACTTTTATATACTATATTAACACCTCTTTTGAAGAACCCCATGTTATAGTTACTCGGAAATGTCGCAGGAGTAAAACGCACAGTATGCTATTTCCATCAGATCTATGATATGTGGATGAGCTGTCAGATGGTGGCGGCTAGTGCGATGATAATACCGCGATGCCGGCATTACATTGAACAGTTTTATGTATCTTTACTTCTGTAAAATAATACAAATACACATTAATTCAAACTGTATTGCAACACCCTCAGCTGCAGCAGTGACTTAGTTCATGCTGTCCATCAGAATAAGCCCCATGATCCCCGGGGAATAAATTATCCCACCACCCTGTTGTTTCTTTGTTCCAACAATTTTATATCTCGACGCGCGCGTTCAGAAGTTTTAACGAGTTGCCCACGATATTTCTTGCATCTGACATAAAAACATGGAAACAAGAGTTAAATGGACTGCGTCGATTTATATCTGCAAGTGTCAGCCGTATTGAAATAATAGGTAAAGAGAAAAAAAGCTTAGAAAATTGTATTTTTTCGATCAGGTTTGGTATAATATGTTTTGTTTTCTATTTTAACATAAAGGCTGCTTTTCATCGGAAAATGTTCAATTCCCATAGGATTGCAACCATAGAGCACTGCTACTGAGTATTAAATAGTTTAATTACCTAACTTTCAATTTAATATGAAATTTATGCAAGTTACCATTAGGATTTAAGCATATTTGATGACATTAATCAGAAAATTAAATGATAAAAGAAAAAGAAAAAATACGAATAGAAATTAAATAATGAATATAAACTAATATCACAACAATAATATAATATCAACATAATGAATTTGAATGTACATGACCTTTGTATAATGACAAATTAAGGAACAAACTATTAAGACACGAATTTCTAATACCTAGTTTTGCAGCCAGTAACAGCCGGTAACAGCGTGGACGTGCTTTGAATAAATAATTTTGAATCATTTTAAATAGTATTTGTAACAGAAACCTAAATCTGTGTTCGCGCTTGTAAATAAATGAACCTACTGGAACCAACTTCTTATTCCGCTGATTTTCAACCACAAAATATAATGCTCTAACTAAGGTAAAATCTCTTTTTTTTCAATTAGACGGGCCCGTCTTAATAGTTTATTTTATTTTATTGATACTCAAAACGTTAGCGCTGGCTGTTCATATTAGTCAGAGCAAAACTGTCAAGCTCTAGGCCTCGTTTCATTTACCATATGACAACAAAGCGTCGTCCCAGGAAGCTAATGTGTCGTCGAGTGGTCCGGGTACGGGAAGGAAACCATATTTCAAACTTTCATACCAGACCCGGGCCGGAACGAAGGGGAAACATTAAATATTAATAATGGAACGATGTGTCCAAATTATTATATATTGTTCGGATAAAACTGGGCAGATTCATCATTTTTCCTTTGATTAAATAAACTTAAATTATTCAAAAGACCAAAATAAGCCATAATTTTATAAATGTTCTACAAATAAATAAATAAACTTTTATATTTACACAATAAAATGTGAATTTCACGAAACTGTACAGAAACAACGCTTAAAAGTTTGATCAACTGCGAGTAAATCAGCCTAATTATAAAGCCGAAATTTAAAACAGCATGCTTCTGAACTTACCGTACTGCTAACCGCTACCGTAATTAGACACCTGTTACGTAATCTAATATGATCCATCAAAAAATTTGGCATACTCTAAACTAAACAATACAAAAATAACTTAAGTACTTATTTCCCAAACTCATTATTTCTAAGAGATGCCTTCATTTCTAATAAACCATCCATTTCGTTTCAAACAACCATCACTTAAGAATCAAAGAACACAAAAAGTCTTAAAGGTTAACTATTAGATTACAGTAAGTAAAACTCTTCATTCCTTGATCCACGTAGCTTAATGACAACAAAAGAAGGCATTCAGGTACTTACAAATTTATCGATGAGGGCCCAAAAAGGCGCGGCCTTGGGGATTGGGCGGCGGAGGTACGCAACAGGGTTTCAAGCGGTGGGTAGGTACGCGCACTCACAGTAGCTGGGGCATGCTTTGGAGAGTTCACAATAGTATAGCACTGTAAGTTTTGGGAAGGCAGCGAGGACCGAGGCTGGCGCGGCGTTCGCACGCCGGTGTCGCGCGCTTGAGTCTGCGAGCGGCTGCGGAGATGCCAGAAGGTTCGAAAAAATACCACATTGGGGTAAACATTTAAAGAAAATTTTACAATACAATACAACAAATCTTTATAAAAAAAACTAGCAGCTCGCCCCGGCTTCGCACTGGTGTAAGCTCGGTCTTCGGTCTCGCTACAAAATAGTATCCTATGTCCGTCTCCTAGTTCTAAGCTACCTCCCCACCAATTTTCAGTCAAATCGGTTCAGCCGTTCTTAAGTTATAAATAGTGTAACTAATACGACTTTCTTTTATAATATAGATATACTAAACATAGGCACAATCTAACTACCTTCACATGAGTTGTAGATCTTTAAGAAATATGGATGGTGGTCAAACAAGTGTAGGTACGTACAGCAAAAGAGTTTCCAACAAGTTAAGCATAATATACATTAGGCATTGGAGACAAAGTACTGTTTAGGCATATCAATTTATGAGACGAAATAATACCTAGGTAATTACAAAGTTTAGGCATTGACGGATAGGCAATCCGCTTTATAATAAATTCACGCCATAGGTATGATGCAGCAGTGGCATCTTTTATTTTAGGTACTGAGCTCAGAATCGGATATTATATTAGAATTTTACTGTCTAGGCTTTTGTAGCCGGTTGGCCAGCCACTTAGTTATTGCCGTTCCTGAATGATAGCCAACTTTGATACAAAGGTCAATCTAGAGTCTAGGTTGAATCTAAATTCTAGACAATATAGCGTATAGAAACTTAACGTTTCAAAATAAAATTCTTTCAGGATTGTCGCGAATTATTTAATTTCGATCAAAGAACACAGAAAGTTTTATAAAATAACTATGATTATAAATTATTTAATCTGCCTGATTTCTGTATCGAAACCTACTTTTATAGATTTTTATTCCCACAAAACGGGCAATTTTGAATATACTAGCAACACTCCCGGCCGGTGCGCGCCCCCGCCCTCGGGTCGCACCCCGCCCGCCCAACGCGTCCGGACCCGCGAAGCCTCCATTCGTTTAGTATTCGCGCCCTTTGTGACACTTAAAACCATTGTGAGGACCTTTTCGGATAACTTGAACTACGGTTGTAACACGAATATGATACGACCAATAAAAGTGGCATAATTAGGGGCAAAATTACGATTATATCGCTTTAAAAGCTATTTGTTGGAGCAAATTGAGCGTAGAGTTACACGACAAAAATATATTTTACTTTACGTGCCTATATTTCAACAAAATGTTTTCATTTTCTGGCAGAATTTTATAACATAATTTTATTCAGGTGCGCTGCATGCTCTCGCCAATAAGTCTCGATAAAAAGTCTGTCTATAGTTTTTCAAAATAAGAGTGATAGTGGTTATAAAATTTTACAGTGTTCTGAGAACTAAACGGATATATAACTTTGCAAATAAATTAATTGTTTTAGCAAAAATCTTTACAAAGCGTCACGCAACCAACCGTACACATAAAAAAATTATGAACAAAGATTTAGCATATAAACCTAGCAAAACTCCGCAGCCATAATCATTTAGCAGCAATAAACTAGTTACTCGTGAAAACATCAGACTAGTTTTGCAGTTAACTTGGACCATAAACCCAAAAGTTTTATGAAGTCGAAAATAAGGGATGCATCGAAGAGTTTAATCATAAATCCTCTCTAATCAGCTTTTTTGTTTTATCAGCTGGTTTTGTGTACTGTGCCAATTCTGTTTCCAGCTTTATTCTATTATAAGAAACAAGCAAACATTATTAAAATCTCAATTAGTTTTTTTTTTTCTATAACAATTAGAGAAACAATCATAATGAGATTAAAAATATAGTTCCAAAATTACTAATAATTATGTGTACACCACAAATAATTAAATTCATAATACATCGTCGTCGCTTACCAACAGGCAAGTTGGTGATCAAACGCGCACTTATTCTCGTTAAAAAAAACATTCTGAAAAAAAAATGAGAATAAAAGGTATGTTTTTTTTTTTTAAACGGTTCGGTATGTTATTTATATCAACAAATGCTACACTACACCACGATTTTTATTAAGAAACCTATTTCTTTTTATAATCCAACATGCCCATATAAAATTAATAAATCTACGAGAGTCGCTATCGGTTTTTGCTATTTAATAAAGCAGTATTTTACCGTAAAGATTTCGCACATTTTAAACATTTGGAATAGTTGGAATAAAGAAAACGATTGGGCATTATTTTTAGAACAACATTGCAAATAGCAGGACACTAGTTTTTTTTATGTAGATATGTTTTGTCTCCTCTGCAAAAAAAATTAACACGAAAATTGCTATATACCATTGCAATGTTATTCTTAAGTTTTTTTTTTTTTAATTTATTTTAAAGATTTCATATTTGAAAAAAAATTGAAAGTATCCGAGTGCTTTTACCTGCCCCTTAAGTTTTATAGTAAAATGTAGCGTTTAACAAAAATTTAACTCGATATATGGTAGCAACCAAATTACATTTTTCAATTACAAACCTGAACACTGGTTTTACGATGAATCCTTTTAAAACCTCCAATTTCGTTATTTGTGAAATTAAATTTATGCACCCATAGAGCCGTCCCATTTTACAGGGGAAATCAAATGCTTTCAATGTAGCGTTTAGAGGTAACTCGATTCGTAGAATAATATTGAAATTTTGTTATTTCAATGCAATGCAATGTGTTATTTAAAATCTAAACTGAACTCATTTTAACACAACAATGACTTAGCAAAATTTTAAAAGTAGCTTAGTGGTTTTATTTTGTAATCGCACTAATTTCACAAAAACACGCACATGCAATATACTGAAAACTAAAAAAAATACTCGCTAAACTATTTGCGTTTTTTTTTATTGATAATTTCTCCCTAATCGATCTTTCACTTTCTTATCACAAACATTTCTTAAATAATTAGCATTGTAAACATTCTTAGGTCCATCTTTGTTATTTGAACAATCGTTATTCGCTCTTCATAACCATAGTAACAAGTTCCTGCAACAATTGCTTGCCTATCTGTATCTTAAAATATGTTACGAGATGCTTATGTGCAAAGATTTAAATTTTCCCAGTAAACGTTAGTAGAGCAATCCAAAAAATAAATCATCAACATCAGCCCTTGCTATCAAGTGGAGGTAGGCCTCTTCTTTATCACGCCATTCTTACCGATGCGATCCTACGTCCATCTTATAAAAAAGGAAGTAAGTGAAACTAAAAAACAAAAAGCTTTTCGTCTCCCTTCCTTCGTTAAATAAAGATCCATAAAAAGCTTTGACTTCTGCCAATCACAATAGCGATCGTAGCACTCAGCTACGGCGTTACAGCGCGGCGTAGGCCTTTGTGTAGCTGATACAGACATAATGCGGAAGATATTCTTGATTAAATCACTCCTTTGTGTCGGAAAATGTTGGATCGCGGAGAGTAAGCGTCTGGTAGCTGATTCACGAAATTGGACTGAATTAACAAATAGATATACATGTTTCGCACGTTTTTGATATTTCTTCGTAAAGATTTTTGCAATTGAAAATTTAATGAGATTTTTTTTGCTCATTCCACAGTACTTTGTCTTTGTATGTCACAGACAGAAAGTAAATTTTGTTCAATTTTTTTTCTTTGGTTGCAGCGCAATATTCCCCCGTTGTCCATAAATATGAATGTGTTCACCACGTGTTGCGTCCACGCAAAGATGTCTCCAATCAATTCACGTTGCAATTAGTATCAATCAATACGTCATACTCTTCGATCAAAATACAATATTCGAAGGTTGCATGGCCGAATGTCTGCTGAAAGCCCTTGCCCATTAGGGAGAGTGCATCTTTCTTATAAAAATGGTTTCGCCAAACATGATAAAATCATGGAAAATACTCAAAAACTAAATTTTGTATTCTCGGCTTTGTTTAAAAATACAATTTCCTAAAAACGCCAAAACAATATTGATTGTGTTCCGCAGGTATGATATTATATTCAGAAGGTCTCAGCTTCTAAATAAGAAGAATATTTTATATCGTCCTTAAATATTAATATTTGAGCATTGCATAACAATGAAGAAGGTCGATTGTAAAAACAACTGTTTGATGTTGTACCAAGTAGAGTTATATTATTATGTATACTTAGACTTAGTTACCTGAACTCAGTCCTATTATTACCATCTTGATAAACGATCATTCTTTAATAACCATATTATAGTTATAATAATATACGTTTTTGCATTATCAAAATTATCCTTCCCATTTTTCTACCGGACTGCCAGAGTGGGCACGAAAAGTCGACACCATTTTATAGTTGATATTCCGAAAACTCGTAAGAGCACTTTGATACCACTTTTAATGTACGAACTGCTAGTCTGTAGAATGCGCTATCTGAATGGGTGTTCCCTGATATAGTTAAAATCTGGGTGTCTTCAAATCACGAGTGAATCGTTTTTTTTTTCTAGGTAAACATGCTCCATCTTAGACCGCATCATCACTTAACATCACGCTAGACGGAGAACAAACACAAATATATAACTTTAAAAAAATCTGTACATATAACTAAAAAAAATTACCAAGTATATGTTGCCCGCAACTTCATACGTGTAGACTTTCATGGATATTTTCAACGAGCCCAATTCGATATTTCGTAATTTTATGCTTGGGTTAATTGTTAGAAAACAATACTAAACACGTGTTTCAACGCGTATTTATTATTTTCACATGTGTAGTATATTTACAAAGTTTCATTACTGTTGCTTAAAAAATGCAACCACGTCAATAGAATACGGCACCGGTACCGTGCCTGTAGTAAAAGGCTAGTAAAGGGGACCTCCAGGCTCGACATGGTCAAAGTTCTGACTGGGTTTTGACCATCCACTTAAGCCCTGTGCCCCAGGGAAAATGAAAACGTTGCTGACCAACGTATCTTTGAAAGATTTTCCTCCCTCTCGAAAATATATAAATAAAGGGTTGATTTTCAGAAATATGTCATTACGCGTGTTTAATATTTTTATTATCTTAGTGTAGTGATATTGGAGACATGAATAAGACCAGCTTTTCTGCTATTACAGCAGGTATATTCAGTATATTCACAAAGTTTTTATCACCTTAACATTCATACAATTTCACGCTATTTTAAATTTACAACCTCCTGAAATATATAGAAAAGTCCTGAGTCATGCCTTTCTTTATTTATTATGATTAATACACAAAGCGAGTTTCATCAGCGTAGCATGTTTTTATTATTATTTTCAAACAAACTTTAGGGTTCCATTTCACCTACTTAGTAGGTGAAATGTTACCCTAAAGTTTATCCTAAAGTAAAGTTCTACTTCGAAGTGGAATTTCACAAAATCCATTCTTATTGTTCCCCTAGACTATCTATAGCTAAAGATTATTGAGTTCCATTGTCACGTCTCTGTTATAAGCGGTTTGTTCTATAAGCTTATGTTTGGTTAGAGAGTGAGCAATTTGCTTGTCTCGTAATTCATTTGCATAAAAACAGTAACAGAGATGGAGCGAAGGGTTATAGAAAGGTATATACAACAACAAAGGTAGGTACAAGTTGTTAGTTACATCTTAATTCCTGTACTAATTCGTTCTATTCTACTTTATAATAAATACGAAAATGTGTTGGTTTGTTAATGCCTCTTCCACGCAACGACAGAGCAAGGGGCCGACGTAATTTTTGCATAGTTATTATGGCTTAATGACGTTTTTAAGGTTCCGTACCCAAAGGATAAAAACGGGGCCCTATTACTGAGCCTACACTGTTTATCTGTCTGTCTGTCCAAACCAAAAAAAATAGTGTCCGTTTAGTTTAGCACCGTCCTATTTCCGCGCGTCGACGCCTACCCACTACACATCAGTGCGCGCGGTCTCGTTAGAGCTAGAATATCGAGTTTTTTTTGTATATGGAGTACTTTTTAAACAATTTGCTGACGTATTACTCCAATATTATGTTCATGTGAAAGATTGTATGTGCGTGTTTATGTTTATCTTAATTTAGCTCGGCTCTCGGGTTAAAATTAATATTGGTATGAAGGCACTTTTATACATTGAACGTCATGTGCAAACATCGTTAACCGCCATTATCGATACTCGGTTTTCAATGCACGTCTTTTACCGCAGCACCATTTTCATGAATTAATTTTGAGCTGGCTATTTCTAGGCGCAAATTGCATGATGAATTTTGAGCTGCATAATCACAAGCTACACTTTATGGTATAGTTTTATATAAGCTGATGACATTGTACACAAAATAATTATCAATTTAAAAAACCGACTTCATAAAAATTACAGAACTGGGCCAAATTGAAATGGGACTACACGGGAAGCACCAGCTTTAAAAAAAAAGAATCATCAAAATCGGTTCATCCAGTCAAAATTTCTGAGGCAACATCAAAAAAAAAATACAGTCGTATAAAGAACCTCCTTCTTTTTGGAAGTCGGTTAGTAAATTTCATTCCATGCACGACCAGCTGCTTATACAGGACTATAAGGAAGGGGTATGCTAATCTGAAAGGGGTTCGATATACTCATCATTGTGAACTTTTACTATGGGACTAACCCTGAAATCGCGAAATAAATATCAGCTATTCCATACATAATGATTGTCGAGTATCTTTGACCGTTTTCCGTGGAACAGCTGATATTTTTTTACGATTTCTGGGTATATTGAACCCTTTTCGGCTTAGCATTCCCTTTCCTTATAACCCTGTATTATCTTTAGTATTGTTAGTTAGTTATATTTAGCTTGGTAACTCACCTTGAAGAGTATGATAGGCCTACGTGGGCATCATGAAATAAATCGGTTCCTGTACACAGGGGCGTTTTTACCCTAGGGCCAAAAGGGCCATGGTTCGGGGCAGCAGGCTGTGAGGGGCGGCGCAAACCGCACCTACACACAAGGTACTGCATTTATTTTATTCCATTTTAAAAGTTTTTTGCTTTTTTCCGTTACTATATGGGGCGGCGAACCTTATAGGCCCAGGGCGTTGAATCTTAAAATAAGCCACTGCCTGTACAATTGACAACGTGGAAAAAACCGTGTGGCTCTTGTAATAATTAATGAACAATCAACGTATTTCAAATTAATATGGTTTAAACACTGTCGCTCACAAAGAAACCTTTTTAATTAGTTACAAGAAGGCAGGTTAAATGCAGCTAACACGAGGGTTGCGTGGACTCAGTCGGCCTACACAATAGAGCTATTTTAATAATGCGCACACCCCCTAAGCTTGCCTTTGTGTAATATTAAAAGAAGCTTATAAACAAATTAACGCTAGCCGTCTTTGTTATTCTGTTATGAGCCATAATCCATGACCCGTGGAGTTGTTAGATTTAAATTGTCCATTGAGTCATGTGATCCACTTGTTTCATATCGATGCCAGGTGACAACAACAGACAGCTGTCAACAAAGTTGTACAAGAAGCAAGCTTCCAGTAAAATTACATACATCAAGAGTTTCTCAGTATGACGAGCGCAGAGTTTAGCCGCACATGCTATTCCAGTGTGGTTGAAATATTACAACAGCAGAGCGCATTTATGTACACGAAGGTCGTGCATTTTTCAGCGGGCCGCCCAGTTCAATCTCTTTTGATGGCCTACGTAAATCATTACGTACTTACAGACTGGACTGAAGTTATCTATGACCGTGGAAGTTTCCGATTTAATCTTTGAACAAAATGTATGTACTGTAGTAAACTAGTGTAGGCAGAAATATCAAACCCAGATTTCCCCTTCATCATCAGCCAGAAGACGTCCACTGCTGAACATAGGCCTCCCCCTTTAACCTCCACACCGAACGACACCCTGCCATCTGCATCCACTAGATGCCCGCGACTCTCACAATGTCGTCGGTTGATGTGATATTACTAAGATCTAATAACTTTAAATGAGCATCATCATCATCATTATCAGCCAGAAGACGTCCACTGCTGAACATAGGCCTCCCCCTATAACCTCCACACTGAACGACATCCTGCCATCTGCATCCACTCCGTCCATCTAGTGGGAGGCCTACCTACGTTGTGCCTTCCGGTTCGCGGTCTTCACTCAACAACCTTTCTTCCCCATCGGTTATCAGTTCTTCGAGCGATGTGGCCTGCCCATTGCCACTTCAACTTGCAGATTTTAACAGCTATGTCGCAGATTTCCCCTTAGGGCAATAATTTTAATCTTTTAATATTTTTAATTTTACATCTCCATTTCATAATCGCTATCGCCATCGCTTCCTATCTTCCCTTCGAAATTTCGTAACAAATATCGATGAGGTATAATTATTTTTACTCGAACGGTTTCATTTGTACAAAATTTCATCGTTATCACCAATCTTCTCTTCATTTAACAAATTAAAATATTTTCAGAGTGTGTATTATCTGTGTTTATTTACTTGATGCATACATTTCACTTCATCGACTCGTAAAGCTGGATTATTCATCTCAAGTGCAGGCAATAAGAAACTAATCGGTTCGCAAAGAAATTGCTATTGTATTTTTAAAGGCACTTTGTTATATTATCGCTTGACAATAGCGCCACGGAAAATAAAAATGTTAATAGGTAATAGAGGTCTAGAGGGTCAACTGAATTGAGATGCTTCATCTTTGTTTGGATTATTTTTACAAGCTGTTATTTAATTTGTCTTATTACTCAGTAGGTATGGGTCGAATCTTGCAACTGAATTTTAAAACAGTTATCCCAAACTGATTGGGTTGAAAACATAATTTATTTAGGTACTATATAAGTCATTGGTGCAGGGCCGAGGAAGTACAAATATACATTTCACTTATTTAAACAGTATGATCCATTGTTCCCCCTGAATCTCACACTATTGGTCCTGTGTCGTGGGATTATGTACCTTCCGTGTTCATTGTAGTATTAGGAATAAAATATATAGACTGGCTTAATACAATAGGGTATTTGACTATATTAATAATATAATTAATACTGGTGTAATCCTAGAAGATTATTATTTTCAAAAAGTATTTAATGACTAAAAACTAAAAAATAAAGTCCCTATTTCTAGAAAAATACATAATAAAAATATGTTTTTCACTGATCACGTGACTTGACTGCAAACGCTCTATGTTAGCCGAATGTCCTTATGTCGTCACAGAAAAGTAAATAGAGGCAACAATTGTATGGCGAGATTAACTCCTTAGTTTATGTGTGACGTCACTAATGTCACGTGGCCCCATGAATGTCAAAGGTAGCGTTTACGCGGTAGTTTAATAATTTGAATTTTGATCCGTCATTTAAAACACAAACACTGAAAATTATGAGGATTAAATTACAAGATTGCTTTATTTTAATGTAATAAACAATTTAAAATGGTTTTGTAAAATCTGTCAAATATCCTATTATGGCCTTACATAAGACAAGAGTGAATAGGCACCTCATAGGCAAGCGTGCCCCATCTAAGACCGCATAGCATTTCATCATAAAAAAAATAGAATTTTACAAAAGAGGAATAATCTCTTAAAAGTTAGGGATTCTAGATAATATGAACGGCAATTTAGTTAGTGGGAATAGCCCCGACAAAAAGGGGCATGGATCCTGCGAGTAGAGACTAGTACTAGGTATTACATTTGTATTATAAAATTAATTAACTGCAAGCATTACGTGCAAGGGTCATGAATTTTTGCTAAGTAGGTATAATTATACCTATAATCTACTCCAAATGGTGAGAAGAACGTATTTTGTAAAGAAACCTACTTTTTGGTATGAGTTTTATTTTAACTGGCAAGTGCCTTTATTAACTAATCAAATTTAATACCTAACTAACTCAACCAAAACAGTAGGACTGTACTGCCCATACCTAGACTGTTCAAAGTCTAATGAAAATCCAAATTTTCAAGCCTGCTGCTGAATGCGGACTGGCAATGCTTATGGAAATGGCCAGGAAAACTCCTGCATTTTGGTCACATTGTTTTCAGTTAGATATTAACAACATTGGAACCCATTGGGACAACATTGGAACCCAGCATGTCCTAAAACTGCGACCAGAACCACCAGAGGACGGGCAGCATCCTCCTACTGCATGGTGAACGCCTCTATATTTAGCAGTGGACATCTCATCTTATGGCTAATGTTGATGATGATTATCGACATTGTAGATAATTATACTAATTACCTACTTAATAAAACTGTTTGGTTTAGCTTCATAAAATCATCAGTCATCCAAATGGAACCTAGACCTACTTTGTCTTCAGGCATGCACCAAACCGTGACAAATTGTTCGATTAAAAAATACATCACGAACGAGTGAAATAGCTGAAAAATATTCGGTCACGTTTCACTGCCATACAAAAAATAGTCCAATTTATCATAACATTTTTGGCATGATTAAATATCCGCTGCTAAAAGCTCGTTAAAAATAACATTTCTCTTCATGAAAATGGGTCTTTTGTGACCAAATTGGGATAGAAGACGACACTAAGGACTAATCTGTTAATTAAATTACCTGTGATGGTTCTACTTTATTACGTCATTTGGACTTAATACTTTTTATAGCATCCAATATTTAGTTACTGGCTCGTTTGAGAAAATGGGGTCTGAGATTATCCTAAAAAGCAATAGATTCATTGTTCCGACGACGCTTAGTTCCGTTTTTCCGAGTTAGTTACGGGACCTGCCTAGTTTTCATCAAAATTTGTTCAGTAGTTTGGTTTTTAAATCTAAATAACTGAAAAAAATATGTTATCCAAGTAAACGAAATTGCGAAGGTATTTACTAATTTTGAAGTCGGTTTTTTAGCTGATAGTTATTTACTCGTAATTACATATTTATATTAGTAGTTGGACTAAAAAGAGGATGAAAAATAAATTTGACATCACCCCATCATCCAATGCGACGTATGATATTTAAAAATATTCGCTCTGACTAGAGATCCTCTTCCTTTATTTTCGCCAGTTAAAAACGACGGTTGGTATATAATTTTTTGTTTGGGTGTTCCGTTTGCGAAATTTGAAAAATATCATTATAGGACCTTGTTAACTAAGTAAGTAAAACTTGTTTCAAAGTCACGTAGTTTTCGAACTCCTAGCCGTGACTTACCTACTCGGTGATCCAAATATTGTAAGGATAACTCAATAACAAATGACCAAAAAACTGGAACAAATGTCTAGACAAATTGAGACAGTCAATATGTCTGGGAGAAAATTGAACTTTCAACTTTCTTTTACTAGTGTTAAGGTACAAAGAAGTAGTTTGTGGATGTTACATGGCGATTAACCTAGTTTGCAGTCCAAGGCTGAATGGTAGGATTGCGTGCGAAGACCCAGTGTTCCGGAGTATAACACTCGCGTTATGGTATTACATGAATACACCTATACCCGTAAGTTACCTTTGATTAATGTTTAAGGTTGGACTTCCGTGCATCGCGGCTGATGCGACAAGTCTTCGCACTATGAAAATGTATGGCGTGGCTTCTGAGGTCTGCGTCGAGTATGGGATAGTTGTACAATGAGTTGAAACATAATTTTGTGTTATTTTCAAACTCCATAGAAGCCTGTAAGGAATGGCTATTTTACTAGGGCATGTCTTGGACTTGACCGTGATTTACTTTGCTTGACTCTGACTATGACTTGTTTGACGACATTTAGTCAAACTTGAGAAATGTTCAATACTTGACACTAGCAAATGCACAAGGCGTGTGACGCCAAAATCCTCTCAGGAGGAATAAAAGAACCCCTATATTATGGGGTCCCTTTCATACATTTTAAGTCAGCCATGGGTAGTATTTGGTCAAACTGCTATAAAGCTGATAATCTACATGCCTGCATAAGCGACTTATCGCTGAGGAAGGGGCTGAATTATTTAGCAACCCGAAGACCACTTTTATACCGGGTTCGGGGTCCACATTACTAATGCACGCCATCGACGCTGCTTTCTGAATGCTGCTCTGGATTTCCCATTACTTTAAAAGAATTAGAAAAGGAAAAGAGGAAAACCTGCAAAAAGAGAGAAGAGAAGAACTAGAGGTAAATAGATTTTTTCTAGATCAACGTGATCAATCCTCGGGCACATCGTTGCTTACCATTAGGCGAGTTTGTGGCCAAAGATAGATCAAAATTATTTAAAAAATACATTTCGAGTGCATGTGTAATATTGTGTATTTATACATTATTCATGTTAAATTATGTGATATCATAATATGAACGTGTTTGTTTTTTTTTTTAAATATTGTGTTGAAGCTTGGTTAATTGAAATTGGTTGGGTATTTTAGTCAGTTTCATAAAAAACGTTTACAAAACTAGTGATTCTCTGAAATAAACATTACAAAATCCGCGCGTGCCCGTGTATTAAGATTGGGCCTAAAGCAAAATCTTCAATCTTTGATTAGATTTTCACAGTAGTAAATCATGTCCAAAATCGAAAAAAAAAATACGTTAGGAAACTTCAATATATAATTAAAGGTCGACCCTGACGAAAACATGGTGGGATAAAATTTTCTCGATAGAAAACCATCACAAAGTTACCTCTAATTTTCAACATTTTTGGTTTGCATTCTGTTTTGGTACATATTATTGAACAATAAATTATGTAAATATTATCACTCATGTATAACCTAGAGCTGACCCTAGCAATTTTTAAAAATATTGTCTATTCTATAAGCTATGAGAGTAGAAAGCACTTGGCGCTTACAACATTTTTAATCCGCGCAATACGCTGTCTTTCGTCTCGCGTGACACAAGCTTGAGGCATCGGTTTGTTGCACCGATCAGTTACCATCGCTCTGTTGAGACGGGTAGTCCATGTCAGTTCAGACGTCGAGTACGCAAGCTTGGTTCCGCGCGTCGTCGCGCCGCCCGTGTTTGTTATCCGTACATGCGCTGGGTGTGGCGAGATGCGCGGGGGAAATCAGAATTTATCCTGCCATTAGGCCCGCTCTTAAATCTAAAAACGTACCTTTTCTATGTAAACTGCTCTCATTTCATTCTCATTTGTTGAAACGGGATTCAACCAAAATTATAACTAAAGTTGTAGTAGTAGATTGTACAACATAAAACAAGTCATTTTAGCCGAGACAGTTAGCAGCCCGAGCTGAAGGCGAGGGCGGATATTGTGTCGAGCTCGGCTTTTCACTTTAATTGCAAGGAAATTAAACAGTGGTATTTTAATTAATACCTATCTCTGACTTTATTAAAGCTTTGGAATCGACATAAAATTAATACAAGTTTCACCCCATTATATTACTTACGACTCGACTCGAGCACATTCATCATTACTTAATAAATAATATTCTACCATTATTACATATTTATACTTGAAATAACACCATTTTTGGAAAATAATACAATGAGGCGAAATACATGTTTTATTCACGTTGCTGCTTAAACCACTTATTAACATTTAAAGTTATGTCTGGGTCTTTAATAATACCCTGATCTATGGGTATTTTAAGGACCCAATCAAACTTCCTTGATGTAATATATGAAAGTATTAACTTTAATGTGCAATTAAAATAATAATTAGAAAAGAATTAATTAAGTAGTCCTAAATGATAATTAATTTCAGGTAGAGTGCACAAAATGCCATTCCCATCTAGGACAAACATTTGTGTGATGAACATATGTGTTTGTTCTATATATGGGTGTTAATATCTATTTAAGTATGTATTTAAAAATATATATGTAAATATATCAGTCTCTGGCAGCCATATTACAAGCTTTGCTTAGTTTGGAGTCAGATGACCGAGTGTGCAAAAATGTCCCAGATATTTATTTATTATTTATATGTTATGCAAGGCTGCAAAGTTGTTTTTGGCTCTTACTTGTACTGAAGCCTGAGCAAGCGAAGAATCCTAAGGTTCAAATATAGAATCCTGAGCGTAGCGAGAGTTTCAAAGGTACGAGACGCAGAATAACTTTGCTGCCGAGCGAAACAATGAACTTTTCATGTCACCATCTTGAATCAAACTATTTGGTTAAAACGAGGTTGAAATGTTTTAACACTGAGAAAAATGTAAAAGTGTATGAAATGCATATGAAATGTAAAGGTTTAACAAATTCATCACGTTTAAATATCGAATTTACTTTTCACGGTAGCTGATAAAAACTACTTTGCGCGTAGAATTTAAAAGATAAAGAAAGCCTTTCCGAGCTGGTGAGTTGAAGAAACAATTCCTATTACTTTCACTACTCACTTAAGTACGTATTGAATAAGTGAGTTGTTTGACGAACCCAAGAATAAAAATAAAATACATTGACTAGCGAAACTGCCTTCAATGGAGTGCCTAATGGCAAAAAAAATGCGAAAGGTCAAAGCCCATTTGTTACCGAATGTTATGACACGGATATTGAATAGCGATGGATGTAAACGCAACTGAGCCAACCCCTCACAAAGCGCTTCACCCTCGTCAAGCGCTTTTATTGCATTGCGATCCACTTTTGGAAATGGTCCCTGAGAAACTTTTACGAAGAATAAATTGTAAGCTTTGTAAAAACAGAGGCAGTCTTTAGATGGTTTAGATTACTTAAGATTACTGTTACGGATCACGGTTGAGTGAGGTTTTTATCTCAGAATAGCGTCGTTTCGAAGAATGGCGTAGGACAGTAGTATATAGAATTTAACTCCCACGTCGTCAGTTAAAGCTAAGCCAGCTATTTAAGTCACAATTGAAATGCTAGGAAAACTCATGAATATTTTATGAGTGAAATGTGATTGGAATCGTTTACTAGGTATATCTAATCTTCAATCCAATCGTACCAACCTTAAATAACTCACTGACGGGCATATTATAGTCTCCCTAATTAGGTACATAAACTGTTTGCGGTGTATCATGGTGCCTGTGACATTAGTCGAACCCTGATTATGTAAATTGCAACTTGACAGTTCGGTCATAATGAAACTGTCAAATTTGCGACGAAATCGTGAGTTGCAAGTTACATAATCAGGGGGCCGTTCGGCTAATGTCAGGTACCATGCTACACCCTAAATAGTATAGTGCGTTTCACCAAAGAGTTCCCTCGCCGTAATGTTGGCTCTCCTGCACTTTCCTGTGAGGAAAGCACAGAAGTGCAGGGGAGCCAACATTACGGCGAGGGAACTCTTTGGTGAAACGCACTATATATTAGGTATATACGTAAGCACCGGCCTCACAGCATGATGCGATATAGAGTTCTGAGTACAGAATTTAGAATTCTGCGTTCACTGTACTGTATACAATTGGCTTGAATCTTAACACATAGAATAGCAATCAGATTGCGGTCGGTCCAGAGAGAATCCAGAGAATTCTGAACTTAGAGTTTCAACACGCTCGCAGTTGTGCCGGTGGCGACAACGTACATAGTTCTGAATTAAAAGTGGTTGCACGTTCCTAGCTTAGTCCCAATCGCATTCATTTCTTGCCGAGTTGGTGACTCTCTTCAATTCATAACTGTCTAGTTACTTCATAAGTAACGAAACGAAACCTACTGCAGGTTGCTTCTAACTTTCTATTCTAATTGCCGAAGTTTTCCAGTTATGGGTCATCTCGGCGTTTGGACATCGAAGATACGCCTTCAATTATTCTCACAATGCTAAGGCAATTGAAGCTTTATTTCAATATGAGTAGATACAATGAAAATATCGTCGATATTTTTGATTGACAGCGTTATTTAAAAAGTGAAAGGTGCACGGTCTTTAGTACACGTTTCGTTTTGGCGAACTTATTGTTGCCACAGTTACTGTTGAGGTAACAGTATTTGTGTATGTCGATTCGGGGCAAAGTTTGTGAGACAAGTGACGGAGACAAGACAAATACTTATCTCCACCATTAAATAAGTAAACAATGGCAACAGGGCCATTGTCGCTTGAATGAATAAACTTCAAACTTGGAGTTAAATATCAAAAGAGAGTGATAGAGTTCCAAATAAATTTTTATACCTACCTACTTGAAAAATGTGCTCCGTCTGTAAATTCTCATCGTAGAGTAGGTACTTATACGTGATTATAATGTTCGTATCTAAGTCTGATTTCAAGAATAACGTAACGCTCAACGACCACGCACCAAAGAAGTCAGCGAGCGACTGACTTCATACTGGTGCAATAGACTTGTTATCACCATTATATTGGTATTTGGTACCCTTGAAAAAGTATTGTCGCCTGTCCTTGATAAATCGATGGCTCCAAAGTACCTATAAACATCATACGATGTACCTACCTACCTAACTCATAGTTAATTCTCAGTTATTCATAACTAACAAAAATTAAACCTAGGTAACGCATTATAGCAAAAAAACAATAAAATCTAAGTAGTAAGTAGGTATGTACCTAAGTACATTAAACAAATCAACATAACCACCAAGAATTTTACCTCGCCTAATATTAATTCAAGCCTAAGTACCTCTTTTAAATGTACTCATATTTAAAACTCTACATGAAAAAAAAACTTGCAAAAGAGGACGAAATTATAAGTAAGAACCTACGAGTTATATTTTTTTTATTATGGCCTTTTCACGGGCGAATGCGAGATAGATCAATTTTAAACATAATTTAACTTTACGAACTTAGGTACAGTTATATGATTATTTACGGGATTTTAATGCAACTGCGCCGAAATATTGGGAGCTCCTTCCACAACCTTACCACGGTAAATATCCCGTAAATAATCATATAACTGTAGTGAACAGCCGTGATAGTTTAAAACAGTGTTTTACGAACTTAATTCTAAGTAAAGCCGTTATTTACCGCTTTGCTTATCTACACCAAGCATAGTTTTATTGTATCATGTAATATTACCTGCCACATTACATAAAAACCGTGTTTGCCAATATTAATGGTCTACCTAACCGATACAACGGCCATCCAATCAGCGCATTAATTGGGTACAACGAGTTATCCATAAAACTTTCGTCACGTGAGACTGTCGAGAGGAAATTGGAAATTTTTAATTCGATCAAGTGATTTTCACTCGTTCTTATCATATAAAACGGCGGTGAGTTAATGCTATTTATATATTTAAAATCCTAATTAAAATATTTTAGAATTGTATAAAAAAAAAAAGTTTTATAATATTAGGCTTCGAGTTAAGCCTTTTTAAGTCGTTTTAGGGTCCGTACCCAAAAAGTATTCAGGACTCTATTACAAATCCTACGCTGTCTATCTATCTTACCCTTTAACGGCTAAACCGTTTAAGGTAGATTGAGTTGAAATTTTTACAGAGTAGGTACGTAGTGTTATGGCCGATTTACTAAAAAAATATAAAGTAAAATTGGGGTTTCCATAGAGCACAAACGCATTTGCGTTTTTTCTCTAGTTTAAAAATGGTAGTACATACAAGCGTTACTATAAAAAATAGACTGATTATAGTACACACTCTATACAAAAACAGCAGATAATAAACACCGCCCAAATGCGACTCAACGCGCGCTAAAGATACCAAACTGGATGAAAGAAAACATTTTTTTGGGTGCGAAACCCTTGGTGCGCGAATCCGACTCTCATTTGGCCGTTGTTTATTTAACTACGGTATTTCTGTTGTGAACAATCAAAAATTACATTTAATTATGGAATTGGCGTAGTTTTCACACAATTTTATTACTTTTGTACGGAACTCACTCACACCGATAGCGAGAACAAAGAAATCCAGACGAAGCTATACGTGCACCACTGAAGTGACTTCTATTTTCTGTGACGCGCACGCACTCATCTTGAAAAAGACAGTTGAATGCAGTTGAAACTATACCTAGTTGGTGTCACTTGCTTATTTTGCGTGAGTAAATTCTCGTATGATAAAAAAACAACAAGAGATATAGTTCTATGATTTCCACTCCAAAACCACAGTAGATACATAGCTAAATCAGTGGTTTGACTGTCTGTATATCCGCTAACTCTTCCTAAACCACCCAACGGATTTTGATGCGATTTTCACCATCAGTTAGAAAATATTTTACGGAACGTTTATAAATAAAATTTACACCCATGCAAAGCCCGGGCGGGTCGCTAGTAAAATATAAAAATTCGTGAAAAAGAAACGCTTAACATAGCTTATCATTAGGCAAACGGCGGCCAAGCGCAAGTTGGCCGTCACGGGGCGCCCGGCAGATGTGAAACATGACGGCATAAGAGAGCATACACGTATGACGTCACTACCGTCTCGGCAGACGAGTTGTATTTAATACCAAGGAGTGTCAATATATGTTTCACATCAAAAACTTACTTGTGAATTAAAATGTGCTGTCAAAACATATGGTAAACCTTGTATAACGTAGTTAAACTATCAATTTGCCAATATTCTGTTCGGTGGGGCGACCGGAGCCGCAGTCATGGTGCTCGGTACCGATGGATCGGTGATTATCCAAGTCATCCGATAAGGAAGGATAATTGTTGCATCAAGCAATTACTGTTCTACAAAGGTGGCAATATTGGATCGTTGATCGAAGTCCATTATCATTGGCTTTACTACCCGCACGAGTGCAGTTTCCTTTGTAGTGAAAAAAATTAAGAAACCAGCAGGTGTCGCTTGTTGCTGCTGCTTGTCACTGGTGACGGACTCAACCTAAACATTTTCTTTGAATTTGTACGTAGATTAAAAAAAACAACTTACTTAATTTCTTAAAATAATACCTTCTGGTAGCCTTACTAGGCAAAGCCTGTATCAAGGCAACCCGTATTCCTGATTACAAATATTTTGCAAGACAGTTTTCAAATTTTACACTTTTAAAACGTCTTCTGTGTCATCATATGATAGTGATATTAGCCACTTCACAATCACTTGGTTCGCTTCATTCACTTCCTTGTTTTTGATATTACAGAACCTAATGACTATCTTATAGACGAAAACATTGACAAAGTCACCAAACCGCTGAGCAAAACTTGTTTTAACGGTGGGAAAGGGTATTCTATAACCTCGATGGTTAGCGATTAATTCGTAGTCAGGGGAAGATAACACTGACATATGCGCTTTCAGTGCAGTTTTAAGTATGAAGAGTTGACGCACATTTAGTACACCAGCCTCTTCATACAGCCCAAAAAAGTGCGACGCTGTACCCATACATTTCGATAAGGGTACAGCGTCGGACTCATACCTATACATCTTGAAAGTACATCACACTACCTACTGCAACCACGTCGGAGGCCTTAAAACTCTTACATTTGGGCTGGCCACTCAATCCTAATACGAACTTACTTGCTTGCTTACCTTGGTAAAAATGCTTACCCTGAAAGTACTTAATAAAGCTTACCTAGTGTTTTTATGTTATTGAATTGAGAACGCAGTTTTTAACTATAATGTATTTTTGTGTATTTCATTCCATTAAATAGAGTTTAATTAAATGAATAGTAAAAAAAGTTTTAATAAAACAATCTTTTAAAAATAAAAAATGCGTATTCAACATTTTATGTTGAGTTAACCGTTGAGAAGTTCCCTCGTTAAAAGCCAACCTTGAGTGCAATTTAGCTATGTCATGGTGACACTTGGAATGGGTTATCATAATTTAATGCGCATACAAGATTTTATTTCTGTGCTGCTAACCATTGAGGAGTTCTCTAGTCGGGGCCCGACCCTGAGTGCAGCAACCATGTCATGGTAAAACCCAAGACCGGCTATCATAATAAAATGCGTAACAACATTTCGTGTCTGTGCTGACAGTAGAAGAGTTCCTTTATCTGGAGCGAATCCTGAATGTCGATTCAAGTCATACTTACCATAAAAATGCATTGTCGTTGGAACTGAAATAACATGTAAAAACTCAACTCCGTAGGATAAGGAGAAGTGGTTCTAATTCAGCTTGCAAGATTTTACCTAAACAAACAAACAAACTTGCTGTCACATTGCAAGCTTGTAAAAAGAATACAAAAGAGTATAAAATTATTAACAAAAGATTACCATATCAGCTATAGCGCAAATTATGAAATTATATGTACTTCTAAGATAAGAAATAAAGCCTCAGCATGGTCGTAATTATTCTTTAGAAACCAGCTGCAAGATTTTGGTCATTTACCACAGCTCAGCGCAGACTACTATAACTGCCAGATGTTGGTATAATTAACATATTTGAAAAAAAGGTTTTAGTACTGGTGTGGTTCTGTGTCCTATAAATTCTTTTAGTTGCTTTGTATGCAATGTATTTTATGGTAAAATGGCTGTAGCGTGTACCTATATTTTATCTTGCCATCTCTCCTTGTGGTACCTAACAATATAACGAAAGATAGAGAACTCAGATCTACTCATAAAGGTATATCTACCTCTTTGCTCTGATTTTCAAGAATTTTTCAAGAAACTAAAAAAGATGGTAAAGCCGTCCATTCTATAGTTTTCTGTTTGCTTGAACTTGTACTTCTGCGGTAATTTGTGTCTGTTACCAGTTACCACGGTGTAGCACGTGGGCACTCGACTGGCTACCGTTCGGCACAATTATTAACACTTTCACTATTCGGTCACAAGATAGGCTTTAAAACTTTTACGTTTTCTCAACTGACACTTGAGGTTTTAGTTATTTCATTTAAAAAATCACGCAGCGTATTCACTTGATAGATAAACAGAAAGTTACCATATATTGGATAGTAGGTACTACTTATTATCAAACAATAATAGAATGTGTGTAAAAAAGGTAGAAATCATTTACTTAATGTAGTTTTCATATACATATGTATATACACTTATGGAATTAACTTAATTATTTATAGTAAATTACATTAGTTAGGTATGTCTCGTCTATTCAAAGCAAGACTATTACTTGATAAATTCTCTAATACATTAAATGATTTTCATTTAACTTCTCTAAATACTATCAATATTGGCTAAGGATCATATCACAAAATAAATAAATACCTAGTTGAGCAGTAACAACTAAATGGTAACTAATTTTATTTCTTTCAAGTAAAACTTGAGGTCAAATGAGAAAATATTCTGGGCCCACATAAGAACCACATTTCGGAAAATCTTTTGGTGCTTGAACAAAATCTGATGTTTCACCCACTTTGAGGATAAAATCAAGTCCTCTGGTCCAGTGTGTAGACCTCTCGTCTCTCATGAGCCAATACCCTGGATTATCAGCCTTGAATCTTAGTGCTACTACTCCGAACTTTGGAATGACTATAGTGTCTTTCAACACGGGGTTGACGAGGTTTTTCGTAGAGAAAAGATTACCCTCTTCGTTCATTATCCTGACAGTTTCTTTTTCCAGGCTGGCGTTGAAAGCTCGGACACCGATGACGTAGAAACTGTACCCGTGAAGATGGAAAATGTGGTCGGACTCTCCACCTGAAAATGTAGAACAACTGGGTTAGTTACCTATTTTATCGGGCAAGTGTCTTTACTAACTAAACACAAGTATAAATTATTATTTTTAAATCCCTGATAAAAGAGCTTATAATTGTCAAACGGCTGAACAGATTTTCATGAACCACAGGTAAGAATATTCTCGATTAAGTCACATTTCAAACAAAAAATTAAATCAAAATCGGTTCACTCATTTAGGAGCCCTAGACAGATACACACGTAAAACTTATACCCCTCTGTTTGAGTCGGGGATTAAAAATACAAGTTATCTAATACTAAATACTACTTAGCCTAATATACAAAAAAAAAACGTAAAATTAACCATAGACCGTTGAAGGTCTAGAGATAATCCAAATGCGCAAGCCCACTACCAGTGGGCAGCTTACACTGTTTAACTACCTACCTAAGTTGAAACTTGAGTGATTTCTACTTTTAGAGATAACATTGCGTTTAAGAAAATATTTGCAATTATGTCTACTATCCAGAATGCATTGCAAGCTAAAACCTAACCTATCTAAGTCGCCACGCGCCGAGAAAGCTCATTTACTTTTATGACTGCACTACCATTTTCAAAGTTCCACTTAAGCCTGATTAGTCTATTATTTCTGTTAAGGAGAAAATGCATTGGAATAGATCGATACTGATAGATAAGTACCTACAAACAAATTTCAATTGAGCTTTCACTAGAGTATGTGCCCATGGTGGCTGCAAGAGACTGTTAAGAGACACGAAACATTCAAGTAGATTCATAGCTAAGAGGTTCGTATAAATATATTATAATACTAATCTTGAATTTGTTGGTTTGCTTGTCCTTCTTCAACGCAGGAATAGAGCAATGGATCGACGTAATTTTCATCATATAGGTAATTCGTATCATTTGTATAATTTGTTGATTGAATCAGGCGTCACTATGGGGAGTTCATCTTCAAAATATTTAATAATTATATCTACAAATTTCAATAGGTACCTATACCTAATCTCAAAAGCCATTTTTCCTAATAAAGTAACGTGAAACATTAATCCTATGAAACATGTGTATAATTATGTACTACTTAGCTTCTCTTAGCCACATAATTATGTTATGTGAAGATATAAAGAACTAATTAACGTACAGCTATTTACGAAATGAGTCAACACCGCAGAAAGGAAAAGTTAATTAAACTCATAAATTATACTTCTCTTTCATGTCAGCCAATGACGTCAGTTATAACAATTATAATACTGATAAATCATTCGTCATCGATTACATTATTTTGTGGCTTGATAGGTATTCTCGCATGCACAATACTTTATACCTACTATTTCATTGTGCATATTTCATACTAGACTTTTGAAGCAATGTCGAAGCACTGGCAACATTTCACAACTCAGATTATTTCGTGGCGGCTCCACACCACATCCATTTCTGTGGTAAACATTACTATTGGATAAGTTAGTCATTTATGCAGATGTTGAGTAGGTAAATCATTTTCAAAGTCAATCATAAACAAACTATAAACAACAGTTACTAAATAAATTTAATTGACTATCTAAACCTATAAATAAACAAGTTTTAACAACACCATCACAGACCACGTAGTAGCCATACCTAGGTATGGCTACTACGTGGTCACCATCATCACACCTGCTCCTGTTGCCACCATAATATTGTATTGTCATCGGAACTTGACAATCATGCCGTCAAATATTACTTACAAAATTTGATTACATGCAGATGCAGAGAGACAACCACCGGGATAGGTGAAACTAAATAAAAGCTTGTAAAACGGCATTAAAGTTGTGTGCCCAAAAAGCTAGCGACATTACGAAGCGTCACATTTAAAAATCTTATTCAAAAAATCGTTTTTTTAATCCTAGTTAATGATTTATATCTTTCAAAATACTAATATTTTGCGAGCGAGCTGAGCATGCTCTTGAATAAACTCATTTCATTTAACACCTCTTAACTTGGTTATAAAGAAATAAAACATAGTCGGCGTTTTCGTGATTTTATGAGCACTCTCTTAAAAACCTACTTCCTTTTTATTAATTCAGCATGCTATAAGCATTTTTTTCTGCAGCTTAGCTTAGTCATTGTCGAAAATACAACAAAGCAGAAAGTTAACAGAATAAATAGCAGTACCGACAAGTATTTAGAAATGTTTATGGTTTTAGCAAATTGCCTAGAACCTACTCGTACTTGCGAGTGTCTGCAGTTACACAAGTGAGCACCATTAGGCATTATGACATGTGCTTAGGCGAATATTGACACTTGAAACTTCCTTGAGCAGGCGTTCTAATGTAACGAGTGCCGTTACAACTTTCCGCGAGAATGACTTGAGACTCTTAAGTAAATAATACGATTAGATTGAAATACTTTTGGACATCATACTATAATTATTTCTTTTTATTGGTCCATTTAATAATCCCCCACAAAAGGCTACCCTATATTAGCGCCGGGGCCATCCACGGCAATGTTGCCCATTGGCGTGGTTGGCTCAGGGTGTCGAAAGTTGTGCTGCCCTTTCGCTAAACTGTACTCGCGGCTTTGTCTTTTACCCTAGAGCGAATCAACCACCCTCAGACTGCCAGGGCAAACCAGAAGTCGGGGTCTTAGCCCCATGGAATCGCGCTACGCGGTGTCGCCACTCATCAACGGCGACGGATCGCCACAAAGCCCTTGTGTTTCTTTTATAATATTTTATTATTACTTTTTTTTACTCTGGGGTCGAGCCCGGACATTTGTCAGGCATTGGTAAGGCCGACGCTAGCACCAAGAGGAATATAATTATTCAATTATAATAGCGAATAGAAAACTATTGTTTTAAATTAAGTATAGGATTGAACAATTCTGGCTATTGTGATGAGTTATTGATGGTTTTCAGCTGGTCTATGGTATGTGGTACCTACAACATTACCCGCCAAATAAATCTTATGTCAAAAAATTGTGGCAACTGTGTCGTGACTTGCCACCCATAAGGGCTGCCTTAGCGTCGGAGGAGCAAAATTGGCATGGTTTGCTTAGAGGGTGTTGAAAGGTATGCTGCACTTTCACAGAACTTGCTACTCATAGCTTTAACTCCTTCTTGGTGCATAGGATTTGAGCTCTTCTCTCTTTTTATTATTATACAACTAATATCAGGTTTTTCACATGATAATAAGTGGCCACTAAAAGTGTAGAAAGTAAAGTCGAATCAGACATACCTAAGTATATTTACCTAAGACAGACTCACCGTCTTACAATCACAAAAGCTCTGAGTTTCATATCCAGCGAGACATAAATATACGTACTTACCTAATATTATTTGTAAGAACTTTGCGAAGGTTTTTACAAAAAGTATTGAAAGTCAGACATGTGTGTGTGGGTCACGCAGCCTAATATTTACAAAAGCTCTTACATACTCAGTACATAGTAATATGTACTTACGTACAGACAATGGGAATGAATAATTACCTACCTGTGAAATGTTTCGTGAGGTCGATTATTATACCTAAAGCAAGTCGTTATACAAAGAAGTCAGAGGCAGTTTAAAATTGGCATTGCAATTGTTTTTTTACATCATTGTAAACAACCTACTGACTGGTAGCTGCTATGGGATGCCATATGTATGGATATGAAAAATACTATAGGCGTATGGCGGGAAATTCAAATTTCAAACAGTTGTATATTTTGTTCTTATTTGTAGCAAATAGAGGTGTTGTAAGTTAAATTCACAATTAACATATGAATGCAATGTGTGACACAAATTGCCTATAGGTACTTGCTTTAACTAAGCTGAAAGGTAATTTAAGGTGATACGTTTCATATTTGGCGGGAAATTCAAATTTCAATCAGTTGTATATTTTGTTCTTGCAGCAAGGCCGGGTAATTATTGTAAACGATCATGATGTTTGCGAAAATTTATTATTATTCTTTACAAACTCACGTAAAGCTATTTATCTTTATTGCACATTATTGCATACATTTGTCAATAAACCATTTTTTGCTGTTTCAAACAGTTTATTGACAAATGTAAGTAATATGGTGAATTACTGATTAATAGCTGTGCACGATAATGTAAAAAACAACCAACAATTTTCGCAAACACTGTGTCATTTCACAATAAATATCCGGCCCACCTACAAGGACAAAAAAACTGATTGAAATTTGAATTTCCCGCCAAATATGAAACGTATCACCTTAAATTACCTTTCAGCTTAGTTAAAGCAAGTACCTATAGGCAATTTGTGTCACACATTGCATTCATATGTTAATTGTGAATTTAACTTACAACACCTCTATTTGCTACAAATAACAGGTTTTTTATTGTAGTGTGAAGCGCGTACCTAATGGCTGTCTACCTTTTACTATTTGATAAATTGTTTTTTTATTCTGCTGTGTTTCAGAAACTTTACAGAGTTGTGTCGTTTGCATCATTCAAATATTATAATTGCAACATTTGCTGTGTATGTGTGTATGCAGTGCCGTAAATAGGGATGTGCCAGCGGTGCCCAGGCACAGGGCGCAGACTCTGGAGGAGCGCAGAAATGACCACTCCAGAACCAAGTTTTGTTTTCAAGGGCGCAGTTATAGAAGCTCGCACCGAGCGTATAAAAGGCTAGTTACGGCACTGTGTTTATGAGAAGTGCTGTTCTACAATAGTTAGAAAAAAATGTATTTGCTATATACTACCCTTTACTTCGTCAAATCGATTGATATCAAAATGAAGTTATCTTTGTTTGTTTATGTGAAAATGCGCGTGGGAGGCAAGACAACTGCGGACAAACATGTTTATTCCGCCTAAAGTTATTTGGGTGTTATTTCGTGAAACCGACCGCTGAGAAAAAAAATAACAAACAATAACATATATATATATTATTACAGCCGCAATAACATTGTAAAATCTAAATGAAAACATTTTCTTTGAATATTTTATTACTATATGTTATTGACCATCAGCCACTACAATCTTACGTCCAATAATTATCAATATAACAGAAAATTTGTAAATACGAAATTTTGTTTACCGACATGGATGACATTTTTTTCAGTTATTTTGATTTAAAAACCAAACTATGGAACTGATTTTGATGTAATTTCTATGAAGCCAATCCGAAAGTACCTATAGCAAATAAAAAAAATGCAAATCAGTTTATAACTGACAGAATGCTGAGGTAACAAACAAAAAAAAACATGATCAGAATTTGCTGCTTTCGTTTAGCTATTTACAATATTATGGCAACTGTCAAATGCTTTCTTTCAGCGACTGCACTTCAATTGAATTATATAACGAGTAACCAATACACCTCGTCACACCAAGTACGCCATTAAAGTCTAAATAGTTGCCTCAGCTGAAGCAAGCCACTTGGTGTAATTATAAAGCCCTCAACCATATAAAGCAAGAAACGAAATCTGGGTCAGTGACCTTAATAGCTTCTCTGACCATAGATTATGTCATTCCTTTGAGGTGGAGGTGTTTCGAAGCACGGCTTTAAGTGTAATAATTATAGGTAATTCTGAAATGTGTAAATCACCAATGTAAGTCAGTGAGGTGTGGCGTGATGAAGATGGATAGAAGATAGTAATGTTTTGCATTTATATAGACAGACGCCTTCGTTTAAATTTCGTTCTTCACCAAAAGCGGCCGTTTATGGCGGTAATGAGGTATGATACTTTATGTATCTAAAAATAATAGGCTAGATGACTGTTTTGACTGTTTAAATTGTCCTATTATAATGTAGCCCTTAAATATAGCTGATAAATGAAAATAAAATATAAATCTGATTAAAAATAAGCAACTTATATATAAGCATGCTAGACAGAGAGCGCGAAACAGCAAATTATGACTTCACTTCTCTATATACGCTACTAGCCGTCCGCCCCGGCTTCGCACGAGTGTAAGCTCGGCCTTCGGCCTCGCTACAAAATATAAAATAGCCTATGTCAACCGGGGATAGTGTAGCTTCCCAACAATGAAAGAATTTTTCAAATCGGTTCAGTAGTTTCGGAGCCTATTCATTACAAACATACAAACATACAAAAATAGGTACAAATCTTTCCTCTTTATAATATTAGTGTAGATATAAATTCTATTCTGAAAAGTATGGGGCACAGAGGCGTGACGTCTTTTTTGTTTTATGGGAAAGGGACATAGTTTTCTCTACCAAAAACGCTTATATATCAGAACTTTAATAACCGATTTAAATTATTTTTTCTATAAACATATTATGTTTACTTAAATTCTTCATCAAGGCAACGATATAAACATCAGTCATCTATCCTATTGTTAAAAAATACTTTCAATACCGTCTCAAGCACCTGAAGGTTTTTGATTTTTATTTACTTAGGTATTTTTAGCATACCTGTTGTTTTTTTATGAGGGCGCTATGGGGACTGTTCACGTCTGCAGCTCTCTCGCTCGCGTATTTTCACATTATTGAAGATATAAAATCAGTGAGTATGAATTTCCAAAAAGTTACAAAATCATCTCTTGGTGTCTATCGTAATCTATCGTATCTAGTCTATCTGTGGCATTGAAATTCACAAACGGCTGACCCATTATGATAATAAATTTAAAAAAAATGTTTGAAGGTGACTTGATCGAGGTTGTTCTTAGCTATGATTCAAGAAAATATAATTAACCGTTTCAAGATTATCAGCTCTTTTAAAGGGGTTTTAAAAAGATCAATTTATACTTGTTATGCGACGAAAAAGGAGGATGGTTCTATGTTCCACTGTATATTTTTTTGTATGTTCACCGATTTCGCCACAAACTGTTGACCGAAATTTTTTTTTTTGGTAGGCTGTACCTCCAGTTTGGTCCCATTGTTACCAAGTCAGGATCTGTCGATGGGATCCCAGGGAAAAACAGCGCAACCTTCAAATTTAATAGACACTTATTTACCTTTTATTTTATTATCTACCTTATGCATATATATATTTGAAGTCTGTTTTTAATGTGATCTACTAGTTTTATTGTTAGCGTGCCTATATCCAGCCAGTGGTCTAAGATATGCTGGTTATGATGATGATGATGATGATTTATTTATAGTGTGATTACCTTGATCAAACATGACGATCTCCACCGTAGAGTCCAAAGGGATGTTCTTAACGTGGACGCACTCGTCGCCCTGCCCTGTTGCTTCGGAGCACATCGTACTCTGGCCAACGTCGCTGCCTTGAGTCAGGAGAGGTGACGCTGGGTACGTGAAGCGGTGCCCGTCGGTTTGACCCCAACTCTCTGAAAACAATTAAGAAAGTGATCAATATTTTAGTCCAGTGTTTTTCAAACTTTTTCACGACGCGACCCCCTTAGTATGAAAAAAAAATCTGGACCCCTACTTTCCACAGTTATATTACAAATATGAAACACGTACATCCTTTTTTTATTTTAATAAATACTGATTAATTAATTTTTCTTAGTAGTTTTTTTTTATCTTTGTTTATTTATTTTTGTTTTTGAAAAACACTGTTTTAGTCTAAACAAATTTGTTCGTTCTTAAAAGGGTTGTATTCATCCATGCAAAGATTTTTAAAACTATGGATATCGGGTCAACGCTTAAAACATTCCGATCCAAAAGTAAACTAAAGGCATACTAAACTTGGTCCAAGCATTTCTTTGCTCTGATAGCTGAAATAACATTATAAAAATCTGAATGAAATGCAGGAATTCTGATCATATTTATTCAATAAGTTTTTAAACTTAAGACTGGTAAAAGGTACTTTCCCAATACTTCAGTGAAATAAAAATAAATGTTTTTATTTAGCTTTTTGCAATGTTATAATTGCAGCTGTCAGACCAAATAAATTCTTGGACCAAGTTTATAAACTAATTCATTGGTTAGTCGGTATTTCTTAAATGTACCTAAGTTTATAGAAAGGTAAAGAATTCAGGTGAATTTTGTACTAGATCTAACTTCCATATTATATTTATAAATCAATGCCTCCATGTCAAAATCATCGAAACCATTGAAGAATCTGTGGATTTTTCTTTATGCCATAGGTCATCAACATCAAGCAAAGGGTTGCCTGATGATAAGCAGTATCGTCGTCCATGGAGATAGATAAAAGTTGCGGAAAACTTGAAATCGTGGGTAAAACCGTAAAGCGCAGCATATGAATATAGATTATTAATACTACAGCTTGCAATACTATAGTATTCATATTCTCCAGTCTTACATTATCACTAAGTACATGGTATAAAACAAAATCGCTTTCCTCTGTCTGTCCGTCCCTATATATATGCTTAGATCTTTAAAACTACGCAACGGATTTTGACGCGGTTTTCACTATCAGTTAGATAATTTTTCTACGAAAGGTTTATATATATAGTAAAACATATACCCGTGCGAAGCCGGGGCGGGTCGCTAGTCGTTCATATAGTTAATCTTACCTTCAGTTAAATAAATAGATTTTGACAAGACTCTCTGTCACCAAATGGTGGCGTGGTCGATAACATAATCAGTGACCCTATAGTCCATTGAAATGTTACATAAGCTTTGCATTTTTTAGAGGACGCAATTTTATTTTTGGGACATGTGTGGACATGTGTTTTTGTCAATAGAAGCTTAACCTCAAGTTTGTGGGGTCGCCACCCTAGTCGCAAAAAAATATGGGGATTTTTTTTCCTCAAATGATCATCTACAAGATTGGTCTGAGGTATTATTTTGTAAAATTAATAAAAAAAAGTTATGGAGAAAAAAAAAACTCACTTGTTTAATTTTTAATTTAGGTCAAAAAGTTATATAAACATATTTGTAGGCAAAACAATTTGCTACAAATTATGTCTTCACAATTTTTTTGTAAGACGCATAGTTTCCAAGATATCATGAAAAAAGTGTTTTCACCCGTTTTTCCAAGATGGCGGCCGGGGGACTGGGCGGCGACCCCACAAACTTGAGGTTAAGCTTCTATTGACCCCCCCAAACATGTCCCAAAAATAAAATTGTGTCCTCTAAAAAATGCAATATTCGGTCCTTAAATTGTAACATTTCAATGGAATAACTAGTACGAGCACTTGCGAAAAAGTATTCGTTCAGTAAGCTCACTAACAGAAAAACATGAAAAATTTACGATAACCTTAAATTATTATACAATATTACGATAGTTTTGTCATCGAAACATTCTAGGTGACAAAATTTTACTTAAGTTTTTTTTTCGTTAAGGTCTCGCAAGCTCGTTATCGGATTCGCTTCCGAAAGCGTTCGTACTGCCATTTCACGCCGTATCCCATACAAAATGCATAAACGTAATGTTTGACATATCGATACGATAGTAAAACTACCGTTGTACTAGCAAATTACCGTAGACGGAGGAACCAAATTACGGATTTTCAATTTCCTTTCACATCCGATAGAGGCGCTGTTCAATCTTTCATACTTTTTGCTATCGTTTACGGAACGAAAACTTTTTCGCAAGTGCTCGTACTAAGGCCATTGTTTCTGTTATCGACCACGCCACCATTAGGTGACGGAGGGTCTTCTCAAAAACTATTAAATCTAACGAAGAAACGCGTTAATCATTTTTCGCTTTGGTTAACTGAATCGATGTATAAAACGTAGTCGTTCAGTTGCGAACGAAACGCTTGCGCGTTTTAAGGCGGTACAACGCCATCTATTGTGAGCCATTGAAAAACTTTTTATGAAGAATCCATCTTCTGTGGTAGAATAAAACACCCAAGAATAAGGTATGATACCTATTTAAAGAGTCACTTCCACCTTGCGACATACCCGCGGAGATCTAAAGCAGTAGCGTGCAGACAATTTTACATCTGTACGGCAATATTCACATTTATTAATAAAATTTTATTTTACAAGTCAAATCAAATCTATATCTATACATATAATAAAAACGTAGAGATAAAAAAATCTGTAATTGCGAGATAACAAGAAAAAAATCACACAGGTCGTCTTAAAATAAGCAGCTGAACACGATAGGACAGTTTTTAGAATTTTTGTCTGTTTGTTTGTTTGTTTGTCCGCGCACATCTCCTAAACCACTGGACGGATTTAAATGCGGTTTTCATGAATATGCTTAGAAATTACCACATTAAAACATAGGCTATCTTATATCATTTATTTTAATTCTTTATTTTTACATAAACGAAAATAAAACTCAATGATTTATTTCTTCATTACCCGAAACGTAATATGAGGATCGTCACATAGCCTCAAGCAAGGAGATCCAAAGTAAAGAGAATGTTATTGACATAGCCATTAAAATTTTGAAACTGTCAACTGTCATTCGGTTAATCAGTTTAAATTTAAAGAAGGTTCCTTAACCTTCTTAGATGAATGAACGTGTAGATCAAGCATGTTATAGGCCTTACAACCTCTTTGGTGATTCATTCCAGTGCATGGAGTAGGAGTATTAGGTAGTAGGTCTGTGAGTATTACATTCTCTTGGTTTTATTCTATGTTAGCATTTAAAACACAAAATACACCGCATCCTATTTTAATTCATTCCCGCGAATAGAAATATTCAAAAAAGGCCCTTTTTACATGAAAATAAACCTATACAACAAAATTCCGGACGCAATAAAGAAAGAAAGAAATAATAACATTTTTCCAGAACCAACTTCGTAAGTTTCTAACCCAAAAATGTTATTACGAGATAAAAGATTTATTCGACGATAAATTTTAGAAAATTATAATTAGAAAATAAATATCGATATATAAATAGTTAAGAAAGTAGCGTCATAAGTTTTGTATCATCTCATATATAATTAAGTAACCTATCACACTAAGTATGTTTTTTTTGTTTTGTAAAATTACTTCACCCTAGGTTAAGTTTGAATAGTATATATAATATTTATGTAATAGATTTAACTATACTTAAATTTATATGTTTATGTCTGTGGTCCGGTTTTGTGAACAGCCACTACATAAGTCATTGCTGCACCCTTTATGCAGGGTATATAAACTTAGCTTTTAGAAAAATACAGTGTATATTTGCAATAAGAATAAGAATATAGAAATAATTTTATTTTACTGTGATATTTTAACAGATAAATAGAGTATTTCCATTTCATGGCTTTTTAATCAAGGTATACATACAAATGCACGCAAAATAAGAAATAACTAGCCAAGAGCGTGTTAAGACAAGCATTATGTCAGGGTTCCGTGGCCAGCGAAACTGGACAGTCAAATTTCAGAGATGTATATCATCCCGACATGACATGATATACTTTTAATGGTTTAGACAAAACGAAAATTTCAAAACATGCTCTGCACTGTGGTCACATTATCTTTTTGATTTGAAAACTGTTGACGGTGTTATTTATTACTTTTATGCTTCTATCAATACTTCACACAGGGCGACTTAAAATAAGCAGCTGAACATGTTAAGGCAGTTTTTAGAATGTTTGTTTGTTTGTTCACGCACATCTCTTACACCCCTGGAAGAAAATGCGGACGGATTTAAATGCGGTTTTCACGAATATTCTTAGCTATGACCAGATTGAAGTATTATAGGCTATGTTATTTTGCGCAAGGCCGGATTAAGGGAAGAAAAAAGGATTGAAGGTTTGTATGAAAATCTACCCGTACGAAGTCGCGGGCAAAAAAGCTAGTAGTAAATAAATTATGTCAAATTATAACTGAAAAAAAAAACAACAACTAATGTAATTTGTATTTGTTTATTTACGGCTGACAGCAATTACACTAATCTACAAGTATACTAATATTATAAAGAGGAAAGATTTGTATTTTTGTGTTTTTGGATGTTTGTACTAAATAACTCAAAAACTACCGAACCGATTTAAAAAATTCTTTCACTTTTGCGAAGCTACACTATCCCCGGGTGACATAGGCTACATTATATTTTGTAGCGAGGCCAAAGGCCGAGCTTAAACCCGTGCGAAGCCGGGTCGGGCGGCTAGTTATATAATAAAAATGAATTACTAAAATTTATTTTTTAATTTTGAGTCTAGCCCGGACATTGGTAGGCATTGGTGAAGCTGAAGCCAATACCAAGAGGCCCTGTTGAACACAAAACACAATTACTATGGAATGTGTATAAAATGGAATATCAAACTATTATACAGTATAGGATTAAAATAAACTAGGCTATTGAGGTAAACAACTTGTGAACGGGATAACAGATCCATGGTATGAGAAACGGCACCTGCCTTATCCTGTCTCATCTCAACCAGTCTCTCATATTTAGGCAGGTGATGACTTGCCACCCACTAAATCGGCCCCCCCATAAAGGCTGCCGTATCTTGGCACCGGAAGGGCAACATTGGTTTTACTTTCACTTTCACTAAGAGCTACTCGCGGCGTGATGCCCTTCAACACTTCCACCCTGGAGCTTAGGTTTTAGCTCTTGCGGTTTCCACCCCTGGACGGCCGATTAAGGCAAGCCAGAGGTCGGAGTCTCATTTAGCCCTATGGAATCGAATTAATTATTATATATTATTATAATACACAAGCTCATCATGGAATCCCTTCTACTTTCACTTCATTATGAGAAACAACGTATACATAATTAACTGCTTTTTATTATAACTTTTTTTAAGTGTATTAATAGGCTTGCGTTATAGACTGCCAACTAGTCTGATGTTAAGCGATGATGCGGTCTACGATGGAGCAGGCTTGCCTAGAAGAAACCGATTATACCTGTTACTTTTAAACTTTCGGGATTTGAACACATGCCTTAGAGCGTTTATGAGAGGGTGTCATTTCTCAGAATAACGACATGATAACGACTAAAGAGAGATAGCAATTAAGTCATCACCTGTCACAATATTTTTACATGAACCATGACGGATGCTGTACCTCATACCATAGACTAGCTCAACACCATCCAAAACTCAACACAATATACCATTTTTAAATCCTTTATTGTACAACAGTTTCAAATTATCTTTCATACACTTTCCATATAAAACAGGGCCTCATGATGTTGTCTTCGGCTTACCAATGCCTCTCAAAAGTCCGGGCTAGATCTGAGAATGAAAATAAATACACCAATAACTACATTGCTGTATTTATTTAGCTCAATGTCAAATAAACCTATTTTAATAACATCCTATATTTTGTAAATTAAATTAATCATCTAAAGTTAAGTTAGGCAATTAAGGTTGCTTGGAAGATATCGCTTATAGCGATAAGGCCGCCAATTGTTTCACTAGTTTTTTAAGTTGTTTTTATGTACGTGTATAATTTTTGGTGTGAACAATAAAGAGTTTTCTATCTATCTATCTATCTAAAGTAAGGTTTAAAACTTCGTTTCAAAGGAGAATATCTAAAAGGGCCAAGTAACTTTTATAATCAACAAGCCGCTCGCCCCGGCTTCGCACGGGTGTAAGCTCGGCCTTCGGCCTCGCCACAAAATAGTATCCTATGTCCGTCTCCTGGTACTAAGCCACCTCCCCACCAATTTTCAGTCAAATCGGTTCAGCCGTTCTTGAGTTATAAATAGTGTAACTAACACGACTTTCTTTTATATATATAGACTAGCCGTCCGCCCCGGCTTCGCACGAGTGTAAGCTCGGCCTTCGGCCTCGCTACAAAATATAATATAGCCTATGTCACCCGGGGATAGTGTAGCTTTCCAACAGTGAAAGAATTTTTCAAATCGGTACAGTAGTTTCGGAGCCTATTCATTACAAACATACAAACATACAAAAATAGGTACAAATCTTTCCTCTTTATAATATTAGTGTAGATAACCATAACAAAATCAACCCAATTAACTTGAAATTGAAAGTCAAATGATTGGTAGGGCTAGTAATAACTTTTAAAATCAATAAGTTTGTATGATGCACAGACATATGTATTAAAAGTCTGTGGTATGATGACACATGACGCTTCCTACAGACGCAACAAAGCAATTTTTTGCCGTAAAGTTTCACATTTTTTGCTTTACAATTTAATTATGATAATATACGTAAAGTTACAATACAACGAACAAATTAATATATAATACAACGTTACAATAACACTATTGACACCACATAAATTAGTCAAACCTTAAGGAAACAGCAGGTCAAAACAACAAGTCAGGAAACTTAAGGTCAAAAAACGCTTACCAGTTGAAAAAATCCGTTTATTTCAACCGACTTCAAAAAATAATTCTCAATTCGGTTGTACGATTTATTTTTAAATATGTTTGTTTCCTCAGAACTCCATTATTTATAAACCGATTTGGAAAATACTTTTTTTTATTTGAAAGGATATAATACAGATTAGTTCCATGGAAACTAGATTGAAATAGGTTGAGTAGTTTGGGTTTTTAATCAAAATAACTGGAAAAATGTACATCATCCAAGTAAACGAAATTGCGTTTTTAGTAATTTTAAAGTAGCTTTATTACCCTGCGGTTTCACCTGCGTGATTCATAAATTTTTTCGGGAAAAATTCCGATGTTGTTCAGCCCTTCAAGTATCTCTATCCAAAAATCACGTCGCCCCTGCTCTGTGTCTACGTGAAAGAGAAACAAACAAACACACTTTCACATATATATAATACTAGCTGTACCTGCGACTTCGTCCGCGATTTCTTCAGAAAAAAATAGCCTATGTCCGTCGTCATGATATTACCTCGCAAAATTTTATCGAGATCAGTTAAGCCGTTTAGCCGTTATTATGTAGCAAACAAACGGACGGATAGAGTTTCTTTCGCATTTATAATATTAGTGTGGATTAGTATGATAATAAAATACCTACCTACTTTGACAGGTTTAATTTAAACAAGTATTTTTTGAAAAATACCTTTTTAAACCAAGCTTTTGTGAAATTAGTGATCGGAACGAAGTTCTGATCAAAATGAGCCCAAACACTGCCAGTCTACTATTATCCATCGAGGAGTGCCGTTGGCCACCGTCAACATCATCAGATCAGCTCGGTCACCATAATTCGGTACTATCAGCGGAACTTGACAAGTATGCCATATTTTAGCTAAATCGAACACCGGGAATGGGTCAAATTTAGCTTGCAAGATTTGATTATAGCCTGTTTCTTTCACTACCGACGCCAACTTTACCTATATCGTATTTCAAACATTTCCAGAATCTGCATTTTCGCTCATTCTGCCCTGATTTTCCGCTTGTCCGTTTTCATTTACCACGCAGACAGGTAAACTTTTTTTATTATTAATTAAAGGCTTTTCCTTACTTTATTCAAGCGTAATTTTGTTACCTTCTGCTGAGAATCGTTTTAATTCAATGCCGAGGAAAATTATTACTTTAAATATTACGGTATTTTCAAACGCAGGGTCGGCTTTGTGGCGAGCCGTCGGTTTGTGGCGACAACGTGTACCCCGATTCCATGGGGCTAAGGTAGCCAGCAAACCGTAGCCGTCTGGGGGCAGAAACTGCAAGAGCTATGAACCTAAGTGCCATAGGGCAGATGTATTAAAAATCATAAAGCGGCGAGTAGCACACCTCTCGTCACCCTAAGCCACTCACGCCAATGTTGCCCCCCTGGCGCCAATATAAGGCAGCCTCTATGGGGGGTCTATGTGGGTGACATAAGTCATCCCGCCATGACATGAGTCTTAATTGGTGAGTGCCGTACCTCATACCATAGACTAGCTCAACACCATCAAGAACTCATCACAATAGCCCGGAATATATGAAACTATACTGTTTTACAATAGTTTCATATATTCCCTTTTATACCCACTCAATATTTGTATTTTATATAGGGCTTTTTGGTGTTGGCTTTTGCCCCGCCAATGCCTCTCAAAAGTCCGAGCTGGACCCGTAAATAAATACTGCGAAATAACTGTTTACTTCACGATAAATACTCATGTGATTTTTAATGAAATTAGTACCTACTTAAGAGCTTAATCTCATATCAGACAAACAAGGGAGTGGTAAGGTGGGGTGCCGAGTGCGTGTGCGCACTCGGTAGGCCTAAATCAGTTTGATGCCTTTTGTCGAACTCACCCTGCAGACGAACTTGCCGCCTTTTTTTGCAAGTGGCTAACTGATAGTAGTTGGTTCAATGGTGTCGTTGCAATTTTCTTAGTGTGCGAGAAAAAATGAGTAAGTGTGCTGTACTTACAGTTTTTGCGTTAAGCGGTTTAGCAGTATAATTTAAACAGTCGGTGAAACACAGAGACATTTGAACACGAACGAAAAGCATATCTCTCTTGTTTGTTTGATCTGAGGGCCTTATTTCACACAATGTTAAAATAAAATATGTGAGTATTATATTTTCTGTAATTTTTACTTTAGTATTTAATCATAAAATTTATGGACAATAAAAAAAATGCGACAGCAGGAATTGAACCTTGGCCATGCGGATTTACGTCCCAAGCACTTTCTCTAACCGCTAAGCTGGGGTATTTTGAACTGTATTTTCAACCGATCTAAGCTTGCTACCTGCCAAGTAACTACTCAGCTAGAACCTTTACAGGCCCCAACACTGACTGAGAGATGACGCCTTTTTACTAACTCTAAACTTTTATATTGAAGTGTTGTTCCTAGATTGTGTAAATCTAGGAATTTCCTATATTTAAATGTTATTTTTGTAATAATATAGTATATATAAATGTGTTTCCTATGTACCAAATAACAAGAAATGATATAGTCGAATTCAATCATGAACGTAAGTCCAAGTTAAACCCCAGTACTGGAGGTTTCACAAGAAGCTTCTATGCTCACCGCGTAAACTATTTATCTCATAATCTCATGCCACTAATGGCAGCGATTTATGTAAAGGTTGCGCTACAATCGTCCCATGATTTGTGGCGGCAAAATTATTTATAATAATCTGTAATATTGCAAGTGGTTACTGATTGCTTCACTTTCATTACAAAATATCTTACGTTGAAGTTTTTTATTTTACTTATGACTTCAAATTAATTATTTTCGATTTTTATTCCTTTATATTATGTGTTGTGACACTGCTTCTTGCCAAATTTCATGGTTCTATGTCAACGGGATGTACCCTATGGATTTGATTCCCTTGCGAGTGTCAAAATATGAGACATATTCTCAGCTCCAGGGGTTTGCAGACTTGAGTATTTGATATTAATTTCAAATTGATACAGTCATTGGTGCCTGAGAAAAAAGTCTAGACATCAGACAACGAAGTGATCCCATAACCCTTATGGGATATTCTCCTATATAACTCCTATATTTTCCTTTTAACGTACGGAACCCTAAAAACGGTATTCGTACGGTAACACTTTTTAAAATTTGACGGTTCAAAATGCTGAACATGCGCTGAGTTGTGCCATCTTACTAGATTTCGATCAAATTCGATTCTACGTATTCGGTAACGTTTCGATTCTACGTTTCTAATTCCGTACGGCCAAGGGATGAAACAACCTGCCGGATTCCTTGTTTCCTGAAATATATAATATGGGCTTTTTCAAGGCAAGAGTGAATAGATATCTTCTAAGTTAGCGTGCTTCATCTTCGACCACATCGTCGCTTACCAACATGCGACTTGGTGGTCAAACACGGACGTATTCGCGAAAAAAAACAGTCAAGTAATTATTTCGGGTGAAGCCCAATCAATCAATTAGGCATGCTAAAGTGGACAAACAAACTGAATTAATTATGATGTAAGCTATCTACAAGAACAGGTTCGTAGTTAAAAAAAAAATTGTATGTCTTGGTCTATGGTCCAAGGTCACAACAGTCATCTATGATGTAATAATTATTTATTTATTAAGTTTGACTTTCAGACAAACAAGGCAGATGTGCCTGAGTAGAAATTTGTTCGTGTTTCACCCAATTTTTTTTTTGGGTTCCGTACCCAAAGGGTACAATCAGCACCATATTACTAAGCCAACCCTGTCTGTCCATCCGTCTGTCTTAATTTTATTTTAACGGCTCTATCTTTTGAACCGTAATAGATAGCCACATGAAAGTTTCACAAAATATGTATTGTTACGGCCAATTAACTAAGAAATAATAATAAAGTCAAAAAGTTAAAACTAATGGAATGTCCCCACACAACAAACGTTTTTTTAAACGTATTTTTGTATTTACCTGGCCATATGCGTTCGCACCCACCACCACCACGCCATCTTACCATATCTCCCATGTTTGTCTGATCTGAGGTTTAACTAAATATATAAAACAATTACCGATATTTGAAATACTACTACAACTTTGTTCAAACAACAGAAATATATAATAACTTAAATAACATTCCAATAATAAAAACGACAAATCAATACCTAACAACTAAACTAATCTATTAAACCGCTACCAGTGGGAAACGTCCCCTAAATAATATTATACGTTGTTTTCTTTTGACATGAAGCCATTATAAGTCCTCCTCCTTTTTCTTTACCAATTTTCCTGTAGAGTAAAAATACCAGGAAATATGGTCTATATTTCCTGGTATTTTTAAGTTTTCACCAAAAGGGCGAATAATTGCGAAAACTTTTAAGCGCCAGGTAATGCGATCAGACGAAATTCAAATTTAATTTATTACGTATCGGATTTCATTGGTACAAATTTTTTGTATTGGAAAATTTTGTATTTACGTGTATTATTTTACGTGTAAATTAGTTTAATATAAAACTTAAATAGTTCTTGAGTAATCTGGAGGTTTATAATTTTGTCGTTGTTGTTATTTAGCGGTCGCCGATTCAGTCGTTTCTCTTCCTGCAGGCATAGATCACATAGATTTGTCATTATTTCGCGCAAGGGCACTTGGATTTTAGCTGACGACGTATCGACTCTTGATTTTAATCACGTTACTACCTATTAATTTTTTTTTAGCTGATCGGCTCTATTTACGGTCAGGCTTTAAAATAATAATAAAAATATTAGTCCGATTAGCCTATTGGCAACTCGCTAGTCCCATTGTTATAATGGTAAATTGCTACAACTGAGCAACATAATATCGCGGCTTTAGCTATTAAAGTAAAACTGTTGTGAAATATTGCGGCCTACTGACATGTTGCCGTTGCTCAAGTTGCATTACATAATGCACATTCATAGGAGGCACATTTCTATGATGGATACTGTGTTAGTGTTCCGGAACAAACTACTTGTAAAGTTAAAAGATTATTTACGGGATATTTACCGTGGTAAGGTTGTGGAAGGAGCTCCCGATATTTCGGCGCAGTTACATGCACCATGTTCACGGGAAGACACAACCTTACCACGGTAAATATCCCGTAAATAATCATTTAACTTTAGTGAACAACCGTGATAGTCTACAACAGTGTTTAAACTACTTGTATATCTTAGATGCGATTTCTAAAAATCCTGCTGATCTGCAGCCTAAAAGAAGCCGTATTTTTGTGTTAATCCAGGGCTACCTCCTCACCAAAGTTTTTCCAAATTCGTTGAGTCGTTTCAGAGATGACTTGGAAGAATCAAACTTATAATCACACACTTTAGCATATAAAATAACATACAGTTGTGTGAATTCCGTAACCGTGCTTTATAGCCCACCATAAAAACTGTGAGAATAGTTCACACAGTTTCACAGTTTTTATCGATTGTTAAAAAAGTAGAACTATGCATAAAATTATATATCTCACACTTCTTCTTCTTTCGAGTCCATGTTAAGTAAATTACTTATTTGTTTTCAAATTAAGTTTTTGGACCAAAATGTGGCCATACCCCAATGGCACTCTCCGTGGCTTCATATACACTAATGGTACCTAATAAATACGTATACTAGGTAGTTACCATTATGGAGTTAATTCTTAGTAGAAAATAATTATTAAGGTTAAAAAAAACACCTAAGGTCATAACTTACGGTTAGGACACATTAATTAAAGATTAGTTGTCTTGAGACACTGCGGTATAGACGACGTTAAGACTTGGCGGAGCAATTGCTGCCCATCCCAGCTGAATTCTTCTATTGGCCTCTTTTTCGAAGTTATTCTTACCTAACTGCAGGGTTTGTCCTATAGGTTGGATACCTACTACTGTTAAGTAACTTTTCGTCGTTTGACAGCCCTAGTGTGGCTCAGTTGGTAGTGAATCTACCTTCTGCGCTTGGGGGCGTGGGTTCGATTCCCATCTAGGACAAACATTTATGTGATGAGCATTTGTGTTTGTTCTATATCTGGGTGTGAATATCTATTTAAGTATGTATTTAAAATTATATATGTACGTATATCAGTCTCTGGCAGCCATATTACAAGCTTTGCTTAGTTTGGGGTCAGATGACCGTGTGTGCAAAAATGTCCCGAATATTTATTATAACTTCGAGATGAACGCCATTAACTACTGTCGGGCCCTTGTCTATGTGACCATTGAGTCTGAATTTTGTTTTGTCTTTGAATTGAATAGAATAGAATTTGTTAATTCCGAGACTGCTGCGTCCAGAAGCGTCAGCCACACTAGAAGTATCCCTTGCAGGTCCTGCAGTGACCATTATGACAATATCTTCGCCAAATCTTAAGTAGATGTATCTACACTAATATTATAAAGAGGAAAGATTTGTACCTATTTTTGTATGTTTGTATGTTTGTAATGAATAGGCTCCGAAACTACTGAACCGATTTGAAAAATTCTTTCACTGTTGGGAAGCTACACTATCCCCGGGTGACATAGGCTATTTTGTAGCGAGGCCGAAGGCCGAGCTTACACTCGTGCGAAGCCGGGGCGGACGGCTAGTATAAAATATGGTGTAATTATGAAATAATTAAACTTATTAAAATTGTATCTATGACTAAATCATTCTTATAATAACATGACTCAGCAAAACCTTGTAAAATCATCGTGATTGGAAAGCTACTGGCCCACCAAAATACTGGTGATGTTGCCACACAGAGTTTGATGGCTATAGCCGCAAATTTAATGTACTGTAATTTTAATGCAATAATTATTATTTTGAAAAATGATTTTGAATTTACCATTGACATTGATATATAACTGCGCAGAACCTGTTTGAGTCTGTATCTTCAGAATATGCAGATTTTTTTTTATTACATAATTTTACTCACACATAGCATTGATATTTACAGCAGGTACAAAGTTTTTTTATTCTTAGGATTTGGTATCACACCTCTTGTATAAGTCTCAAGTATTGAAATATTTTTAAGTTTTACTAGATATCATAGCCACAGTCACCGACGTGTTGTTCCATGATACTGGTTTCGTACAAGAATGGAAAAGTCTTCGATCGCAACTGGTTACAAAAAGAGTTACAAAGTCTTTGATCGCAACTGTTTTTTTAATGCCATAGGTGGCAAACAAGCAGACGGGCCGCCTGATGGCAAGCAGTCACCTTCCCCTATGGATACTTGTAACATCAGAGGCATCACAAATACGTTGTCGTCCCTTTAAGACTTAATTAACTCGCCTTTTAAAGAACCCCATGTTGTAGCTTTTCGGAAACACTGCGGAAGGTAGCTCAATCCACTATGTATTATGTTTCTGTGTGAGGCAAGAAAGATCGTGTGAATCGCACAGTAGATATGCGATTTCCACTGGTCTATGATGATGGTCTTGGTTTCGTACAAGGACGAAAAAGTTTTTAATCGCAACTGGTTTTGTACACTGCCTAATGGGGTTTTATCTGCGGGGATTACTCCTAACATCAGCTATCTGCCAGTGAATGTCCCGGTAAAATCGGTCCAGCTGTTTCGGAGTCCATAAAGTACATACATACGAACATCGCTTTTACATACTTATATACATAATTAGATACATGGCTCGCAGCGGTCTACGAAAAAGCACGCTTGCCAAGAAGAAACCGATTACCGGTTGAATTACATTCTGCTTATTCAAGTCAACTTCTGCAGGCCTAAGTTTTATTGCCAGTCAGTAAATATTTTTGGTATTTAATCAGAGTTTATCAGAGAGAAGAAGGTAAGAAAAAGTTGATTATATTCTATGAAAAGGTGAAAAACATGTATTATAATATTTTAGATAGATAGATAGAAAGATAGAAAACTCTTTATTGTTCACACCAAAAATTACAAACGTACATAAAAAACTAGTGAAACAATTGGCGGCCTTATCGCTATAAGCGATCTCTTCCAAGCAACCTTAATGTTTTTATGGATTGTTGTCCAATTTTAAATAAACACTATAATTATGATTAGTTTAGTTGTTGATTAAACAACATAATTAAACATAAATAAGCTAAAGCAGTTTCTGAACGGAAAAGCTATTATGCGATTGCTGAAGTGAAAATATAAATTGAAATGTTTATATAGTTTATATATATATTATATCCATCCTTCTCACTCCTTCTGTGCTGTGCCTGACATAGGGTCCATATGAACTTTGTACTATTTTTCATGTTTTATTTACCACCTTTGTGCTGTATGGAAACAATAAATAATCTGAATCTGAATATAAATGAAAACCATAAACCCTAGTATAGGTATGTATAACCCTGTATACTTGTGTTGCTATAATTTCGGATGTCAATAACACCAACCTTATCCCAATGACGAAGTTAATACCAGTCCTATCCTAAGAAGTTACTGACCACCAATAAACTAAATCATACCTAGAGATTATAATACCTAAATACTACATACCTAATAATTAAATCATACCTGTTAAAGTTCCGAAACAATGAACGCAGTGAATTAATTTGTTACCGTAAATAACCAGAAGCGGGTAACGGTAATAAATGAGATAGGTAGAACTCGGCAAAGAACTCGGGGTAGGTATTTAAGTTTGCGTGAAACGCAATAACGTTACTTGTTTGATGAAAAAGACAGTAATATTTTATCTCAATAAAAAGCTTGTATGCACTGTACGTACAAAGTACTAACCTTTACCAACCTTTCCAAAAAAACAGCTACAAAAACCATCTCATGCATAAAAGTACCTGACTTCGATAAGGTTACGATATTTTTTTGCAATACCATAATTTACTACTCACCCACTCGTTTCGCCGAAATCTGCCTCGTGGAGTAATTGAAAGGAATGTAAATCGACTCCTCGACATCCACCAGTTCGGCTGGCAGGGGCACGCTGGCTCGCAGCTCGCCCAAACACAACACCTCTCCCGCACTGCACCGGCCACTGAACAAACTTGTGAACTCACGCACTTCTGCACTACTCTCGTCTTTATTCAACACTTTGCGTTCGTCTTTATAAACCAACTCAGCCTCACCAACTAAGCCCTCTTGACATGACTTATCTGCTAACACACTTATTTTGTACCCAGTAGGAGCTTTATGTGCGTCTAGGATAAAGTCCGCTCGTTCTCCTCTACCCAGCTCTATAGAACTCACATCTTCTGGTTCGATATTGTGACCATCTAAGGAGATAAGCTTCAGAGTATGCTGGTCGATGGAAAATTTGACAGCACAGCTTTTAGAACCTCCTCCGTATGCCATGCGGAATCTGTATCGCTTTCCATGCTCTACTACGAATTTGGTTAAAGGTGAATCGGGAGATTCTTCTGAATGACTCTTTCCGTTGATAAGAAGAGATTCTGCATTAGGAACGGATGACATCATCCCAGCTAAAGGTCCCATAGAATGCCCCCATTCAGATATGAAAATCGTATGTTCAGTCGCGTCGACGTCATAGAGTTTTTTGGTGGGATCGAGTCTTGGAGATTGTCTGACGACGAACACTCCGGCTAATCCATCAGCAGCGTCGGCTGCGGAGTGAGCATGGTACATATGTGTTCCGACCGCCGACGCACGGAACTTGTACTGGAATGTCGTGTAAGCAGGTTGGGGACACTGTGTCAACATTGGAGCACCGTCCATAAAAGGTGTTTCCTTTTGCGGCTGTCCGCGCCAATGTATGGAGAGTGCGTGCGCAGGCGCCCGGTGCACCACGTCTACGACTAGTATGTCGTTATGGCAGACGTGAAGCACGGGTGCAGGCAGCCCCCTGTTAGCTGCTAGGACGCCCCTTTCTCGACCATCCGCGGATATGCATGTAGCAGGACATTCGCTGCCATCTTTTTCGGTACAACTTCCGCAAGACCTGCAGAAACACTTCAAGTTAGAAATCTGTCACAAACAGTCTAATTTAAATATTACCTAATAATAATTAAGTACCTATATGTTGAAGATAAATATCTGGGACATTTTTCCACACACGGTCATCTGACCCCAAACTAAGCAAAGCTTGTAATATGGCTGCCAGAGACTGATATACGTACATATATATTTTTAAATACATACTTAAATAGATATTAACACCCAGACATAGAACAAACACAAATGTTCATCACACAAATGTTTGTCCTAGATGGGAATCGAACCCACGCCCCCAAGCACAGAAGTTAGGTTCACTACCAACTGAGCCACCGGGGCAGTCATCTAGTAATTTTAACCATTATCAACTCAATAGGTATGATCTCATTAAAATGTTTTTGTCTTTATGCTTTTCGTGGACGTCAATATTTCAGAATGAGGGTAGATTCCTACTTCACATGCCAATTAGGTGATAGGTTTCAAGATAATGACGCAGAATATTCAATAACACTTAGGTTAAGCAACAGCTCCTGACACGAATCTGCAGATTTTAACACTCACTTGCTAAGTGTCTTGTAGACCTCGATGACTAGTTTGACGCGACATATCATTGGCCAGTCCAGCTCGTGGCATTCCCGGTCGCAGTTCTCGAAGTAAGCCTCTGGAACAATATTTCTGCTTTAAACTGCTGTTTTTTTTCTGTTTTTTCTTGATGACTAGATCAAAAAATCTTCTCAAGATACCCAACTAAGTTAGTGTGTATCCAAGTTGTATGGAACTGCACCTGCTTAACCCTCAGGTGACCTGCCCATTCCTCAGAGAAACAACATCTAGTCGTAGGGTCTCGAATTCTCTCCTTAAAGTAGGTAGATAGTCTATCGTCTATCTATCTATAGATATCGTATCAACGTTACACAAGTTATCGTCCAACAAATATACATACATACAAACAACATATCAAACGCCTAAAAATAAATCTTAAAAAGTATCCCTTAGGTTGTACAGTACTACCTACTAATACTTATCTCACCATCTCTACGGCAATGTGCTAAGTAGCTTACGACATAGTTTGCTTTGCACATAGTCAACAGATCAGATTGACCTTGTCTGAGTACAAGTATGTATAATGAACATAGTCGACAAAAAGAAAAGGCATAAATTGAGTAATTCAAGGTAAGTCAACGACCCAAATCGACCAAAGCCAGTTACGAAAATGGTTTTAAGTATATTGAGTGGAAAGTAAAAATACATGCTAAGGTACTTCCTTATTAATGTATTACCTACAGGTTATTGTATTATAATTACTTGTATATTAATTAGTATAATCAATAATTTGTGTGGTTCCTATCCCTATATAATTACAAGAAAGGAAGTGGGTACAATGTACATATTAGCTAACTTCCGGTTAACTCTACTAAAAAAGGGCGGTTCTGTGATGTAAATGCTTTCAAAACAAGGCATTATAAGTAAGCTTAGCTATTGGAAAGGACGTTTTAAAACCTAATGGCACCTTGCAACGTCCTTGGCTATTGATTTTTCTTGATGTTTTTAAAATCAATATCTTGTTTTAATAAAAATACAACACGTGAACTCTATAAGGAAATTGTATGTAAAAACGAAGTAGTTTGTCTATGATAATCCGTTTCCGTCTTCACAAAGCGGAATAGGTATCTGCAAGGGCTCTGGTTCCATAACTAGAAACACGCTCGTAACGCGGCGCGTTAAGTTAACCTCAATAAGTTGGCCTTTATTTCCTAAGGAATAGAGTTCAAATTTTTAGAGGTTAACTTAACACGCCGTGTTACGTGCGTGTTTTAGTTATGGAATCAGGGCCCTGCATGGATAAGATGAATGTAGGCACTTACCAGGCATCGGCGTGTAATATACCACCACAATGACACTGGTGAGTATTACTGAGAGCACTAATATCCTCTGTAAGGACATGAGCATGTAATTTGGCTTAGTCAAAGGCGCGCTGTGCTTTTTAATCCCGCTTTTTTCTGACTCCATGTTTGTTTATATTTCAATAATAGTAGGTACGATTTATTTTTAAATTTTATTCTAATGTGACAACACTGATGGCACTGGTTACATGATTAAAAAATAAAGTACTGGCCGAAACGTAAATGTAGGGCAGTGAATGCGGCGCGCGGCTACGCGAGTCAACCAACTAGCGGCGACTGCGACTGGTGAATATAATGCCTCTTGCAGAGTTGCAATACGGTGCACCTTCAGGCTTCGCATTACAGGGCCTGGGGACCCGATTCGGAAATTGGCGGTGCTGAGACCGAGCTCTCACTGGTTATGCAACTTTTTATATTGTGCAACCATAGCTTGTATTAATCTCCAGTCCACCTGTTTACGGTGTTACGCAGTTTAATATTACTCGCACTGCTTCCTAGTTAATAATTGAGTATCTTATTCAGAGGGTTTATTATAAATTATAATTTACTAGCGGTGAGTGATGTGCGGTAAAGAAGCCGCCGCCGTGCGCCGTCTTGCCCCGGTTCGAACATTTAATTGTTCCCTAGCACTGCCATATTCATAGTCAGTAGGAATTCAGGCTATACCTAATAGATAACTGTGGCCTTAGTACGAGAACTTGCGAAAAAGTTATATTTACGTAAACGATAGCAAATGTATGAAAAATTCAGTTTCCGTTCACGTCCGATAGAGGCGCTGTTCATTTTTTCATACATTATGATGTCGTTTACGTAACGATAACTTTTTCGCAAGTGCTCGTACTAAGGCCACTGATAGCTGGCGGACAATATCTACATTTTTCAGTAGGAACTTACCGGCTGCTAAGCGAACAGCACGGGTACGTATAGCTTTGATTGTACTAATTAAGTATAATAGGATTATTCCATAAACCGGTCAAGTACGAGTCGGGATCGCGCACTGATCGTACCACCACAAATAGGTACAATAATAATTATTATCAATAAAAAAAACCGACTTCAAAATTAGTGAAATGTGTAATTTGGGGTTCGGTGAAAAAATGTTGAGGTCGCCCAAGTAACGAAATTACCGATTATAATTATAACTTGGTAATGAACAGAAATTTGTGACCAATCACACGTGGCCATTATTTATTCATTGTTATTATACTTTAGATTGTGTACCTACACTACCTAATCATGCCAAGTTTGATGCTTGTACGTATTACCGTTTTTACATTAGAGCAATTACAAAAATATGAAGAAAAAAAAACATTGGTTGTATGGAGACCTCTTTTTGTTTTACCTTTTTGACTTTTTTATTATTTCTTAGTAAATCCGCCGTAACATTACATATTCTGTGAACATTTCAACTGGCCATCTATAGATACGGGTCCAAAGATACAGCCGTTTAAAGGTAGGACGGACAAACAGACAGCGTAGGCTCAGTAATAGGGTACCGTTTGGGTACGGAACCCTAAAAATAAAGTGAACACAAGATTTTATAATTTTACATTAACTAATTATAAAGAAATTATTATTTTTATCGAATGCTAGCAGATCTAAAACGGGCTTACTCCAAAAATATACGGCCAAGTGCGAGTCAGGCTCCCGCACTAAAGGGTCCGTTCGTACCACCACATAAATTATTAAAAAAATAGAGCAAAAAGACATCATGCCCAGACGCCCAGGCGGTAACCCATCGAAGTACCGACCGCACCCGGCGTTGCTTAACTTCGGTGATCGTACGAGAACCGTTGGTGAATATAAATTGGTCATCGACTCGCACTTGGCCAGTATATATAATTTGTTGTTTTACTTTAAAGTGTGTAACTATATTCTGTGAAAATTTCAACTGGCTGTCTATTATTACGATTCGAAAGATACCTACTATCTAGGTTATGCTAGTAGAGTAAATACGAGCCGCTAAAAGGTATGCCGGACAGACAGACAGACAGCATAGGCTTAGTAATAGAGTCCCTAGTAATAGTAAAAGGGTTACACCCTTTTAAAAACTTACACGAACAAACACGCTTGCGACTTGTTATCATTAAAACAAACCAAAATCCCAAATTCGGAACCCAAACTTGAGAGGTCATTAAACTTGGTGACCGAGTCTGACCGAAGTAATTGAGGTTGTCACAGGTCACTGCTTTTTAAACAAACACCTTTTTAAAATTGTGGTTACAGACAGTCCCCCATGGAGAGGGTGTATTGAGACTGAAGAAACAGCAGCGCATTTGCTGATGGAGTGCAACAGCGTGGAAGAACAACGAAATACTGTCCTCGGATCATCGAGGACACTCCGGGAAGCCTGCACAGGCATGAGAGAGTTGCTGGCTTTCCTGGAGGAGACCGGTTGGCTTAACTGGCTGCAGCCCGCTACACAAGGGTCTGTGGCCCTAGTACGAGCACTTGCGAAAAAGTATTAGTTCCGTAAACGATAGCAAAATGTATGAAAAATTGAACAGTGCCTCTATCGGACGTAAAGGGAAACTGAATTTTTCATACATTTGCTATCGTTTACGGAACGAATACTTTTTCGCAAGTTCTCGTACTAGCCCCACTGACCATAGAGCCGGGGAGGTGGATAGTGGAACTCTTGGCAGCACCAACAACAGCACCTAGTTTTCTGCTAGGTACGTAAATTTCAGGTTGAGGCAGGCAGCAGACGCATGCCGCTCATAGCTTACTGTGCTATATAGCTTATAGCTTTATAGCGGCTTACTTTACTTACACTTCACTGCAGTGCTGTACCATGTGTATTTATTACACATTATGGCTGTACCCTGTACCCATAAAAAAATGCCTTACTGTCATATTCCAGTGCAAAAATGATAGCAGACCGAAAAAATTATCAAGAGGAGATGTTTTGTACCACAGGGGCCTTACCCCTAGCTCTTTTTTTGCGAGCCAACTTTTGGTAGGTACCTGATAGGTACCTACGATTATTGCGACAACCAACTCATTTAAGCTGCACCGTTTAAAAGCGTCTAACTTGTCTCTGACTGGATGCACGGCGGTTTAAAATCTTTACTTTATCTCTGGAATCTTGGTGTGTTGTGTATATCACGCCCGGGGTACCGAGTCCTACAGATTGAATGAAAGAAAATCCGTTTTACTATGCGTGTGTGCGTGAGAATCGCAAAGCTTGGCGGCTATCAAACAACTACCGCTTATAGTAGTTGATGGTACCGTTTAGACAAATAACACCTATGCGGGTCAACTTTTTGAGCTAGGGGTAAGGCCCCAGGCAAGTGAATGTGATTCTATATTTTTTTACAACAAGAAACAGATTTTATTGTTATAAATAATCGCCCCTGCAGTAGGTAGGTACACTTTCCTATATTAAAAAGTACTCTTTGGTACACGCCTGTCGCCTGGCGTGAAGTCGCGTGACGCAAATATCAAGAACGCACGTCTTCGATTCCTTCGAACCGTCATATTGCGACATCTAGCGAATAATCTCTGAACTCGTTCGTTAATTAAATTGTGTTGAGTAGTTTGGAATGGAATGAGAAACGTTACAAATACTTCGTATATAAGAATAAAATGAAGTCTATTACTTAGAAAATAAGGCATATCTTTAAAATAAATGGCGGATATCATAAAGTCTTATATCGACTCATAATAAAAACCCAATGACATCATGAATTTCTTTGTGTGCACAATATGATTTAAAGTCATATTTGTAAAACGCTTCCCTTACCCACCTATTTCGTGTTCTACTCACAGAATAATCTTTTTCAAAGCCTCTACCAAAGAGTACTTATTAATATAGGAAAGCCTCTACTAGTTACATTGGGGTTTTAGTCTGCCGAGTGGGCAAAAAATAAAAATAATCGAAGCATGGGCGACAGTTGGCCTTGGAGTTTTGGCGCCAACATGACAAAATTTCATTATCGACTCGTCTCTATAAAATTATTCTTTTCCTAAACTTGTGTATTTTCGATTCATAATGCGTAATAATGGTGGATTATTATTTATTAAGTGTTCGTGGACGTGCTTGAGTGTGGAACTGATATAACGCGGTGAAATATGTATTTTCGTGGTGTTTCCAATGCTCCATAGAGGCCTCTTGTAAAGTCTACACCACTTTACTAGGACATGACTTAGACTTGACCATGAGTAACTTTGCTTGACTCTGACTGTGACTGACTTGTTTGACTACATTTATTCAAAGTTTAGTTGATAATAATATAGTATTAAATATATTATAATACTTGATACTGGCAAATGCTTAAGAGTGCGACGCCAAAATCCTCCCAGAGGGAAGAGAAAAAAGAATTAAGTTATCCAAGAATTTACCTGCTGTCATGTGTCATAACATAACCTTTACACGTGTTTGCGGTGTTTGTTTGCTTTTCATATTTTGGGTCATTATTTTATTAATTGGGTGAGTGTTATATTTTATTGTAACAATTAATAATCAGAGGAAATTGTGAAAATTTCCCCTGTGCTGGAGCCTCTGGACCCACCGGATCCGCCTTATCTATTGAAGATATCTGTTGGGACTCCTTAGAAGCTACACCGTCAATCCTAAGAAGCAGCATCTGTCGGAGTCGGATCGTCCAACGCCTGCAAAAAAAACTAACAAGTCAAGCAACAGCATCGCCTTCTATACAAACTGTATACTTACAACCAGCCATGTCAATCCTTGGAATCAGAGTACGATGAGGCCGATGCTAGCCCTTACATTGTTTACGTATCTAGGGTTTTGCCAGATCCAACCACAGGCATAATCATCCACTCCATCAAATTTGACCAGTTTTTGCATACAAATAAGATCGACCAATATCTGCTAAATCATGGAATTAAGAAAGTAGGGAGGAATAAAATCTCCATTCAATTCGAGTCGGCTGCTGCTGCCAACAAATTCCTGACAAATCCCATACTTAGAACACACAATTCAGAAGCAGTCATACCAACATACAATGCAAATAGAATGGGTTTACTGAATGGACTGTGACCCTGTGGACTGGTTGATGGATGATTTTGTTGACTCCTTACAAATCCTTGGCAACTGCAAGGTGTGGAATATCCTCCCCCAAAAGTCTTCCCGCCGAGCTTCAACATGAAGCATTTCAAAAAGGGTGTCTACAACTACCTTTGGGCTGGCAAAGCACCGTCAACACCGCTAGTGTTGCAGGTGTCCATAGGCGGCGGTGTTTCATACCATCAGGCGGATCGCATGCTTGTTTGCCGCTCTTTTTATTAACAAAAAACAAAACTCCTTAAGGCCAAAAAGTTAAAAAAGTAAAACAAATCTGATGGGAGCTTAATGTGGAAGCCGACACAAATTGTTCTCGCTTATAGAAACTAACAACTGCCGAATAAAATATTCTCATCTTATTCATCATTGACCATTGACGCTTATCAATTCCCTACGATTTGATGTATGAAATGCCCTAGATTTGAACACATTCAATCATAATACCAATCCCAACCCCGATGATTCCGCTGCAGACAACCTCACAGTGAAGTAAGTAGTGATGTGCAAGAGTCAGAGGCCACATCACTATACTGCTCTGATAGGCTCTCTGACAAACTAGTAGGTGTTGTTTATACATAAATAATTAGATATAGATATTTGTATTCATTATAAATAATTAATATTATGTATGTGTTTTGTCCCTTGTAGCGGAATATTAAAGCCCTAAGAGAAGTTCCTGAAGACTACCGATCATCTATGTAAATTGTGATTCCACCACCCAAAAATCGGACAATCTCCAGAATCTACCAGACTCAAGACATTGGCAAAATTGCGGCAACCACAAAGGAATTTTTTTATTTAGCTAAAAATCAAACTTGAATCGTTGTGTTGGAATTTAAATGTTTTGAGAAAGAAAAAAAACTTGCTTTATTCAATCACTTCTAGTCTCAAACATAACCAGTGATGGAGATCACAAGAAAAAACTTCGCAGATGAACTTCCAAACATCACCAATGATCTAAAAAGATCATGTTTTGTTGGTTTTGATGCTGAATTTACTGCTATATTATCCAGTGAATGCTTTAAGCACAGGTAAAGTTTACTATTACCTACAAGTTAGTTGTTACCATAACCACTTTTTGTAATTTGAAACATTTTATAATGAGCTATGTACAACACTTTATTCTTACTTCAGATTTGTTTTAAAGCATTGATTTACCATATCATTTAAACTAATCACGTAATTAAATATATTTACAGGTTGTTTGACACAAACATAGAACGATACAACCGTCTTAAAACTGAAGTGAGCAAGATGATAATGACTCAAGTAGGTCTCACAATGTTCCACTATGAAAGAGAACGTGATACCTATGTCGCTACTGGGTATACCTTCCACCTCTGCCCACAAGTTTTTGGAGACATCGACCAGTCTTTTATATTCCAAGCCTCAACACTGAAGTTCCTGTGCAGGCACAAATTTGATTTCAACAAGGCAAGTATTCTTCTTTACCGTTATGTACATAGTGTTGGTGGATTATCTACGCTAATATTATAAAGAGGAAAGATTTGTATTTATGGATGTTTACAACGAATTAACTCAAAAACTACTGCACCGATTTAAAACATTCTTTCACTATTAGGATGCTACATTATCCCTGAGTAACATAAGCTATATTTATTACTAGTATGTAAAAAAAACTCCACCTGTGCAAAGCCGGGTCGGGCGGCTAGTTAATATTTATCAGGTGTTGTGTGTGTGTGTTTGAGTGTGAGCAAGTGATGATTAGTATGAGGTCAAACATTTTTTAATGGTTCCGTACGCAAATGGTAAAATGGGACCCTAATACTAAGACTCTGCTGTCTGTCTGTCACCAGGCTGTGTCTCATGCACCGTGATAGACAGTTGAAATTTTCACAGATGATGTATTTATTTCTGTTGCCGCTATAACAACAAATACAAAAAAAATTAAAAAAAAATAAATATTTAAGGGGGCTACCATACAACAAACGTGATTTTTTTGCATGTTTTTGCTCGATATAGATAACGGCAACAGGTAGCTGCTTGAAATATTCACAGAATATTTAGTTATATATTGACTTTAAAAATAAATAATTAAATTAAAATAAAATAAATATTTAAGGGGGTTCCCATACAAAAAACGTGATTTATTTGCCGTTTTTGTAGAAAATGGTACGGAACCCTTCGAGTCCGACTCGCACTTGGCCAGTTATTTAAATCTTATTCTCCTAGAATGAAAGTGCTTATCGTTTCTTTCTATAAATTCCAGTTTACGTACGAGGGACTTCCGTATCTCAGCAAAGCTGAAGAAAAAAAGGTTCGTGAGAACATCAGGAACAAATCCCTATTCCAAAACTTGACTCGAGCTTTAGAAATTTATGACGAAAAACAACTACAAGAATATTGTTCTGAAGTATCCAAGTTAGTACAACAATACAATACAGGGACAGCCTCGTTAGCTCAGTTGGTAGTGCACCTGCCTTCAGCGCTTGGGGGCGTGGGTTCGATTCCCACCTAGGACTAACATTTGTGTGATGAACATTTGTGTTTGTACTATGTCTGGGTGTTAATATCTATTTAAGTATGTATTTAAAAATATATATGTACATATATCAGTCTCTGGCAGCCAGATTACAAGCTTTGGTTAGTTTGGGGTCAGTTGACAATGTAGGCAATAATGTCAAAAAAAAAAAAACTTCTCAGACTACTTTTTGACTTTGAACCTAAGCTCTCTTTTAATTTAGCTCAAATTAAAAGAGAGCTTAGCTTCAAAGATCTTTATTAATATCACAAGAAACATAACGTCTCACTTAAGCGATATCTTAATTAACATTTAGTTACAGTAAAAATAAGTGGCCAGTAGGCATTTTATGATGCTGGAGAACAAAATGATAATAAACTTAGTGTGAAAGTAGGTAAGTACCTAATAATAAGTATGCATAATTATGCTACCCATATTTGTCAAATAAATAAGCTCGCAGCTTCTTTTTAAATATCTGTGTGGATTTTGCATCCTTAAGACTCTTTGAGAGTTTGTTATAACATTGTGCTCCGTTAAAAAGTATGATTTTCTGACCATAACCAGTCCTGGATTTTGGCAAGATAAGATCGTTAGCAGTTCTGAGTTTCATTTTTTGTTTAGAGTGTTCGCCTTAGCACCCATAAAAACTTCATGCATTTCCTCTAATTTTTTTGCATTGATCAAATTAATTTTTCGATTAAGATGGAGCAAGCTTGGGGAGCGTTCAAGTACTACGTAACGCAATTTTTGGAGATTTTGGACGCCCCCTCCCCCCCATGTAACGCGCCGTAACGTTTTTCTGTACGGGGGGTACATGGTTGTTACGTAACGTTTTACTAGCCCCCCCCCCCCTTCCCTAGTAAAACGTTACGTAACAACCATGTGACCATTTTTACCTAAAAGCACAGAATACATAATACACAGTCACAATTATGCGGCGTCAAATACCGGAAAGTCGTTAAAATACCTTTGTTATATAAAAAATGCGCGAGAGAATCTCTTTACCGTTCTGAAGGGTTAAAAAAAAACCACTGTTACGTAACGCGTAGTTCAAACACCCCCTCCCGCCCCTGTAACGCATCGTAACGTTTTACAAGCCCCCCCCCCCACCCCAAAATTCGTTACGTAATACTTGAACGCTCCTTTGGCTAGAAGAAACCAATTCACTCGAGACTTGAAGACACCCAGATTGTAACTATCGGGGAACACCCATTCAGGCAGCGCATTCCACAGACTAGCAGTTCGCACTATAAAAAGTGGAATCAAAGCGCTTAGTACGGGTTTTCGGAATATCAACCTTAAAGCGATGTCGATTTTTCGTGCCTGCTCTGGCAGTCAAATAGAAAAATGGGCAGGAGGCAATTAGATCATGCAAATACCTCTTTTTGCTCGAAGAATTTTTATTCGAAGTTATAATTATTGTGTACTAGCTGCGCCCGCGGTTTCACCCGCGTGGTGATGAAAATCGGTGATGAGGAAAAGTAGCCTATGTATTAAAATTGTATTGTAATGTCCCAGATATTTATTATTATTATTATTGATCCAAGACATAAGCAATGTATATTCCAAATTTCATCCAAATCCATCCAGCCGTTCCTGCGTGATTGAGTAACAAACATACATCCATCCATCCAAACTTTCACATATTTGATACTAGCTGCGCCCCGCGGGTTCACCCGCGTGATGATGAAAATCGGTGATGATGATGATGAAAAGTAACCTATGTGTTAATCCAGGACATATGTATATTCCAATTCATTCCATCCATCCATCCATCCATCCATCCATCCATCCATCGATCCATTCATCCATCCGTCCATCCCAACTTTCACTATGATATTAGTGTGATTATTAAACTTCCACAAATGATTCTAGGTGGATAAGCACAAGTGATAAGACAGAAGGCACAATGTACCTGGAGGTTGAAGATCCGGTGCTAAGGTTCATGGTCCACAATGAGTTGAGAATACGCTTCCCCTGTATACTCACCACTGATAGCTTAGGTCAAAGCAATAAGGTAACTTATATTAGCTTAGCTTGCTAATTTTTTTAATCCGCTTTGTGACAATTTGCAACCATTTTTTTCTACAAGTATCAGGCTAACAGGAACACGTATTACACTCGAGAAATGTAATCGACTTTAAATGATTAATTTTAGTTATGGCGGTAGTAGGTCATAATTGTTTATTTTGCAATTAAGGTTGACTTCCGTGCATTGCGGCCGATCGCAGCCGCGCGCGACTGAGGCATGCGGCTGATGCGACATGTCTTCCTGCTATGAAAATGTATGGCGAGGTCTGCGTCAGACACGTGTGGCCGACGACTGTCGTCGCCATACATTTTCATATCGTATCAGAAACACCTATTGTGCATGCGTTTTAAAATGTGTGTATGAGTTACTGTTGTTTTGCAAATCTTTATAGTCTAGTTTTATTCTAAGATCGTAAGATCAGAAAAACAAGGGAGATATGGGAAGTTGTATAAGTACATTGTTTTGTTTTAATGATATTGGGTGACGAGACGAGCGAAGTCGCTCGCCTGGTGGCTCTTTACGCTTGCCCACAACAGTTCAACGCTACTCAGAACTTTGAAATGCAACAGTTCAAAACCCTGGATGGCAATGCACTGCGCTCGTCACCCCGAGATATAAGATATTAATCTCTGTGTGCACTGTAATTTCGCTGGAAACATTGCCCTTCAATCCGGAACACAGTAGTGTCTGCACACTTACTGCTTGGCGGTTGAATAACTGGCAAAGGTGTGGTACTTCCCCAGGCGGACCCCTGTAAAAGAGTCCTACCACTACAAAACTGGTGTCGCTACAAGTTACTTAGTGTGCGTAAAAAATGAGAAATTAAGCCGTATTTAAAGTAAAACCAATTCTTGATACAAAAAAAGGGTTAGCGGCATAGTGAAAAAAAATTGTACATATCTATTGTTTGTCTGATCTTAGGTTTTAATCTTTTTCCAGATCCTCATATACAGGGATAATAATGTGGAAGGCGCGAACAGCGCTCCAATGAGCATCCTAGAAGACAACATTATGCAGCACCTCCTTGGCTTCTCACACATCATCGCCTTATTAGAACAACATAGGAAACCCATAATTGGACACAATGTCTTCCTTGACACAGTGTTACTGCACAATCAGTTCATAGGCCCCTTGCCAAATGACTATAACACGTTTAAAAAGAACATAAACAGTATGTTTCCGGTCATATTTGACTCGAAGTACATATCGCATCAAATGAGAATGAAATTGACGTACGATGAAGTATGGAGATCAAATGCGTTGCAAGAGTAAGTAACTAATTATAGCCTGTGCGGTGTAGGATGGTGCCTGTGACATTAGCCGATTGGCCCTTTGTTTATGTAACTTGCAACACGCGATTCTGTCGCATTTTGACAGTTTCACTATGACCGAACTGTCAAATTAGTGACTAAATAACGAGTTGCAAGTTACATAACAAGAAACTCCCTGATTATGTAACTTGCAACACGCGATTAAGTCTCAAATTTGTCAGTTTCACTATGACCAAACTGTCAAATTAGAGACTATATAACGAGTTGCAAGTTACATAACCAGAAACTCCCTTATTATCAAATTAAATACTAAATCGCGAGTCTCATAATCAGGAAGTATTTTTAATTGTATTCTATAAACTACGAAAATTATTACAAAACGGCTGGGCCGATTTATTATTTCATTTGAAATATTTCATTGCTTTGGTTCTTAGCTAAGTTTAATATCAAAATTTGTGCAGCAGTTTAAAGTTATGGGCTCTATACCTAATTTTGAAATTGCCGCATTTTACCTCTATTTACTGACTTTGTTTGCAGCTTGTACGAGTTCTTCTCGGAAGCTAAATGCAAGAAATTACAACGTGGAGTCAACCCCATACGACTTAGCAAGCCATTCAATCTGAAGCAGTCATATCACGAAGCTGGATGGGACTCTTATTGTTCAGGTATGGAATTACAATCACGACAAACTAGTATTGCCCCACAGTTTCACGTGCTATCCTTTGGGAATCATTAATTTTCTGGGATAAAGCATATATGGGTCCTCTATCCATTATAGGCAACCTCCATACCAAATTTCATTCAAATCCGTTCAGCCGATAAGGAGTTGAGTGGGAACAAACATACACCCCCCCCCCCCCCCCCCACACACACACAAATACTCACACACGTACACAAAAACTTACGCATTTAAAACAGGTGATGCGAAAGTAACTTCATTTCATTAAAATTGACCCCAGTAAAATTTTACGATTACGACTTTTAGATTTTTTTAAAATAAAGCAACAAAAAAAGTGTTCTGAAAAATTAAGCCTAACGAATTACAATAAAGCACAAATTCGTTAGAGCAAATAAGAGCGAAACAAGGCATATGCCTTCTTTTGCCGGTGTAACTTTTGGGCGGCAACAGTGCATCTGTTGACTCTTCGAGCGCTTGGCTTGGTTTAGAGATTCGTGGAGAAACAATTTTAAAGATGAACCTCCGCAAAGTCGCAACTTCCGTCAGTTACAACAGGCGAGGAAAACGCAACTTAAAAGAAAATCACACCGGCTTGTGTAGTAGTTGATAACATCAGGCGTTACTTATTTTTAAAGTAATTATAGAATAGGTCTACGTTTGACCGCTAAATCGTCTGATGATGATGTCTACTATGGAGTACGCTATTTAATAATAGCGTACTCCATAGTTATTATAACAGAAAATAAAAAGTGCCGATGTGTCCTGTTGTAAGCCTACTCTGTCCACATTAATTGATAGCTCGTTATCCTCCAGGGTTCTGCTTTATCCGTCTGGGGCACTGGGCCGCGTGCGAGAATATCGGCAAGTACCGCGCGGTCGGCCCCACTGAGGTGCTGGCGGCTCTCCGGACCTACTGCAATAAAGTCAACGTGATTCGCGCCTCGGTGCCATATATGGTAAAAAACTAGTTTTTTTTATTATATATATATATATATATATATTTATAAAATGTAACTCCACGGACACCGGGATCCGTGACTTTTGTTGTATTTATGGGACTACACTTTTATTAACTTAAACGAATTTACTTTAGCTAGCTATAACACAATACAAGAAGAGGAAAGTTAGTTATATCTTGATCTATGGTCAGTTCAGTCATGTTATTACTAGTTTGTGTGTATACCGCGAGAAGACCAGCGACTTGCAAGCAGCACCCGATCACGAGTATGACTCATGTGCCAGCCATCGCCCTCCTCAATAATATCAGAGGGAAGAGAGCGACCCGACACACGACGCCGCCGCAAGAAGGTGCCTTCGATGGTGAGCATGAATGCTCGAGGCATATACACACAATTCTTATATCTAAACGCTTTTTTTTACATTTCAATCGCCTCCTCCCGGCCCAGGGCCTCCAAAATGCCGCGAGATGGCCATCTGCAAGTTGTTTTTATTATTAACTGCAAACGCTCTATGTAGGTTTAATATGACGTCACATGCAAGTAATAGAGGCAATAATATAAAAACTTGTTTGCATGCTTGTGACACTGAAATCGCGAAATAAAATCAGCTGTTCCATACATTTCCGATCGAAACACTGAAAAATGCAAAAATAACACCGCCAGGCATTGAACAAGAACATAACATAATTCGTCCATTCCCACATAAATATACCATCTGTGAAGTATCCTAACAAAACCAATGTTAAATAAATGGTGCCGACAGAGGACACTTGTCTTAACATTTGTAATTTATTCGCGCAGCTTGTTCAATAACATCGGTATTTAGTGTTGAGTAACTGTTTATTTGCGTAGTTTTAACGAAACACGAAGTTTACAATGTCCGAAACTTCTCGGATTCGCGAAAACAATTAAAATTAATATCAGTCAAAAATTATGTTACGCCAGGCGAAATAATAAATTCACAAGAAAATCTTATTAGTAAAATTAAGTGGATCACATTAAAAACCGACTTCAAAAGTATATGAATAACGTAATAATTGCCTGTAAAATTTGAGGGTTGCCCTAGATTTCCCTGAGATCGCATCATCAGATCCTGACTTGGTGACAATGGGACCAAATTAGGAAGTATACTATACCGCACAAAAGTTTTTTTTTTATATTTAGTTAGCAGTAGACGGAGAAATAGGTGAACATAAAAAAATACAGTGGAACATAGAACCGTCCTCCTTTTTTAAAGTCGGTTAAAAACTTTTGATTTTTTTTAAATAACATTCTTAGTGAAACATATAATTAAATTTAATACACTCACTGAAGAAACTATTTAAATTGGCTAATAAAGTTCTGACATAGTTTTTGTTCGGATTGAGAAGGTATGCTCTGCCCCTTTCCCGCAAAGTGAGTCAGTATTAAGTTTGTATGGCGTACTTACATGTGACGTCATTCGTAAGTATACAGAGCTCTAAAATGGTTATTGTATCTTCCTTAATTTTGGATACATTTTGTTTTCGGTGTTTGACTCAATCTGTGGTCAGCATTTATATAAGAAAACTATCAGTCCAGTAGCCTGTTGAGGTACAAATTTAGGCTAACTGTTTTTGGTTAGAATAATATATGGCTAATAATTAGAGCCTATTGTTATATACAATAGCTTATGAGCTTAGACCAGTTCAGGCGTGACTCTGAGCAAAAGCGCGGTGACAGTTTAGACCTAAAGTAAACCGCAAAGAGTTGACTTTTTCTTAGGCGCTGGTACTCCGCGACGTTATTTTTCAGTGTATAAAAAAGTTAAACGTAAAACTTTTAAAATCCCCTTCGCAAGGGAAACCTCTATGCATGGTCGCAATGACAGAAAAAGAGAGAGGGTGGAATGGGGAGGGAGGTTAATGTGAATGCAATCGATGTTCTTGACTTGATGAAGAAGAAAAACCATCATCATCATCAGCCAGAAGACGTCCACTGCTGAACATAGGCCTCCCCCTTTAACCTCCACACTGAACGACATCCTGCCATCTGCATCCACTGAATGCCCGCGACTCTCACAATGCCGTCGGTCTATCTAGTGGGAGGCCTACTTACACTGCGTCTTCCGGTTTGTGGTCTCCACTCAAGAACCTTTCTTCCCCGTCTGAAATCATTTCAAAAGAAAAATACTCAACAACAATTTCTCACGCGTTTTGTTAATGTATTATGAAGATCATATACAAAACGCATGTCATGTATTCAGTAAATATGATATGTCTCCATTAAAATGAAACGAAGAGTGTGCCAAGGGCGGCACTCGCATCAATCTGAACTGAGTGATGGTGATCATTTCCGCAGAGCTTCTCCGAAGACGACCCGCCGAGCCACCGGCCCGAGTGGCTCACTGTCACAGCGCTACAGGAACGCGTCATAGACCTTGGAAAGGTGAGATTTTATTAAATATCTCAGTTTTTATTTAACCTATATGGTCCCGCTAGTGTGTCAAGGCTTCCCTGCCCCAAATCCATCCACGAATGTTTGAAAGTCTAAACGTACGAAGCTATAATATAAGGTAGCAGAAATCTTTTTTTCACTGACTCTTCAAATTAGCTGTTTGTTTAATTAGGAACCAATAAATACCTGGCTAGTGGGCAACGACCTCAACTTTCACCCATTGGTCAGTCAGAATGCATTACAAATCACATCCCAATAACTTCAACGTGACGTGATCAGAAGAAAATGTGTATATTTGTGTGTCCCTCAATTAAATACTTTTTTAAACCCATCGATAAAAGAGCTTATAATTTTCAAATGGCTGAAGGGGTTTTATTGAATAACTAGCTGCGCCCTGCAGTTTCACCCGCGTGGTGATGAAAATCAGTGACGATGATGATGAAAAGTAGCCTGTGTTAATCCAGGACATAGGCAATGTATATTCCAAATCCATCCAGCCGTTTCTGCGTGATTGAGTAACAAACATCCATCCATCCATACATCCATCCAAACTTTCACATATATTATATTATTAGTGTGATAGCTAAGAACAGTCTCGACCAAGTCACCTTTCAAATAAAGAAAAATAAACAACGCCTAAAAACTACGACGCCCCAGACATACACACAGATACACAGACACATGTGTTAAGCTTAAAAAGCCCCTGTGTTTGCGTCGGTCGGTTTTTAGGTCTATGGTCATAGGCATAGATTTTGTCAAAAAAAGTTTCTGTCTGTGGTCATAGAACTGCACGTCAGAAGTGAAAACTTAAATAGTAATGCACCTATTCTACAAGAGATGGCGCTATTTTAAAAAACTCGGTACAGCGTTCGGTGACGATAAAACGACTTCCATAATTTTTGTTCACCCAAAAGAGCTCAACGTGCCTAAAGAAGTTTTCACCTCAAAAATAATGCTATAAATCGCGTCGAACCGCTGCTTTGTGCATGAGCAACAAACAAACATACTTGCGCTATTGTAATACTAGTATTCCATATTGTACTTGACATTGAAGCCGAAATACACTAGAACTTCTTCTGAAATAGTCTGACTGCCCCGGTGGCTCAGTTGGTAAGTGAACCTAACTTCTGTGCTTGGGGGCGTGGGTTCGATTCCCATTTAGAACAAACATTTGTGTGATGAACATTTGTGTTTGTTCTATGTCTGGATATCTTTTTAAGTATGTATTTAAAAATATATATGTATGTATATCAGTCTCTGGCAGCCATATTACAAGCTTTGCTTAGTTTGGGATCAGATGACCGTGTGCGCAAAAATGTCCCGGATATTTATTTATTTATAGTTGTGAAGATAAAGGTCCGCAATATATTGCCTGATTCAGTCAATTATATTGTCACAATCGAGGTATCTTGACACGGGGAAATGAGGAAAACTGGAAAGTCGCGGGCGAAACCGCAAATAAGTCGAGCTATTTTCGTGTTCCTTAATTCACTGCACGTGCTAAATTCCTCCGATACGATTTGATGTTCATTTACCCACACGTGTGCAATGGTGGGCGACTAATGGTGATGCAAGACAAAACTATACTAGCTTTCTCCACACGGTTTCACCCGCTTATGTCTAGATATATCGGAATTTCACCCAAGGCTTGACATACACAAATAAACACGGAAATATACTTTTTAACCGACCTCAAAAAATTTGGGATTCTCATTTCGTATTTTTTTTTTGTTATCTAAAAAGTCCGTCATTTATGAACCATATATTTATTGAAATGATGTATACAGATTGGTCCCATAGAAATTTCATCAAAATCGGTTCAGTAGTTTCGCTTTTAATTCAAAATAAAACTGGAAAATTGCGTATTAAACAAATGCTGTGAAGTCGGTGTTTTAAATTGATAAATTTTATCTCTAATTTAACGAAGCGAAGGTCTCAAAATCTACGGAAATAGATCGGCGTTTGTATGTATGTTTCTGAGTTTGTTTGTTTGTATATTTGTTCGACGACAAATTTCGTACTGTTGATCTGGGGCCTTACCCCTAGCTTCACTTTTGCGAGCCAACTTTTAGTAGGTACCTGATAGGTACCTAAAATTAACCAACTCATTTAAGCTGCATCGTTTAAAAGCGTCTAACTTGAATGAACGAAAATCCGTTTTACTATGCGTGTGTGCGTGAAAATAGCAAAGCTTGGCGGCTATCAAATAACTACCGCTTATTGTAGTTGATGGTACCGTTTAGACAAATAACACCTATGCGGGTCAACTTTTCGAGCTAGGGGTAAGGCCCCTGATCTTCGTGAAATTTAATTGAAGGCAACTAGCTTATGCCAATACGTAATTATAAAAACAATTAGGAACCCTGTTTTTCGTTTGGCCACAAGCCCGCAAAAAAGTAATAATACCTCGGATACGAGAGAAAATACAAAAACCAATATAAATAACGATACATAATTACCAAGATATGGCAGCCTTTATGGAGGCCCATTTATTGGGTGGCAAGTCACCTTCCTAAATATAATTTGAGATGAGATAGGACAAGGCAGGTGCCGTTTCTTATCCAATAGATCTGTTCTCCTATCCACAAGTCGTTCACCTCAATAGCCCAGTTTTTTTTATCCTATACTGTTATAGTTTCATATTCCATTTTATACATATTCCATAATATAGTATTTTCTATTCAACAGGGCCTTGCCAGGTGTTGGTTTCGGCTCCACCAATGCCTAAAAAATGTGCGGGCCAGACCCTTGAAAGAGTTATAACAATACGTAATACGTTCCAATATGAGTAAGTCTGTATAGGGGTTGCGAAGATATACTATTTTTTTTATTGGAGAAGTAAATCAATTTTTGTGAAAATAGACTAAAAGCTCTGATTCAGATACTGACTCTACGCGTTTTGTAGCTTTCCATCTGCTGAAATTGTCGTATGCTTTCGTGTGTCTTCTCCGGGAGCAGATTTCAAACAATGCCTACGGCTTCGGATTTAATGGAATTCGGAGTCAAATAAATAAATCTTTGGGACATTTTGCACACACGGTCATCTGACCCCAAACTAAGCAGAGCTTGTAATATGGCTGCCAGAGACTGATATACATACATATATATTTTTAAATACATACTTAAATAGATATTAACACCCAGACATAGAATAAACAGAAATGTTCATCACACAAATGTGGGTCCTAGGTGGGAATCGAACCCGCGCCCCCAAGCACAGAAGGCAGGATCACTACCAACTAAGCTAACGTCACTTGACATTTTATACAAAATATGTGTTTTAGAATCAATAAATGGCAATATAATAAAATTCAGTACAGCAATATTTGTTTATATATCAAGATATAGATAGTTAAAAGCGAAGCTACTTTTTAGTAGCTTTGTTTTTTGTTTATTTTTGCAAAAAAATATAAACTAAAGTAAATTCTTCTGACGGACCGTTTATTACCGTTTCTCGACTGAATGGGTGCATTGGTCTTTCATGTAATTAACAACAAAATAATGTGCATTATAAAGACAGAAAATGTTCAGAATCTATTTTTACCAACAATACAAACCACTGCCCACCAAATTATCACAACTAAATTAACGTTTTCAATTAACGATTCACTTTCCCTGAAACACTTTTATAAACACTGACAATAAAACCTGAGTGCAGTGTTTAAACGCATAAAACTCGAAACGAATTGATGCATTACGACAGTGTTGCAGCTAACACACATTTTGGGCATTAACTACCACTTACCACTCTGCCAACGATGTTTGGAGACATGGCCAAGCGTTACGCAAACGGCTGGGCTTTATACTATTTTTGACAGGAATTCAAGATCTCGATACCACCGATCACGTATAGATCTACCATTGATCACGTGAGTTTCGAAGGAGGGGAAGCGGTTCGGAAAAAATTACAAAATATCACAAGGATAGTAGTGAGATATCACTTGTATTTATTTTTCGTTGAACGTGCGATTTCTAATTAATCGCGGTGCTTAAATTTCCAGACTTAAATTAGACATGTACCTGATTACCTGTATTTAAAGACTAGCCGCCCGTCCCGGCTTCGGAAGAGTGTTTTTATTTATTTGTAGTATATTTTTTCTCATCATCATTCTCATTTCTCATTCAACCTTATTTTAACTTACATTTAAACCTTTTTACTTTCACAGACCACTAATACTATATGGAATATATCCATAATTTTTTTGAATTTGAAAGAAACGAAAAAAAAGAACACCGAGACGGGACACTCGAATCGAATCCCGTCTTGGTGTTCTGTTTTTTCGTATGATACTTTGTTGTAAAAAATACACGTGATTTTGAATAGGGGGGGGTTAATTTAAAACCTCACCACGTATCACCAGGGGGGAGGACGGGGTTATTTAATTTTTATTTTATAGTATAGATCTACGTTGGGCCCCAACTCGCCTGATGGTAAGCGACGGTGTCGCCGAGGATGAACACGTTGATCTAGAAGAAATCTATTCACTCTAGCCTTGAAGATGCCTAGATTGTAGTTCTCATGAAACAATGAGGATGGCAGGGAGTTCCATTCTTGGGCAGTACGAGTCAGATGACCGTGTGTGCAAAAATGTTCCATATATTTATTATTAGGTATTCCTTCACCGCTCAAGCTCATTATCAGAATTTGAACCCCGCACTGCGGCATAGTGTCCGTCTGCGCCATCCACTGAGCGACACAAAACTCCAAGCAAACCCATCCATCCGTCCATCGCTACGAAGCCCTATATACCGATAGACATCCGGTCGTGGACAGCTCACTAGACATTTAACAGATTGTATAGTTTGTCTACATTTTATTAACCGGCCATTGACTTGTGTGAACTTGTTTTTTCTTACGGCTGCGCCCGCGCAAGTTACAGAATATTATTATAGGGAAAAAAAATATATTTCTACTATGGATCTGATGAATTAATGAAAAGTGTTTAGAATAGAATATCATTTATTATCATATACTCACATTTGTTATATTTTTTTTAAAATCAAAATATGTACAATTTGGTACACAATTAAATATTTTGAAGGTAAGTAAGACCCTTTGGATCTCACTCAGCAAACGACAATTTATAATATCTAAAAATGAGGGTAGATCTATGCGCGTAAAAGAGATCATTAAGTCGGCTGTATAAGGGCCTCGTCAGACTGGTACACTTAAACTGTTTAGTTCTGGCAGTTGTTTATATTATTTACGTTGCATGTTATTTTATGATATGGGTTCTTCACAAGATTTACCTACAATAGTTCAGCGAGCAGCGGAGCGACAACGAAGAAGGACGTTTTTATATGTACGAGTATATGGAATAGCCTCGCCTCGCCGCTGACTCATTACAGCCCCGTTGCCCGCTGCCCGCTGATTCGAACACGCTGCCTTATAGATGACTGATTGAACAAATCTCCAACAGCCGTAACGTTTAATCTACAGCACCCCGTGTATCGTCGACCGTCTATTCTGGCCGTGGTTGTACCGTACACATTACAAATCTAGCGAGTGTCAAACATGTAGTCAGAAACGGACACTTGGCGACGCGCCAGCGGCTCTCACGCACACGCGCGCGCCGTGCACACATCCCCGCCGCCAGTTAAAACAGATTGATAATGCCCAAGTGTCACAACCGGGAACAAACTTTATTTTTGCACCGACAAGCTTTTCCGACGAGCCGGTGTTTGATTTCTCTAATGTACAAATCTACGTGTTTTACGAAACCTCATTTTTCATGCCACTGTCAAGGTTGATTTAAGGTTAGGTTATAAATAAAATTGATCCCGGAGCGAGTGTCGTCGTTTGCTATATTTCAGCGCTATGGTTGAGGCTATAGATAGATGTTACGGTGCTATGACGGCGGTGTCTGCGTCTGCGACGCTACTTCACGCAACTGTTTGTTGTAGGTGGCGTCCTTGCTCGCGGCATACGGAAACGTTGACGTAAAACCTTACGGCAGCGCTAACTCTGCGCTGGTGGCGGCCAGTGCGAAAAACACGTAAGTAACCCAGAAATGTCCTTGTTTACTGAGATCAACAAACTAGGCATCTTCAAGGCCAGAGTGAATAGATTTATTTTGGATCCACGTGTTTCATTCTCGGCCACACCGTCGCTTACCATCAGGCGAGTTGATGGCCAAAATAAATCTATTCAATATTAAAAAAAAGGGTGAAGTTAATACAGCAAAATCAAAATAAGATTAAAATGAAAATAAGTTACGTTATCGTAAATATTTTTTTAAACAAGCTTTTAGCTTAAAGTAAATGTAATCCGCCATCTTGGAGCGGCGGCCATATTGAATTTACTGTGATGTAACTCACTTTATCGTTTTCTACTCTTCAAGACCTTTCTTTTGATACCCATATTAACAGGGTTGACAATAATTATCAATATAAAAAACCGACTTCATAAAAATGACAGAACTGGACCAAATTGAGCACCAGCTTTCAAATAAAAATAGAATCATCAAAATCGGTTCACCCAGTCGAGAGTTCTGAGGTAACAAACATAAAAAAATAAACTGTCAATTTGAGAACCTCCTCCTTTTTGGAAGTTTGTTAAAAATATACACTATCCGCCATCCTGGCGCGGGGGGGCATTTTGAAAATTTTTACTATATTGGGTAATGCATATTTTATTGTTACTAGAACTAAAGGTTTGTGCAAAATTTCAGCAATATCAGTTATGAGGAAATAGTTGTGCACAATAACTTTCTATCTATGCAGGGTAAAACGGAACGGTGCTACTAAGCAGAAAGAAGGTCGTTGTACTCATTATTATACCTAATCAAACATGTTTTTTTCTATCGGACTGCCAGATCGGGCACGAAAAATCGACACCGCTTTATGGGTGATATTCCGAAAACCCGTACGAAGCGCTTTGATTCCACTTTTATTGTGCGAACTGCTTGTCTGTAGAATGCGCTGTCTGAATGGGTGTTCCCCGGTAGTTACAATCTGAGTGTCATCAAATCACGAGTGAATCGGTTCCTTCTGGGCAAGCATGCTCCATCGTAGACCGCATCATCGTTAACATCAGGCGAGTTGGCGGTCAAACACAAGCCTATTCCTAAAAAAAAAAAACAATAAACATAGACATATTTTTTTATTGCTAAATTCACTAATTTAAAAAAACCCTAACATTAGTACGCCACACCTGGCAAGGACATGAGCATAGGTTGTTTTTTTAAATAAGTGAATGTGGTTCAAGTGATTAAAAAAACCAGACCGACCAGAACCAGACCAAACCAGACCAGTGCGACCAGAACCACCGGAGGATGGGCAGCAGCGTCCTAATAGTACACGGTGAACGAACTGCGACCCCCAAGCCGCCTGCCAAGCGTGGGGATTATGGCAACACCCCTCTCTATGAGGGAGGCCTTGTCCAACAGTGGACGTTAATTGGCTGATGATGTGTGATAAAAAAAATCGCCAAAGAACTAGAGTCACCGACATTGCTATTAAACACTGTTTTAAACTATCACGGTTGTTCACTAAAGTTAAATGATTATTTACGGGATATTTACCGTGGTAAGGTTGTGGGAAGTTTACCACGGTAAATATCCCGTAAATAATAATTTAACTTTATTGCTATTAAAATTTGCAAGTGGCAACAGGCAGACCACATCGCTCAAAGAACTGATGACGGATGAGGTAGAAAGGTTCTTGAGTGGAGACCACGAACCGGAAGACGCAGCGTAGGTAGGCCTCCCATTAGATAGACCGACGACATCGTGAGAGTCGCGGGCATCCAGTGGATGCAGATGGCAGGGTGTCGTTCAGTGTGGAGGTTAAAGAGGGAGGCCTATGTTCAACAGTGTACGTCTTCTGGCTGATGATGATAAAACTTATGTCTATGTTAGCAAAATGAGACCAATGACCTCCTTTCCGCTTAGTACCACAGTTCCGTGTAACCCAATATAATTACTGTTTAAGTTGCATGCTGTAAGCGCATGCACATTCTGCAGAATGCAACTTCGACATAATTTAAGTTTGAAAGCATGTCGACATCAGTTGCTTACAAGTCTTACAACATGCATGTTGCTCCACGGGGCCTTCTAATTCAGCTATTTTGGATATATTTATAGTATCAAATGTAAAAACTCTAATTCTGACTATTATTTTTGAAATTATTGCTTGTACATGATTAAAATATGCATAACTTGAAATATCAAATTATGATTAAAGAATTTTGTAAGATATTATTATATTACTAAATTTCACCCGCGTGGTGATGAAAAATTATGACGATGATGAAAAATACTTTACGACCTATTATGAGAATAACCTACCAAATATACATTAAAAAAACATAATAATTATCAATATAAAAAACTGGATTAAATTGAAATGGGACCACACGGGAAGCACCAGCTTTCAAATAAAAAAGAATCATCAAAATCGGTTCACCCAGTCGAAAGTTCTGAGGTAACAAACATAAAAAAAAAAAAATACAGTCGAATTGAGATCCCCCTTTTTGGAAGTCGGTCGAGCCGTTTCGGAGGAGTGCGACCACAAACACCGTGACACGACATTTATATATGTATATATATAAGGTCGGGGAAAAAGTTTCTTCGTATTTTATAAACAAATTCAAGACATATTTTTTTCAAGTTTAATTACATTTAATTATAATATATATGTACCATTTTGTTCGATAACTTGTTGCCATCTTTTAGGTAATGACATGACCCCGTTGCTGTAGAAATTTTGGGAATTCTGATCAATAAAATGCAACAAGTAGTTTTGACAGTCCTCTCTTGATGTTAATCTAACACTACCCAAAGAATTCTGAAGAGATCGAAACAGGTGGAAATCTGAGGGTGCAAGGTCAGGGCTATGTGTTGGATGCATTAACACTTCCTAACCAAGCTCTCTAAATTTTTGCTGAGTGGCCAAAGATGTGTGCGGTCTGGCGTTATCATGATGAAAGACCACACTCTTTATGTTGATCAATTCCGGCCGTTTTTTCTCAATTTCTTGTTTGAGTCTCATCTGCTGTTGGCAGTAGAGATCCGAATCGATGGTTTTGCCCGGCGGTAAATGCTCATAATGAACGATGCCCTTCCAATCCCATCATACACACAGCATCACCTTATTACGTGTTAATCTGGGTTTCGCTACAGTCTGTGGTGCTTCACTGCCCTTTGACCATGATCGTTTGCGCACATTCTTGTCGTAGGTGATCCATTTTGCATCACCAGTGATCAATCTTTTCAAAAACGGTTCGGTTTCTTTACGTTTCAATAGAGAATCGCAAATGAGTACACGATTCATTTGGTTTCTTTCAGTGAGCTGGTGTGGCACCCAAATATCGAGTTTTTTTGTATACCCAGTTATTTTCAAATGGGTCAAAACTGTTTTGTGGTCAATCCCCAGGTCTTCAGCTACGTCGTAACTACTAATATGCCGATCATGGTCCACTTTTTCAGAAATGGCATAGACTTTATCCGTAACAGGGCGACCAGAGCGAGCTGCATCTTTGACATCAAAATTCCTGGACTGAAAATGCTTGAACCAACATTGTGCTACTCTTGATGGCATTAGGTCCATAAATGTCACAAATTTTATTCGCGGCTTGTGTCGCATTTTTCAGTTTTTTGTAATAAAATTTCACAATATATCGAATTTCTTCGTTAGATTCACTCATTTTATCGAACAAAAAAACAATTGCAAAATGGCGGGAAATTGATTTTAACTTTTTGTATTCCTTTTTTAAAATGTCATATTTTTAATGGTATCAAAACCAGCCAGATACAAACAGTACAACCCATGAGATTTTTACTACAACTTTATACATACAAAATACGAAAAGACTTTTTCCCCGACCTATTATTTTCAAACAAAAAAACCTTATATTTTTTTTTCGTGTGTCACTTTTGCTGAGTTCCTCTGAGACCCTAGTAATGGTTCTAACCCATAGCTCTTCGCTTCGGGCAATCGGCAAACCTGTCACTCCCACTTTAGCATTTTGTGACAGTAGATTTTTAACTAATTCTATTCTTATTTATTTTCAGAGCTGACCGAATCCTGAACGGGTTCAAAAACAACAAAGAATACAGGATAGCGTACTACAAGAAACGCTCCCTTACAGGCCGCGTCGCAATATGGTAAGAATATGTCTTCGCATCACATAGTTGGCATATCTTCCCTCCGCATGCGCAGAGACATTGGGTCTCTTTGTGTCTTTTATCGCATTTACAACGGGGAATGTTCTGAAGAACTGTTCGATCTGATGTCAGCTTTGCGGTTTTTTCATCGCCAGCCGCCACCGCCTGAAAGTACATCCACATATCACATAGATCGGTGGAAATTGCACACTGAGCGTTTTACGCGTCCCTTTTTGCCTCACACCTGCAATTTGTGTAATGAGCGCTCCTGCCGCATTTCTGATTAGCTTTAATATGGGGTTTTTCAATAGGGTCTTTGAGGGTTGGCAACGTATGTGTGATGGCCCTGGTGTTGCAGGTATCCATAGGCGATGGTGATCGCTTTCCATCAGGCGGTCCGTCTGCTTGTTTGCCACCTATGCATTAAAAAAACGGTCTGGCACCTCTGACCCAGATAAATAATAACGAGAACTAAAGTCGGTTCGCTATTTACAGCTGCGTTCAATTATCCAAAAACTAAGGAAAATCTTTTTGTGTCTTGTTAGATTTTCTAATGTAAAGTAATAAGTTGAACCAATATCTGTATTAAAAAGTAAAATTATGATAAAATGTTTTCATTCGCTGAGAGTTCCAATAAACTGCAATTGACAGCTTGCCTAGAAGAAACCGATAACCCTTAACCTCTGCTAATGAGAGAGCAAGACAAAATTCAATGTAAGGTTATTATAAGAACGTTTTTGAGATTATAGTAATCCACCTGACCTGGGGTCTTACGACCAACTCTAACGCGGGCCCGAATAGGTGCAGTTCGCGACGCGACCGCAACCTGCAACTGTGATTTTATATGTGCTTATTTTAAGTTGTTCTTTTATTTTTCAGGGGTGGAGCCTTATTCACTGGAAGTTTAGTGCTCCTGCTAGTAAATAAAAAGCTAAAAAGCTTCACCTGATGAACCCATATTAGTATTGTACCGTCACCCAGTATTGTACCCCATTGTACCGTGTCTTGAGCAGAGACGGTACAATGGGGCGCAGATACCCAGCATACCATCCCCAACACCCTTTTCTTAGTGCACACGCAGGAAGATAAGGAGACCCTTATCAGCCAGGGTTATGGGGGAGGTACGGGGTCGCGCACTCTTACCATACATGAAGCTCAGGGACTAACATACGAGTCGGTAATCGCCATAAAGACCAAGCCAAAAATGAAGCTGCACGAGAGCGTGTCGCACGCGGTCGTTGCAGTATCGCGGCACACCGGGACTTTCGTCTACTACGCTGACGACATCCAAGACGATGCCATCAGTCGATTCGTGCGTCGAGCATCGGCTGCGTCACCGAAGACCATTAAAGATTACAACTTGCAGTTGGTCATCAGAGATCGGAACACGGCGGTGATGGAGGCCCTGGGCCGGGAGGAGGCGATTGTAATGTAAAAATAGGGTTTGAAATGTAAAAAAAAAGCGTTTAGAAATAAGAATTGTGTGTATGCCTCGAGCATTCATGCTCACCATCGAAGGCACCTTCTTGCGGCAGCGTCGTGTGTCGGGTCGCTCTCTTCCCTCAAATATGGTTGAGGAGGGCGATGGCTGGCACATGAGTCATACTCGTGATCGGGTGCTGCTTGCGGGTCGCTGGTCTGCTCGCGGTATACACATAGACTAGTAATAACATGACTAAATTGTTTTAACCTTAGATTAAGATGTAATTAACTTCCTCTCCCTGTATTGTGTAAAGTAAATTCGTTAAAGTTAACAAAAGTCACGGACCCCGGTGTCTGAGGAATGATATTTTTATTATAAAAAAAAAAAAATACAGCATATTATTGTGTAGATCATTGTATATTCGCCTGCCTACACACAACTTGTGTCGACGTGATGACATTTGATCCTGAGACATGGTCCTTAACTGTTGGCCTTTTAGAAAAACTCAGAGTCACACAACGGGCAATGGGAGAGATATGCTGAGTTTCATTGCGCGATAGAATCCGAAACGTAGATATTCACCAAAGAACTAGAGTCACCGACATAGCTATTAATTTTGCAAGTTGAAGTGGCAATGGGCAGGCCACATCGCTCGAAGAACCGATAACCGATGGGGAAGAAAGGTCACGAACCAGATGACGCAGCGTAGGAAGGTCTCGCACTAGATGGACCGACGACATTGTGAGAGTCGCAGGCATCCAGTGGATGCAGATGGTAGGATGTCGTTCAATGTGGAGGTTAAAGGGGTAGGCCTATGTTCAGCAGTGGACGTCTTCGGGCTGGTGATGATGATGACACAATGAGTGACTGTTAAAAGACTGACTAATGACTACCTCATTACTATAAGCCTTAGAAAGTTTATTTAATCACTGTTTTAAACTATCACGGCTGTTCGTAGTTATATCATTATTATCGGGAATCGGGATATTTACCGTGATAACGTTCTGGATGGAGCTCCCGATATTTCGAGAGTTTTAAAAGTCTTCCGGTGTACATAGGCACGTAACTGTGTCGAAATATCGGGAGCTCCATTCACAGCCTTACCGCAGTAAATACCCGGTTAAAAACATATAACTGTAACTTTAGTTAATTGATGCTTATAAATTGCTCCATCAATTATTGCTGACGGAAACTGACACGTTCCAAAACTATTTATTAATTTTATTTAAAAATAGGCTTCCGTTTGACCGCCATCTCGCCTGATGTTCAGCGATGATACGGTATACGATGGAGCGAGCTTGCCTAGATGAAACTGATTCACTCGTGATTTGAAGACACCCAGATTGTAACTATCATGGAAGATCATTCAGAGAGCGCAGATAAATTAGAAACATTTAAGGTTTACCAAGGATTAGGACTAGGTCGTCCTTGGCATTACTTAACTTAAAATTCTAAATAAGTCCGTAAATTTGTAAATAAAATTGTATATATTAGAACTAAGAATACGCATAATTACATTAAGTGGTTGTGAATCAAAGAGAATATATTTCTAGTTTATATAACACTGATTGAAGCCTTGTTTTATTAGACTATTTTGTCCCACTACTGGGCAAAGATCTCTCCCATCTCCTTCCATCAATCCCTCTCCTGTGCCATGTTCACTTGTTGTGAGCACGTTGATATGTGAAGTGGAGTAAGAAAGAATAATAGAAGCTCACCCCCACATCTTGCAAAGCTGGAAATCCCACACCGTCATATTTTTCCGCGGACCTGCAAGGTGTGAAATATCCTTCCGCCAAAGGTCTTCCCGCCAAGCTTCATCATGGAGCGTTTCAAAAAAGGGTGTCTACAACTACCTCTCCAGGCTGCACCGACAACACCACAGAAAAGAGAAGGGTAAAAAATTCTCACTTCAGTGGACAACACCGCTTTTTTTTTTTTTTTTTTTGTTGTTCCACCTGTACTTCCCCCAACATAAGCCGGGGACATTGTCAAGCTGAACTTATTGCTTACGCAGTTTTCTGTATTGTTAACATTAATTTAATTTTAACAACACCGCTAGTGTTGCAGGTGTCCGTAGGCGGCGGTTCTATTTACTATCAGGCGGACCGCATGCTTGTTTGCCGCACTTTTTATAAAAGTTTAAAAAAATAAAGAACGCCAAAACATGCCCACGGAACGACGTTGCATCGTCACGCTGCTATCATTGAATGATCATAATTATGATCGTAGCAGCCCCTAGGTCGTAATAATTTCAGACTGGGTGCTATAAGTATGCTTACTAAGTAATTGTAATCTAATGTCATCTAATCTATTGCCACTCTTATGATTAGTAGATACCCATCTGGTTTATCAATAAAAAGCAAGAGGTTTTTTTCGTTCTTATTTATAGTGAATAAGTCTGCGTTTAGCCACCTGCCCAGGGTATTGGCCCTTTGACTGGAAGTATTTGGATCGGTGACCGCCAGGACGTGATGTTGTCTTTTTAACCGACTTCCAAAAAGGAAAAGGAGGTTATCAATTCGACTGTTTTATTTATTTTATGTTTGTTACCTCAGAACTTTCGACTGAGTGTACCGATTTTGATGATTCTGTTCTTAGTGAAAGCTAGTGCTTCTCGTGTGGTCCCATTTCAATTTGGTTCTGATATTTTTATGAAGTCTGTTTTTTATATTGATAATTATTGCACTACTTTTGTGTACTTTATTAGTTAACAATTTATGTGATGGTACGGTACCCTCAGTGCGCGAACCCGACTCACACTCGACCGGTTTATTCTCTAGGTCACATTTGAGCTTGTTATGCCATAGTCTTGGAATTTCTCCTCACGAAAATTGTTCACAATATGTTGATTTAGACTACTTATTCATTTATTGCACTCTTCAATGTCAAAGGTGTGAGTGAATTCGTACGGCGACCTCGTCTTTTTCTCGGCCCTTTGATTCATAAATTATGTGCGGCCATAACTACCTACGTCTAGATAGCCTCGCTAAACAATCACAAGGTGACGGTTTATTTGTGGTGTACTTAGACAGTTTAAAAGTAGTATTTTTTCTGTATTGTCCCTAAAGGTCAGAGACTGATTACCGCAGTACAAGACACCAACACACCCACCCATATCAATTAGTCTTGATTTTTAGGGTTCCGTACCCAAAGGGTAAAACTGGACCCTATTACTAAGACTCCGCTGTCCGTCTGTCTGTCACCAGGCTGTATCTCATGAACCGTGATAGACAGTTGAAATTTTGACAGATGATGTATTTCTGTTTCCGCTATAACAACAAATACTAAAAACAGAATAAAATAAATATTTAAGGGGGGCCTTAAATATATATTTTATTCTGTCCCATACAACAAACATAATTTTTTGCCGATCTTTTAGATAATGGTACGGAACCCTTCGTGCGCGAGTCCGACTCGCACTTGGCAGTTTTTTTGTTGTTTTTTTTTATGTTAACCTGTCTTGTTCCACTGCTGGGCAAAAGTCTCCCCTAATTCCTTACACCGGTATCTGTCCTGGGCTAGCACCGACTCTTTCGAATCTTTTATAAACCTCCCGAGCTCGTCGCGACATCGGGTCCGGGTGCGACCTGGGGGCAGACTGTTCGACGGCTTCCACCCCGTCGACTTTCACCCACCTGTCCGGGTGAATTCGACTAGCGTGACAACGAATTAAAAGACAAGTCTTGAAGAAATATACTGTGTGTTTATAACCGGCTTCAAAAAAAGAGGAAGGTTCTCAATTCGATCTGTATTTTGTCAATTCCGGTCGAGATCAAACCATAACTCATTTTATTCTCATTAAGAGGCTATGCTTCTATCTCTCTTGCTCATATCAACATATTAAAGAAATAAAATTATTAAATGTACTTATGTAAAATATAAATTATCCTTCGATCAAAAAGTTTTTCGAAGTAATTACCAGTATAAATTTATTTTTATTCAAACACAAAAAATTAATGTTCATACCTACTAGAATATTTTAAAGCATGAAAACTTGTTTTACCATTTAATCATTACCAACGTCCATCCTTGTCATTACTTACCTTTAAAAAAAATGGTGTGCTTGACATGCTTCGTGCATGTCTATCCCGCGCGTCCATTTCTTTTTATAATATTAAAAATATTCTAGCAAGAATATTCATTTTTTGCTGTAAAAGAAAGAAGACAAAACACGGAGTAACTAATCCAATTCTAAAGTAAATAAGGTACACATTTATTAACTAAAAACAAAGAAAGTAATGTTGTTATGCCTTCCATTACTAGCTTCGTGCAGTCCTTACGATCATACAATGAAACCTACGAAACGCCACTAAAAAGAGCAAATGAACCAATGTTTCATTTTCTTCTCAGCTTAGCCTACACACTGCTAAATGCTAAAATGGTCACGAAAACGGTAGCTTGGTATTTTTTTTAATTAAAATTCTAATTATTATGTAGAGCAAAAAAAGAAAACTCAGTAGCATTTCCTTAGAGCATTTCTTCAAATTTTCGCGTCGAGTAGGCGACCAACTCGCCACCGGATCCCAGCGGCCAAACATTATGACATGCCTGATTTATGTTGATTTACAGTTCCCTGCATACCACGAGTCGACTGATGTACATCCTCGAAACACGTTTATTATTGATAGACAACGTTTATTTTACAGTCAATAATTAATTCGCCGATCACCGCGTGTCTAGGTTAGAAGCGTGTTGTTTCTGTCAGTCCATCAGTACCTAAGCTCTCGCTGAATACTGATATAACTAAACAGAACGCAGAGCGTATGTCATAGGAAACACGCGATGACTTCAAAGTATTTAGAATACGCTTTTAATATGTCGTGGTGTAACTACATCAAAACATTGATAGTTATTTCTATGGATGTCTCGTAATATCTCGTCCCAAAATGTATAACCCTAAAGTGTTTTTCGTGCCGTTGACGTGACAGGGAACGCGCCCTAAGTAGTAGGTACCCATTGTAGCCTGTTTTTTTTTTCATTATAATATACCCATAGATTTATAGATAGCCTATGACAATTTGAAAACGTAACAAAAAACATTTGCGCATGCGTGAGTAAATTAGTGTTGTGAAACCAGTGAAACGTACCAACTTTATTTATCGATTGATTAAAATTGGACCTCCTGGTTTTTGTCAATAAACATAATCGCATCACAATAATTTAATCTTAATCCGTTCAGAGGTTTCGATGTCAAAGAGTAACAAACATAGATTCATATTAACCTTTTGCATTTATAATACGAGTACTAGTGAACGCCGTGCTTTGAAATATTAAATAATTTAACCGTCGTGCACGAGTCCTACTTTCAATAAAGTAATAACAACAAAATTTTATGTAATGTTTACCAAATTGCACACGTTGCCTAATTAAATTTGCTAAAAACTATCGACTCGATATCGATAATAATGACGTCATCATTGTATCCATATCCAGTGATAACAGAGCGTAAACAAATTATATCTTTTTTGCTTAATTTTATCATAACGAAGAAAAGTTAAAAATATACCGCTGTAAAATCGGTTTTTGGAATCAATTTAGTTATTATTTGGTCAAAATTTAGATGAAAACATTTCAATGGAAAGATCATATTTACCGGTGTAACTTAAAATTTTGCAGATTATTACTTGAATTTACGTCACAGTCGCTTAATGCACAAGATATAACTGCACTTGCGCTATTGCACCCCTTTTTAGTAAAATAATTATTTTGATAAAAAAAATATTATGACAATGCAACCCACGGCACATTACGGCGCATGATATTATAGTTATTGACATAACAAAAAGTGATCCACAATAATCCACATTTTATTTGTTTTCATGTGGATCGCGATTGCCCTTTCCCACGCTTTGTCGGTCTTAAAATGTTTTTAAAAATTTGGTCTGTTTAGGTACTTTTTGCTGATAAAAAAAAACGAAACAAAATACAAACAATACCTGCAGAGTTGTAAAACTTATACTTCCGGGCAAACTAATACAGATGTTGGACTTAATTGTAGTTGAATAAGGCATGCGAACTGGCAATGACACAGATACCTAGCTATGTAGTATTTACAAGACCGGTATCGTAAATACTACGGCCATAATTATTATTACCGTTATTTTCTATAAGTTGTAAAACAACCACGCTGCAATTATGCAGATGACGTGATTTTACCAACAACATACATAAGGCGCATAATTACATTATACGATAACGACACAGATCGGCAGCGAGTATTATTCCGGTCTGTCCCATTTTTTTTATGATCCTGAGTGTCGAGACGAGCGAAGTCGCTCGCCTGATGGCTCTTCACGCTTGCCCATAGCAGCTCAACGCCACTCAGAATTTTGAACTTCAACAGTTCAATACCCTGGATGGCAATGCACTGCGCTCGTCACCCCGAGATATAAGATGTCAAATCTCTGTGTGCCCTGTAATTTCGCTGGAAACATTGCCCGTCAATCCGGAACACAGTAGTGTTTGCACACTACTGCTTGGTGGTTGTATAACTGGCAAAGGTGTGGTACTTCCCCAGGCGGACTGCAAAAGAGTCCTACCACTACAAAATTGGGGGATAAAAAGGAAATAAAAGTTAGATTCGTCCCCCAGTTACCGGTGAGGGGCCAGATTGAGTTAGTTATTTCCGGTCAGTTCCCCTACTGTCTTCGTAGGGGGCAGAAAGAAATAAAAGTTTGATCGAACTTATTAGGTAGACCTACCTATCATCTATCCCCCAAATAAAAAAGTATGTAAAACATTACGCCATTAGTTATCGCTATAATATTGAAACTTGTTTTAACCGAAGTTCAATACTTTACCTCTACGAAATACCTATTGTAAACTGCAACGTTAAATTTAAAGGAAACATTTAAGATGAAGTTATTTGTTCTTATTTCATTTCGCGACTTCAGGGTTGGTCTCGAAATAAATAAATAAAAATATCTGGTAGGTACATTTTTGCACACACGGTCATCTGACCCCAAACTAAGCAAAGCTTGTAACATGGCTACCAGAAACTGATATACGTACATATATATTTTTAAATACATACTTAAATAGATATTAACACCCATACATAGAACAAACACAAATGTTCATTACATGAATGTTTGCCCTAGGTAGTAATCGAACCCACGCCCCCAAGCACAGAAGGCAAGTTTACTACCAACTGAGCCACCGGCACCGGAGCGGTCTTTTTTTAAGTTATGAATAGTGATGAACACAAAGACCTCTTTCAGCTTAGTATACTTACCTATTATAAAATAGGCTTGCGCTTGGCCGCCAACTCGCCTGATGATAAGCGAGATGCGGTCTACGATGGATCACGCTTGCCTAGAAGAAACCAATTCATTTTCGACTTGAAAACACTCAGATTGTAACTATCAGGGAACACCCATTCAGGCAGCGCAATCCACATACTAGCAGCACAATAAAAGTGGAATCAAACCGCTACCACCATATTATGTTTTTTAAGCCTGTGTAGCGTTTTAGTGAGATTAATAAAACTACGCATGTGTGCCGATATGGGTCGTGTCGGTATCGGTTCATATGAAAACGCCTATAACGAATGTTTGTTTGAACTTGACTGCCAAATTATTTACTCAGAAGTTATTGACGAATCTTATTAACGTTTTACAGCATATTTACAGCGGCAACTCGATCCTCAATTTTACGACATATTTCCGCAATGCAGAATTAGGTACTAATAAAAGTAATTCTGGCCAACCAATATTTAATGTTCTATTATTATCGAGGTTATCGACGCGCTGAAGAAAAAGTCTTGGTTGCGGACTTCCGCGAATGCACAAGCATAGTCAACGTGGAACAGCTTTGTCACCTTTTTAATATAAAGGGATATTCGCTGAGCTAGCGACGGCTACAGTTAAACGTTGATATCAATCGCAAGCCTATTATTTAATATGAAAAAATTAGATTTGCCCCTCACGGTTCACCCGGCAGATGTGAATAGAGAGCGTCATGCCGTTTGCCGCCACGGCATACGAGTCAATTTTACGTACTATCAAGGTGCGCCAACAGATGTTTTACATCAAAACTTATGTGCCACTGCCAATCTTGGAATTAGAATGAGAATAGTTGAAATATATGCAGTCGGACGGGCTCATAGATATACTCGTAATTACTAGGTATAGAGTTGCTGTTCAAACAGTAATTAGTTTTACAAGGCTTTTTAACAAAAAATTAAGTATGCAAAATATTGTTTATTTCAACCTTTTTTTAATGTTTGTTATCTCAGAACTTAATCTTCTATCGACATTTCTTATGGTGTATCCTTTTCGGACCTCAAGATACAGGCCTAGCTTTTTTTTTTTTGTTTTCGGGGGGAAATCTTCCGAAGATATCCGGCTGCATTGGGGTGCAGCCAGGTTATGTGGGATTATACCCACACACAAAGAGCTCCTTCGCTAAGCTAAGCTACAACCTTTCTTTCCGAGTATGAGTAATGAAAAAAATATTTTCATCCTCATTTCACATGTACCAGAGCTACCCCTAAAATGCAATATTATATATTTTTTATTCTTTTAAAATTGAGATCTATATTACTACTGTAATTGTGCAAAGTGTCATACACTTATCTTTATAATTATAGAAGTTAAAAATGTCAAAAAAAATCGGACGGACAGTCAGTCAGACAGACGGACGGACGGACAGAACGAACTTATGAGGGTTCCTTGTCGGGCTACGGAAAAGACACTACTTATTTACTTTTCAAGTTTTGCCGGGTCAAAAATGTGTAAAGACTAGTGGCTGAGTTTTCTCCGTATAATAATAATATTTCTATTCGACATTGTTGAAACCAGCTAGGTAATTTAGTTGTAGAGGATGTCTTGACAAGCATTAACGTTAAAACTATATAATAGAGTAATAAATCCCCTAGCGTCGTTAAAAACATTGTAAAGTTGTGACCGCGTAAAATAGCTAACACTCCGCAGTTCACCACAATTTTGTTTACAATTTAATATTCTAGGCTAATATTAGAAAATCTAAAAGTTTTTATGCTCTTTTATTTCTATGTTGTCGAACTATTATTGTTTCTAAGTTTCAGGTACACTCTTCACACATTCGGACTTACGTAATTAGCTAGTTAAGGCAGCGCTCACCGGCAAGTGCTCTTATGCACATTTTCAATTATGTCACAAGATAAAATTTCGCTACGATTTTTCAAACTTTAAACAAAGTGTAATGTAAATGTTTTTCTAAAGATAAATGTCCAATCTATTTTATTTTTTTCATTCTCATACCGTTATTAGGTAGGTATATATCTTCAAAAATGTTTAAATGCGCGAGCTAGAAAGCTGCGAGCTTTTAGCTTAGTAGGTTGGTGACCTGCCTGGTTGCCTTTCCTCAACAAAAAAGATGCCAGGCATGAAAATCTAGACTGCACACTTTTAAATAGAATTTGAGCTATTCGCGTGAAATCTTTCAGCAAAGAAACTCGGTACTCGGGAACACTTAAAACCATTCGCAATAAGCAATACATTGCGAAGTAAATTAGCTCTTCTGTCTGTTGCGTTAAGTGCGTATCTCTATTATCAATCGAACAGGTAAATTAGTGAGTGCACGTTGCATCGTGTCGAGTAAATGGGTCACTCCTCGCGTCAGTCGCACGCGGCTGTTTCCGCAAATATGCTTTGAGTTAGTACTACTCGTTAATCTTACTCTCAGTGCTAGTGAGCTTGTCTTACGAGATGTTATTCTGCAATTACTATAGTCATTCATCTGTTTATAATGCATGATCGGATAAGACAACATCTTAATTATGTTGGCTAGGTTTAAGAACCACGCAAGAAATTGTGTCTTGGACTTGTACCAGGGGGGTTTTAGGGGTTCAAACCCCCCTTAAAATATTCAATATATTACATTATATTAAAATATCCTTATTTCAATATAGGGGAGGACGCATTTCATGCACATTTTTGTTGTTTTATTTTCTTGAACACAATTACTAAAACCTGTCTACGCCCGAAACTCGTGCCTACCCATTATAGATTTTTGATTGGCTAAGCTAAGCAGCTGTGTATTTGTGTTATTCATCAGCAAAATAAACTTGTCTTTTATTCCAGCAACTCCCGACTTCAACTAGATCTTTTATAATCAATTTTGATTGCAACGACCCGACGACGTATCAAGAATTTATAAAAACATTTCAAACGGGATAAATTTCAGTTTAATTAGAGGAAATAGGTTTTAGTTGAGTTGTTGATAGGCTGAAGGAAATGGCTGGTCGAAAATATCGCTAAATGGGTGGCTGATTGTGAAAGGCAGCTAGGGTGCCTGCCGGGTGACGGACGAGTACGGATGGCGGGCAAATCGAAGGCGCGCGCGGCATCAGCACCGGCCTTCCCTTGTCCACCGCGCGGCCATTGTTAACGTCTATACCGCTGAAAAATCTACTCTATTTAATTTCTTTGGCAGCTGGCGTCGTCAAGTATATTTTCATTGGAAGCTGCGTGGGCAGATGTTCGAATAAAGCAGGTGACTGACGCTCATTTTTTATTATACGATTGCGATGCAGTAGGTAGGTACTTACGTACTATCGTATTGTTTTATTGACGTGTAAAATAAATGTAGCAGATGCTGACGTATGCGTTATCCTATTTTCGTTTGCGTTTTAACGATCCAGTAAGTATGGATGGGAGCAATAAATAACATTTTTTCGTTCATAACTCCGGGCCGGGCGCAGTTACCTATTAAGAATGATTCACTCCTGCCATCATCACAGCGTGTTCTGTTTTAATTCATCAACGTCCATAGCAGAACTTTTTAACGTCAATCTGTTCAAATATTTTGCGTGGACGCCAAGTTGTGTTCATGATACTTTTGCGTGATTGTATCGGCACCAAATTAACTCTGCCTCCTTCACAACGATGTATATCATCATCATCAGCCATAAGACGTCCACTGCTGAACATAGGCCTCCCCCTTTAACCTCCACACTAAACGACAACCCGCCATCTGCATCATCCACTGGATGCCCGCGACTCTCACGATGTCGTCGGTCCATCTAGTGGGAGGCCTACCTACGCTACGTCTTCCGGTTCGTGGTCTCCACTCAAGAACCTTTCTTCCCCATTGGTAATTATCGGTTCTTCGAACGATGTGGCCTGTCCATTACCACTTCAACTTGCAAATTTTAATAGCTATGTCGATGACTCTGGTTCTTTGTCGAATATCCACGTTTCGGATTCTATCGCGCAAAGAAACTCCAAGCACAGCTCTCTCCATTGCCCGTTGTGTGACTCTGAGTTTCTCCAAAAGGCCAACAGTTAAGAACCACGTCTCAGTACCATATGTCATCACTGCACATATTGGTCAAAGACCCTTGTCTTTAGGCACTGTGGTATCTTGGACGAGAAGATTTCACGCAATTTCCCGAACGCTGCCCATCCGAGTTGGATTCTTCGGGCGACCTCTTTGCCTAAATTGGACTATGTAACGATGTATATGGGTACAATGAATTAATTGCTTCTTCATTATTTATTTAGGAGCGTGACTTTTGTTCATGAAATATTTTCCTGTTCTCCCGGTCTACACGCAGACCATTTACTGATTGTTTATTGAAGTATTTTTGTATCTATACTACATGACCTTAGTTTAATTTGTGCACCATACTTTAGTTATTTTAGGCCCGCTTAGTTGTAAAATTTATAAATTTTAGCTTAAACGCAAACGCTCATATTGGTAACCAAAACTGTACTACGTAAATAAAATGCCGCGTGTCTACGCTGGGAATAGAAAAAATATCTGACCATCACCAAGATCGGTTTCTTGATCGAATGCCCGTTTTTTGACCGACAACTACTCACTTTAGATTACCAAGTTATTATAACACATTTCGTTATAAATTAGATTCATATATAAGCTCCAGAATGTCTCCCCTTAATGACCTCGTTTGTCGAACTTTTCGTACTTCGGTCCGAAAGTATCCGACTACGCTTAGAAGTTTGTGTTGAAAGATTTGAGTAGCTTTATCTTATGATTCTCCGGCACTTCATTATAGAGAGATATTTTTCTCGTTTACAAAAAAAACTAAATGACTATGGTCAGTGCTCTGTTTTCACGCGACGTCGGTCACAGCGAGGCTAGCTGCCAGTGGCAACGCAAATACGTGCGTTTATATTTATTTTGTTTTGATCACGCACTGGCTGGCTGATCACTAAATTCCGTCTACGCACTTCCTACCACTCTCCGGCCAATGGATATGGCTCAAGTGCTAGGTGAAGTCATATTACAGCCGGTCTTGAATCGCTCCCCAAGGCTTTTTGTCGTAGATTGCGCAAGTGAGTTTAAAAAAGCACCGCTCTACATATTTTATTGGAAATAATCCTGTCAAAATCCACTTCAAATAAAAATAGAAATCCAGGAAGTATCATGGTAATAAAACAGAGCAACTAAACCTACGCACACACGTGATTGCATTCCGAGAGAATCTTCCATAACCAGATATCTTAGTTTTGGCAGACGAATCGGACAATCACAACTAATACCATCAATTTAGCAAGTTAGTGTATTTTCCGCGTCTCGCCGATGCCAAACAATGAGAAATGAGAAACCAGCTCTTGTGGACCAACCGGACCGAGCGCCTACATGTGCGCTAGCGACGATGTCACCATCCCCAGATATAAACGGCGAACAGGTGCCATTTACGTGAACTTGTCACGGTGTCTGCCTCGAGATACGAACGTAAATATAAAATTAAATGTTTGGCATCTAATAATATGACGATCATATCTTTCCCACTGTAAAATCAGTTTTATGATGATTCTCGTAGTGATGCGAGGAGCCCTACGTATTTTTGTCGTCAAAAGTTGTATATTCACGTCAGCACTACACTACATTTTTAAGAAAGATCGAAACATTCAACATCTTGGTTGTAGATAAATATAAGTAATGGATAGATAGGTACAGACAACTACGAGTATTTTAAGCAAGAACAACGCATTTTTCATGAACAAAAAATTATCTGCATCGATCCGTCTATATACATGAAACAACACCAACTTAGACGTTAAGACCCAGAGCAACACGTGTCGCGGGAAACCTTCGTCTGAATCCAATATTCCCAAATATTTTCCCCTGGCGACGTCGCTCGGTGCTAGCTAATGACATATTTCGAGCGCCCGCGCCGGCAAAGCTCCACCAAGGACGCGTCACCGGCAACTCTATTTCCGACACACGCTATTCCTGAAAGCTTACATTGTTTTATTTTTGTCTCGATCGCTGTCCACTCCGAGTACCCCAAAAGTGCTCTAATGAAGTGAAAAACCTTGATAAAGTAAACCTTGTTTCGAAGTTCAAAACCGTTAAAAATATCAACAGCTTTGTTTCGAGCGCAGTATTTGAAAGACCAGTCAATCTGTGAGAATAAACGTGGTTAACTTTGATCGTGTTGCCAAAACATTGGAACAAGAAGTGGAATTGTGTATCTTTGGGAAATGGCACATTTTAGGAAGATTTCTTGCAATATTAATTTTAAAAAGCGATGTTTAAATATTTACTAAATTATTTATGCTACCAAAATTATTTATTATCTTGGTTTATACTTACCTGCCGACATACGGAAACGAAAGAAAAATACGAAATGAAATAGCGTAACATGTTTGTGTTAACTTTACAAAAAAAGCAATGCGGAAAAATTACCCCGCTATATTTCAAACACATTTTCTTCGAATGCGAAAGCGTAGCAAAATAGAAATTTCACAGTAGTTTATATTATAAATACAAAGTCTTTGATCAGTCTGCACATCGCTTTAGTATCTTCTTGCCTTGTTTATACGTGACGTAGTCAATGACATCACGGTTATACCTACAACCTTGCTACAACTGATTATAATAAGGCTCATAATATGGCCGCTATGTTGCTTCAATGTGCCTTTGATTGAGTTGAGAGCAAAAACTAAGAGCTGAACACCTTGCGTATTGATGACAATTATTATTGCAATGTGTTGTACGATAAATATATTTTTTTCTTAATTCTCCTCACATTTAGGAATCTCATATCCTAGTAATATATCATTCGTTTTTTGTCTAATAATATCATGTTATTAAATCATGATTGTATTTGTATGTTGTCCGGCGGAGGGTATTGTTACGCCATAACACAGGTTAATTCCTAGCTTGGGTAACAAGGCTCTTCATCCTGGAGTATTATTTTTGTAAAAACAAACTTTTGTAAAATATTATGACCGACAACGTTTGTAGACACCAAATATATTTTCATTTCATTTTTTTTCATATCATTAAATCGTAATTATACTTATAACGCAAATCATTTAGAACAGTTAGATCATTTAGATAGTTGTAATCTACCTCAGCAACCAATAGTAACTACCTATCAAATACTTGTATTGTGTTTTGATTTACCCACAATGCAAGAAAAAAATAAAAACCTACGTAGTCTTATATCTTCCAGAAAACCTTCACTGCTGACCATACAGGCCTAGCTCTCCCTTAAAACTCCACACCGAACGACAACATGCCATCAGCATCCACTGGATGCCCGCGACGGGATTATTATATACTTATATTTTTTTTACTATGTAGTAAATACTAAAAAAAAAATGCGTAGGTATTTTGATAGCAGTTGGGAACTGTAACTGTAAATTATATAAAACATTAACATTAAAGTAGATAGATTAATAAAGTAACCCCCCCCCCCCCTACCACCCCCACCAGATGCCCTTGTAAACCCTATATCTTCGCAAGGCCTCGATTGATTTTGCCTATATTTAAACATAGAAATTGTATTGAAATGAAGTACCTACTTGATGAGTAATTGCTATGGTCAGTGTCGATTTTGATCCCGTTTATGGACTTTTTCTTACTATAGCTATTTATATTACATGCGTGTTGGATATAAATAGCCGTGTCCCGGTCACCTGGACCTTGGCAGCAAGTGCCAATAGGAACTTTTCTACTCAACGATTAGTAGGTAAGTACCTACTAATAACTTACCTATAATAGATACCCATAAGGCGGTTATTCATGCAGCCTTACACACAAACTTTATTAAGACATTTTTTATTTTTTTTATTTTAATTAATTTTTTATCGCCTTCATTATGGAGAATGTGCACAAGAGCTGTTCAAGCTGATCCCGTCAACTAATTTCCGCCATAGAGTGAATAGGCACCTCATGGGCAAGCGTGCCCCATCTTAGACCGCATCGTCGCTTACCATCAGGTGAGTAGTGGAAAAAAGCTAGCCCATTTCATAATTTAAAAAAAAAAAATTACTTAGATACTTAGTTTTAAAAAAATCGACCGGCCAAATTTGATCCTGCAACAATCTGCGTCTAGTTTGCCCTGCTGGAGCCCCTACCCCTGTACCCCTAGCTGTCCCAACAGGAACGTTGCATATTCGATACTTCCCAGACGAGTTTTCGAACTGAGTAAACCCACGTGACCAAAAATCTTCTTTTTGAGGAGACACTTTATTAAAAATTATTTAGACGTTTTTTTTAATATTTATTTAGTCTATGTCCGGAGTAATTTATGATGCATGTATAGAAAGAGTTCTCACAAAAGCAAGTAGATGAAACAAATATTTTAAAACTACCCGCAACAATATTACGTGAGCCGTAAAATCCATCCACATCAACAGATTAATGCAAACCACGGATCTAGATCTTAATCCGTCATAAGCTGGAGATCCGACTCTCTGGCAGTTATTGATTGTAGCTGAGAATTTATAATCTATTTTTTTTTTGTATTTAGGAAGATCTATTTATTTATTATTGATTTTATTTATTACTAGCCGCCCGCCCCGGCTTCGCTCGGGTGTAAGCTTGGCCTTCGGCCTTGCTACAAAATATTATATAGCCTATGTCACCCGGGGATAGTGAAGCTTCCCAACAGTGAAAGATTTTTTTAAATCGGGTCAGTAGTTTTTGAGTTATTTCGTTACAAACATCCAAAAGTACAAATATTTCCTCTTTATAATATTAGTATGATTGGAGTGATGGTGACCGTGTTGTAGCATGTGCGGCAATGTAGCAATCTGACGGCACCCGGTTTGATCCTCGGCCCGGCCCAATTTATGTGCAGTTTCGATGCCATCGCTCAACAACAGTGAAGGAAAACATCGTGAGGAAACCGGTATGTCCAAGAACCTCAAAGTTCAAAGACATAATACATTCACCAACATGCACTGGGCCAGCATGGTGGATTACAAGCCCGTCCTTTTTCTGAGAGGCCTGTGTCCCAGCAGTGGGAAATAGGCTGATAGTAATGACTTAGAACGATCTGTAGATTTTATGTGACTCGTAGACATTCTATACTTAAAACGCCAATTAATGCGTGCATGGGTTAACTTACAATTGCTTTGTTTTATTTTCACGCGTGACAATTTCTGTGCGTCAAACGTTGACAGAGCAGTTTTATGCATAATTTTGTTTTTATTACGGCAATTACAGGCAACAGAATCACTTATTGAAGAACGTGAAACAAGGGACCGAGGCGCAGCCGAGGCCAGTATACTATGCTTAGTTCTGATTTGAACAGTAAAGAGTTTATTTATCTATTTATTTTTGGTCTAGTACATACAGTAAATGGAATGTTTTGTGTGAGTAGATAGCTATAAATTACTATTAACTAAGGAAGAAAACAAAAGATCTAACTTATGGACGCAGTGATGATGCTCTGTAGACTAAAATGGAAGTAGGCACCTCGCACAACCTACAGACGTTAGATGAAGCGAACGAATTGTCCACTGGCATCCGAGAGATAGCGCTCGAACGGTATATAGGGCAGCCTAGAAGATGGTGCGATGACGTAGTCGAGATGGCAGGTGTAACCTAGCTCAAGACCGCAACACATGGTGTTGCTTGGAGATGGCCTTCTCCCAGATTTGGGTGCCCGATTAAATGTAATTAATAAGTATTTAAGTTATGTACTTGTAACTGGGTAAATAAAGGCTATTTTACTCTATTTTATTTATTTGAGTACGAAATCAATTAAGTAAATGTATCACAGCAATGAAAAACACATACGAAGTAGGTAAATATGCTTCCTAAAGTGACTCCCGCGAGTAAAGACTAACTAACACGAGCGAATAGCACTTGCTCTCATGTAAAACTATCTAATTTTACACTCAAGGTAATCTCACATAATGTAAAATGTGCATAATATGCTGTGTATTTTGGTCGGATACCAACTTGCACATCTCGTGGTTTACGGCTGATCCCAATAATCCGACTGATAATATTGCATAACAATGTCTGGTTGTCTGATTGCCCTTTTCTTACAAGATTGACTCTGCTTGGGGCACACTTAAAAAGTATTTCCTGAAACATGCAGTATTTAATGTATCGATAATTTGAAGAACCGTTTTCGATTTTATTTTCATTCGTGTGAATCAAAGTTGCACCCTTTTCGAAATAATTAAAAAACTGGCTCAAACTGAAATTATTACTAAAATTATTACGTCTTACTCATATTTTTCCTCTTTAGAACCAGAAAACCCACAAAATACAGACACACTAAGAAATCGGATTGCGATTATTGTAATTTGTTTCTAACTTAGCTACAAAACCCTGCGACAAACGTGTCATGATACGCATTTGAAGATTTTTACATTTGATAATTTTTAATTATCAGGTTGCCCTTGCGTCAAAGTATTTCTAGATCATACATTTTAAACGTACAGTTATTGGTACTTACCTTGGATGAATCATGCTACAAAGCTACGAATTCTTTATTTTCCTTCCGGATTTAATGGAACGTTGACGCACTAGAAACCAAATTCACATGCACTCTCTTACTGTGATTTATGTATGCTTACACTTCATTCTTATAAATCATGGGGGCCTGGGGGAAATAGACATATGTATTTGATTGGATATGGCTATTTTAATTGAGTATTTAAAAATCCTTTTCAAAATATATTAGTATGTAAATGCAAATAAACTTATATGTGACTGTTGTATTTTTTTTTCAAGAAATATATGTCTCAATAGTGCTTGTTCGTATCTACTCCAGATTTGACACCAGTGTTATATAACCGGGTTTACTTCAAAACGTTAGTTAATTTAATGTATGCTTAAAACCACTCTGTCAATTTCTCGCTGGTGGAAACTATCACGCATGAAAACGAGATAGATCAATTTTAAGCATACATTATATTAACTACCGTTAATAAACTTATTACTTTCATCTTTCTTTTATAGGCTTAGCCTTCTTTTTACATTATATGATACACAGTATCTTGTGTTACTATGACGTGTAGGCTAAGTGGATGGGCTAAATCTTCGGAACTTCTAAAATATGCATTTGCAGCTAGATAAGGAAGTAATGGTGTGCAGTTACAAATAAGTAACATACCCAATCTAATATCATGAATAGTTAAAAATTCATTAAAAAGGTTATATATAGAGTGACCAATTGGAGAAGACTAACAAAAGGCGAGGAATAAATTCCGTGTCGTTAAGAAAAATAGTTTTGTTATACTCAACGAGTATAACAAAACTATTATAGTACCTTTCGAATGGTTTCAAAATAGAAAACTAAGCAGACACTGATCTGAAGTGAAATATTCAGTAGTTATCAAATATCGCAGTGCGGTACGAACTAGTCGGTGGCAGTGAAGCGGGGCGACATAACGAGGAATTTTTAAAATGGCCGCTTGCCAGCTACTCCTCTTTTTAAATTAATTATTGTTATACCCGGTTCTAAAGCATTCTAATATAACAACACTCGTATGCACACGAGTGGGAGTCGAGAGCGGTACCGCGGAAATTTACGACCGTTTGATTTACCCTCTTAGTCTTAGACAACCCCAATCAAAATTTTATGTCAAACTCCATTGGTTTCTAAACACAATCGCAAACACTGTATAGACTAAACAAAGCACTTTAACGGGAGGTCGTTGTCATCGCTAACTATTTTGGTAGTTTGCGACCTTCCTTATTCAACGCTTACCTAAGAAACATTTTTAGAGCCGTCAATCGTTAATGAAAGTTTATAAACATCTGAAGCCATCTTCCGCGGTTTTCATAATTACGCACATTTTAACAGTGGCGTATAAATAAACATCGTAATTTTATTAGACGTCAGCCGAGGTGTGGATTGATTTAAGCTTCATATATTATAAAAATGACTCGAAATATACCTACATATAATAAATTTATAAAAATGGATTGTGTATGAAAGGATTATGTTTTTTAGTTTTACAGAAACACATTTGTGTCATGCTAGTAGGCCGAGTTTGAGTTGAGCAACTGCGCGCGAGGCAAGGTTAATGATGCACTGAATCAATTTTGAATAGCTCTGCTGAATGAAGATCACCTGATGATTGATTGATATCTTAATTGTTTCTGCAGTTAGGTTGAAAAATGCATACAATTATATTGTTTTGCTGAATTTATATCTACAATTTTTGATATGAAATATCTGTAGGTAATTCTTAGTAAGTAAATTACTTGGAATCGTTAGCATTTTCTATTATCACAATATCAAAAAAGTTCAGATGATTTCTCCAGATACTGTACAGCACAGTCAGCTCAGACAACGTGGCAACAAAGATTTAATTCTAAAATCTATTATTATTATTATCTCTACTAGCAACCCGCCCCAGCTCCGCACAGGTGTGAGTTTTATTATATATGTAAACCTTCCGTAAAAAATTATCTAACCGATGGTGAAAACCGCATCAAAATCCGCTGCGTGGTTTAGGAGGAGTTAGCGGATATACAGACAGACAGACGAGGAAAGCGAATTTATTTTATACTACGAGTATGTAGAAATACAGAAGATGCTTGTTTTGTAGTTTTTAACAACGATCAACGGCGGAAAGTAGTTTGTAAATAAACAAAAGCTCTAGAGAAAATAAGAAATAATCTTTATTGGATAATGACGTCATGATTTATTTAATCTAACTTATATTTATATCGTGATAATGTCTACTGTTCAAGACTTCATAAACCAATATTCTAAATATGTTATAGTGATCTCCAAAAATAATGCAGATAGTAGAGAGTAGATAGATGAAATAACTTAATGATATAGTAAAAAAAAATAATGCCATATGTGGCAAATGTGGCAAACAAGTTAGCAGGCTGCCTGATAAGAAAAAAATATCGTCGTCTATGGTTCACTGGTAATTCATTGAACGAACTAGGTAAACATTCCTGCTTCTTAAATACTAGCAAAATTATTATTTTCAAATGCAAAGTTGCACAAGCAAATATTTTTTTTAGTTTTCCGTTCGGCATCTTTAAATAAGTACTAGCCAGGGTAATATCCGCCTGGGTGACCTCAATTACCTACTTTATGAGCCGCCCTGTCACGTCTCCGTCTAATTATAACATGTAGGCATTTTTATTGCTCTACAAATCTTAGAGCGAAGATACAGCTTTTGACGAGTCTGATTGGTACAAATAACGGTGTCAATTCGACACCGTCCGTCATCCGCCCGACCTAGCGCGACTACCAGCAACAGGACTCCACCGAATGAATATCATAAAACTATAAACATTTTACTCTACAATGAAATCAATTTCACCCAGATATATACCAGGGTAAATGACAGCCCAAGAAACAGAAAATCACAAATCTGTGGTTCGAATCTACCGTTTTATAAACCTATCCATCCATCTTTCATAACACTCCCTTCAAAGCAATGTCAACACTTCAGCCCCGTGATTTATCGATGTACATAGCTCACGACGGCCCTGCGATATACGCGATAAAATAAAAATACATAGCTCAAGGCAGATGCCACTAGAGATTTGGACATCAATTTCAAGATTTGATTCATACAAATTGAAAATACAGTTCAATATCGATGAAGTAGAGTTTAGTTTTGTATGCGATGAAATGACATAGCGAGCGATGTGCGTGGGTTTTGGCTATTGGCCAGGAATCACCTGCCGACCCTTGTAAACCGATAAAGCCAAACATTATTTACGGCGATATCTAACGCACTTATTGTTGTGGAAGACGCCATTATTACACAGATTACAATACTCCAGAATGAGTTTCGGCGGAATAATAAATAAACATTTGCAAAATCATTGAACATTGTTATGCTTCCTCTTTCTTAATTAAGACGTCAAAAAAAGCTCTGTCTGTGAATCCGCATAATCTTGGAGTGTTCAGCTCTAGGGTTAATAGGTTATTACTAGGCAAACGTACTCCATCTTCGACCGCAACATCGCTTTCCATCAGGTGAGAATGCCGTCAAATGGAAGCCTAGTCCAATGTATAAAAAAGAAAATACTCATTACTCATTTATTTTAAACTCTATAAGAACTTTAAAAAATCAATCACAAACATTGTCGGCTTTACTTAAAAACGTTAGCCGTTCTTTAAATTACTTTGTCAACTTCTCGCTGACGGAAATCATAACGCGCAAAAACGAGACAGACAAAATTTTCAGCATTTGCTTTTGAGTAAGCCGTATAGTAGTAACATTAGCCTATCATGTTCCCACTGCTGGGACACGGGCATTCTCTCAGAGAGAACGGATGAGCCCTAATCTACTATGCTGTCCCAGTGCATGTTGTGAATGTCATATGTCTTGAACTCTTGGTTCTTGGAGGTTTTAAGGTTTGGTTTGTACCAGTACCCTCGCGATACTTACCTTCGCCGTTTTTGAACGATAACATAGAAACTGCACATAATTTATGTATATACTAAATAAGTAATTGGTGCACGATCTAGGATTGAACCGGTTACCTTCAGATTGAAAAGCGCACATACTATACACTTTACAATTACTATATAATACTTTACAATTCTATTACTAATACAACTTTACAATTCTTTAGTTTTCAAAAAATCTGTCGCTACGCTTTCTTTACTCTGTTCTCATTTTTCGCACGTCGTCTGTCTATCTTTCAAAGAATGCGAGTGGCTGAACTTTGGAGGATCTTTACCCCGTCTGATAGGTATTCTAGTTAGAATTCTAGTCAGAAATGTAGTGCCGACGGACAAAAAAAACGCTTAAGATTAATAGTGGTCATGACAGACGCGTGCGCAAGTGTCTAGTGGAAGGGCAGTGATGCCAGCAATGCAGACTATGGCTGGTGCCAAACGAAAGCACAGATCTATGGTCTGATAGCTGTGCCAAGAATACCTCACAAGTTGGCTGGTATGACACGGAAACAATTAGAAGAGCAAATGGGATGCACTGTAGATAAATATGGATTAGTTTTCACGTGTCTCTGCTAAAACAATAGAAAACCACTCTGTTCTAAGGACAGTTTTATAAACCAGTTGCATAATCAAGGTCAAGTTCGATATGGAAATGTATGAACTTTGGAATGAACAAAAAATACTGGAGAGGAAAGAATACATGATTAAAAATGCGTATTGTAAACCACACTGCAGATAAAATCATGCAAGTCAATCAGATCAGATAAACAAGGGAGATATGATGAGATGGCTTTGTGGGTGCCACGCATCTGGCCTAAATCAGGCTTCATGTCTTTAGTTGAAAACACCCTGCACACGACCTTGCCGTCTTTTTTTGTGGACTGTTAGTTTAGTTCATTGGTGTCGCTACAAGTTTCTTAATGTGGGTAAAAAATTAGTAAGTAAGCCGTACTCACAGTTTTTCGCTCAGCGGTTTAGCGATATAGCGGAAAAAAATTAAACACGAACGATAAATGTACTAAGGCATAACTTCCCTGTTTGTCTGATCTGAGGTATTGACCTTATTAACCATGGAGTATCAAAATCGTAATTATAGCTAATCAGAGTGGAACGGTTATTTTTTATGATCGGCCAACTCACCGCCATAAGCTTATCAGCTTATTACAAAAAGTTGTATTTACTGTCGAGTCGTCGCGTCGGGCATCGTAGAGCATCTACGTTGGTAGAAAGAGTTACAGTTCTGCTACGCCCTAGTCTACCTTTTCATAACATTTAATTTGAAGTGTTTTTCTTAAACATGGCATTTTATGTTTCAATTATTTCAAGAAAATACTTAGACGAAAATTGGATTATTATAGTAGTGATTATCTCCTATAGTCTGGGTGTTTCTTCGTGGCCTAACTAGTTGTTTGGACACACAGAATTAATTCTCCTCGTATCCAAATTATTTGTTAATAATTTAGTGACCCAACCTGTATAAATTATTATCGTGGGCTATACATATATATACAGTCAACAGTATGACAATATTATGTCATCAAAGTAACCGAATTTTAAATTATTACTAATTTGAAGTCGGTTTTTAAATTGATAATTATTTATTACCTAATATTTTATTAGTTATTAGGTATATCACAGGAACCTAAATTAAAGGCAAAGCTACACCTTGGCCTACACTTTAGCGTTACTGCCACTGCTGCAGTAATTAACAATTTCCCAAAAAAGTGAAAATGTAGCATTAGCTTAATTATGACATGATTGTGTGCCCAAAATTCATTCTACACTGAACCTCATTTAACACTAGAATATATAATATTATTATAGGCTACCTTCGTCGTAGCGTTTTACACCAATAATTGAAATTAACTTTTGCAAAAGTTATATTTTGTGTCGTAGCCTCGTAGACGGTAGTGCAGCTACGAATGTAGAGGGAGTTACACTCCTGCTACGCCGTAGTCAAAGCAGGTTTTCGTAGCTTTTGATCTACAAGCATAGTTATAATTAGGCCTATTTGTTGATCCAAAAAAAATATGTTTGGATACATTAATTATTATCATACTTTTTTGAAATCAAATCAAAATACTTTATTTTATTATAGGTACGAGAGCAATGTCATTTTAGTTGTTCCGCTACGTATTTTATATTATAAAAACCTGTACCTGACATTTACTAACACAAAAAAAAAGAAGTAGGGTTACTAACAACAGGAAACATTGTAGCTATTTACAGATAATTTATCTTTATAACTAGTATACTAAGTTTTAAGTAAGACTGCCCTGGTGGCTCAGTTGGTAGTGAACCTACTTTCTGCGCTTGGGGGCGTGGGTTCGATTCCCATCTAGGACAAACATTTGTCTGATGAACATTTGTGTTTGGTTCTATGTCTAGGTGTTAATATCTATTTAAGTATGTATTTAAAAATATATATCTATGTATATCAGTCTCTGGCTGCCATATTACAAGCTTTGCTTAGTTTGGGGTCAGATGTCCATGTGTGCAATAATGTCCCAGATATTTATTATTATTATTCCACTTTATTTAATTAAATTCTCGGGTCTAGTCCGGACATTTGTTGGGCATTGGTGGAGCCGAAGCCAACACCAAGAGGCCCTGTTGAATATAAAATACATGCAACTATGAAATATGTATAAAAAGGAATATGAATCTATTGTACACTATAAGATAAAACAAGTCTGGGCTATTGACGTGAACAACTTGTGGATGGAATAATAGATCTATAGAATGAGAAACGGCACCTGCCTTATCCAGTCTCATCTCAAAATTAGTTAGGCAGGTCATGACTTGCCACCCCCTGAATGGGCCCCCCATAAAGGCTGCCGTATCTTGGCACCGGAGGGGCAACATTGCCTTGGGTGGCTTAGGGTGTCGAGATGTGTGCTGCACTTTCACTAAGCACTTTCACTCTTCTTATTATTATTATTTATTATATTTTCTGTAGTCACCTCGTAGATATGCTACAGCTACGCGTGTAGAGGGTTAGTTAATCTCCTGATACGAATTTTCATATATATCTTAATCAACCACCATCCACTAACCATCTATTATTTTCTCTATTTTTTTCTTGTCTTTGTATCTATATAATTTATAATAACGTCATAGAGGCCAAGAACGAGTTTCTAACTAGGAACATGAATATTGTTCTTGTGTTCTACAACCAAAGAGATCGAATGAAAATGTTGTATGGAAAAGTTAGATTGATTTCTTTTTTGTTTTTCTCAGGAAATAAATATAATAATATATTATTTATTTCATTTAGACACCAAATTTAATACTTAAAAAATACTGAGCTAGGTATACTTATTATTTTCATTATAGTAGACACAAAATTATTCGGCTTAAGGTAACAAAACAAATAGGTTGGTCCACAGAAACTACACTAAGCTAAGCTTGTGTTGGTTGGTATTATATGTTAGGTATCTGTAAATATACTAGAGTGTATCTGTGTTTGTCGGCTGCAAAATATTATTTTTCCTCAGGCGACTCTAGTATAATGAATTCCTCGCTGTGCTCAGGATTCTAAATAGCGCTCTCGCTGTAAACATTATTTTATTGTAACGAAACCTACCATAGTGCCTTCCTACCCCCTAAATAACTTTGCACCCTTGTAATCCACTATTGTTTGTTTGTTGATTAAAGTTAAATGAATACTAGAAAAATTAATGAAGTAAAATTGCGTTTATAAAAAATAGTAACATAATCATCTTTTTGCTGACTCCAATACATTTTTTTTTTACCCTAATATTAAAAATTACAAAGTTTATTGTTCACAATAAACTCCGTAAAGCCTTGAATTAATTAGATGAAATTGAATTTATATGAAATTTGGTATGGTAGTATTTTATAGTCTGGAATAGTCTGGATTATCACATATGCTACTTTTAATCCTATACTATTCCCGTAAATTCCTGTTAGAGAGGAAGTAAATCCGCGGTGCGGTGCGAGTACAATTATACTTCTTTATATCTTCAACGCAATCAAACACGTACACTACGTATTTTATCCATAAAATCTGTTCCCAATAATTAAAAACACAAAACATTGTAGTTCCATTACAATGAAACAGAATCTAATCACGAGTTTGATCATTTTTTGTTCTCTATATATTATGTCAACTAATCGTGGTACCCGTAAAGACGTCGGGCACCTATGCGATTTCATTTAAAACGTGTGTTTTTAAATTTCATTACTGGCAAATAAACTGTTTTTAATTTCAGAGTTTACGCTGGGCATTATTACAAATGTCACACTGGCAACCCTTTCCTCAAAATATTTGCTAATTGAAATTAAAATCGTATGTCTCAGCCGTAGAGTTCATATTGGCTGTTGTAGAATGTTCGGAGATAGCTTATGTCGGAAACAGTATAGTATCTGGCAACCGGCCCGCTCAGGGCTTCCATCTAATAGGTAGAAAAACTGGGACATAACAGGAATAGAATAGGGGTGAAGGAATAACCCTCAACTCAGAAAAAAATCATAAATGGAAGCGTTATACCTACACTTTCCCCTTTAGCACATATACACCCCCCCCCCCCCTTTGTCGTCCATTCGTATAAATTTTAATCACATAATTGGCAGTTGTGTGCGCTCAATATTGAAATGTGCGTTTGTAGAACTAATAAGAATATGTCAGTGCGTGCAATACGTGTTTACCTCGCCCCCTTCAGCTTTTAGCAGTTTTTTTTCGGTACTAGCACGAGTTTAAAGGCAGATCCAACTATATATCATCAAAGCCCAAAAAACCCATTTGAGAATTAATCAATTTATAATAATTAGAACTACCGTTTTAACAGCATTGTGCGGGCGAAAGACGTGCATTGCAATATTTGTGAAAACAACTAGATAACTGTGTATTTAAAGACCAACAACGATAACATATAAATTACACTAAAAATGTTATCTAGACTTTTAACAGACGGATAACTTTTTATCGCTTCATGCAGTCTCTTCCAGGCACTACTACTACCCGTGTGATTTAGTTCAAAAAGAGTTATTTGTTATGTCAGAGTTTTTAGGCCACCTGAAGGCTTGCGACATGGTTATTGCAAAAAGTATGAGATTCTAACTTTTCTTACATTGAGACACAGGTATACATAACTAAGGCAACTTTTATGCTCTACAACCAGCGATTCGCTGTCCTTAACTAATGAATTGAAGTATATATTTTCACAAAAAGCTGCGTTAGAGATGACAAACGAGTGTATATAATTCTTACCTCATTGACTTAACTTACGTAATGATTATATGTCCATCAGTTGACGTCCTATAGTTAAAATAATGACGATGAATGATTATGTGATTCATCTCCAGTCACAAGCCATTCAATAAACTCCATCGGTAATGCAGTCATATTTGAAAGTGTCCTGCAGAAGGCGGTATGTGTGCGCGCCCTAGTGCGCTGCGTCCGACCGAAGCTTATAAAAGAGCGCGGCGATCTGTAACCGTGCCCGGCACGCCGCATACTCCCGACGCACTCCCTATGGGGCGCACTAATCTCACTCGATAGCATTAACAAAATATACCTATGTATATCAACCATTAATCGAGTTAAGGGACCAAGTGATACAGTGATACGGTAAGTTCCCAGTGAAAGTTTTACCAGGACTGTGTGCAGTGAAGTGAGTTTTCAGTGCTTTTCAGCTACGGACTCAAGGATTTATAAACATGGACGTTCCCAGTGGATATCATGAAATAACGTGTGAAAACTTTACGAAAAGTTTAAAAGTTTTGTTCTACTAAAAGTGACAAGCAGTATTCAGTGTTGCCAGAAATAAATAAACAAAGTGAATCGTACTCATGGATACAGTGATGCTTTATAAACCTAGAGTAAATTTTATGTGTCAAAAACACTTGCATATAATAATTTTAGATTTTTGGTGATACTGAATACTGTTTATCAAAAAAAAAGAACAAAACTAGATATTTTAATGAATAGACCAAGCAGCGCCATTTTAGAGTGTATCAAATTACTCACATATAAATATTGAAAACATTGAAATGTCGCTATCATAATTCACATTTTCAATATTTAATCAGATCAGTGGCAATTATTAATTTGCATATCGTAATATCGTTCACACTGTTTCTAATATAATGCCCAAGTGAGCCAAAGTACTTAGTTCTGATTCTAAATCTGAAAAAAAAGTATATATTTAGTAAGGACAAATTAAAAAACAGAAATGTAACGAAAACTTAAATGTTAACTAATAACTAAAACTTAAAATAATTAATCTATACCTACCTATATTCTAAATCTTTATACTAAATACGTTGCATTCACGTCAAAATAGAGGTATCTCTTTTTTTATATCAGTAGAAGTAGGAAATAGTATGTATTAACCGGCGAACAGCCATGAGCACCGTGGGTGAAATTGGCAGAGCATCATCATTTGACTTTGAGCATTTCAGTCCGCCGCCGTTAGGTATGTGCCTATTTAATTTTAGAACTACAGTCGCCAACTCTTTAACTGTCACGGTCGTTTTAAATATCTAGCACTGGTTATCTACGTCAGCAAGGTACATGGAGCGTCATTAATGAGAAGATGCATACTAGACTCAAGGGCAAATAACTACCTGCTTTATGTTTAGAACAATAACTAACAGAATTAAAAAAAACACGCGCTTGAATAAAATCGTCCAACGCTAGCGAGTTGAGCTTTGTGCTAAAAAGATCTACCGTCTTCAGTAACTCTATGCAGTTGTTGCCAGCTGTAAAAATACTCTTCATATTGAGATTATAAAACCACGAATATGCTGAACAAAGCACCTAATATTCGTTGACGTCAATCCGCGCCGTTACAAACACATATATAATGTTTGTTTTTTATTTAAGTTTCTCTATATCAAATTGTCTAATAAATTTTCTGACGTCATACAACAGCATACCTACCTGAAATGTGGTGAAAACAAAAATATTAGAGGATTAGGAGAGCTAATAAAACGACAAAATATAATTTTGCTTCGTTGCTACCTTAATGCAAATCAAATTTTGAAGGTATCTATCTACCTTCATTCTAGTGAAAGATTACTAAGTAAAAGGTAAATTTCCACGTATGAAATCAGAGATAGAAACTCTTTATTCTTTAAACCAGAAACAAAAATTTGAAACAGATAGAATACACTGACGAGCTAGTGCCACAAAAAGCGGCCTTATTGGATTGACGGCAACCATTGGATGGAAATAATGGTCCATCATGGATGTTAAAACTACAATAATATTACTATATGTTACGTAGGTAGGTACAAAGCTTCTTAGCGTTGAGCAGCGGCTTAAAGTTGCTATTCTATCGATTTTTTATTGTACGATATACCTATTGGAGAGTATGCATCAGATCTGCTCGATTTACTCTCCTACCCCTTTTTATATCGTAGGTACTGCCAGAGCGAGCACAAAGAGGTGGCATCATTTTATCGTTGATATTCCGAAAACCCGTCGAAGCGTTTTGATTTCACTTTTAAAGTGCGAACTCCTACTCTGTGCATTGCGCTGCCTGAATGGGTGTTCCGCGATAGTTATAATCTTGGTGTCTTCAAATTTCGTGTGAATCGGTTTCTCCTAGGCAAGCGTGTTCCATCGTAGACCGCATCAGGCGATGTCGAAGTCAACCACAAGCCTATCATTAAAAAAAATGTTCAATAAGTATGCAATGATAACAGCAATGCGTCTCCATGATAATTCAAATCAATCAACATATCAATAGGTATAGTAAACGCTGACCTTGATAATCTACTCGTAAGCCTAGCAGGGATTTGGAGCCGTTTTGAGCAAATCCCAGCCAACGTCTGCGCCGCTGGCAGGGGCGCTGGCAACACGATAATTCTATTTCGATTATTACCTTCGCCTGTTTATTTGCAGATGACGAATAGCCTTACAAACATCGCGGGTACGTAGCCTATAAGCGAGTACATGCTCTTCTAGAACACGTGTAGGGCTGTGCCATATTATTTATTACCCGACTACAGCAAGAGGAGGGTTAAGAGTTTGACAGTCTATGTACCTACGTATGTATGTAATTTGTTCATGTAATCTCCTGGACTTCTTATCATATTTTGACCAATGATGCGTCTATCGACGCGTCTTAATACTCTTTGTCAGGCCATATTATGACGTTACGCTATAACCAATATGGCGGATTTTATGATCTAATTTGGCAGGTTTTTTTAGCGCTTAATATAGATATCGTGTTTGGTATAAAAAGAAAGGGCTTAACGAGTAACATTTCAAATATAATTATGTAGTACGTGTACAATTTGTCTAGGCTATTCTTATTAATTTTAAAAAAATGGTGTAGGTTTTTAGTTATTTTTACCTCTATTTACTAGAAAGTTATTCAGTAAGTTAATGCCTCAAATTTTGCTACCTTTAAAGTTCGAACTAAAAAATAAGTTGGTAAATAAACTAATTCAAAAAAGGAAAATAAATGCCCTTAATAATTAACTCACATGTATTCTATCGTAGTACATCGTCACGTCACTGTTTTTTTTTTGTATATTTTACATTATATGTTTTTAGAATCTGCACAAAAAGTTTCAGACAGCGATCACAAGAAGATCCGATTTTTTATACTCTTGTTTATGTAGTTGTATAGTTGTGCTATGTTTTTTTTATTGAACTAGCTAGCCTATGACACGGGATAATGCAAGGATTTTAACGATACCACGTCAGAATCGGTCGAAGTGTTTAGGAGTTCTGTACCCTTAGTACAAGATTTGATAGTTTTCGAAAACTTTTTTCGTTTTCGTTTTGATCCATACATTGCTGGGCTGAAAGCTATTCGAAACAATTTTTCGTATTTGAGTGAAGCAACCTATACTGCCGATTACTACCTTAGTTCATCCGCGTTTCCGCTAGAGGCGCTTTACTAAAATGTATGGGACAATACGGAAACGAAAAAAGTTTTCGAAAACTGTCAAATCTTGTACTAAGGGTACTGGTGGAATTCGGAAACCCATATAGCTACAAAACATAACACTCATTTTTATTTTTTTTCTTCTTTTTGTCGTAATAGAATAGAATCCTTCAGTCAGAGTGTAGCAAGATAGAAGTTAATTTACCCTATAAAAACGCTATTATAACTCATTAAACCAACCCGTTACCCAAACTCGAAGAGTTTACTAGTAGCCATTGAAGAGTTCCACTATCCACCTACTGGTTCCATCATCAGCTTTTTAAATAAAAGAAGGAGAGGAAAAAAAATGTGTCTTACGGAAATTGAAAATTATAAAAATGTATATACAACTCTACGTATACCAAAAACCTCTCCCAACCTCATCTCTATAGTATCTCTACGCATTTGTGTTGCCACATTGGACATTGCGTTTAGGTGATTAGTAAGTAGGTACGATATATTTCGTTTGTACAGCTTGGCAGAAATATGTAGAAAATAATGAGGACGCCACTATCACAAATAAATTCGACGCTGAAACAGCTTAGAAGGTAGATAATAAATAAAGGTAGAGAACACTTTTTAGTAGACAATCCGATATATGTATTATTCATAGTTAGCATTCAAAATATTAAAATATTACTATACCTACATATATTTTTGGATTTAACTGTGACATTTATTTTGATAGATAAAAATTATAGTTCCGTTTTATGACTTTTTGCCAAGGTAATATATATTTGTTCCCTAGGGCTCGTTTTGTAAAGTAAGTAATGGTAACCCGAAATACATTCGCATTTCAAACGTTTGTGATCGTTACATTATCTAGGAATTTTAAAAGCTTATATCGGTACTCCACACCTTGCAATATTCAATGTAGTTCAATGTAGTCTGATCGAGCGTATTTATTTATTGCATCTTTGATCCGACTCCATTACTACTGTTTCCAAGAAGTTTTGCACGAAGGAGTAAGAATCATTACTGTGAAAGTTTAATTCGTGGAAAACCTAGAACTTGATTAGAGTGCGTTCCAAAACACGCCAACAGCTCTAACGCCCGCAACAGGCTAAAATGTACCTATAGAACCAAAACGGGTCTAAAAAGTGTATTACTTCGCGCCGTGTTGATTTTCATTAGCGCTGTTGCTTCGTTGGCGCACGTGTTTTATCCTTTTCAAAATAGAATACTTACATAGTTTATTTTTATTTTTATACTAGCTAATACCCGCGACTTCGTACGCGTAGCGCAAAGTAATTAGTGGGTGGACGATTAGACTGACATATCCAAATATAAATGTTACACTAACGAACACGAACGGAACTTTAAATAGGCACAAATCCATCGGATTATTTATACTGAATATTTTATAGATAATACCTACACATATGACATGATTGTAGATTTATTGCTCTCCATTTTAATGCGGATTGTCATACTATCGTCATAGTATGATTTTAGTCTAGTTTTAATCTGACTCGATACAGGTATCCCGACATGTCCATAGTTTCAAATATATTTCAAGCAAATAATATATTACTTTCACTGGTTAAATACGTTGGAAGTGTGGAGCCATGGAGCCAATAAGGAAAAAAAATTGGTATAAGTCAAGCGAAATGTCATGCATGACAAACGTTATTATTGAATTATTAGTAAATAGTAAGTAGGAAGCATGGAGCGGTATCTATAATTAATCGCTGTTATTTAACATTACTCCGCGTAAAGACTGCCAATCAATGATGTCTAAATAATTTTTGCCCGCCTACTGCGCCTCGACCCTTCCAACAACTAAACCGCTTTCGTTCACCACCATAACATCCAAAATAGCTGCTAATCATAAATCAGTAACAGATTAGATGCCGCGAGTTCACCTACTTTGCGTGTCTGTTATTGGTGTTAAGTTTGATCCTGGCAAAAAAATGTATTCATTTTAATCTCCGTCGACTTGGTATATTAGCACGTCAGAAGTCAATACAAAAATAAACGTACTTTAAATTACGCCATAATAAACTGTAAAACCTCTTCAAAAGCAGTTGGCTGTCCTGAAAATAACAAACACAAAAAAAACTATTTGGTGCAGTCTATCGGAAGTTATGCGGGTACATACATTTCGGCTATTCGTTTTTATTTCATCATCATCATCAGCCAGAAGACGTCCACTGCTGAACATAGGCCTCCCCCTTTAACCTCCACACTGAACGACATCCTGCCACCTGCATCCACTGGATGCCCGCGACTCTCACAATGTCGTCGGTCCATCTAGTGGGAGGCCTACCTACGCTGCGTCTTCCGGTTCGCGGTCTCCACTCAAGAACCTTACCTACTTCCCCATTGGTTAACAGTTCTTCGAGCGATGTGGCCTGCCCATTGCCACTTCAACTTGCAGATTATAATAGCTATGTCGGTGACTCTGGTTCTTTGGCGAATATCTATATTTTTATTTACATATAGATTATATGGCAACAGCCGCTTCAGTCTTCCTACCTACCATGTCTGCGAGTAGAAGTCTGTCATTACGACAACATTACTATAAAATAAGCTAGATGGCGTTATAAATAATTATTAAAAAAAAAATTTTTTACTATTTATTATCATAAATTAATATAGCCTATGTTTTAATCAGGTATTTTATAAGCATATTCATGGAAACTGCTTTGAAATCCTTCTAGTAGTTTAAAAGATGTGCGCGGACAAACAAACAAACTGACAGCCGTCAGATTTGTAGTTCCATAGTTTGAAAATAGATTGCGTACTAAAACGATGTTTTGCGAAAAAATTGTAAATTTGCTTAAACTTTACGAATAATATTATTAAAAACGTAATAAGGTATTCAATAATTCCTAAAATAATGAGTGTAAATGAATCGTAGTTTCACAAATATGAAAAGTGCGTCTATTATAGGTAAATACGACACTTTACCTGAATCACGCAAACGGGATTTTTTTTGCAAGTTAAACCGATATCTGGTATTGCTTCTACTTAGTTAGAAGTCATGTGTGAAGGTATTTGATCTACACATTTATAATATGGTAGGGATAGAGTCTGTACAAAAAGAGAACCGTTGTAGGATTGAGGGCGTGCGTGTGCTTTAGTTTACTGAATAAAACACCCCTCTTTTCGCGTCGGGGGTTAAAACGTCTAATGGATGCTTGCTATTTGTATAAATGATCTATATATATATAGATAAATGTCTATGCAAAAAGAGGCGTCATAGGATTGAGGTCGCGCGTGTGCAAATTTACGTTTTTTCATCATTTTTCCAAGACGGTTCTCTTTTGGCACAGACTAATAAATAATAATTAACGATATAAAAAATGCGACCAAATTAATCATAATTTTGGAGCAACCCAAAGTTAGTGAAATTTTTGTGTGGTACCACAAAATAACATTAGGTACTTAGCAGTTAGCAGTTTTTTAGCTCGTTAGTTTTTTTGAGTCGAGAGATAATGAATTATTCATAATTAAAAAAAGAATCACGGAGGTAAATCGGTTAACAAATGTTGGAGTAAGGCAACTGTCGTACTTATATACCTGCATTTTAGAAAAACGCACATCAGTGCTTTTTAAAAAAGCGTTTAAAAATGACGCAACATGAATTTAGCTTTTTCTAAGCTTTTCAATCATAACATAACAGCAATAAGGAAACGAACTTCAATCAATCAATTCGCGTCTATAGCGGAAGTCAACTTTGAATCTAAAACAATTATATTATTACCATGTCCAATTATAATATGTTATGCAAACAAAACCTAAAGTAAGTAATGATTGTTCTACAGTCTAACCGGGCATGCGAACGCCCGTGACTTAAGACACTGCTTTATCCCTTTGGTGAATAATGTAATGTATCTATCAATACAACAGCAGTTTTTCTGAATGTTGATGAATGATGTAACCTTGTACAGTAGGTACACTAATACCTAATTAAATATCAAAATAAAGAGTATTTTCGCCTAACCATAACTGATTAAGTTAGAACATATTTAGAATTCTGCACTCCTCTGCTAGGCGACTTGATAACCATAATTTTAAAGTTAGGAAAAGTGCATGACTAGAGAGTTGTAAACCACGGTTCAATGAACTTGCAAACTTCACGTGTATTGGCAACAATAAACAGACTATTTACTCCTTACAGTCCTTGCACTTTACATGTTGTGCATCTTACGAAAGCAACTCGTCATCATGAGCCATTCGCCGTCCACTGCTGAACATAGGCCTCCCCATTTAATCTCCACACTGAACGACATCCTGCCATCTGCATCCACTGGATGCCCGCGACTAAAACAAGTAACTACTAAAATTACATAGTTTTTAACCAAGTGTGTGGTATACTGATAAACCAATGTAGACTCTTTGTTTGTTGGTGACTGGCTGTTCCGTCAACCTCCGTTCCATCATCGCGAGTGAATTGGTTTCTTCCAGACAATCGTACTGCATCTCGTAGTTGCAGTCAAAACGCAAGCCTATTGTACAATAAAAAACTTACATAGTATAAATGCACGTTGTAGTAGTATAGTATCTACATCATATAGCAAAAATCAATAATAGACCAATACAGATAAAGGATAAACACCTATCAATCATTCGGTAAGATAAACAGCAATACCAACAAAAAGGAAATCATTAACCTTCCATAGAGTAGCTGAACACGTCAAAATATAAACGGTAGCTTCTCCGAATCACTAAGTACTATCTTGAAGATGGTAGTATATTCTTTTCTGTGTGTATTAGCGTATTACTTATTGTTATTACCCATCATTGATGACTGGCGTTCAATAATTATTGCATAAACATATGACGCAGGGCCCGAAATACTGTTTCGCGTATTAATTGATGAACCATAAAATATCGTAAATAGTTTGCCCCGGCTCGAGCTAGAGTGATTTTTAATCGCTCGTTAAACATGCACGCGGGTTTATAGCTAATATCAAATGCTGCCAATTGGTTTCGGTTTGTTGTAAACCTTCCATCGAACACCGGAAATCGACAGTAATCGCTAGCTTCAGTTTTGACGTTCCGACTGTTTCAATCATAGTAAACAACGTTTGTAGGCCGAGTTTGTTGTTTTTCGAGACAGATTGGTCGTTAAGGTAGATGTAAACTGGAATTATGACTTCTGAAAAATTGGTACTGGTTACCGTTTTTATCGATGAGTAACATTAACGGTTAATGACGTAGCCGCGTAGCACGTGTCGTAGACTCCGTAGAGGATACTAATTAAGCGTCTTTTTTTATACAATCGCGTTTTCTATTGGTTTCCACAACTTGATAAATAATAATTCATTAACAATGACAAAATTGTTATACGAATCTTTTAAACTCCTTATCCTTTTTAAATTTAAATGGATATATATGTAAGTCTTTTGAAAGATTATTTTCAAATTGAAAATACTATTTTAAATGACGTACATTATTTCAATGCATAAAGGTTAACATCTATCAAAGTTGTTATGACTTCATTACCGTTTTTATCGATGAGTAACATTAACGGTTAATGACGTAGCCGCGTAGCACGTGTAGTAGACTCCGTAGAGGCTAATATTTAACCGTTGTTTTTTTTTTTGTACAATCGCGTTTCCTACTGGTTTCCACAACTTGATAAATAGTAGGTAGTTAATTAACAATGACAAAATAATATATATTTTTTAAACCCTTGTCTTTTATAAATATAAATTAATATCCGTCATTTGAAATAGTATTTTCAATACAGTAAGATTGACACCTGCTTTTCATTAAAGAAGTCCGCCATCGTACACGACTCTTTAACGATGGCAAATTAATAAAAATCTCACTAGCGTCCAAACACAGTAACAACACCAAACAACTACAACATAAAAGTTAAGTTCCGCTTTTTGCCGTGGGATTTCTTTCATGAAACTCTGGTAACTCTGGTGGTCTGGTCTGGTGGTGGTGGTGTGGTGGTGGTTTAATGGTATCACTATAAGTGCTTTAGCATCCCCCGTCGATCCTGTTACACTTTTTTTTCCAATGGTTGCCTGGAATAGATCGCTTTTAGCGATAGGCGCCACTTGTGACACTAGCTCGTAAGTGTTTTCAATCTGTGTGTAATTTTATTTCTGGTGTACACAATAAAGAGTTTCTATCTATCTAACTCTGGCTAGAAGTAATCTTTAGAAAGTTTTTATTTTATTTTACTCGATTCGGAAAACAAACAGCTGAAATTAATAAATTATAGTAGGTAGATAGTTGACGCAAGCCATAAAAAGTTTTTTTCAATTATAAAACTAAAGATGTTTACAATCCAGACAGAGATGTAATAAATAATATCTAAACAGTAATATCCATTTAATTTATACTTCATAATTATCAATAGAAAAAACAGACTATAAAAATGTCAGAATTGGACCGAATTGAAATAAGACCACAAGGGAAGAACCAGCTTTCAAATAAAAAAAAGAATGATCAAAATCGGTTCACCCAGTAGAAAGTTCTGAGCACAGAAAAGAGCGAAAAAAATTCTCACTTCAGTGGTTCTGAGGCAACAAATAAAAAAAAATGAATTGAGAACCTCCTCCTTTTTGGAAGTCGGTTAAAAAGAAGCCATATCGGCCCAATGAGGTTTATATAGGTAAAAAAGGGTAGTTTTTATTTTTATAAGTTAGTGTTAAAGAACATGGTACATGCATATTGTTCGAAGAAATTGCTTTTAGCGGTGAACAAGTAAACTGAAGATATAATTTGCGTTAAAGGTGCTGCAAATTCGGATAAAGTCTATTCAAAAATACATAGTTATATTTACCTCGCTTGAAATTAAATATTCAAAAAAGAATTTCCGTTCAATAATAGCGTAGGTTCACGTTTTATGTGCACATTCTATGAAAAATCTAAAAAGATGTATAGTGGATACCTATGGGTAATATATCTTCCTAACGATCCCATTACTAGCCAACCAAGGAACGTTTAGACAGACTCAAAGCGATGCGTCGGCTCTGTGTTACTGTGATTTCTAATTCTTCTGGAAAATGTTTTATGATCTAATGCTTAAGCCAGATAATCTTATCCAACTCCTATAGTAAAGTTTTTAAATGAAAAATCGAGAATTCTGGACAAAATTATCACGTGACTGAGTAACGCTCACACTGGTTTGTCATATTTGTGTGACGGTTAGGAATATTTCCTCATCAGTTATTAAGTTTTATTCGTTAAGGCCGCGCACAACACATTCCTGCTCTCTCATTTGCAATATTTCAATATTTTTAATAATAAAAAATCACGTGCGATCGAATCGAATACTTAGTTCGAAAAAAAATAACCGGCCAATTGCGAGTCTGACTCGCGCACGAAGGGTTCCATACCATTATCTATAAAAACGGCAAAAAAAACACGTTTGTTGTATTGGAGCCCCCCTTTAATATTAATTTTATTTTAATTGAATTATTTATTTATAAATTGAATATATAACTAAATATTCTGTGAAAATTTGAAGCGGCTACCTGTTGCCGTTTTCAATATCGAGCAAAAACGAGCAAAAAATAACGTTTGTTGTATGGGAGCTCCCTTAAATATTTATTTTTATTCCATTTTTTGTATTATAGCGGCAAAAGAAATACATCATGTGTGAAAATTTCAACATTTCAACTGTCTTACTATCACGGTTCATGAGATACAGCCTGGTGACAGACGGACAGACGGACAGCGGAGCCTTAGTAATAGGGTCCCGTTTTACCCTTTGGGTACGGAACCCTAAAAACGATTATGCATGGTCATTAGGGTCTGTCTGGTAGTCGCTTTCCGTTCCGCGGCCACCATTCTGTGACTAGAAAAACATAACAAATTGCAAATAGGATGATGAAGGATACAAAAAACCCGTTATATATATCTCTTCCACCATCCTGCGCGCCATTCCGCCATTGTTGTAATACTTATTGCAATGTGAAAAAAAAAGTTTTTATTACTTTTAACCTCTAAAAGGAGGCGATTGCACAGAGGTTATACCTATTAGAATTTACAAACAAAAAATAATTTTCATTTACAGGGCATGTGATTGGCGCATTGTACGAAAAAAAAAATATTTCGTAGTTTGGTTGCTAGGCAACATTTTAATGAAATATTAATGCAATTTTTTACTTGAATATCAATGAAATGTTTGAGAAAACTAATATACAAACTTTGGCGACAACTAATCATTTATGGGCTCTCTTACGCTGGCCTCTGTTACGTCTTGACCTGCATTTTGACGTGTTTCCATAAATGATTTTGTTGCTGCAGTAATGTATTACTTGTATTAAATAGGGCCTTCGATGCGCCCTCACAGATAAGACAAACTACGGAGAAACTGTAAACTGGCGTGATGAGGCGGTTGCGAACGCATCTGTCCGAAAACAGGCTTGATATATTTAATGGAATTCACCCCCATGCAGCAGACGACCTTTGGCCCTAGTACGAGCCTGTGCCGTAACTGGCCTTTTATGCGCCCTGTGCGAGCTTCTATAACTGCGCCCTTGAAAACAAAACTTGGTCCTGGTGTGGTCATTTCTGCGCCCCTCCAGAGTCTGCGCCCTGTGCCTGGGCACCGCTGGCACATCCCTATTTACGGCACTGGTACGAGCACTTGCGAAAAAGTATTCGTTCCGTAAACGATAGCAAAATGTATGAAAAATTGAACAGTGCCTCTATCGGACGTAAAAGATAACTGAATTTTTCGTACATTTGCTATCGTTTACGTATCGATAACTTTTTCGCAAGTTCTCGTACTAACCCGTCACCTTTTTTTGCATGTACTCGTACCTAAGCTATTAGTTCATTGGTGTTGCTACAAGTTTGATAAATGAGTAAGTGAGCGGCTGATGAATCGATGATTATTCTTTACAGAATCATGTTAAGCTTTTCTTGCACATTATTACTTACATTTGTCGATAAACTACTTTTTTTACTGTTTCAAACGATTAATTAAGTAATTAAGGTAAGGTTCATTTACTTTATTAACTGGGGAAGGCCTATATCCAGCAGTAGACGTCCTATGGCAGAAATAATGATGATGATTAATTAAGGTTTGTTTTTTATTTAAGTACGTATTAATAAATAGCTGTACGTACATGATAATATTGTAAAGAACAATCATCGATTTGCGCAAACACCTAAAATAATTACCCGGTCTAGCTACACGAACAAAAAAACTGTTGACATTGCGATTTCTGGCCATAGGTAATACGTACCATTTAATAATAAAAAACGGAAAAAACAGAATATTATAATATTCTGTGTTTTTTTATTCGGTTAGAAGAGTTCTCTAGCAGGTCTGCAGATTTCTCTACGTCATCAAAGCATGTCCATGAAAGTCTTGCCCAAAGATTTCATACTATAAAGTCTTTGGTCTTTCTCATGACTTCTTAAGTATATAAAAAAGTGATATTTATTACTCTACATCACTATATTAGATTATGCACTAAAGGAAAAAAGCAGGGTCTTACGTCGCGTCGCGGGCGGCATATTGAACCCTGAGCGTAACGAGGACTGTAGAGTTATATATAGAGTCCTGAGTGAAGCGAGGGGTTCAAGCTGCCCAAGACGAAGACACGCTTTATTCCAGAGAAGCATACTCTACTTTTCACACCTGCGAGACAATAAAAAGCCAGGTTTCACTGAAAATCACAGCACCAAACACCATCTTTTGTTTTACATTCTTTGTAAACGCACCTTTTTTTAGTTCTGCTTATGGTGGCCAGTTCGATTTTCGAACAACCTCTTTACAATGCCATATGGGCATTTTTCCATGAGTTTCCACTTGAATTTAACGTTCCAAATTCAAATAACTTTATTCCCTAGAGAGTTTCATATAACTTTATATCCCTTAAGAGAAAATGCTTTACGTTGAGGTTACATAATATGTAATTGGACATTGTCGAGCAGGTGGGGTGAAAAATACTTTACCAAAATATTAGAACTTAAAGTGAAATTTACGTCGAAGTGTGTGCTTCAAAAATTTGATAGACTAAATACATACCATGATTGTGAAAAACTTTTTTTTCTTCATGGTATAATAATATACTCCGTCAGGTATGGCATTCCGAGATACTAAGGTCTAGGTGACACAACCCTACGTCATCGACTCTTTGTTACCAGTAGCATGAAATCATAACTTGAATCTCCATGTAGGTATAACATACGGGAATCCGATAAAACTATGTGGTAGATTTAAATACCTACCTTATATGTTTAATATATAAAATTCTTGTTTAACTTGAATTGCTTTGCTTGAACGGATAAACAAAATTACAATTGAAATGCTTTTTGTATTTTATTTATTTACAAAGTTTTTTTTTTCATTTTCTGTGTTTGCTGCAATGAAGTGGCAGGGCAGTGACGTATGCATGTGTAACTCCCGGAATGCCAGACCTTGTTCTATTGGATCATGTTTTTCTTACACAGATAGGCTTACGTTTACATTACATTTACAAGCATAAAACAAGTAGGTAACTAAGCAAAAGTAAATTTTTGTGGAAATAAAAACAAATCATTTAACACAATCTACCCGCCATAATGGTTAACATTGGCATTCAGACGTTTCCCTCTGATTTTGTATTTTCTCTCTCCAAATATACGCCCACTCAAATGCGTTTGACATTTTTCTGGTCGCTGGGAAGTGTTTGTCGGCATCGTAAAATATACGTTTTAAACGCTCTAGTGACTTTTATCAGAAATTGAACAGCTGCTATTGTGAAAGCTTTTTTCAGTCTCATGATGCGATAAATCGTTACAATAATTGTTGTTACTGAACAATTAATTCAATTTACGTAGATTTACGTGATACTGCTTACAAAATGCTAAGAGCTTTTACCTTCCAAAATGGTTTTGGCAGTTCAAACGTAGAATATAATTTTGTTGTAGATACGTACTATGGCAAATTTTTCTTAGAGAACGGTTTTAGTCTAGGTATAGGTACCTACTTAGATACCCACTGTGCAATATAGTAAGTCAAATAGAACTTACCAACCCTCGTTTTGAATGGAAACATTGCGATGCAAGTTAAAGTTTTTCCCGCGAAAACTCGCGTTTCACAATTTATTAATGTTATACAGTCTGCCTCCTGCAATATCTTGAATACAGCTTTAGGTTTTTCATATACACCATTTTGGCTTGTTAATTTCGGCTATACAAGTTTTCTAGAGTAAAAACCTGGAATAGGTTTCTTTTTTCTTGAAAAGCTATACAGCTTATTCATCAACCGCTAATATATTAATGAGATGTTTTCAAAAAAGCCTATCTCCGCGTTTCGCATCTATACCTACCGCCTAATCGTAGGCAATAGGTGTATTTGCCAATCTAACAATAAATCCTGCATCCGATTTTACGTTGGTACATAGGTACTCTACGAGCTCCATGTTACCCTGGTACTTACATAATTTTAAATAGATAATTTACACACCCTTTTGTTATTTTTTTACATAATTTTGTTCTCTACGCGATGCTTCCGCTTGCTCAGTGAAAACTAAAAAAGTACTTATGTTATTTTACCTATCTACCTTATTTACTTTACCATTATACCATGTTTGACCATGTAAATAATGCCAATTTCATTTCATGTAGGATATATAGGTACATTTTTTTTTATTGGCCAAAAGCTTCACGTCACACATCATCAGCCAGTACACGTCAACTACTGGGGCCTTACCCCTAGCTCGAAAAGTTGACCCGCATAGGTGTTATTTGTCTAAACGGTACCATCAACTACGATAGGCGGTAGTTATTTGATAGCCGCCAAGCTTTGTTATTTTCACGCACAAACGCATAGTAAAACGGATTTTCGTTCATTCAAGTTAGACGCTTTTAAACGATACAGCTTAAATGAGTTGGTTAATTTTAGGTACCTACTAAAAGTTGGCTCGCAAAAGTGAAGCTAGGGGTAAGGCCCCTGGCCTCCGCCTCTTATAAGAGGGGTGTTGCCATAATTCCAACGCTTGAGAGGCAGCTTAGGGATCGCAGTACGTTCACCGTGTACTAATAGGACGATGCTGCACAGCCTCCGATGGTTCTGGTGGCAGTTTTAGGACATACCCGGTAACATACTAGCTAAAAGCTTATTAAATTGCAATTCCATACTCACAGGTGAAGATAAGACCCAACAACTCAATTAGAGTGATAAAGTACACCCCTATCGTTTGATCAATGCTTTTATCAGGAGATTCCTTTAGTACCTATCTATAGCGTAACCAAACGCGTTATGTCATTTTTGGCAATAACAAAAACCCTATTTGGAAGTTTCACTTTGTAAATTTGCCGTGTTAGAGATAATAATTAGGAAAACAACCTTTTTAATAGTCGTAAACAGAACTGACCAAAAATCAGCGCCGGGAGCTCGAGCCGGGCAGCGCCTGCTATAAAAAGATCATCACAGGACGGCCGGCGACTGCCGCCGCTGCGCGACATGCAACCCTGGAAAGCGAGTCGGCTGTGCCATCGAGTACAGTACTGTTGCCAAAATAATTAAAGAAATCTCCGACGGTGTCCCTCCACCGCGCCCGCGCCGCTCTAAAATCGTCGCTCTTCGCCCGGGAGTCGATACACGGGGCGCGGCGGGAAAACATCTCCCGCGCCACTTTTATTTCTTCTTTCCTTCCCGACGCTGTGGGAAAAAAATTATTTCAGTAAGTTCCAAATTACCATAAACCGAAATAATAGTGCGTGTAGTACCAACAAGTGAGAATAAAGTGCCCCATACTGTTATAAAACGAATTTAGTGCTTACAATAAGTGATAAAGTGTTACATAACACGGAGAAAAATTCTGAATTTTAAAAATACCGCATTTTGTAGGCGCCTTTGGCACCGAAATAGCTTAGCGTCACGTGGTACATTTTAACCTATCGCGCGGCTCCACATTAGTCTTGAACTAATATTTAAAATATGGTTATAAAGTTGCATTCTATCAATTCATACACAAAATTATTTTTGTTTATTACGTTTCTTTTAAAAACGTTATTTATTACTTTCTTAATAAAAATGACAGATTTTGAAAGAATTTGTTTTGACTAAAATGGTTCAAAAGTAAATTAGTAGGTGGCGCTTTGATCGATTTAGCTTTTAAACGTCAGTTTCGGAAAAAATGACGGCTGGATTGGATACGTGTTCCTGTCGTTTATGATATTTACGAGAAAAGTATTAAATATTGTACGAAACATAATTCTAGTTTAATGAAATAAGAAGAATAGTTAAAATTAAGTGAAGGACTGTGCTTATCGATTGTATCTCATGAATTGATTATACTATTTCGGTGAGTGGTGCAGTGAGAAAACGGTGCTTGCAAATAGGATATCACTCATTACCTGTAAACGCTGCTTGGCCTATTTATCTGGATATCGTCTGGAAAACGTAAAAAGTCTCTGTATTCTAACACCAGAGGCAGCTCTCTAAAACATTCAATGTTTTCCAAAATTAGGCCACGAAAGAAAGGATTTTCAAAATACAAAAGTATAGATATCCTCGTAACATCTTATTAAATACATGGCAACTGCTTATCCCTGATTTTTCTCTTTATCTTTGTGTAATTTTGCAATAATTTCCTTGATTCCGTGCTCGATAGAACATAACCTCAAAGCTTCAAGTTGATAATGATGACTCGTCATTTCTAACCTCTACCTGTTTTTATTTTATAGAACTGACGGCAACGTAGTAATTCCACCATGGAGGACGCTCACTCGCAATCCGTGGATGAAGTTTTAGGATATTTTGGCTCAGACCCAGACAAAGGCCTCAGTCTAGACCAAGTAAAAAGAAACCAAGACAAATATGGGCCAAATGGTAAGTAATGTTTATCCTTATCAACTACACTAGACAATATTCATTAATTAAAATGTATCACTTTACTCTAAACTAATCAGAACAGTAGTGTGTCTATGGCAAGGTCAATTCGCACAAAATCTACATATTCGTCAGACAACATTATTACCCTTCGAGTACAAAGAACTGTAGTTTTGCAATTGTACTTGTTAATGACATTGAATTAATAATAAGTCAGGTTATATGTATTAAGTGAAGAGAATATGAATTTAGAATAAATTAATTTATGTTGATGGACGGAAAAACCTTCGATTAATGACAATTCAATTATTAATAAATTAACAATGAATCCATTGAGTTCCACAATTCTACAATGACAGGCAAGGTTTTTAATGTAACTATTAATCTGACTGGATAATAAAAAGAGGATAAATTTGTAAAACATTATTTTAAACTATCACAATTGTTCACTACATTTATTATAATAGACCACATCCCGTTAATAATCATATAACTGTAGGATAAATTTGTTTCTGTAGGATAAATTTGTTTCTGTAGGAGGTAATAGAGATTAATACCTATCTATGGTACAAAACCAGTTGTGACAATTCTTTTACTAATAGAAAACTACACTATCCCTAGATGACACATAGGCTGTGTTTTCTTTGAAACAGGCAAAGCCGTGGGCAAAAGCTAGTAAGTGATGATGTCTCTTCAAATGGCAATTCAATTTCAAACAGATTGTAAAAAAATTGCATTACCATTGGTGAGGTGGCGGTCAAATTCAAGACATAATAAAAACAAAACATGCCATAATGGCTATAGCATTTACCTGTTAAAACCACATTGTTCATAAGAAAAAGTTACTTGAAGGTCACATTTCCTGTAATAGGTACATCATCAGTAAATTTTATGGCATGCATATATTGCATTTTGCAATTTGAATAAAAGTACTAGACACTAGAAAAAACCTGCATGCTCATTTCAATAATGTAGGTAATAAAAACATTCTCATTCTTGAAATTAAATTTTGTACTTAGTGTTAATGGCCATAAGAATTCTAAATATTCAGAAGGCAAGAGAATAACCTGATTTTAAGTTAGTGGAGACAGTCTTCTTTCTTTTTTTTTCTTCGTACTTGGCTAATGTTTAACCGCAACCTCGCCTAATAAATAAGGGGGTCCCTTGTCGGGCCTCGGAACTCTAAAAACGATACTTCTTACACCCTTTTTGAATTCACTTGTCATCACCTAGATACTGTAAAGTTGATGGAAAGAAATGAATCCCTTCCGAATTATATAATAATAAACCCACATTTCTCAGTTGCGTCCCATTTCTCATCAGTCAGGGTTATTTGAAATGTTGCCAGATGATAGACTTGACCATGAATCATTCATTGTTGACAAGGCGAATTAAAAATACGACACCTTGCCACATTATTCCTGTTAAGATTACATTACATAAAGGAAGTTTGTATCTAATACAAATGAATATTCAATGATTTTTTTCTTTCTAGTTTTCTTAGATAGATAAAAACCTTATAAACAATTAAAATAGAAACAGGGTTACGCGGTAAGGGTGTACCAAGCCGAAAGGGGTCCATAATACCCATCATTATGAATAACTTATTTTATGGCACCAACCCTGAAATCAAAGTATCAGCTGTTCCTTAGAAATCTGTCATTCAAACTTGACAAAATGGAGCAGCAGTTTTTTTTGCAATTTCAGGATTGATCTTATAGTCAAAGTTTTCATAATGATGAGTATGACAGACACATTTTGGCTTATCTCTCCCTTCCTGTGACTCTGTATTATCCTCTGCCTTACAGTCACTTAACATCAGCAAATCGATGGCCAAACGTAGTTCTAATTTATATCTCTAATATATAAATAAAAGTTTCGGTAAATAGTAATTAAACATTGAACACAAGTTCTTCAAATTCATTTAGGTACAATTTATGTTAATTACTCTTTACTAGTATGTCTAGTATTGCCGTGCTGTTCACTCTCAGCCTAGAATAGCACCGCTCTTTATGATCCTGGGGTCAAAGGAGGAACCAGTACCAGTAAACTCCCAATTGCCACTGGATTTGTACTAACTGATACTAACTTGGCAAAAATCAAGGATATATACCATTCGGTATCCTAGATCCAGTGATGACGAATAGCAATACCAGCAAAGATCACATTCCCAAAAAAAAAAATATGCGATTGATGTTTAGCATAGTACTTATTTTGACCCTACATGCAATTTCCTTCGAAGAACGTATGGGAAATGTTGAGAAACTAAAAAAAAAACTTCTAAAAAAGTAATGCTGAAAGCGTTAAAATCACACTTCAATAAACATTCAGAAAGAAACTCAAAACATAGTACTAATAAAATTATATTGAAAATTAAGCAATTATATGATTAGTAGCACCTAGGTTTCACTCGTAAAAAACTCATACAATATAGGGTAGAATGTTTCGCTGTAAATTATTTTATTTAAATCAAATCAAATTATTTATTTGTCAGAACATGGTAGGTGCACATACATATAAAGTAGCATTCAGGGTCGTAAGAATGGAAACGTATCTCATGTCCTTGCCCGGTACGTCTTACAAATGTTAGTTTTTTTAAATATATTTTTATTATTTATTAGTAAGTTTTTGTTAAAGTTAAAAAATGAATTATGTCCATGTTAGAATATTATCAAAATTATATTTTAGTTTAGTTGTAATTTTGGCTTAATTACTAAAAGAAACATGTTAATTACTACCGACAATGAACAGAAATTTAAAATCAGCCTTCAAACGTCTGCCTGGTCGGGAATCCAATCCGTGACCTAAGACGAGTTTCCACTGAGCCATACCGGTTAAATTGTGTGTCTAAGTCAACAAATATTTTAACAACTAATGACAGACTTTTATCTTCTCCAAATTTCAATGAATTTGTACAAGTTTTGGTTCATACAAAAATCTCATAGAAAAAAGCACTTTCAGTTGGTCCCAAATTTTTCAGTTGTCTGGAAACTTTTTTTAAATTGATTTCAAATAAGGTTGTAATTTTTTTATGTGTGTTACCTCAGAGCTCCATCATTTATAAACCTATAATTTCAAACCTTTAATTATAATCTTTTTATAAAATAACTGAAAAAATATGTCATCCAAGTAAACTAAATTGCGTGTTTACAAATTTTGAACTCAGTTTTTAAATTGAACCTTGTACGGTCTATTACAAATATTAAAATAATAATGCCAAATCGATTCAGCCGTTCTTAAGTGATGCGTTTAAAAACAAACAGCATTTAATTTTTATTTATATAGATAGATAAATTAATTAATAAAATACCTATATACATAACTAGGTATAGTAGTCTAGTCATTATAATTATATACTACATTAAAATTTCATCTAATTCAATTGTATTATTGCCTACAGTTACTGGAATTACTTTTACACCTTGACGGTACCTTTGTGTATTTACACAATTTTTGTGTTCAAACAGTTTTATCACTAATAAAGTCGCAAAACATTTGATCAGCACTATAGATTATTCACTATATTATATACATACATTTACCTACCTTAATAGCTGAAGAAGCCGCGTAGTGTCTTTGTAACGACGTCTTTTATTAAACAGATATTTAAAAGTTGAATAAATAATATAATCTAAATAATACATTAAGGTGATTAAACTAACTTACCTTAGGGAAGTTCCATCATATTTATACAAAGTTCAACCGAATAGATTAAATCGTGGAAAATTTCTATGAACGGACATAAGTTATTATATTATATTCATCACTCACACCCCTGATTTGAAGCAGAATCTATTACAGGCACTGGCATGCATAGAGATTATAGCTTTTTCAATGCTACAACTTCCGTAACCATAATTTAATAAGCATGTATAATATTAGAAACATCTATAGTTAATAGGGTGTTATTAAACATGTACTTGTCATGAATACACATAAAACTGTGTGCTACCATATACTATAGATTTAAAATGCACACTAAAATTTTCCTAATAATTATCTTTTTTGAAGTAACTGACAAACTAATTGAAATCCTATGTCATCATAATATCTAATTGAACTTGCAACAATTCATCTCTAATTGCACAGATGACTAAATAGGTACTAATAGGGTTTTATTAAACATGAACTTGTCATGAATACACATAAAACTGCGTGCTACCATATACGTACCATAGAATTAAAATGCACGCTAAAACTTACCTAATAATTATCTTTTTAGAAGTAACTGACAGACTAATTGAAATCCTATGTCGTCATAATGTCTAATTACACATGCAACAATTGAAGACTAAAGTGGAATTGAAGAAATAAAAATAAAAATTAAAGAAAAGGTGGTTATTAGTCGCCGACTTTTAAATCTTACCTTACATTTTATCTTACCGTCTCTTTAAATATTTTATTGTAAAGAGAACATTTTTATTTATTTTTGGATGTAAGAAATAAAATGTGAGATAACCACAACAGTTTCCATAGTAAAACGAAATCTTTGTAAGATATTGTATTTAGCCTCGAGAGCTTGTTTAAGCTCCAGAATAACTAACACATACCATAATTAAAAAAAAAAACTGTTCCAACATTTCAACTGACTTCATCCACAGATTAAATCCCAACAACATACAGACCACGTGCGTGTATCAATAAAATTACGCATTCCTTTCAAGTTGTAATCGTTTCTATGGGTGTAGGTGCACATAAATACTATTGAGATGTGTTTGATGTAAATGTGGGGGGGGGGGGAGATTGATCGCGCACGTTCCCTGCGAAAGCTTCGGATGATGGACGATTAGCGGGACGGGAAAGAGGATATATGTACACGTAACGAGCGTGGCTAAATGCACGAACAGTGTGGATCCAAATAATCTGCTAGAGAAAGAGAGAAAAAAACCCATATCATTTCATGTATAAAGAAACTCGTTTTACTTTAATAACAATAATGCCGAAAGCAGATCTGTGACATTCCTAACAATTACTTTAAATCCAGCATAGTCTATGCCATAGAATGTGGTATTATAAAATCATCATTAAATTTAAGAAAAATAATCTTCGATTACCAACAGGCGAGTTGGCGGTTAAACGCGGACTAATTCGCGACAAAAAATATTGATATAACATGTTTGACTTACATTTTCACTATCTTTCGTAGTATTAACATTATAGATAGACGTGTATGCATCTGAACCTATGTTTATTTATAGTATAAGAGGTGACCATCGCAAGGCATTGGTGCGTGTGCCTTAGCACAGGCCTGTAGATAGGTGCCCATCATGCGTGTCGGCGCGATGTGGCGTACCGAGCGCCACCCGGCCTCGCCGACCCTTGTCTTGTCTACCCTTGACGATAACCACTCATTTAACCACTATATATGGATCGGAAAATGTAGATAAAACGTATTATCACCCATGTACATACACACATATAAACTATAGAACCAGTACCGTCACAAAGCGAAACTGCGCTCGCTCGTAGCTAAAACTTTTAAAATAAAGACTGCCCTAGAAACGTCTTATTCAACAGGTTTATCTAAAGCAGCGAACTCAATACGTGAGTCATTCCATTCAAGATATTGGTGTATTAAAAGAACAGCTGGTTCAGTTGAGTCAAGCAGTGAAAAAACAGACGCTGCAACAAAACATAATTCTTCGATCATCTTCCCATTATTACCTCCAAAACCGGACCGGATAATCGCGTGAACAAAATATGATTCAGAGCGTAATTTTTTAATTTTATTTATCTATGTAAATATATTTTACAAGCGGTACTTATTTGTATCATTATTGCCCACACGTACGAGCGAATGGGCCACGTCAGGGTAACATAGCCAACATCGATTATAAACACTCGGCCGACGCAAGATCTAACTAGCTTTGTTTGTTTTCACGCACATCGTACCACTGAAGATTATTTTGCTCCAGCAAACCTCACATAAACTGCGCGTCACTCGAGCAAGTGACCAGTAGCACGGTCACAATATGAAAAATCTCAAACAAAAATAGATCTAGCGTAGAAATAAGCATACAGCTTCACACTAGCGATTTCAACGCTCATTGTAAGCGTATTTACACGTTTCATTTTCGAGTCCATTATGAACCTGGGCAGGCGGGCGATTTATTTGTTATATGGACTTGCTTCGGCATTACTCAATTAGCTAAAGCATTTCTGTATTACCTACTTCAATATTATGCTAAATACTCGCATTCCAATCTCATGAATTGTAAGAGTTTACATACATGTCGGTTTCTTTAATTTTACCTTTATTCGTAAAGAGAATGAGTAAACAACAATACAAGATTTTCTAAAAACTATTCTAGTCTAGTATATGTACAACGATAAAGATTAATCCAACGACAATTTGTCCTCGAAACACATAAACCTACATCGTATGCATATTACGTATGGTTTCCTGATAATGCGACAGTATTTGCGTTGTATTACACAAACCAAACATATTCGATTCAGTTAAAACATAACTCGTTTAGGTAAGAACTGAAAACACGGAGTAATTCCAGCGGATGTGTCCCACATGAAATGAAATGTTTGGAGAGTTGCGCCGGTCACCGTGTTTTAGCGATAGAGATACATAATTAATTAATTCAATTGGGAAAGGGAACATCGAGTCAGCGTCCGCAGCCCCGACGGGATTCGGCCGAGTGTCTAGTGAAATATTATAGGAAGCCTGGTTTATTTCGGACAGTCTACGTTGGCGGGTTACGTCTTCCAACGCTGCTGACGCGCTCGTCGAATATGCACGATACTTTCACGTACAACTCTCTGAATAAGAGGTATCTCAATTCTAATATCTTGCTAACAATTCCAACGACCGCTACAATTATCGCTTCTAATTGCACCGCAAAATCCATTCACCGCGCGTTCCCGTACTTATACAAGTCGTATTAATCAATCATTGCCTGCGTCATTACTTCCGCAACAAACCCCCAAAACTACAAGAACAGATCTCTGATTTGAAAACCTAAATATCTTGTTAGACTTCGCCGATGATGCTACACTTTCTACCTAGTTTCTCCCAACTTTCTCTTTGCAACATTAAAAAGAGGCACTGACTTGCTGAACCTCGCCGCCGAAAACGTTGCTCATTCAATCCTTATCGTGCTTTCACCTCCACGTCAATATCAGCCAGAAAGTGATTGCGTTTCGGTTTGTTTGTTTACAGGCAAAGAGATTAAAAGTACTTTTCGTAATGATACGTCTGTTGCGTTGTACGTTGATAAATTACTTTAGATGTCTACTCGAGGACCGAAACAGTTTGAAAGGACGCAAGTCGCAACCCACCTGTAGATTCAACCTATAGATGCCCGGAATACCGCGATTGATGCTTCACTGCTTCAAATATAACATTGAATTCTTTCTCGATGGATAGCTACAATAAATTCTAAATTTACTCGACCATCGAAGTCATAAAAACTGATACCTCGACGAACCCAAATATAATCGAATATCGTCTATTGTGTTACGATTGACATTCACAGCACGCGTTGACGTCGCAATGACGTAGGATCTCTAGAAGGAGCCGCCACCAGGCTGGCTTCTAGTTTTTTCTCGCTTTATAGATTCGCACAAGAATGCAGAGATGCTGACACCGCGTTATCGATGCGTTGTCTAATTGCTTACATTAGTCTCAAACGCGGCTGGCAGCTGGACCGAGTACGCAAATAGAGTTGATGCGATTGACTTAGCGCACGTTGTACGATTACATTATTAAGACACAGGAAATGCTCAGATGTATCGCACACGTATGGACTGCCGTTATTATCCTAATCCATGAAACAACCGGCGCTGTTGCAAACCAATGCAACGATCAATAAACTATTGATTGATTAATCATTGTCTATGTAACGAAGCTATTATATCTGTGACGTCATTCAGCAAGGTTACTACTGCGTGGAAACGCGTCGCGATTTCTGAGGTCAGTGGCGGGTCTCGCCCTCACGCCACTTCTTGTCTCGGACGTGGCCCAATGTGACGACTTTACGCTGTAATAATAAAATCCGGCCATGTGCGAGTCGGAGTCGCGAACGAAGGGTTCCGTACCATTATCTTTACAAACGGCAAAAATCACGTTTGTTGTATGGGAGCCCCCCCCCCGTAAATATTTGTTTTATTCTGTTTTTTAGTATTTGTTGTTATAGCGGCAACAGAAATACGTCATCTGTGAAAATTTCAACTGTCTAACTATAACGGTTTATGAGACAGACAGTCTGGTGACAGACGGACAGATAGACAGACAGACGGTTTGGGTACGGAACCCTAAAAATGATAACATCATCACGGTACCTTAACGTAATCTCTTCTCTATCTTCTGTACATAATATAAAGTCTCTTTCCGCGTCTGTCTGTATATCCGCTAACTCTTCTCAAACCACGCAAAGGATTTTGATGCGGTTTTCACCATCAGTTGTTTTTTTTTATCAAATATAACTTACACCCGTGTTAAGCTGGGCCGGGTCGCTTGTAATTTATAATAAAAAACATCGATATGTCTTGACTAATGTCAAACAAAGATAAAATACAAGATAAAACTTCGGAAGGTGTTCGATTTACATTTGCAAAACATTCGATTGTAGAAAGTCGAAGAATAAAGTAAGCAAACTAGCAGAGGATCATTGAATAAATAACATCTACCCACAAAACTATCTGAAAAATCTATGGTCTAACTCGTTGCAGCTATGCGAAAACTCTGTTCTAAAAATAAAGAGCCTACCTGGCCGTAGATATTTTAAAGTCTATATAATATGTCAGAGTATAATGATATCTTTATCGATAAATCACGTTTACTTATCGCCGACCCGCCGCCGTTCATTATCACAGGAATCGAATCGACCCATCATTATCTCGCGTTTTGATTAGACGGATGTAAATACCACCACACGTGTTTTACTCATGTTTTTGAATTGTCTACTAGTGCGTAGTTGCCAAATGGAAACCGGTTTAGGTGTTTATTGATAATGTTACGTTGTTGAAGAGCTGGTACTGTCTGAAGTCGGATACCGGCGCCGAGGCTCGCGTGTGACGTCATGGCTTATGTAGGAAGAGTCGTTGAGCGGTGGGTAGCTACTAGCTCGCGGTGGCATCGCCCGCTTTTCGTTTTAAGGTCTCCGTCCGTTTATCAACTCTGCGCCAGACCAGCGTCGCCTCTCCTGACAGTCGTGTGAATGAATAACGAAGTTATATTTTTTTTGCCATAGGTGGCTAACAAGCAGACGGGCCACCTGATGGTAAGCAGTCACCGTCGCCTATGGATACTTGTAACACCAGAGGGATCACAAATACGTTGCCGACTCTATTAACTCGCCTTTTGTTGAACTCCATATACCATGCGGCATAAGGTCCATTTTAGATTTGTAGTAAAGTCCATGTCGAGTGGACAGCGCGGTCAACTATTTTGCTTACAATTCTAAAATGGACCTTATGTTATGCCGCATAGTATAACTTCGTTTTCATTCTGGCGGAGCTGGTCTGGCGCGGAGTTGATAAGTGGACGGATACCTTACGCCGCGACGCCGAGCGCCTACCGAGCCGCGGTGTATTTACGTACGATCGTAACTGCCGAGATAGATCGCACGTCTGTTCTGACTAGTTTATCGCCTGCTAAATTAACTCCTTTGATGTTTTATTCAAAAGTGTAATCATGGGTCTTTTCTCTTTTCAGAACTGCCTGCCGAGGAAGGTAAGAGCATCGAACAGCAACACCATACTATTACGCTAGAATAAAATCCGCTGGCCTAAGCCGAGTGTTGCTATACTTGGGATTAGCAAAGCTAAACAAGCGCCTTCCTAAGCATTGTTTAAATATAAACAGAGCCAAGGTCTCTTGAGACATTTTTTTGTTTGCTTCGTACTAGCCAGCCTTGAAACCTCTACGCAAATGGAGTATATACACTTGTACAGTGCACTGTCCACTTAACAATGACGTCGATTCTGATGTAGAATTCTCTAAACTAAACAAAATTTGACATTTCTAAAATGGTTGCCATCCTTTTCTGCCGTACTGAAATGAAAAAAGACGGTGATCATTTTAGTCCTATCAGGTTAGTTTAGAAAATGGTACGACAGAATTGATGCATATCTAGAGTAAATACTACTATTAAAGTGTTTTATAATTTTTTAATTTGCAATTCACTTAAAATATTATCACGAGTATGTTATAGTTTAAATTTCCCTGTTCATGGCATCAGTCTTTCGATTCGTAAACAAAATGATTATTAACAACAACAAAAAACAGCTTTGTTAGAAGATGACGAATGTCTTGGCCTGGTTTTCTTCCCCTTTTTTCACCTTTTTTTTTCATCTGAAGCCTACTCAAACTTGTCTTTTGTTCTTTAGAAATATCGCCAGCCGGCTTCCATTTTGTTTATCTTGCTTTTATCTATATAGGTAGAATGTAAAAAAATACACATTTGTTTTCTTTTTAGGCAAAAGCATATGGCAGTTAGTTCTGGAACAATTCGATGACCTATTAGTCAAGATTTTGTTATTAGCCGCTATTATATCATTCGTAAGTATAACTTATTCGAAATAACGTCCTACTTGTATAGAATTTTTTTATTTGTGTATTAAATATTATTTGTCTCGTTTCGTTTTCAGGTTTTAGCTTTATTTGAAGAACACGAAGACGCTTTCACAGCCTTCGTCGAACCCTTCGTTATTTTACTAATTCTTATCGCTAACGCCATAGTAGGAGTATGGCAGGAAAGAAATGCAGAATCTGCCATCGAAGCTTTAAAAGAATACGAACCAGAAATGGGTAAAGTAATAAGAGGCGACAAATCCGGTGTACAGAAACTCAGAGCGAAAGAGATCGTTCCCGGCGACATTGTAGAGGTGTCCGTCGGTGACAAAATTCCCGCTGACATCCGCCTGATCAAGATCTTTTCTACCACCATCCGCATCGACCAGTCTATCCTGACCGGTGAGTCAATATCTGTCATCAAACACACTGATGCCATCCCCGACCCCCGCGCCGTCAACCAAGACAAGAAGAACATCCTGTTCTCTGGTACCAACGTGGCCGCCGGCAAGGCTCGAGGTGTTGTCATCGGTACCGGCCTCAACACCGCTATCGGCAAGATCCGTACCGAGATGTCCGAGACCGAGGAGATTAAGACTCCCCTTCAGCAGAAACTCGACGAATTCGGTGAGCAGCTTTCTAAAGTCATCTCCGTTATCTGCGTTGCCGTATGGGCAATCAACATCGGTCACTTCAACGACCCTGCCCACGGAGGCAGCTGGATCAAGGGCGCTGTCTACTACTTCAAGATCGCTGTAGCTCTCGCTGTCGCCGCCATTCCCGAAGGTCTCCCCGCCGTCATCACCACTTGTCTCGCTCTGGGCACCAGACGTATGGCCAAGAAGAACGCCATCGTGAGGTCGCTGCCCTCCGTAGAAACCCTCGGATGCACATCCGTCATCTGCTCCGACAAGACCGGCACACTCACCACCAACCAGATGTCCGTGTCGCGCATGTTCGTCTTCGAAAAGGTCGAGGGTGGCGACAGCAGCTTCCTCGAGTTGGAGATCACCGGCTCCACATACGAACCTATTGGCGACGTTTACCTGAAAGGCCAGAAGGTGAAGGCGTCCGAGTTCGACACCCTGCACGAGCTGGGTACCATCTGCATCATGTGCAACGACTCCGCCATTGACTTCAACGAGTTCAAGCAGGCCTTCGAAAAGGTTGGCGAAGCCACCGAGACCGCCCTCATAGTACTCGCCGAGAAGATGAATCCCTTCAACGTGCCCAAGACCGGCCTAGACCGCCGCTCCTCCGCTATCGTCGTCCGCCAAGAGATCGAAACCAAGTGGAAGAAAGAGTTCACCCTCGAGTTCTCCCGTGACAGGAAATCCATGTCCAGCTACTGCACGCCCCTCAAGCCCTCCCGCCTCGGAACCGGTCCCAAGCTGTTCGTCAAGGGTGCGCCTGAGGGTGTGCTTGAGCGTTGCAGCCACGCTCGCGTCGGCACCAGCAAGGTTCCTCTGAACGCGACCCTCAAGAACCGCATCCTCGAACTGACTCGCCAGTACGGTACCGGACGGGACACGCTGCGCTGCCTGGCGCTCGCCACCTCCGACAACCCTCTGAAACCCGAAGATATGGATCTCGCTGACTCCACCAAGTTCTACACCTACGAAGTCAACCTAACCTTCGTAGGCGTCGTCGGCATGTTGGACCCTCCCCGCAAGGAAGTATTCGACTCGATCGTCCGCTGTCGCGCCGCCGGCATCCGCGTCATCGTCATCACTGGCGACAACAAGGCCACCGCCGAAGCTATCTGCAGGTAACTTCACTTTCCACCTCACTCGTTTTACGATCTTGACGGTGTTATACAGCGTGTAACGTTACTTCTATTTCCAGACGTATTGGCGTGTTCACGGAAGAAGAAGACACCACCGGCAAGTCATACTCTGGTCGCGAGTTCGATGACCTCTCAGTGTCAGAACAGCGCTCGGCCTGCGGCCGCGCCCGCCTCTTCTCCCGCGTGGAACCCGCCCACAAGTCCAAGATCATCGAGTACCTGCAGAGCATGAACGAAATCTCCGCCATGGCAAGTTACATTTCATCTTCCTTTTACAACATTCAACGAGAATTATGCCCGTGCTGTACGAAATTACGGCATATTTAACTAAAACACATAAAAACATTAGACTGTTACTCATGAATGAAACTAACACATAACTTTACAGGAATATGGGAAATACTCGATGTTTATTGCGTGCCAAACAATGTCTCAATAATTTTGGGGCGAATGCTACCGGCATTATTTAATGTTTACCATTCTACTACATTATTGGAGGCTAGTTGTTTACGTTAGGGCGTCGATGTTTATAAACTGACATGCTTGAAAGTTATCATTGGAGCATAGAGAATATTAGACCTATTGAAAATAGTGAATTTGTTTGTTCAGAATAGTTGATGGTGAAATGTGAGATCATAATTCAAAGTATAGGGAAATGGAGAACCAGACAGTCCTTTCTACATATAGATGCTTATAAATGTCTAGCGGCAGTTTTTTCCTATATTTTACAAGAACCGTACGCTGCTTTGTGATGAAACCGCGACATATATAACATGCAAATTCGTTCAAGGGTTTGTTATAAAGTTGAGTGGGAACAAAAACACCTTCACATTTACACACTTTATTTCTCATAATATTAGTGTGATTCCTTTGCGCACTACACATATTTATTGGTAACATGATGCCTTCAGATGCTCTTAGGTCTAGGCCTTATTCACACCAACAATAAGATAACTTATCCTATGCTGTTTAGTGACAATGTTGCTAACGCATCGATATATTTCGCAGACTGGTGACGGTGTGAACGACGCCCCTGCCCTGAAGAAGGCTGAGATCGGTATTGCCATGGGTTCCGGAACAGCTGTCGCTAAGTCTGCTGCTGAGATGGTGCTCGCTGACGATAACTTCTCATCCATTGTATCTGCCGTTGAGGAAGGTTGGCGACTTATTGTTATATTTTTGCTTTCAATCATTTTTAACTGACTTCCAAAAAGGAAGAGGTTCTCAATTCGACTGTTTTTTTTAATGTTTGTTGCCGGAACTTTCGACTGGGTGAACCGATTTTGAAGATATTTTTTTTATTTGAAAGCTGGTGCTTCCCGTGTGGTCCCATTTCAATCTGGACAAGCTCTGACATTTTTATGAAGTCTCTTTTTTAAATTGATAATTATAACATTAATATTATAAAGAAAATCCATGTAGAATCTGCAATTTCATCATAAGTATGGTTAAAAGTACTATACAACACTTGGGGGAAAAAAAAAGATTTTACCCCATTGTATTACCAGGGTAAAATGGGGTCTGTATTTCTCCTTAGTTTTTTTATCATGTCAAAGTTAGGAACAACTGTGGCTTTTTAGCTAGCTCTCAAGCCAACACGGTATTAAAGCTAAGAGTTACTTAGGCCATTGAAGTGGGATAGGTGCCATTGAATCAGTAAGGTAGCTCACGAGTTAATTATCACTTTGAACTACTTAATGAACCTCTATCTAAGAGGAAAGTAAAACCTGCTCTCCAGTATCGAGGTGACGAATAGTCCCGTAACTTCCCGCTCCGTACGTTCCAGGTCGCGCCATCTACAACAACATGAAACAGTTCATCCGTTACTTGATCTCGTCCAACATTGGTGAAGTCGTCTCCATCTTCCTCACCGCCGCTCTCGGTCTCCCCGAGGCTCTTATCCCTGTGCAACTTCTCTGGGTCAACCTGGTAACTGACGGTCTGCCCGCTACCGCTCTCGGCTTCAACCCGCCCGATCTGGACATCATGGACAAGCCCCCCCGCAGGGCTGACGAGGGTCTCATCTCTGGATGGCTGTTCTTCAGGTAATTATTATTTATGTATGACTGTGTAATCTACTAAAGCAATGCATCCGATTTATATATATTCTACATTACCACAGATATAGATTATTTATTGATAAAATTTACAAGTCACTAAGCTGTCGTTAGGTACATCTTATGTACTAAAATATAATTATACTTTACTCCCTAACCTACTAATATGCTTTACCAAGCAATAGTAGCTTTAACCTGGATTTTAAAATGTTATTGGCAGCTTTATTTTTTATGCACTGACATACACTGACTTAACGGACCTTGCAAGTGCGTGTTCTGTCTGCCCGTCTGTCTGTCTTAATGTGTTAAAATCTCGTGTGGTGCCTAAGTTCTCAAACTTATCCAGGTATTGTCGGATGAACACACAGACCTGGTGTATTAATATAGAGGGTACCGTCAGTACACTACAAGATGCATCGGACTTTGTGCTTAAAAACTAGTGGTTACCAGAGATTAATTGTTTTTTATTATTATTCTGCATAGAATAGACGCCCAATCATGACGTCGCGTTACTGTAACGAAGATTGCGCGTCTGAGTGCTTGTAACGATACTTAGCGATTCGTTTATGAATCCTTGGTTAAACATAGATTTAACATTACTGTAGGGTAACTAGTTTTAAGTGAGAAAATTCGAATATCATTCTGAAGCTAAGCTTAAGAAATTATGTCATACCTGTTTGGGTTGTGGATTAGTTACATAGCATGATAGCATAACAAAAGGTTCTATACAAATACATGATCATGAATATTAAATGATATGATGACGAAATATACCATCATTATGTCACGAAACATGTGATGTTGTTTTCCTACGACATCCAATGCACCTTCATGGCTCATTACGGTTTGTAATTACTACGCTGAAATATTAAAATGTAAAAATATGTGGATCAAAGTGAACTATCTCAAGACAGCCATCTGGCCGCTTTAAATATGACTCCCATAAAACTGATTGACCCGCCAACGTTCATTAACCTGAACAAAATTAGATCTGAGTGTCACTATTTAACACGTGAACAATATTTACTATCTGTTTAATTTAGAATTCATGACGGAATCTACATTACTTTGAGTTAGCGTTAGCAACAATTTATTTTTTACGATATCTGTAGGTATCGAGGCTGTAGGTAGGCTGACTTGAAATGAACTCGAGATTGACGTCAATATACGTATAATGAAATATTTTTTACATATCACAAGGTTACGTATAAATCCAGATAGTGGCTTAACACAAGCTTCGTAAACGGAAAAGACTATGCTTCTATTATTAACTGTTGCATATGGATAATTTGTGATTGGATAGGTAAATAAAAATAACATCTGATTATATGCTATTGTAAATCTATTTTTACCTCGCGTTTACTTGAGTTAATAAACATATGTTACCGTTATAAAGGTGACCTTGTTCGCATAGGTACCTGTCTTTATCGGTCAGGTAAGCGTCGTTGTTTCCATCATATAGAAATAAAAGAGGTACATTTATTTTGCACTCATAGATAAGATAGCATTAGAAAGCTCTCTTGCTTTAAATTGTTTATTCTTTACCCATCTAATTAATATTTAAGGGGGGCTCCCATACATCAAACGCGTTTTTTTTTGCCGTTTTATTGATAATGGTACGGAACACTTCGTGCGCGAGTCTGACTCGCACTTGGCCGGTTTTGTAATATTAAGAGTGCTTTTAACTCTTCGCGATGCCACTCAATTATATGTAACAAATAAACTAAACTCTTCAGGTACATGGCTATCGGCGGGTACGTCGGTGCCGCGACTGTCGGAGCTGCCACCTGGTGGTTCATGTACTCTCCCCTTGGACCCGGCATGACTTACTGGCAACTCACCCACCACCTGCAATGCCTCGGAGGCGGAGACGACTGGAAGGTACTTTCATTTTATAATCTACACCAGTGTTTATCAAACTGTGGGTCGCGACCCCCTGGGGGGTCGCCATGCCTCTACAAGGGTGTCGCGAAGCCTCCGTAAAATAAAAAGAAAAAACCAAGTTAAAAAAAAATACTAAGAAAATTAATTAATGAGTAATTATAAAGAAAAAGGTTCTACGTATTTGATATTTGTAAAATAATAAAATACAGATTATAAACTGGAAGGTAGGGGGTCCCTAGTTTTTTATTCATACTAAGGGGGTCGCGTCTTGAATAAGTTTGAAAAACACTGATCTACACTAATATTATAAAAAGGAAAGATTTGTATTTTTGGATGTTTGTAACGAATTAACTCAAAAACTACAGGTCCCGGATTCCATAACTAAAACACGCACGTAACACGGCGTGTTAAGCTGTTAAGTTATCCTCCTTATGTTTTCGTGATTTTAAAAAGTCTGTCATGCTATGTTTTCTTGTTTTTTCTCTATCTTTTAGCTTGGTATGTATCTATGTAACGGAATCTTTGAACATGATTTTCACTCCTTTCAAAACGTCTGATTAATTTGAAACTTTGCACACTTATCAAGGACCGATGACAATGCAATAATTTAAATAGTTTGTCCCAATATCCACACCAGGATCTTCAGGATTAACGATTTTAAAGCGTGTCTTTTTGTTTTTTAAACTACGGGAATTAATTCTAATACAAGTTTTGTGTCAATTCCAGGGTGTCGACTGCAAGATCTTCACGGACCCTCATCCTATGACGATGGCTCTCTCCGTACTTGTGACCATTGAGATGTTGAACGCCATGAACAGTCTATCAGAGAACCAGTCGCTGGTCGCGATGCCGCCATGGTCCAACATGTGGCTCGTCGGCTCCATGGCTCTCTCCTTCACGCTGCACTTCGTCATCCTCTACGTTGAGGTTCTGTCGGTAAGTAATGTAGAAAATGCATTCATTCTACTTATTATCTGAGATTCATCATCAGCTCGATATGGGCTTCTAATAACATAACTACTCGACAGCTCATCCTTTACCCCGCCGTGATGAAGGTACTAAATTTTCAGCATGATCTGTTTCGAGCCGGCCAATCCTATGCGCGAATTTACTCCGTAAACTTTATTGTTCAATCATTATAGCTACATTGACCAAATATACTTAATATTATTACAAATTTAGAAATCTCTCTTATTTAAACTAATGATGCAATTGAATGAATGACTTTTATTTTCTCCCATCACAAGCGCCATACGATAGTTGTGTGCACTCAATATTGAAGTGTGCGTTTGTAGAACTAGTAAGAATATGTCAGTTTGTGCAATACGTATTTACCTCGCCCCCTTCAGGTATTGGCATTCTTTTTTAAGTGCTAGCTTGAGTTTAAGATATATCCAAACTATATAACTATACTCAGTTGGTAGTGAACTTATCTTCTGCGCCTTGGGGCGTGGGTTCGATTCCCACCTAGGACAAACATTCATATATGAACATTTGTGTTTGTTCTATATCTGGGTGTTAATATCTATTTAAGTACGTATTTAAAAAAAAAAGTACGTATATCAGTCTCTGGCAGCCATATTATAAGCTATGCTTAGTTTGAGGTCAGAAGACCGTGTGCGCAAAAATGTGCCAGTTTTTTTTTTTAAATATGTTATCAAATTCTATACGCGTGGTGTGTTGGTGTACTCCGCAGGCCGTGTTCCAAGTGACGCCGCTGTCGATTGACGAATGGCTGACGGTAATGAAGTTCTCCATTCCCGTGGTGCTATTGGACGAGGTGCTCAAGTTCGTCGCGCGCAAGATCTCCGACGGTAATACGCGCTCAGTGGCCCACTGGCTCGACGGCATGCAATGGATTGTGCTCATGTGGGCCGTATTCTTCGGCCTCATCATCTACGGCCCCCTATAAGCTGGAGTGCCACCACCCGTGTGCTACCCGTTTTTTCACACCTACCGGTCACTCACATGTGCAAGTCTATGATGAATTATTTTCACATACAAATGTAACATGCAGAGTCGATTTTTCGACGCACACAGAGATCCTAGTAACATTTGTGGCATATGATGTGAGTGACCGGGGTATTACTCCCCCCGCTGTGGACCCCCCGGACTATGAGCGCAGCTCCCACAGTACTAACCGTTTGGAATGCTAACCCGACACGTGTGAAGTGCGCCCCCGGTGAGGACGTGAGTGACTGTGCGCGACCGAGGACGCGACGCTCTCCCATCTCTAGTGTTCCCAAGAGCTAGATATTACGGCGCTTGCACATCTCTAACAGTTAAGGCCTATAATATCGAACTCACTCCCACATCTGATGGTTTTTTTTTAAATATAAAGTTACTGTCTACTTTTCAATATGCTTTGGTTATACTTAAAAATATTTGAATCAAATTTTTGTTCTGTTTTTTTTTTTTATAATTACCAGAGTAAATGGGGAAAACTGTTCATACATTTTTTTTGTGGTCATGATAAAATTATATATTATTATATTATACGTCGTAAAATGACCGTTACACATTTTTCAAAAGTAGACAGTCATTTTGTATTTTTAAAAATGTATCATGAAATGTGCGTGTGAGTATATGACGCTGCGCCAGCGTCATATTCTTTCGGTTGTTCGAAAGGTGCGAACGTGAACCTTAACGTTCCGAGATACGTTCCGATAACGTTTTGCGGTCGCGCAACTTTTTCATCACCTAAACAGAATCCCTTAAAACAGATAGCCGTAAGGCCCCTGATCTTACCATCAAGTAATACGTAAGATCTGGTGGGCTATCATAATCTCAAAAACATTCTTATAATAACCTTACATTGAATTTTATCTTGCTCTCTCTCTCGTAATGAGAGAGCAAGACAAAAGTCAATGTAAGGTTATATTATAAGAATGTTTTTACGATTATTATAACCCACCTGTAAGGACACGGTGAGATATTACGCCGTAAACGTTAGAAATGTGTACGCGCCACGCGGGTATCGGCGCCCGCGCCGCCCGCTCGGTGATTTATTATAATGCATTTTATATACATAAATGATAACATGTGCGAGACAATAATTTGGAAGCTCTCTACTGAGAGTGTTCATTATCCGCTGATATACATCTTCTTTTACCGATTACATATACATTGATTTGAACGATGTTTTCATGTGAAGTGGCTGTGAGGACCTTCATAACACAAAACACCAAAAATTGGTTTTAATTAAAAGGTAATTTATAAGTTAGATTTATTGCATTCGATAATACATTGTGTATAAAATATTAATATATTAGCTCTTTGTTGCAATGAATAGCCAACTCGCACAGCTCAGTACCTTGTCCTTGTGGACTGCAGACATGTTAACTTACTTTTATAGTAATGTGCATTAGCTTAGCGTAATTTATCGTAAGTGTATTGTTAGGGACGTTATAGTTAATTATCTCAACGTAGATATCGTAATGAGTAAGATATATTCAATCTCTGTCCTTTCACCTGTGAGCGCTTTTTAACTATTCCTAATGCGTTTCAGTTTTCTTTATAATTGTTATTTTGACTAACCTGCACTTGTGATTACCTGCCACCATTTTCTTCGCCTCGTAATAATTTAATTAGAGATGCCGCGTTTAGTCGCTATTATTCAATATTCGAATTTATTCGCCATTTTTTTCATTATTAATCGAATAAGATTATCTATTATTGAATAGTAGTCGGAAATAATGTTTTAATGAAAAAAAAAGACTAAACGACGGATTAAAAAAATCAAACTATAATTATATATTGTTCTTATTAATTAATAGCATAACAAACTAAGGAACTATCAATGAAAATAAAATTCATATTTAACAAGTAAAGTCAGGTATATTATTCGACATTATCGAATAGTAGACGGAAATGATATTTTAATGAAAAAAAAACTTCAGTACGAATTGAATAATCAAATTATGATTATTTATTGTTCTAAACAATTAACAGCATAACAGACTAAGGAACTGTCAATAAATATAAAATTCAAATTTAACAAGTAAAGTCAGGTCTTTTAAAATCGTGTCGGATTATAGTTAACACGATATATTTGAAAAATTATTAAAGGAAGATCCAAAATAACAAAAGGCGACCTTTTATTTTTTCACAGAAGGTTCAGGTTCTTATATATAATAAAACTTACACCCGTGCGAAGTCGGGCGGGTCGCTAGTTAATAATAATATTAACTTTTAATATTGAACAATAATGGCGAATAATTCGACTATTCGCCAAAACATTCTATTCGCGGCATCTCTAATTTATAATATTAACATGAGAATGTTTCCCTTTTGCATTTAACTTACAGGTGTGTTCAGTACCCCTAGTACGAGTTTTGATAGTTTTCAAATTATTTTTCGTTTTCGTATTGTTCCATACATTGCTGGGCTGTGGCCGAAGTACAATTATTCGCGTAAAATACGTACTATCGAATTTCATACAAATTTCAAGTTCAAAATTAGTATGAAATTCGATAGTACGTATTTTACGCGAATATTCGTACTTGGGCCACTGAAAGCTATTCTATATTTTTTTCCGTGTTTGAGTGAATCAACCTATATACTGCCGATTTTAGTTCCTTCGCGTTTGCGTAGAGGCGCTTTAATAAAATGTATGGGACAAAAAGATATCGATAAATATCAAAACTTGTACTAAGGGTACAGTAATGCGATAATGTAAGTAAGATAACTGAAGTAATTACGATTGTCTTGAATATTAACTACTGTCCCGTTTCAATACGGACATAAAACGAATTATGCAAGTTAATATTGAAGTGAAGCAATAAACAGTCTCTATGTATGTACGTACACAATGTTCTATTTAAATGTTTATATAATTCGGTATTTGGTGTTAATATAAATACATACATTCTTTATTTATTATCTTAATTTTATTATGAATTGGATGTAACTTAGTTCTTCGTCTCTATGGATAAGACGACAAAATATTTTATTAATGAGACATAATATTATGTTAAGTTTACATAATCTGAATCGAAATTGGTCCATTTTTTTTTAAATAAAATGTAATTTTGTACAACGGGTCCGTACCTACATAAGTTTTGAATTGATAAGTTTTGCATGTGTGCGTTGCATGGCTCCTGTGATGAATATTTATGAATGTAGTTTGAAGTGATTTTAATAACAATAATATATAATAATTTTGCATTTTACTCAATGACTTTGTGGTTGTGAGCACATGTTAAATTCAATTGTATGTAAATGTGAAGTGCTATATATATCAAAGTTAATGAGTAAAATGTCCTATAACGTGTAATCTATATATTGTCGCTATATATTGTCGGTATAACAGAAATTAAGAGGCCGTCAGCCACCAGAGAGTCCCCACAGATATACACTGCACAACACGGCATGCTCAATACATATTGTGATCGTCCCCAACCTCTTAAACTGTTCGATATCATAGTAACTATTTAAACTGTACAGTTTATACCTACTATTTTAAATTTAATTAAAATAGTCAACAAATAATGTTTGCATTTCCTTTTAAATTTTATTTTCAGTTAGTAGTAGCACTACCGCCACACTTTGCACCCACCTGTTTTAGTTTTTTTCCATATACCCTCGTTTATTTTTTTATAATAAACAGTTCTATTCCATATCACAATGCAATGTTGTAAGAGTATGCACTAGATGTTTCATGTTTCCCTACTAATGGAATCCAAGTGGTAATAAAAAGTTTTGCAATATTCAAAAATCAACTATGCGTCTGTGAAAATGATGCATTTTCAACAAAAAAAACTAAGTGATTGTTTAATGCTAATATTGCTAATGTGAACTGCTTATAATAAGTCACAGTAGCACGGTTTTATGTGTTGCAAAATATTTAGCATGAGGGTAGATTTGAATGTTGCAAAACTGGTGTTCCCCCCCACCCCCATGGCCCGCGGCGCGCCGGCAAGGAACGCCCAGTGGTAGGTCCCACCTCCCGCATGCACTAACGAGGTATGTTCTGCCCCCAGCCCAGCCGTCGTGGAAGATATAAGCGCCGGACCCGCCGCAGCGCCCTGCACGCACGTATTCCATGAACACTCATTGTTTGTTGTGATCCCGCAGTGAAACTCCACATTTAGTAACTACGACACGGTTGTGATATCTGCATAAGACCCAGTAAGTTCGGACGGCAGCCTCCGCTCGAGCGACGCGACACTAACACTATCGTTGTTTTACAGTGAACGAGGTGGTAATTGACAAGTGGTAAACGCCACCGATACCATAGTTCCTCACCCGCTTCTCTCTGCTACTTCTACCGCTCTCGTCTCCCGATGTTGTAACCGATTGGCTTTAGTTGCGTATGAGTCGATAGTGACGTGCCGGCTGGCTAGGCCTAGGCCGCGGGACCGAGGGCCGAGGCGGGAGCGGGGCGCTCCGCGGCTCTGCTCACTTCCATCGCTGCGCCGACACCACCAGAGAGGAATGTTGTTCATAATGTGTATATACTACAGTATGCTTAGGAGGTTTAATCGATTTGTTATAATATTACGTTGTTCTAATAAAGACTACATGGTGCCCGTCGACATAACAGTGCGATAGACGATGTGTACTTAAGTTGAGCGCACTTTAATAATTTATTGTTATATTTTTATTCTCTTATAATCTAGTTTGCTTATATAGAGCCGAGTCTGTTTCTATTAGTGCTGACGCCTCGACGAGCAGTATGGTGTCTGTAAGGGATGGATAATTACACGATTGTCCAGTGTTTGGGACCTGAGTCCAAAATTTAAACATACCTGTACATTTTAATGTATTATTGTTTTGTACAATAAATCGTTATAAAACGACAGGTGTTTCATTTCCCACATGGTTATATAATTAGCAGGTTACGTTTGCGTAGGCCTACCCACTGAAAAGATATAGCTCTTGAAATGGAGGGAGGGGGTCCGCAGGTATCTACATTTTTTTTTTTGCCAGACTTTACTCAGACAAGCTCACTACCCTGCTAGGCGGTTGATAGCTGACAAAGGTGAGTTACTCTTTCGCGCTCAATGGCGGAATCTGCTTAACAGTTCTACCTATCATCACTTTGGTACGATGATTCAAATACATCCCAACTAGTACCCCTGTCTACCTAGGAAATTACTTAAAAAGTAGAACAGACCAATAAGGGGGTAGATAAGTACAAGCACAAAGTTGAACGCATATGCCAAAATCTAATGGATACCACAGAGACAGGGCCCGGGGCGGGCAGGGTTAGGATTCTCCGCCAGAAGGGCGGCCGACCCAGTAAAAACCCTGGATTGTTTCACCTCAGTGTCGAGGTCATGGGTACGCTTTCACACTCTACAGCGCTAGCCCTTCCGGGCTCAACCGAGACAAGCTAAGCTCCTCCCCGACGACGATGTGTCTGGTCCTAGGACATAGCCAGGAAGAGAGCGCCAGACAGACCCGTGTCCGGTTACGCCCTTTCGGTCGCAGAGGATAGGGAGAAGCCATACTGACACTCTTCATCTTTCCCGACATATAGGGAATTATTCGATATTCCCTATTCTGATCTTATGCTCTTCTGCCCCACCGCGTCCGCCATCAAACCGGTGGCGACCAAAGATAAATAAACACTTGAGTAATAATTTGCTTGTATACGATGTAACATGATAACACGATGATGATCAACGTTGGTCGCGGGGGGTGGTATTGTGTAGCGCTTGTGATTTGAGAAAACAAATGTCTTTCATTCAATTCGCGCCTAGGATTGGCCCGCTCGAAAAAAATCCTGCTCAAAAAAATTCAGTACCCTTAGTACAAGATTTGACAGTTTTCGAAAACTTTTTTCGTTTCCGTATTGTCCCATACATTTTAGTAAAGCGCCTCTAGCGGAAACGCGGATGAACTAAAATCGGTAGTAATCGGCAGTATAGGTTGCTTCACTCAAATACGAAAAATAGTTTCGAATAGCTTTCAGCCCAGCAATGTAAGCATCAAAACGAAAACGAAAAAAGTTTTCGAAAACTATCAAATCTAGGGTACTGTTCCCGTAAAGGATAAACTGTCAAGTGGTTATATCGTCATTGGTGGCGACTGGCGACCCTGTCAAAGCCGTGGAATGCAGGGAGAGTGGCACAAGAAACTGCAGTCTTCTCCCGCCGCGGCTTCCCACCTTTGGCTGCAGTGTCTTGGACGGGCTTGGAGGAAAAAAACCCTGAAATACAACCCCACCTCGAGTTCCGTTTGTTTTACTCTTTTTTTTTACTGTATTTGCTTTTTGTTTTACTGTATTTGCGTGATGGTTACTCCCCGCTACGACAAGGCGGGAATCCATGAGGGGGAGTATGCATATGCCTACTCTGTGTGGCACAACACAGACTAGGTAAAGCTATTGAGACATAAGAGATTGAAACACAATGCTAAACTTATAATTACACCAAAATCATAAATTATGCTGCAGTATTATATATTTGCTGCAGCATGGCTTTGATTTGACCGTGACTTACTTTGCTTGACGAGCTTTTTATCCAACTGATAATACTTGACACTGGTAAATGCACAAGAAGTGCGACGCCAAAATCCTTACAGAGGAAAAAGTTAAAATATTCAGGAACGTGCTTTGTTACTTTGTTTGCTTCGACATATAGAATCAAAAATATACTGCCTATTATATCTATGGGATCAATCAGCAAACGTTTATTTATTGTCTGTGGCTGACACTGGATCAAAAGATCAATCAGAAGGCAACGGATTTTATTTTAATATAGTTTTGTAACTAAGTTTATTATATTATTGTATGAAGTGTAGAATTACAAAAGTATAATCGATGGTCAAGGCAACAAAGCAAAGTAATTTTAGTAATCGTAGCAATGGAGAATAACTGGTATGTAAGTTCACTGCCTTATATAAATTACCATGAAATCGCAACATAATTATTTTAAATCACAGAATTCTCCTGTCTTGTCTCCGTATTACACAGACACTTTAAAAACAACTTTCGTTTTCAGTGGTGATTCTGAACTACCAAATAAGATGGCTCGTTTAGATTTAGTGACAATAATGGATTTAGATGATTCTCTTGCTGAAGCTGCTGAAGATATAAATGAGGTTCCAGAGCTAAATGCTCGTGTACTAAGAAAAAGAAGATCGTTAATGCCTGAAGTAAATAAACCTTCGAACCGAAGAGTGAGCATGAAGCCGCGAAAGCGCATTATTACCGAAAACGCTAACCCGAAACAAATTGAAGCATTATATCTCAATAAAAAAGTAAACTCCACATCTCAGACTTTAGAAACCATATTTGAGGAGCCTAAGACTAACAATACAACTGAAACTCTCATTGGTGGACGGAAAATTAAAAGACTGCTCACATTCCAGTTAGGGAACCAATATACTAAGGAAAAGATCAAGAAGCGCAGGGCTAAAATAAAGAAACTGTTGGGAAACTCATTTTTGAATAGAAAGAAGATACCAATGCAAGTATTTCTCAAGACCATAGAATGTCTTGAGCTTGACGAGCCAATACAAACGGAAACTGTCCCACTGATTATACCATCTAATGTTAATAATTGATTAGTATTTGTTACTAATGGTATTACAATGCAATATGATTCCAACAAGCAGTACAATTAAACAAAACTCCTCTGATTTAGTTGTTCTATGACAACTCTTTTATTAACAACTAAAAATTAAAGTATGTTAACATTAAGTATGTTTAAGTAATAAATAATTTAAGATCCAGTGCCGAGTTTCTGAAGACAAATTTGTAAACAGATCACTTTTACATAAAACTAACATATAGATGCGGCAAATATCTTAAAAAACGACTATGATTCCAATAGTTGATTTCTACGTATTTTTGGCAGACCGAGGGAATTTCAACCTCTTGATTGGTTCTGTAGTGTATCTCAACTTCTCCCCCTCTACATTTTTTGGTCAAGATGTTTGCCGATCACTATACTTACTTATTCTGAAACAACAAAACAGACTACAGATGTGTTGGAACAGTTTTTATATTCTTTAAACTTCATAGAAGAATCTTGCTCTTGGTCAGTATTGATGCAGACACATTTAGGCTTCTGTTCACCCGGAGTGTAGAGTTGGCGAGGTACTCCTACCCAATTTCTGGATACACCACCACTGTAGAAACAAAAAAAGAGGTCAGAATCAGATAGATGCAAAATCCATGTTCATTTATCCACTTATTTTAATTCATAAGTCTTCTATAAAAACATAAAATATTACAAAAACACTTTGGGACCATCGACCACCACAATATCAGGCTTATTGGTGAACAATAATCCTGTCTGTGAGGATAGTGCGGTCTTAGTTTATATTTATTATCTTAAATTTAAGTTTTTTTTACAATATTGACCTATAAAAATATAAAAAAACCTAAAACTAGAGTGCCGCCGGCAGCAAGTAGGTCCCAAGCTAACAGTGGTTAGGGCTGCAGAATGAGTAACCTGACAATGTGTGGCATGTCAAGGATTGTCGGCTTCTGCATCTGACTCTTGACCCAACCGTCTAGTGTGAGCCTTTTTAAGGTGGTGGTTGAGGCATGGCAGTAACCTTCTGAGCCAAGTCAAGGTATTTGCTGAGTTTGTCCTCGGCCTCCATGAGGTTCTCATTATATGGGATGGTGATGTCAAAGAGCATTGCCTGATGCTGGGACAGGGCCCCATCGAAGGGCAAGTTGCTGGTGGATGATCCTGTCCACTTGGTTGTGCCTGTGCAAGTACTCGCCGTTAGCAAGATGCGAACAACTGGAAATTATATTTTGGAGGGACTGGGTAGGTTAGGTGAAATTGTTCAAAGAATAGCTTTTAAAAATACCATGTGCTCTTTGTTGCAAGTGCTACAAAGAAAGATTAAAAGAACTGCGGCAGTGCACATGCAGGCCTAGCACTACTAGCATTGTACAAATTGTCTTCCCACCATTTTTATCTGCCCATAGATGCGAAATAGAACATGGATACATTTGTCTTTTTCTCTCGTGGATAAAAGCGGTGGAAAGTCAATTTGTCCATAACAACCTGTAGTAGACCTGCAGGGCAAGATTTGCACGAGACAAGGAAAACAGGCAAAATGGGTGGCTTAAGTTCTGCAGTGGGCTCGGTGAGTTTTCAACTTTCAATAAATTTAAATAAAATATAATGATATAAGTTAGAGGTACCTAGTCTTTGTACACCATACTTTGGTTCCTTCATCTTCGCTCCAAGCTATATTACAGGGTGGGTACTGCAAATTATGTTTTCTGTCAGACTCTTTTTCCTCAATACATACTTTGATTCTTTCTTTGAACTCAATTGTGTACGAAGTACTTTTCCCATCACTTTCATAGTATCTTCCGGCTAAAACTCCTGGAATTCAGAAAAATAGGTGTCACCCAGGTGTACAAACTCAGAAATATAGTACTTTTATAATGTTTCACACTCAGAGCTCTGCACACACGGACAACTAATACCCAGACCAGATATTAAAATTCATAGTAAAAGACTCCATCACTGACAAGACTCCGTACTAGTTGTCATCATGTTTTATGCCAAATTATAGAATTTCTATAGGAAAATAACTTAGCAGTTGACATAGTACATATTGTTACAATTATCAATATAAAAAACCGACTTCTTGGCTGAACTGGACCAAATTGAAGTGGGACCACACGGGAAGCACCAGCTTTCAAATAAAAAAAGAATTATCGAAATTGGTTGACCCAGTTGAAAGTTCAGAGGTAACAAACATTTAAAAAAAACAGTTGAATTGAGAACCTCCTTTTTGATAGTAATTTTTAAACTTTCGCGATTCGAACACATGTTTTCATATTTATCGGGACTTATCGCGCACTATTAAATATAGGTAAAAATAGATACCTTTCGCTCGACTTTCGCTTCGTGGTCAGCTCGTGACCACGGCCATTGTAACATGGTCGAAACGTCGAGCGAAAGGTATCTATTTTTACCTATATTTAATAGTGCGCGATAAGTCCCGATAAATATGAAAACATGTCTCCTTTTTGATGTCGGTTAAAAAGTATTTACAAAAGTAAAAGTATAGATATGCAACATTGAGCTGAGCAGACTTCATGAGATAGAATCATAGTGAACACAACCATGATACATGAATGTTTTTTTTTGGACTTACCAACCGTTTTGTACTTCTTTTCAAAAGACTCTCTCCATTTCAGTAATGAAAACACGTCTTCGCATGGCAAATCCAAAACATGATCCTTGTTATTGCTCTCATCTCTAAAGTCCCCAGTTATCAGAGCTCTGCTACCATCTTTACCTGAAAAAAGATGTAACTAGTTAACCCTATAGTGATAATCTTTGTCACATCAATGAGGCAGTTTTTGAAAATGCAACCACCGTAAAATTCGAATCACTGCGAGTGCCCCGCTCCCCCTACAGCTGACAGTAGCGTTTTCGGTGTACGGTAGCCTTGATCACTGATCCAACAACCATGGCTCGTCCATTCGACGAATGGTTAGTAATAACGTAACTTTTTTATATTTCGGTGAGGATGAATTTGCATTGATTTATTAGGGTTCTGTACCCAAAGGGTAAAACGGGACCCTATTACTAAGGCTTCGCTGTCCGTCTGTCAACAGGCTGTATCTCATGAACCGTGATAGTTATTTTCACAGATGATGTATTTCTGTTGCCCCTATAACAAACACTATTTTTTTTGTAAAATAAATATTTAAGGGGGCTCCCATACAATAAACGTGATTTTTTTGCTCGATATTGATAACGGCAACAGGTAGACGCTTGAAATATTCACAGAATATTTAGTTATATATTGACTTAAAAATAAATAATTAAATTAAAATAAAATAAATATTCAATGAGGGCACCCATACAATGTGATTTTTTGTCATTTTTATAGATAATGGTATTGAATCCTTCGTGTGCAAGTTTGACTCAAACTTGGCCAGTTATTTACTTGAATGCTTATTATGTATACTTATTGGGTTTTTTAAATTGTTTTAAGACACAATACTTTGGTTGTTACTGATGGATGACGCATTGACCAGGAATATCTGTGTGTGTGGGGAGGACTAGTGTTGAGGCAGATCTAGCTTATAAAACAGAGAAGGAAGTTTCTTCAACTGAAACACCACTGGAGACTGAAGAAGCAGAAGAATTAGTGCACCAAAGAAAACAAAATATGCGCTTTTTGTCCTTCTGCGAAGCAAAGAATGACGAAAGAAGTTGAATAGATACATTTTATGTTGAACCATTATTATTTTAATTTTGGATGAATAGTTGAACTTCAATAAAAAAACTGTATGGTTTAGATATGGAATTTTAAATTTCTTAGCATAATAGAAGATATCTAAAGCAAATAATAAAGCAAAAATAAACATATTTTAGTCAATAAAACAGTTACATTCAAAGCTTTGTTTCCGGCGTAGACGAATTGACGAAGGTTAGCAGCAAGTGTAAGTAAAATAAGATCAGCAATCTAGGATTCAAGATACTCCCAAGCAACACTAAGTTTTACAGGTATTTTTGTTTTGATTTATCATACATACCTACGAAGTAGTGGTATGGAGACCCTTTAGCATAGTGCTGTTTGCCTTTAGAAACATCATAAACTACACCAAGCACAGCAATGTACAGTTTCTTTTCTACAATACCGTTGTATCTAGCTAAACTTGCAGCGGTAAAGGTATCAGTTCTATCATTATTATAATGCCGATTCTTTATGTAAGTACTATAGTTATATTGTAACTCATCCTGAAAGAATATGGCTGCAACCAGCACTAGCGCAGGAATTATTATTTTGTAATGATTTAATAATAATGTATGAATCATTGTGGGATAAGAGAACAAAACAAGAGTATTTTCTTCAAATTCGTAATCGTACTACTACGGACATCCCGAGCGAAGAGCAATAGAAAATGTTGTTATGATTTTCCCACAATTCTTTTTATTTCTGTGTCCTAATTCTTACGCACGTTTTAAACTTCCGTTTTTCTAATCCCAAGAAATAAAAACACAGTCCATCCAAAAACCCGAAAGAAATGTTTTGCTTTTGTGACTTATGTTGTGAGTCGTGTCAAGACCTGTCAAGTTGTCAACCATGGTCCATGACATGAACCTAATGTCAATGAACCCAATCTAATATTAAAAAAAAACAATTTTGACAGTGCAATGTTTATTTTTGCCCATTCCTCGCCTCGCCTGGGCCTTTATTCTGCACGGACCAAACGCGCTCTATCGTGGCGCGGTAAGTTAACTTCCAATAGTTGAACTTTATTTCCTAAGCAATAGAGGCCAACTTTTTGAGGGAAACTTACCGTGGCCACGATAGCGCGCGTTTGCCCGTGCGGAATAAGGGCCCTGTTACGGCTATTATTATTTTCGTGTGTTAATGCTTAATAACATGTATTTTAGTGTTGTTTCCAATGCTCCATGAAGCCTGAAACCTTATTGAAAATGGCAAATGCATAAGAGAGCGACGCCAAAATCCTCAGGAGGAAAGGATAAAAAAAACCTACTGTTATTGAACTGTCATGTCTGTTCTGAGTTCTTGTATCTATCTATTGGAAATAAATAAAATCAAAACCTGAATAAGATGAGTACAAAAATAATCAGACAAATAAACAGATACTCACAATTTCCGCCGCGGCGAAGAGTAGTAGTCACAGGATTAGGAGTGGTATCGCCTCTGGGAACTGGATCCGAATTTGTTTGGCAAAACTTACTCAAAGGACGATGTGGTATCGTACCTCTCAAAGGCGAGGAATACTCCAAACTACCCTGTAGAATAGCAGGTATTGTCCCGCTGGATCAAAATGGTGAAGTTTTGAAAGCATTATCTAAAGCTAACTTGAGATCTATGGCACCAGCAACATGTTTGGCTCTAGTAGCAACGTCTGAAGCCTTGTCAGACGCGAACTGGCTACCAGATTCATGCGCCGACAAAGAAGTCACAGGCGTTGCCATCGGCATGGGTATGATAGATCTGAAAGATGTCTGCGATACCAACGACGCTTTAAAGTTAGGCTACAACAAAGTTAGCCCATTTTTTGTACCTAGAATTCTACCAAATATGGCAGCAGGCCAAATTAGCATCAAATATGGCTTTAGAGGACCTAACCATGCAGTTTCCACAGCATGTGCAACAGGCGCACATGCAATTGGAGATGCCTTCAGATTTATTAGAAACGGTGATGCAGAAGTGATGTTGTGTGGTGGTGCAGAGTCTTGTATCAGTCCTCTTGCTATAGCAGGCTTCTGTCGGTTGAGAGCACTCAGTACAGCTTTTAATGACGATCCTACAAGGGCTTCCAGACCGTTTGATAAGAAAAGAGATGGATTTGTGATGGGAGAAGGGGCAGCAGTATTAGTATTGGAAGAGTATGAACATGCAAAGAAGCGCAATGCTAAAATGTATGCAGAAATATTAGGTTATGGTTTATCTGGAGACGCAGCACATATAACTTCTCCACGAAAAGATGGTAGTGGGGCTGTGCTGTCAATGAGCAGGGCTATGAAAGACAGTGGGATCAGTAAAGAACAGGTCACTTACATAAATGCTCATGCTACGTCTACCCCTATTGGAGATGGAATAGAATCTATGGCTATCAAAAAACTTTTTGGAGATCACTCGTCAAACATCTCTATATCTTCAACTAAAGGTGCTCATGGTCATTTATTAGGTGCTGCAGGAAATTTAGAAGCAGTATTCGCTATCCTCTCGTGCCACCACAGAATTATCCCTCCTACGATAAACCTGGATGATCCTGTTGATGATTTAAATTATGTTGCTAAAGAACCAAGAAAATGGTGTCTTGAAAGAAGAGTAGTGTTAAAAAATTCCTTTGGTTTTGGTGGCACAAATGCTACTCTATGTATAGCTGATGTAAATTAAAACAAAACTGTCTCGTAATATTTTTTTTGTTTTTTATCTCCTACTTTAGAACCTTGCAATAATAGTAAATGAAAAATATCCTCACTGTATTACATAGTATATTTAAACTGAGTTACAAATGTTTCTCGAATTTTAACAACGGCAATATAGCCAAGGTAACTCTCGACCAATGCTTTTAGAAGCTTTTGATAACGAGCAATAATTTATGGTACCACATAATATTGAGTCACATAAAGCATTGAAATAAAATTATTTGATCAAAAAATGCTACTTTAAATATTCCGTACTAAGCTTTCTAACATTTTAAATAGTAAATATTTTGTTTAAATGCTGGGATTTATCCAGTCAATGAAATGTTCACATAATTATACAATATTATTAGAATTGTTGGAATAATAAGAGACATTCAAACTTGCACTTTGATTCTAAAAGATCCTGAAAAAAGTAGACTAAAAAATATTCTATTACTGAAACAAGATTTACAAAAAGGGGTATGAAAAAAAAAGAGTATCAAACAGAGTGAATTACGTAAGATAATTCACTCATTAAGCCGCATCCCCAACATGACTTCAAGTCCGAGCGGCCAAACCGCACTGCCCAGTTTTACCTACACGTGTATGTGTACTAATGCATATTAGCTCTAGTGGGAACACGGCTTTAGATGTCAATGATAAACAACCCTGACGAACATGTAGAAAAAAATTACAATATTGACATTTAATGACAGAGTTAAATATTGCTATCTGAGTATTGTCTAAAAACGTAATCTGGCTCTACATAATGCTACAACGGATATGAGCTCTATATTGGCGCTTGGTCTTACTGCAAATGAACTAACCAGATACGTTGTTACTACTACAAGATTATTGCTTAAAACACTGTTCATCTACTGATTTTTATCAAAGCTGGTTATCAGTGCGAGCTGAACTGTCATAACTTCCCCCTAAAAAATATAGGGCAGTCTTACACATTGTTGAAAATAGAAGGGTGTTGAAGAAATAAAATAGTAACCATGAATAGTAACCACGGAGACGATCTACGCCTAGAGGTTGGAGAGCCAGGAAATTTCTTCTTAGAAAAGTTTCTACATATGGAGAAGTCACTTCATATCTTAGGGAAGTCAGCCTGATGCTTTTTAGATTGGATAGTACGACAGTCCAGGTAAAAATGACGTTGATTAGCAGTGCAGTTGAATGATTCACGATGATGCAGTCTAAGCGGGCTGTTTGTCTTTCTCAGCGCACGACTGCCGTGGTGTGTTCACACAGAGCTGCGCAAACTTCTGGCGAAGGTTCTGTCGCAACTCTTGTCTTTTCTCGGTTGTGTTCCTACGCGATTTGAACTCTAGTACTTCCTCCATTGGTATAAAGTCCTGTTCTTCATCTGATGAACATGTCTCCTGCAAATAAAATTTCAGCATTTAGATTTGTATAGACCCATTCAACAAAGCTTTTTAGGGTTATTTACAATAGAAATTAAATGAGGATGAAATTTTTTTTTCGCAGTTCAGTTAAAATGTTATTTTTATTGAATAAATAATTGACTCACCATTAACATTTCCTCGAGAGAAAGTGTGAAATCAGTGCACAGGTTTTTGTCGTTTTTAGTGTTGTCTAAGCAATCGCCTCTTTCGTGATTGCAGAAACCTTCGGAACAAGCAACCTCTGACCCTTCAGGCGAGCTCATGAGAGAAGACGATCCAGACATAGTCTCACAGCATCCTCCGTTATTGCCTGAAGAGTAGCCACAGTCTTGCGAGTGATCGTTGGGAGATAGGTTTCCTTTCTTGGTCCATTTGTTTTTGGGAGAGCGACGCTTGTCGGCGTCGCCCTGGCACGAGTCGCAGCCGTCTCCGCTGGTTTCGAAGCAAGGGGTGTAGTCTCGAGGGGAGAGCAGGTCTGTTGGTGTGTCTCGTGACTCTTGTTGGCATTCATCGCATTGGCACTTTTCGGGTTCGTCGGGTTCTTCTGAATCAGCTTCCTGTTAACAGAAATTAGAATTTAGTGACACTATTCAAAGATGATGATAATGATTCAAATAAAATGTACAGCTATTAATATAAGCAGAGTGTAATAATACTAATCAATTAAAAACATATGACTACAAAATAAGTATAAAATGCGCAATTGACCATATTGTCATACAAGTAACAACATTTTCCAGTTAATTTGATTTAAAAGCTAAACTGCTAAACCTATTTTGATAACATTTCTATGAGACCAAACCAACAAAAAAAATTATTTACCAAATTGGTTTATAAATTACTGAGTTCTGAGATAACAAATATAAAAAAAGAACCAAAAAATAAAAGAAGGCTCTTTTTGAAGTCGGTAAAAAAAACTGCTTAGTGATGCCGCGAGTATTCGGCTACTACCGGTATTTAACCAATTCGGCAACTTTTTTTTAAGTTCGGTGTTCGGCCGAGTGTTGTGTGTCTGTACGTGTACTATTCGGCCTAATACCGAACACCAAATCTTCACTACAAATCTAATAATATTCTCAAATAGGCGACTTTTATCGGCTTAGTTATACACTTTCTCTGTACCCCTTTAAATCTATTAAATTAAACATGTACTTAGTGACTTCAATAAAGAGCTAAAAATATTCAAACCAAAAGTGGTATTGTGGTGTCTGTGCATTTAATCTAAATTTGTTGGAATTTATTATTAGTCATTGTCATTATGACATATGATTTGAATTGTATCTCTCAAATATAGGTAAACTCGGGATAACTGCTATGTGATGGCATGTAAATGAGTGCTATCTAACCTTGCATTTGCTCTCAACCGCTTGTCGCTCCTTCTTCTTACGCCGTTTCAGTTTCTTTTGTTCCTTCCTCTGTTGCCTGGTTAGTTCTTCCTGCGTGATTTCATCGTACAACAGCTGCAGCTTGGAGACTCCGCTCTTCTGTTCGACCGCGGTCTCGAACTTGCGATACAGTGCTTCGACGGCGACCACTGCGAGCGTCTGACACGTGCCTTCCTCCTCGCGCAGTCGCAGCGATATGCGTTGGAGTCGCTCGTAGATGCATATGCCGAGACATATCAATACCTGAGGAGATTTATTACTCATTTACAAGGCCATTCAACTTAATTGTCTCTTTCTGTGTTCCGTAGTACTACAAGGAACCCTTAGAAGTTATTTCTGTCTGTCTGCCCGTTAAGAACCTTCTAACGCCAATAGTTATTAAGATAAGTGCATGAAACTTTGCAAAACGGTTTTAGTATAAATCTCTATTTTCAAAGTATTAAAACAGTACTGATACCACGATTCACGAAAGATCTACTCTAATTCTCTAGTAAAAATAATAGACAACCTAAACCTACTGGTGACTCAATGTAGTAGCCAGAGGGCAACAGACTAGGTGCTTGACAAAGGCACACCTTTGTCAGTACCACAGTATACTTCCCCAGGCAGACTCTGCAAAAGAGCCCTACCACCACAACAGTACAGTCTAACCCAAATGTACTCACTTCTTCCTGTGCTATTTCAAGTGTTTTAGCGTGCCTTTCCCTATGATTGCCGAGTAGTTCGGGCTCTGCCCTCGCTATAAGGTGCGCGATGTAGTCAGTCTTGGCCTGGAGGTGCAAGTGTTTGTCCAAGAGGCACCTCTTTATTCCACTATACAATGCTCCGACGTAGCCCTTCTCTTTTTGTGGTTCCTTTTCTTCAACTAACAACTGGTACGCTCTTAAAACCTGCGAAATGTTCAAGTGTTCAGTTTATAGATAAGATAATGTTTAAAGGGTTACTCATAGTCTTATCAATATGATGCATTACAGGTTGTAGAAGTGATAATACAAATTATATATTTTGGTTGTTAAGCTTTATACTGGGTTACGCGGAAAGGGTGTACTAAGCCGAAAGGGTTACATATTACCCATCATTATGAACAAATTTTACTACGGAAGCAACTCTGAAATCACGAATAAATACAGCTGGGCCTTTATTCTATACGGGCCAAACGCGCTCTATCGTGGCGCGTTAAGTTAACCTCCAAAAGTTGAACTTTATTTCCTAAGCAATAGAGGCCAACTTTTTTTTCAGCTGATATTTTTACGCGATTTCAGGGTTGATCCCATAGTAAGTTGTACATAATTATGGGTACTATGGACCCTTTCTAGCTTCGTACACCCTTTTCGCGTAACCGTGGACAATTTGTCCGCGGCCTGTGCTTGGCCTGCTGAATAAAAGTCGAGGAGGCACTGCGGCGTACATGAGGCTTTTGATTATGATTAAAATTGTCCTCCATTAATAGAGTTTAGGACCAAAGCCGGAACCAGGTAAAGTTGACTCCCAAGATCACTAGTATGCTGTGATGTCTCTACCGATGCAGTCTTGTCTTGTTAAAATGTCTCTGCATTTTAAGATGAACGAATTTTTTTTGCACCTAAAGCATAAATCCCTTGTTTGTCTGATCTAAGGGAGTAATATACATTTCACAGTCTAATTGTATAATCCCTAGCAATATATAACAACTGGCCGATTTTTAATGAGGCTGAGCCAACGTTTGCTGCATTGAATCAGCGCTTCACATTCTTCAATACGACTGAGATACATTAGCCGTAATTAATTAATGAATCGCCGCAGCACCGGGTAATTAATCGGCGCAGACACACAATTACAAAACATAAATAAAATTACAAACGTACACACCTGCATGTCACATAATAAACCAAAATCTTGCAAACTCTAGTTAGTCCATCAAAGAATAGATTAGCAATGTATGTACATTTTTATGAGTTTAATGACCTGCATTTGCAGAGTTCTCTTTGACTTTAAGATAAAAGTACTATCTTGGTCAGTTTAGGCTGAAGTCTATAAATAGGGTGTGTAACCAGATTATTTGTTTCATTACAAGGATAAGGCAGCAGACTTTGAATATTTAAAACGAAAGAAATGGGGATCAAATTTTTTATTGAATCATAAAACTATTCTATAGAATAATAGATGAAGCTATCTGAACACCTGATTATATCATAGTAGAACTATTATACTCAAGACTATACTTTGTTATTGGATTTTGTTCTGGACTATACTTTCTTTGTTGGACCTTGGCCCACTAACACTCAACTGGCCAACTGATTTGATTGTTTGTGGAAGGTCTAATTTTCAATTTTATAGAACTCAGTGTTAGGAGACTGAGTAACAATTTCTCTTATTAATATAATATATTGTAGGCTAGTATCACCTTTTAAAATTGATATCTGAACATAATGCTAGCAAATGATAAAATACTCAATTGAGGGTAGCTCGACAAAAAGATGAACTTGGGATTACATACTACTTTGCTATTTTGTATGTTTATACAACTAGAAACATATCTACAACACTATAAAGTCGTGAATTCACTGTCATATGTCATGATTTGCTGCGCTGGAAGTTGATGACATATTAATTTATATGAGGTATATTTATGCATGTGTCTATCTTGTCATGGTCATAGTATGGGCCAGTGTAGTGAAACTTTTTAAGGGCTTCTTAATTAGGCTACACGTTTACCAGATACATATGTGCGAAGAAGATGAAAAGTGCGCGAGGATTAAATCGACCACAAGGATCGCTTCATTCCATCTTGCCTAGCCTCCTATTGGTTGATTATGTACTCACACACCGTTCTTCCACGCACATCTCTGTTGAATATGCAGCCTAGTTAAGACTGCAGTGTTAGAGCGCAGAAGCGCCCCACAACCATGCACGCCAGGCGCACGGGCAGCGCACCCGCGCCATCCAATTAGAAAGACGGTGTCTCACCTTAGTCTTGCAGTCTGCACAAAACCGATGTTTCCTTAGATAGTTGTGCAGCGTATCGTGTAGTGTGTTGAAGTGAACTAGAGTGACGTGTTCGCGGGCGGAGGCGCGCATGGCATCCCAGGCGGTGCGCCAGATGGCTCGCCCGCCCCACCCGCAAACCCAGGCGCCCCAGCACACGGGCGGCGCTGCTGCCCCCGCTCCGGTTCCACCCCACCCGCGCGCCGTGCCGGCTTCTAGCGAGTGCAGGGCGCAGCGCTGGGACTTTTTCCAACGAGGCTGACTTAGTAATAGGCAGTCTATACCAGCACTGGAAAAAAAGAATCATTAGAGTTAGATTAGGCTCAATGGGCCAAGATTGTTACACTGTGTATTATTTACAGACAATATAGCTAAGGATAGATATAGTGATCTCTGGCATGAAGACCTTGACCTTCTGGCATGACGCATTCCATGATGGTTTCCAAGTGTCTGGGAACCAAGGGAACTCGGCAGTCTGAGAGTGTAGGTTAAAGAGCAAAGATTTATTTATCGTCATTTTTATTGGTGGTATAATCCATGCACAGCTAAGTCTGCAGGGTATACTGCTCCTCTCTCAATGGCCAATCATATCTGCTTTGGTTGGACTAATCTAGTATAGGTGTTTCCCAATAATTATCAATTTAAAAAACCACTCACTAAAAAATCGGTTTAGGCGTTCAGGAGTTATTTTAGAACTAAGAAATTCACATACATACATGGACTCTAATAATTTATCAATTATTTAAAAAACCGACTTCAAAATTAGTAAATTTATACGCAATTTCGTTTACTTGGATGACATATTTTTTCCAATAAACTTGATTAAAAACCAAACTACTGAACCAATTTTGATGAGACTAATCTGAAAGTAGGTATATTACTTTAATTAAAATAAAAAAATCGGATTATAAATGACGAACTGCTGAGGTAACAATCATTAAAAAAAATACAACTAAATTGAGAACCCCCGCTTTATTGAAGTTGGTTAAAAATTAAGATTTTATGAGCAAAATTAGGTATTTACTAAAATTATCAATGCTAAGTCATTGCCTGTTAAATTTTTCGAGTAAAAAATATGATTTACTGATTTTGATCAAATTAGATAAGAAGGTAGCATGAGTCATGAGTTCCGACACAGGCGACAGGGACAGGAAAACTTATTTTCAGTTTTCCTAGGTTAAAACTCAGAGGCATAGTAAGATTAAAAGGAAAACACACATTATGAATTTGATTGTTCAGAATGTTTTATTAAAATAATCACAGGTTGTCACTACATTTTATCAAATTTAATTTATGAACCGGAAAAAGGCAAATGTTTGCAATTCTGGAGCCATATCATGGTACATTAAGGTTTTTGCTTTACTGCCCTTAATTTGAATGGACCAACTTAGCCATGAACAGTGTCAATTAAGTGGGACCAAGAGGAAGAATAATATTAGTTGATGATGGACTAAACAAAATGATAATCAGTTTCTTGTTTCAATCTCTAGTGTATTTTAAAACAACTTTATCTGGTGTAAAATTTCAGGATGGTACTTCTGCAAAGAAATGCCTGATTCAATCAATTGAAAGAATGATGGGTATAGACGATTATTATTTGATACAATGAAATTAGCTAAATGAAGGTAGTCACAGCACAAATTTCCTTTTTAAAAATTCAGTTTGAATGATATGTTATAATCTCAATTCAAAATCTGTAATACTGTATCCTAGATTTTACTAGATCTAGGAATCAACAAGTGACAAGAGTTGCAGTACTTTACAGTCTTATCCAAGAGTATATGTAATAACTGAGTAGTAACGAAACTGTGTGTAGCTTTGGTCACAAATTCAATGACATAAATCGAAGGCCTTGATCAGATCAACTTGGCTTACAGACACATTGCCAGCCAATATCACAAACCAAGGCGTGAGAGTGTGCAGGTATGCTATTTCAATGTTTTACTTTTTTTTTTTTTTTATTCATTGCTGTTTTAATAGATGTTGTTCGCAAACAGATCTACCGGGTGTAAGGTTAACGCTCCTGAAGCCAAAACACTATCTAAACATAATCAAATACCAATGGCCAATTGCCATAAACTTGTTGTTTTAGTGTTATTTTTGTGGTTCAGAATGTTGCCAACCAGCAATGTAAAGTGGTCGGTCATTGACCTCTACTAGCATCAGCAGATATTTTAATTGCATTACATTGCTAACATCTTTTTTTATATATATCGTATCTGTCTTCGTTTTCGGGAGCATGTTCCTTACACCGGTTATTTAATTAATGTTCAGAAACAGAATAGGACAATACTTTTTTTGTTCTACTGTGCACATAAGTCTTATGGTTAAAATTAGTAATAGTTGTTTTATATAGAACATACATGTGCAGCTTAGTGTCACTTTGTGGTCACCCATCCAAATACTGTATTAGCCAATATCAGAATGAAGGTCGTTCAGCTTATTTGCCAATGTGACAACCCTACTTACTACATGGAGAACTCGCTGTACAAGACTGTGTCTGGGTATTCAAAATTGACAGCACAACCCAAAAAGTGATTCTATGCAGCAATATTTTTTTTACTAGGATTACTGGATGAAACTCCAGACAATAACCTAGATGCTTAAAGAGCTTTCAGGATATTTCCTTCAAAGTTCATATTTCGCAGCATAATGATCTTGTGTGGCAGTCTTTTTCATTTCATTTCTAGACATTTCAGAATTCCCACTGCATCCTGGACAAAAGCCTGAACCACTGGAAATGTCCGGAAAATTCGGATGTATGGTAGCCCTATTTTTAACTGACTCAGGGAAAAGTTAATTTTTTTATCAATTACTCTGACATTTGTGATTACGGTTTACTTGACATGACTATATACCATAACTTTTATTATACTTAACTACTATCTTGTAAACTTAAAACGAATTACTTTAGTTATTAACAATATAGGGAGAGGAAAGTTAGATATTATCTTAATCTAAGGTTAAAACAATTTGATCATGTGACTACTAGTTTGTGTGTATACCCCGAGCAGACCAGCAACCCGCAGGCAGCACTCAATTACGGATATGACTCATGTGCTAGCCATCGCCCCCCTCAACCATATCTGAGGGAAGAAAGCAACCAGACTATTCCATACTTAAACTATGATGCTTTTAAGATTACCTGTGTCCATTGAGCAATGTGGCGAGCGACTGTGGATGTATGATTTTGTCTTCTCTGATAGTCATGATTTCATCTGGCGTTAGAACTAATGGATCCAATGTGGGGTGTCCTGATTTACATAGTTGATAAAAAAGGCGTTCCACACTGAAAAAAAACATAATTGTTAAACTTGGTCCAAGAATTTATTTGCTCTGACAGCTGCAATATCATTATGAAAAGATGAATGAAAAACACGAGTTCTGATCTCTTTCGCTAGGTTTTTAAACTTACGACTGTAGCAGGTATGCGGTATACTTCAGTGAAATATTAAAACAACGTTTTTATTCAGTTTTTTTTTGAACTGTAAGCCAAGTTTTGCATTCTTTTTTATGCAACTGAGCCACGAGACGAGCTAGTTGTTTGCCTGATTCTAAGCGTTACCCTTACCCATGACAGTTCAGTGCCACCCAGAATTTAGAACTACAACATTTCAAATCCCTGAGAGGCAATGTACTGCTCTCCTCACTCTGATATTATAATTATGTTAAATCTCTTGCCCAGTATGTTCACTGAAAACATTGCCCTTCAATTTGAAGCACAGTATGTATGCACACTACTGCTTTGCAGGTTATGAAACTTACCTACATTATAATTTAAGTTATTAGGTAACAAGTTGGCAAAACAAAATAATAACTTAAACTTCACCAGGTAGTCCATGGTTTTAAAGTGTACCATTTCAAAAATTGCAAGAAATTAAACATCTTTCTTTTTATTATTCTAATTTAAAGAACTTTTTCGTACATGCCGCTCTAGTTATGATTATTTACATTGTTTTATAGTAATTGCTATCCACTAGTTTGTACAGCACAATTCTGTTACAGTACTTAACCTAATTTGTAGCGTACTGGTTGATTGCTTAGAACAATTTGGTTCCGAGCATATTCCATAATGTGATATAATAAAATTATCTATGACATTACAAACAGACAAATAGTCTTGTGTAGTTCAAGAACAAACTGTAGGTTGTTAGGGAGCTCCCACAGACAAACTACACAAACTAGTTCCCTCACTGGTTAGTTCGTAACTTCGATCAATAAAACAGATTTGGAATAGTGAGTGAGTGAGTGAAAGCACCACCCCACATGAGCTAGTCACATCACTACTACAGCAAAGCGAGCGAACAATCTGCCTTCCTCGGGTTTGAGACAGGGGCTGACGAACTATAAGAACAACGTAATTCGCTATTGAGCTGCTAATTAAACTGTGTGGTCCAGGGCGCCAACTACTAGACTAGGCAACAGCCCTACCTCAGGAAGATGTATCGACACAAATCGCGTCCAGTTCCAGGGAAATCTACCATCAGGCCTCTTTATATCGTCTCACGCAAGACACACGGTTCGAATTCAGCTGCGACAATGGCGATGGAAAAAGCCCAAAGTATGATTCGTGATGTCGTTCAGGCTGGCGTATCGGCCAATTTCTGCATATTGTTAGTTCTACTATTAGGCTACTTGACAAGCTAGTTTGCATAATTTGTTTACTGTGGAAAAGTACATAATACTAGCTCGAGCTTGCGTTCATACCTTCTTCGACAGCCAACACACGGAATGCTTTGATTGAGTACATTAAAAATATCAGAGGCGTCCACTCGGAGTGCCGCTTTTAATTCATCAGTTGTAAGGATTTTGTATTTGCGCATGAAGTCTTCATATTCGCGCCCTTTCACTTGTGGATTGTCGCAAATGAGACCCATTGTGTTCAAATCCATTATCATCTAGAAACAAAAACAAATAATGCAACATTTTAACAAAGAAATTCGTGCAAAATAAGGTCAATTTAGAGATGAGATTGCAGCAAGAAATCCATGGCATTTTTGAGTACAAAATAAACCTATCCACATCGCGTTTAGGTAATAAATTGGGGAATCAGCGAATAACACATATGTTTAGGGTGTGCAATGTTGCTGTTAAGTACCGTAAATATTTCCTACTTTTGTAAATTCTACCTTGTTAATCTAAGCTTGTGGTAATGTCAAGGTGCAGAGAACAACTCACGGTAAGATTTTCGTAGATAATTAACGGCAATTGTCTCCTTTTTATTACAGGTTCCTTTTCGCTGTTATAAATATCAACCAATTTCGCCATTTTGATGAATAATCACATAAAATCTTAGACAAAATACACAAACAAAATGACGACCAATTTCTTTTCTCAAGAAATACACGTCGTGAGTTGCGTTTGACACAGAATTTCAGAAACAACCACAGATAATAAATAATTAAATATTTTTACAGCAAATTCAAATCAGCCACAGACAGACCAATAAGGGATAAGCGCAGACTCCATATCCCTCAATTAATACAGATGATAAATCAATCAATGGCATAGATTAAATTACAATAAGTACAGTATTTATTTTTTCTGAGAATAAAATGAAGTCTATTAATTAGTAGGGCGTATTATAAAATAAATGGTGGATAACTTATAGGCTTATTACGACTCATAGTAAACCCGACTCGAATGTATTTGTGTGCAAAGATGTGATTTAACATCATAGTTGTTTGCGTTTGGCGACAGCGGTCAGCGGTCTTACGTAGTATTTATATTCTCTTTGACAGCGGTTCCAATACTAATGTATTTGTAAAACCCTTAGGTAAAACCGCTCCACCTATTTCCCTTTTCCATGCTTGCTTAAGACCTTAGATTGGGGTTTATAATCTATCTAAGCTTAGGACAGCTGTTAGCTACGGAAGACGAGGTGGTATGGCTTAATAGCTTTAGCCTTTTCAGTGATGGGTGATTGTTTTTAATTAAAAAATCAAGTGTGTGTCGATGGTGTCCTTGTTAATGTGGGTTAATTTCATTTTTGTTTTGATTTCAATGAGAAGTATTTTGATTTGATCTATGTTAAATTGTGAAAATCAAGTAAATAAATAATTTTACAGATATCAAAACTTGAATCCTAATTCACCATGTCTAAAATATTTACACCAACTAATCAAATCCGCCTCACAAATGTTGCTATAGTCAGGCTAAAGAAAGGTGGAAAAAGGTTTGAGATAGCTTGCTACAAGAATAAAGTTTTGTCGTGGAGAAATAAATTGTAAGATTTACCTAAGTTATATAAATTTACCTCGTATTTTCTTGTTCACACCTTATTCATTTAATTGTGTGTATGTTTTAGAGAGTCCGACATCGATGAAGTATTACAGACACACACGGTATTCACAAATGTGTCTAAAGGACAAGTTGCCAAGAAAGAAGAGCTTGTTAAAATATTCGGCAAGGAAGATCAAACCGAAATATGCAAGGAGATTCTTCAAAAGGGTGAGCTACAGGTCTCAGACAAGGAAAGGCATTCTCAAATAGATTCCCTGGTAAAAGACATTGCCACTACAGTAGCAGATAAATGTGTGAATCCTGAAACTAAAAGGCCATACCCTGTTTCAATCATAGAGAAGGCAATGAAAGACATACATTTCTCAGTTAATGTTAACAAAAGTGCTAAACAACAGGCATTAGATGTAATTCAACTTCTCAAGAATGAAATACCTTTAGAGAGAGCTCAAATGCGTGTAAGAGTTTTATTGATGGGCAAGGAAGCAAGGAAAATTAAAGATAAAGTGGTGAAGCTAACAACAAGTGTTGAAGAGGAGAATTGGGAATCTGGCACAGCTAATATTATTTGCCTTATTGATCCAGGAAACTTCAGAACATTGGATGAGCTTGTCCGAACAGAAACCAAAGGAACAGGACAATTTGAACTACTCAACCTTAAAGAAATGGTTGAAGGAGAGCAGGCATTGTAAATAAAGTAATATCAAACTGTGTATTCTTTTGTAACATTTGTAATGAAACATTGATATTAAAGTTTTTGGTAAAAATAAATATCCTCTCAATACTTATTTAATTGATTTAAATGTTTTCTAGTCTACACGTCTGCCTGAAATTGTAGTAGAGAAATAATTGGTCAAAAGTAAATGAGCTAAAAATGATATAAATTTATTTAAATGAGTCTGTTGGTGTTGTTAATCACAGTTTTATTTAGTAGATCACCTTAAATAAATTATGTTAATATTGCAACGTGAATTGCGTAAAATGGAACGAGTGTGAAGAGGTTAATGGCCTCAGCCCTCATATTGCATGAGTTGCAAGTCTCCCACTCTCTCCAAAATGCAACAAAGTCACAAGGTTATCTTTCTCGAATAATTTTGTAATATTGCAACGCAGTTTAGCATTTTATCTCATCAGTGGCGAGCGTGTATGGTGGTGCGAGTTTTTGAGTGTTATCTTTAGTTCTACTAAAGTATTATAGTTTGGTACTGTAAAAAGCTCGTGGAGTGGAACGTGAACTAACGTGGTGTAAAGTGACATCTGTGATTTATTTAATCTTTATAACGTCACTATTAGACCGATAGAAATTCAGAGGCGTAAAAATCGGTTAATAGCGCAACGTAAAACGGAACGGCAATGGCAAAGTGAATGTACCGAAATGACAAATTAAAAAGTTTATATTTTTCTCATATTGGTACGAGATTTTATTGATTGTTTTCTTTCATAAGATTTTCGGCCAGACGGCGACTGAAATTGCAAGTTACTGTGATATATTTATTTTCGTTAATTAACTATTCTTATCAACCAATTAAATGAGCAGGGATATCGAGTTATGTCTATAAGTAATGGAAGGTACAGAACTGGGTGGCGAGCAGCAATTTTGTTTGAGATGGAACAATTTTCAAGCGAATATCACTTCTCAATTCGAGGCGCTGCGCGATGATGAGGACTTCGTGGACGTCACTCTGGCATGCGAGGGGCACAGGCTGGAAGCCCACAAAGTGGTGCTCTCGGCGTGTAGTCCCTATTTCAAGGAGCTATTCAAAGTAAGTCCATCTTTCACTCCCCACACTTTGATGTGTCACCATTACAATGACTCTAGTGAAAGTTGTTATGTATAAAACACTTGATCTACTTACAAATGCCATGTCTCGCGTTCCGGTTAAGTACTCGTGATTTCATTTATTTTGTACCTACTTTAAAATTCTGTTTCACAATTTCTAATTAACTCATTACCATTGGGGCTATAGATTACATTTATATGGAAACATAATGGATTCTTTTTACATTATAATGTAACCATTGCAATGCATGCTAATAACTGCATCTGCATGGTTTCTTAATTTATTAAAAGATGGTTTCATAATTTTGCTATAGAGCTGTCTGTGGTCATTTCAAAATGCAGTCTGGGGTATCCGACATAACTGTTTTATGTGTCTGACTTTATGAATATTAAATCAGTTTACATTCGCTCCAAATTATAATAAATTACTATTCTATGTTAACTTTCAACAGATGCATTTTGAAGTTCTTTTTTTAAACGAATGACAATTGAATAATCAGGCGTAGATACAGAAAAGCACTAACGTTTAGTTAGGTTTATGCAGCGGTTTTAGATCAGTCTCGTAGGAATACATTTTATCTTATAGTTGTATGACTTTATAAATTTCAAATCAATATTATTAAAAGTTGACCCCATCAACATCTTATGTCCATTGTATGTCCATTCACCAAAGGTGATTAGTCTAATTGCTATGATAAGTCAATCACATGAATAGCCATTTAAATATGTATTTTTATGTTGTTTGTTTGCTTACTCAGAATGTGGCTTGATTTGTAGCATGTCTATCAAAGAAGATTATTATTATGTCACATTTTGATTCTATGCTCAGTGAAAAAAAAATACATGAATGCTTTGTTTAGTGAAGACATGGATTACATTAAAAACCAACTTAAAAATATATGAAAAACTTAATAAGTGCCTATAAAACAAATAGAAAAAAAAAGTACTCTATTTAAGTATAAATAGAGTACTTATTTTTAAATTATTTAAGATCACAATTTATTGTTTACACCTATTTTGCAATGAATAAATAAATTATTAGTATTATGAATTAAATTCTGAGGGTTGCCCTCGATTTCTCTGGGATCCATCAGATCCTGACTTGGTGACAATGGGAACAAATTGGAAGTAAACCTTCCAGAAAAAAAGTTTTTTTTTTAAATCAGTCAACAGTTGGCGGAGAAATTGGTTAAAATACTTTTTTTTTTACAGTGGAACATAGAACCGTCCCCTTTTTTTGAAGTCCGTTAAAAATTAAACACTTCCAATTAGTTTATGTAGAATCCACTTTTATTTCATTTTAAGTAAAAAAAATATATAATGTGTTTCAAAGAGCGTTTGTGCAGGTTTGGTTTTAAAATATGTTGATTACAAAGAGTTTTTCTCCTTTGTCAAACAAAACCAAATCAACCCTACAAATAAGAGGGAAATTAAAGCATCAAATCACAAAAACAAAAAAAAAACTTATAAATGTTAGTGAAGGCAATGCTTTAAATAGCTCTGTTTAATTTTCATGTGTGATAATTTCCGTCAGCGAGAATTTAACAGAGCAATATTAAGCGTTGCTTAACTTAAGTAACGTTTTTGAGTAAGGCCGTCAAACTTTGCTCCTTTATAATATTAGTTGTAAATAACCTACTTAATTTCTTCTGCTGATTAATGAATTTAGCTTTAGGCGACTATGGTGTACAAAAAATACAATGTGTTTTCTATAGTTCAGTTGGGATCTTTAGCGCGCGCCCGACTCGCACTTGACCGGTGTTTATTATTTGTTTTACTTGAGTGTGTACTTACTATAATAAAGCCAAGTTTTTATGCTAGGCTAGAGCAAAGATATAATAATGTTTTCTTGTGTAGGGATCCATTTTATTTTTGTATTATCTCATCATTTTACGTAGCGTAGGCTTTCTAATAGTTTACCGTTTTACACCCTTTAAGTATCGAAGCCTAAAAATAACTTTCATAGATAAAGAAGGATTGAAGAGTCAGACTTATTCATAATACTTTTTTTGGCAAAAAATTAACTTTACAATCTTTTAATTTGTGTTATCTAATGATGACATTATCTAATGTAACTGGATTTTTATAGCCTTTATGAACTTGTATCTAATGGATAAAACACTGCTTAGTGTAGTTACCTAAAGGTTCATCATATCAAAGGTTAGCACTAGTTGTTGGGTTTTTTCATATTCAGCCTTATGATGTCTCATCACACTAAATTAAAATGCTAAAGTTAGTGTACAAGTATGATTGTCCGTATTCAACTTTAAATCACAAGTGAAATGGTTTCTTCTGGGCTCCGTTTAAAAAAACTCCATATGTGCGAAGCCGGGATGGGCGGCTAGTGATTCATATAAGACAAAACAGTGTGATACTTCTAGTATATTACTTTGTAATTTTTTTAGCAAGACTATGTGCAAGCCAGTCTGCTAATTAAAAATTGCATTTTATAATAATAATCCACCACACATCTAATGATCATTTCAAATCAACTGACCATGGATTTTTATTAACATTTGCAGATATCATGGTCAGTCACTCAACTGTATGCTAATTTGATGTACTAAAACTTTTGATAAATAATTATTTCATAAAAATGGTTTAGTTTGACTTACAGTTTCGTAACACACTTCATGCATGGTGGATCTGCTCAAACTTAACTATACTTATGCAAGTGTTAAGTAAGTTTTTGCCATGGTGTGGTATTAAATGGGTGTTTTGCTTGTGTTAATTCGCGTTTTGATGTTTAACTTAGTCATGGTTATGAAGAATGAATACCTAATTGAGGAATGTGTGAAATTGTTGGGAAAGAGTTTTAAATTTAAGTGCTAGAATTGCTAACATATATTATTTTGTACCTATATAATGTTATAAACGCTCGGAGTTTCTTTGCGCGATAAAATCCGGAACGTAGATATTCGCCAAAGAACCAAAGTCACCGACATTGCTATTAAAATTTGCAAATTTAATTGGCAATGGGCAGGCCACGCTTGAAGAACTGATGACCGATGGAGATGAAAGGTTCTTGAGTGGAGACCGCGAACCGGAAGACGCAGCGTAGGTAGGCCTCCCACTAGATGGACCGACGACATCGAGAGTCGCGGGCATCCAGTGGATGCAGAAGGCAGGTTGTCGTTCAGTGTGGAGGTTAAAGGGAGAGGCCTATGTTCAGCAGTGGACGTCTTCTAGCTGATGATGACTAAAAATGCATGCCGCTCCACCACACCACGCATACAAAATACTACAAAAATACGGTGAAGGGGCGTGTATTTTTAGTGTGAAAGATCTCTATCAAGATACTTAAAACAATGAACATCGGGTTAGCACTTAAAAAATTTCAAACCAAATGTAGATCATGAAGTCAAACCATAGTATTAAAGAATCTTTGCATTTATATTAAATAAATTAAGCTTATTTAGACATTGTTGTAACGACATACCACTTTATTAAGAAATGTGGTGGAGCTGGTGGGGTAGTGGTGCTACTCTTTGACCAGTGTGTGTTGCCAGTGATGACATATGGTACTGAGACGTGGTCCTTAACTGTTGCCTTTTGGAAAAACTCGAGAGTCACACAACGAGCAATGGAGAGACCTATGCTCGGAGTTTCTTTGCACGATAAAACCCGGGACGTAGATATGCCAAATAACCAGAGTCACCGACATTGCTATTAAAATTTGCAAATTAAACAGTAGAAATTTTTAGAGTGAAAGATCTATACCCCATTATTAATTTTCTTTTATTTTTTTTTAAATTGAAATCATAATAACTGTTACGCTGTTCAGGTTTCATCTTTATAACATTTTAGAGTTCTATAAATATTTCACTATTTAAGGTGATACATATCATGTTTGTCGGAAAATCCAAATTTCAAACAGTATTTTTTTTGTCCTTGTAGCTAGGCCGGGTAATTATTGTGAAATGACACAGTGTTTGCGAAAATTGTTGGTCGTTCTTTACATTGTCATGTACAGTTATTAATCAGTTACTCACCATATTACTTACATTTGGCAATAAACCATTTTAAACAGTAAAAATTTGTTTATAGACAAATGTATGTAATAATGTGCATTGGAGATTGGTGCACTTTACGCGAGTTTGTAAAGAATAATAATCAATTTTCGCAAACATCATGATCGTTTACAATAATTACCCGGCCTAGCTACAAGAACAATAAAAAAAACTGTTTGAAATTCCCGCCAAACGTGAAACGTTTCACCCTAAAATTTACTCAACCACAAACCAAAACGTCATCTGTGTCATATATTGTCAACGTCATATATTATGTTTTTGTGGAATTTTTGAAAAAGCGCTGAATAAATTTAATAAATAATTTCCTCTGAAGCCAACAAACACCTACCAAACAAAAAATAATCATCAAAACCAATTCATAATGGGCGGAGTAATCCTAATCGCGTAACAAACATTAAAAAAAACGTATTGAGAACCTCCTTTTTTGAAGTCTGTTTAAAATCTAGATCCGCAACTAAAAGCACTAACCACCGAATTCTGAGTATTATACAGACCAAAATCAAGAGTGACCTTGAGCCGACTATGTGTTAAGTTTTTCATGAAACCGTGAATGCGAAATCGACTTCGCAACGAAACGCGTTCTAAAGCCATAATAATTATAATAAAATATCACAAGTTGACGGAGTCGCAGCGTTCATTTCTTATCTCTTGTTTTAGAAAATACCTACTGTTGCAGTAATTGTATTTTGATCGCGTCTTCAATTGAGGGTAGATACTGTTAATTATTCTATGTGATAAATTATTCACTGACATAGTGTAGCGATTGTTACCCTATTTTAACCGACTTAAGGGCCAGAATACCGGGTGCAGCGATCTCGCTCGCGCATTAAATGCATTTTTTACGATTCAAAAAAGGAAGACGGTTCTATGTTCCACTGTTTTTTTTAATGTATGTTCACCGATTTTCCTTTTGGAAAAACTCAGTAACACAACGGGCAATGGAGAGACCTATTTTAACCTTCATCATCAACCAAAAGATGTCCACTGCTGCATATAGGGGTTTCCATTTAACCTCCACACTGTAAGATATCCTGCCATGAGTATTTTAGTAGTAAGCGTGGGGATTATGGCAACAGCCCCACGCGTTCTTTATTCGCGTTTTCATTGTTGGTCCCATTAAAAAAAGTTGCTTCTAATAATTAGTACAATAAGTTCCTTTCGGTTTGGTTACCGTTGCGTGTAACCCTGTAGGTATTTTTATTTTACTTCCACGCAACTCCCCTAGAAGGAGGGTAACGTTTTTAATTGTATGTCTAACATTGTTACGAGTATGTGATCTTCTGATTTCGTTTGGTTATCTTTATAATCAGTATGGCTTACCATAGGGACACTGAGACACCAATAATTTATCGAAATCTGGCCATGTACTACTAAGATATGCCATGGCATGCCTTATCAACCAACTAGCGCCGCCCCGCGGTTTTACCCGCTATCCTACACGTATCATGAAATTTACATACGTGCTTACCTAGGGTATAAGCTTTCTGCACTCCATATTTAATTCAAATCCGTTCAGTAGTCCCGTATTTGAGTGGGGGGTTTTTAGTTATTTAGCCAGTGTCAAGTATAATACAATTTTCATGTAGTTTATAAATATGAAACAAGTCAAACAAAGCAAGCATCGCAGGTCCAAGTCATGCCAATGTAAAGTGGTAAATAGAAACACGAAAAAGACACGTTTCACTTCATAATATCACTTGCCCCGAGCACGTCCACCATTTATATACATTAACACTCTAAAATATACAAGTTTAGGAAAATAACACAATGAGGACACATGGTTTTCTCACGTTGGCGCCAAAACGCCAACTAGGTAGTTGTAAAACACTGTTTTAAACTATCACGGTTGTTCACTACAGTTATATGATTATTTACGGGATATTTACCGTGGTAAGGTTGTGGAAGGAGCTCCCGATATTTCGGCGCTGTTACATACACCTTGTCTTCTGTCTTCCCGTGAACATGGTGCATGAAACTGCGCCAAAATATCGGGAGCTCCTTCCACAACCTTACCACGGTAAATATCCTCTAAATAATCATATAACTGTAGATAGTTGTAGTAAGAGTTTTAGTAGCTAAAACAAGTAGTCACAATAAAGATAAAATTGAGCATATTTTCATTATGGGAACGCTTGGCGTGTAGGTATTTCTAGCTGGTTTATCAGAAAATGGGTCTTACAATATATCTCGAGCAATTTATCGTAAATACAAGTATATTTGTAAAACACTTGTAGCCTCATTAGCTCGAGAGAGCCATGTCTCGCTCGTTTCTTTACATTATTAACTTACTTCAAACTAAAAGATGAGGAGGAGAGAGAGAGAAAATTCTCAATGACTGAATGGATGACCTGTAGAAAACAGATGGTGCTACTTTTTTTATACAAATATCTTTATTTAGCTAAAAATGCATTATAACTGTACAGTTTTCTAGTAGTCCCCGCACTAGGGCTAGCCTGTATCGCGGGAGACTGTGGTGTGGTTAATATCTATGAATAGGTATTTTAAAATGAAAGTAACGGTATATAATTATTTTTTTTGCGAAATATTGCCCGTCTGTGGCAAAAATTGGTCTCATATCTAAACTTTCAGGCATAGAAACTTGGAAGTTTCCATGCTGATAGATGTTAAAAAGTTTTGTTCAAAACTATTGATGTTGCCCGCGACTTATTTTATTTATTTTTATGTTTGTTACCTCAGAACTCCGTTATTTTTTTATTTTTATTTTATTTGAAAGGATTATACTTTCATTAATTTCATTAAAATCGATTTGTAGTAGTAGTTTGGATTTTTAATCGACTTCCAAAAAGGAGGTTCTCAATTTGACTGTTTTTTTGTTACCTCAGAACTTACGTCTGGGTGAACCGATTTTGATGATTCTTTTTTTATTTGTAAGCTTTCCGTGTGGTCCCATTTCAATTTGGTCCAGTTCTGTCATTTTTATGAAGTCGGTTTTTTATATTGATAATTATAAATCAAAATAACTGGATAATTCGGTCCCTCCGTATCAGATGGTCTATCGGGGAAAATGTAGTTTGCAGAACGTTGGCATACTTGGATGATAAAATTACGTCATCCAAGTAACCAATACTCATTTTGAGGTCGGTTTTTTAAATTGATAATTATTTCCCTGACCAACCTCAACTTTAAACATAAACACAATCAATATAAAATTAAATACTTTATTCAACTCAACTCGTATTAAAGTTACATACCATAAGCAAGGCCATTTCAGGTCTGACACTTGATAGCTCAGTAAGCTTTCAAATTGCGAAAATCTGATCATAATCAGTGTAGTTTACGTAACATGTATTAAATATAAGACACTATGATTACTGAAAGAGATAAAAAAAACTAGACAATAGTAAGTAAATTAGATTAATTTTTAGCCAATATGAAAAATGACAAGGTCATGAACTTATTGGTACTTGTACTGATTGTATATTTCGCGAAACTTCGCCGACCGTGAAACAAATTATTTTTCTGTTTTACCGACTTCCAAAAAGGAGCAGGTTGTGAATTCGACTGTTTTTTGTTTGTTTGTTTGTTACCTCAGAACTTTCGACTGGGTGAACAGATTTTGATGATTTTTTTTTTATTTGAAAGCTGGTGCTTACCGTGTGGTCACATTTTCAATTTCGTCCAGTTCTGACGTTTTTATGAAGTCGGTTTTTCATATTGATAATTATATATTGGGGTACAGTTATATGATTATTTACTTACATGCATCATGTTCACTGTTCAGTCTTCCCGTGAACATGGTGCATATAACTGCGCCGAAATGTCGGGAGCTCCTTCCACAACCTTATGACGGTAAATATCCCGTAAATAATCATATAACTGTAGTGAACAACCGTGATAGTTCAAAACAGTGATATATATTGGGGTGTTCCCGAGGGTGGTCTTATTTTAATTTGTTGAAAATATTCCACCTCTAAGGACATATCCAGGGCGTAAGGGTGTACCTAGAGGAAGAAGGGTTTCTAGATCAACCGCCCCCCACCCCTCCAGAAATGAATAACTATTTTCACATAAACTTTTAACCCTTTTTTCCTCCCTTAATCCGGCCCTTGCGACAATAAAGCCTATTCTTCAATCTGGTCATAGCTAAGCATATTTGTGAAAACCGCATTTAAATCCGTCCAGTGGTTTAAGAGATGTGTGTGGACAAACAAACAAAGAAACACAGACAAAAATTCTAAAAACTGAACTTTGTCAGGTGCTTATTTTAAGACTCTTGTATTATTTTATATCTCGCAATTACAGATTTTTAATCTCTACGTTTTTATTAGGGTTCCGTAGCCCGCCAAGGAACCCTTATAAATTCGTTCTGTCCGTCCGTCCGTCCGAATTTTTTAAAACCTTCTAACTTCTATAGTTATTTAGATAAGGGAATGAAACTTTGCATAATAACAGTTGTAATATAGATCTCAATTTTAAAAGTATAAAAAAAATATATAATATTGCATTTTAAGGGTGGCTCTGGTACATGTGAAATGGGGATGTTTTTTTTTTCCTCTCCAACTATTCGTGTGGGGTATCGTTGAAAAAGTCTTTTAAAATGAAGGTAAGGTTTGATACATCACTTTTTTTATAAAGTCTATACTTGCGAAATATGGCCCGCCAAAGTGGCAAAAAGTTGGTCCCCCCCCCCTGCATTTCTGAACTATAATACATAGAAACTTTATTCATGCAATACAGATAGGTCATAAAACTTTCATTCAAAATTATTTCGTACATTATCTGATGATGAATTTTTGAGTAACAGCGATAAAACTGTAATAAATTCAAAGCATTCTAGCTCATAGGTCATTGACCTTTTTGTAAAAAGGTCCTAACAAATAAATGTTTCTCAATCAGTTTTCTCTATGTTTAAACCATAAAAAGTATATGCTATATCGGGATGGTACATCTCTGACATTTGACTAAGTCCACAGAGCTTCGTTCGTTCGAATTTTTCTAAAACCATAATTTTCTGAACTATGACAACAATTATATGGCTTTGATTACGGAACTCTACCATATGCGTGTCTCGACACGCTCTTGGCTAATTATTATATGTATAGATAGATTATGTATAATTATGTACTATAATCTTGTCATCTAATTTTAAATAACAATTATGAATTTTACCTTGATTTTCCTGTGACAGAATACCTTGGTTGGTTTGGTTATTTATGTTTCCATTGACCTCAATAAAATAATTTACAAAAAACTCTAGAAATGTTTTTGTGCTTGTTGTCCTACAAATAACGAACGCAAAAAATGCATCGTGATCTTTGAAAAATGTTTTGGAAAGTTGCATTCTGCACATAATGCAACTCTCTCTCTCTTTTAAACTATTGCATGAATTTTTTAAATTAAGCTTGATAATTTGTGTAGAAATAGCACAATACAGAATTTACCTAATTACCTACAGTTAATACAATAAATAACTGGCTAAGAGCGTGTCGAGACACGCATATGCCAGGGTTCCGTTGCCAAAGCCAAGATTGTGGTCATATTCATAGTTCAGAAATAACATGTGTGGTTATAAAGGACTACTGGTAATCAGTTAACATCCTTTTAAGGGCAGCCTCAGTACATCAAAACAAACAACTTTTGTTACACGAATTTTCGAAATTCGCGTAAAAAAAATACTGCCTTTCCATACAAAAAATAATAATACATTCACTCGGCATACATGAGTACGTAAAAAGTATTTTGAAAAATTATTTGAATTTGATCATCAATAAGTTATTTTGTATTTTTTTAATCATGGCTACTGCTACCCCGGTTGTTAGGGGCAATTTTGCCATTAACAGTGAGGGAGGAGATCATTGATAATACATTATAAATAATTGGAGTTAGTTAGTGAGCTTGTTTATACGAGGTAATCCTTGTTGATTATGAAAGAGTTTTCAGACTATGCTGTAACATAAAGCTTTATAGAATTTCGATTTGTTCGCAATGGAGGTCGTCCATGACTTGAGGTTTGCAATTTTCATCATTAATTCCATCAATACTATAATATGAGGTTCTGGGATATCCCCTGCATTCATATCACAAGTATATTTATTGTAAAAGCTGAAATGTAGTGCGTCTCGCCGTCGAGTCAACCAGTTTTTGAATCGGCGAAAAAAGTACGTGACGACACCCCTCCGTTATTGTTAGTGAATGTTTTTTGTACCGCCTCCCTCCGCCCTTTTATACCTCAGTTGATTATTGTACGACCCCCTCTCAAAATCATCATCTTGATTAGCTTTTAAGAATGACACTGATTTTATGTTATCACTTGTCAATAGGTAGGTATGTAGTTAGGTCATAGTTTATACCTATTTAAGTCGCCGTCTTTTTGCCTGGTTAAAACCAGAGGCCCTCATGTGAGATGATTCATTCATTGACACTATGAGATTAGGGCCGGCAGACATCAAGATACTTACTTTTAGATCGATATCGCGTCGACCCAAAGTATCCTCTACAATAGAGCCGTATGTATGCATTGCAATCAAATCGCAAGTTTTTTTGGATCGCAAATCGCAAGCAAGATCGCAAAATCGTTGGGTCAGACCACGTCACTGATTTTTATGAAGCGAGGTCTTGATGGTTTGATGTGCATCGGTCCTTATAGTTGAGGATACCTAACTCTCCTTATTATACCTTACTCTGTGGTAAGCTGTCTGTAAATCTTGAGCGGAAGAAATTCATTAAATAAAACCCCAATAACAATCTGACGCATGTGTGGCTGACCCTAACCTTGACCAATAGCAATCATGGCTTTTGTTTGCTGTTACTCACTCATAATCTGAGATGGGACGTCCCACAAGTTCAATCGAACCCTCAACCAGTCACATATCAATCTAAACTGTGGCGTACCTAGTCTCCGATAGTTTTAGAAAATTTTATAGGTAATTTTACAACGCGGAATGTTCTGATGAACTGTTAGATCTGATGCCAGCATTGCGGTTTTTTCATCGCACCAGCCGCCACCGCCTGAAAGTTCATCCACATATCATAGATCGGTAGAAATCGCACTGTGCGTTTTACGCGTTTCTTTTTGCATCACCTGCAATTTGTGGAATAAGCATTTCCACGCGGCATTTCCGACTAGCTTTAATATGGGGTTCTTCAAAAGGGCTGTTAATAGAGTCTTAAGGGTCGGCAACGTATCTGTGATGCCCCTGGTGTTGCAGGTATCCATAGGCGACGGTGATCGCTTGCCATCAGGTGGCCCGTCTGCTTGTTTGGCACCTATGGCATAAAAAAAAGGTTTAAACAAGTTAGTAAGAGTAGGCTTCAAAAGCGCTTTTTAGGTCGGCAAAATATATGTGATGCCCTTGGCTGTACCCGTAGACGCCGGTCACTTACCATCAAGCGGTCCGTTAGCTTGTTTGCCACATATGGTATTAAATAAATAGTTGGCCGTCTCTAGTATTCCGTAATCAATTATTTATGTTTAACTCTACAGAAATGTGTAATTTACGCCAATTTAACCAAACGTGAATCCAATAGTTGTCAATATAAAAAACAGAATTCATAAAAGTTTCAGAACCACACGAGAAGCACCAGCTTTCAAATAAAAAAAAGAATCATCAAAATCGATTCACCCAGTCAAAAGTTCTGAGGTATTTTTGTAGTGGTAGGACTCTTTTGCAGGGGTCCGCCTGGGGAAGTACCACACCTTTGCCAGTTATTCAACCGCCAAGCAGTAGTGTGCAAACACTACTGTGTTCCGGATTGAAGGGCAATGTTTCCAGCGAAATTACAGGGCACACAGAGATTTGACATCTTATATCTCGGGGTGACGAGCGCAGTGCATTGCCATCCAGGGTTTTGAACTGTTGAAGTTCAAAATTCTGAGTGGCGTTGAGCTGTTATGGGCAAGCGTGAAGAGCCATCAGGCGAACGACTTCGCTCGTCTCGTCACCCAGAATCATAAAAAAAAAGGTAACAAACATTAAAAAAACAGTCGAATAACCTCCTCCTTTTTGGAAGGCTTTTTTTAATGCCGTAGGTGGCAAACAAGCAAACGGGCTGCCTGATGGTAAGCGATCACCGTCGCCTAAAAAGCAAAAAAGTGTATATAAACTAGAGATTCGTCAAAGAAACAGTTTTGAAGATGAGCTTCCGCAAAGTAACGCTTTATAGATCAACTATTAATTGAATATTTTAACCGACTTCTAAAAAGGAGGAGGTTAACAATTCGACTGTATTTTTTTAAAATTTTTGTTACCTCATAACTTTTGACTGGGTGAACCGATTTTGATCATTCTATTTTTGTGCTTGCCGTTTGGTCCCATTTCAATTTGGTCCAGTTTTAATGAAGTCAGTTTTTTATATTGATAATTATTAAAAACTCCCGATAAAAGAGCTGATAATGTTGAAACGGCTGAACAGATATTCTTGAATCATAGGTAAGAATACTCGATCAAATCACCTTTAAAACAAAAAATAATAATATCGAAATCGGTGTAGCCGTTTAGGAGCTACGATGCCACAGATAGACACAATTGGAAACGTTAAATTAATAGCATCCCTCTGTTCGCGACGGGAGGTAAACATGCGGCATCATGAGTTTCCATTAAACTGATATAGTTCTGTGGTATAGCCGGTTATAAGTGATGGCAGATGGAGCAGGTGGCTAACAAGATGTCCATATTCCAGAACAACCCATGCCCCCACCCGATAATATTCATGCGCGACTGCGAGGCATCGCACGTGCGCGCGCTGCTGCAGTTCATGTATGTGGGGCAGGTGAACATTGCGCAGGCGCAGCTCTCCGCCTTCCTGCGCACCGCCGACGCGCTGCAGATAAGAGGCCTCACCGACTGCTCGCAACACAACGACAAGGTAACTCAAACATAGCTCTGTCTTTTTTTTAAACTTTCGAATTGAACGCGTTTTAATTGTCAATAAAAAATAAATAATATATAATTTTATTGTTATTAGGCGTCTTCGTTATTTTGGCGTCGCACATTTTATGTATTTGCCAGTGTCAAGCATTGAAATATGTATTGTCAATTTTTTTTAAATATCGTCACACAAGTCAGAGTTAAGTTAAGCAAAGTAAAAGTCCAGTGCCTTAGTGAAGTGTCTAGAGGATTTACTAGACAATTCTATGGAGTTTTGAAAACAGCACAAAAATAAATGCTTTGCATCGTTATTATAAATCACTTGCCCTATCAGGACAGCCCACGTTAACAGATAGCACTTAATATAATAATACTAAAGCGCAGAAAAAGTATATTAATAATATTTAAATATAGTAGACAAATCCAACATTCGACGACTGCCTCGAACTTGGGCAACGATCTAGTACAACACTCCGATAACCACAACATCCCGATTGCTAGCCACGGTCACATTCGGGTGGGGGGGCATGGGCTGAGGTTGTGATTCATTCATCTATCAAGTGACCATAAGGTGCAGCCTTTTGTTAATGGTCCAATGTAATGGCGATTTGCCGATCAGCCTTGTCATCTCAATCTTGCCTGGCACCACAAGATGTTCTAATAAAAGGGTCTAATAAAATTGCTCTATACTAATACAAAGTTGTGTTTCAGAAAGTAAACCGGAAGTCGCCCCCCTCCCAGCTCCGTAACTTGCTCAGCGCGAAGCCGTCAAGCGCCCAGTCTACCTCCTCTTCCAAAGCAGCAAACCAAACTGTGGAGAGCACGCCAGCCGACGACCAGGAACCACAGCCCGGTCGCCGCACACCCAGAAATTCTCCCGATGTTGCCAGAAACAATCTCAACGAAGAAGCTCCCTTTCAAACTTCTAGTCAAACGAGGCCTAATAACGACGACTTTAGTGAAATACCCAACTACCCGTCTCTGAGGGTGAAAACTGATCTCGAAGCGCCCGAGGTGAAAAATGAAGAGAGCGACATACTCATGGACCCGGGAGACCCCGAGCGGACGGACAAGAGCCAGGACTTCAACGCGTCCGATCTCCTCGAACCAAAAATGGAAATGATGGAGCAAGAGGCTAGCGACGAGGAGCGTTCAAGCTTTCCGCACATGTACGCTTATGAAAATAACGCGCTGGCTAATCCCTTCGCCGCATTGCAAGGTAATTGCCTCTACCGTACGAATAGACGACTGAATCGCCTTCATAATCTGCTTCTCTATTGATCCTCTCTCCTCAGCAGGTAACATGGATCTCATGGCCGGAATACCATCGGACCTCCGGGACGAGAACGCGGAAGGTGAGTGTCTGTTTCTGTCTCTAACACGTCATTTCACACGCACACGTCGACTCGGACAGCCGCGCCCCCGGCGAACCTCCTCAATCCTAGACTTTATTCGACAAATGGTCAGAAAGAACGAGAGAGCGCGCGTTCTCGTAAAGTGGTGGCTAGGCGCGCGGGTGTCGGCCGACGCTCCCGCCTCCGCGCTCGCCGCTCCGCTCGCACGATCCCACGAACCGAACTCCCAACCTCGGTGGTATGTCTGTTAGCTAATGGAACCGCCTCCGTCCAGAGAAATATTGTGAGATTCGTACGTAGCCGCCGGCTCGGTCCAGTTCAAGTATTAATGGAGCATCATTGTTAGTGTAGTAACATCAGTGGATAGGTCGTGCGTGTCGCGGGCGGGTCCATTGGGTTGGAGCGGAGCGGGTGGCGCGGCGGTGCGGGTGGCTGCGCGCGGTGCGTTGGTGCGATCGTGGTGTTGTTGGCAGCGTGCGGAGGCGGCGTGGGCGCGGGTGCCGGGGGCGGCGCCGGTGGGGGCGCGGGCGGCGTGCAGTGCGCGGTGTGCGGCCGCCGGTACAGCAACGCGTCCAACCTGCGCCAGCACGTGCGGCTGATCCACGAGGCGCAGCCGGTGGCGTGCGCCACCTGCGGCCGCAGCTTCAAGACGCCGCTGTACCTGCGCCGCCACACGCTGGCGCAGCACGCGCCGCCGCGCCACTCCCTCAAGCCGTCACCGCCGCCGCCGCCGCTGCCCGCGCCCTACCACTAGCCTGCCCGCCGCGCGCACCGCCACCCCCACCCCCACCCCCCTCCGGCGGCGGCGGCGGACTCTCGATAGGTGTATCTAGTCTGTGATCGGAGTGTCGCCGGGGGCCGCTACCAGTCGCACCTCTCCGCTTATTGTGTGCCTTTCTATGATATACCGAGTGCGGCGCTTGCCCCTCAACGAGCTCCCGTTGGCCGCTCTCCGTACACGCGTCTTGTTTTCCGTTCTTGACCCATGCGAGTCGACCGATAGCGTAGCTAACTTGTCCGGTCCGAGTTGACATACTTAATTTATATTTCTACGAAAAGCTCGTCACATCTTTTGCGTCAGACGTAGGCTATGGGGAAAAACGGAGAAACCGCGTCTTAAGGTGCGTACTGCGCAGTACGCTCGCGGTAACTGTTGAATCATACGACAGAGGTCCCGCGGTGACTAATAGGGGTTCGTCGAGCCGTCACGCGCAGTACCTTCCTTTCTGACAATAGACTGATTGTTGTTAAAGCATTCGTTGCGACCGGTGCTCATTTTGTAACATAGGGTTATTTACTGGTTACATATTTATACATAACACAATACATTATACACACACGTTGACCATATCTGTCGTTCGGTCTCCCTCGCACATGTAGGGTAATAAGGTGTATTTTCATAATAGAGTTAATATTTTGTACGGCGAGGCGGGGAAGATCGGGCGGCATTCCGTTTTATTTAGGTACCCGATGGAGCTCTGTGCAACTCCGATGGGGTGCATAGGTTCTGTAAACAGCAATAGTGATATTTTTATACACAATCGTTTTATCTTTACACAAATGTTATTGTTGAGTGATTACATGGCTCCCGGTCAATAGTTGTACAAAATCTCAGATGTATGGAGGAGTAATAAGTCGTCAAATTCATATTATGTATCGAATGACTATATACTATTAGTTAGGTTATATAATAAAATTCGCGTTCGCGCCATCCTTGTCATTGAATGCCTAATTTACTGAGAGACGAATAGATTAGAATGGGTTTTATTGCCAATCTTAACAACCTCCTTGTATGGGGATTAGTATTAAATATGAGTTAATAATTTATTATTATGAGTAAGGAACGCACTGTGCCATAATCTTTTTTTTATATTCATTGTTAAGTAATAGGCTCAAAATAGTTACTTTAACATGAATTCCACACTAAGGTGGCAACTCTAGCTTTGACCCGCCAAAACTAGCGAAATATTTTTTTCCCCTACCAGTTTCAAATATACAAGGAATTGTCGTAAACTGAAATTGGCGGTCAAACGAAAACCAATAAAAAAAATTTTTTTTTCAAAACTATAAAATCCGTTTATATTTTTTAAGTTAACGGAATATCCTTATGTAGAACAATTATAATTAAGTAAACAAAAAAAACGCTTATCAAGTTTTGGTCGTGTGAAAGTTAGGCGCTGAAATAAGCCTATCTAAGCATAGTGAGCATGGTTTTCACTGGGTAATCACAATTATTTAAATCATGATCTTAATAGCTACAGTAGTTTAACAGTTAGATTTGATGAGTCATTGACGGCGATTCTGATGTATGTGTACCATACTCTAAACTTAACTAGACAGGTCTAAAATTGTTGCCATCCTTTCCTGACTTATTGAATACGCCGATAATTTTAGTCCTGTCAAATTAGTTAGTTTAGATAATAGTACAACAGAATTGACGTCATGATAAATCGAAAAAACCAAATAAAACTTATTCTGATCCGTCTCTTAAATTAATTATTGGTAAAGTTTTTCTATACTATTTGCGGTGTAGGACGATTCCTCTGACATTAGCCGAACCCTGATTATGTAACTTGCAACTAAGATTTTTTTTTACTTTTCGGTCATAGTGAAACTGTCAAATTTGCGACTAAATCGCGAATCGCAAGTTACATAATCAGGCACCCTATTACGGGCACCTGATTTAGTAACTTGTACTTCGCGATTTAGTAGCAAATTTGAAAGTTCATTCATAGTGAAACTGACAAATTTGCGACTAAATCGCGAATTGCAAGATATATAATCAGGTGGCACCTGATTTAGTAACTTGCGACTCGCGATTTAGTCGCTAATTTGACAGTTCGTTAATAGTGAAACTGTCAAATTTGCGACTAAATCGTGAATTGCAAGTTACATAATCAGGGGGTTCTGATTTCGTAACTTGCAATTTAGTAACTTGCAATTCGCGATTTAGTCGTTAATTTGACAGTTCGTTCATTCGCGAGTTGTAAGTTACTAAATCAGGTGATTTAGTAACTTGCAATTCGCGATTTAGTCGCTGATTTAACAGTTCATTCATAGTGAAACTGTCAAATTTGCCACTTAATCTCGTATTGCAAGTTATATAATCAGGGGGCCGTTCGGCTAATGTCACAGGACCATGCTACACCGCAAATAGTATAAAGGCGAACGATTTTTTCTGATTTAGTCTTAGTGAAAGTCATCGTTTCGTACAAAAATTATATGACAGTGGGGTGACATAATAATGATTGATGTGATGACAAAGAGCTGATGAGAATGATTGATAATATAAAAGTTGTGTGTGTAGTTATGTTATTTAACTTGCCATTTTTATCCCTATATTTACCCAGTGTTTAAGTAAAATCAGCATTATTTCTTATTAATATAAGTGAAGATTTATTTTTTAATTATAGTCTATACATAATATTATTATATTTTTATACGATTTTCCTTTTTAATCGGTTAATCTTTTATTTCTTTTGTAGTTTTATACAGGGTGTTAATTTATCGTCGACGTTATCTCGTAATCGATTTCGATTACTGATTAATTAGTTTTACCATCTGATGTATGAATTAAACGCGGTTTAAGGAAAAGAGTAAACTAACTTTGGTGATGAACCTCAAGATTTCCATTTCGAACATTTTATTTAGTGATTGAAATTGATACATCGAGGCCTATTTGTGTGAACCTCGGTTAAACTGATATAACTATTTTGCCATATTTTGTTAATAGAGTATTTGCAGGCAAAAGTCAGTGAATGACAATTAAAAACAAAATGATCGAATATCTTTCAATTAACATTGCAAATGTCACAGGCAAATGTAAACTTTTTCGGCGAAAGAAAATTACTGTTTTTCCGAAACAAACCAGACATCGAAATTGGTTTAAAACAAATGCAATGATGCTTGTTTTTTTTTTTGTAATTTCCACTCGATGGTTGTTTGACCTTAATAAATGTTGCAAACGCGCGAACGAAGCAGGCTACCAAATGAAGAGCATTAAGTTCGCGGACTATGTACATATACAAATTCAGTAGACATCGCACTATGTGAGCTCACACAATCTTTCGTGCCTCAAAATGTGGAATGAGTTACCTTCCCCGGTGTTTCTGAGATGCTATAACGGAGTTCTTCAAAAGGCGAGTTAATCTTGAACGGTCGGCAACGTATTTGTGATGCCTTTGGGTGTTACAAGTAACCGTAGGCGACCGTGACTTTTTTTAAAATTTTGTATGACTTGCGTTTGACCGCCAACTCGCCTGATGTTAAGCAATGATCTGTGTCTGCTTACCATCACGCAGCCCGTTTGCTTGTAAGCCACCTACGGCATAACAAAACAATCAGTTTAACCTATGTTGACGCAAGTTCGGCTTTATGTCGCAATAACATTAATGCCCGTTATGAAAAGTTTGCCATGAGAATAGGATGTCTAGTCATTTTGTTTACAAAAGCATTTATAAGGGACTATTTGAAAAGTATGATTAGGGTTGTGAATTACAATATATTTTGTCGTTTGGAAAATTATTGTAAAACGTATTGGAGTGATCTCAAGTGACTTTCTTCCCATGATCTCTAAATTTTCACTTTGCATTTATTTTTAAAATGTTTAATCTTAAAAATTATTACGAAAATTTATTGCAATAATAAAATTACTCTTAAAATTAATCGCTTGTACGTTAGTAATTGTAATTTTAAAGGCACATTTCTTATAATAATTTTAATCCCAATTAATAAGTTAAGGCGCAGCTTTCATTATTGCCATAATTAAATGAAAAAGAAAAGTATAACAAAAAAAATCTCTTAACACGGCTGAAATTGATTAGAACATTAATTGTTAGATCCTTATATAATAAAAATACTTATAGAGGCATTTAATCGAAATTTAAAATAAAATTACAAACAATATCTAATTTTTGTTTACAAAAAGCATTTTTGGGCACGCATTTCTAATTCTGATATTATGTTATACTTGACAGTAAGTTAGTATAGAAAAACTTTATAACATCCATGATAAATACATTTAACATATCTACAGTGTCACAAAACTCAAGGTGATTCTAAGTTTAGACACTAAAATTTGCAATAGATTTATTTATACAGACTGTTGAGCATTTTACCTACCAGATATACATTGTTGAATACGAAAGTTGACTGTTTAATTATAGAAACAAGAGTTCCGTTAAATAGTTTGATTTGTACCATGCAAATAATGTCCATGAAATAATAATTTCAGTTGTAATCATGTACATCGCCTGTGCAATGATTTTTTATGTACATACATTGTATTTTTTTTTTATTTAATCAGAAAATAAAGTATTGCGACAGATGTGTGATTTTCAATTGTGGTGTGAATGGTTAGAGTAATCTCTATATTGTTTTGTGTTTATTTTTATGTATCTATGTTTTTATCTCGACGTAGCGTCGGTCACAGAGGTTCTCGTATTTATCGTACATACGCCGTTAATTAATAATAATGTGACATTCAATGGTATGTGCACAACATTCTCAGAAATATCACAATGCTGTGTCATTTGTCTAAATGGAGTTTCTACTCTAGTTGCTCTTTATAAAAAACTCAAAATAAATTGATTAAAGCTTCATCCTAGATAAAATAGTCAATTTTATTAATTGCACTGTGAGTTCATATTCATGGCTATTATATTTATATTTTTCCTATATTTGTTGTTTGTTTTGTATTTTTTCATTACTGATACTCGGAAAGTAGGTCTGAAGTTGCCAGTGGAGCGGGTTGAAAGTAATACATTTCAGCCCTAGAGGAAATCACTTTCAACTGACAGTGACAGTTGACAACTGATAGACACTCAAATTATTAAAAAGAAACTAGTTCTATTTTCACATTTGTATTGAACCATGTTCCAATATTTTTATTTTTCTTCTCCTCAAAGGATGGTCCCGCACTTCTCGTGCATTTGCCAGTGTCAGGTCGTGTTTTTATTTTTAGTTTCCTTGTATTCGTAATGAAAAGCACAGTGTTTATCTCGGAGTTAAAGACTTATTTAGTCCCTCGAACTATTAGCGACATTTACCAAACCCCGTCTCGGGACTAAATAAGTTACTTTCACCCCTAGGATAACAATGTACTATTATTTTCTACGCCGGTTTTAATGTTTTACTGACAGTCGGTCATATCGATATCTATGAAAGTGTATGAAACAGTATAGTATCGATGCTACACACTTCATTTTTATGTGTATTGAATACGCACCGACGCGTCGGATACTTTTAGTGTGTAGAGTGCAGTGCTCGGCCGACGGCGTCGCGACCGACGACGCCGTCGGCCGAGCAAGGTTTCCGTCTTTAAACGCTCAACACACTAAAAGTATCTAACCGCGGTTTAAAGCTAGCCTCTGGTAAGTTGTAATGGTGTATACTGCCCTACTAATTCCACTTGCAGTTATCGACATTTTTGGGTCACTTTTTTGCAGAAATTCTATCCCAAGGGGATAATTTATGCACAAAAAAATTATTTTGATCTTGTTCTTTAGATACACTCAAAAAGTTATAAAACATTGACATGTTTATGTATCCAAAAAATACGTTTTCCTCGTTTTTCTCAAAACCGCCATTTTGCAAGTACTGCATTTGTTATAAGAAGGGCAGTATAATACATCATCAGCTGAGCTGCCAAGTCGATGTGTCGTGGACGTAGAGGTTCATATTGTTCCTTGTCTCGCGTGGACCAGACTTCCCGCGTTTCCCCAAGCATATTTTTTTTTCTTCTATCCTCTTGAGAGTATTTTGGTATCGCACGTCTTATGCATTTCTCTGTGTCAATTATTGAATTATTTTCATGTTATATAGTCAAACAATTCATAGTCTAGTTGAGTTTAGGAAAATTAATGATGCAATGAGGCGTTATGTGTTTTTCGCGTTGGCGCCAAAATTCATACATACTTGTAGCGTGCTGAAATTTATACTCAGTGACTCGATTTTTGAATCGCTCGTATGATAGTTTGCTCGATAATTATCAATATAAAAAATTGAAATGGGACCAAATGGTAAGCACCAGCTTTCAAATAAAAAAAACAATCATCAAAATCGGTTCACCCAGTCAAAAGTTCTGAGGTAACAAACATTTAAAAAAAAACAGTCGAATTGATGACCTGACCTCCTCCTTTTTGGAAGTCGGTAAAAAATCGATCCCCAGGTCGCTTGTCCAATATCCACAAGTGTAGTAATAAGAGTTTGATTGTAGCGGTGGGTCGATGGGACGGGCGACGCAACCGCCCTGTGCCGGACGCCGTGTGGCTGGAGCAGCATCGGCGCGCGCTGCCCTTCGTGCTGAAGCGGGAGAACGAACGGGGAGGTGCCGCCGCGCCTAGACTTGTGAGTATTGTGATTGTGTATTGTGACATTACTAGACTCGGTACTACCAGCCCTGATACAACGGCCTCTGTGTTTTAAACGTCATCAACTGCTAGTGAAACAAAAAAAAAGGAAAGAAGTGAAAAAAAGGAATGTGTTAAATAGAAAAAAAGTTGTTTAACTGCTGTCAAATTTAATTTTAAGAAAATGGTAGAACATCGTCGTTTTTATAGATGATCACAACAAAAGTCAGTCGAGCTCTGTGGCATCCATGGGCGTAATATACCTAAAGGCATATTACGTACGTATTTCTACATAGTATCAGGGGCGAAGCAACCGCCGTATTAAATATACGGGGTCCTCGGGCTACAGGGGCCCGGAACGTGTGTAAGCAAAAATTCGTCAAAAATCTTTACCCTTTATTTGGGCCCCCAACAAATTTTGATACAGGTCCCGTCTATGGCTAGCTATATGCCACTGCAAAGTATAAAATAAAGTCGCTTTCCACGTCTGTCTGTCTGTATATCCCCTAACTCCTCCTAAACCAAGCATCGGATTTTGATGCTGTTTTCACCATCAGATAATTTTTCACGGAAGGTTTATATATATATATATATACGAGTGTAATAAAACTTAGACCCGTGCGAAGCCGGATTGGAATGGTCGCTTGCGCATAAAATGCGCAATAACTTTATGTAACGCAAAAATATGTTTGTTACCCCGTAAAAGTGTTGATATATTTCCCGATAATTATTTTATCAACCCATGATACATGGCTATTTACGGCATTACTTGTAAATAAACAAATGAACAACACACACACACATTAACGCTTATCGTTTCCTTGGTCAGTTCTTTGAGAATAGGTATTGTTATAAAAACAGTTCAGTCACGTTCCGTACGGTTATCAAATATTTAGACATTTTATGTAGTTGGAAGTGACTTTAATTGAATGGAGTTTCAGAAGTTTATCTTTGGAAAATTAAAGTGTATGATAATAAGACTAACATGGGAAAACAACGTGCTTGTAAGAGTATCGTGTTCCCTTGTGTAAGACGAGCTTAGATTTTGTAGCAATAACATCAAGATATAATACCTATAGAGCATTGCTCCGACTTTTTGGTTAATTGTAGGCAACCGCAATCAGACCACAACGCCGTGCGATGCCAGTGCTACGATGCCGTAGCGCAGTGTTTTTAAAACTGTGGGTCACGACCCTCTGGGGTTCGCCATGCCTCAATAAGGGGGCCGCGAAGCCTAAGTAAAAGAAAAAAAAACTTTAAAAAAAAACTAAGAAAAATGTATTTATGAGTAATTATAAAAATAAAATAAGGTTGTACGTATTTGATATTTGTAATATAATAAAATACAGATTATAAACTGTGGAAGGTAGGGGACCCCGACTTTTTTTTTTTCATTCTAAGGGGGTCGCGTCGTGAGAAAGTTTGAAAAACCCTGCCATAGCGGCCAAGCTCCATTGAACACTATGCAAGCGACATAACGTCTAAATTGGAGTAAATATGGCATTGTGAACTATATAACTAATGTGTAGGTATGTACAACGACGCTCGGATGTTTTTTTGACTGTTTTCACTTAGATATTGTGACTCTATAGGTATAGTATATCGATGAACAATAACTACAAACCTAAATGTTAAAATATGTGCCTTATGTATGAATGTACCGAATCGCAATGTATTATGAAATACGCCCTATGTCCTAAGGCAAGAAATGAGATACAAACGTCTCTAGGGATCCATTTCGCGTTATTTGTGCTCCATTCTTACATTTAAGTACACAGTTACCATACAAAATAATGCTACATCCTAAACTAGCTGCTGCCCGCGACTTCTTCTACGTCATCGATATACAGGGTTACGCATATATCCTGTACTAAGCTGAAAGGAGGTCATCATCATTATGAACAACTTTTACTATGGGGCCAACCCTGAAATCGGGAAAATTAAAAGTTCAAATAGAACCTCGTTAGATAAAACTTTCTAAATAAGGTTGGCGTGAGTTTTTATAAAAAAATGGCTCTGCACGGTTTGTACATTTGTTGTGACAAAAAAATATATCAAATTATTTTATTTTATTTACAGTAAAAAAAGTATGATGGGCAATCTACGTCTTCAAGTCGCGAATGATTCGGTTTCTTCTAGGCAAGCGTGCTAGGTGGCGGTCAAACGGAAGCCTATATATTAGATATTCAATAAAATAGAACCTCCTTAGATGAAACTTTCCAAATAAAGATCGGCGCGTTTCTATAATTTTTTTGGCTCTGCACGGTTTGTACATTTGTAGTGAAAAAAATATATTTAAAATATTTTATTTATAGTAAAATAAGGTATAATGGGCAATCTATGTCTTCAAATCGCGAGTGATTTGGTTTCTTCTAGGCAAGCGTGCGAGGTGGCGGTCAAACCGAAGCCTATATATTATTCAAAAAGTGGAATAGTTGTAGTTTTACTTGAAAGCTCGAATTATTTTTTATTTGAAAGCTTCCCGTGTGGTCCCATTTCAATTTGGTCCAGTTCTGACATTTTTATGAAGTCAGTTTTTTACACAGACCTAAAAAAATAATATTTTATAATGATAATTATTTATAATGTCCACAATAAATGTGAAAAACTCTGTATCCCACTTTATAGCGTCATAATAAATAATATTTATGTTACTCCACTCAGCTCGATCTTCGACTTTTTCGTCCAGCCATTGCCAGCTGCCTTACGTATATCGTCACTTCAACGAGCCTGAGGGCGTCCTACGCTACGTTTGCCGGTTCGTGATCTCTACTCTAGAACACGTCTATCCCAACGATTATCGGTTCTCCGTCAAATATTATAATGAGCCTACTGCCACTTCAGCTTGCTAATACGCCAAGCTATGACGGTAACTTTGGTTTTCGAATAACTTCGTTCCGGATATGATGCTTCAAAGAAACGCCGAGATAATCATAAAAATGCAATCACATAATCATACAAAACTACATAAAGTGTTTTTCTGCGTAATCAGCTATTTTGCCAGTTTAGATATTGACAATACACTCAGTGTATCTTCACTGAGGAGAGTTTAGTTATTATATATACCTACGTTATTTAGGGTCACACGTATTGTGCCAAATTATACCTAAAACATTTAAATAGGTCGTAAAATAATTTACCAATAAGAACGACGGGGCGGGGCGTACACATAAAGTGATAAACTTTGGACCTTGCGATTTTTTTTACTTCAGCCGGTAACGGTCGGTGAACTATCTTGTTTTTATTTTTTCAGTAATAACATATATGTATTTTGTTTTATTTCAAATAATAATATCCAAATATACTAATGTTATTAAATAAATACCTAACTAAACTGAATACCTATCCTGATCTATCCAAAACTATAGATAAAAAACTGCATTAATGTGTCTTCGGGTGCCTAAAAAGCTAGCGAATCTTCAGTTTTGTTTGAAAACCTGTGAAAAACGCACTCTGTAAACCGTAGTATAAAAAAATTATATAGTATTTAAACTTTCGTAACTTAAACAACGATTTTTTTTCAGACGGGACAAAACATCTCTTCATAATCCGAACAAAAACATAAACACTTACTCGTATATTTCAGAACTTTATTAGTCAATTTAAATAGTTTCTTCAGTAGTAGTTTATTTTTTTCCTGTCCGATATCCTATTGAATTTAAGTACCATTTATCTTTTATCCTGTTCAAGTAATTACGAGTATAAAACTAGGGTTAGATCACCATTAATTTGTACTACATTGCTTTCTTAAGAATTGAAGATCGGCTTCCTTATAAATTAACCGAATAAAAATCAGAAATAAAGTATGGCTTCTAAGAAGTAACAGAGACGCCTTTCACACCCATCACAGTTTTTGCCACAATTTGTGCATCTAACTGTAATTTCTTGGACGCTTTATTTAGGTCCGTTACATCGAACTCAAGGCAATCGATCTAAAAAGCCATCATCACGGCGATTATTACACCATTCCTATCATCGTGGCCAGTATGAAAACATTTAATTTTCTTATCGTTTTTACAATTTATCTGTATCCAGGTATGAACAAACCCAGTATGAGTAATGCTGTTTTCTATCTGCTGTATCCATGGCGTGATTTAGATAAAGCTGCGAACGTCACACATGATTTCTTATCTGATTCCCTTTTACTTAAACTAATTCATTCATTCACCGACAGGAAATGCACAGTCTAAACAACTAGGACTGGGAGCATGAAATGTTGCACAATATGTATCTTCTAAGTCTGCGTGCTTCATCTTCGACCACATCGTCGCTTATCAACAGGCGAGTTGGTGGTCAAACACGGACTTATTCGTGATAAAAAAAAACAAGTGTTTCTTATAAATCATAGGTGAGCACAAAGAAATATTCGTTCTCTGAAAAGTTGTCATCTCATTTCTAGATAAAACTGGGAGAGGGCGTCGAGATCCGCGAAGAGTTGCTCAGGGGAGTCAAATGGGGGGACTACAGGAAGGTGACACGAGGGCTGGCAGCTGCCCTATTCTCCCCCATCGAGTTAGCGACCTGCTCAGTGACGGGGCAGCGGTGGTCGCGCGCGGGTCAAGAGTCACGGCCCACGAAGCCCCCGCTGGACCGGCGCCGGGTGCACGCGCTCATATCATACGTCAGCAGACACTTCCCAGACGTTGAAGTGAGCCGCATCAAGCAGGTGCTAGCGTACAAGTGTAAGGAGAACTGCGCAGCGCTTCGGATGAGGACGGCCAGGTGATACTTTGTTGCTTTTTAATGCTACTTTTCTAATTTCACACTATTATATGCGAAAGTAACTATAAGGGGCGATTTACACCAAACAGCGCGCGTCGCGTGTCGTGTCTGTATATATTAGGTAAAGTTTGGCGCTTAGCCGACCAACTTCCAAGATGTAAAAGTTCCATTTATAAATATGAACTTTCTACTATATGGCCATTAATTTCCTATACAGTCAACCGCCGCCCACTAGATATAGTAGCCTATAAAAAAAAGAATCATCTCAATCGGCGAAGTCATCGCGTAACACACAAAAAACAACCAATTGAGAACTTTCTCCTTTTTTGACGTCTGTTAAAAAGGAATCTTTTTATCCTAATCCAATATTCGATTACAACTTATCTCCATAGCAAGTACCATTTAAATCGGCTCAGTCGGTATTGTATCATTGATAAATTAAGATAATTTGCATTTATTTTAATTCGTTTGATACCACGTCCACATCTGTCGTTCAGTTGCTAATATTCGATTATCCTATTCGAATCACAAACAATATTAAAATAATTAACATTATAATCATTCGAATTGATTGATCAGCCCAAAGAAATCGCATGTGGATAATTTACTTCTGTTATGCAAACGGAACAATTTATTATGTTTTTTTTTTTGTCTCTAACGCGCGATTAATTGATTACGTTATGTGTTTAGTATTTTCATAATAATGAATAATCAATTATCTAGATCGCTTTGTAATAATTATTTAAATCAGTTTAGAAACTCGTTGCATGACCTAACTATTGGGTAGGTCAGTGATTATGGTAATACCCAAAAAGATCTTTAGAGTGCAAGTGATATGTTAGTGTCTATATAATTTATCTTACAGTCCGTTCATTATAATTATGATGACCGCTAACCAGGTGCAGTGAATTTAAGACAAGTGGAACACATAAAAAATCGGCTTCAAAATATATGAAAAACTTGTGCCTATAAAATTTGAGGGTTGCCCTCGATTTCCCTGGGACCCATCATCAGATCATTAGATCCTGACTTGGTGACAATGGGACCAAATTGGAAGTATACCCTACCGAACATACGTCTTTTTATAAATCGGTCAACAATTGCCGGAGAAATCGGTGAACATACATAAATAATAAAATACAGTGGAACATAGAACCTCCGCCTTTTTTGAAGTCTGTTAAAAAGAACAGCTTAACTAGTTGATTGAATCAGGCGTTACTTTGCGGAAGTCCATTTTCAAAACTGTTTCAATGATGAATTTCTAGTGTAATTCCGCTTCTATGTCGCTTCAAGTACAATAAGGAATTTGTGATAAATATTTGTTGATAATGTTAATTCTATTGAGTTTAATTTTGCCTAACCTGATATAAAATATTAATTACATAAATTGAAAATTAACGTAACCTGAAACAAAAAAAATAATTAATTCTGAATAATTTTTAATTATAAAATTATTAAAGTAATCTAAAACAAAAATTAATTAATTCTGACACATGAAATATGATAATACTAAATCTGAAAACAAAAATGTATTAATTCTGAAACATAAAATATATATTAATTGAAATTACATGTATTTTAATTGAATTTAAAAAGTAATAAATTGTACCCGTTTCCTTAGTGCACTTTGTCGACACGTGTTTCGCCTCTTCACGAGGCATCCTCAGGACGTGTTGACTCGTCGAGCGCATGGCCGAGAATTCTCGGAATTACGCTAGAAATTCATCATTAAAACAGTTTTGAACAGCTTAACTGTTGAAGCTAATAAAAGCGGCCATGTGCGAGTCGGGCTCGCGTACTGAGGGTTCCGTAGTATAAACTCTAAAGTATAACAATAAATAATGGCCAAGTGCGATCTGTGAATTTCTGTTCATTACCAAGTTATAACTAGAAAATTCGGGTACTTGGACCACCTTATTGTCTTTCATGGAATTGAAATTGTATACTTAATTAATTTTGAAGTCGGTTATTTAATTGATAATTATTGTACTTTGTGGTGGTACGGAACCGTCAGTGCGTGAGCCCGATTCGCACTTGGCTGGTTTCCTTCTCTTGTGTTTCTTATTGTTTACATCAATCTATTTCTCATAATTCAGTACATATAACACCCAGAAATAAAGTAATTATTAAAAAATCATAGTAAACACGACATTATTGTTTTTCGAACTCGGAAAGGATAAGATTAAATTATCGGCCACCCATACCGCTGGTCCGTACATGCTCATAAGGGGTCATCCATAAATTACGTCACACGTAATGGGGGGGAGGGTATCAACGGAATGTGACAAAGTGTGACAAGGGGCAGGGGTCAAAAGCTTTGTGACGTCGCATGTTAAAATTCAAAATCCATAACGCGTAATTTATATGTTAATAAAAAACTTTTAAAAATTACAAACTTGATTTATATTTATTAATAACTAGCTAATGCCCGCGACTTCGTACGCGTAGCGCAAAGTAATTAGTGGGTGGACGATTAGACTGACATATCCAAATATAAATGTTACACTAACGAACACGAACGGAACTTTAAATAGGCACAAATCCATCGGATTATTTATACTAAATATTTTATAGATAATACCTACACATATGACATGATTGTAGATTTATTGCTCTCCATTTTAATGCGGATTGTCATACTATCGTCATAGTATGATTTTAGTCTAGTTTTAATCTGACTCGATACAGGTATCCCGACATGTCCATAGTTTCAAATATATTTCAAGCAAATAATATATTACTTTCACTGGTTAAATACGTTGGAAGTGTGGAGCCATGGAGCCAATAAGGAAAAAAAATGGTATATAAGTCAAGCGAAATGTCATGCATGACAAACGTTATTATTGAATTATTAGTAAATAGTAAGTAGGAAGCATGGAGCGGTATCTATAATTAATCGCTGTTATTTAACATTACTCCGCGTAAAGACTGCCAATCAATGATGTCTAAATAATTTTTGCCCGCCTTCTGCGCCTCGACCCTTCCAACAACTAAACCGCTTTCGTTCACCACCATAACATACAAAATAGCTGCTAATCATAGATCAGTAACAGATTAGATGCCGCGAGTTCACCTACTTTGCGTGTCTGTTATTGGTGTTAAGTTTGATCCTGGCAAAAAAATGTATTCATTTTAATCTCCGTCGACTTGGTATATTAGCACGTCAGAAGTCAATACAAAAATAAACGTACTTTAAATTACGCCATAATAAACTGTAAAACCTCTTCAAAAGCAGTTGGCTGTCCTGAAAATAACAAACACAAAAAAAACTATTTGGTGCAGTCTATCGGAAGTTATGCGGGTACATACATTTCGGCTATTCGTTTTTATTTCATCATCATCATCAGCCAGAAGACGTTCACTGCTGAACATAGGCCTCCCCCTTTAACCTCCACACTGAACGACATCCTGCCATCTGCATCCACTGGATGCCCGCGACTCTCACAATGTCGTCGGTCCATCTAGTGGGAGGCCTACCTACGCTGCGTCTTCCGGTTCGCGGTCTCCACTCAAGAACCTTACCTACTTCCCCATCGGTTAACAGTTCTTCGAGCGATGTGGCCTGCCCATTGCCACTTCAACTTGCAGATTTTAATAGCTATGTTGGTGACTCTGGTTCTTTGGCGAATATCTATATTTTTATTTACGTATAGATTATATGGCAACAGCCGCTTCAGTCTTCCTACCTACCACGTCTGCGAGTAGAAGTCTGTCATTACGACAACATTACTATAAAATAAGCTAGATGGCGTTATAAATAATTATTAAAAAAAAATTTTTTACTATTTATTATCATAAATTAATATAGCCTATGTTTCAATCAAGTATTTTATAAGCATATTCATGGAAACTGCTTTGAAATCCTTCTAGTAGTTTAAAAGATGTGCGCGGACAAACAAACAAACTGACAGCCGTCAGATTTGTAGTTCCATAGTTTGAAAATAGATTGCGTACTAAAACGATGTTTTGCGAAAAAAATGTAAATTTGCTTAAACTTTACGAATAATATTATTAAAAACGTAAAAGGTATTCAATAATTCCTAAAATAATGAGTGTAAATGGATCGTAGTTTCACAAATATGAAAAGTGCGTCTATTATAGGTAAATACGACACTTTACCTGAATCACGCAAACGGGATTTTTTTGCAAGTTAAACCGATATCTGGTATTGCTTCTACTTAGTTAGAAGTCATGTGTGAAGGTATTTGATCTACACATTTATAATATGGTAGGGATTTAGCACTCTCGCTATGAGATTATCTCTCACGCAACAACAGTTAACTTCTAGAGCGGCGTTGTAATGGAAATGAGACTCGAAAATTAAAAAAAATTAAAATAACTGTTTCCTTTTGATTATTTTTAAATACATGCATACATTTGAAAAATTTGTCACGTCACATCAGGGGGAGGGCGTTCTGAAAATGTGACAACCTGTGATAAAGACGGGGGGAGGTTTCCAAAAATTCGTGTGACGTAATTTATGGATGGCCCCTAACATTTGGCGAAACATTTTTGCGAGTACACTTATGTTTTCAACACCATAATGTTGATCCCAAGTCTTGTAAATGTCAGTCGGCTCTGACGTCATTTATTGCATCTATTTCTGTTTTCTAAATGCGGTACCTTTACTTTGTCAAACGCGATGGGGTAGCAGCCAAAAACAAAAGATTATGTGATCACTTTATGCCATGACTTGTCTGTTCACATGTGGCGGCAGCAATTCTATCTCTTTCCTGTACGTTTCATGTACACAAGATTAAAAGAGAAAGTAATAGAATGACAGCTGTCCGATATGTAAACGCTTTTATCTGATTATTTTGCGTGCGTCTCCTTCAGTAATCTCATTTTGACGTCAATGTCGATATGACCTACGACGTCACTCTTTGGTCAACTCCCGTTTTCACGGTCATAACCTTTGCTGGTTCTTGAGTGGAGACCATGAATTGCAAGACGCAGCGTAGGTAGGCCTCCCACTAGATGGACCGACGACATCGTGAGTCGCGGGCATCCAGTGGATGCAGATGGCAGGTTGTCGTTCAGTGTGGAGGTTAAAGGGGGAGGCCTATGTTCAGCAGTGGACGTCTTATGGCTGATGATGAACCTTTACCAATCTTTGATATTGTCACCGTGGCTTAGAACATGTGCGTTGGCGATTGGAGGTTATTTTTCTAATCTGAATTCGGCACCTCATGGACAATGATAAATCAGATAATAGAACTTACCTTATATATTACCATTAGAGATAAGAAGGTACAATGGACACAATCTGATAAGAATACTTTAAACCTTGATAAATGAAGAGCATACCTCGTCATTAATTTATTTTGAGTCCACGCCCACTTTGCACAGTTGATGTTCAATTAGGTAAGTCAGCTATAGACGAAACTGTTAAGACTTAACGTATTTTAAGTGTCGATACGTCATCAGTTCAAATTTAAGATTTCTCCCTGCAAAAAACTTCTAGATTCTAAACTTGTTTTGGAAGGCATGTTTTCGCCTAATTATTCTATCGAGAAAAGTTTCACCAATCATGTTTCTAAAATTACATTAAACTAATTTATATCCAATCCTATTTATTTACGGTTATAAATAAAAAAAAAATATGTATAAATATGAGTTTATATTTATGGAGTTTTTTTTTACCGACGAAAAAAGGAGGAAGTTCTCTAGTCGATGCGTATATTTTATTTCCATCATTATTTATCCAAATTTCCTGTTAACGTGTTGTGTACGTTAATACGAATAATTTTACTAAGAAAAAGTAACTTGGTTGAAACAGGTAAATTACCTTTTTCCTCTCCCGGATTCAACTTTTATAAAGTACTTAAAACCATAAAATCCATTGTTATAATAATGATTAATGAAGGCTCAGTTCTAGAATCTATATTTCGTGCGTCTTCTACACACGTTTCAACATTTTGAAGAAATAAAATTACAGAGCTAATGACTTATTTAGTACCTAAAATTAATTTTGTGCAGTTATGATGCCATCACTCAAAAATTGTAATGGCGGCTCCACATTAGTGCCGTAAAGCTCCGAAAACAAGCGTGAACGTGAATGTGGAGGGTTTTCGCGGGGTTCACGCGCGTTTACGCCTGTTGGGACATTATTGCACACATGGTCATCTGACCCCAAACTAAGCAAAGCTTGTAATATGGCTGCCAGAGACTGATATACATACATATATATTTTTAAATACATACTTAAATAGATATTAACACCCGATCAGAGTCGGTATTTTGTCCCGCGACAAAGGGTTCGCGCCCTCTTCGGCGGTATTCACGCGTACACATCCACATTCACGGCCCCGCGCCAGTTTACTTCTTGTTTACTCCGGTCTATAAAGGCGTACGGACGTCATCTACCATTTTCTTTTTTCCAACGCTTTTTAATAACTTTCTTGTTTTGGACGTCTAAATAGTAATATGTTGCCACAGCAAACAATGTTATTGCAGCAGCAGGTTCTACGTTCATTTCGCGGCGGGTTTCACGAACGACTGTGAGCATTCCGTGAATGTGGAGGGCACGACTTGTGCCGTGAATTCATGCCGTGAATTCGCGCGTGAATTAACGGCACTAATGTGGAGCCGCCATAAAAAAAAAAACGTGAGGAAGCCAAGAACCGCAAAAGTTCAAAGCCACCAACTTCCACCAACATACACTAGGTCAGCATGGTGGATTAGAGCCAATGCGCCGGTCCAGGTAAATGTCACATGTGTGCATGAACGTTCATGAGGTTCTTGGACATACAAGTTTCCTCACAATGTTTTTCTTCCCCGTTGTTAAGCAATGGCATCGAAACTGCACATAGTTTATCTCACTACTAAATAAGTCATTGGTGCAAGGCCAAGGATCGAACTGGGTGCCATCAATACTCAATACTCAATATTTTATTGCAAACATATGTAGGTACATGCAGGTCTTAAAGTAGGTACATGTGATCAGATTCACATAGATCAGATTATAAAGCGCACATGCCACCATCGCTCTTTTCACTTCGCATCACTTTTAATTTAGATTCGGTTATTTTGATTCCATTTAAAAAATAATTATCATTAAAAAAACCGACATCACAAAATTACACATCACAAAAAAAACTGAGAAACACATTTTTAAACAGCTAATCCTGTAGATCCTGGTAAGGATAATGGGACAAACTATTTAAATTATTGCATTGTCATCGGTCTTTGATAAGTGTGCAAAGTTTCAAATCAATCCGATGTTTTGAAAGGGGTGAAAATCACGTTCAACGATTCCGTTACATACATAGATACATACCAAGCTAGTAAAAGCGTGTTAAAATGCACAAATTCAGTTACTTGGATGATCACAGATTCATTATTTCAAAGCTTTACAATCTACGATTCAGTATTGTTTAATAAATAAATAATATAAATGATAACATTAATATTTCACACACACACATCATCAGCCAATTTACGTCCACTGTTGGACAAGGCCTCCCTCATAGAGAAGGGAGTTGCCATAATCCCCAAATTTTCGCTTGGCAGGCGGATTGGGGATCGCAGTACGTTCACCGTGTACTATTAGGACGCTGCTGCCCATCCTCCGGTGGTTCTGGTCGCAGTTTTAGGACATACCCGGGTCAACATTAATATTTATTTTAATCAAACTAGTATGAGATAAAATAAACTGGAATGTTTTGGTTATTTTGATTAATTAAATACAGGACACAAGATAACAAAAGAAATTGATTATCCTTTTTGCATCACTATTGAATACTTAAACTAAAAAATATAACTAAAACTTATATAACTTTGCCATTTGATGTTACATCATTAAGGTTTATAAATTATTTATCAGACTCAAAACATGAATCAGGGGTTATCAGCACTTAAAACCATGTATTAGGGTTGCCACATTTATGACATTACCCAGATTTGTTGGTCTTCAAAATGGTAAAATCATACTAATAATAAAATAAGAGAGTATTTGTGGATTAATTTGTATGTGTGTTTGTTACTCATAATGTAACCGCTTAACAGCTACTACCCCTAACTTCAGATCAGGCAAACAATTTATTTATTTATTTATTAAAACAAGGAAGATATGCGTTAGTACAATTACCGTTTTTTCACTATATCACTAAACCGTTTAGCCCAAAAACTGTAAGAACAGCACACTTATTTCACACACCAAACTTGTAGCGATATCAAAGAACTAATAGTCGTAAAAGGTCGTCTGCAGAGTGAGTTCGACTAAAAGCATCAAGCCTGAATAAGGCCAGATGCGTTCGCACCCGCCACGCCACCTTAACATATATCCCTTGTTTGTCTGATCTGAACAATTTAACCCGGTTGTTTCCTTCAGTTCTTTTAAAATAACCGATTAGGCCGTAGGTGGCTCTACAATAATTTCAATTGTTAATATATAGTTACAATCTGGGTGTCTTCAAGTCAAGAGTGAATCGGTTTCTTCTAGGCAAGCGTAATCCATCGTAGGCCGCATCATCGCTTAACATCAGGCGAGTTGGGCGGCCAAGCGCAAGCCTATTCTACAATAAATAAATAAATAAAAATAAATAAAGTATAGTATAGTTCCTATTTCACTGTTACCAATTTCAATATTGTTCATGGCTAGTAATTGTAACAAATTTTGAAGCGAAAACTTCTTTAGGCGCGTTGAGCACTTTTTATGTGAACAAAAACCATGGAACTCGCGTCATCATTACGCTGTACCGTGTATTTTAAAACAGCGCCACCTCTTGTAGAATAGGTGAATTACTACTTAAGTTTTCACTTCTGACGTGCAGTCCTATGACTGATGTGTTTTATTTTTATTTTACTGTGGTGAAAAAACTGCAATATTTTTAAAATACTACAACAAATAAACATTGTCGCCATAATACTATTATTTATTTGGGGCACCTTCATACATTGCTTCATATTTGATGACTGAAAATCAAACTAAATTTTAACTTTACTGATTTTATAAATACGAATGTAACTCTTTTTATAGCATGTATAAACGCCTAAGTCGTTCTTGATAAAGTTTAGCAAGAATGTGGAATGTGTCACAAAGACAAAATCATACCAATATTATCAATGCGTAAGTATGTTTGTTTGTCTTTCACGCAGCAACATAGCAACGAATCAATGTGATTTTTTGTACAGATAGAGGGTCGGAGAGTGGACACATTTTAGATATAAGATATACTTTTTATATTAATTTTTATTATTCATTTGTATATAGTATGTACAGTTACTGATCAAATGTCCACGTGGGTAAAACCGCGGAGCGCAGTGTAAAACACATTGTGTCCTAAAAAATGCGAGAATACTGAAAAATGGCTTACACGTTAAACAGCTAGTCTCAAAAGAAGGAAAATTAAAATACCATATAAATAATAACCAGTGGGAGTTTTATTTGACTCATAATGGCAACCCTCACAATATGTATACCATGCTTATCACCATCAATACCTCCCGTTTCGACATTGATACAAGTCAATGGCAGGGACCATTGCACACAAACAAACAGAGATATCAACTGATTCATTCCAGACTTGTTTACAACTACCATGTTACATGGGTAATAGCGAGATAAGCCCAAGTCTGGGGGTAGTTATGACGTGCCAATGACGTCACTAGATAATGCGTGTTTACAATGTTCTTATGGTAAATAATACCAGTTTATCTGGTAAACTTTTACTTGGTACCCATAACTTAGCCGCATTTTTAACACGCTTTTATTAGCTTGGTATGTATCTATGTAACGGAATCTTTGAACGTGATTTTCACCCTTTTCAAAAAGTCTGATTGATTTGAAACTTTGCACACTTATTAAGGACCGATGACAATGCAATAATTTAAATAGTTTGTCCCATTATCCTTACCAGGATCTTAAAATTTAAAAAGCGTGTTAAAAACATGAAAGCTACCTTATTGTCAAGTATATTCAAATGCGGTCGGCTAATGCAACTGCAGTCTTGCGACCTCGGTCGCCGTTAGCCTAATTTTATAGTTTTAGAAAGTTACGTAAATTATGCATGCGATTCTAAAATAAAAATATTAAATAATTAACAAATAAATATGTTGCATGTCCACAGAAGCGGGGTTGAGAAACAACATGAGATGAACTACGTTTTTGATAAGTAAATATTAATATTTTATTCACGCTTATTGCTTTTAATTAGTGTTTCTCTAGTGGACATGCAAGTTAATTGTTTTCTCTCCTAAATAATCAATATTTCCCATCTTCACCAATTATCCCATCAGCCTTTGACAATGGCATTGTCATTTTGAGATCGGTAAGTAGTGTTCAAACTTAACCTTGTGAACTGAACGCGGCGTCAGGATAGCCAGATGGACGTTGTTTTTAAAATATCATACTTAGAAGTTTAAGTTCGAATTAAATTACTTATTAGCTTAACATTAGGCTAGATTGTAATTGTAAGGGGCGCTAATTGTTAGCGCAAATTATATATATAAAAAAAGGATAGCCTATTTTAGTTTCACTGACTGACTGCTAATAGGTCGCATAAGAGGATCGCGTGGCCGCGATGACCAGTTTGTCGGATTTCCCGCACCCTGAGTTATGCAGCCGGCTTATATTAACGAGAGCGAGGCTCATCATACATGATCGTTTTACTTTGATATAACGTGGATTGAACGAATGTAGTGAGTATACGTCTCAGGACAGACAAGCAAGGGAGATATGTTAAGGTGGCGTGGCGGGTGTGAAGGCATCTGGCCTAAATCAGCCTAGATGCGTTTAGTCGACCTCAGCCTGCCGACCTAACCTTGCCGCCTCTTTTTTGCAAGTGGACTTTTAGTTAGTTCATTGATGATGCTCCAAGTTTCATAGTGTGCTGTAAAAATGAGTAATTGAACTGTACTTACAGTTTTTGCGTTAAGGTGAAACGTTTCACTTTGGTGGGAAAATCAAATTTCAAACAGTTTTTTTGTCCTTGTAGCTAGGCCGGGTAATTATTGTGAAATGGCATAGTGTTCGCGAAAATTGTCGGTCGTTCTTTACATTATCATGTGCTTATAATCAGTTACTCACCATATTTATTACATTTGGCAATAAACCGTTTGAAACAGCATAAATTTGTTAATTGACAAATGTATGTAATAATGTGCATTGGAGATAAATAACTTTACGCGAGTTTGTAAAGAATAATAATCAATTTTCGCGAACATCATTATCGTTTACAATAATTATTCGGCCTAGCTACAAGAACAAAAAAACTGTTTGAAATTTGATTTTTCCGCCAAAGTGAAACGTTTCACCTTAAGCGGTATAGTGAAAAAAATAATTGAAACACTGAGTTATTTGAACACAAACAAAGATAATATAACCACATGATCGCACATGAGTCATTTTGTGTGTTTGTACGTCAGGCTTGTTTGTTTTGTAAGTCACGTTGATTGCGAGGGGGGGAGGGGGTTACGTATGGCGTCTGTGATTGGAGAAAACAAAAGTCACTCAAGTCACTCATGCTTAGGATTGGCCCGCTCGAATAAGATCCAGCTGAAAATTCAGTATCTTTTCATCACGGCGGGGTAAAGGATGAGCTGTCAAGTAGTTATAACGATACAAACGATAATTGTACTAAGGCATATCTCCCTTGTTTGTCTGATGTGAGGTTTATGTAGTAGTGGTGTGTAGTAGTACCGTGTGACCTGAGACAGTAATACAATTTGAAGCAGGCTGTCGAACTGTTTCAGTGACTCTACCAACTACCTGCTGAGTGCAGCCGCGCGGCCGCCGCCCTGCGAGACCGACGCGCCGCCCGCGCCCTCCGCCTCCGGAGGCGCAGCCGGCGGCGGAGCGCGCCTCTCTTACTGCAACTAGTAAGCTCACATTTTTTATACATCTTTATATTTTACAGACGACAAAAATAATCAAACGGTGACCATCGAGATACAGAATCACAAACGTGCCAATAAAATGTCCGAACCAAAACTCGGCGCCCGTTACGCGTTGCGCCGACTTTTTGGTTAGTTGTAAAGCAAACGCGATCCAATTACAACGCTGCGCGATGCCAGTTCTACGATGGCATAGCGGACAAGCGACGTTGAACACTATGCAAGCGATTTAACATCTAGGGCCTTACTTAAAAACGTTACTCAAGTTGATATATGCTTAAAATTGCTCTCTCAAGTTCTCGCTGACGCCAATCGTCACACGCGAAAACGAGACAGGTTTTTAAGTTACTTTTTTAAGTAAGGCTCCTAAATTGGAGTAAATGTGGTATTGTGACCTATATAATTGATGTCTTGGTATGTACAACAACGCTCGGACGTTATTTGACTGTTAGAAATTCACTTAGAAATTGTGACTCGTATATACTCGTAGGTATTGTATCTCGATGACGGTGACTAAATTATTAACTAATAAATTATCCTGGCAGGTATAAAATTGTGTAAATTGATCAACTCTCAAAAACTAGGCTTTTTTAAAATTTACAAACGTCGGGTATATTAAGGTACTTCAATTATAGGTAGGCTACGAGGATTTGTAACATGACTACTTAAAATATATCCCTCAGGACTTTGGGGGAATCCCCAAGTCCCGAAGGATATGTTCTTCTGCCATTCATTCTCGCTGGAGACAGATCGGATAGGTTAGATTCAATGATATCGGTTTTTATCGGATACATTTTGGAGAGTGTGCATCAGATCTGCATGATCTAGTTCCTTCCTGCCCATTTTTCTATCGGACTGCCAGAACGGGCACGAAAAATCTTCACCACTTTAAGGTTGACATTCCGAAAACCCGTACGAAGCGCTTTGATTCAACTTTTATTGTGCGAACTGCTAGTCTGCGGAATGCGGTGTCTGATGTCTGAATGGGTGTTCCTTGATAGTTACAATCTGTCTTCAAGTCGAGAGTGAATCGGTTTCTTCTAGGCAAACGTGATCCATCGTAGGCCGCATCAAGCGAGTTGGCGGCCAAGCGCAAGCCTATTTTATAACACATAATTAAAAAACGAGTCACCTAACTGACACAGAGTGCTTTGATGCTACCTAATCTTGTAGCCCCTGCCCCTAGAGTGTATACCGGACTTGACTAGGTTCAATTTGATTCGATACAAAGACTAATTACGTTAGAAATAAATTCACTATAGAAACAACACAAAATTACAAAATAATTAACTTGATGCCAATCTATGTTATATAAAAAATCAATGTGTATATTCTCTATGGCCTCCGAAACGGCTGGACCGATTTTGACGGGACTTTTACTGGCAGATAGTCTAAAATAATGTAACCACTGCAGAGGTTTAGGAATTGGCCACCACACCAGCCCTATAATGTACGAAGTATTATCCTTTCCATAAACATCATTTGAGATTCTGCTTTGTGATACGATACAAGGTTAATGTTTTGGTTTTAGCCGGGTTGGTGTTGAGTGGAGCCACGGTATTAACCTAGATGTTTTCTCAAGATGTGAAGACGCCATACAAACTTTTTTATAGTGGTTGACATGTTATTAGATTTGATAATAAAATAAAACCGTTCTAAGTTTTATTTTAATGTGTGTGTTCCAGCGAGGCACCGAAGCCCCCCGGCGGGTGCGGCGAGTCGTCACGAGGCGCGGGCGGGGGCTCCGCCAGCGGCGGCGGGTGCGGAGAGGAGGCCGACGGCGAGCCGCAGTGAGCCCCGCGCATATCAACTACATAATCTGTTATTTTACCAAAAACGATGATATCTGCGCGCCTCGCGCCACACAGAGATATATTTTGCGCGGCGGCGCGGTGTTGAGGGCCGCCCTGTGAAATATTCATATTTATTTAGGTGATATTTTTCTATTGGCTACTGATAAGATTTTATCACGGCCGCGCCCTCCGCCGGGCGCCCGGGAGGGCCGCCGGAGCTCTAGCAATAATTTATCAGGTTCCTAAGACGTGTTTCGTAGTTATATTTCTATCGCACGACGTTTCGCGAACACTGCCGCTTCGTTTCTAAATTTTACTTTCACGGACGTGGGTCGTCATCGCTTCCTTCTTTTTATGTGTTTATGAATCAAGTCATTATCGTGGTTACGTTCAAATTTGTATATGAGGCATTTAAGTGCTGAACGAGGGACCGTTGCAATCGCAAAGTAAATATATCAAAATGGCATAATGTTAGAGCTAAACTTTAGATATATCGTAGTCATTTCGTTTAATAGGTGTAATGATAAAGAATTTATTTTGGAGCGTCAGGTTTGGATATTGTAAAGTCTTCGGAGAGCTGTGATCATGATGGATATAAAGCAGTCATATTTTTAAAATATATATTTAAGAGTTATTACGTAATTATGAATAGTACAGAGTAACTGTACGGTAGCGTGGATGTAAGTGGTAATAGATAGCCGGTCACCATTCCGCGCCCGTCGACCGCGGGCCGCGGACGCATCTGCGCACAGATGTTAAATCATATCAAAACGAAGCAATAACTATTATTTGATAAAATAACGATATTTCGTTTTTTTTTTAAAGTAACTATTTTAACCATGTTGTTATAAAAATGTAGTTAGTAAATTGGAATGGTCTTGAAAAGTCCACGGTCGTTTCTACGGTTCTTTTGAACGGTGATGAGAACCACGTAATTGTAAAGTCTCACATTATACGTCATATCAATACGATACTTAGGTTTTTCACGATCTACAATTTTGTACATAACGCACGAGCGTAGTACGCGATCGAGTGGAATGTGGGCAGATCACGCGGGCAAGCCGTTCGTAGTAATGAGGCTAATGGAACCTATTCCTAAATAGGATATTGTTTTAATGGAAACGCCCTTCTCTGTTAGGTGTTAGAAGGCTTGCGCGCTGTGATCTGGGGGTGCGCACGAGTCGAGTGCCTCCAACTGTGAGTGTACCTATGGATAAGTTGCAGTTACCAGACTTAGAGTATATTGTGTAGTCACGCAGTGCTACCTAGTAAATCTTACCAATTGTAATGTTTTACGATGCCAATTGAAAAGTCTTAATGCTCAATTTTGCCAAATTTTACTTGCCGAAAGCGCGTCTTGTCTAATAATTTATTTTGATATGGATGACATTCCCGATGTGGTCACGTTGGTATTCGACATGGATTGGGAATGGACAGATTGCTCAATGTGATGAAATTATGTGTGTTTCCGTTTATAGTCCACGAACTAAATCGCAGATCATTGTAAAATTTGGATTTTTCGGCCAAATAAAAAAAAGTATGTCGTTATTAATATTGAACAAAATTTAATTATTAATATTAGGATTGTTAATAAAAATGGAAAGTATAAATACTTTGTGACGAATGCTCGAGATGCAATATGTTAATTTAGTGCCAAATGATAAGTTAACTGGTAGCAATATTATATCGTACCCTAATGCTCTTGTGTAATTTCTCACGTAGTGTTAATGACCTATGAGGTTTCGAAATGTTTCTTTTACAAGACTCTAATATTATATTTATACAGGGAAAGTGTTAGGTATGTACTGTTGTTGGAAATTGGGAGGGTTGTTGAGGTAAAATACTCATTATGGCAGGGTGTAAAAATAAACGTTCACCGCGTCGTCTTATGAAGGCGGCGCGGCCCGCGGCTCCTAGAGGCGCCCTGACGGTAGTCGGCAGTCCTGCCTCCACTCCCGGACTCCAGATATACGTTGCCAGCAACATGGTAACTCTCTCGCTCGCTTCCAATTAATTACTGAAATGCATTTATTTTTACACTCTGTTAATGTAAAGCACTGAATGAGCAATGGAACAAGAGAATTTATTTACCCAAATAGGTTTTTTTTATAATTTACTCTTAATTTTTTACACGAAATTTTAATGATATACATTATTTTGCATTTTATTATTGTAATGGCAGCTGTCCGTATTGTAACTGTGAACGATAGGATCGGTCACTAGGTTTTTTAGGGTTTCATAAATAAATTAAAAACGATACATCGAACATGACACATTGGGCACAAATATGTATTAATCGATATGGAAGAATGTTTATGCTTTCGAATTTCTTTGCTTGCTATTTTATATTGTAACATGTTCCTGGTTGCGTTGGGGGAGAGCTTTGTGAAACCGCGCGGGAGGCCGGGGCGCGCGTCTCGCTCTGATTCGTTACCAATAAATACATAACCGCGCTCTGTCTTCCAAGCGAGCGGCGCCCGCGCCTGCCCCGCTCATTCACAGAGCACTCAAATCAAAATTTCGTGTATACAAGAACAACATCGATGCCACTGTGCTCGGAGAGGACACAGCGTTGTGCCAAAATTACGTACTAGTCTATAAAAACAAAATGTTGTTATCATTTTTTTTCAGATTTTATTTAGTCCAGAATGTGTTTGTTCGTGTGCTGTGAAATATTTCCTTGCAAACCAACACTCGGATCGGTGGCGGGGGTCGGGCACAATGTGGTTGTTATGTTTTATTATTGTTTATCTCAGAGTTTAAATTATATAAGTAGGTAATAAAGAATAACATATCAAAATTATAAGAGATGATCTTTCTTAGCTTTGTTTCACTTCGCCGCTGAGTTTCCTCATTCGTTTTCTCGTTATTAAAATTATTTAAGGCATTAATGCAAGTCCGTTAGTTAGCGAAGCTTCTGCCAACCACATTGTGTTATTTGTAGATTGGCAACTATAAGCTGTCCGGATCTCAATGTTACTAATGTTAAATGGTTATTGTATAATTCAAATAAGACTACATAGAATATTATTAAACAAAGTTTTTTTTTGTAAAAGATTTTATATGGAGCGCTTATAGTTGTCCCTTTACCGTAATATAAATATTATCTATGTCATAAATTGAGTCATAATAGCTGTATGCTTTGCGTTAGGTGAGTTGTGTTGGTTTGTTCCTTAAATTTATAAATTTTTGTAAAAAATTAAATGCACATGATAATTTAGCTTTGAGCTTGTGCAATAATTATTCCAAATTGTTTTTAGGAAAGGAAACTGTTATTATTTCTAAATTGTTATATGAATATTTTTGTAAACGTTGAAAAGACAAAGGCAACTTAAATTTATATTTACGTTGTGCATTTATAATCAAATTTTATCAATTAAACCACGAACTCATTGTGGACTGTCTGCGTCTGAACCACTAATTAGGTACAGTAGATGTTTTTTTACATATTGCTAATATTGTGAGTCAATTCTAGTAATGTTAATGTTCCCTTTATTTAGAATAATTTACGTTAGTAAACAAATTAATCTAAGGTTGCTCAACTGAGATGCAATGCTAACTGCAATGTAGACATAATGAAGATAATTTTATATTTTGTCCTTTTATATGGTTTATTTATCTGATATATTCAGTTTAATTAATTTGTGAGTAATGGCAGCGCATGTTAATCTTATGTTTATTCTAAGAGAGGCCAAATGTTGACTTGCTTATGTGAGACTGTTTTGCCAAGAATCAGAAAGTATATTATTACCTACATTGTTTTAAAATAAATGCTTTTATATAACATTGTTGTTTCTTTCTATTGTTCCTTGTAAGGACACTTGTCCAACCAAATTAGTTACGAACTACAGAAAGTTAATGAAATATGCACTGCGTGCACACAGCTGCAAGAAAGTGTGGTGTGAAAGCAAAAAACAATAGATGTGAAAGGACCAAAGATGCAGTAGTGCTCTGAAAACATACTTCCGCTTGGACAAAAACACTAGCGTGATATAAAGTGGACCATAAAATATAGTTTTTAAATCAGTCCAAGTATAATTTTAGTGAAAATGTAATAATCTCATAGTTAACTTGCTAAAAATAGAAGCGAACAAAGGACATCGGTATAGAGACGAGAATATTGCCCCTACATTTACAAATGTTTTAGCCAACATGACGACACAAATATCGATATTTACCGGATTTTAAACGTTACTTGCACTGCACTATGTGATCATTGACCTCTGTACACGTTCCGATTCACGCATAAATTTAGTCCTTAATCCACGTCGCTGTGCGTATTCTTTGTCATTCATCAAAATTCATCTTGACATTCTCGAAATGTCATAAGTCATACTTTGATGAATTTTCGTGAAATAGTAAATTGTTTGTTGTTTTGATTTAAAAAAAACGCGGTTTTAGCATATTTGCGTTACACGATTGCTGTACAAATACCTAGTGTACATAAGGTTTTATGTATCCTATTTTGAATAAATCGACAATTGTTTTGTTTAGATGGCGTTTCCTCAGCCCAACGCACAAAGAGGTTAGAACTACTTTGGTATTCACTATTCTGTGTTTTACGCAAGCTAGACAAAACACAATTTTATATAGACACGGATACATGGGTGCCACAAGTCACTTTTGATTATATTACAGAGTTGACTAACCGGAAAATACTAGAAGAGCTGCAGTTAAAGAAGCAAATGCTGCTGAAGCAAGGTGCGGTAGCTCCTCTCACTGCAACATCCATATCTCTAACACAGCCAAACCCTGTTAGCCAGCTGCCTATGTGTTCAATTCCACCGGTGTCTGCTACTGCTGTACGTTTAAATTACAATTTAGAGACTAAGAAATGTAACACGACTAAACTTATCGCTAACTTCAATATTATTAACCAGCTTTGCTTATACAAATTATACCAAATTCTTCTGAAATGTAAGGTATATTTTATTGAATTCTGACAGCGAGAACCTACAGAGCAGGTTCAAGCTTTAATTAACAAAAATATTGTTGAGTAAGCATTTCTGCCCTCCTTATAACAAATGCAGTACTTGCAAAATGGCGGTTTCCAGTAAAACGCGGGAAACGTATTTTTGGATATATAAACATGTCTGTTTTATAACTTTTTAAGTGTATCTAAAGAATAAGAATATTTTTTTGTGCATAGATTATCCCCTTGGGATACCATTTCTGTTAAAAAGTGAAAACCCCCTAAAATGTTGATTACTGCAAGTGATATTAGTAGGGCAGATTTTTGAGTGAAGGTGGCCGAGCGAGGGGTGATGACCGTGTGTGCAGTGGTGGCTGAGTTGAGCGATGCTGGCCAAATGAGTGATGGTGATCGAGTTGAAGGATGGTATACAAGTGAGCGATTGTGACCGGTTTAAGCTATGGTGGCCGAATGAGTGATGGTGGTCGAATGAGTGATGGTGGTCAAGTTGAGGGATGATATCCGAGTGAGTGATGGTGATTGAGTAAGTGATGGTGACCAAATGAGGGATGGTAACCGAGTGAGCGATGATGGTCGAGTGAGTGATGGTGGCCGAATTGAGCAATGATGGCCGGGCTGTCGCATATGCACTTTACAATGTGACGGCACCCGGTTCAATCCTCAGCCCTGCACCAATAGCTTATTTAGTACCTAAATAATTGATGTGCAGTTACGATAACATCACAAAAAATGGTGAAGGGAAACATTGTGATGAAACCAGTATGCCCAAGAGCTTCATAAGTTCAAAGACATATGATATTCACCAACATGCACTGGGCCAGCATGGTGGATTATGGCCCCTCCTCTCTTTCTGAGTGAAGGCCAGTGTCAGATATTATATAGATGATGAGGCATTTTTGTCATCATCGTCTATGCAACTGCAGCAACTGTGCCAGCACCCCAGAGCCTCACTTATAAAATATTATAGAGCTGGGTTGGCTTAGGAAGATAGTTAAGAATAACTCTGTTATTCCATTTGTGTATGAATATGTCAAAGGAAAGTTTTCAATACTGTGAAATTACAATTTCACTGATCAATTTAGTTTTTAAATAGTTTTTTTCAGGTTTTTTATAAACTAACCTAACCTAATGAAATTATAATTTCACGGCCGTGACAATTTACCTGCGACAAATATATAAATAATGTGTTTTCTTCTATCCTAGGGTTTCCCCCAACTGCCTGAAGCAAACATAGTCAACACAAGCCACAGGGCTGCACTGCAACACGCTAACGCCACCTCTTGCGGTTTCTTCGTTTCCCAGGACTCTTCATTTGGCAACCATATACTGCCAGTGCTACCTCGATTTGATAGCAATACAGTAACAATTAAAAAAGAGGATCTTAAAACCAAAACAAACTAGTCAAGTCCACTGGAATTGGAATTTATATTTTGATAAAATTATCTCAGTTAGTATAAAGGCAATAAGTTTTTCAAAGCTCAAGAATGGGAGCAACTATGAAATTGAAGACTCTGCAAGGATATTTACAACAACTGAAAGGTTTCAATGAGCCAAAGATAGAGTTGGAACAGTATGAAACACCGCCCCATATTGCTGCTCTTGCGTTGTACACCATTCAGGTATGCCATGTTATTTAAACTTCATCCAGAAGTCAGACCATTTTTCACTTTTCATACAAACAATATATTTTGCATGTATAAGTATATATTTAAATAAAATAGAAAATAATAAAACGCTTTTTTTTATTTTGTTGTACAACTAAAGAAAAAAATATAGCAAGTTGAAAAATCGGGCAAGTAGTTTCCAAAAAAATAAACTAGTATATTTGTATGGAAAGTGTAAAAAACACCAAAATCGGACTGTCACTGAAAAAGTTACGCGTGGCCTCACATTAAAAAAAAATTGTATACACATCCAAAAATTATCCAAAGTCCTATTTCTGTGATGACTTCTCTCTCGAGGTAGTACGTGACATTATCTTCCACACTCATTCCCTTATCATCATATCTTACAAATCAAAAATTTGTATTTTAGACCCAGTTTGAAGACCTAGAAGGTAAACTAGTGCTAGACGCTGGTTGTGGGCCGGGAGCTCTTGGTATTGGTGCGGAACTGCTTGGAGCCAGCTCAGTAACCGCTGTTGATATCGACCGAGATGCGCTTGACGTCTTACGAGACAATGTTGAGGACATGGAACTAACAAATATAGATGTGCTGCAATGTGACTTTCTGGAATCCAAGTTTTGCAGGTACCTAGTCTGAGACTTTCTAAACTATCAAACAGGTTTAGAAAGTAACTTAATACAGGGGCCTTACGGTGTTTTAAGCACCGCAAACCGTATCTCAGCGCGTTGAAGTTCACGTTCGCGTGATTTTGCGAACAGCGCTGTTTCAGCACTAATTCGAGCCCACGTTAAGAGTTCACTGTAAGGCCCCAGGTATTTTATCTTTACATAGTATAAAATAAAGTCGCTTTCCGCGTCTGTCTGTATATCCGCTAACTCCTCCTAAACCACGCAACGGATTTTGATGTGGTTTTCACCATCAGTTAGATTAGTTTCACGGAAGGTTTATATATATTGTTGGAGCACCAACACTCGCAGGTGCCGTAGGGGACCAGCGGGCGCGCGGGGCTTGACTGCGGCTCTACCGTCGACACTCTTCTGCATCCTCAGCGTAAAGCAGTCGCGTATAGTTAATAATTTTATATCACCTATTTTACCCAACATACCAGTTTATACAGTCCACTAGCATTTTATTTGCAACCTAAAGAATATAGGAATAAACATATATAACAAAACTTACACTCGTGCAAAGCCGGGGCGGGTCGCTAGTTATGTTATAAAGAGTTTTTGTTAAAGAAGAGTAGAGAAGAAAAATATTATTTTACAAATAAGTTTCCATAGCAATCAGACGATAGTAGGTAAATAAACACATGCTAGGTAATTACTTACTACAAACAAATGGAGCGTTTCTTACAATCTTTAGTAAATATTTACGACCTCGTGTCCATTACTGTGAAGTTGAGTGAAATCAATGGTTATTGGCAGTATGGGCAACAATGTAATCCAAACACATCTTAGGAATTTCTGTTTAAGGGCGTTTTTCGTTAAATGGACGTTTGCTATAAAGATTTACACTATATTTGGATTTTATTTTATTATTTGTTCTTTTCGAAATAGTTCAAAGTATTTTTTTTTCTATTTATGTCACGAACATAGCAGGCGCTGTAGTCCACCCGGATTTAAAGTTGTGTAACTAATTACTAAGTAATCTGTGATATCATCCAGTTACAGCATTTTACTATCACACACACATCGTCAGCCAATTAACGTCCACTGTTGGACAAGGCCTCCCTCATAGAGAGGGGTGTTGCCATTAACCCCACGCTTGGCAGGCGGCTTGGGGATCGCAGTACGTTCACCGTGTACTAATAGGACGCTGCTGCCCATCCTCCGGTGGTTCTAATCGCAGTTTTAGGACATACCCGGGTCCCTATATCATTTGTATATGTATAGCATTTTACTATGTTTTTTTTTATTCAAGCCACGTTTTTTCTTGCCTTTCATTATGTGTTTGATTTAAGAGGTTTAGCAAATGGGATACTTACCAAACTGGATGATGTAAGGAAAACTCAAGTCACACAACGGGCAATGGAGACAGCTATGTGCGGAGTTTCTTTGCGCGATAGAATCCGAAACGTGGATATTCACCAAAGAACCAGAGTTACCGATATAGCTATTAAAATTTTCTAATTGAAGCGACAATGGGCAGGCCTCATCGCTCGCAGAACCGATAACCGATGGGGTAGAAAGGTTCTTTAGTGGTGACCACGAACCGGAAGACGCAGCGTAGGTACGCCTCGCACTAGATGGACCGACGACATCGTGAGAGTCGCGGGCATCCAGTGGATGCAGATGGCATGATGTCGTTCAGTGTGGAGGTTAAAGGGGGAGGCCTATGTTCAGCAGTGGACGTCTTTTGGCTGATAGCTTTGTTGCCACTTTTCAAAGAAAGAACCTGTTTCCAAGTGGGTATGATAAAAAAAACTGTACTTTTTGGTTTATGAACCTTTAACATCTTCTGTTTTAGGGTGGATAACTATTTCGAAACGGTCCTAATGAACCCCCCGTTTGGTACGAAAAACAACACTGGTATCGACTTGAAGTTTCTTCATATGGGAACTATGCTCAGCTCCAACACTGTCTACTCTTTACACAAGAGTGCTACAAGGTGAGTGCACACTTTTGTAAATAAAATTTTAAGATAGAAAAGCATTTCTGATGATAAAGCATTTCTATATCTTCGGAGACCTCGACCATCTTGATTGTGCATGGGATTCCTAAAACTATAACTTGAAATAGATCATAAATAAATGTACTAACTATGCGTGCGCAGCGACATCTGATGTTAAGTGCAATCACAAAATTTTAGGTATCTGGATTTTCAGGCATAAAACGACAAAATAAAGCCATGATTGTCTAGACTCCTAGAGTAATTTAATACAATTAAACATATACATTAACATTGTTTATATATCAATAATTTAACGAAATCAACTCTCAAACTTTCCCTCAACCTATGATTTTGATGATTATTTTTTATTTGAAGGCTGGTGCTTCCTGTGTGGTCCCATTTCAATTTGGTCCAGTTCTGACATTTTTATGAAGTCGGTTTTTTATATTGATAATTATTCTATCGTACTGGCAGAGCGGGCACGGAAAATCGACACCGCTTTGTGGTTGACATTCCGAAAACCTGTACGATGCGCTTTGATTCCACCTTTATTGTGCGAACTGCTAGTCTGTGGAATGCGCTGCCTGAATGGGTGTTCCCCGAAAGTTACAATCTGGGTGTCTTCAAATCACAAGTGAAGCGTGCTCCATCATAGACTGCATAATCGCTTAGCATCAGTTGGTGGTCAAACGCAAGACTATTATTAAATAAATAAAAAACGTAAAGAAAGCCCTTGTTTAATGGTAATAAACTTTCAAATTCAAATTTATTTATTTACAGACACCACATTCAGGCCAAGGTCAAGGATTGGGGTCTGAAAGGCAGCGTGGTCGCTGAACTACGGTACAACTTGCCTCAGACGTACAGATTCCATCGCAAGCTCTCGCTGGACATAGCTGTTGATTTGTGGCGCGTGCAACACAGGACGTGACCTTCAACAAGTAGATATTGAAAATACGAGATACTAGCTGTTACCTGAGGCTTCGCCCGCATTGTGAACAAAACGTTGATGTCACTCAGGGATAGAGGAGCTTTCTATAAGTGGATTTATAAAAATAAACAGAATGGGTTTAATAATAGGGTATTTGACTGATTTTACAAAACCATTTTAAATTGTTTATTACATTAAAATAAAGCAATCTTGTAATTTAATCCTCATAATTTTCAGTATTTGTGTTTTAAATGACGGATAAAAATTCAAATTATTAAACTACCGCGTAAACGCTACCTTTGACATTCATTACGTGACATTAGTGACGTCACACATAAACAAACGAGTTAATCTCGCCATACAATTGTTGCCTCTATTTACTTTTCTGTGACGACATAAGGACATTTGGCTAACATAGAGCGTTTGCAGTCAAGTCACGTGATCAGTGAAAAACATATTTTTATTATGTATTTTTCTAGAAATAGGGACTTTATTTTTTAGTCATTAAATACTTTTTGAAAATAATAATCTTCTAGGATTACACCAGTATTCATTATATTTTTAATATAGTCAAATACCCTATTCTATCCTCCTACAAGGATGGTTCTACAAACATACAGTTATAGTCAAGTTTATCATGCATAAATAGTAAAGATGTAATAGATAAAACAACAAGATCACAACTGAACACTACATAGAAACTGCATAGACAAACTATGTATGTAAGCTTATTTGAATCTTAAAAATTTTACAAAATATTTGTAACGTCAAAATTATTTTATATCGTAAAAATGTTAAAATGCGCGAGCTAAATAGAGGCCGCACTAAGCATAGTCTCTTAAATTATACTAGAGGTTTTTTATACTATACGACCCATATGAGTAGTATAATATCAATTCCGGCAAATCAGGGCGGAATAACTGACCTATAATGGCAATTCAAAAAACTGATCACTTTTCGGATTTCTAGATCGCCGACTTTGGTCTTAAATTATCAAGATTGTCGTATTTGAATCCAGATTAAGTCGCCTTTGCTGCAAAACTTTTGCCTTGTTTACCATTTTGGATTCTCTCTGATTTATGATGAATAGGTTTGTCAATATTTAAATACAAACATAATGGAGGTGTTTTTTATTATTATTAAGTATTAAAAAAAGCAAGTAAGATAAAGTAGAATTTCAAAAATGAAAATAACTTGAGAGGTGTCACCCTGATGGAACGAAGTTCCTATATATGAGAGAGAGAGAGAGACAGACAGAGAAACACGCGCACGCCCACGGCTTACAACTACAGCAACAAGTGTCGATACAACATTTGGTCTTAATTTTTTTCCGTCTAGCACCCTTTCGCAACGCGCGAAAGGGAACTTCGTCCCAACAAAAACTTAAAATATGAGACTCTTATGTGGTCAAAATATACGTAGAGATCTTTCATTCTAAATATGCACACTACGCATACAAAATACTACAAAAATACGGTGGAGGGGCGTGCATTTTTCGTACATTGCGTATGTCTCTAATAACACAATCTACCATTTTGTGACACAAATGGTGCTTCTGATTGATTGATTGCCGATTATGGTTGTGAATTCTGGCCAATTGCTGTCGGCCAGAATTCACAATATTGTCTTTGATTGTAAAGCGTTCACGAAGTCAGTTACCTTTAGAATTTTCTGTGTTACCATTTAACCTGTTTTTGACCACCGGTTTACTTTGCCGGTTTTGATTTTATACGACTCATAAAATGTTTAATTATACATCTTATGTCGTTGGTAAATATTAGTGACTGTACTATTGTACTGACTGAATTATTGTAAATCAATGAAATAAAAATGTACATATGATTTAACATTTCTTTTATTAATTACTTCAGTCTTTTTCACAACACATCATACAAAAATGTAGAAAAACAACAATCTTCCCTCCTACATTAGCACTAATTAACTATTATATAATCTGTGATGAACAGATTTGGCCTTACTTAAAAACCTCACTAAGTTACTCACAGATGAAGTTAATCTATGCATAAATTGCTGCCTCGTGTGATCATTGCCGTCAGTGAGGAGTTGTGAGAGTGCAATTTTAAGCTTAGATTAAATTGATTAATATTTGTAAGAAAGGCCCGATATGTATCAGTTGCCTCAAAACATTTAGATTTTTTTCTCTTATAAGAATATCTAAACAAGGTATAGGAATAGATTTCTCATTTGAAATATATTTTTACTCGTCTCCAAACTTGATGTTCTGCGCCAGTTTGATAGTTCCGGAGTAGTTGATGGTGACGGTGGAGCGGCGCATGTAGTTCTTCCAAGAGTCGGACCCGCACTCGCGGCCACCGCCCGTGGCCTTCTCCCCTCCAAACGCGCCCCCTACTTCCGCACCGTTCGTGGGGATGTTAATGTTTACAATGCCGCAGTCGGACCCGTGGGGGCCGATCCACTGTGGAAAACAGATTATTTATTAAGTAGTAACGTAGCTGAACATTTTTAAATCACGCAAAAGTCTATGGGACTATACTTAAAAACGTTACTCAAGTTGAACTATGCTTAAAAATGCTCTCTCAACTTCTCGCTGACGGCAATGGGCACACGCGAAAACGAGAGCAATTTAAGCATAGGTCAACTTGAGTGACGTTTTTAAGTACGGTTTTGTGATCTAAAAAGTAGTCGTTGAACAATGCGTTTTACCAACAAAGAATTGAATGAAGGAGATTTCTTTGATTGTTAACCAGCAATAAAATATATTCTATAGTTGACAAAAGTCCACACTTTATTAAAATTTAGTTTTTTAATGGTTTAAAAAACAAGTTTGAATCTCGGTCGCTTGAATTAGACGGCAAGGGTACTCGATGGTTATATTTGACCAAAGGCAGGGGTTGGTTGCTAGTCTACAGTGTGGGTAGGAAAAAAATGGTTTGCACCCAGCTAGGGTTGCCATCCGTCCGGGTTTCCCCGGATTTGTCCTTGTTCAGAGAGCATCCGGGGAGCGTCCGGGCGGGGTTTCATTGGTAGTCCGGGTTTAAAAAGTCTTTTCATCAGGTCATTTAAAGTCTTGGGCCGACGGCGACACACGGACTGTGCCCGCACGCCGTGATTTCTACACTAAGTATGTTTAAAGGAAACCTGTTGACATGTCCGGGTTCTGGGCTCTAAAATCCGGGGTTTTCATGCGTCTTGTCCTGGTTGCCAAATTTTAGAGATGGCAACCCTACACCCATCGGCTTTTGGGTAGAACAGACACGCCAAACACTTCAAAAGTAGAAAAATCAAACGAACCTTGAAGATGTCTCCCAGGTTCTCAGTGAACAAGCTAGAAGACAGCCCCTGTTCCACTTCGTTGTTGTACTCAATACCGGCGTTCAGATCAGGTATCTCGATACAGTAGACGATGGGCGCGAAGCATTCCGACTTCACGAGCGGTGAGTCGTGAGGCAGGCCCGTGATGATAGTTGGCTCCACGAAGAAGCCCTCACGTTCGATAACCTGAAGAAATAGGCGTATATTTTTTTATCAAACACTAGGTGACAAAAAGTATGAATTGCCAGTGCGTCCGCAAATAGAACAAGGACAAATAGAAGTAAATAGAACGGAAATGAGAAGGAAACTCTGTCGCCAGGTATTGTGACAGAACCTTGATTGAACATTCTTATTTATGTCAACGCGTCGAACTCCGCGTCACAGTTGCTAACTGATTTCGAATGAATGACGTTTCGTTTATATGGGTGCAACTGGCTACAACAAATTTCTTACAATAATGCTTTGACAGCCATTCTAATTTAAACAAAAAAATAAATAAAAAATCTGGGCTCCGCAATATTGTTTTGAGGTTAGAAAAAAAAAACAGGCGTGATAAAAACTATCAAGTCTTTTATCAAGAGTGTACTCATTAAACTTGCAGTTACATTTTATATCAATTAAGAGCCTTACCTTTCCGCCGAACTCAATCTTCCCTCCCTGTTTCACGGCTTCGGCCACAGTCTTCTTGTAAGCTTCGACCGCGGCGGGTGTGTGCAGCGGCCCGATCAGGGTCTCCTGCACCAGCGGGTCTCCAATGCGGCTCACGACGCTGGCGAATGCTTTGGTGAGACGAGACACTACTTCGCTGTACACCTGAGAAACGCAACGCCGAACAGAGATGGATAAGCAACTCTTTTTAACCGACTTCCAAAAAGGAGGAGGCTATCAATTCGACTGTTTTTTTTATTTAATGTTTATTACCTCAGAACTTTCGACTGAGTGAACCGATTGTGATGATTATTTTTTTATTTAAAAGCTGGTGCTTCCCGTGTGGTCCCATTTTAATTTGCTGCAGTTCTGACATTTTTATAAAGTCGTTTTTTTTAAATATTGATAATTATTTGAACATCTTTATTTCATTACTAGCTGCGCCCCGCGTTTTAATTTTTTTCGGAATAAAAAGTATCGTATTTCTCCAGCCTTTTAACTATCTCATCATCATCATAATATAATATCAGCGGGTTTGACCTGGAGACTCCAGGATTGAACGGTGCTTCTCCAGGCTACGGGTTGTTATCATATATCTACGGGTTTAACGGAGTGGGCGCGAAATCCGAGACCAATAAGTTGAAGAAAATTCATTCACAGTTCACATAATCACAAGTTTTTTAAATTTTTCATTAAATTGCCGAGTATGTCATTATTTTAAGTTGGCAGCTCTAGTCACTGGCCGTAGGAGGCCTATGAGATGACGCTGTAGGAGGCCTATGAGATGACTGAACCTTGTTGTTATGTGATACCGTTTGTGTTCTTTTTTTATTAATAGGCTTGCGTTTGACCGTCAGCTCGCCTCGTGTTAAGCGATGATGCCGTCTACGATGGAGCAAGCTTGATAGTTCTATACCTTCTTATGAATGAACAGCCGCCGGGTGGTCGTGCAGCGCTGGCCTGCGGTCCCGGCGCACGCGAACAGGGCCGCGTTCAGTAACAGATCGAGGTTGGCGTCAGAGTTCACAATGATGGCGTTGTTGCCGCCCAGCTCCAGCAGGTGGCGTCCGAAACGCTTCTGCACTTCCACTCCCACCTGGAAAACAAAAAATCTTGACATTAGCGTGTTTATCATCTTCGACCATAACTTTTCTTCAGCAACACTTATACTCGTATCACTTGTATATCAAATGATGAGTTGTGATGAAAATCCAGCTTCTGTAATGGTGTAAGTAATTTACACTTTTCCTCTGTGGAAGTAGATGTACATAATAATTAAAAATGGTATCTCTGAGATAAAATTCCCTAGTTGGTAGGTAGCTATCTACTTTATAGATAAACTGACTTTTTGATAATTCAATTTGATGCGGTAACTAGATAAGAGTTTAAGAGTAGATTAGAGTTGTAGGTGCACATGGTTTATACGAATTTTAGGACAAACGTAATTTAAGATCTGCTAGGAGTTCAGAATGTTACAGTAGGGAAAAAATTAGATGTGGATGCGGGCGCTCTTTTTCAAATCAATTTTTATGGCAGTCTTTCTACGTTTTAATACGATAGAAATAGACGCGTCGCGCGAAGGCAGGGGACGTTCAACACAGACGCGATATTTAATGTTTTATTAAAGGCCACTAAAGCCGAAATTGCTTTGAAGCAGAGCGTTTGCCTCCGCACCTTGTCTTATAAGTGTCATGTCAGCAATCTGATGGCCTTCCAAAGGATGCCGGCAGGATTGAGCGTGTACACTGCACATGGAGATACCATGTTCTGTTTGCACGATAAACGGAGCCGTTCCAAGAATACTCTCACCAGAAAGACTCTTACTAAGAATTTTCTTTTCAATGGAGCGATCGGTTGTAAGATATTGTTGATATGTTTTCTGCCATTAGTCTTATTGACTTTTTCTTCTATGAATGACTATAGCTGTTGGCCCCAGATGACCTCGACTACGTGAACAAGCAGTTGGCAAACGAAGATGTCGTTGGGACTAACTTTTTGGAGGCGACTAGTGCAAGGGCACCTCTAAGATACGAGTGGGAAATCAGACTTGCCCTGGCGCCCCAGTAGGGTGTGCCCTAGGGCCTTAGCAGGTTATTGAAACTTGACTATTTGTTTAGTCCTACTGGAGCTGTTCTCAGTAGAATTACCGACCAGCCTTACCACCAAGAGCTGCAAATGTCCACACCAACAACATGAGTAAAAAATATGCTTGATGTAGCTACTATATACCTGTTGTCCAGCGGCAGTGCTGCCAGTAAACGAGACCAGCTTCATCCGGTGGTCTTTAGCGATAGTCTGGCCGATGTCCTTGCCGCCGACGCAGAGCGCTGCGATAGCGCCCGGGATGTTATTCTTAACGAGCACGCTTTCTACGATCTTGGTGACCGCCACGGCGATGAGTGGGGTGGTGTCGGATGGCTTCCACACGCTAACGTCTCCGCATACCTGGGGAAAAGAAAAAAATATCTTGGAACTGTTTATTTAAATCCTACTAGCGATGCTATGCACGGGCACAAGTTTTATTTATATAATAAAAATATATAAAATATAGTACCGCCTATTATTGCTGCCGGTTTTTGTATTAATTTTAAGTTACTTTTTTTTTTTTTTTTAATATGGTGTATAATAAAGTGATATTGTATTGTATAAAACAAAGTCTGGTTTGTTCGAACACTTATAACTCGAGAATAGCTGGACCGATTTTCATTGTATTTGTCTCCGTCCCGAATAGCAGAATAACTATTAAAAATTGCTGGACCGATTAGGATGAAATTTTGTGTTCCAGTAGCGGGTTACAGTATAGTAGTGAGACCAAAGGCCGAGCTCTACTGTATGACTGCCCCGGTGGCTCGGTTGGTAGGCTCCGTGAACCTATCTTCTGTGCTTGGGGGCGTGGGTTCGATTCCCACGTAGAGGAAAAACATTAATGTGACGGCTGTTTCTTTCGAACCATAATAGATAGCCAGCTGAAGTTTTTACAGAATATGTAATGTTACGGCGGATTAACTAACGAATAATAAAAATAAAATAAAACGATTTTTTGATACAACAAAAGTAAAATTTAATAAAACTATAAATAAAATAGCAAAAATATATATATATATATAAATGACCTGTGAATTTGTAATTTGTGTGCTTGTGGGCTTTAATCATAATTAGGCTATTATCTGTTCCTTTTTTATTTTATTTTCTGTTAATTTAACTTAACATATCTTTACTACTTATCAACTATCTAAACTACTGTTCAAATTTTATCTATCTATCCAGGCCTAAGTTGGTATGCAACGGGGCATTTACACTATTTTAGTTTGTATTAGTGAAAACTTCTTTTTGGCTTTTGTGTAACTAATCATCCTATATCTACCGTGTTTGTTAGCAGCTGTTTGTTTTCCATGTAAAATAAAATAAAATAATAATAAAGTCAAAAAGTTAAATCTAAATGACATACAACATACGTATTCTTTTTTTTCATATTTTTGTATTTGTTCTAGTGTAAAACGGTAATACGTAAGAGCGTCAACTTTGGCATGATTATAATACACACTGTATAACAACAAATATTAAATAATAGCCAAGTGCGAGTCGGTGACAAATTTCTTTTCAACACAGGTTCTCGTACGATCAACGAAGTTATAGGCCACGTCGGGCGCGGTCGGTATACTTGGATGGGTGACCGCCTGAGCGTTGATGGGATGTTGTCTTTATACACTACTTTTTTGTACTTCAGTAGATAACAAGTTATGTGGTGGTACGGAACCCTCAGTGCGCGAGCCCAACTCGCACTTGGCGGGTTTCATTTTAAACAAACTATTATAATCGTACCATGGCTATGGCGCTGTTCCATCCAAATACGGCGACGGGGAAGTTGAACGCCGTGATGATCCCAACCAGGCCCAGAGGGTTCCACTTCTCTATCAGCACGTGACCGGGACGCTCCGAGGGGAAGATGGTCCCGGGCAGGGTACGCGATAACCCCAAGGCTAGGTCGCATACGTGAATGTATTCCACTACTTCGCCGATCGCCTCCGGGAGAATTTTACCTAGAATTGTACGGAGATGATAGTCATATCATTTTGTGCATATGTGCCGGACTTACAGTTTTTTCGTTAATTAGTTCAGCGGTATAGTGAACAAAATGGATGAAAAATCACAGAGACATTTCTTCATCAGCCTGCATCCGTCCACTGCTGGACATAGGCCTCTCCCAATGCACGCCACTGAACTCAGTCGGCAGTTCTTCGCAGAGACATTTGAATACTATCAATAATTATACTTACTAAGGCATATCTCCCTTTTTGTCTGATCTGTGATCTCACTTGTGTCGCAAACAAACTATGCCAAACAACCATGCTATGTTATGTAAACTATGTCAGCATGACTTTAACTCGCCCATTTCCAAAACACTAGCAGACCTAGCGCGCCGCGATATAATTTTATCCACCGTTTTCATATGCGCGTGGACGCGACAAAGCTAAAATATGGATATGTCTATCTATTTCTCAAGGGACAAGAAGAGTAGATAACATTTTATAGCAGCTGGCGTGCTAGACCTGCAGACGTCCCAAATCCAGGTTGGCTTTAAACTTCCTCATAAACGGATCTCCAATGAACGGCAGCAGCTGGTTCATCTTACTAATTACAAATATGCAAGCAGTTTCCTTCGGAAGCTTACCCATTTCTAAAGACACCAGCTGGCCAAGTGGCTGCAGTTTTTCTCTCAAAGCATCTCCGATCTGCCTGACGATCTCTCCCCTGGCAGGCGCGGGCAGTTCAGCCCACGTGTGCCAGGCCTCCTGCGCGGCGACGGTGCAAGCTTCATAGTCGGCCGGACTGGCGGCTTGCACTTCAGCTATCACCTTGCCATTCGCTGGACTGTATGACTTGATCGTCTGGTGAGACAGATACAGATCTTTAGAGTAAGTTCTACATAAATGTTTTAACTACAAACTGTAGGTTATATTGATTATATTGTGTAAGTGTTTACTGTAAGATAAATACTTGCTTGCAGTGTTGTAGATAGGAAAATGTTTAACTATACTATTTGCAAAATGTAGATACTAATATGGGTTCAGTACTCAGATTAGAATCAATATTAACACACCTTGATAAGAGCTACCTTGGTAAGTAAGTACAATTGTGATATACCTAACGAGGAGGTAACAATTTCCATGGCAATTAGTTAAGAAAGATTCGAAATTCATCTGTAAACAGTTACTCTTAAAAGTGATAATAAATACCTATTTATAATATAATGTTGGGTTTATCGGACACAGAATTTATTTGAATTATTTCGATTAATAAATTATATGATAACTTACTTGGCCAGTAGCTTCCCATTTTCCATTAAACACTCCGACATTCTTCTCTTTCAGACCCAACTCCTTCAAGAAAGAGTATTTGGGGTCTTCAATGAGGAAGGCGGTGGATGCGTTCTTAGCCATTGGGAGCCGAATGAATCGCAGAGAAAGCACCGTATTGCACAACACACGACTCATCAGTGATAACTACGCAACAGTCCTTTGTTTAACTAAGGAGAATGTGCTGTGAACGCCTCCGCTTGTGAAATAAACAAGCTTTATCTTGTTTGTGAACAATTAGAGGCGCTGGTGGGCTTATCTGTGCGATAACTTGGTTGCCAGGTCAGGGCGATTATATAAGTACCTAAATAAGTATTGATGGAGTAGTTAAAATAACTTCTGATAAGGATGAAATAATGGACAGTATTTTCGTAATGCATTCGAGTTCACCGGTCGCACAAACGTGTTTAGTGGTGCGATTACATTTTAAACTTTACAATAAGATTGGCGTGCTCTGATGCATATTTCATAGTGCCTACAAACTATAGTACTTAATTGCTATTATTACACAGAAAATATGTTCAGAATCCTCAAATGATCGTTCGAAAGTTTGTTTACTTGGGGCAGATTGACAAATTAGGCGTAAACAATTTTGAGAGTGAGGCCACAAGAAGGACAATTGACTGCCCCAGTGGCTCAGTTGGTAGTAAACCTAACTTCTGCGCTTGAGTAGGGTGGCATTGGGTTTGATTCCCATCTAGGGCAAACATTTGTGTTTGTTCTGTCTGGGTGTTAATATCAATTTAAGTATGTATTAAAAAAAATGTACGTATATCAGTCTCTGGCAGCCATATTACAAGCTTTGCTTAGTTTGGGGTCAGATGACCGTGTGTGCAAGAATGTCCCAGATATATTTATTTATTTAATACAGTTGGGCTCTGCTGTGTTCAAGAAACCTCATTATGTTTCTCATCACTCATCTCAAATCTTTAAGCAGTGTGTTCTACCTGTCACGATTTATGGTGCCGAAACGTGGACACTTACAGTTGCTTGGTAGAGGCCTAAGTCCAACAATGGATTAAGATAGACTGATTATGATGATGGAGATCACACACACACGCAGCATCAGACTATCATTTTCCCACTGCTGGGACACAGGGCTTTTTTCAAAGAGAGAGGATGGGCCATAATCCATCAAGCTGGCCCGGTGCATGTTGGTAAATGTCATATCTTTGAATTTTTGAGGTTCGTACTGTGTTCGTATACTGGTTTCCTCACGATGTTAACCTTCACCATTTTTGAGCGATGGCATTGAACCTGAACATAAATTATATGAGTACCAAACTAATTAAATCATTATATTAGCGCAGAGCCGAGGAGCAAACTAGCTGGTGTCAGATTGCAAAGCTGCTCAGCATTTTTGGTGTGAACAATAAAGAGTTATCTATCCATCTATCCCAGCCATCGTCACTCGATGATGGCATTCAAAATCCTATAAATAGAGTTTAGCTATACTAACTAGCTTAAAAGTATTTAAACTATCATTTAGAAAAAGATTAACAGCAACATCTCATGTATTAATTGATCTATAAATTAAAATACTATCAAATAATTTATTTAAATTTGTACCTACTAATCAACATAGATAAACTTATAGTCCTTGTGATGAATTAGATCTACTGTCACATTATAGTACAAGAGCTTTTGTTTTTTTCTATCTTTCCTTCTCTTAATTCTTTTGCTTTTTCAGCGAGATATGTGTTTTCATCTCTCTGCACCATCCACTCTGGGAGAGGCTTGGCCCAGTCTTCGGGTGGCGATTCGCGTTTTTCCCATGTGTTGTTTCTGTAGTGAGCTCGAAGACGCGCTAATCGACGCTCTTTTTCGCTTTTTATTACCGCGAGCTAAAACAAAATTATGGACAGTAATTTAATAAATTATTTCATGAAAAACATGTTCACGGGATATTCTTCACCTAATTTTACACCCTTAGAGGTTGAACACTTTCTTTAAATTAAAATGCCACCACCAAAAATAGCCTCTTCAGTAAATAAAAACATGGAAGGTTAACAGTAGGCTACCGGATAGTAGACAGGTCATAACAAAACCAAATCAAAAATGAGTTTAAAATGATGGAAAATATAAGCATTTTAATATCTTGCTAGGCAGAGAGCGCACTATACTTACTAATGACGTCACTTGTAAGTACACCATACAAACTCCATACTGACATAGGCACTATATAAATTTTCAAGGAGATATATTGAATGAAAGTAGTATTTTACAAATGTCTAAATCGAAATAGAATTGTATACAATGCCATCTATTATAACCTAATTTTTGTAACAAATTTCTAGTAACGTGTGCACTCCAAATTCATTAAACCTTTACTAAACGCCTGCACAATGAGAGCAAAAATTTTGATACACAATTTTTGCATTTCTTTGTGCGTAGAGTGATTAGGATCACATTACACTTTTTAAATTCGAAAATTTCTGTATATGTTTGTTTGTCCGAAGTTAGCTAAGTAACAGCTAAACTGATTTGGATGACATTTGGCTACATTTATCACAGAAAAATTTATGCTTTCTGTAGGATAGCAGGTGAATCCACAGGAAGTTGCTAGTTGTATCTATATAGTACATAGTTCTTACTGCAGCTTTGCAATCCTTGCTGCTCTTCCATTTAGAACAGTTGTCATAATCCTTCTTCCACTGGTTGCAGTCCAGAGACTCTCCGAATATGAAATACTGATGAAACCTCCCTCTAAAACTTGTGCACTCTTTGTACTCTTCATGGTATATATCACAGTCTCTTATCTGAAATAAATAACATTGATAAATGTGAGCTAAATTTAATGGATACCACTTTTATTGTGCGAACTGCTAGCCTCTGGAATGCGCTACCTGAATGGGTGTTCCCTGGTAGTTACAATCTGGGTGTCTTCAAATCACGAGTGAATCGGTTTCATCTAGGCAAGCGTGCTCCATCGTTTACCGCATCATCGCTTAACATCAGGCGAGTTGGCAGTCAAATGCAAGCCTATTCCTAAATAAATAAAAAAATTAGAGTTGGATAGGTGATGTTAGGTTAATGATAACGACCCGAAGACAGAATAACAAACAACCATCAAAGGTATTGTTGATTTTTTTTCTTCTAAACAATCTAGAGAGTTTCTATAATAAAATCTAGAGTCCTGGTGCCTGACTCAGGTGTAGAGGGGCCTGTATCATGAGCCTGGTGATGCGCTACGTATAATGTGGATATCTTAGGTAATTCTCAATCTAATTTAAAAACACAAGAAACCTACATTGGTTTTGAATCAAAATCTAGTTTAGGTAACTTACCATCCATTTTTCATCATCAGGTACTACAAGATCATCTTTCTTGGTGTCTGTAGCTTCATCTTTCGTGATTTCAGTAGCAGTTTTGCTTTCTGTAGTCATTTTGAGGATTATAATAGAGAAAAAACATACAAATTAAGGTTACTTTCAGCGGTACATAACCTCTTCCCTGTACGTTACGCTTATGTAACAGAAAACAACTAGGAAAATACATTAAAATGTATTATCTCCATTAGTGTTATACAAAATACTCGTAGTAATTAGTTTTTTTTACGTATCTATTACTGAAAAACTAAATCACTATCATCATAAAAATATCGGATTTGAATTTGATCTTGTGCTTGTGAATTTTTGACAATTGTGACATAACAATTTGATGTCATTAAGACAATCAGCTGTTTCCTTTTTTTTTTGGCTTTTGGTTTGCGTGATTGGCGCATTTCAGCTGTTATTTTTTATAATTCCGCACACTAAAAGCACTTTGGTTAACGGATAGCCGTCTGACTTTGGTTCATCCAAGCGTCTGACCAACGCCAACGGGAGAAAAAGACATATATTTCACTCCCGCTTGATGGACGACGGTCCGGCAATCAAATCCGTCACGTCTGTTAGCTACTTTCAAGGACGTCATATAAAGTAATGGCTTTTATAACGTCCTTGGCTGCTTTACAACCGAAATCCGCTATTATAGGTTGAAAGAGTCCAAACCAAAAACTTATAGAGACGTAAGACGACGTGGTATGTTATATCACTACTAAAATCATTGCTTATAAGGAATATACTACTCGGTACTTTAGCCTGTTCAATAATGGGGGAAAAAATAAACAAACTGTCAAAGTCAATACTTCGCTGTGCGTGCTCTTCTTGAGATGTTTTTCAGATAAAATATAAAAAATATTACCTATTTCGGTATTCTGGTTTGAAAATATTGGGTATTTGGATGAAGTGAAAGACTATCATTTGATTCAATGCATCACAAACAATATTGTTAGTTTGTGATTTGTGTTTGTCTATACTATTACGATTCTGTTCCTATACTCGAATAATCACTGACCTTTGATCGTAGAAGCTGTTTTATTGTCATTTTATCAAAAAACATTGTGCTAATAAGGTCTAAGACTAGTGCAAACTTAAAGTCCACTCGAAAATGTCGCTCAATAAACTCGTCGGTGGAGATTGCGGTGGAAACAATTCTCTAGTACAGCTGTCCAATATAGTGAGAAGCGATGCATCTATGTCACAACCCCTTACACAGGCTGACAGGTTTGTCAACGAGTTTATGGCTCAATCATCACAAGCACCACAAACTTTCAACATGAACACCTTGCTAAACAACATGCCTGAAACAGACTTGGTACAAAAGATGAGCCAGCCTATACAAAATATGCAAACCTCAATAGCTCCACATAGCAAACCGTGGATGGCAGGCCCTACAACATCATTCATGCCACCACAAATGCTGATGCACAATATGTTCAAGCCACAGCCTTTGATCCAACCTCCAACTTCATCCAATGTTCAAATTCAATACATTAGCGAATCCGAGCTTACAAGCAAAGATGATGTGAAAGCAAAAGCTCAAGAATATGTCGATAATGTAAAAGATGACCATGAACTGGCTTACAACCAGTTCATGTCTTTCATGAAAAAAGTCAGTGCAGGAGAATTACATTTAGGAGATGATATTGAAGGAAGACAAAAAAATGTTACTAAAGATGAAATGATTGATGAAATGGCCGAAAAATATAAAGAAGAATGGCAGAAACTTAGTGATGTCTCTGATTATTGGAATTCAGAGAATGCCAATGGAATTGCAGAAGAATATTCATTTACTGAAGGCAATGTTTTGTTAGAAAATAAGAATGCACTTGATATAGGCAAGGAGAAATTAAAAATGGGTGACATTCCAGGAGCTGTATTATGTTTTGAGGCAGCAGCTCAACAGCAGCCAGATTCAGCCGAAGCGTGGTTCTTCTTAGGAACCACTCAAGCTGAAAATGAACAGGATCCTTTAGCTATAACTGCTCTCAAAAAATCCCTCAACATTGATCCCAGACAGCATGAAGCCTACATCACTCTGGCAGCTGCTTATACTAATGAAAATATGCCAAAACATGCCTTTAATGCTTTGCTGGACTGGTTGAGAGCCAGCCCCAAATACAATGATCTATTCCCACAAGATATTGACACAAAGAAACTAGACTTGAAAGAGTTAGAAGCTCATGTAAAATCTTTGTATTTAAGAGCAGCACAATTAAATCCTTCACAAATAGATCCGGATGTACAGAATGCTCTTGGAGTGGTGTTCAATATAAGTCATGAGTATGACAAAGCTGTAGATTGTTTTAAAACAGCTCTAATGGTTGCTAATGACAATGCTAAGTTGTGGAATAGATTAGGAGCTACTTTAGCCAACAGTGAAAGGTCCGAGGAAGCGGTAGATGCATATCATGAAGCCTTAAATTTGGAGCCAGGGTTTATTAGAGCCCGGTACAATGTTGGTATTACATGTATGAATTTAGGAGCTCATAAACAGGCTGCAGAACATTTCCTGGTGGCATTGAATCAGCAGTATAAGGCCAAGGGCATGTTCCCTGAAGCAACTTCTACTGACCCTGGTTCCTCAACTATTTGGACAACTTTGAGAATGGTTTGTTCATTTATGGGAGAACATGATGTTGCTAAACTTGTTGACAGTAGAAATTTGACTGAGCTGAAAAAGTTCTTCGAAATAGAATAATTAAGTTATACTTACTTTTATTATGTAAATAGAAATTAATTAATTGGGCATCCATTGGTGGGCATTTCATTATTCAGCTTTTGAACATTTAAGTCTCAATATTTATAATACTATTATGTACTACTAGATAATAGGTAAATGATGTGGATCTTTCTTATAATGGGAGTAATAAACATTTGTATTTTCTTAAAAACTTTTTCATTTAACTTTTTACATGTATAAAACTACAGTTTGGCTCTGGCAAAGGACAACCTTGAGGATGATTGATGTAAAACCAACAAGGTTTCTGTTTAATTTTTAAGTTACCATTTTTACCCTTTCTAGTAACTTCTTCGATGGTTTTAGGATATCTTAATTGCACTTTCCCACTTTGTACTTGGAAAATGTTATGGTTGTTTTTTAGAAGTGTTTGGATTCCACCACATTCAGATTTCAACTGCTTTAATTGATACTGAGGTATGAGTTGGATAAGTTCATTGAATTCTACAGTTTTACCTGCATACCAACCAGGTTCATTATCGGATCCTTCAAGTAAATAATTAACAATACTTTTCACTATGGAGCTGATAAGGTTCTTATCTATCTGTGTGCAGTTCCTGACTCTTTCAATGGCCTCTCTAGGCTTAAAATCTTTCACCCATGATTGGTTAATCTCATTTTGTACACAAGATGAGTCTCTATCAATTATTTCTTGTATTTTGCTGCAGTATTCTTCACAATTTTCGTTTGAGTATGTTCTTCCTTTGCTAACAAGACAAATCCTTTTTGTACTTGGTATTTTAAGCCTGTCCATATCAACATTGAATCCGCATTCTTTACTCAACTCATGGATATGTGCTAAGTAATCTAAGTACTGACTTTTGGAAGAGTCTTTACGCTGGTATTTCGTCCCGTCAAAATTATATGCACAGCAAGGAAGTAGAAAAAAGTTACATTCGTAGGAACTTTTGGCTGCTATGACTGGAATCCAGGGTGTAAGTTCATCAGAATGGTTTCCTATTATCCAGTCAGTATCCGGAAACAGGGCTGAATCTGATGGAACTATGGTTTTCTCCTGAAATAATGGAAACAAAAAATTTATCTTCATCAATTAACTCATTCTGATAAATGTCATAAGGCATTCCATAGGTAAGGCATCAAGCATATGACAAACATTATACAGTGCATCAAGGAACTGCAGTAATAAACCAAAAAGAGATCATTGTACTCGTAATTAAAAATAACTTGTACTATGCGACCACCCTTAAAATCATGAAAAAAATAATTGTTACATAGATAAATGACATTCACACTCAATGAAATGTATGGACAATGGACCTTCTCTCGGCTTAGTACTACCATTCTGTATAACCCTGTATAGGGTTTACAGGTAAGGTGACAATGATGTGGACTAAAGAAATCCAGATTTTATACCAAGGGTATTAAAAACCTATTCATACTTACTTCTAATTTAACTTCACTTGAATACATATCCCATATGTTTCGTTTCCTCACGTCGATACCGACACCAGAATATCCTTCCATAGTCAGTATGTAGACCAGCAATCCGTTTCCGCACCCCAGGTCAACAAATGTCTGTTTTTTAGTTAGGGGCCTTTCCTCACTTTGCCATAAGAGCAGCAAGTATGTGGCAATAGCTACATCTTCGTAGACAAACTTAGATGGGTCTGTACATTCTGGCCATATCTATATGAAACAAAAACAAACAACATTTTAAAGATATTTAGAATAATACAGGGCGAAAACTTTAATATGGTCAGTAACCACCAACACCTACTTTTTAACCGATTTCCAAAAAGGAGGAGATTCTCAACTTTCGACTGAGTGACCCGATTTGATGATTCTTTTTTATTTGAAAGCTGGTGCTTCCCGTGTGGTCCCATTTAAATTATGGTCTAGTGACATGGTCTGACATTCTTATGTTTTTTAAGTTTCGTGTAACAGTGTGAAAAAAAACCCTACTAGCCATACTGTGACCGGCTCTGGTGTGATGTGTTGTGAATCTGCCCCTTTAACAATATAGCTACCTTCAGAAAACGCTCTAAGAACACATTCCACAGATTTTGTAGACGTTAGGGCTGCCATTTTTTTTTTTTTATAAATGTATTCAACAAGAAAAGTGGATTCTTCAAGAGAATTTTCTTAAATGCCATTTGCTTTTGAAATTTCTTTTTGAAACTGAAACTTTTGGTCCTTATAATGGACCTTAACAGAATTGAACAGTACCAAATTTTTTTTTGTGAAAAATAGTTTTGTACTAAAATATATTGGAAAAATTTACAATTCTAATGGAAGTTGGCTCAATAGAGAACTTTGATTATTGTAAGGAACGGGATCAAAAAGGAAAAAGTTTATGGCAAAAATTACTAAATCCAGATTTTTTAGTTTATCTATTCAGTCAAATTTTAATGAGCTCCATAGTTATTTGCTGGAAATTAGTTAAATATCTTTGATGTGGAATTATTGATATTGTAATTGTTTTTTTTTTAGTTATAAGTATTTTAATTTCATGCATAATAGGTTCTTAAACTACTAGTTCAAACGATAATTAAATTCAGCCAGAGTGCCCAAAACGCTGGCCGCGTTGCCTCGCTGGATGGCGAGGCTAACTTTCTGACCCAAATATAGGCCAGCATCTAATGTAATTTTTCATTTAATACTTCACACCTTGACCATTTTCTTGCCGTATTTAAGTTTCAGCTCATTGTACTTTGAATAGTAATTCTGTTGAGACACCAATGCTAAGGATTCTTTACAGATATTTTTGCTATAGGAGCTAGTTTCTTCCCTCCATTTTATTATGTGTGGCAGTAATATATTTTTGAGCCACTGATAAGAGGATGAGTTTTTATCTGGAAAATAAAATATATTAGTATATTTTTTTTCTTACAAGTAATAATATTTATTATGCACCATTTAAAAAACGGAAAATATACATAAACTTAAATATTAACTAAAACTTAAAATAATACAGTAGCTAAATAAATACCTAAATTAAACTGAACTTTGTGAATTTTAGCAATAATAAAAAACTACTTACAGAAAAAAAAACTCAGTCCAAGCATTTATTATCTCTGACACCTGCAATAATATTGTAAAAAGCTGAATAAAAACAATTTGTTTTCTTATTTCACTAAAGTATGGTACCCGCTATAGGCTTATGTTCAGATACCTCGCGAATTGATCAATATTAAGTTTTTTATATATTTAGGAATAGGCTTGTGTTTGACCGCCAACTCGCCTGATGCCTAACCTGTGTTTTTCATTCAGCTTTATACAAATTTTATTATTGCAAATATTAGAGTAAATAAAAGCTTGGACAGATTTTAAGTACTTGGGTAGGCCACTAGGCTTCTGCATAGTTGAATGGAACTGAAAAGTGAGCTACAAACCAGTGTCAGCATTAAGTAAAACTTCATTTTCTTTCAACTGCAAAGTGTATGTGAAGTCGGGGAAAAACTTTTGCCTGCTCTCCTCTTGAGTGACATCATAGAATGTTACTGATGCGTTTTCCCGGTTAATAATGATTACCTGAACTGCTTGACAGTCATTGAAGCTTTTTGGAAACAGTTCTGTGAGAATAATCTCAATAGGAGAGAGTTTTTCTGCATCGCAAAACATTAACTTTGCTTCTTTTTGTATATCAAAGACATAATTTTCAATACTTTCACTTGTAATATTATATTTTAGCCTGTCTAAAAGTGTAGGTGCATTCCAGTTCGATGTTTGTGGCATACACTTTAACCTTTTCCATATTTTACAGCCCCAAAGGCGTTTGTTGATAACATGAGGTTTTGCAAATAATATGTTTACTGACTGCCAAAACGACTCGGGAGATAATTTGATGCTTGAGTTTTCCAACATATTTATAAAAGTTATTTAATACATATAATGCTGAAAAGAACTAATATGCGTTAATAGAAGTAGAAAACAAGAAAAGATTATTAACAAGGAACATTAGCATAACTAATTACTAACAAGGAGGATGCAATTAGTCAAAACCAAACGAACACACAAAAACAGCTGACACTGCTGTCAAATCAACAGCTGTGCTGTGCTGTCTGTCTTTTTTTTATTAACTAAACAAAATACTGTTACCATGCATTTATCCCATTAATAACATTAATGCCTTAATCCACAAACTTATAATCTCCATTCCATCTCCACGCACAAACGCACCAACAATCAAAGAGAATGTAACGTAACGCTACGCTCCAACAATATTACAATACATGACACTGGTAAATACACAAGACATGCAACGCCAAATTTCTTTCAAGAACAAAGAAACAATCTATGTTTGACTTTGAAACAATATTTTTTTTCTCTGAGTTTGAAATAGTATGATGCTGAGTAACATCATGCTAAAAATCAGGCTGTTTAGTGCTCATCTTATAGATTTTTCTCTTTCACTCTTATAGGTTAAGCATATTCATATTGCATATGCCGAAAATATGGTGGAGATCTTCATAGATTTTTTTCTTGACTTCGGAACAAATTTATTCGGAATCGTTTCGTAAAAGACATATATTTTTGATTTTCAAGTAATTTGAATAATTGTATTGTATGCGTACCTAATTCCTCAAGTTATTGATATTTCATAGATCCACTTTACCATATTTGCATGTAGGTAATGTCATACACTGAGCTCGAACATGGTTATCAAGGGTTGCGACAAGCTACTCAGCCGCAATTTTACGTCGGTGATGATGGAAATCTTGTACCAATAAGATCATCTGTAAGTTTACTCCATTGTAATGTTGGCCTGCTGTTTGATGAACCTTGGCACTAATATCTGGGTCAGTGACCTAAGGTATCGACCACAAAGTATCAATAAATTGACTGCTTGAGGATACCCACGTAAAGTAATGTTGGACTGCTAATGCTCCTTTAAAAAATGCACATATTCAGTTAACCTCAAGCAAATATACTGTAAACAAATATTTGCGCTGGAATGCTTCCATGGATTATGTGATAATGATAACACTAACATTATGTATTATCAAGTGGACCGCTGACCATTCTACAAGTGCACATAGAAGTCTTCATAATTATATTACAATCTGGAATATTATTTATAGCAACACAAGCTCTGTTGACAATGTTTAGTGAGGTAATGTAGTATGGTAATTTATGTCAAGTTTATCTTGGTTATCAAGTGAATCCGTGACCAATCACCAACAAGGTTACCTATGCTTTATCATAGATAGTTTGTGCGATATAGTTGTAGTATCATAGATTGTTAGTGCTGTGATGGAGTGGCAGTGGCTCAAGGACTGGTGGCGTCTGAAAAGATGGAGGAAGGGAAAGAAAGAACAGAGTGACGATGATATTTGTTATTGCGATGACTGTTTACCGGATGTAAGATATCATTAACAAATAAGCTGTTTGTCGGAGTGATTTTAAAAGCATTTTACACTTTATTGATTATGATAAATGTAATAAATTCAATACACTTACATTTATTTGGTGTTCAGTAATATTATTTAATGTGACTTGTGTAAATAACAAGTCTTCAAGGTCTTGTTTGGTAGAAACCTAATTTGTTTTTTGGTGTTTAATTAAGTATTTTAATTCTATCAGCACCGACTTAAGTAGACTGCCTCTAAGCCCACTAATAGCTTTGAATACCTAACATTAGATTTTTTTACTAAGTTTTCACATTAAGTTTTATATTGTGGTTTGTTTAGTGAAAAAGTTATGATTTTGTTATAAAACCACTTATATGATAATTAATGTTTGGAATTGCAACCACTTAATATTGAAAATCATTCTGAATTAACACTGATTTACAAACACACCACAGTTAAATCTAATACAAAACCCAAATTTTTTGGGTTTTTTTTTACTATAAGCTTGATTTTGACTGCCAACTCGCCTGATGTTAAGCAATGATGCGGTTGATGGAGCATGCTTGCCTAGAAAAGACTGATTCACTTGTGGTTTGAGTTTAAATCTTATGTAAATTTTACAATATGTAGCTTGAAACAAAAGTAAACTAAATGCAAGGATGACTTGGCTAGTTAGTATGGTTAAGTCCACTTTTTCGGACAGCTGAACCGATATATAGTATCTTTGAGATTACTTCTGTCACTCTACTTTCTTTATTAAAAGTTAGCTGCTTAACCAACGTGCCAAAAGATCTTTGTAATTTTGATTGAGTACATAAAATTTAGCATGACCTAGTTTTATCATTAGGGACAACTAACTCTGTAAAGAGCTCTTAGCAATGACTGAACAGATTTTGATCAAACAAATAATAAATAAATAAATATCTGGGACATTATTGCACACACGGTCATCTGACCCCAAACTAAGCAAAGCTTGTAATATGGCTGCCAGAGACTGATATACATACATATATATATTTAAATACATACTTAAATAGATATTAAACACCCAGACATAGAACAAACACAAATGTTCATCACACAAATGTTTGTCCTAGATGGGAATCGAACCCACGCCCCCAAGCACAGAAAGTAGGATCACTACCAACTGAGCCACCGAGGCAGTCAAGTCAAGTCAAATAATCTAGGTCTATTCAAGGTCAGAGTGAATATGTATCTTCTAAGTCTGTGTGCTCTATATATCTTCGACCACATAATCGCTTACCTACAGGCTAGTTGGTGGTCAAACATGGACTTAAATGCAAAAAAAAAAACAGCTAATAATCACTAAAACCTACCTAAGAAAAAGTATGGTGCAGTCATTTTAGAGAAAAATATGGTAAAAGACATACAAACACATACAATACAATAACTCTTTATTAAAAACCACAAAAACAAGGATAACATTATACATTACAGTAATTAATATACAAGCGTGCTCCATCGTAGACCGCATCATCGCTTAACATCAGGTGTGTTGGCGGTAAAACGCAAGCCTATTTACGCATAAAAAAAAAAAAAAAACTAGGCTTTTAACAGGCGGCCTTATCGCTTAAAGCGATCTCTTCCAGACAACATAACATAACTTCTTATGTCAAATCCATAATGCCCTATGCCATCATAGGTAAAAAAATCCTTTAACTAAGGTGTAGAGGAATAACAAAATTTGTATGTGGTATGATCAGGGCGAGTTGGATCTGTGCGACTCCCTGGACCCGGAGTGTGATGGCGGCGGCAAGAAGGTGGTGGTCGGCGTATGCGCCATGGCCAAGAAGTCTCAGTCCAAGCCCATGAAGGAAATCCTGACTCGCCTCGACGAGTTCGAGTACATCAAGATGCTCGTCTTCCCCGAGGAGGTTATCCTTAAGGTTCTCGGCACTGTCTGTCTAACACTAACGGTGAAACAAAGTATACCAATTCTTTGGAGAATTGAGAATTTTCTGTGATCAAATCATGTTGACTTAGTGATAGTGAGTCAAACATTCTATTTTGGTAACTCCTTTATTAAGTTAGGCAAACAATGAGAGTGTTTTATGCTGTAAAATGCTTTGTGCCTATATTGATTTTCTAAGAATGTAAATATTTTGTTTCACTTCTTTTTGTCATGCCATCACTAACTGTCTTAGTAGCATCAAATTTGATTCCATTTGCTTCATTGTTGGTTAAATTATGTGCATAACATGTTTCTCATTATGACATAGTTTCATGGGCGTTGCAGAATAATTCGATTCAATGGCTTTGGTTGGCTTTTCCATGCTTCATTGGAAGTGGAGGGTTTCAGGTTACTGATTCAAATGTATTGAACCACAGACAATGCTTTGTATGTACATGCAACATTTGCACGTCGAATTATCCATCTATACCTAGTGTTCAGTAGAGGGCTCAGTATTGCACCTTGAGACACACCTTTCTGATTTTGTGTAATTCTGGTTTATATTTGAATAAGCCGAAGTTTTTTAAAGATAAAGTGATGAGCTTTGTTATAAATTTCAGAGTCCAGTTGAAGAATGGCCTATCTGTGATTGCTTGATCTCATTCCACTCAAAAGGCTTCCCTTTGGACAAAGCCATTCAATATGAGAAGTTGAGGAAGCCTTATGTGATAAACAATCTTCATATGCAGTATGACATTCAGGTATGTTGACACAAACAGACGGGTTTTATAAGTTGAATATGCGTCTGTGGCATCGTAGATCCCAAATGGCTGTACCGATTTTGATTTAGTTTTTGTTTGTTTGAATGGTGACTTGATCGGGAGCGTTCTTAGCTATGATTTATGAAATCTGTTCAGCCATTAGAAGATTATAAGTTGTTTTATCAATAGTTTAAAAAAACCCAATTAATACCTTGTTATGTATAAATCCTTATATTTTACGTAATCAGATTTGCATATCTTGAGGACTTAATAAATTTCGTAATTTTTTTCAGGATCGTAGAAGAGTATATGCAATATTAGAAAGCGAAGGTATAGAAATACCGCGATATGCCGTGTTAGATAGGGATTCACCAGATCCAAAGCGTAAGTACCTAGCTAGATTGTGTGAGTAGATGCAGATAAGACATCCATTCGCATCGCTATATTTAAATGAATTATCAGCTATGTGATGACATGTCCTAATGTTCCTAGAACAACTATGAACTATACAATTCCAACTTTACCCACAATTTTTCAATATTTATCCATATTCCATGAATAAATAAAAACGCTTTGCACTGTGGCAGAGTTGCCCGAAGGCCCAGTAGGCCCCGGACCTAGGGCGGCCAGATATAAAGGGCGCCAATCGTGACAAAAAAATTATAGTTAGATATTATAGTAAGCAAAATTTCTGAATCGATTTCGATGAAAGTTGCCAATAAAGCAAATTCGTCCGAAATTATCCAAAACGTGGATATTCGACAAAGAAACAGTCACCGACATTGCTATTAAAATTTGCAAGTTGAAGTGGCAATGGGCAGGCCACATCGCTCGAAGAACCAATAACCGATGGGGAAAAAAGGTTCTTGAGTGGAGACCACGAACCGGAAGACGCAGCGTAAGTAGGCCTCCCACTAGATGGACCCACGACATTGCGAAAGTCGCGGGCATCCAGTAGATACAGATGGCTGGATATCGTTCAGCATGAGGCCTATCAGTGGACGTCTTCTGGCTAATGTTGATGAGTGTAAAGTGTAATTTCGATCTTGCAGACCACGAATTAGTGGAATCAGAAGACCATGTAGAAGTGAATGGGGTTGTATTCAACAAGCCGTTCGTAGAAAAGCCAGTGTCAGCTGAAGATCATAATATTTACATTTACTACCCTACCTCTGCGGGCGGAGGCAGCCAAAGACTTTTTAGAAAGGTAAGCGACATCTTCCAATGTTAGCTAAATGGAAAACCTGACCAAGTGCGAGTTGGATTTGCAAGGGTCCCGTACCACCACACAATATATTGTGCAATGTATTAATAATGTCATTGTCTTACAAACTCTTTCTTGATCCATCCATAAAGTAGAGTTTTAGCTGACATGATAATTAAATAGACATAGACATCATTCCGTTTGTGACAAAAAACTTTATTTTATTTTTTATATAGGTTTTTTTGTCACAAACCGGTCCCACCTCAGCATGAATTAGACACGAGGCAACATCCTCTAGCTGTTGTAAATAAAACACCGGTTCGACCAAGTCAGATTATTCATTTATCCAATTAGAAACATTGAGTATGCCAACAGAATCTCCATAATTCTAACTAAATCTAGCACTGATTGTGTGATTTGTTTGCAGATAGGAAGCCGTAGCAGTATTTATTCTCCAGAATCAAGAGTAAGGAAAACAGGATCATTTATTTATGAAGATTTTATGCCTACAGATGGTAAGTTAAATCACAATATCCAGTGTTTATTAAAATCGTCTTTATGATCACTACAGACTAGGACTAGTTCTCATTGACAACAACATTACGGAATAAGGAAATTCTTTAGAATATCCATTCACTTAAGCTGCCAACTAGTTGGTTTAGTCTTATGATGATAATCAAATCAAGTAATCTACTATTTTCCACCCATTGCTGATAATTTGTCTCCTCTTTTGCGATTTGAACACATGTTTTAAATGTCTATTGAGACTTATCGCGCAATATTTTATTTAGTTAAAGTAGTTTTCTAAAAATCCTAACAGCCCTCCAGACGTGTCGAATCGATTTGGTTGAGAGACCGCTGTCTAACCAACTCTGGAGAAATTTTTTCTCTTTCTCTTTGGTCAGACGGCGCTCTTTACTCAGTGTTTTTGAGACTTTGAAAAGCTTCCAGGCTTTTCTATGTGAGGTAGGTATATTTGTAAAGAGGATTAACTAAACTAAAGAATAGAGTTAAGAGTAAGGTGAATAGAGTCCTCAAAGGTAGGCATCGATCTCAAAATGCCCCAGGTATTGTAGGTGTTTATAGGCGGCGGTGAACACTTATCATCAGGTGGCCCGTCGCTTGATTGCCACTTATTCTTAAAAAAAAAACTTATTATATAATATTCGGCAGGCACGGATGTAAAAGTATACACAGTGGGACCCGACTACGCGCACGCGGAGGCCAGAAAGAGTCCCGCTTTGGACGGCAAAGTGGAGCGCGACTCCGAGGGCAAGGAGATCAGATACCCCGTGATACTCTCCAACCAGGAGAAGCTGATCTCCAGGAAGGTCTGCCTGGCGTTCAAGCAGACCGTGTGCGGGTTCGATTTGTTGAGGTAAGATGGGACAACATAAGTTTATTTTTTGACTAGCTGCCCTCCGCGGTTTCACATTTTTCCGGGATGGAAAGTCAATTTGAGAACCTCTTCTTTTTGGAAGTCGGTTAAAAAGTAGGAGTTAACAAGTTACTCTATTGATCAGTAATTTTTACATATTTTATAAACCCATAAAAGCTTGCCAACTTTTGATATTTTCCATTTATTAAAATTTCCTTCTACAAAACACCAAAGGCAACCAATACCCATCAGCCAACCTCGTCTTTTTCAGAGCGAACGGCAAATCATTTGTGTGCGACGTCAATGGATTCTCATTCGTAAAAAACTCCAACAAATACTACGATGACTGCGCTAAGATCCTTGGGAATATGATCCTACGAGAGCTGGCCCCTACATTGCACATCCCGTGGTCGGTGCCATTTCAACTCGACGACCCTCCTATAGTCCCGACGACTTTCGGCAAAATGATGGAGCTGAGATGTGTGGTAGCTGTCATAAGGCATGGGGATCGAACGCCCAAGCAGAAGATGAAAGTGGAAGTCAGGCATCCTAGGTAAGATTTAATATTGTTGGATGTATTTAGTAATTTGTAGGGCCATTGGAATATGTAAAACAACTTGAATTTTAAATTATTGTTTTTTTTAAGTTATATGATAATTTACGTGATATTTACCGTGGTAAGGTTGTGGAAGGAGCTCCCGATATTTTGAGTCTTCCCGTAAATGGTGCATGTAACTGCGCCGAAACATCGGGAGCTCCTTCCACAACCTTACCACGGTAAATATCCCGTAAATAATCATATACCTTTAGTGAACAACCGTGATAGTTTAAAACAGTGTTTATTGTTTTTTTTTTCTTATCTGGATTTTATGGAACGTTGATACTAAGCTGAAAAAAAAAGTCATAAAGTCACTGTATTTATGGGGCCAATATTTCATGGTTGATCCTCTAAAAATGTTGCATACAAAGATAATATAACCTCTTGATCGCGGCATGAGTCATAATTTGCTTGTTAACGACGTAAGCCATGTCGGTCGCTGTATTGGTATGGGTATTGGCGCTTGTGATTGGAGAAAACATAAGTCATTCATTCAATTCGCGCCTAGGATTGGCCCGCTCGAAAAAGATCATGCTGAAAATTTAGTACTTACTGGTCGACTACACGCCCACTGCAGCGATCGGGTCAGTGCGCATTTCATTGTATAAATATGAACTTTAACTACTGTATAGACACTTCATATGTCCTTACTGCATTCTAAAATGCGTTCCATCCTCAGATCTCCTAAACAAAGAGATGCCTTAGTACAATTTTATTATCGTTCGAGTTCAAATTTATTAACTAAACCGCTTAACGCTAAAACTAGGTACGGCTTACTCACTAAATTTTCTTGCACACTAAGAAACTATGCAAAAAAGGGCGGCGAGGTCGTCTGCAGAGTGACTTTGACTAAAGGCACCCAGAGTCATGTAGACTGGATGTGTTCGCACCCGCCACGCCATCTTACCACAACTCCCTTGTTGAATGATCTGAGGTTCCAACACGTCAAGACGCGCGGCGTTCAGTGTGAATCGTCCCTAACATGCACATGCATCTGTAAAAAGTTTCTAACCACTCATAGACCCAATGGCGGACTAGCCATGTAGCAAGAGTAACAAATGCTACGGGCCCCGCACATTTGGGGGCCCCGCGCACCAACGCTTTCTGACCGTAAAATAGAATCTATATCGAAGCGTGAAAATATTTGTTTCAAATCATGTACAATACTTACCACGAAAGACTTGGTATCAAAATGTTCTACTATAATTTAAAATTTTAGTACATTTCTAAAAGTGAGCACTGGTCACACCACAAATTATGTTTTGCACCACACACGGGTTGGCAATACTGCAAAACAAACAGGGAATTCCCTTATATTAATACCATAAACTTGATAACCTAAATCAATCCAAGGGTCCCTTGACAGAATTTGCTACAGGCCCCGCGCTAACTTAATCCGCCACTGCATAGACCCCGAGTAGCGCACCCGAAACACTTAGTAAAGAATCATATGAATAATAAAGAGACAGTCTTCTATTTTCCAGATTCTTCGAGATATTCGAGAAGTACGAGGGCTACAAGCGCGGCCACGTGAAGCTGAAGAAGCCGAAACAGCTGCAGGAGATACTGGACATCTCGCGGGCGCTGCTGGCGGACATCCACACGCGGCACGCGGACCCTGAGCTCGAGGAGAAGCAAGGGAAACTGGAACAACTCAAGAGTGTACTGGAGATGTGAGTACACAATACACATAGAATACAGGGGTGTTTTGGTGCCTACGTGGAAAAAACATGTTGTCTCATTGTTGACTGCCTCAGTGGCTCAGTTGGTAGGAACCTACTTTCTGGGCTTGGGGGCGTGGGTTCGATTCCCATCTAGGACAAACATTTGTGTTTGTTCTATGTCTGGGTGTTAATATCTATTTAAGTATGTATTTAAAAATATATATGTATGTATATCAGTCTCTGGCTGCCATATTACAAGCTTTGCTTAGTTTGGGGTCAGATGACCATGTGTGCCAAATAATGTCCCAAATATTTATTTATATTTATTTAACTGACTTCCAAAAAGGAGGAATTCCTCAATTCGACTGTTTTTTTCAACTGACTGTCTTTCGCATAGTCGCATAGTTTCCAGCGATATTTTTCTATCAGTTTTCAGACCACTGTTTCAGCAAAATAACTAATCATTATAATCAGTTTTGCAAGTATACTAGTAGTATTCCAAATTTTTTACCGACTTCAAAAAAGGAGGAGGTTCTCAATTCGACTGTCTTTTTTTAAAATGTTTGTTACCTCATAACTTTCGACTGGGTGAACCGATTTTGATGATTTTTTATTCATTTGAAAGCTGGTGCTTTCCGTGTGGTCCCATTTATATTTGGTCCAGTTCTGATATTTTATGAAGTCGGTCTTTTATATAGATAATTATCTTAAACTTGTGTATTTATTTTGTTCTATAAATGATCTAGTTTTTAAAATTCCGTACCCAAAGGGTAAAACGGGACCCTATTACTAAGACTCTGCTGTCCGTCCGTCTGTCTGACTGTCCGTCTGTCACTAGGCTGTATCTCAAGAACTGTGGTAGTCAGACAGTTAAAAAACAGAATAAAATAAAAGGGGGCTCCCATACAACAAACGTGATTCTTTTGCTCGTTTTTGCTTGATATTAACAACGGCAACAGAGACGCTAGAAATAATCAGAGAATATTTATTTATTATATTCACTTTAAAAATAAATAATTAAATTAAAATAAAATTGATATTTAAGGGGGGCTCCCATACAACATTTTTTTTTTTGCCGTTTTTATTGATAATGATACGGCACCCTTCGTGCGTGAGTCCGACTCGCTGTTGGCCGTTTTTTTTGTTGTTTTTTTTTCTTCATTTTTGATATTGTGCAAGTATGTCAAAAAGCTAGCACGCGCCTGCAACACCATGTCATGTACTTTTTTATTGTTGTACAATAATGAGAACGAAATATACATCAGGAATAGATTTTTTATATCTTATATACTATCTAAACTTAGACATTCTGTTATCTGCCTGTCTTCAAATCACGAGTGAATCGGTTTCTTCTAGGCAAGCGTGCTTCATCGTAGACCGCTTCACCGCTTAACATCAGGCGAGTCGGCGGTCAAACGCAAGCCTATAATAAGTAATAATAAAAAACATGTTGGGTTCTTGTCACGTTGTCACATTTAACAGGACAGTTTAAAATTCTCGATTATCCCATAAAAAAAATATTTTTTCCCAGGTACGGTCACTTCTCAGGAATCAACCGCAAGGTGCAGATGAAGTATCAGCCCCGCGGGCGGCCGCGCGGCTCCAGCTCCGACGACGGTAACGCGCCCCCCGCGACCCCTGCCACCCCCGCGCTTGCTACACACGGTCCGCATCACCAACACACCACCTGCTTATTGACCACATTCAAACTGTTGACCTCAGCGGACGGTGTAAAGTTGAGGCCTCTTGATCATAACGCCGCGTTAAACGGTTTTAGCGCAGTGTTTAGCTTTGCTCCTCACCTTTGACACAAGCTTTTCAAATTCAAAATGTTTATTAACATGTAACCATGGACTCAGTATTTAAAATTAACATAACAAATAGTACTAAGAATGTTTTTTTTTTATTACAAACAAACAAAATTACACAATATAAAATTAATTTATTAAAGAAAAAAACAACTTTGATGGTACAACAGACCCTATATATTCATACAATAGGCTATTAGACTAGTTTTTTTTTTTTAAAGCTGTCCATAAATAGACCAATCAAAAATAAAATTAATTATGTATTTGTTTATATTATCATGCGAGCTTATAATAAACAAGAACTATATAATTATCGCTATATGCTTATATGCTTTCACTGCTTAGTATATATATTTTTTTAAATTGTAAAATAGGCTTGCGCTTGGCCGCCAACTCGCCTGATGTTAAGCGATGATGCGGCCTACGATGGATCACGCTTGCTTAGAAGAAACCGATTCACTTTAGGCATATATGTGATAGTATTTGATACAGGGTTGACATCTCAGATCAGACAAACAAGGCAGATATGGTAAGATGGCGTGCGAACGCATATGGCTTATATCAGGCTTGATGCCTTTAGTCCAATGACGATATAACCACTTGACAGCTCTTCCTTTACCCCATCGTGATGAAAAGGTACTGAATTTTCAGCAGGATTTTTTTCGAGAGGCCCAATCCTAGGCGCGAATTATTGATACCCCCCCAACGTGGCTTACAAAACACACAAGCCTATGACTCATGCGCAATCAAATGGTCATATTATATTTTTTTGCATGTGTACTATGAGTTAGTTCATTGGTGTAGCTACAATTTTTTTAGTGTGAGTGTAAAATTAGTAAGTGAGCAGTAATTTACAGTTATTGCGTTAGGCTTCGGTCACACGAAGCGGGTTTGCTCGCAGCGATTGCACTCGCAGCGTGTATTCGCTTCGTGTGACCGAAGCTTTAAGCAGTTTAGGAACATTGTTTTATCTTAATGAAACACATTTGAACACGAACGATAATTGTACTAAGGCATATCTGCCTTTGTTTTTCTGATATTAGGTTGATGTCAAAAAAAATAGCTTGTACATGTTAAGGTTTTTTTGTTCTGAGCAGATGTTTTAATGATGCATCCACACTAAATTTATAAATGCGAAAGTAACTCTGTCTGTTAGCTACATAATCACAGCTAAACAGCTTAACCGATCTCGATAAAATTTTGGGAGGTAATAGTATGTATCATGAGGACGGACACAGGCTATTTTTTTCTGAAGAAATCGCGGACGAAGTTGCGTGTACAGCTAGTTTAAATATAAGATCTGGATTCTAGGTGTTAGTTGTCCGTGTCTTTGTGTCTGTTCCTGACACATAAAATTCTAGTAGTTCTTACATCAATTTCTCTAGTTTTCGTTGAAATCAATATAAATCCCATAGTACATCAACCTGGTTAAAAGAAGCTTGAAACTTGAACACATGTGCGTTACAAAAGAATTTCTAGCGACAAGCATTTTATAAACAACTCGCAGATGACGCTTAGTACATTGTTGTTCGTCACTTGACCTTTTCCATAGCTTACTTAATATCCCCTTCACAGTAGGGGGCGACGGCGACCCGTCCCTGGTGCTGATCCTGAAGTGGGGCGGCGAGCTGACGCCGGCGGGCCGCATCCAAGCCGAGGAGCTGGGCCGCATGTTCCGCTGCATGTACCCTGGTGGACAGGGCCGCCACATACCCGGTAAGGGAAAGTTGACTCATTGAAAAAAAATATACCACTCTTCCTCCAGATGCACTTTACCTCTTTTTAACCGACTTCCGAAAAGGAGGAGGTTATCAATTCGACTGTATTTTTTTTAATATTTGTTACCTCATAACTTTTGACTAAGTGAAGCGGTTTTGATGGTTCTTTTTTTATTTGAAAGCTGGTGCTTCTCGTGTAGTCCCATTTCAATTTGGTCCAGTTCTGACATTTTTATGAAGTTGGTTTTTAATACAAATAATTATTTAGGGTTCCGAAGTACTACAAGGAACACTTGATAAGTTTTTTTGTCTGTCCATCTGTCTGGCTATCTCTTACTAATAAATAAAAAAAATGTGCGTGATACTTTGCACTGTTACAGTTTTGATAAGAATACTTATAATTTGAAGGTCTTCAAAAAAAGAGTGATTAGTTACCTTCTGTTTAGCGTTTCGGCAAATTAATTCTTGCCTTTTATCTGTAATATATATTCATCTACACTTCTACACTAATATTATAAAGAGGAAAGATTTGTATTTTTGTATGTTTGTAACGAATTAAATCAAAAACTACTGGACCGATGTAAAAAAGTCTCTCACCATTAGAATGCTACATTATCCCTGAGTAACATAGCCTATATTTATTACTAGAATGTGTAAAAAATAAATCCCTACCCGTGCGGAGCCGGGACGGGTGGCTAGTATTATATATATTGGTGGCCATTGGACCTTGTTTGCAATACGGCTTGTTAGAAAGTGCATCAAATATTGCACATATTATACAATAAAACTGGTATTTTTATTTTTCCTGTTTACCATTGTTGTCCCTTTAATTTGTTTAATTATGTTCTGTTTGATGCGTAAACAAACTGAATTTAAAATAAATACAATACAATAACAATTTATTGACCATAAAAACAAAAAGAATACGTTTGAAATAGATACAAAAGGCGGTCTTATCGCTAAAAGCGATCTCTTCCAGACAACCTTTAGATGACAAAACTTGTCAGACAAAGTCAAACGTGAGGCTCTCGATTCTTATTTTCTGTACCTAACTTATCGTTTATACTTCACAGGGGAAGGCGGCACCCAAGGCCTAGGCCTGCTCCGACTACACTCCACCTTCCGCCACGACCTGAAAATCTACGCGTCAGACGAAGGCAGAGTACAAATGACTGCTGCAGCCTTTGCCAAGGGACTACTAGCTTTGGAGGGCGAACTTACCCCCATACTGGTGCAAATGGTTAAGTCAGCCAACACTAACGGACTGCTTGATAATGACTGCGACTCTTCCAAGGTTCAAAATATGTAAGTACCTGTGATAAATGCAAGGCACTGAAACGTGGTCTCGCATTATAAGCCTCATTAGCAAGCTCAAAGTCGCACGAGCTAGGGAGAGGGCTATGCTCGGGGTTTCTCTACGAGGTCGAATCAGAAATGAGGAGTTCCGTAGACGAACGAAAGTTACCGACATAGCCGACCGGATTAGCAAGTTAAAGTAGCAGTGTGCAGGGCACATAACACGCAGAACAGATGGCCGATGGGGCCGAAAGGTTCTCGAGTGGAGACCACGGACTGGTAAGCGCAGCGTAGGACGTCCATCCACAAGATGGACAGACGACCTAAAAGAGACCGCAGGAAAACGCTGGATGCAGGCCGCTTCCAACCGGTTCTTTTGGATATCGATGGGGGAGGGCTATGTCCAGCAGTGGACCTCCTATGGCTGAAATGATGATGATGATGAAAAGCACGTTGGGTCAGCTTTTGGTCTTGAAGAATACATAATGCTTGTTTTTAAAAACTTTTGTTTAATAAATAACTTTATAAAGTTATATGATTATTTACGGGATATTTACCGTGGTAAGGTTGTGGTTGTGGTAGTTTAAAACAGTGTTTAAATAACTTAATTTTTTCATCAGGGCAAAAGCTCGTCTCCACGAAGCGATGCAAGTGGACCGCGATTTCACGGAAGAAGACCGAGCTCGCATCAACCCCTGTGGCTCCCTCAGTATATCTGCTGCCATGGAGTTTGTAAAGAACCCTGTGAGATGTTGTGCACACGTTCACACACTCATACAGCAACTAGTGCGGATCGTGATCACGAAGAAAGATGACCCAAAGACTAAAGGTACGTAAACGACTACACTTCATAATGAGTTCACAGGTTTTCGCGGTACTCATTGGAATTAATGTAAATTAAGGTAGATGACTTATGTTTATATCGCAATAGCAATAGCAAAACCAATAGCTTCGATGAAGAATTTAAGTAATTATAAAATGTTTATTGAAAAAATAATTCAAATCGGTTATTAAGGTTCTGAAATATAAGCGTTTAAAGTTTTTGATAGAGAAAACTCTGTCCCTTTCCCACAAAACAAAAGGTAGGCATGTGTCCCAGTAGTGGGAAGAACTGATAATGATGATGATGAAATACACGCGATAAAATTTGCTAAACATTTGCAATGTACACTTTATGTCATTTTACATTCGGTTCAAATTGCTGTAAATCTTCTTATTCAACTGCAGCGATTGAATTGGCCACTTAAACATAGCTTCAATTCTCCCCTCCTTGATCAGAAAATGTGATGACCATATTTTTTTTGGCAAATATCCACTTTAATAATATGTAGTTAAGGTTCGTTGGTTATAATCATGTCTCACCTACTGAAAACGTTGACAGATACGATACTCTACCACGGCGAGACGTGGGAGCTAATGGGCCGCAGATGGGGCAAGATAGAAAAGGACTTTTGTACTAAAAACAAGACTTACGACATCTCCAAAATCCCGGACATCTACGACTGTATCAAGTACGACCTTCAGCACAACCAGCACACCTTGCAGTTTGACTTGGCTGAAGAGCTGTATATCTATGCTAAGTATTTGGCTGATATTGTCATACCACAGGTAAGACCAGTTTTGTTTTTTGTTAGGGTTCCGTACCCAAAGGAAAAAACGGGCCCCTATTACTAAGACTCCGCTTCCGTCCGTCTGTCTGTGTGTCTGTCTGTCCGTCCGTCCATCTGTCACCAGACTGTATCTCATGAACCGTGATAGTTGAAATTTTCACAGATGATGTATTTCTGTTGCCGATATAACAGCAAATACTAAAAAACAGAATAAAATAAATATTTAAGGGGGCTCCCATACAACAAACGTGATTATTGTGCTCGTTTTTGCTCTATATTGATAACAGCAACAGGTAGACGCTTGAAATATTCACAGAATATTGAGTTATATTATTCACTTTAAAAATAAATTTAATATTTAAGGGGGCTCCCATACAACAAACGTGATTTTTTGCCGTTTTTATGAATAATGGTACGGAACCCTTCGTGCGTGAGTCCGACTCGCACTTGGCCGGTTATTTCTAATTATAGTTTGATACAGATCTCTATTCATTGACTCCAACAGAAGGCCCAATGAAATAATAGCATGTGCTTATATTCCAGGAGTATGGTCTGACCATGCAAGAGAAGCTGACAATAGGCCAGGGCATCTGCACGCCTCTCCTGAAGAAGATCCGAGCTGATCTGCAGAGGAACATTGAAGAGTCGGGAGAGGAGACAGTCAATAGGCTCAACCCCAGGTATTTATTATTTCAGGTTTTACATTTTTGTAGACTCATGTTACATGACTAGTGGCATCGTAACTGTCAAAAATGTGGACAATAGTGGCGCTTACGTTCAGGCGAGCTATTTTCTTGTCTCATCATTTAGTCATCAGTTGTATTTTTGTAGTGGTAGGACTCTTTTGCAGGGGTCCGCCTGGGTAAGTACCACACCTTTGCCAGTTATTCAACCGCCAAGCAGTAGTGTGCAAACACTACTGTGTTCAGGATTGAAGGGCAATGTTTCCAGCGTAATTACAGGGCACACAGAGATTTGACATCTTATATCTCGGGGTGACGAGCGCAGTGCATTGCCATCCAGGGTTATGAACTGTTGAAGTTCAAAATTCTGAGTGTCGTTGAGCTGTTATGGGCAAGCGTGAAGAGCCATCAGGCGAGCGACTTCGCTCGTCTCGTCACTCAGTAACAAAAAAAAAGTCTAAAACTTTCCTTCAATATTTCCGCTTTAACGTCGCTTTACATACAGTATGAGCCATTTGATGCATTACAGCGTACAGCTGTCAGAATTGTCGACGATCCTAAGCTCACTTAACACCTAGAGCCGCTCAGCATGCGCAGAGACGTTGGATCTCTTTGTCTTTTATCGCATTTACAACGGGGACTGTTCTGAGGAACTGTTCGATCTGATGCCAGCATCGCGGTTTTATCATCGCACCAGCCGCCACCGCCTGAAAGTTCATCCACATATCACAAGATCGGTGGAAATCGCACACTGTGTTTAACCTACCCTGTTTTTTTTTTTGTATTAAATAAATAAATAAATATCTGGCATATTATTGCACACATGGTCATCTGACCCCAAACTAAGCTAAGCTTGTAATATGGCTGCCAGAGACTGATCATCATCATCATCAGCCAGAAGAAGTCCACTGCTGAACATAGGTCTCCCCCTTTAACCTCCATACTGAACGACATCCTGCCATCTGCATCCACTGGATGCCCGCGACTCTCACAATGTCGTCGGTCCATCTAGTAAGGCCTACATACGCTGCGTCTTCCGGTTCGCGGTCTCCACTCAAGAACCTTTCTTCCCCATCGGTTAACAGCTCTTCGAGCGATGTGGCTTGCCCATTGCCACTTCAACTTGCAGATTTTAAGATGTTTTTATAATTATAATTAATATTAGAACATAAAAATTAAGAAAATAAATGAATACGTGAATAATAATTATTATAAATTCTGAAACAAGAAATTAGTTAAATGTGAAACAAATTAGTAGTTAATGTGCAATGATAATAAATATAAAAGAAATAACCAGTTAAACCCTTATTTGTCGACACGTGTTTCGCCTCTGCACTAGGCATCCTTAGGACGTGTTGACTCTTCGAGCGCTTGGCTGATAATAAGTCTATCTATACGTTGTTTACAAAAAAGTTGTTGTTAAAATTTCCAAGTTGAAGTGGAAATGGGCTGGCCACATCGCTCGAAGAACCGACAACCGTTGGGGAAGAAAGGTTCTTCAGTGGAGACCACGAAACGGAAGACGCAGCGTAGGCCTCCCTTTAGATGGACCACTGGAGTGAGATTTTTTTTACCCTTCTCTTTTCTGTGAGATGGACCGACGACATCGTGAGAGTCGCGGGCATTCAGTGGATGCAGATGGCAGGATGTCGTTCAGTGTGGAGGTTAAAGGGGGAGGCCTATGTTCAGCAGTGGACGTCTTCTGGCTGATAATGATGATGATGATAAGTTGTTTTATATGTTTGAGATGGCATCAGAGTGGCTAGCCCTTATGTCCGTTTTAGGCCGCCTGAAGACCACATCAAGGCGGTTCTTATATAACAAACAACCGGTACCCACGGTAGTTCTCAGTTGTAAATTTAGCTCCAACTTTTTGTACAAGCAATATTTAAGTAAATTAAGGAGAAGGGAGATAGAAAATGAAAAATTAGTAAAATTAATGAATGAAGGTTTTTGGATATATAAAATCAGTTTTTTATTTATTTATATTTAACAGAGTTTAACTAAACCCTCCGATCAACTTTGTCTACTTCCTAATACAACATTTAATTTTCCTAACATTTCAAAAGCTGTCGTCTTCCAAATTCGTCCATTAAACAGTTTTTTTCTTATTATATTTTTGTTCAACAGTAAACAGTATTACATAGCAAAAAACAGTATAATACTGTTCTTAACAGTATGGTTGGCAACCGTAGTTGTAAATGCCAATAGGGGTCACTGGTCACCCATCCAAAGTCTGTCCGTGTCGTCTGTTAGGTAAGAAACGCAAAAATACCCTCAAAATTTGGAATGACCCAGTGTATTGGCAAATAAAGTTATGGAGGGTGGTATAGTGTTTCTTAAAGCGGGGCCTCACTGTTTTCACTGATTGCGAAGCATTTGTTTTTGTAGATACAGCCACGGCGTGTCGAGCCCGGGTCGGCACGTGCGCACGCGGCTCTACTTCACCAGCGAGAGCCACGTGCACTCGCTGCTCACTGTGCTCCGGTTCGGAGGACTGCTCGACGTAAGTACCTTCGGGATGGATCAGTCAATTATCATGCAGCTTATGGCGTTAACGCCCGTTTTCACTAAGCACGAACATGGCGATGCCTAATTAAGGAACTCCTAATCTAAACAGAGTGTTAAGCGTAATCTTCTGTTTCACCAATCCATTTTTATTTGGTGACTCCTAAGCTAAGAGTTGCCTACATTTTTGACAGTAATTTTTTTATTATTTTTTTATCTATGGTGTTGATGTGAGTGAGCGAGCGTGGCGCAGGCTGTCAGTTTAAGAGTTTTATTTATTCAGGTATAGGCTTGCGTTTGTCAACTCGGCTTATATGTTAAGCGATGTTGCGGTCTACGATGGAGCACGATTGCCTAGAAGAAACCGTTTCCCTCGTGATTTGAAGAAATGGATTGTAATTACCGGGGAACACCCCCATTCAGACAACGCATTCCACAGACTACCAGTTCGCATGATAAAAGTGGAATCATTTTTTTTTGTTTTTTTTTTAATATCGACCATAAAGCAGTGTCGATTGTTCGTGCCCGCTCTGGCAGTCCGATAGAAAAATGGGCAGGAGGGAATTAAATCATGCAGATCTGATGCACTCTCGAGTTGCTTATTAGGCACCTCCGAATCGGTGTCGTAACTTTTTGACTCCTAACGTCACTTATCACCTATAGTTTGGTAAAATGTTTTTTTGCCCTAGGCAACTCCTTAATATTTATTTAGGTGACTCCTAGGCTTAGTGAAAACGGGCATGCGTCCATTAAAAAACCTTGCTAATGTCATCAGTATTCAGTATTCCTCAGGATAACCACCAGTTTCATGGCTTATAAGTGTGTATTATTGCAGGTGTTAAAAGACGAGCAGTGGCGGCGCGCCATGGAATATGTCTCGATGGTGTCTGAGCTCAACTACATGTCTCAGATAGTCGTTATGCTTTATGAAGACCCCACGAAAGACCCTTGTTCTGAAGAAAGGTACATCAACTTTTAAAAAATATACAAAACGGTTACTCACATATTATGTTTATCAGTCAATACGAGCTCCTGATTTCGGAGTTATTAGTGCTCCTTCATTAGGGAATACGCACGCTTCCGGTGATAGTCGCTCGCGCACTGGCCTCGGCCACAGTCCCTTCATAGTTGTCATCAGTATTGAATCCAAAAGTATATGGGTCCAATGCAGAAAAATCTCTAGAATTTAACAGAAGATCTAATTGTCGATCTACCTTGTTCATATAATTCTGCCATCATTTTGTTTAGCGGTTATCTAGTAACAAGTATGACTTGTTTTTTTTCCAACTTTTTTTTTATATATAAAAGATCTGATAATCTTCAAACGGAGGCACATATTTACTTGAATCGTACCTAAGAATACTCGATCAAGTCACAAACAAAAACAAAAACTAAATCAAAATCAGTTCAGCCATTTGGGAGCTACGATGCCACAGACACAGATACACACGTTAAACTTATAACACCCCTCTGTTTGCATCAGGGGTTAAAAATAAACAGTTTGTGCATTCTTTATCAGGTTCCACGTAGAGCTACATTTCAGTCCAGGTGTGAACTGCTGTGTGCAGAAGAACTTGCCTCCTGGACCTGGGTTTAGGCCACACAGTCGGAACCACTCAACTACCAACAACTCGGTAAGAAGTATTCTTTTACAATACTTGGAGCCAACAGGGCCCTGATTTCATAACTACAAACATGCTCGTAACGCGGCGCGTTAAGTTAACCTCAAAGTTGCCCTTTAATTCCTAAGGAATAGAGACCAAATTCTTAGAGGTTAACTTAACACGCCGTGTTACGTGCGTGTTTAAGTTACGGAAGCAGGGCCTTGTGTCGTCACGTCAGACTTCTGTCAGTGGAAATTGAACCTAAATCCCCATTGTATTTATTTTTTTATAGAACAATGGGTGATTTTCTGACAGCTCAAAAAAAAAGGAAAAAAACAATTACTATAAGATTGTAATAGATGACGTTGACAAATAAGGAAGTCAGTGTGACCCTGGTGACAGTGACGGACTTTACTCGATGGCAGTTGGCTACTCGGTTCTTTATTGTGCACTCATTGTGGTTTTTTTAATCGGCTGTCAGAAAAGCTATAAGCTTGCGCTTCCGCCACCTTGCCAGATATTAAGCGATGATGCGGAAACCGATTCACTCACGATTTTGTAGTGGCAGGACTCTTTGCAGGGGTCCGCCTGGGGAAGTACCACTCCTTTGCCAGTTATTCAACCGCCAAGCAGTAGTGTGCAAACACTACTGTGTTCCGGATTGAAGGGCAATGTTTCCAGCGAAATTACAGGGCACACAGAGATTTGATATCTTATATCTCGGAGTGACGAGCGCAGTGCATTGCCATCCAGGGTTTTGAACTGTTGAAGTTCAAAATTCTGAGTGGCGTTGAGCTGTTACGGGCAAGCGTGAAGAGCCATCAGGCGAGCGACTTCGCTCGCCTTTTCTTTCAGTATCATAAAATAAAAAATTAAATAAAACCTCGGGATTAGAAGACACCCAGATTGATTGACCCAATTGTCCCTAGCGAAATGCAGATTCCAAATATGTATTAAAATTTCAGAGTTCTCCGGAAGAAGTAAAATGCATAGAAGAAGAAGGAGAGGATGATAATATGGCCAGTCAGGAAACCTTGCAAGCTGTAAGTATGTTCTAAAAACCTCATAACAACAAAGAAAGGCACATCTCTATAATCTTTAAAAAATCATTATCTCTGCAGAAAGTGTTTGCTTGTTTTTTTTCTGTGACTAATCACAGCTCAAAATTTTAAATACTAGTATTTTGTAAAGTAATTAATTATTATTTTTCAATTAATTACAAACTCAACGTTCTGAAAAATTTACTTGTACATTAACCCCCAAGTAATAATATGGTATTTGACTGAATATAGTTCATACTGCATTCATACTTCATATTATTTTGATTATTTAATTACTGAAAACTACAAAGTAATGTCCTGATTAAAATTAAACAAAATAAAAATATGTTTTTAATTGATCACGTGACTTGATTGCAATTACTTTATGTAGGTCGAATGCCCTCATGCCTTCACAGGCAAATAACAGAGACAACAATTGTATGGCGATTAAGAACTTGTTTTGATTGCTTGTGACGTCACTGACGTCACGTGGTTCTAAAAATGTCACCGTTGTATTTAATAATTTCAATTTTGATTGTCCATTTATAATAAAAATACTGAAAATTAAGTGAATTGAACCACTAGATTGCTTTGGTATAATATTATTTTCTCATAAAAACAGTCAAATACCCTATTTCTGGTGTTGCAATACCCGATAAAGAATTATCAATGTGCCTTTCTATTGTCATTAGGTGATGGTTCACAATACGTTACAGGACGGCGATGAAAGTGACAATACTTTCTCGCCAAAAAGGTCTGCGAAATTAAGCAGCATGAGGCCTTCCGACCCTATACCTATTTGGTGAGTTTACTGATATAGTCTTGACTGTTTTTTTTTGGACATTATTGCACACATGGTCATCTGACCCCAAACTAAGCAAAGCTTGTAATTTGGCAGCCAGAGACTAATATACATACATCTACACTAATATTATAAAGAGGAAAGATTTGTACCTATTTTTGTATGTTTGTAATGAATAGGCTCCGAAACTACTGAACCGATTTGAAAAATTCTTTCAATGTTGTGAAGCTACACTATCCCCGGGTGACATAGGCTATATTATATTTTGTAGCGAGGCCGAAGGCCGAGCTTACACTCGTGCGAAGCCGGGGCGGACGGCTAGTATTATATATTTTTAAATACATACTTAAATAGATATTAACACCCAGACATAAAACAAACACAAATGTTCATCACATAAATGTTTGTCCTAGGTGGGAATCGAACCCACGCCCCAAGCGCAGAAAGTAGGCTCACTACCAACTGAGCCATTCTTACCGTGACATTTCAGAATACATTGCTGCTACTGGGCCGCGGCTTTCATTATAAAACCCGTAACAGACACGTCAACATGGCTGATGTCAACCACGTCAACCAACGAGAGAAAAAGAGAGGGGAGTTACATTCTCACTCTTTCTCTCCCGTTGGTCAGACTTGGCTGACGAACCACTGTTCGTCAGCCAAGTTCGATATATCTGTAACGGCTATAAAGCTTGACTTAAGAGTCCATGATTCGTAAGTCTTCATCCCCAATCCTAGATTTAAAAAAAATACCAATGTTAACGTACGAGTACGCATAGGTATAAGAACTTTGCTTAATTACTTTGCTGATAATTTAATGGCTTCAATAGCCAAGTATCATTTTACGAGTACATCTTCAAAAAGTTGAACTTACGAAACTATGAAGATGTAAAATGATACTTAAGGACACTTAATCACTTAACTTTGCTTAATTACTTTTGGTGACAATTAAATGGCTTGAAAAGCCCCTAAGTATCATTTTACATCTACAAAAGGTTGAACTTACAAAACTTTGGCTCTTAAGGTAGTAACGAAGCGCCTAATTTCCCTACCAAATTTTTCTACCAGAACTAGAAAATTCTGGTAGAATAAAAATGGATGGCCATAAGTGCTACACCTTAATAGGTGTTTCAGAACATTTCAGAGTGTATCGTGCTGGTTGTAATAGCTGAAGGCTTTCATCATCAAGCTTGTTTTCTAAATTCATCATCATCAGCCAGAAGACGTCCACTGATGAACATAGGCCTCCCCCTTTATCCTCCACACTGAACGACATCCTGCCATCTGCATCCACTGGATGCCCGCGACTCTCACAATGTCGTCGGTCCATCTAGTGAGAGGCCTACCTACGCTGCGTCTTCCGGTTTGTGGTCTCCACTCAAGAACCTTTCTTCCCCATCGGTAATCAGTTCTTCGAGTGATGTGTCCTGCCCATTGCCACTTCAACTAACAGATTTTAATAGTTATGTCGGTGACTCTGGTTCTTTGGCGAATATCTACGTTAAATTATGATTCACAAAAGACATTAAAAGAATATAGCTTGCTCGCATACGCAGAAACATATGATATTAAAGATGCGAGACAACTTCAAAGCCCTTTTTAGAGTTCCGTAGCCCAACAAGCAACCCTTATAAATTTGTTCTGTCCGTCCATCTTTCTGTCTGTCTGTCTATTTGTCCGTCCGTCAGTCTGAATTTTTTAGAACCTTCTAACGTCTATAATTATTAAGATAAGTGCATGAAACTTTGCATAATTATAGTTGTAATATAGATCTTAATTTTAAAAGTATAAAGTACATATAATATTGCATTTTAGGGGTGGCTCTCGTACATGTGAAATGGGCATGTTTTTTTTTACCTGTACCTCCTCGTGTGGAGTGGAAAAACAAGAAAGTTGCGATGCGCAGGTAGTGTAAAAATGAATTGTTTTGTACATATGTCAGTAACTTGCACTACACGGTGAGCGGGCACGAGGCGTCGAGCCTGGCGGCGCGACTCAACGCAGAGCTGCGCGCGCGCTCGCACCACGACTCGGAGATCTCTACACAAGCACAAGTGAGTCCTTCATCCGTTCTTTCATGAAAACTATGTGGTCGCCATGACAAACAATATTAGTGCTATTGGAATAGTATTTGACATGATTTTCTTTATGTGGCGGAGGCCACATGTCAAATGCTCAAGTGGGGGGCCACAGTGTGTTAACTGTTTGCGGCTAGACGAGTTACGACTCGCGATGGCAAGTCTAGGCAAATTAGCCTTTGCGCCCGGGCAAAAGAATACGGCACCGGTACCCCTTGCCTGTAGTAAGAGGCTAACAAAAAGTTGCCTCTGGGCTCGGGATGGTCAAAGTTGGGGGCTCTGACCATCCACTCGAGCGAGTCCCGGGAGAGGACGACAACGTTACGGGACCGACGTTGTCGTGGTTGGAGAAGGTAATCCCACATAACCTGGCTATACCCTAATGCAGCCGGGTATCTTTAGGCGATCTCCTCCTCAAAAAAGGCAACTTAGCTACCCACACGTTGGCGCTTCTCTTGGTGAGCTAAGGCTATCATGTATTGGCGGCTTTAGGATTTTTACTTCAGTCTTGCGAATCACCGTGGCATTTTCTCTGTAGGTAACTGTGTGTGTTTGTGTATTTGTACATATACATAACATCATTAATAATTAGTCAAAAATAAAGTAATAAACAATGTAAAAGTATATATGTTGAAGTTCCTGTTAAGAGACGCGTAAAAATTTACAGATAGATGAAAAGGAGCATAAAGAGGGTGAAGAGCACCCGCCCCGAGCGCGGAGCTACGACCAGCACAAGCAGAGCCACGACAACGGTAAGTACGCACGAAGGCGGGGGCCAAACATGGCCGGTTGATCTAACCACTCCCGGCTAACTGCACCGACTTACTTACTATTGAAATAATGGCTAAAGTTTTTTTGCTGACTTGTGTGTTGATAACCAAGTACAGTGCGACCAATTTATGTGTCGAGGTTGAGTGGGGAAGCCAATAAAGGCAATAAGAGCCACCATCGTATTATCTGAACCAAACTGATAACCTCCCGTGGAAAATTTTAGTTCCATCATTTGACCAATTCACACATAAGTTGGTCGCTTTGTAAGGTAGATATCAGACATCTCCCCAATTCCCAACAAATCTCCCCATTCAGAAACTTATAATAATTGCTAAAATGCTTTTATAACTTCTCGCCGATTAGAAATATTAGGCGCAAAAATGGAACGAAGCTCATATTAGCTAAAACTGGCCTATTAATTGTGTTATGCGTGTTTTATTACCTACGCCGTCCCCAAATTTCAAGTTAGGTACGTGATTAGACTGAACTGGTCCGCGCAGGTCACGTGCAGTTAGTCGGCACTCGGCGCAGGCAGTCTCTATACTTTGTTCTACCAGCGCTGATAGGAGCAGGTCGGAACTTCTCGGCAACGTTCGGCACTTATCGGTGATGATTCGGCACAAAGTGTAGAGACTGCCTGCGCCGACTACCTGCGCGGACCTGTTCCGATAAGCGCAGGTAGATCGGCGCTGGTAACCTTTTGGTAGCTTCCTATGTGAATACGCCCTTATGCATGCGGTGTGTCGCTCAGTGTGCCAGACAGAGCAGCTCTCGGACACGAGTCTGCGCTATACGAGCCTTCAAGCCGTCGATAGGCAAGGTCAGTGTGGAAACACCGTCATTGCAAAAGTCGAATACATGCTTATGGGTAGTTTAGGTTATCGGGTTCATTGCTATCATGATATCATTAGCTAGATGCAACCGTTTGGATGAGTTTCTTTGTGGGCTGGGATATTTTTGATTATCTTTCGTTATACCTACCTATATTTTGGTTCAAAATTGCGAATTATTAGAATTCTATTGGTTTCTTATCTCGCTTTATAATTCACGGTTCGGTCTCATCTCATTTTAAGAGCCCTCTCACATTTTTTGACGAAAAAAGCAATGAAAACTGTTTTTTTGGCGTTCTGATAAAAAGATATAATAGAAAATTCAATTTCTGTAATAAATATATAGACTGTGTTTCTTATTGAAAATAACAGCTTCAAATTATGGAAAAACACAACGTGTCAACTTATTACCTCCAATTTACAAAACTAGTTTTTCGTAAAACTCTCGAAGGGAAAGTTTGGTAGTGGATTTCGTTAAATTAGTGACATAAAATAAACAATTTTAATGTTATAGTTTACTTGTGTTAAGTCCGAAAATCCTAGATTCCTAAAATTTCACGATTGCATTTTGTAATACGGCTCTTAAGGTGCGTCATTCATCACTGTACCTATCTTTAAGTACTTAATAGTTTTGGTATATTTATTTATTGTATTTTCTTGTGTGACGTCGTCCGTTTGACATTTTACTTTCGAGTTCGTAGCGCCCAAGCGAGCGGAGGGCGGGCGGGAGCGCGCCCGTACTGCGGCGGTACAGCTCACCTGGCCGGCGATATCGTGTGTGTTGCATCGCATCCTCGCTCCTCACGTGTGTTCTGTGTTACTCGTGCGTTTGACTACTGTTCTGCATGACTAGAGTGTTTAATCACTAACTCTAAAGAGGTGACGTCGGCTTCAGGTCGCCGCTGTCCCCCCTGACCACATACTCTGTGGGCCGCGGGGAAGCTAGCGACGGCGAGGGGGACGTCGCCTCACGAACAATGGTCAAACCGACATCATTCGGACTGCGGAAAATATCTATCTTGCAAACTCTAGTGCAAAGTCGTTCGCGTCTATCGCTAAACCATCAGCGCCCTTCGACGCACTGTAATATGTATTTTTTTTATTTTATTTATTTGTTTGTATTTTTATTTATGTATTTATTTGGATTATACGACTAATGTATGTTTCTCTCCATCACCGCCCCGCGTACTAACACCGTCTTACCTCACGTAACCGTGTCCCGTATCGTAACCCCATGCACTAACGGCGCGCGTCTCGCCCGCTCCGACCGACACGGCAGGCGGGCGGACGCGCGGGCTCCCCGCCCTGACCGTGACGACGCCGTCCGGCCGCCGCCTCAGCGACGAGCCTATAACGCCCCTCATTAACCTGGTCGGCGTCGAGTCCTCCACTAACGAGCTTCCGCTGTCGGCGATCACGTTCGGGTCGCGCGGGGGGGAGGGTGCGGCGGGCGCGGTCCGCGTGGCCTCGTGGCCGCGGCTGGCCGGCGCCGCCTGTAGCGTGTGGGGCGCAGGGCGGCGGCAGCGGCACAGCATCGCCGGCCAGATGAGCTACCTCAAGATGCTGGGGCTGGGCGCGCGCGGGAAGCTCTCCGCCTCCGCGGGCCTCTTCAGCACCGCCGTCATCTCGGGCTCCAGCTCCGCGCCCAACCTGCGCGTCATGATCCCGACCAACTCTTCTTCCAACGGTGAGTCGGTAGCTCCACCTGTGGCCGTTTTTTCCTGGTCGGATGTAGCACTGACTGCTGTGTGCTGATTATACAGCGGCGTTGGAAGGATTCGGCGGAGTGCCGGCAATCCGTCCGCTAGAAACACTCCACAACGCGCTGTCGCTACGGCAGCTGGACGCGTTCCTGGAGCGCGTGTCGACGGCGCCCGTGCTGCTCTCCACGCCGCCCGCGCAGCACCACCCGCCCTCGCACCACCATCACCAAACACATAAGCAACCTTCACCAACCAACAGTGAGTACATTCATATTATTCTAAATATGGAACATCAGTCGCGCTGGGTTTTTCTCGTTAGCAAACATCACGCGTGACTGATGTCCAATCTACAGATTTTCTACATACACGCCATCAGATCAGGCTCTAGCAGTTGCATTTATAAGCATACTTACCAGCAAACATCTTGTGGAATAAAAAGCGTGCACATTATTGCGGACACTACAACAAATCTCACGACCATTGCGCAATTTTCAAGATGTTTGCTGGTCACTGTAATACTTAAGTATCCTCACTCCACTTCTATCTATAGTATAGTATGATTTGTTTTCTATTTCGATATTTTAAACAAGAGAAATCATTTGTTTTTTTCTTGCGGAATAACTTTCCATGGCTACACACGTGTATAAAAGGGTCAGTATTATACATATTTTTTTACTGAATAGATCTACGATTGGCCACCATCATCTTACTACTTAGTAAGTAGTAAGGTAGTAGTGGTGGTGATGGTAGCTAAACGTAGATCAAATTAATAAAAAAAGTATAATACAGACCCCTTTAAACCGACCCTAAGGTGGTGGTGGCCTAATAGCATTTTTCGTCACACAAAATTGTAGGTGTGGGCTGGAGTGGGCCATCCTCTTTGATGTCCTCATCAGGCGAGCTGCCCAGCGGACTCTCATCAGCTGGACCCTCATCTCCCAACTCCAACTACGCTTCCAATTCCGAACATAAGAACTCTGACAGGTAAAAACTACTTAAAGCTAAATGTCAATATTTTGGGATTTTTATTTTTTGGGGAGTAGTTCCTCTTGAATGTTAGACTCTGTATGTTGCTCGCAATGAATCGTATCACCGGAAAGCTCATTGTCTGAAGGTAGGGTTACGTTGGAGATCGGCTTTCAGGCTGACACCAGAGTACTAACGTAGCTCTATGTTTAGTTGTGCCAAGCGTTCACTTGTAAAAGTTACTTCCATTTGGTGCTAACATTGCTTGAATGGGCGGTTTTCTGACAGCTGATGAAACAGTTCTGCGACCATCGATAGATGGCGCTGACGATACATGGTTTTCCTTTTTTTGTTTAATAAAACCTACAATACGATGAAGAGGCTTTGATAATAGTTTGGATGTACCTTTACTCGAGCTAGTACCAAAGAGGAGACATTTTGTAACACGGCTAGGCAAGGCACACTCGTATACATGTGTCATGTGTGCGTTGTGTTGAGGAAAAACAAGTACTTTATTAGCAAAAAATAACCACAAAATACTATACTAGGAAATAAAATAATACAAAAACAAGCATGACAGACAGTGTCAGACAGAGAGATATTGTCTGTCTATGGAAATAAGCAATTTTTTTATTGAACTTTCTTCGTCTGTGGTTTTGCAAAATCTTCAAATCCATGTTTCGCCAACGCACTCTATCGCATTTTTATGAACTAATATATATTTTTACTGCTTTTTGGAAAACTTCCCATTACTGTCCGTTTGTCGTAGTCATTAGTTGTCTTGCGCTTTGACGTTTGAAATAAGATTAAGATAAGATTGTATGGGATCTAGGTGAGATGTTTTGTTAATTTTCGGGAGTAAATTGAAACATAGTCGTATAATTTTTTGTATGCAATTTTTGAGCACTTTCTGTGGGCACACGCTTTGCTAGGCTATTTGATTTTAAATATATAAAAAAATTACAAAATTTTAATTTATAAAAAAAACGACTCCATGAGAATTTCAATAAACGGGATGTATTTTTTTTTCCACTCTTAGAATTGGAATATTTCTGCCAATAAAATAATATTAATTCGTGCCTGATCTGGTAAACTTAACCCTCATGGATGCTCATGGTATGCAGGACCGTACCAACCTTTTAACAGATTCAATTTAGGTGACTGAAAAGTTGCGCAACCACAAACCATATCTCGGTGCGTTAAAATTCATGTCCGCGTGATTTTCCGCTGTTACCTAAACTAAATCATGTTTAAGAGCTCACGGTAAGGTCCCAGTACTAAAAAAATACCTAGTATGTCAATTTTACCCAGATGAATGTGACGAGTGGAACTCTTAGGTTTCAGTTTTTCTGATGCGATCACTAACTAGCTTAAAGTACATAAAAACCCTCCCTCGGATCTAAACTCAGTGGCGGATTTACACATTTGCCGCCCCCGCCCCTACCGATCTCTACAATTAGATTAGTAAATATTGTCAAAACCATCCTAATTAAACCACCTTTCCCCCGTAATTAGTATGACTGAACTAGAGGATCGATATGTCAATTCCTAGATTATTTTCGATAACGATTTAGTTAAGAAGGCACTAGTAATAATTTTTGGGTAATAATATTTAGGTACGTATATAAATAATGAATTTTTTAAATGCTGTAAGACAAACAATTTACCTAAATTTGCCGCCCTTAAAATCTGCCACTCTAAGCTCCAGCCTATACTCGGCCTGCTGGTAAATCCGCCACTGTAAACTTTAATTAGTTATATAATATGTGGGATGATTGATCATTAGACATAGCGAGTAATTTACGAGGAAAGGGGGCTTCCTATCTGAAGAGGTTTAGAAGTTTAGCAAATGCCCCGTCCCTGCCTGCGCCCATGTAACCATTGTGGATTCCAGTAGCAATTGGAGTAGAACCGCGAGCAAGCTCCCTCAGTGGGAGGGCGAAGCAGCCACGCTGTGTGACGCCGCGGGGCTGCGCCCTGTCGCGCCGCTTGCCAGCACCACAGGTACCCCACTATACTTAAACTAAGAGAAACAATTTTTATCCTATTATGAAAACTGACGTGGTTTTCACACATTTTATTTATATTACACGGGAATTACTCACGTAAGATTAGGCCGGTTACTCCGACTATAGTTTCAACCGAATTCGGCGGTCTTTATCAAGGTGATTGCTCGCGCGGCTGCGTCTCGCTTTTCAGTGGCACTTTTCTGTGTCTATAAAAAGCTATGTTAATTCCGCTACCCCTTAATAGTATCTCGTCTATCTAGCTATTATGAACCTGTAATTTGAATAATCTCTTATTGAAAGTTAAAGACATCTTATAATGTATACCAATTCATGTTTTACCAATAGAAGAAAATAAACACCAATACGCAATAGGAAAAATTAATCAGAATTATTTAGGCCACATTAGACAGAACTCAGAAAACTTTGTATAAGGTTTTAATTCCATTGCTTTGTTAGATATGCTGCGCTTAAAACCGTGCCAACACCGCAGTCCTCGATCGTCAAGCCTGAATAAAACACAATGCACGGAATGATCGCTTATTTTTATGACTGAAATCAAAGTACAGAAATAATTAATTTAATACAAAATATAAATGAAAAAAAGGTATTCTGCATGGAAAGCACGCTATATTAAGCTTTATTGGGCTCGTAAGTATGAATTATTGTGCTAAATCAACACTTTACATATAAAAGGCATAATTGGGAAACTCCATACTCTTTGTAACCCTGTTTGCTAAAATGCATGGCAAGAGAATGAATGCACGAGGTTCTAATCTTTTAAGTTTGTACTATTTTGTTTCTCATTGCATCTGGGAATCAATGAAAAGTTGCCACTGGCAAAAATATTGCCCGTTTTCCTGTATGGCTTGTTAAAATAACGAAGTTTGTTTACACGAAGTAAATGTTTAAAATTTAATGTTACCCTACAACTAACCGTCGAAAATCACGAAGCTCTTGCTACTTACCAGTTTTATTGTCTTACAGTGCTTATAGCAAATAACAAGTCTTTAATATTTATAAGTCTATTGTAGAGTACAAATACAGTCGAACCCGGTTAGGTGTTCGCTTTAATAGTCCTAACAGACTTGTCAACTTAACTGACGGACCGCCGTTTGAAATGGCGATTCGTCAGCCAAGTTGACATGTCCGTTACGGCTCTTACGAAGTACCCTCAAGATAAGTTGTCATATGAACTATAAAATTATTAAAGTGAATTTGGTTATAACGTCGGGTCAGTACGACGCAAACGCGTCATTTGGTCTTCAATTAACTGTGTTACTGGACCCGGGTATGTCCTAAAACTGCGACCAGAACCACCGCAGGATGGGCAGCAGCGTCCTAATAGTACACGGTGAACGTACTGCGATCCCCAAGCCGCCTGCCAAGCGTGGGGATTATGACAACACCCCTCTCTATGAGGGAGGCCTTTGTCCAACAGTCTACATTAATTGGCTGATGATGATGTGATGTGTAACTGTGTTATGCTGTAAACCAAAATCTCGTACAACTGGCTGCATACTTTTGTACTATAAACTAATAACCTCCTTAGCTTCCACATTTTTTTGAAACATAAGTCTTGCAGGTTCTTCAATTAGCGGTGACGTGACGCCGGTGTCGATAGCCTCGGAACTAGAGTTCAACAGTAACGAGGCCACCGCCGGCTCCATCACTGACCACGACTTGCTGGTGAGTAGTGATACCGGCAATTAATTTGAAAAATAACCTTGAATGAATGGAATCGATGTTCAGGCACTGAGTAAATATAAGTACAATTACAAAAGATTCACTCCGCAAAATTATTTAAATAAGTAGAGACTCTGGCTACTACACAATAAAATTAGAATGGAAATGAGAAGAATACTCTGTCGCCAGCTATTGTGACAGATACTTGCTTGAACATTCTCTTCTTTCGCGTGGGTTTATATGGGTGCACGTGCAACTGGCTACAACAAACTTCTTACAAAAAATCATTGACAGCCGTTCTAATTTAAACAAAAAAAAATCTCTTCTGTGGTCGCTTATCTTCCAGCGATATTTTTCTATCCGTTTTGGCTGTTTTAGCAAAATAATCATTATAATCAAAGTTTTGCGAGAATACTGGTAGCATTGCTAATTTTGTTTATTCATTTTTCCAGAGCGCCGAAGGAGAAGACGACGAAGAAACCCTATCGGTGGACCCCTACGGCTCGCCAATGAAGATAATTCGCAACGACCTGAGTCCGCAAACCCACGCCGGGTTCGCATCTCTGAGACTCGACAACGCCCAGCCCTCCACCAGCAGTGCCTCTGCAGAATTCTACGGCCTCAACTTACAACAAACCAAGGAGACCTTCTACAAAGACATCCCATCCAGTAGTAAAAATTTTAACTTAGAAAACGACGCTAAAACGTTCCCAAAAGCTGATCTCCCACCACTCTATACCGATTTAGACCCATTAAATCTTCAAAACAAAGAAAGTAATAAAATCAAATTTAGGAGGAACGAATTTCTGAACAATGGAAGTAGGAGATATAGCGATAGTAGCGCTCAAAAGAGCAATCTACAGTCACAAGGGACAATGGGTAGTAGTAGATTTAAAACCACACTAGTAGCTGAAGATTTGCATAGACCAAGCACGTCTGGAGACCATCAATCCAATCCTAATAATAATACAAGTGAACTCTCAGAACCTGCCGTTACGAAGGCTAAAGATGGGAATGTGAAACCAGGATTCAATATATTGGACACATAGCTCTTATGCAGGTAATTTGGTATATATTTGGCGATTCAGCATAATCATTTAAATATGTATGGTAATTTCGTGTATTTTTTTATTTACTTGCGTTTAACCGCTAACTCGCCCGATGTTAAGCGATGATGGAGTAAGGTTGCCTATAAAAAACCTGATTCACTTGCGATTGCAAAATATCAGGTTTAATAATAACTAGAAGCAGCATGAATTCATACAAGCATGTTTTTTTTTTTTTCTATTCTTTTAAACCATTGATATTCCTTGTAAAAATAATTATAATTTTGAGTATCTAAATATTTTTAGAGACTTATAGGTGTTTAAGTATTTGTGTATATACGCGCTGATTATATTAGTATGTTTTATGAAATCATGAAGTTTGGTTGGAAAAAATTTAATCCAAATAATTCAATGCGAAATGTTTCTTACAAATTACAAACTTTGAATGAAACTTGATTGTTAGAGTCCCAATTCAACATCTATCAAAAGATTCTGTCAAAATGTGCATTCAGCCAAATGATAGTAATAGCATGAGCTGCTGTGAATTAGTCAGACAATTTTACGTACAAACATACCCATTAAAAAAAATTATGCAACTGATTTGCAAAGCTTTTGCAAATAAAGTTTTTATTTATATAGATTTTGGTTGACTTCTATAAAAATGTGCTACTTTTCTTGCCTTTCACGTTTTTTTATAACACAATGTTGTCCATTGCTGTGAGGTAGAATGTTAAGGATTTATTAGAAATAAAATATATTGTTTAATAATGTTTGCTTTTAATTTCTTCCTTCCTGCGAGCATATATTACATAATTATCAATAAAACAAAACCGACTTTATCAGAATTGGACCAATTTGAAATGGGATCAAACGGGAAGCACCAGATTTCAAATAAAAAAAGAATCATCAAAATCGGTTCACCCAGTCAAAAGTTCTGAGGTAACATATATTTTAAAAAAAACAACAGTTGAATTGATAACCTCCTCTTTTTTAGAAGTCGGTTAAAAGAAGATTGTAATTGCCGTTCGTTGCCCGTCGTAGTTCCTACTGGTATGACAGTCCTTCACAAGAAAATATTTAAATTCCCGTTCGAATCTTTACTCTCGCCACATGCGTAAGGCTCGCGATTACAATCCGAATAGTGAACGGACAACGAACGAAGTTTCATATAAACTTTCAACCCTTTATTCCTTCCTAATCTGGCCCTTTGGCAAAATAACATATCATGTACTTCAATCCGGTCATAGCATATTCGTGAAAACCACATTTAAATCCGTCCAGTGATTTTGATGTGCGTGGACAAACGGGCATGAATTCTAAAATCTTAATGTGTTCAGCTGCTTTTTTTTTTTATCATACTGGGTGACGAGACGGCGAAGTCGCTCGCCTGATGGCTCTTCACGCTTGCACATAACAGCTCAACGACACTCAGAATTTTGAACTTCAACAGTTCAAAACCCTGGATGGCAATGCACTGCGCTCGTCACCCCGAGATATAAGATGTCAAATCTCTGTGTGCCCTGTAATTTCGCTGGAAACAGTGCCCTTCAATCCGGAACACAGTAGTGTTGCACACCAATAGTGTGGCGGTTGAATAACTGGCAAAGGTGTGGTACTTCCCCAGGCGGACCCCTGCAAAAGAGTCCTCCCACTACAAAATGCAATGCTTGTTTTAAGACCTGTTTTTTTATATCGCAATTACAGATTTTTAAATCTCTTTTATTTAGATTAGATATAGATTAGCCGGCTGAGAAAACCATATCGACTTGTAGAGAAAGATAGTTTGTTTACATAGCAGTGTACTAGCTGATCCATTATCGGAGGAGTGCAGAATGCTATGCGGGCTGGTTAGGCTTTTCATTAATAGAAGAAAATAAGTTTAAGAATGGGCCAATGAGGGTGGCATGGTCATGTCTGACCATACCCTCTTTAAAAATTAAGATTAAAGAAAAAAAAGACGTCATTTTTCACGCAGTGGGCCATTACTGAAAATTTATGCTTTTATTCTGATGAACAAAAACATTTTTCATATACCTACCAAGCTTGTGATCACCATACTAACAGAATTTACTCTTTTAGTCGAGCCGGCTCTACTGCAGTGATTTCTCAATGCTAATGCCAGAGTTATATTTATTTGCTCACAGGCAAAACACCCCTTGTTTGAGTACATATTGTGAAGATATTCTTGATACTACCATAGATTTTCCAGCAAGATTCTGCTCCATCACAGGACTTTGAATCCTGGATTTATGACAGTAATGTCTCTAAGGAATGGCCATACTCGCCCGATTTAAATCCAATGAATTACAGGTCATGAGGTCTATAATATAGGCAGGCTCGGCCTGTGCTTCTAGACAAAAAAGTGTTGAAGAAAACACTTATTGTTGAATGGGAAAAAATAACTATGGAAGTAGTGCAGAAAATCATTGAAAATTTTAACAAGTTTGCTGCTTCGTACTAAAGCCAATGGAGGTTAATTATAACGGATACATGAAATTATTCAAAAAACCTATTGTCATTTTTTTTTTAACATCCCTCGAAAATCTATTTTTTGATCGAAGGGACCAACACATAAAAAGAAATAGGGCAAAATTCGTACATGCGTTATTGTGAGTAAGGATCCACTAACGTAGGATGTGTTCTGAAACACAACAACTCAATGAGAACGAACACTGGACAAGAAATTTTTCTTTTTCTTGTTACCGCTCTTGGTAGTTTGAAACTTGCCTGAAAAATATGTTTATCTGTGGTATCTATCAAGAGGGTAGCAAGAGGAAAAATAATAAAATAATGGTTTAATTATGACCTTAATGATGATCAGATTATTTTCATTCTATTCATACAAATACTTTAGTAAGTGTTCAGAAACATCATTAATAATAAGAAATATCATCATATAATAATAAGAAAGTTATTTGACTTCGGTTTTTTCAAAAAAATAATTGTTGTTAGTAGGTAATTACATATTGTCAATAAAGACAGTTTCATAAATGTTGGTCAAGAAATTTCTGAATAGAGTATGTTTGTATGAAAATTATAAAAAGACCCGACCTCTGGTTCTGCTGATAAACATGATGTAGGGAATTATGAAAGTTACTCTTATTTTTAACCGACTTACAAAAAGGAAAATATCAATTCGACTGTATATATTTTTTTGATACAGAACTCAGAACTTTTGACTGAGTTAACAAATTTTGATGATTCTTTTTTATTTGATAGGTAGTGCTTCCCGTGTGGTCTCTTTTTTTACCGACTTCAAAAAAGGAGGAGGTTATCAATTCGACTGTATTATTTTTATGTTTGTTACCTCAGAACTTTTGACTGGGTGAACCGATTTTGCTGATTCTTTTTTTTATTTGAAAGCTGGGGCTTACTATTTGGTCCCATTTAAATTTGGTCAAGTTCTGTCATTTTTATGAAGTCTGTTTTTTATATTAATAATTAATTAAGGTAGGTTAGGTTAGGTTTAATAATTATATGAAACCTGCTAGTCATAATAACATAAATCAATGTAAAAATCTTTAGCTTTGGCTCTTTATTAATATCACACAATCAATAATTTAAAGCTCATAAAGCATAAGCTAATTTAAACTTAAAAATTATGACCAGACCATCACAATAACATCTTATCTTGAAATTGAGTACACAAATTAGGACTTAATAATCACTCCGACTTAATAAATTTAGGGGCCAAATGTAAAACTGAGAGAATAGAGTTGAATATTCCTGTACGCTGGAGTCCTGGCCAGAGAAGCACCACGGTAGTCAGAATGTAAAGCAAGAATGTGTTGTTGATGGATGAAGCAATCCATGACAATATGCACAAGATGCCGATCGATATGATGTAGTACTGAAACAAACGTTCATTGTTAGATATTGTTATCACAAGATGTGTAAGCATGCTAAGCAAGTGCACATGTTATTCAACATTTAACTTACCATACAAGGACTAGACTCCCGCAGTGAACAAAATGAACAAATGTCATGTAACGTTTTATTGAAGCTTTGAACAATGCTCTTGCAAATATCTTCAAACATTTTCTCTTTCTGGCCGGTCCACGATGAGGCACCGTAGATGGAATTGCAGACAACTGGCACCACGAAATCAATGACATTGAAAAATAAACCGACGAAAGCAAAAGTCGCCAGAGAGTTTAAATTCAAGAACCAAATCAGAAGATACAAGAATGAAACAAAACCAAATATGGCACAAGGGTACCACTGCTGCTCCCACAATATAATTGATTTCAGCGGCAGTAAAGCCATCCTCCATCCTTCCAGTAGTCTTTTTAGTTTCTTTATTTGCTGATCCTGAAAAATAATAAATGTTATTATATTCTATTATACTGATTTTTGGATACCTAACAAAGGCATGTGTGTCAAGACGTGGTTGTATTAAAACGAGCATAGAACATTAATTTTGTTCATAGTTGAAAATAAAATAAAAGGTAGTGCGAGTTTTTTTTTTGGAAAAACTCACTTGATCTTGAGGAGCGACGTAGTCAGACATTCTTGAGCCCGAAACAATTATTCCCATCCAAATACCTAAATTATTACTAGCAATAAGAGAGAACTGCGCAGAAAAACCTATTTATCTCGTAAAATTGAGACACCCAAATCACGTTTAGAAAAAAGTAAATTATAAATCAATCGATCGGCAATCACGAAATTGCAAACAAAGAGATTGATTGCAAACCGTCGTTATTGCAGGCAGACTGAATGACTTTGACACTAATCTAATTACCAGTGCTGCCGTTCAACAAAATAAGAAGTAGCTAGTCATATCTAAAAATTTCTCTAGATATGGAAAAAATAGTTCCATAAAAATCGCTAGATGTCGCTAACCAACCTCAGCAACGCTCAAACCGAAATATTGATTTTAGTAGTAGTTGAATAGTTGTAGTTTTATTCCTCCGTAGTTTGTTTTATTCCATCTCTGACGACCTTTGTGGCGCAGCGGGCGAAGGTCCGCTTGCGACGCAGGAGGTTGCGGGTTCGATTTCCGCTTCGCCATAAATGTTTGTACGATCTGCAGATACCTGTTCCGGGTATTCTGGGTGTTTTCTATGTATGTGTAATAAAAAAGAATATAATATAAGGTTCGATAAAAAAAATATGTTCGAAAAGGTTTTATGATTTTTTACAAATTTGACTATTTCATATATATAAATAGATGTTAAAGTTAATATTTATAGGTTTTTAAAATGTACTCTGCAACTTTCTCTTTCATCAATGTTTACTAAAATTCTAATACATTTTTTCTGTAGGATAAACGATGGTCCACGTTTGCCCTTGTAGCGACATATTGACCCGCCTAAAGTCGCTATAATTTTTTTTCTTGTTAAATGTGGAATTTTGTCCGCTAAACATTCATAAAATTCTCTAGTTCTAGCGACAATGTCGCTAGAACGGCAACACTGCTAATTACATCATAACTGTCAAAACCTGTAAAGCTAATGTAGCCATGTCAAAAAGCATAATATTGAGCGCCCCCGAGACGATCTTGCGCTTTGATAATATCTGTTTTTCGAAGATATACAGGGCTACTGGTAATCAGTTAGCATTCTCTTAAGACCGGCCTGAGTACATTACAAAAAGCAACTTTTGTTCAATGACTTATCAAAATTAGCGGGAAAAAAGATACCTACTACACAATAAAGTGCCATTCAGCATGGCTAGCATGCGCACCGCGACAAAATCTTGTCGTCACTTTGCCGAGCGAGAACGTGAGAAGGTGCCTACGGTTTCATATACACCTGTCTCGCTTTTACACGATAGAGTCGATAACATTTTGACGCGGTGCGCATGCTAGCCTTGCAGGTCCCGCCCTCCTTATGAGTAATATTGTTCCTTGGTCCCGCCACGTACTTGTAGCTTTCTATGTACTAATAGCCGTAAAAGACGTATCGAACTTGGCTGACGAACCTCCGTCTGACAAACGGGAGAGAAAGAGTGAGAACATCATTCCCCTCTTTTGTTGACGTGGTTGAGGTCAGCCATGTTGACCTGTCTGTTACGGGTCTAATCTAAAGTGCTATAGGGGAAACTGTCGGTATAACGCGTCAATTCATTTTTTTTCTGAGATCTTGCGTTATATATCTTCGCAGACTTATTCGCGATAAAATGCAATACGTGTTTACCTCGCCCCCCTTTGTTTTTGGCAGACTTTTTTTCTGTATTAACTCGAGATTAAGGCATATCGAAATTAAGTAAATAATCAATGCTACAAACAATCTCAAACACCTGCCTCACGAGTTCATGGTGCTGAAGAATGCAATGAAAACAAAAGTTTTTAATAGTATAATATAATTATTTTTTCCAAGCCAATGAAGACGAATGAGCCGCTATTATTTGATTCTGCGGAAGTACCGCTTCGCCGGCGTGCTTGCTTTCTCATGGGTCATTGTCTGGAAACAAATATAACTAATGATGAGTACAGTATCGCCTGCAATAATAATGTATACATTTCATAGTTTTCAAAATAATGTCAAAGCATTAAATCGAATAAATGTACTCAGTATAAACTAAAAAGTTATGTAACCATCAATTCCAGAGTTGAAAACTGTGACCTCACGACACAGGTTATCCTAGTGTGGGGGACAGTGTTCCACTAAGGTACATAATTGTTTGATTATTTTCACCTCTCTTTCACAACATTTGTATACACATATATATATAACTACCTTTTAAGATTTTTATGTACCTATAGTCCTTTAATGGATATCAATAAACGTTTTTATTATTATATTATATATAATTATATTATTATTATAATTTGTGGTATCAGTAAATTTACCCTGTGTTTAAGGAAGATTTTGTAAGAAAATGATAGCTCGTCTACTTTATAGTACTACTAACATGCATGAGTTAAGATGCCCATTAATAGAGATCGTAGGGAATAGGTAGGTTAGGTACTCACAATGACTACCTCCTCTTCTGTAAAAAAATAACGTCGAGTATTTTTTAATCCATCATTTGGCGTGATTGATGTCGTTTCCATTTCATGGTCGTTAATAATAGTTGTTTTACTCTGAAAGAAAATTCCAAGTTTCACATCAATAATTTTGCCGTTTAAGATTTTTATTTGCTCAAAAGAATTTACAAATTCACTTATCGAAAAAAAACGCAGTAATAATAGTTAAGTATTATAGCACCATTGAGCTTTGTTTATAGAGATATGCCTTTAATAAATTAACTAACAAAACAATCAAATATGAGTTAACACTACAGTAAAAAGTCAAACTTAGAGGGTAGGTTTATAAAATGTTGCAGAGTATGTCTATGTATGCAAGCAGCCCGTGCCGCGCATTGTTTACTAAGGCCTATGCCAAAAGAAAGTTTTATAGGCAAGTAGGAATGGTTATAATAATGTAATATAATTTCAATTTGATTTTTACAAAAAAAAAAAACAAGTGTTTTTGTTTAATGATTTTATTTCTTTTATGTCCCTCGGTAATTTGTAATAAAGTTGTGCTCCTTCATACATTATATTACTTTTACCATAATTAATCAATAGTTCTATGTATTTTTAATCTATGTAATAGTTATCTACATTGCCCACTTTTCAATACCTATACGTATGTACAGTTTGCAGAAGTTGCAGATGACGCAATATTCTTGACAAAAAATTTAATTTTCAAGTTAACTGTCATAGCAAATAGTTTATTTATTTATTAATAAGCTTGTGTTTTTCCACCAACTCGAGTTAAGCGATTACGTTGAGCCTGATTTACTTAATATAATAGGTCGGGGAAAAAGTCTTTTCGTATTTTCTATGTATAAGGTTGTAGTAAAAATCTCATCCGTTGTACTGTTTGTATCTGGCTGGTTTTGATACCATTAAAAATATGACATTTTAAAAAAGGAATACAAAAAGTAAAAAGCAATTTCCCGCCATTTTTCAATTGTTTTTTTGTTTGATAAAATGAGTGAATCTAACGAAGAAATTCGATATATTGTGAAATTTTATTACAAAAAAGGGAAAACTGCGACACAAGCCGCGAAAAAAATTTGTGACGTTTATGGACCTAATGCAGTGTCATCAAGAGTAGCACAATGTTGGTTCAAGCGTTTTCAGTCCGGGAATTTTGATGTCAAAGATGCAGCTCGCTCTGGTCGCCCTGTTACGGATAAAGTAGATGCCATTTCTGAAAAAGTGGACCAAGATCGGCATATTAATAGTTACGACGTAGCTGAAGAACTGGGGATTGACCACAAAACAGTTTTGACCCATTTGAAAAAAACTGGGTATACAAAAAAACTCGATATTTGGGTGCCACACAAGCTCACTGAAAGAAACCAAATGAATCGTGTACTCATTTGCGACTCTCTATTGAAACGTAAAGAAACCGAACCGTTTTTGAAAAGATTGATCACTGGTGATGAAAAATGGATCACCTACGACAAGAATGTGCGCAAACGATCATGGTCAAAGGGCAGTGAAGTACCACAGACTGTAGCGAAACCCGGATTAACACGTAATAAGGTGATGCTGTGTGTATGGTGGGATTGGCAGGGCATCGTTCATTATGAGCTTTTACCGCCGGGCAAAACCATCGATTCGGATCTCTACTGCCAACAGCAGATGAGACTCAAGCAAGAAATTGAGAAAAAACGGCCGGAATTGATCAACAGAAAGAGTGTGGTCTTTCATCATGATAACGCCAGACCGCACACATCTTTGGCCACTCAGCAAAAATTTAGAGAGCTTGGTTGGGAAGTGTTAATGCATCCACCATATAGCCCTGACCTTGCACCCTCAGATTTCCACCTGTTTCGATCTTTTCAGAATTCTTTGGGTACTGTTAGATTAACATCAAGAGAGGACTGTCAAAACTACTTGTTGCATTTTTTTGATCAGAAGTCCCAAAAATTCTACAGCAACGGGATCATGTCACTACCTACAAGATGGCAACAAGTTATCGAACAAAATGGCACATATATATTATAATTAAATGTAATTAAACTTGAAAAAAATATGGCTTGAATTTGTTTAAAAAATACGAAGAAACTTTTTCCCCGACCTTATAGATATAAATATGTATATTCGTTTATAACGTATTCCCATAAGCCATCTGGGTTTTATTTATTTATTGAAAGAACACAAAACTGGAAATAAATTAGAAATTTTCTTAAAATCTACAAACATCCATTATATCTAACCTAGCATTCATTCATGCATTGATATCCTTGGGCCGTCTTCTCTTCCCAGAACGCAAAATGAGGCTGGTGCAGCGGCTGAATCTGCAGAAGACCCCAAAAAGCGCAAATATTGTAGCAGTGGGTATATATTATATTTGAGCCTTTTGGGGACGAAACATTAGGTCCTTGGGGACCGGGCTCAAAAAATATTTTTAAAGATTTACTGGTCGAAGCATCTCGTGCTAAGATATTTTTACCCGTAGATAGGTTGTATCCGACACCATATTGACTAGACGAATGCAGGCACATTATCGAAATAGGAATATTTACCTAACATATAAATATTTATATTTGATCAATATAAATATTTAATACTAGCCGTCCGCCCCGGCTTCGCACGAGTGTAAGCTCGGCCTTCGGCCTCGCTACAAAATATAATATAGCCTATGTCACCCGGGGATAGTGTAGCTTTCCAACAGTGAAAGAATTTTTCAAATCGGTTCAGTAGTTTCGGAGCCTATTCATTACAAACATACAAAAATAGGTACAAATCTTTCCTCTTTATAATATTAGTGTAGATAGATAAAAATACGTATGTACTTATTTCTATTTGATCCATTTATTTATTTATTATATACACAAAACAAATTACAATCATACAAAACAATATCTTAAAAAAATAGGTTCAGACCTGGATTGTAATGCAAAAATATGTGCAAACTTAAAAACAAAATGAGAAGACATGGATGAGGTTAGTGCTTAACTTATACATGTGTAATGATGAACTACAGGAGCGGGTAGATCGCACACTGACTACAAGTGTCGCAGGTGAGCATATTCTACACGAGTATGCTATGTATCTATATGTTTGGAGCAGGCAGACTCAACAAAGAGGTTGAGTCTGATCGGACGGGTTTGGTATAAAGAATACCCTTAACTGTTTTTAAATAACATGAAATTTTTGAGATAAAAACATCAATTTCAATCTTATCATTAATAATATCATTATACTGACGAGCCGTCCTTACCAGTGGGTTGTAAAATGAAATATTATTTTTATATGTCTGTAAGGCAAAAAGATTAATTTGATTGGACCTACGCGCGCTATACTTGATATTAAAGTTTATCTGAGAAAGTAACTCAGGGGTGTCAACTAAGGAGTGAATTATTTTGTAAAGATAGATGAAATTAAAATACTTTCGACGTGTTTCTAACTTTTGCACATTAAATCTAGCTAGCCTTGCCTCATAGTCAAGTTTAGAACGTCCTAACTGCTGACGGTAGCATAACATTCTTAAACACTTTCTCTGTACTCTTTCAATTTCCTCAATATACACTTTGTAGTGCGGAGACCATACCGGGCTAGCATATTCCAAGATGCTTCTGACAAGAGCAAAAAACAAGTAAAGAAGTGATCGAGGTTTTTTAAAGCTTTTTGTCGTTCTAAATACAAATCCAAGTAGCTGATTGGCTTTAGTTGTGATGTGTTGAAAGTGCGCTCGGAATGAAAGTTTATCGTCGAATAGAACGCCCAAGTCCTTAGCAACATTGGATCTTGTAAGAACCCGGCCGTCAACAGAGTAGTTATGGATAACCTTATGTCGTTTATTAGTAAACGTTATAACAAAGCATTTGCTGATATTGAGATACATGTGATTTGATTTACACCAGTCAGAAACAAGATTCAAATCGTTTTGTAAGAGGTAGCAGTCGTGAGAGTTGGAAACAGTGTTATATATTTTTAAATCATCAGCGTACAGTAAACTTTCACAAGCCAAATGCTCTATGAGATCATTGATGAAAATAATAAATAGGAGGGGCCCCAAATGAGATCCTTGGGGCACCCCAGAGGTCACTTGAGTTGGAGAGGACAGAAACCCTCTCAGAGCAACCAATTGACTCCTATTACAGAGGTAGGAAGTTATCCAGCGGAACAAGCTACCATGAACGCCGTAAGAAGCGAGCTTACTGCAAAGTAACCTATGATTGACTTTGTCAAAGGCCTTTGAGAAATCCGTATAAATAGCGTCAACCTGGCCACCAGTAGCAAAACTCTTGCAAAGATAATTTTTATACTCTAAAAGGTTGGTGACGGTAGACCTGTCCTTGACGAAGCCATGTTGTTTATTAGAGAGAAGTGGCTTGAAATGACTGTATAAATGACTGTAAACTAAAGATTCAAATAATTTCACGAAACAGGATAAGATACTGATTGGTCTATAATTTTCACAGCGGGACTTATCTCCATTTTTGAAAATAGGAATTATATGTGCTATTTTCCATCGCTTGGGGAAAATGCCGCTGGTGAGCGATTTATTAAATATGATGCACAATGGCACGCTCAGTTGGCTACTACAGAGTTTTATGAAAGATGGAGGCAGTTGGTCTGGTCCAGCACCTTTATTTATATCAACATCTGAGCATGAACACGAATATTCATAAGCAAAGTTTACCTTTAGAGTTTGTCGAGGCATTTTCTCGTCGTACTCTTCACCAATTTTAAAGTTACTTTCCAATTTGAAAAGCATCGTGTGATTTCTGACGGACATGGTCTCACCATCAATCACAATTTCTATTAACGGCGACGACATCGATATCATTTTGCGGCCTATGTATGGGACTCCTAAAACAGAAAGTTAATATTGTTACAATGATCAGACTCGAGCATTCTTCAACGTCTAAAAAGCACAAAGCGAGCTTGGCTCGAACAATTAAAAACAAATATGTACTTAATTACAATTTAAAAAACCAACTTCACAAAATCAGTATAAAACACGAATTTTTGGTTACTTAGAAACTTAGATGACCATATTGTCATCCAAGACCAAGTCACAAAATTTTCCAGTTATTTTGATTTAACTAAACGAATAAACCAATTTCGATGAAATTTCGATGAAACCAATCCGAAAAAAAAAAAAATCGGTTCATAAATGGCGGAGTTCTGAAGTGGCAAACATTAAATTAACGAATTGAGAACCTCTCCTTTTTGAAGACAGTAAAAATAAACAAAAGTTAACATATATATATATATTTTTAATTTATTTTCTTTATACATAATAATACAATTTTAAATTAATGTTGCACCCAAAAACCACAGTTGGTTTGAGATGGTGGTCACATCCTCCGCGGCGCTTACAAAAAACAGATAAATAATAAATATGAACTACACTCTTAAAAAATACACACCTACAGCATCGTATCATTTAAGCTCAATGAAACCAAATGTACCAGAACTAGTGAGTTGAAGTGAAGTTGCGCACGAGTCAAGCTCGGACGCAACCAACTTCACCTATTGGTTAACATAACCGGTTCCATTTCTATTAGACTGGCGAAAACAACACCTATACAGGCTGTTGTCATGCTGAACCAATTGCTAGACAAGAAGTTAAAATGTTCATTACATAATAATATACAAAATGCACATACACCTTTATATTGAATTTATATATTCTCATCATCATCAGCCCAAACACTGCCATGCAAAAAGATACACAATATACACATAAATATATATATATATATACACATAGATATACATACATGTATATAACATTCCGGGAACCTTTCCCTCCACTAATAGTCTTTTAGTTTAAATTTTTGTATAGTTATTTCAAGTTTTCGTTAATTTCCTACTTGATAAGTAGGAAATTAACGAAATATATATATATATATATATATATATATATATATATATATATATATATATATATACATACAATATACTTATATATATATATATATATATACACATATACATACATACATATACACATAAAGCATACATAAAGCTATTTATCGCTTACTTTTTAAGAGAAAACATTTTTTAAATATTCGTTAGTAATTTTTTACATATTTAAACATACCCACAGCGGTTAAGTAGTCATCAATATTTTCATTTTTGTAATGCTGGTATTTTCCGGGAATCAGCAGCATTTTATATTGGTGACGTTCATGTATATAGTTAGGTACAATAGGTACTAACTGTAATTAGAAAATATTTATCATTAATTGTTGTAATTTGTCAATAGTAGAGTGCATGTGTGTGTAGACTGTTGAATATTGCCCAATAAACTACACACTTCAATATTATGTGGCACACAACTGCGAAGGATGTACTAAAAATGTAAACGAATGGACGGACGAGGGGCTAAAGTAAGTAATGTAAGAGCCGTAACAGTAACTATGTCAACTTGGCTGACGAACCGCCGTCTGACCAACGGGAGAGAAAGACAAAATTTTCTCTTCCTACTCTTCCTAGCCCGTTGGTCAGACGGCGGATCGTTAGCCAAGTTGACGTGTCTGTTACGGCTCTTATTACTCTTTCTCTCCCGTTGGTCAGACGGCGGTTTGTCAGCCAAGTTGACGTGTCTGCTACTGCTATTACACTACACCACTGAAACACAGCTCCACAGATCACATCAAAGAATACCTGCCTAGTTACCTCTCCCTAACGGAGAATGCGAAAATTTCCTAGCCTAAAAAGTCTGTGATGTAAGTAGAGTAAGTGTAATATTACAGGTACTACTCGAGCGCATATTTAAATTATATTTACTCTTACAAATACATATTTGCAATTTACCTCCTTCAGCACTAGAAACGCACACAGCAGTTAACTTTTATAATAATTATAATTTATAATACTGTGATGACACAATGAACTGACAGATTAAATCACATAAAAATATCTGAAAAACCGTTTTTTATGCTCCACTGTCAGAATAGAGTTCATGGTTGTTATGTTAATCCACAGGCATTTAATACAGAACAGACTGAACATGTTTTTTACAACTACATTCGCAAAAACAGTTATGTTTGCATCTCTCTCGATTACACAAAAATCATATATTCGTATCTCATTTTGTCGTAACGTTGCAACATAATAGAAAAAAATGAGCATGTGGTACGATGTTCCAAGTTGCCATTTTGGTAAGCATCAATATTCTGACAGAAGGCTGACAGCGAAAACCACGGCTTGCAAAAATTACCTAAAATAAAAGTTATTTTTACATATTTGGTTTAAAAGATATGAAAATACTATGGTGAAGTGCAGTGTCCTCATGTGTTTTAATTCATCTCATAAGATGCCACCCGGTATAACGTTTCACACGTAAGTTTCGTGTGTTATAATAGAGATTATTTTGAATTGCTATTTTTTCTTGTTATTTTTCATAAACTTTACAATTTGAAGGCTTGGGAAGGTTGTGTTTCTTTCAATTTCATATATGTACAAGTTTGGTGGGTGTAATAAAAGTTAATAAGTAGTTTTCTTTAAAAAAATATTGATTCGATCATTGTTTGGCGTTTGAGGTACTTAGACATTGTCCAGGGAACGTATTCAGTAGCCAAGAGAATGTAATACTCCTTTCAGTAGTATAATTAAAATAGTATAAGTTATTTTCTTTAAAAATTCATTGTATCGATCATTGTTTTACGTTTACGGTATTTAGACATTGTCCAGGGAATTTATTTCAGAATCAGAATTCGTATTTCAGAAGTATAATTAAAATAGATGATTCAGCTTGATGTGATTATGATGACATGAACCTTTTTCATTAATTACTAGCTGCTTTTCTTAAGTAATGTAAATAAAGTACCTACCTACCTATTGTGGTTCATGTCATATATATACGTAGTGATCTAGATAGTGTAATTAAAGGGTTATTTAGACATATGTCAAGTAACAAACATTTTTATTACATTTTAGATTTTCCCAAGGATGAAGAGTTGAGAAACGCATGGTTGAAGAATTTGAATCTAGAAAATTGGCAGCCCAGTTCGACAAGTTTGTTGTGCTCAAAGCATTTAGAGGCACATTTGTTCGACCGGACTGGTTTCCGTACAATCCTTAGAGAGTACGAGGTGTAATGCTTATTGGAACAACAGTTTTCAATGAACAGTCGCTATCACTATCATGAATCTCAAGTTGTACTAACTACATTATGATAACTTGCATGTAATAATTTTCAGAGCGATAACATACCAAGTGAAAAGAAAGCCACAAAAAGAGGTGTTACTGGCAAAAATGTTCTGCGGGAGCTGCAGAATACCTCATTTCCATCAAATTCAGATCCTGCAACCACATGACACATCTGGTAAATTGTTTTATACAAAAATAAATGATTTGACTTGGTCTGGTGTGTTTGAATATTAATACCCAATGGGAACATCCATAAATTCCATCACATAAAGAGGAGGGGAGGAGGGGTCGACGAAGTGTGACTGACAAGGGGTAGGGAGGGGTCGTAAATTTTGTGACGTTACATTTCAGATACAATCTAACAGTATCTGTTAGCACTATTATAAAAGAATGTCCTTGAGTCCGGCCCGCGTTTTGCAAATGTTTGCGTGTAATGTATATGTAGTGTATTTTGCATCAATATTTTTGTGGCTTGTTGGTTCTGCTTGGTATTATATGTCTGTGTGTTAACCTAATGACGCACCATTTTTTTCATAGTACGAAATATGTGACGTAAGAATAAAACAGTTCTTTTTGTGAAAAGGTTCAGAAGAAATAAATAAATGGAAGCGTTATAGGTACCTAGTTTCCCCTTTAGCAACTAACACCGCCTTCCCCCCGTACATTCATTTACATTTTGAGCACATCGTTTGCAGTTGTGTGCATTGTAAAGTGTGCCTTTGTAGAGCTATTATGAATGTGTTAGTGTGTGCAATGTGTATTTAACTTACCTCGCCTCCAGTTTTGGCAGATTATTTTTGATCCTAGCTTAAGTTAAGGCAGATCCAAACTATATATATTATGATTAAAGACACATATGTATTAAAGTTTGATACTACGAATCTTTTGGCATGCTTTAGCTATTTTCGACAAAGATGTAAGTATATTGACCTTGCAGATAAGATTGTAAACAAGTCGACAGAGTACTTATACATTACATCATCAAAATGTTTGGATAATTTAAGCGATTTAACATTAACTGCTAATTTCAATTTGATCTTTCGCTGTAAAGTAATAAAGTTCAAAAAATATATTTACCTCGCGTCAAATAAGATATGGAGAAATGCCAAATAATTATATTATTCAACAGTTAAAAGTTAACAGTCTATAAATAATGTATATAATAATGATATAGTAATACATAGTTGAGACATAGTTTTGTAGAATTACGACAGATGGGGCTTTCTTAAAGTATTAGATTTTGGTGAATAAATAATGTTTAATGAGGCATCTCTAGAGATATAATTATACTGATATATATCGCAATGAAGTACCTAATAAATAAATTTTACAATACAAAAAAAAATATTTAGTTTGTTACAAAACTGGGACTCATTAAAATAACTATTTTAATAAAAGATTGTATTTGTTCAATATATACATATTATTATTATAAAGCACATAAAAAAATAAAGCATTCCAAAATCAGACTAGGATAAATCAATCGTATTGATATCGAAATTGTTATAACTAATATGTACAACAACTAGGGCTCTATCCAGATTTTTGGAAACATTGTTTTTACGCAATTTTTTTTTTAGTGTGACTTAGAACTTTGACATTTTTGTTGTAATAAAAATGTCTAAATATCTGAAGTTTTTTTTAATAGAGCCTGGAATGCAGAATGCATATGTAGTCACAACATCAAGTTTTAACACAACTTAGTACCACTTGAGAGTTAGATTATAGCATGACAATCTTATCTATAGAATTGGAGCAGCCATTGTATTTTCTCAACAATACTTTCCACGTCTACAAATAACTTGGTCACACTGTGCTTTAGTTCTGAGTTTACTGGACTCGTTTGAAGTAACGTTTGCCCGGTGATGCTTGGTCATGAGTCAGGGTCTGAAAGGAAAAAAAATATATTATATCAAACACTAGGAAAAAGAATCCTGGAAATCTCTGTCTATTTCAGGCACTGCTATGTTTGCTACAAATTATAACAATATTTAATTATAGTTGGATTTCGAAAGCAAAGTTAAAATGTTTTTTTTTTTACAGGTGAGTCAAAGGGCAAGGCCTAACAATAGCTTATCACTTACTTATCAGTATTAAAAAACGATGATAAGTTTTTTGAGTAGCTAACAGACGTGACGGATATGGTTGAGGGACCACTGTCTAACCGACAGCGGGAGATTTTTTTTCTTTTTCTCTCCCATCAGTCCGGCGTACCAAATACACGCATTTGTTAGGGCTTTTAGTGTGAAGGTCAAATTGTCACCAAACATTTCCTATACCATACCATATTGTGAATTACTTACAATAACACATTCTTCATCAGTGAATATATAATGTCTGCCGCATTTGGCTCCAGTCTCAGGGATGACAGACTTAGTTTCCAGTTCATTGTCACTTGTCTGTGTTGTTACACTCTGAAACATAATCAAACAATTGACTATGTACAGCAAGGTGGTAGCCATGATTTTCTTGAGAGGGGCAGCTTCGCGGAGTCGCTCGATACAATACTCTTATAACAGGCCGCCGGATATCCGGCGAAAATATCTGGCTATGGCCGGACTTGCGGTATCTGGCCAAACAGCTATCCGTTACATCTCTAAACTCAGTCCAAGCATTTATTTGCTCTGACAAAACACAGCTATACTATTTCCATTAGTTTATTTGCTGTGACAGCTGTTTAACATTATGGCAAGCTGAATAACAACAGTTTCTTTTAATATTTCACTGAAGTATATCTGGTACCAGCTCTGTATTCTTATGTTCATATATTAGCAAAATTGGTTGAATTTGTAGTGTTTTGCAGCTTTTGCAATGTTATTGCAGGTGTCAGAACAAATAAATGCTTGAACCGAGTCTAGCCTCTTAAAGCATGATGCAGTATCAGTAGTCACTATGCTATAGAGGTAATTACTAATGATACAAATATTATAAAGTTTTCTCAAGCTTACTAACTTTAATGGTAGTGTTGGGCATTTTCTCCTCATATTCTTCTCCAAGTTTGAATTTATATTCCACAGTTCTGAGAAGGGATACATTCTTGATGGTCATGACATCACCCTCCATGATGATTTCCATTGTTGGGGATGACATTGACATCATTTTACGACCCATAAATGGCACACCTGGAAATATTTAAATGATACAATGCATCCTATTTCATGACGGATACTTTATAAGCTAATGGAAACTGGTAGTCTCTATACCTAAAATCAACTTGAATCGATTTGATTACATTATTTAGTTAGGCACAAGTATAGCCAATGAATAAAATAGAGTAAAAATAGAAATAGAATGTGTAAAAATAAAAAGATCAACTATTGTAGCTATAGAACTTTTTTTTATGTTTTATGTTATGTTTTTGAACTTTTTTGAAGTGAAAACTTCTTTAGGGTGTTGAGCACTTTTTGGGAGAACAAAAATCATGGAACACGCGTCATTCTCACCGAACGCTGTACTGTGTATTTTAAAACAGCGCCATCTCTTGTAGAATAGGTGAATTCCTACTTAAGTTTTCACATCTGACGTGTAGTCCTATGACTGATGTTTTTGGTTTGGGTTTTCCGCCCCATCACTTGATAATAAGGATGATGCCGTCTACGAAGAGCAAGCCATGCCTAGTAGAAACCAATTCACTCGCCACGAGAAGACATTCAGATTGTAACTATTAGTGAACACCGATTCTGGCAGCAGCATTGTCCATAGTGTAGCAGCAGTTGCGCATAATAAAAATAGAATATAGCTAAATTTCTATAACTTACGTAAATTATTACATCCATTATTCTACTTTGAATGGATGCAAATTTAATTTAACCTTAGACCGCTTATTTTTAATGTTATTTTAATATAGTTATTAATTTACCTACTAAGTACTATTTAATTAACACTCCTAAGCATGTGGGTTAAATCATATATGGGCAAATCTACATCACGGGTCACCAAGAGACCGGCCTAGCCGAGTTCGGGCCCCACCGTTAAGGCAATTACAACATATGTAAGACACAATTAATGTATACCTCTGCGATGGAATAAGGTAAAATTAAATAGAAAAAAAAATACACATAAAAGAGCCAAGTTGCATGAAGCAACTAGAAAGTGATATTGATCCAGGGTAGGGCATGGAATACTAAGTAGATAGGTATAACAGGTAGATACTTACCGACTGCAGTGAAGTACTCTTCAACATTCTCATTTTTGTAATGCTGATATTTTCCCGCGATGGAAGGCATTTTTTTAATTTTAATTTCACGTTTCTTCGCCGTAGAGTCTGTTACAAAAGACCGGGCCGCTGAGACTGATATTCGTAACAGCTTATCTAATCAAACAATTATCAATCACGTATGCTTATTAGCGATAAATACCAGCTAATTAGTGTAGAAAATGATATCACCGAATATTGAATCAGCATTATTATTCATGGGCAGTCACTATGCAAGTACAAGTAGTTTTTAATCGCCTTCCTTAATCCTTTACAGAACACGTAAAACTTTAAATTAGGTACTACGTTGTACATACCTCTAGGATAAATATTATGGAGCCAATAAAACAAGTATCGTAAGATAAATAAACGTAACAGAAATGTAATACAAAAGTTTACTCAAATCAATCGTCATGAGACACTTCACAAAACTATTATCTTCATTCTTGTAAAAGTTGCAAATTTTATGTTGATAAACAAACCTCAAACAAAGTTCTTTTTTTCTATCCTATTGAGAAGATTTTGGCGTCCCACGTCTTGTGCATTTAATAATGGGGCCAAAACTGTCAAATGTTAAATGATGTCGTTGTGACAATGACAGTGACTTTATAGCATTACCAACACTAGGGAAAAAAATAAGCATCCCTGACACCGTACTAAGAACGTTTCTTACACCGTCAAGCATAAATTGTTTCATTCGTCCGAATGACATTTCATCATTCATGTAGGCCAAATGCTATGGGGTATTATATTTTTTTGATTAAACAAAATAATGAGGCTGCAATGTTTGGATAATACGGTAATACTGCAATTTTTATTGCTTACGGAGTTTTTTTTTTACTAACTACACCCAATACCACAATGAAAAAACACTGATGCCAATTGACAATGGCAACACTAAACAATTGTGCGGTAGATACTGTGAGGAGAGATGTGATTTTTGTTTTGATTTTTCAAAACTCTTCGTATAATGGTACAAATGTAAATACTACTAATTTTACATGTTGTATTATGAATAAAATAAAATCAGTGCTTAATTCTAGTGTATATAAGTGAATATAGTGTAAGCTCTACCTCTGTGCTAGTTTTGCTTAGTTGCTCTACACTTTCTTTTGATCGATTATTTACGAATTATTTAGTGAAAATGGGTGATAAAGAGGATTATTTGACTCCTTATCGAGTGTTCTTTGAGGCCTTTGCTGCGACTGTAAACCCGGAGGACCAGTTACCAGTAAACATCGCGGGTTACACCATCACAGAGTCTGAGCTCCCTGGCGAAGTACTCTACTGGACAACACAATACTTGACTGAAAAGTAAGTTTTCCCAGTTCATTATTCTTTAATTTCTCGAAATCTGTAGCTAACTATCATGTTTAACCATGCCCATTTATACAAGTTGAATGATAGATGAAACTGATAAGACCCAAAGACAATCCATTTTGTAAGAAAACAAACTTGTCTGATAACAGGTAATGTAGATCTGGTTATATCAACTGCTTATTCTTAGAATGTTTTTCAAAGCACTCATACATAATTAAATTATAAGCACTAAAACTCGAAGTGAAAACTGTTTATGGACTTAACTAAATCTAGATGCACTTTACAGCATGCAAGCCTGTGCATCCCTATACTCCCAAACACAGTTTAAGTAATTTCTAATTTAAAATTCAAAATGCTAGCTCCATTCCTCGGCTGAATTGCGAGGCAAATTTCTGTCCAAAATACTGGGCAACCATTTGGTTACTTGCTCCTCACATAATTCTCCCTAAATATACTTGGAAATTTCAATAGTACAGTAGAATCTGCCTATTACGACTACGTTATATTGGCTAACCGTTTTTAGCAACGAACATGCAAACAAGTTAGGTTTTATACAGACGTACTTACTATGAAAACATATTCTTTTAGTATGAGTCCGGTTTATGCGTTCAACTGCTTAGAACAACCTATTTTGATAATAATTCTTCTGGTTAGAATGACGTGCAGAGCTTTGTTTACGACGCCTATGCACCACCACCGTCCAGCATTCGGCTGCTTTCTTCCCTCGCCTAGTATGTCGATTGGCGCATGTAAGTAGCTACCAGATGTGTCGAACTTGGCTGTTGGACCGCCGTCTCACCAATGGAAGATAAGGCTATTAAGGCTAGAATATTTCCAACAAGGCAAGAATATTTGCAACATAACAGAAATTCTTGATGTGTGTCACCAACATCACATATCACATGAAGTAGCTTAACACTGAAATATAACAATCATATTATAGTGACAAAAACATTTTATAAACTAGATGTAAAGTAGAGATGTACCGAATAGATGTTATGGTAAATAGTAGATTAATGGTTAAGCATCATTACCTATGGCGAATAGTTGAATTATTCGCCATTATTATCCAATATAAATTGTTGACATTATAATTAATTAGTAATCAATATTGAGAGATTCATGATTTTGAACCAACCTGTTAAATATTTCTTTTTTAAAAGATATCATCCTGATACCGATTTTACATTTGTAAGAGCTGGCAACCCTTTTTAACCGACTTCCAAAAAGGAGGAGGTTCTATGTCCGTCTGTGCGTTTTTTTTTTTGTTGGTAATATGTTTGATGAGGTATACCCTGTTATGTCTAACCCAGGGTTTAATAATCATTCATTCAACATTTAAGACCTTAGCTCTTGTTGGTAGAGTAACATCCAGGCTTGGCAGTCTTCTGCCAGCGTTTTCACCTCTCTGTACGACATGACTTTTGCCTTCTCTTTTACTTGGTATACGAATACTCTGCGAATACTCTTCTTAATAATCATTGTTTGACTATTTCGATATTGTTTTTTTTTTATGATACTCCGTTTGAGAATCTTTCGGCCCCATCTGCCATCTGTTCTTCATTCAACATTGAATAGTATAAGATAAGAAAAATTATAGGCCATTCTGTGGTGAATTTTTAATAGTGTTAAGCTGATCTATGTATGAGGTATGACACCCGCCAATTATCCCTTATGTCATATTAACCTACATTTATTATTTTTACAAACCTAAATCATATTAACATTATATTATATTTATTACTATTAGCTGGTCTTCTCATTGTATAAATATGGGTATTAATCATATTCCAAATGTCTATTTAACCATATAAATAAATGATGACGCCAGAATGAATTAAAATATCTGAAAAAATTACCACACTAAACAAAATTCAATAATGTAAACAAACCACTATTGAAATATAATTCCAATGGCGCACACGTTTTATTAAAACATTATTTTATCAAATTAGGTAAGTACTCATTTCTTAAACAGTCAAAACAACATACGTAGTAATCCTGCCAGAAATTCAGGCATACCTTACCTGAGAGCTCTCTGGGAGGTCAAGGTCAAATTACAGGTTTTGCGTGGCAAACTCTGAACAAATCACCGTTTAAACTTGCGACCGTTAAGAATAAAGCCTCCGGCATTTAAAAACTAGATAGCTGTTATAAAAATAAACTTTTTTACTAAATCGTTGGTAGACTTTGTACCTCTTTGTTGTCTCTTTGTCGACTTAGTTTGGACCTCTTATTTTTAAAGCTGTTTTAAGTTAAGACTGTTTAAATAATAAGTGACAATAAAACTGTATACTTATAGTAATAATAATAATAATAAGCCCCCTAAAGGCCAACCACACGTCCTGATCGACCATCTGATCACGTGGGGGGCGGGAAACGCAATTGAGAAATTACTGGTGCGGCTAACGTGGCTCTGGAACGTAGAGTAGGAGAGTAGGGGGGTAGGTAGGGGAGGTATGAGAATGAGTAAAAACAGAAGTAGATAGTAGAAGTAGTGGGCAGCGGAGTAGTAGAATGGAAAAGTAGGAATGACAACTGATAGGGAGTATGGAAACAGGCTGCCTTAAGGCTCTTAGAGGAGGACTTCTAAATGAGGTTTAGGCAGGACAGCCGATATCAGTGCAGGGTATCAGCTCTAGGTGGTGGCGGAAGAGTATCTAGAATACCAACGGTGGCACCTTCAGACTCAGTTAGGTAGTCTACTGCGCACTTACACGCTGCGGACAAGCGGTGTAAGTTTCTGCATGTCCAACAAAATTTATGACAATTAAACCAATAACCCATCCCCAAGTGCCCGGCGGCTCAATGAGGAACCACGATGATGGTAAGTGGGTACCTCAGGGAGCCAGGGGAGTTAAGAATCTCCGGGCGAGGGTCTTTAACCATCAAACGACTCAAGCTACGCAAATGGACTCCGAGAAAGAAAATGAAGAATACCCAAGTTTGACACACAGCCGTAATACGAGATATAGTTTACGATCAAACGCTAACAATATAACTACTCCCAGCAGGACGACATCGACTGCTTCCACACTCAGCAACGAGGTACTTCGAGAACAGACAGTACCAACATCTCCAGCTTCTAGCGAAAGCCTGTTTGATTCTCCTCCCTCATCACCAAATCCGCTTGAAAAACGGAGTAGTATCCATTCAACCCCCACAACAAGTTTGGCAGGGTCTGAGGATGTTGTACAGGAGGCAGTCGCCATTAATACTGTACCCACCTCAGGCTGTATCCGTGCGCGAAAAAAGTGGACAACTAATATGAATGAATTCATTTGGCGCACTTACTTGACGATAACTCATAACGAAACTAAGACAAGATCGTATTTAGAACAACTTCACAGGAATTTCATAGAAAAATTCCCAGACATGGATGTCTCAAGGCAAAGGATAGGCGATCAGCGTAGGGCTATATTAAGAAACAAGTTATTACCAGAAACCACATTACAAAACTTAAGGAAGGAAGTGGAAATTAGTCTTAACCAAAAAACACTAACTAATGAACACAACAACATCGCGAGTAACCAACTTGATAATACACACCAACCGACTACAGCGACATCATACACTAGATTGAGATGGACGGACGACATTAATGAAGCCATTATAAAATCATATTACAAAATTACACTTTTAGAACAAAATAAAACAGCTTACCGAAAACAACTACACAGTATAATTATAAACCAATTCCCACAGATATCTCATGTATCAGAGCAACGAGTAGCTGACCAACGGAGAGTGATTGTGCATAACAAACTGATAACAGACCAAAGACTCCACGAGATAAGAGAAGAAGTTAGACGTGAACTACTGATTACTGATGATTTACCAACTTTAATTACAGCAGACCCTACATACGATAATACTGAAGACTTTAGATCTGACGACATAACACAGACGATCCATAACAGCAACGATCCACTGAATGAACAGAATGTAAATAACACAGACATACCACAATACACAGATTCACAAATGAACACTATGATAAATCAAACATTCCAAAGCACACTTGAAAAATTCACATACACTAACCCTACCACGCGACCTTTCATACCAAGACAAAATACTTCAAAAAAGTTATCTTACATAGTAAATTATTTAAACACCGACATACTTCCGGCCTACCTTACTCGAGATACTGACTTTATGACAACCCAGACCGTCTTATATGCGGCAGCTTACACAACAGCAAAATGCAACGGTACTAAAATAAAAGAACTACCGCACACTACTCAAACCCAACAGCACACGAACACACATATAAGAAAAACCACAGTCCCGGCGTGGCAAAGAAGACTTCAAACTAAAATAAACAACTATAGAAGAGACATAAGCAGACTGACACATTATATTGCCGGAATAAGATCCCGCAACTTAATAGAGCATGTTAACTACATAAAATCTAAATATAAAACCCATTCAATACACGAGGAACCAAACTTAACTAACGAACAGTTTCTAGATAGCCTCAAACAAAAGCTTAATGCAGCTAGCAGTCGGCTACGAAGATACACTAACTGCACTTTAAGAAAACAGCAAAATTCTCAGTTTTACACAAACGAAAAAAGCTTCTATAGAAACATTACTACACAAACACAAGACACAACCAACACAGCAAACACAGACCTGCCTACACCTGATAGCATGCACAGGTTCTGGTCCAATATTTGGAGCAAAGAGGTACACCACAATCAAAACGCCGAATGGTTAACAAATGATCAACAAAGCAATAACTACACGGAAATGCAGTACGAACTGATCCCGGTAAACATATTTAAAGAAGTTATCAATAAAACACATAATTGGAAATCACCTGGAACCGACAACATACAAAATTATTGGTATAAAAAATTCACATGTGCCCACCCTTTGCTCCATAACCACATAAACCAGTTCATTGAATCACCAGAAACTATGCCTTCTTACATAACACAAGGAATAACTTACATGTTACCAAAAGACCAGGACAGACACAACCCAGCAAACTACAGACCTATAACTTGCCTGCAAACTATTTACAAAATAATGACAGCTTGTTTAACCCAACTTATAAATAAGCACATCATAAATAACAATATTTTGGCGGAAGAGCAAAAAGGATGCCGAAAAAACAGTCAAGGCTGCAAAGAACAGCTGATAATAGATGCAGTAGCAATGCAACAGGCACTGAAAAATAAGCAAGACCTAATGACAATGTACATAGACTACCGCAAAGCATTCGATTCAGTTCCTCACAGTTGGCTCATTTATATACTACGTCACTACAAAATTCACCCACTTTTAATTTCATTTCTAGAAAGCGCAATGAAACACTGGACAACTAAACTTACAGTTAAAAATGGCAATGAATCAATAGTAACAGATGAAATCAATATCAGACGGGGAATATTCCAAGGAGATGCCTTCAGTCCTCTTTGGTTCTGTTTAGCACTAAACCCCCTATCTAGCATGCTAAATAAATCAGGTTCTGGCCTTGATTTATGCCATAGCAACAATAATCACACACTCAGCCATCTCATGTATATGGATGACATTAAACTCTACAGCAATAATGTTCAATCATTATACCATTTAGCAGATATGACACAAACATTCTCAAATGATATAAAAATGCAGTTTGGCATCGACAAATGCAAAACTTACTCCATACAAGACCACTCAGTAATCTCTCATCCTTACACCCTTAATACAGGTGACCAAATAGATGCAATAGAACCAAATAGCTTTTACAAATACCTAGGATTCCATCAGAACCATCAAATCCCTCAAAATAAAACAAAATCCGATATCACGCGAAAATTCCGACATAGACTGAACACAATACTTAAATCTCAACTTAATGGGCGCAATCTAGTGAAAGCCATAAATACATTTGCCATCCCGGTTCTGACATACACATTCGGAATCATAAACTGGTCTCAAACGGATCTCATGAAACTACAACGGACTATTAACACATCCATGACCGCACACCGGAAACACCACCCACGGTCGTGCATTCAAAGACTAACATTACCAAGAGAACAGGGAGGTCGAGGCATAATAGACATAACTAACCTACATAACAAACAAATAACAACCCTTAGAAAATTCTTTTCAGAACGAGCACAACACTCATCACTACACAAATCAATAGTCTTATCCGATAAACGATTCACCCCTTTAAACTTATCCAATAGAAACATACAAAAAAACGAACGAATTGCTGACCCCAAAGAAAAGATTGCCGCATGGAAGCGGAAGTCTCTACACGGTAGACATTATCACGATCTGCAGCAACCACATGTCGACAAAGAAGCGTCGAACGCGTGGCTGCGGAGTGGTGAACTCTTCCCTGAGACCGAAGCATTCATAATGGCAATCCAAGACCAAGTCATCGATACTAGGAATTATCAAAAATACATAATCCGGCGTCCTAACATAAACGACACTTGCAGGAGATGCAGCAGCAGCTCTGAGACTATACAGCACATAACTGGAGCATGCAAAGCCATAGTACAGACTGATTATAAGCATCGACACGACCAGGTAGCTGCATCTATTCACCAACACCTTGCATACAAATACAAACTCGTAAAGGAAAAAATTGCCTACTATAAATACAAACCTGATTCTGTTCTTGAAAATCAAAACTACAAACTGTACTGGGACAGAACAATAATTACCGACAAGACCATACATTACAACAGACCTGATATAACTGTTTTGGACAAGAGAAAAAAAACAGCCTTCCTGATTGACATCGCAATTTGTAACACCCATAACCTACAGACAACATACACCGAAAAAATAGCCAAATACACAGATTTATCAATTGAAATCAAAACACAGTGGCAAGTAAATAGCACAAGGACCATCCCCATCATACTTTCTACTACAGGTGTCATACCCAAAAGCCTAATCACGAGCCTTGAGACACTCGATATACACACATATGCATACAAACAGCTTCAAAAAGCAGCAATTTTAAATACGTGTAGAATTGTTAGGAAATTCTTAACTTTGTAGAAGCACTTGGCTTTGGCCCGTGCCAAAATCACCTCCGCATGCGGAGAGAACACAAAAGTGTAACCAAAAATAATAATAATAATAAATAATATAAGCATATAGTACAAGCATATAGTACAAGCATATAGTATAAGCATGTTTCACCTCGCCCTTTGCCATTTGTATCCTTTCTCATCCTGCTCCCTTGACAACCATGGTGAAAGGCATCATCAAATGAAGCTGTTTTTATTTCTTTATGTTTGTTACCTGAAATCTTTCGACTGGGTGAACCGATTTTGATGATTCTTTTTTTACTTGAAAGCTGGTGCTTCCCGTGTGGTCCCATTTCAATTTGGTCCAGTTCTGACGTTTTTATGAAGTCTGTTTTTTATATTGATAATTATTTTAATGATATTAGTTCTAATGCTTTTATAACAATATTAAAATGGACCTTAGATTTGTAATATATCTACGTAGGTACATTATTTCTAAATTTTCACTTTATTACGCGCCAATGAACTCTCAACGAACCATTGACCTCAAAATACCCCAAGGGCTCCAGCCATAAAGCCAGCTTTTCAAATAAACATACAACTTCTGGTACAATACAGGTGTTTTATTTTTTTCGATGGCGCGTGTCTATTGTTCGCCTAATGTAGAGATGAATATATACAATTAATCATATACATTCCACGTGTTTGCGCAACACGATTGCATGGTCGGCGGAGTAAAGAGATCGACTCATCCCGCTGGACGACGACTGTTACCTAACCTACGGGTGGCCTAGTGTCGCAGATTAAATAATAGCCACTACATAAGTGTTCACAGACCGTAAGTAGAACAGGCACACGATTGGTAAAGTAACGCGGAAAATGCCACGCAACGTGTACTGGTTACCATGACGCATCGTGGTACCTGACGTAGGGCGCTGGCTCCGATATGCCGTAGCTTATTTATTTAAACGCACTATCATAATCCAGTCACGTGTGCAGGATTCCCTACAAATAAGCCGTAATTCACGCACGCGATATGCTGAATTAGGAGGTAACATGACGCTTATTATAATGGTAGAGATATCATAGCCACGCCCGCCCTTTAAATATCTGGGACATTTTTGCACACACGCTCATCTGACCACAAACTAAGCAAAGCTTGTACTATGACTGCCAGAGACCGATATACGTACACATATACATATATATTTAAATAGATATTAACACCCAGACATAGAACAAACACAAATGTTTGCTCTAGGTGGGAATCGAGCCTACGCCTCCAAGCGCAGAAAGTAGGTTCTCTGCCAACTGAGCCACAGGGGCAGTCAAACGAAAGAGTTTGAAGCCTTATTACATGCAAGGCAAGCAAGTACGCTGATGAAACCTGCGTAATACGGAGTACTCTGTAAGCTTCATTAACTTCTCTTTATACTCGTAACTAGCTAGAAGTTGATTAGCCGCTTGGAACCCGCTAGACATCGAAAGGTAAATCCCTAGTGCTCTAAACCATAAGGGAATATTCTGTTGTTATGTTAATAATTCACATCAAGTCGAAGCGTAGAAGAAGCACATGTCCCTTAGATCAGACAAACAACGGAGATTTGGTAAGGTGGCGTGGAGTGTGCGAACGCACCTGGCCTAAAGCAGCCTTGATGCTTTTAGTTAAAATCACCCAGTGGTATGGACCATTCCACTCATTTTATTTGGATGTGGGCTTTAGTTCGTTGTTGTCGCTGCAAGTTTATAAGTGTGCGTGAAAAGTTAGTTAGTAAGTTTTACAGTTTTTGTGTTAAATGGTTTAGCGGTATAGTTAAAAAACAGGCCAAGTGCGAGTCGGACTCGCGCTCTGAGGATTCCGTACCACCACTATAAAACAGACTTCAAAATTAGTTAAATGTGGCATTTCAATTCGGTGAAAGAAATGATAAGGTCGTCTATGTAACGAAATGACCAGTGAGAACTTAGTAATGAACAGAAAATTTGTCACCGAATCAGACTTGGCCATTATTTATTATTTGTTGTTATACCTTAGAGTGTGGACTATAATCGTACCAAGTTTGACGCTGGTAGGAAGGTATTACCGTTTTACATTAGAGCAATAAAAAAATACGTTTCCCGTGTCCCTTTTGTTTTTACTTTTTGACTTTTTTACTATTTTTACTTAATAAATAAATAAATATCTGGGACATTATTGCACACATGGTCATCTGACCCCAAACTAAGCAAAGCTTGTAATATGGCTGCCAGAGACTGATATACATATATATATATTTTTAAATACATACTTAGATAGATATTAACACCCAGACATAGAACAATCGTAATCCGCCGTAACATTACATATTCTGTGAAAATTTCAACTGGATATCTATTACGGTTCCAAAGACAGCCGTTTAAAGGTAGGACGGACGGACAGACAGACAGCTTAGGCTCAGTAATAGAGTCCCGTTTTTACCCTTTAGGTCAAATATGGAGACGATAATTGTAATTTGCCATATCTCCCTTGTTTGTCTGATCTGAGACCTGACCCAACTCACGCGATCTGTCAGTAAACGCCTTGTCTTTTATGCATGTAATTGTTTAAACGCTCTATTTCTTACCATTTTGTGCCGTAAGAGAGCGTAAACAGTGTGTTACCGACCGATGCTCATATTACTTCAATATCAGTTGCATAAGAACATACCTAGTATAATATAGTAGTATCTTTGGGTGGAGCGAAGTCTTGAAGTCGTATTTTTAGGGTTCCGTACCCAAAGGGTAAAACGGGACCCTATTACTAAGACTCCGTTGTCCGTCCGTCTGTCACCAGGCTGTATCTCATGAACCGTGATTAGACAGTTGACATTTTCACAGATGATGTATTTCTGTTGCCGCTACAACAACAAATACTAACTAAAACAAAATAAAATAAATATGTAAGGGGGCTCCCATACTACAAACGTAATGTTTTTGCTCGATATTGATAACGGTGCGCAACAGGTAGACGCTTGAAATATTCACAGAATTATTAGTTATATATTCACTTTAAAAATAAATAGTTAAAATAAAACAAATATTTAAGGGGGGCTCCCATACAACAAACGTGTTTTCTTTGCCGTTTTTATAGATAATGGTACGAAACCCTTCGTGCGCGAATTGGACTCGCACTTGGCCGGTTTCATCTAGTATAATAAATTTTCAAACACCTCACGTATTCTGTGTAGTCAGGCAAGTGATAATCGAAGGATTTGCTCTATAATATCCACATGTCCTCATGCGACTGCAGAACCGTTCTGGCGTGAAGCTTTCATGGCCTGACACTTGTGTTGTACTCAGAACACATAACAATAAGTAATTATATGCTTAAAAGGGTTATTATGCACGTGTAGGGAACAAATGCATTGTGTAGAAAGATAACGTTTAGTTTCCACGAAAAGCCCCGTGTAGTAGTCAGTGAGATGTAATATAATAGATACATTATAGGCGAACAACACTGCTTAAAAACTAATTAAAAGAAGCAGTCGGCTCGCCGCCGCCGTGGTGATCTTATGAATTCGGCTTTGGCGGTCGATTATGCTGCGATCTCTATCATTCTCCCACATGAGACGATCTACACTTCTCGCTCATACACTAAGTAGTGACAACAGCCGCCTAAGATAAAAAAAAATATTATTGTAGTGGTAGGACTCTGTTGCAGGGGTCCGCCTGGGGAAGTACCACACCTTTGTCAGTTATTCAACCGCCAAGCAGTAGTGTGCAAACACTAGTGTGTTCCGGATTGAAGGGCAATGTTTCCAGCGAAATTACAGGGCACACAGAGATTTGACATCTTATATCTCGGGGTGACGAGCGCAGTGCATTGCCATCCAGGGTTTTGAACTGTTGAAGTTCAAAATTCTGAATGGCGTTGAGCTTTTATGGGCAAGCGTGAATAGCCACCAGGCGAGCGACTTCGCTCGTCTCGTCACCATGTATCATAAAAAAAAACTGTTTCAGTAAAAAAATACAGTACATAAGCGTGATTTTTTTTTGTGTCCGCGTTTTTAGTTTGTGCAGTTTATAAAGAGACAAGAAGGCATTTTATTACAATTATTTTTGCTAAAACACCTAATTAGCTGCGATGTGTTGCTGGACACTCGGAGTGCGTGACTGAGAGACGGCTGTAACGAGTAGGGGTATACCTTGCATTCGTCTAGTCAATATGGTGGCGGGCACAACCTATCTAAAGGTAAAAATATGTTAGCTTAGATAGAGTTATGCACGTGTAGCGAACAACTGCATTGTGTAGATAGAGATAGTTTAGTTTCCACGAAAAGTCCCGTGTCGTAGTTATGTGTTCAAAGTACTAAAGCGCTTCTTGAAAGGACGACAGCAAGGCTAGACTGAATAATTTATTTCATTTTGCAAAACAATGAGTAACCCCAAGAACGGGCATCTTATTATGCGTGAAAGGCAGACGCTGCAATAACTTGACACCTAAACAGATAACAAAGGTGTGGGAAGTGTTGTTTGCAAAGCTTTCTCTGAGCAAGTACTCACAGTAATCCTTACTTACTGTCTCCTTATGATTATGACTACCGTAGGCATACCTACGTAAATATATTTTGTGCAAGTCTGCCTTAAAATTACGTGACAAGTAACTATTATTTAGTGGCTTATCGTTGTACTATCGATACGTTCTTCTATTCTATTATGTCTTCAGTGTTCCAACAGCTGCACAATGAGCGACCTGCAGGCCTAGCACAACATAATGTGACGATAAAACTCTGTCGCGCGGCGCAAGCGCCTGCTTATGGACGCTTCTCTTGCCAGCTGTCACCTGTCACCAATTACTGATATAATCCATTCAACCATGTACACGAGAGATTAATCTGTTCTACGGAGCCTGAAAGTTCGGTATTCTATTTTTTCATCATTGTGTTTCACTAATGATCTTGCTAGTCCTATATAAGGTACTAGCTGCGCCCGCGGTTTCACCCGCGTGGTGATGAAAATCGGTGATGTTGTTGATGATGAAAAGTAGCCTATGTGTTAATCCAGGACATAAGCAATGTATATTCCAAATTTTATCCAAATCCATCCAGCCGTTTCTGCGTGATTGAGTAACAAACATCCATCCATACATCCATCAATTAATCCAATCTCTCACATATATGATATTAAGTGTGATTAACCACTCAATTGGTCATAGTAATTTTGAAATTCACTCAGTTGTCATACTTTAGTTAGTTAAGGTTCTTAATTCTTTCTTCCAAAGTAAGAACGACACAGACATTGTCGTGAAAATCCTCTTAATACATATATCATAACCCTATCTGCGTCAATAAAGTCCGAATTAACCTGCCTCTATCCCGGGCTGATATTCAAAATCGCCTCTACTTTATAAATGAATTTTGGGCCTAAGATAAAAAAAAAATATTGCATAAACATAGGCTCAGGTACATAAGTTTTTGTATCAACTAGGAACACACTGGCTTATGTCTATGAAAGCTTCTGTTTATTACTGCGATGGTTATGATATTGGAATTTAAATAATTATGAGCAGTAAAAAACTATATTACATTCAGTCCAAGTATTTATTTGATCTGACAGCTACAATAACATAGTAAAACCCTGAATAAAAACATTTAAATTTGTCTTAAGCCATCCGCACATAATAGATGCGTGGGAGTTCCGCACTGTTCGATTTGATCGATTATGTGGTGGCACGTACCTGTAAGTTGTGGAATGGCTTACTACCATCGGTTTTCCTCCGAAATATTACCTCAATTGCTTTAAACGTAGGGTTAGTAGAGTCCTCAAAGGTAGGCAACGTACCGCCAATGCTCCGTGTATTGTAGGTGTCCATAGGTGGCGATGTTTGCGCGGAAGACTTACCATGAGAAAGACGCGGAACATCCCTTTATCTAACCATAATCTAATGGCGCTGCATTCGCATCAACTTCCTACGACTTTTTGACCACTTACCATCAGGTGGCCCTGATATAAACAATATAACAAGTGGATCACATTAAAAACCGACTTCAAAATTATATGAAAAACGTAATAATTGCCTGTAAATTTGAGGGTTGCCCTTGATTTCCCTGGGATCCCATCATCAGATTCTGACTTGATGACAATGGGACCAAATTGTAAGTATATATATACCCTTATCGAACAAAAGTTTTTTTTAAATCGTTCAACAGTTGCCGACTAAATCGGTGAACATACTTACATAAAAAAAATTATATATATACATTGGAACATAGAACCGTCCTCCTTTTTCGTCGGTTAAAAAAGTGATGACAATTCTGCGAAGACACAAATAGGTCGGGTTAATCAGGTGTCAATGGTATTATAGCGTCGTTCTAGCGTGTTTACAAGCTGCACATTCTGAAAATAGACTTGTGTTACTTGCCAATTTAGTTGAGGTCATACAGAATTACGTGGATGCAGTTAGTGTCACGCCTGGTCATCTGTAGAAAAGAACGTGATTTTAGTATGGCAAGTCACAAAGTTCTTACGATAGCTATTCGTAGCAATATTTTACAATGTCATGATGTAAAGTAGACATTTTATTTACTGACGAAGAGACCGTTAGTCTGGGAATAAATTTATTGTCTGACATATTGATTGCCCTGTTTGGTGTGATTACAAGTAACATTATTCAATCAGAACTCACTGAAGTGATTGCCAAATACATCACAGTTGTACATCTTGAAAACCTGAGATCAAACAAACAAGGGAGATAAAAAAAAACAAAATTACGAATGCAGTTAATATTGCGAATTCACCTTAAAAGTATCAACTCCTTTGTCCCGTCTTCAGTTCATTAGATGGCATATAAAAGATCAGGGTTCAGATTAAACAGCGCTGTATTGTGAAATGGTTTCCGAACCTAAAAGATTTCTGTAATTATCACAGCGAAATTTATCGGCATTTCTTGACACACCATTTTCTTGTTTTCGAGAAGGAAATCTTCTAAAGATACCTGGCTGCATTGCGGTGCAGCCAGGTCATATGGCATTATACCCACTAAAATCCCCCCACTTTGCTAGCTTTAGTGCTTGACAAGAGGGGTCCGGAGTCTTCAGTGGAACCGCGCCGGAGCCCTCAGCACTGCGCTACGGCTCCTCCCGAGAAAATTGCGTGTTGTAGGAACTTTTTTTCTTCGACTGAAATCCTTGTACTCTTGGAGTACAGTACAGTAGTCAGCTCGTGACCACGGCCATTGTAACATGGTCGAAACGTCGAGCGAAAGGTATCTATTTTTACCTATATTTAATAGTGCGCGATAAGTCCCGATAAATATGAAAACATACAGTACAAGAATTTCAGATTAGAAAAAATTTAAAAGACTCAAGATAGTCTGCGCTTTCTATGCATATCAGTGAGCAGTTCTGGCAGTGGGTTGATGCCGTAGGCTGGTGCCCTCTGTACAAATTGGCGCGAGAGAGCGCGTGGGCCGATGCGGATGTTCTTGATAGTACGCGACCAGTGTCAATGCTCCGGCAGAGCTAAGTTGCACGTAATCTGGCTGAGCTGTTGTACTGGGAAGCCGTATTTTTCAGCGCAGTTTCAAACATTTCCTCACTTTCAATCTGGTGGATTAGCGGTCAAATGCTTTGACAAATGACAATATGATACTTAATTTTGAGCATGCTCTTTTTTGAGCGGGCCAATCCTAGGCGCGAATTGAATCAATGACTTTTGTTTTCTCCAATCACAGACGCCATATAAAAAAAATACAAGCCAATTATGACTCATGCGCGACCAAGTGGTTATATTATCTTTGCCTTTGAAGAAATTAAATCCATATTCAACTTCATCGCTAAATAGAAGCGCCTTACAGTTTCACTCGTTATCCTATATGAATCGTTATATTTTTCGGGATTTAAAGCATATGTTTTAATATGTACTGTTAATCCTGGACATAAGCTACATTCATATCAAATTTCATTAAAACACTGTTTTAAACTATTAAGGTTGTTCACTACAGTTATATGATAATTTACGGGATATTTACCGTGATAAGGTTGTGGAAGGAGCTCCCGATATTTCGGCGCAGTTACATACACCATGGGGGAAGTCTTCCCGTGAACATGGTGCATGTAATTGCGCCGAAATATCGGGAGCTCCATCCACAGCCTTACCACGGTAAATATCCCGTAAATATATAATCATATAACTGTAAATTTCATTAATTCCCGTTCAGCTGTTACGGAGTTGAGTGCGCACAAACTTTTGCAATTTTTATATTAGTGTGTTGGAAAATTTGTAGATTTTTTTATATCTTGATAAAACGAGACAGACGTATACACAAACGTAGCCTTGTCACGCTCTCGCACGTCAAAAAGTTAAGATACGATTTTGTCGCGACGTAGGTCTGTTGATTTTTTAACTAAGATCAAAGTCGTTAAAAATATATTATTCTTTCTCATTTCTTTTACACACTAAAAACTCAATACGTTGAAAATTTGATTTTACAGTGTAAGCACGTATGAATTAATATTTTGAAGACCCAGACCGATTCGGGAAATAACTCATAACTTTTAAGCCTCTTGACAAATTTTGATTAAATAAATAAAAACAACTTTCAAAACAAAATAACGGCATGCGAATCGGTCTGTTTAGAAATAATTATCATTATAAAAAACCGACTTTATTAAAATGCAAATACACCAGCTTTCAAATAAAAACAGAATCTTCAAAATCGGTTCACCCAGTCGAAAGTTATGAAGTAAAAAAACATTAAAAAAAACTGTCATATTGAGGAATGCCTCCTTTTTGGAAGTCGGTAAAAAAAATGTTAACTGACACTAATACAACCCCATATATTTACTTGTTCCGTTCCGTCGTTGTGGGTAAAAATGGAATTATGCTCCGTCCAAGCATTTATTTGCTCTGACAGGTGCAATAACATTGTAAAGTTAGTTGTTCTAACGTCTCTTTGTTAAGCGTGGTATCAACGCAAACAACAAAGTGAGTCATAATTAATATCTGACAATCTGTGCACTTTACTTGCCTGATAAACGGACGTCCAGGCTAGTTTCGAATGATAAGATTATCCGTTAAAGGCACTTGTTATCAGTCTGTCTGTTCAAAGTTTTCGTTATCGTTATAAATAGCGACGAGTTTTTCCGAGCTTTCTTTGGGAACTTTTTTAACGTTGCGACTGCTCGATCGATCCTAAAATTCTTAACGTAGAAGTAGAGCTACACTGAACCCTGATGACCTCGACCCTTGAGCTGTCTTCGAGAATTCTTATGTGGAATTATTTAAAAGCTTCACAGGGAGTACTTTCTTCTCTTCTGCAAATTCCCTAAGGATTACGAAATCAGTCCCGTCCATGTGAACTAAAAGCTACTGGCTATAAGAATTTATTGTTTACATTCGTTGAGATCTACTTTCCATTACAATGTCAATATCACGGAGGAATAGGAAAGAACAAGATCGCTTTCAAGGGGGGCGTTGAACTCTTTAAGTGTTGTATGGACAGACAAACACGTCCGCATTTTATAACTACGACTACTGAACCCGAGGGAACATGTGTTATGTTAGGGAACAGGGAATGTCCGGTTAGTTTATTTATTCTATTTAACCATTGCTCTGACGTCGGATGCCAATGCTCAGGTGTAGGTACTGTTTAGGTGAACAAACAGATTTCCAAAAAGGAGGAGGTACTCAATTAGACTGTATAAAAAAAATGTTTGTTACCTTATATAACTTTTGACTGGGTGAACCGATTTTGATATTTATTTTTTGATTTGAAAGCAAGTGCTGCCCGTGTAGTCTCATTTCTGTTATCAATCTTTCTCAGTCTAGAAGCGCTTTGAGCCGTAACGACGACAGAAAATAAAAATTGTTTTTTTACTGATAAACAGATAAACAATTTTATTGATAATAGTGTGCATAATTATAAGTCAGTATAAAGAATTTCTTGTAAAATAATAATAAAAATAATTCCAATTAATTAATTCATATATCTTAGTTCTTAATTATTACATTGCGTCCGTAGTTATTTAAATAACATTTCCTTTCACTTTTAAAAAATTCGTCTATGGAGTAAAAAGTTCTTTCAACGAGCCAGTTTTAACTTCTCTTTTCTGTGGTAACGACCACGTCAAATATGGGTTTTGAAAAGACGCGTGGGCGCTACGAGGCTAGAATGGTGGCTATACGACAGCGCTTCTTATCAAGAAAAGCTGAGGTATTTTCCGATAACGATAGGAGGTCGTTACTCTTGCCTAGCTATTGTTTCACTATAGAAATGCATTTGAACATTTATACTTAGTTGCAGTAATATACTTGGCTGTTATCTCAGATCAGATAAACAAGGGAGATATGGTAAGGTGGCGTGGCGTTTGCGAACGTATCAGGCCCAAATCAGGCTTGATGTCTTTATTCGAACTCACTCTGCAGACTACCTTGTCGCCGTTTTTGTTGCAAGTGGACTATTATTTAGTTCATTGGTGTCGCTGCAAGTTTTTTAGTGTGCGTGAAAAATTTGTAAGTGTACCGTTTTTTAACAGACTTCCAAAAAGGAGGAGGTACTCAATTCAACCGTTTTTTTAAATGTTTGTTACTTTCGACTGGGTGAACCGATTTTGATAATTCTTTTTTTATTTGAAAGCTGGGCTGCCTGTGTGGTCCCATTTCTGAAAATTTTATGAAGTCGGTTTTTTATATTGATAATTATGTATTAAGCAGTTTAGCGGTATGGTGAAAAAATGTGGATGAAACACGGACAATGAACACGAACGAAAATTGTACTAAGTCATATCTTCCTTGTGTGTCTGATCTGAGGCTGCTATTAAATTAACGTTCTAAAAGAAAACATTTGTTAGGCTTGCCCTCAAAATGTTCCAGAGGATATGTAAGGTTAAGGGCATAAGATTCATTTTTATCAACTAAGTCCAATTGAGTCTCGGCCCGTCTTGGTACTTATAAATTTTAACAACTGTCATAGATATAGTTATCATTCAGTGGCCTAAGTACGAATCTTTGCGTACAATACGTACTATCGAACTTCATACAAATTTTGAATTTCGAATTTGAAATTAGTATGGAATTCGATAAGTACGAATTTTACGCAAATATTCGTACTTAGGCCACTGATCACAGACTATTTAAAGCTACTTTGGTTTTGATGCTGGAACTATTAAAAACGTTTCTAATAATAATCGTATATTTAGCCTTATTTTATATGAATAAACAATACAGGAAATTGCAGACCTTTTACCTTTTGAGTTCGTCACGAAATGACAAATAATATAGGTAACAAAAAATTGGTAATAAGTATAGGTAAATTAACTTTCAAACTTTCTCGATCTGATCAAATGTTTTAAATGTTCAAGCGAAAGGTATCTATTTTTAACACGCTTTTATTAGCTTGGTATGTATCTATGTAACGGAATCTTTTTCAAGTGATTTTCATCCCTTTTAAAACGACGGATTGATTTGAAACTTTGCACACTTATCAAGGACCGATGACAATGCAATAATTTGTCCCATTATCTTTATCAGGATCTTCAGGATTAGCGATATTAAAGCGTGTTTTTTGTTTGTTTTTTTAACTGCGAGAATTATTACTTTGAAAAATTAATGCGCGATAAGTCCCGATAGGCTTTGAAAGCATAGGTAAATTAAATAGGTAAAATCGACTTATGTTTTGGGTATACTTTTTGGGTGAAGAAAAATCATGGAACTCGTGCCATCGTCACGCTGTACCGTGTATTTTAAAACAGCACCATCTCTTGTAGAATAGGTGAATTAATACTTAAGTTTTCACTTGTGACGTGCAGTCCTATGACTGATGTGTTTTTTCTTATCATACATTGAACTTTTTACTCGAGCGTGAAAACTGATGGTGTATCGAATTGCTATGGTTATAAATCGACTGAACAGGAATGGATTTTCCACCAGCGCCTCTTGATCGAAGTTACGTTGAACCCGCCTCGGAGTCCACAATCTGTCGCCAAACATAATTAATTTTTATCGCTTGCTGGCACGAAGTTGTCAATATTACATGTTTACTGTGTTATGGTTTCGTAGCTGTGCTTTGTTCTTCCATTAAAAGCGTCGTTCGTTTTCGTCGTCGTATCGTTGACTTTAAAACTGCACGCCATAGACTGCTGATAGTTCTAGTTTTAGGCAATTACATATAATGCTCTAGTAGCATATAATTATATATATATATATAAAGGAAAGTCGTTTTAGTTACACTATTTATAACTCAAGAACGGCTGATCCGACTTGGCTGAAAATTGGTGGGGAGGTAGCTAAGAACCAGGAGACGGACATAGGAGACTATTTTGTAGCAAGGCCGAAGGCCGAGCTTACACCCGCGCGAAGCCGGGGCGAGCGGCTAGTTTTCTATATAAATAAAAAATTATCGCCGAAATTTATGTTTTTTTTAATGGCTAAGAAGTCCGCTTTTGACCATCAACTCGCCTGTTTGTAAGCGACGATACGGTCTACAATAAGCACGCTTGCCAAGAAGAAACCGATTTAATTTAATAAATAAATAAATCTGAGACATTATTGCACACACGGTCATCTGACCCCAAACTAAGCAAAGCTTGTACTATGGCTGCCAGAGACTGATATACATACATATATATTTTTAAATACATACTTAAATAGATATTAACACCCAGACATAGAACAAACACAAATGTTCATCACACAAATGTTTGTCCTAGATGGGAATCGAACCCACGCCCCCAAGCACAGAAAGTAGGTTCACTACCAACTGAGCCACTGGGGCAGTCACTGAGCCACTGGGGCAGTCACTGAGCCACTGGGGCAGTCAAATCGACACCGAGTCCAATTGACACCGAGATTGTAACTATCGGAGAACAACCAATCAGGTCATTCCACAGTCTAGCGGTTCGCACAATCAAAGTGGAATCAAATAGCTTCACTCGGGTTTTCGGAATATCAACTATGAAACGGTGTTGCCTCGCCTGGCCGTCCTGGCAGGAATTTAGGTTATATGCAGATTCGATGCATACTCTACGAAATGTATCCGATATAAATTTTTTTACGATATACTAGTAACTTGTGACTTATGACTAGTGATCTGTTTTCAGACAATGCCCGCTCACACTGATGACGCCGCTGCGGCGGATAATCCTAGAGGAGGTGCGAGTTGCTGCCAAGAAATGCCCCAACGAATTTGGGTACAGATCCGACGAATCAGGTGGGTAAACTATTTAAATCTTGTAGACAATGCAAAAATTTGACGACTGGCAGGATTCGAATCTGCCCAATCTGGGTAAACACCCCGAGCGCTCTAACCGCTTAGGGCTCAAACTCAAAACAGCTCTACTTCCCGCTTTTGTAAAGTGTGGAGCGCGAAAACAAGACAAGTAGAGCACATTTGAACCACAACATATAGTAAGTGGATCACATTAAAAACCGACCTCAAAAATACAAATATGAAAAACGTAATACTAGTAAGTGCCTATAAAATTTGAGAGTTGCCCTCGATTTCCCTGGGATCTCATCACCAGATCCTGACTTGGCGACAATGGGACCAAATTGGAAGTATACCCTACCTAACAAAAGTTTTTTTTTTAATCAGTCAACAGTTGGCGTAGATATCGGTGAACATACATAAAAATAATATAATGTGGAACATAGAAACGTCCTTTCGAAGTCGGTAAAAAAAACAGCCCACGTCTAGTTCGGAACAGAGCTCATAACTTTTAAACATTTTTTTTTGATCAAACATAGATAAGAATTACCCCAATGAAATTCATATTTAAAAAGGGCCCTGGGGGCTCAGAAATGATCAGACCAGGACCTAGTTTTGTTTTCAAGGGCGCAGTTATAGAAACCGCACCGGGCGCATAAAATACTATTTACGGTACTGACTGTTAGGTAGCTTTCAATTATTTTGGACTCTATGAACCTCTATATAAAATCTATTTCCTCAGATAATTTTGAAATTAATTCTATTGTTGAAGCTATTTTACATAATACTTACAACTACATATGTTGATGTTTTTACGATCGAATAGTCTACATCCGTAAACAAAATTGGAAAAGTCCAGTCTATTATCTCCATTTGGGAGAGAGCGGGTGAGACTGATGACGACGCATCTTGTTTCCTTTTACTTGTGATGAGTCAAGGTGACCTCTGTGTCAAAGATACTCTTTAAAGATCTTTAAATTTGAAGATCTTAGATCTTTAAAACGCATTTAATCTACAGGGTTACCCGGAGTGGTAGCACTAAGCCGAAAGGAGGTCAATGCATTCATAATTTATTATCTCTTATGTTAAAGACTTTGAATTTTTGTTTTCCGAATACAATTTGTCTATCCAGGCCCAAGTTGGTGTTGGAAAAATCGATCTGGAATTATCGATTCCTGTATGATACTCGTAGTTCTCAGAAATGAAACGTGCCGAAAGACAATCTCGCTCTATATATCCTGATCAAAAGCTAGGGCAGGCGCTGGCGACTTAGTCTTTCACCCCAATCGCTTATAGCGTAGATGACATCAACACAATCATCTTAGTCCACCGCTGGATATAGGCCTCTTCCGAGGTACGCCACTTAGCCTGTTGGGTTTTCGCAGTTGTGCAATGTTGTGCATTTGAATATAACTTCACTTTTTAATCGCCTTCAAAAAAGGAGGATGGTTCTATGTTCCACTGTATTTTTTTTAATGTATGTTCACCGATTTCTCCGCCAACTGTTGACCGATTTGACCGAGTTGACAAAAATATCTTTTGTTCGGTAGGGTATAACTTCCAATTTGGTCTCATTGTCACCAAGTCATGATCTGATGATGGGATCACAGGGAAATCGAGGGCAACCCTCAAATTTTATAGGAATTTATTAAGTTTTTCATATATTTTTTAAGTCGGTTTTTCATGTGATCCACTTGTTGCTAATCTTTAGACTGAACAATCTTGGAAATACATTTTCATATTCTGAAATACTACTATTCGTCGTAGTATGTGTACTTATGTGAATCGATTCAAATAAGTTGAGCACACAATGCCGTTTTGCTGTGACGTTCTTCAATAACATTTTATTGCGAAATTGACATTTCACTACCGAACCAATTGAGGAGCTTGATGCAAACTGTTTTATTAATCTGTGTCTGTGGGGACCATCGTAAAGAGGCCTGGGCCACCTGGGCATCGATCTGTCCGCTGACCCCACTAAAATCCACTCATAACCTTTATACAATCTTTATCAGATGGTTAAATTAGAGCAGCATCAAGAGTCGATTCAGATAGAACAAGAATATCCATTAGGTTCCATTATATCCATTATATTTTAGCAACCAGCTCTCTCTAGTGCATTTTTATTGTATAATAGGCTTGTGTTTGACCGCCACCTCGCCACGATGCGGTCAACGATGGAGCTTGCCTATAACAAACCGATTGATTCACGTCTTGAAGACAACCAGATTGTAGCTTTCGGGGAACACCCATTTAGGCAGCGCAATCCACAATTTTGCGGTTCGCACCATAAAGGAGCATTTTAAAGCGCTTTCGGTGTCTCCTTTTCTTGCCCGCCCGATCATAATCGAAAGGATTCCTTTACCTTATTCCTTTTTACTACAATCTATCTTATTCCATGCGCAAGTTTTGTAATGGTTTTCCCATTCGTATAGAGATTATTCGATTCGATACAATCCAACCAACTATAGCTCCAACCAACACAGATTATGAGCTTTATGAACTCATTACTAGGTTCGAATCATTAAGGCTAAGTCGTCTGCTACGCTGCAGTAACTAAACCTTGATACCGATGCTAAATACTGACGTAAATCAACAATAATCATCCTCAAAACAAACTTAATTAAGATTATGCATGCGATACTATAAGTAGCTCTGGTTTCTGATATTTGCATGAAATATTAGGTCATGCAGTTTTTGAGATTTCGTGATAACTCAGTGAGTGATATTGCGCTTTTATATATATAAGATTGTGCCTATTTATGTTTGCTCCCAAGAATGACGCGACGCGCAACGACCGCGCACCAACTGACTTCATAATGGTGCGAATTATACTTGTTAGCACCACTGGTACCATTGGAAAAGTTTGTTCGTCCCGGCCTTACCATATAAGTCAACTAGTGACCCGCCCCAGCTTCGCACTGGTGTAAGTTTTGTATAAAAACTTTCCATGAAAAATTATCTAACTGATGGTAAAATTCGTATCAAAATCCGTTGCGTGGTTTAGGAGGAGCTAGCGGATATACAGACAAACAGACGCGGAAAGCGACTTTATTTTATACTATGTAGAGATAGTAGAGAATAGATGATAGCGACCTAATTTTATTTCCTATGACTAGATTAGTTCATCAGTTTACTCTGTAAGATATTACAGTAGATCCTAATTTCTTCGTGTTAGTCGGATTAGTCTGAGAACCACAGTACTGTCTTATATTCGGAAAATTTTGGCAAACTGTCTGGACGTAATACCCACAATAGTAGGTATTATTTAGGCCGTAGACACAAAGACTGCAGACACATGATATCATGCGATCTCGGCCTGTTTGTTTTGTTACATCATCGCCCATTGCCCCTAACTAACAACATTTACGTTGTCCAATCGACTCAGTTAAATACAGACAGTTAGACTGCAGTTAGGCAGTTTGCCTGCCTCGGTGGCTCAGTTGGTAGTGAACCTACCTTCTGCGCTTGAGGGCGTGGGTTTGATTCCCACCTAAGGCATTTATGTGATGAACATTTGTGTTTGTTCTATGTCAGGGTGTTAATAGTTATTTAAGTATGTTTTTAAAATTATATATGTACGTATATCAGTCTCTGGCAGCCATATTACAAGCTTTGCTTAGTTTGGGGTCAGATGACTGTGTGTGCAAAATGTCCCAGATATTTACTTATTTATATTACACGAGCGATAGGCGCTTTATGCATTTGTCAAAGGCAAAACAGATCCGCCTGGTCTGGATTTAATATTTCATAGCGCCCGGCGGTGTATTGAAACATTAGAAGCAATAAAGGTGTAAACAATTTTCTGCATAAAGGTAATTTGAATAACAGCCTTGAGTTGAGCAATAGATCCTAATGCACCTCGTTTAATAGCCCTCTACCCACAGCTATGTCGCACGCATATTATTAACATAAAAAAAAAAAATAACAACGATATGGCTTTATCTTTGGAATGATGATATTGCCAACGTTAGCAATTTTCGTGTTCGTTTTTATAATTCGTCGAGTTGTGAGTTGTTCATTCAGTGATTCTTAACCGACTGCTAAAAAGGAAGAGGGTCCCATCGACAGTTTTTTTTGTTTGTTACCTTAGACTGAGACTGGGAGAACCGATTTTGATGATTCTTTTTTTGCTTGAAAGCAGGTGCTTCCCGTGTGATCCCATTTCAATTTGGCCCAGTTCTGTCATTTTTATGAAGTTAGTTTTTTATAATGATAATTATTTATCTTGAAAAATGTTGAAAATCTGTATACCTGTTTTAAGCGATTCTGATTAGGAGATTGCGTAAAGTTGCGCGACCGCAAGCCGTATCACGGCGCGTTAAGGTTCACGTTCTCGTGGTTTTCCGCACTGCGCTGTTTCTAGCCCGCGCTAAGAGGTATCCGTAAGACCCCAGATTTATGATAACCCTCCGAAAAAGGACAACGGTAGCACCGTAGAATATTTTCAAAGTTAAACTAATGTAATGAGTGAAGGCTATTCTAAGAGATGGCTCAGATATCTATACAGAATCTTGTTTGTTTTTCTCAAAGTATAACAATACTGCCTGCAAGGTTCCTTTCAGTCTTATTTTAACGTGTTTGCTTTATTGTTTTTACTAACAAAGCAAGGTGTCTGTTCAGGCATTTCAAAGTGACTCCAGATACTGTATTGTTCCACAATACAGTTTTGTTTTTCCTAGTTGACTTGTTTGTCGATTACAATCTCATGAAATTCATTGGTTTATGTTTCAGTATGTTTCACTAGAAACATTTTCAATTGTTTCAGATATGTATATATTTCTTGTACTACTTAATGATATACATAAGTTAATAGGTAGAGTTGGTCATTATGTTAACTGAAATAATTTCTTGGACTATTTACCCCTAAGGTACACCTGTTTTATGGCCGTATCCCCGTGAGTCATTGCTTACAACTTAGCTATTTCTACCCAGGTTCTACCTTACTTGCGGGAGGTCTCTCTACTAAGCAAGAAAGTTCATGTTAGGGTTGAAATAAGAAAGCTATAAAAGGTTGTTGTTATCTTTCATTTTTTATGTGGTTAAGGCCTAAAATAGGAAATCGCAGAAGGAAGTCGTGTTTCGAAAAAGCTATAATTAGGAAAAACTTGGAGTACTAATAAATAATGGTTCAATTTCCACATTTCAGTGTACATCGCCTTGCGGCTGATGCAGGCCGTCACTGCGCTGGTGAACAGAATCTGTCTTCGATACCTGGACAACTCGCGGCTTGACTCGCTGCCGCCGCCGCCGCCGCTCGCCCAGCGCGACCTCAAGACTGTCTCATGTGCCACCAAAAACTCCAGAAGGGTCATGGAGGACCGACACGTGGAAATTGGCAATTTGGAAGCACTTTTTGCTGTTGACGTAAGTATTCCATCCCAAAGCTAAAGCCTAATACTGTCTGCACAGTATCAGATCTCTTGGTCAAGGGCCTTATGTCTCGCGGTGGCTCGATGTGTAGTGACGTGCAGGGTTTTGAACTGTCAACGTCCAGAATTATGTATGCCATTGCAACTGCTGTAGCCAACACACATATAAGCTAATGTTACTGCGACGCAACGCGACACCGCAACGCGTTTAAGTGGCCTTTATGTACAAGAGCGACTGATATTATTTTCGCGGTATCAGGGTTGGTCCCATAGTAAAAGTTGTTTATAATGATAGGTATAACTGTCTCTTTTCGGCTTAGTCCATCCTTTCTGCGTAAACCAGTATACGCGCGCACTCACCTTGAAATAGACTGTCGATTGCAGGTGAAACGATGACATTATTATGTGATAGTGTAGGCAAGCGTGCTTCGTCGTAGACCGCATCATCGCTTAACATCAAGCGTGTTGGCGGTCAAACGCAAGCCTATTATGAAAAAAAAAAAAACTAGTATCAATTACTGGCCTAATCTTATGATAGTAATTCCCGTATAATATGAAAAAAAAGTAGAGCTCTTCAATGCCACTTGTTTGGGCTCCTTTAGTTTGTTTTAACGAATCGCTATAAGCGTGTTATTATTATTATTTTAAACTATAAGAATGACTAGATTTTAGTTTTTAAACAAAAATAAAAACAAACCAGCATAGTGCCGACGTAACATAAAAGATCGATTGTAAAGATATACTTACCAGCGTCTCATTAAAATTCATCGCATAAGTTAAGGTCTAGACTAGATCGATTTACTGAAATTATGAGTCACAAGTCAATAAATCTTGTCATAAAACAGCAGCAGTTAGATGTTAAATCTATAGTTGATACGCATAATAATCGAATATACATATCAGTTTTGCATTTTGAATCTGAGACAAATCGTAAGTGATGTACCGCTCGATTTACAAGTTCTATTGTCTCATGTATCCTTGACTAAACTAGCTGCGCCCCGCGGTTTTACCCTCGTGGACATTCTCTCGGGAACCGTAAAGTAATAGGCTTGCTTTTGACCGCCAACTCGCCTGATGTTAAGCGATGATGCGGTCTATGATAGAGCACGCTTGTCTAAAAGAAACGATTCACTCGATATTTGAAGACACCCAGATTGTAACTAACGGGGAATACCCAAAAAAAGGATAAAAAGTATTCTATGTCAGTGCTCCGGCCCAACTATTTCTATGCTAAAAACCACATCGATCTGTTGCTCTGTAGCTGCGTGAATAAGGAACAAACATACATTTGCATTTATAATATTAGTATAAGACATTACATAGATTTATAATATTAGAGGTGAAGGGCTGTCACGGGCCAACAGATACAAAGAAAAAGTAGCTCAGTGGAAAAAGTGTGGTTCACGTGATGGGACCGGACGTGTACAACAGACTTCTACAAACAGACTCAGGCATCTTCAAGGCTAGAGATTTCTTCTAGATCATTGTGCTCCATCCTCGGCCACACCGGCGCAGTGCATTGCCATCCAGGGTTATGAACTGTTTAAGTTCAAAATTCTGAGTGGCGTTGTTCTGTTATGAGCAAGCGTGAACAGCCATCAGGCGAGCGACTTCGCTCGTCACCCAGTATAATAAAAACACCTTCGCTTACGATCAGGCGAGTAGGTGGCCAAACGTAGATCTGTTATGCAGACATATATATAAAAAAAAGATTCAACATGGGGTTCTTCAAAAGAAGAGTTAATAGAGTTCTTCGGCGACATATACAATACATCTTTATTACACACCGAAAAATACAAATGAAATTTAAACTAACATCAAAAACAACAACGTATCAACGTATTGTGATGCCTCTGGTGTTACCGTTGTCCGTCTGGTGTTAGGCTTCCCGTCTGCTAGTTTGCCACCTACGGCATAAAAGAAGGTGCTCAGAGCTTTGTATCATTTAAAAACCAACTGAAAAGATGGCTAATTACTCAAGCATTTTAAAATATGAGGATTTCTTCGACATTCCAATAAGTTGTACCTCTTGATAATTTATTATTTCATTGTAAACCAATCAAAGCTGTCCGATAGCCTAATACATTAAATTTGTATTTAAACCAATTCCAGACGACGGAGCCGACAAGTTTCTACGCTGTATATGACGGTCACGCGGGCTCCGCTGCTGCTACATACTGCGCCGCCCATCTGCACCAGTACCTGGTTGAAAGCCCACACTTCACCACCGACCTTAGGAAGGCCATGAGGGAAGCCTTTCTCAGGACAGATGCAGAGTTCATACGAAAGTCTAATCAAGAGGTGAGATCACGAAATCTTTGGTTTTACGGCTTTTAATGAAAAATACGAGTAGCTATGCCCCTGCGTAGTCAACCTAGTGCGATGACTATGGGCAAAACCTCCCTATGGTAATGTCCCTATGTCCAGCTGTGGACTAAGATGGGCTATTTATGATGATGATAATGTTGAATGCAAACAAATGACCTTGATTCCTTTAGCTGGCCTTTTCGCTCTCGAGAGATAGCTATACAATCTATACATTCACATCTATTCAATGTTGGGTTTTTTTTCGTTTTCTTAAGGTGCGTTGGTAAAAGGCGCCTCTTAATTTCATTACAATCTAGCCTTATGTTAAGCTAGTAAGTAGTTTAATTGTCACCTAAATTTCTACGTTTGTTTTTTTAAAAACTAAGAATGTGGTCATTAACTTGTTTTAATGTATGTACAAATTGATATTTATGCAAGCTTTAAGCCGAACGTCCACCGCCGGCTAAACTAAGTTAGTTACATCCACCGCGGTGGACGCACATGTATGAAAAACTGGCTCAACTATGCGAGCTAAGCTAAACTAACTTAGTTTAGCCGGCGGTGGACGTTCGGCTTTAGATTTGGTAGACCGGCGTGCTATGAGGCTAATTGGTGACAGCAAGTTTGCTGTCGCCAAAAATTGCAAAGCCTCGATAACCGCCGTAAAGTCGCTGTCTGTTTATTTTCTATCGGATACTTCAGAGGTGTAAAAATGTTCCAAAAAAAGGGAAACGACTCCTTCAAGCGATCTCGAGTGGTGGCAAAGCACGCCAAATGAGCCGTATACACGTTGGCGGTATACGCTTTGGCCTGCACTTGGCCAGCCAGGCCAGCCAGAAGAGCGACGATAAGTGATGTGTCTAGGCAAATTGGCTTTCTAAACGATGGTCCTTGCCTTCGCTTGGCAAGCTATGGCCAACGTGTATTGGCGGCTTGAGACTTATTTTTGCTGTCTGAAAACGAGACACGCGACCTAGACAGTACGTTGAAAATGCCATCATGACTGGGCAAGTGCATTTATGTACCGTGATATGATTTTTTGCCACATTTTTATCATCTTGGGTTGATTATTGCAGCGTGCTTGCGGCGGTAGCACAGCGGTGGCGGTGTGCGTGCGCGGGCGCCGGCTGCTGGCGGCGTGGGCGGGCGACTCTCTCGCGCTCCTCGCCAAGCGCATGCGGCTCATGCAGCTCGTGCGCCCGCACAAGCCCAGCAGAGAGGTATGTACTTGCAGCACTGCTATACACTTAAGAATGCTATACGCTTTAGCATGTTTCCTGAACTTTTTTTACTATTGAATTTGGCTTGGCTTGGCCGTCATCTCGCCTGATTTTTAAGCGATTATGCGGTCCACGATGGAGCACGCTTGCCGAAGAAGAGAAGAACGATTCACTCACACCGGGAATCGAGCCCTGGATCTCCATGTCTGGTACAGGACCACTATGCCGGTCGTAACTATACCATAAAGTTAGAATATAAGCAATACTCATCCAAATTAAAGATTTGATAAAATACTTTTAGATTTCTTAGTTTTAGATATTGTCTGTTAATTTTTTAATTAATAGAATAGCAAATATATGTTTTGAAAGCACTATCCGGTCTTATTACGGTAGAAATTGCAAAAAAAAACAAACGATTATAATAACAACTGAAGATAATGCAATTTGCCGTCCTGTCAAAAATATATCTGTTTCGTTCTGTTAACAACAATTTTGGCATATGACTAAAGAATGTATTTTTTTTTGTTTGTTTAAGCAAAATTAGCTCCACTTCTTCTATTCTACTAGTTCTTTTTCTGAGGTTTTAAGTCAGCTTTAAATTTGCAATCATCGCTTTTCTGAAAGTGACGATCGTAAATAGCGAATACTGTCACCCATACCACAGTATAAGCTAAAGCAGTAGTTAGACTCGGACGTGTCCTTAAATAAAATATCTACTGACGGTCACAGGGCTAGGGTTGCTACTATCTACTTTAAGAAAATGTTCACTATTTTGTACACTACTTCTACGCTGACGACACACTTACGGCGAATCTCAATGACGCGGCGCGCGCGACTATCGCTCTGAGCGTACCGTGAAAACATCGTAGCGGGCGGGGAAGGGGCGCTCGTTTGATTTGGTCACTCTATTTGGGCGTTTGTTTAAAGTAAACCTACTGCTTTAGCTTATATATCTACTGTGCCTATACGGTTCGATAAGTATTTTTTAGGTAATAAAACGATGAGCAGGCTAACATTAGTATGCCTATTGGTAAGTGACACGCGTGCTTATAACAAAAGCATTGCCATCATAAGCTTTTAATGATTAGACCTAACGCATAACTGCAGTTACAGCGTTACTCAAGGTCTTAGAATGTGTCTCATCATTACCATCTTCATCAGCCAGAAGACGTCCACTGCTGAACATAGGCCTCCCCCTTTAACCTACACACTGAACGACAACCTGCCATCTGCATCCACTGGATGCCCGCGACTCTCACGATGTCATCGTTCCATCTAGTGGGAGGCCCACCTAAGCTGCGTCTTCCGGTTCGTGGCATCCACTCAAGAACCTTTCTTCCCCATCGGTTATCGGTTCTTTGAGAGATGTGGCGTCCCCATTGCCACTTCAACTTGATAATTTTAATAGCTTTGTCTAATAATTGATTTTATTTATTATAAATATATTTATTTTGCTTCAGGACGAAAGAGATCGAATAGAATCTTCCGGGGGTTCCGTGATGTACTGGGGTACGTGGCGAGTCAACGGACAACTCGCCGTATCTAGAGCTATTGGTGAGTATTCCCTTTGGTTTGGATTCTCGTGCTCTCTTTCCAAATACAGGAAGGAAGGAAACTGATTTTAAAAACAGATCTCTATCAAGATATGTAGATGTCGTGAATCAAATTGTATGAAAACTCAGGGTGCCACATTTTTTCCTTACTTACGATTTTACCCCTACCTTGTCAGAATTTCCAGTTGCCCAGGATTTCCTGGATCCGCCCCTGGTCACGAGAGTAATTTAGTGGTAGTTTAACTCCATTGGCATGACTGCTTTCGAAGAGTTTTTAGAGTATACTGTGGTAAAATTTGCCATTTTTGTTTTAACGTCTGACGTCCTAATGCCAAGAAGGCAGAAATCGAACTGAATTACGTTTTCTATAATAGTATCTGTCAACGCCATACATTAGTCTTTTAGTTTTTTTTTTTTGAGCTTTCAGAAAATCACCAATTAACATAAAATTCGTTACTTTTAAACTGAATTAATTTTGAGTAAATTCCTGTACATTTGTGCCAATGATTAAATCACAAAGTTGTGTCCTTCTACCTGATTTCTCTACTTTGTTCACCAACAATCAGCAACCCTATAGGGCGTTACCGGGAGTTAATCGACTGTTTTATTATTATTGCTCGATCGTCGCGGGTGTGCGGCCATTTTTCACAATGAGCCGCCATCGCTGGCGTGTGCCGCCCATTAAACTTGTTGCCTGCCTTCCTAATAAGAGCCACGAGATAAAATACACGGGGCGTGAACTAACTGTTAACTAATCTATGTCTATAATGACTGCAGACTTGTATCACATTAACTCCTTGTTAATCTGTGTCTAAAGTTAGGGGATGAGATCCTTAACGGAACTTTAATTAGAAACTGGTAGGTAAGCTGTGGCGGAAGTGTTGGGAAGTCAACGGGAGTCCCGCTGTGCAATGAATTTCATAATTTGCCCCAATCTTAGTTATAATTAATGAATTTGTTTAATGTGGCCTTTGTAAGTTGTTTTAGAAATTTTTATGTAAAGCATCATTATTGCCAAAATACATATAAATCACTAGCGACCCGGCCTGGCTTCGCACGGGTGTTAGCTACTATGATCTGCTCCAGGAACACAAAATTTCATCCAAATCGGTCCAGCCGTTTTTTAAGTATGTGCCAAGCCTATAGGCTATTCCAGACTATAATCTATATCTGTGCCAAAATTTATCCAGATCCGTTCAGCCGTTCTGGCGTGATTGAGTAACAATCATCCATCCAAACTTTCACATTTATAATATTAATGGGATCATCATCATCACCACCACCACCACCACCACTATCATCATCATCATCACCCACAGCCTTCCTTATCCCACTGCTGGGTATAGGCCTCTCTATTGGTAATCCCTCTGCCTCGGTCCTGTGCTAATAGAGTCCAGGTTCGACCCGCGTTGGTGATAAAATGATGAACCGATGTGATGATGATATATGGTAATATCGTCAACCCAAATCTATAGATATTGAAAGAAAATGTGAGTTTTGTCACACAAAATATTTTAGACAATAAAGTGTTCAATGAAGTAAAATTCTCTTTAGGAAGCCGTCAGTTTTGTTTGGAAAATACGATGGTGGGTAACTTAACGTTATGGTTAAGTGGATCGCTCCGTACAAAGAAATGCAAAGCTTTTCAAAAGACTACTAACAATAGAATTGTAGTATCATTAAGAAAAACATACATCAAAATGATGCCTACGACGGACGTGTTGACTTTACCATGGAGGTTTCTAAGGGGCCTTAGAGCGAACCTTTTGTGACTAATGAGCTTCAGACAAGTTGGAAAATTAATTGACTGATTGAAGAGAGGCCTCAGATTTTAACAGAATAGAACTGAATGGGGGTTTTTATAAATACATTTACAACCATGAAAAAAAACGTCCATGCCCTTATTTGCTCGTCTCTACATAGTATAAAGTAGCTTTCCGCGTCTGTCCGTCTGTATATCCTCTAACTCCTCCTAGACCGTGCAATCAGTTAGATAATTATTTACGGATGATTTGTATATATAACAAAACGTAATTAAGTTTTTAAGTAAGCAGAAAAAAAAAATTGCAACCAAGTCGTCGAAAAATTTATTTACATGGCTTACGCTCACATTTTTTTTTCCTACTAATATACACCCCTGCGAAACCCATGTTTTCTCTTAGGCGTTGGATTTACGACATTTAGAGATGTAAATTAAACTTAAATGCTAGTGGCCCAAGCCGCCTGCCAAGCGTGGTGATTATGGCAAAACCCCTCTCTATGAGGAAGGCCTTGTCCAACAGTAGACGTTAATTGGCTGGTGATGTGTGTGTGTGTGTGCTAGTGGTCCAACCTTTTTTAGTGAATTAAAGAGAGGGAAATATTTTATCCTCTCTTTCTCTTCCGTTGTTTGGACGGTAGTCCGTCAACCAAATCCACAAGTCTGTTAGCTACTTATGGCCTTACTTAAAAACGTTACTCAAGTTGATCTATGATTAAAATAGCTCTGTCTCGTTTTCGCGTGTAACGATTGCCGTTAGCGAGAATTAGAGGGCCTTACTTAAAAACGTTACTCAAGTTGACATACGCTTAAATATGCTCCGTCTTGTTTTCGCGTGTGACGTTTGCCGTCAGCGAGAAGATTCAACTTGAGTAACGTTTTTAAGTAAGGCCCAGAGAGAGCAAGTTTAAAAATAGATCAACTTGAGTAACGTTTTTAAGTAAGCCCTATAGTAGTCGAAATATTTTTATCTCAAACTTCTAAGGGGCAGACAGACTATAAAACGATTTGTCATTATAATGAGACCAAATCATGAACATGATGACATTATTGTCTGACACATCGTCACATCCCATTGACTATTTGCATGCCCGCCGCCGAATGAATACTAAAACCGTCCAGTGTGAAATATGATGGAACAATGGAGTGCGTGTGTTTATAGCTCAATACACTGTGTCGGGGATAATACAAAGACTAGGAAGACAGATGGATAACTTCGCAGAAATGACAAAATACGTCTTCTACATAATTTTTATCCGACTGCCAGAGCGTCCACGAAAAATCGGCACCGCTTTATGGTTGATATTCCGAAAACCCGTACGAAACGCTTTGATTCTACTTTTATTGTGCGTACTGCTGGTCTGTGGAATGCGCTGCCTGAATGGGTGTTCCCCGATAGTTACAATCTAGGTGATTTCAAATCACGAGTGAATCGGCTTCTTCTAGGCAAGCGTGCTCCAACGTAGACCGCATCATCGCTTAACATCAGGCGTGTTGGCGGTCAAACGCAAGCCTATTTACGTATTTAAAAAAACATGTTTTTCGAGTGTATGTATGTATTGGTTTCTTTGGCACGCCGTACAGCCTAAACGGCTGAATGGATTGCGATATGTGAGGTGTTATTTGAATCGTTTTAATAATGGGTGGGAGTAACATAGGGTACAAGGATTGAAGATGGCGTCGCGAAAAAAAAAATAGAGGGTAAATAGTAAGTTAGCTTTGCTTAATAGGTCAATATTAATATGTAGAGCTCACTCAGTAGATTTCAAAAATATATAACACTACTATGAAATATTCAGTAGATTACGAGATAAAGCGGTATGAAAGAGGTCTGTATCTACTACGAGTAGGTATATATACGCAGCGCGCCGCTGCTGTTACTTTTCAGTTACCTACTATTTTTACAATCCATCCAAAATCGGTAAAGCCGTTTCGGAGGAGTACGGTAACTAACATTGTGACATGGAAATCACTATATATATAAAATTTCCATGTCACAATGTTAGTTACCGTACTCCTCCGAAACGGCTTTACCGATTTTTACCAAATTTTATATGCGTATTCAGTAGGTCTGAGAATCGGCTACTATCTATTTTCCATACCCCTTCACCGATTTTCATCACTACGCGGGTGAAACCGCGGGGCGCAGCTAGTTTTATATATATAGTGATGATGTACCAGCGTTGCACCTTCGATTTGCGATATGCTAGGGCAGAGTATGTTGAAAAGCAAGTATCGATTGGTGTAATTTTTGCCACTTTTTTAGGCGAGTTGGTGGCCAAATGTAGATCTATTTCATATTTTAAAACACTTCCAAAAAGGAGCAGGTTCTCAATTCGCCTGTTTTTTTTAAGGTTTGCTACCTCAGATTTTTCGACTGGGTGAACCGATTTTGATGTTTTTTTTTATTATTTGAAAGCTGGTGCTTCCCGTGTGGTCAATTTGGTCTAGTTTCGAAATTTTTACGAAGTCGGTTTTTTATATTGATAATGATAAACAAAGTTGTCCATCTGTCCCCGTCTAATTTGTGCATGTAATCTGTTAGTTTATTATGCGCGCGCCGGGCGCCGCGGCGACGTTGGCACCCCTCGTGCAGCCCTCGCGGTCTGACCCCTGTTGCACGCGGCTACACTATCGATCTTGGACACGCGGTGCATAATAGGGATGTGGAAAAATGTTGAAGGCGTAGATATCGATGAAACATGTTTTTACGTCTACTCTGACAAGAGTTTAACGTCTGTCAAGAAGAAACAAATGATAATTCACGTAACATTATATTTTTTGGGTTACTAACATAATTAAAAGCAAACAAAAAAAATGGTTAATCGATTAAATGTGAAACAAATCATCTTACGGCTACCGGTTTTAAACGATTCTGTTTAGGTGATGTGAAAAGTTGCGCAACCGCAAACCGCGCACTGCCCTGTTTCAGCGCTATTTCGAGCCCGCGTTAAGAGGAAGGCGTAAGACTCCACTAAATAATGTGTAATGACAATAATTATAAATCAGCTTAAAACCTAATTAATCTAAGGATAACGATTAAATTTGTTATTTCTTTTAGATTTAAATTAATTTATAAGAATTTTCATTACTCATACTTAACACATTGAATGACAAAGGGTTTTTTAGTCTTTCCATTTAGGCCAGGGGGGCAACCTATGGTCGACACGTGACTTTTCTGTTCGGGCCATGGGAGACAACGTATGACTGCGAGCTAGACATGATTTCAAACGTCTCTATAGAGCCGTCGGACAAAGATTCTAAGCAAATCTTGGTATAACGTGACCACCATGGCCATGTAGACTAATGCAGTTCAGTTGGTTTTTTTAACCGACTTCCAAAAAGGAGGAGGTTATTAATTCGACTGTTTTTTTTAATGTTTGTTACCTCGAAAACTTTGCTGGGTGAACCGATTTTGATGATTCTTTTTTTATTTAAAAGCTGAGGCTTCCCGTTTGGTCCCATTTCAATTTGGTCCAGTTCTGATGAAGTCGGTTTTTTATATTGATAATTATATGTAAACGTAGCACTTGAAAAATATGTCAAGTTATGTATTGCTTTCTCGTACTACGATATAATGTAGGTGTGCATGATAATTTAGTGTTTAATAAAAATTATTCGCTGCACACTTGCTTGAGCGAGCACTTTCTCACTTATAGAATGATAGCGCAAGTATGTAATATTATTTATGCATTATAGAGAACTATAGGTAAAAAGCTATGTGAAGCCTAACACTATCACTAGTAATGAAACACAATAACCCTTTCTTAATTCACCGCTCACGAAACTAAACCACAAACGAAAGAACTTAAATAATCCTTCTGTTGATTTTATTTTATTGTTTACAAAAATTCATCTGTCATAAGTTTCTAAACGATTTCATTTGTGAACGAAATGGATCCGCCATCTTTGTTTTTTCACTTACTCGCCGTTCGCCTCTTTGATAGGAACTAGTCGCATCACTTCCAAATATAAATTAATAAGGATAATACACGTACAAGTTAATTACTTAAATCCTTAACTAAGTGTTTTATTACGCCCACAAACCTCAAATAATCTACACCTTCGATAAACATTCATCGACTATCGATAATTTATCAATCTCTACTGCTTCATTTACGATAGTTTTATAATATAGATACGACCGACTACAGTAACAATTACAGTCCCAATGTTGACATTTTCCTCACAGCTCCATGCACCGAGTCCCCTACAATATTGGGAGCATGTATTGAAAGAGGAGACAAAAACTCATCGATATCGCGTTCCACGGGAGATTAAGCTCGAACGTTTACTTTACCTCCCTCCGAGACGAGCTATCCGCAGATTTTCATGCAAGATTAGTTCGGTGTGGATAGTAGATATCGTACTCAAAAGATAAGAGCCTCCAAGCGGATTTGTAGATGGTGAAATGTTTATGCGGAAATAGTCATTTACGAACAAATTTATGTTTTTTTTATAAGTACCGTATAGCCGCCACCGTTTGAAAGCGCATCCACATGTCAAAGACCAGTGGAAATCGCATACTGTGCGATTCACACGATCTTTCTTGCCTCACACCTGCAAAATGTGGAATGAGCTACCTTCCGCGGTGTTTCCGATAAGCTACAATATAGGGTTCTCCAAAAGGCGAGTTAATAGAGTCTTAAAGGGTCGGCAACGTATTTGTGATGCCTCTGGTGTTATAAGTATTCATAGGCGACGGTGACTGCTTACCATCAGGCGGCCCGTCTGCTTGTTTGCCACCTATGGCATCAAAAAAAAGTGTCAAACACCAAAGTAATAGTGGCAAGTGCCACCTATTCGACGGAGCAGCCAAATACCAGCTGGAAGCTTTAGATTCGGTAGACCGGCCGTGCTATGAGGCAGATTGGTGACAGAAAACTAGTCGCCAAAAAATTGCAAAGCCTCGAGCACCGCCGTAAAGTAGCTTGTCTGTCTATTTTTAACCGACTTTAAAAAAGGAGGAGTTTCTCAATTCGACTAAAAAATGTTCGTTACCTCAGAACTTTCGACTGGGTAATCCGATCTTGATGATTCTTTTTTTTTATTTCAAAGCTAGTGCTTCCCGTGTGGTCTCATTTTAATTTGGTCCAGTTCTGACATTATTATGAAGTCGGTTTTTTATATTGATAGTAATTATAACAACATTTCGGCGAGTGTGCGCAAGAGCTTCATCATCTTATTCCACCCTCCTCTATTTACTACAGGACCAGGTAGAAGGACTGCACGCTACCACCTCTTCCTTGTGGAAATTCCAAAGATTCGTACTCAACGATTTGGGTCGCTATTTATGATACGTACTGCCCAAGATGGAACTCCCTGCCGTCCTCCTTCTATCTTGAGAACTATCTAGGCATCTTCAAGGCTAGAGTGAATAGATTTCATATAGATTAACGTTTTTCATCCTCGGTCACACCGCTTACCAGTAGGCGAGTTGGTGGCCAAACGTAGATCTAATCTATATAACATATATATAAGCGTCGGGCTACCTGATATACATGAAATAAATATTTGTGTATGGGAGCGTTCAAGTATTACGTAATGAAATCTTGTAAAACGTTACGATGCGTTACAGGGGCGGGAGGGGGTGTTTGAACTACGCGTTACGTAACATTGTTTCTTTTTTAACCCTTCACAACGGTTGGGTAAAGAGATTCTCTCTCGCGCACTTTTTATATAACAAAGGTATTTTAGCGACTTTCCGATACTTGACGCCGCATAATTGTGACTTTTAGGTAAAAATGGTCACTTGGTGATTACGTAACGTTTTACTATGGGGGTGGGGGGGATGGGGAGGGATACAGAAAAACGTTACAGCGCGTTCCATGTGGGGGAGCGGGTGTCCAAAATCTCCAAAAATTGCGTTACGTAATACTTGAACGCTCCCTATTATGTATTTGTAAATCCTAAAGTGTGAAACAACACTTCAATATTTTTAAAACTTTTTTACTCTAAAATAATTCAGATATGACAGTGTTCGCGGAAACAAGGACATTATCCTTGGCACTCTGCGATGTATGTCAAGCGTTATTCATAAAAGCCACGGTCGTAAAACAATTAGGAACATTAATTCAACCCCTTCACTTGAGTAATCTGGTTTGCGTCATATATAGGTGTAGGCTTAAAGCATTTCACTCGTTTATTTGAAAACTCGTTTATTTTAAACCGAGTACAATTTGTACATGATTTTGAGTAATTTTATAATAAGTTAATTTTTTAACCGACTTCAAAAAAGAAGGAGGTTCTTTTTTTATATAAAACTAGTGCTGTTGCCCGCGACTTCGTACGCATAGATTTTCACATAAACTTGTATCTCTTTTTTAGGGTTCCGTACCCAAAGGATCGAAGAAACGGGATCCTATTACTAAGGCTCCGCTGACTGTCCGTCCGTCTGTCACCTACAGCCTGGTGGTCTCATGAACCGTGATAGTTAAACAGTTGAAATTTTTTCAGATAATGTATTTCTGTTGCCCCTATAACAACAAATACAAAAAAAAAAACAAAAAAAAAAAAAAATAAGGCGGCTCCTATACAACAAACGTGACTTTTTTGCTCGATATTGATAACGGCAACAGGTAGACGCTTGAAATATTCACAGAATATTTAGTTATATATTCACTTTCAAAATAAATAATTAAATTAAAATAAAACAAATATTTAAGGGGGACAAATATGTATGGGAATACAACAAACTTCATTTTTTATCCCGTTTTTATAGATAATGATAATGATACGGAACCCTTCGTGCTCGAGTTCGACTCGCACTTGGCTGGTTTTATAAAGTTCAGCATTACGCAAATTATATGACATCATTGTCATTTTAAATGAATTGTCGTTATTTTATTTTATTTTGACGTCTCCCCGGACACAAGAATCTTTTCTGAGACAGCTAGAAAGAGTCTTTTGCGTTCTGCGAAATTTTCACTTCACTTTATTTGTTTACCAGGCGATGCACAATACAAGCCGTACGTGACCGCTCGCCCGGAGATAGCCACCGTGGACCTGGACGGGGACGAGGACTTCGTGGTGGTGGCCTGCGACGGACTCTGGGACTTCGTCAGCGAGGATGACGTTGCGCTTGCAGTTTACAGGCAGCTGGCGGCCGACCCTGGTGAGTCACTTACACCTCATATCACTTTGAAAGCCACTTCTGGAAAAGGTCTCTGTCTTGGCTTTTCGTTTCCAGTAGCAGCAGGCCTGGCGCACTCCGCACTTAAGGTTTGAAGCTATAAGTAGTCGTCTTGTCGGACATGCCGTGCCCGCTGCCGCGCGAGACATACACGTGATAGACAGAGATAACGCGATAGACAGAGAGGCAACTTCTAGGTTAATATAGCTGTAGACCGTTAGCGCTCGTATCCTGAATTGCACTTTATTGTGTAGTAGCAAGAGTCGCTAGTTATTTAAATGATTTTGCGGAGTGAATCTTCTGTACTTTCACAGGACGTTGTACGCTACCAGTTACCACTCCATATTTAAGTGCTGCGCTCCGCGGTTTCACCCGAGTGGACATATCTCAAGAACCGCACATTTTTTTGATCTAGATTTTTTTGTGTTGATACATGATTGATACAAGATCTAGAGGCCAAAACAGTAGAAATTTGTCACAAATGATGAGGTTTTTTTTAAAAAGAAATGTCGATTCTATACATGTATATATAACGTGTACATTTCACAGCTTTCAGCAGCAGATTAGGAAATACTGATTATCTGCTGTAAAATAAATACATGTTTCATCGACTGTTTTCAGACTAACGCGCTTCGGGTTTAGTTTCGAAATACTATTTCTGAAACGAGTCTTTTGTTTATTACGCTAATAACTTTTACAAGTTTATAGGCATATTGTAGACATCTCGATTTCTCAACATATTCTAGACTACCAGCTTCACAACTAATTGCCACAAAGTTCCGATACGCATATCACAATCGAGAAAAAACTGTGAATTACGGTACTCTACGACCGTAAATAATTCTGCCAAACGATCCCAATCACGAATAGTTTCTAAATACGACTCTAGATTTACGAAAACGATAGCGAAGATGCTAATAAGCGTGAGAGATACAAGCTCTAAACAGTATTGTAAACACCTCATTTTAGAAAGCAAACAGTAATATCTGGTGTTCAATCATAATCAGATTTGGTGCAACTAGAGTCGTTAAAGAGCTTTTTTTCTGTATAAAAGTTGTACCCAACTTAGATTTGAAGTTGTAGTTACCACATGAAAAAACACTTACATATACATCACGATTGTCTTGGTCTTTTGAGTTCCCGAAATTTCGCCGCAGTTGCACGCACCATGTCCAGAAAATCGTGGTAGATATCCCGTTAGTATTCTTTCAAATTTAATGTTATTAGATGAAGAATACTCTTCATAACACTGTGTCATAGACAAATAATTACAACTTTTTAAATGTTTAGGATGACATAACTAAATCTATATAAATATAAAAGGCGATGTGTGTATGTATGTATGTTACCTAAAGACTCCGAAATAGCTGGACCGATTTTGATGAAATTTACAGGCAATCTTCAGGTTAGCCCAGCGAGTGATCCTGTGATTTTGGTAGCGATCGGATCAACAGATTTTTTTGTTTTAATATTTTTTTATAAAAAACAAGAACAAGAATTGATGTCTTATAATACATCATTAAAAAAAAAACTAATTCAAAGAAGGTTGCTCAAGGAGGTATATAACGCGCCAGAAACCGCGGGACGCAGCTAGTGTTTATTAAAATAGAAAACTGTCTGTGTTACTAAGAAAACTTAGGTATATCTATCGCTTACGCTTAGTTTGCATTCTGTTTCCCACGGTATCTAGTTAGTATCCGTGGTGTTCGTGTTTACAAAATAGCGAAGCTATTAACTACCATCGGACCAAACTGACCTTTAGTTCAACACCTATTCAACGACATGAGTCACAACGACTAGTAGACGGAAAATTGCATTACGCCGTCAAAACAAGGTAGAATGCGCCGCGACAGGCATTGCTAAATCGCCTTGACTTGCAAAAAGTTTAATTAGCCGACACAAGGAAACAAGCATTTCGCCAGTCGCGCATAATGGCGATTGACATTGACACATGAGCCTCGATCGAGCGCCGAAATATAATAAAGCGCTTTCAGCATTGTTCAAGAGCGCCCTTGAACGCCGCCCAAGCGAGACCTTTGACACATTAACTTCCCCATATTGTTACCCTCAAATGGAACCGCGCTTTACTCGGGGCAGCTTTGTGTTTCAGAAACATTTTGCCGCCCCAAATCTGTGCGAAGTGTCTAATGGAGCTCGCTGCTCAGGGCGATAAGGGCTCTTACACTGTACAAGTTTTTTCCTCCTGTTTTGTAAATATTATCCCTTTTTATTGAGGCTCTCAACGAAATGAGGGCTTGAATTGGACAGTTTTATCCGCGATAGGGATAACAGACCGTTTCTGCAACAAATTGTTTGAAGTCTTCCATTTATACTGTAACTTAAAGTGGGGTAAAATGTAATTAAGTCGTAGATATTGTAATCCGGCTTGTTGACACGTCGCATACAAGGGACGTGTCTCCCCTCGGTGCCAGTTGGGAATCCATCATAGCAGGCCATTGTTGCACTTTGACACATGACGGATTTGGAGGTATTGGACGGTGTAGCTCATAATTAACCAATTATTCTGTCAAACTTAGATTGAAACTTGATATGAAGTATAATTAGTGTTATTATGGTATTCATGCTAGAGTAGCGTTACTCGTCCGACTTGTATAATTTTGTATGCTCCTATCTCTATTAGAAAACCATATTGTATTGCTGTGTCTGTATGTAAAATAAGCCTTCAATGCTTCAAGCGCTACATCTCTTTGACAATTAATATATGTAACAAGATATTTTCTCGGACACACTTTGTTACAACATCGTCTTTCCGTCCAATATCGAGTCGCACAAATCACTGTCTTGATTTCGATCTATTCCCATTCAATGGGGAACAAAACACCTGTTGAAAACCTCGGTGCATTAGTACTGAACACAGGTCTCTTTGTTCGATAGTGTTGCGAAAAAAACCTGGCGAACAATAAGTACCTAAACAGTTTATGTACCGTAACGAGATTGCAGTAGAGTGCCTACTGCCTAGATTTCAGTCTGCAGTAACTTGCTCCTAATCAGGGCTGTGGTCAGGCCTCCCCGCAGCACTGTCGTAATTGTCAAGGAAGTGGGAAAATGGAGAAATTGGATACTTTGTATCGAGTCCCCTTTAAAGCCGCTGCGAAGCCTTTCTAATTTATCACCATTGTGAACTCGACGTAAACACAGAATTTTTTCATGAGTTGTTTCGAAGTGGGGGTTGAATTTTAAAAAGAATCGTTTTGTTCGTAATGGGCCGTTTGTTTAGAGTTTATGGGGTAAAGTTGACAAACGCTGGTACGAATAAACTGTATCGAATTTATTAATTTATTATTCACTAGCTGTGCCCTGCGGTTTCACCTGCGCCATATCCGCGATAAAAGTCGCTTAAGTTACTCCTTATAACATCAGCTATCTGCCAGTGAAAGATGAAAACAATGCAACCTCCTTGAAGCAACCTCAAGTAACGACAGAATGATCCTTTTGATATAGATGACTTTTTTTTTTTTCTATGATGTAATATGTCAATGTATACTTCAATTCTTGTTTTTTTGTAGAAAAAATATTAAAACAACAACAAAAAAAAACTTTTGATTCGATCGATACCAAACTTCAGAGGATCACTCGCTAAGCTAATCTGAAGATTGCCTAAAATTTTAATTTAAATTGGTCCAGCCGTTTCGAAGTCCATAGGGAACATACATACATACACTTATTACCTTTTGTATAGTTATAGATAGATGTGAACAACTAAATTATCCGTTTTTTTTTGTACCTATAACAAAGACCAATCAGAAAATTCTCCGAGGTATGGATGTGTCAATAAGTATAGATAAGATAAAGCTTAGAGATTTAATAACACTAGCTTAATTATTAATTAACGTGACATGAAAATGTCAGTATGTCATATTGTGACAAAATTTTTTTCTTTATTTATTGTAAAATAGCCTTGTGCTTGGCCGCAAACTCGTCTGATGTTAAACGATGATGCGGCCTACGATGGATCACGCTTGCCTAGAAGAAACCGATTCACTTTTGACTTGAAACAAACGTCAAGCTTCGACTGTACCAAAGTTTAATTTAATAATCCTATCGTCCCTTTGCCGAATAAAACGCTAAGCTCCAGTGGACACTAGACCCCTTTCATTGGATTAAGCGATTTGAGTGTTTAAAAACTCGGCTTCCAAAGAGGGTGGCCAGTCGGCACTAATGCGCCCTTCGGCTGTTTTAGAACCTCTGGGGTCCTCACCAATTTTCACTCTTAAAACAATGACTTAAGGGTGATGTTAAATTACTCTCAGCCAATTCAGGTACGTTTTGTATGTCATTTGCCAGGTGAACCTTTCGAATTAAATTTTCTCTATTTATTCGCTGTGATCGTCTGTTGTTTTTTTTTATGATACTGAGTGAAGTCGCTCGCCTGATGGCTCTTCTGCCCATAACAGCTCAACGCCACTCAGAATTTTGAATTTGTTCAAACCCAATTTGAACCAATATGAATTTTTTGATTTGGCTTGCGTTTGACTGCCAGCTCGCCTGATGTTAAGCGATGATGCGGTCTACGATGGAGCACGATTGTTTGTTTTATTTTTAGTGCTGCTTTGGGTTTTTTAGGCTTGTCAAACTTCTACACCAACTGCATGCAATGATGAGAATCATTGCATGCCGATTTAGAATAAAAATAGAGGTCGCAAATAAATGTAAGTTATACAGAGCGACAGTGCCAAAACGCGTGGCGTCTCGTGTCGATCGATGATCGATAACATTGTGTTTAGTGCTGATAAAGCGATAAACAACATATTGAAATGCCGAGTGGCCACTACAAGCCACGCTTCACTTGGCGCATACGCTAACAGAAACCTTACTCGATGTAAACAGCTGCATGTATTAATGAGTGTGTGGTTGTCATAAAACCACAGATCGAATTTTTAAAATACAAACAAGCAGATGCACTGAAGCTTGGTAATGCGCAGCCCCGTTAGCTTAGTTGGTAGTGATCCTGCCTTCTGTGCTTGGGGGCGAGGGTTCGATTCCCACCTAGGACAAACATTTGTGTGATGAACATTTGTGTTTGTTCTATGTCTGGGTGTTAATACCTATTTAAGTATGTATTTAAAAATATATGTATGTATATCAGTTTCTGGCAGCCATATTACAAGCTTTGCTTAGTTTGGGGTCAGATGACCATCTGTGCAATAATATAAAAAAAAAACGACAACTGCAATAGTTATTTAATAAAGTAATAAAAAAGCCGTCACCGTCACCAATGGATACCTGTAACACTAGTGACATCATAAATACGTTACAGACATACTATTTTCACGCCTTTTGAAGAACGATAAAATACATCGAAACCGATTGTAAAGTCTGAATTGTCAACTGATAATGAACAATGGCTAAATTATCGAAACAAATTCTTATCATCCCGCTCGTGCTTTCATTAGCCACGGTTTTATAGTAGACACAAAAGCTCAAAAGTAAAATTATATTGTACTAATTACATCCTGATTTACCTAGCTTTCTACGAGAAATAAACGTCTGGTACTCAAATGGAAAGCCTCTATCTTAAGCGTGGCCATAGAACATTATCAAGACGATTAGATTGACAATAAACCTAATACCTTTCTCTTGTTAGGGATAAGATACTGCTGTTTACTGAAGAAATAAAACTGCGCGGCATCTTAATTACACTAACAAGCAGTCTGTATGATAAGATTTCGCAATATTTTGTCGCGGTGGTTGGCAGACGCGGTGTCAACACGCGGGAGACCTTGACACTCTTGGATGCTACCGCTGTATGCCAACTCTCATACATTATCTAACAAATACTAGTTGGACAGGAACTGAATATTTACATCGATACACAAGATACCGCCCAGATGAGTACACGAGCCGCCATCGGGTTCTCGATCTGCTCAGTAATTGGATCGAGATGAGCAAGTCGCTCGTCTGATGGTATGCACCACGACTATCTAGGTACACTTCTACACAAATAAAAATAAAAGCTTGTTTTTAATATATTTTCAGCCAGCTGAGATCACAGTAATGTTTACTTACTGCTTGGTGGTTGAGTAATAATGGGACTACGTTGAGGATGCTCATTATCTCGTCACTAACCACAACGATTCATAATCCAAATAAAAGCCGCAACAAATAAACAAATGTTGGCTGCTTCGAATAATGGCGGCAATTACCTAAAGAACATAAATAGGCAGTTTAAAAGAGAATGTGTCTACATATTGATTAATGAGAGTAGCCCTAGTTGCTAAACAAGCCATGGACTGGGCCCATTACCAGGCGCAGAGAGATTGTACTGTACGAGTAGCGTTTATAGCCCTTTTATTAACCGACTTCCAAAAAGGAGGAGGTTCTCAATTCGACAGTTTTTTGTTTATATTTATGTTTGTTACCTCACTTTCGACTGGGTGAATCCGTCCCACAATTTTTTTACTGAATTCAAAACAGGAGGGAATTCTTAATTCGTTTTTGTTAAAATAAATTATGTTTGTTACCTCATAACTCCGTCATTTATGAACCGATTTAGAAAATTTCAATCTTTAAAAAAAACTGAAACAGACGAAAAACATAGTGATTCGCTTTTTTCCTTTTGAGGTACGGAATCCTAAAAAACACACGAGAAATGATCAGTTTCGCATTTATGAGTATGATTGCGATTAAGATTCTCCATCAAACAGCTTCTGAACGATACAGAAATATCTTGTACTCGCTTTTAACCGATTTAAGAACACGAAGACATCAAAAAAAATAAAAGAGTTATTTTATGACAAAGCTCAGCTTGAACGTGAGTCTGAAATAGCCCAGTGGCACTCTATTATGGTCCTTGAGTTGAATCTGGAGAGAGTAGTTGGAATGACGCTGAATTGTTCTAGCGTTCTGAATTTCTTTTTCCGTCTCGCGTTTGAAGTGAAAGAGTGCACGATGACGTAACAGCTCTCTCAGCATATTCAACTATGTATGCAAACAGAGAGTTTGTGATACTGATATTATAAATACGAAAGTAACTCTGTCAGTGTGATAGTTTCTTACTTTTTAACGACTGAAAGATTGACAAATTTCATGACAAGGAAATAGTGAACATTATAGAGATGAACTCATATTTTATGTGCATTATAGAGATAAAATGAATGCTCACCAAGACGACTGTACAAGATGCGAGTACATATAAATGCATTACGTTACGCGTCAGAGTTCGAAATATGGAGATTTGATGAAAGACCAAAGTGGAAGATATCGGATGACTAAACTCAAATGGAGTTGGGCACTTTGGGCAGGACACTTGGTCAGATATGGCGACAGTAGGTATGGTGGCCACGCGCACGCTGCGTAGCCCCGGAAAACTAGTCCAGCGGTGGCGGGATGACACGACAAAAATTTGCGGAAATACATGTACCAGACTGGTGTTAAAGGAAACATAGACGAAAGAGGAGGGAGGTTTATGGCTTATGTCCTGCTTATGTCGTGGGCTTAATGAGCTGTCCACGATGATGATAATAGTGCGCATCATGATGAAAGACATATAATACTTTTGCCCTGGAAAATTCCTAGCGGAAAAAACCGCGGGTGTAACCATGGTTTTTTAGTAATTTTTTTAATGCCATATGTGGCAAAGAAGGTAATGGCCCGCCTGATGGGGTAAACGATCACCGTCGCCTATGGATACCTAACACGGGGCATCACATATACGTTGCCAACCTTTAAAGACTATTAACAGCCCTGAAGAACCCCACATGTAATACCTAGTTACTCGTTACGGATAGTACCATATGCCACCCTTCAGTTTGTCCCAAAACGCTCCTGCAAAAATATTTTTACCTGCAGATTTTACCAGGCCTGTGGAGATAATGCAATCTTCATCCGTGTAACGAAATATCAGGAAAACGTAATGATTTACCCTAAATCCGTAATTGGAAGTGCGCGTCCTCGGCCTTTTTCAAGAATGGTTTACGTGTCCTGAATTCTATCCCCGAAGCGATGCTCGTCAACTGGAAAAACATTGATGAAACTGGGGATGTTATATTATCTAACTGTAGAAGTTACAGGAAATAATGTTAGTAATCACCACACTTTTATTAGCTTGGTATGTATCTATGTAACGGAATCTTCAAACGAGTTTTTCACCCTTTTAAAAATGTCGGATTGATTTGAAACTTTGCATACTTATCAAGGACCGATGACAATGCAATAAAGCGTTTTTTTAGTTTTTTTTACTGCGAGAATAATTTTTTATGTACAATAAAAGTCACAAACAAGTAATATTTTTTACGCTTTGCTTTCATACTCACGCTTGCCTAGAACAAACTGATTCATTCGCGTCTTGAAAATCAAATTCCACATTTGGCTTAGAAAAGTGAGCTGAGTAAACTGTCAATTAAGTTTGGGGTCAGATGACCATGTACGAAAAATTTCCCGAATATTTATATATTTAACTTGAAGCTACCGGAAATTGTCACGTGCGAAAATGAAACATATCGTAAACGCCTAATTGAAGTTTTTATTTAAGACAGTTCTTTGATCAAAAAAAATTGTTTTCGAAGAGACCGTTACATAGTAAAACATCGCTTAATATCAGGCGAGTTGGCGGCCAAGCGTAAGCCTATTTACAATAAAAAACATTTAAAAAACAAGTGCTACATTGTGTGACAATATCAATTGATCAAATTGAGGAAACGAAACAACAACAAAAATCTTTTATTGTAATTTGAAAAAAAAACCGACTTCTAAATTAGTAGATAAATACGGAATTTCGTTTACTTGCTCGACATATTTTTTCCAGTTATTATGATTTAAAAACTAAACTGAACTGATTTTGATGATATTTGTTATAAGACCAATTTAAAAGTATAGGGTAATTAATCGCCTTTTTTGAAGGCGGAAAAAATATCGGTCTGGTAGCCTCTTGACCCCGTTACTTGAATTTCTAGCTTTAAACGGCGATATATAAAAGTAAATAACACATTCGTCGAAAGTGCCGAGATTCCCTAAGAAAGTACAGCCAGTGCCGCTCCACATGGCATGTCGGTCGATTCCGCGACGTGCTAGGAGAATTTGCATCGTACACATGTTGTATGACTGACGAAGCCTGCGCGCGTGCGTCGCTTCACTGGGCTGTGGCTGCATGTAGTCGGCAAAGCGATTTAGGACTCAAGAAATAAATAACTGTTGTAGTTAACTAGTATAAATTGAGATACTTAATTATTTTTTTACTTCCTATTACTCGTCTTTCGTGGCTGGAACGTGAAAATGTGAGCCGTGGCCAACATACATGAGTCCATAAATGCTCAGTGGCCGCCAAGGCTTGTCCAGTCCTTTTTTCAAACATTTGTACTTGTACGAGTATATCCATATCGATCTACAAAAGGCGATGTGTGTATGTATGTATGCTTTTCATTACGAGTGAAACCGTGGGGCGCAGCTACGCTAACAGGGTTCTGTTATAAATATGCATAAATATTTTGGGCGCATTTGATTAAAACATGGCCTAGCAGCCAAACTGCTAAAAAAAAAAAAACGAAATTGCCGGGGCGTGTAGTAATATGAGGCATTCGCAATTCGCAGAACACCATCGATTCACAGGTCATTGAATCGATGGTGTCCATTATACTTAGTCTGTAAATTCTTATATGACTTCTATGAATTCACCTCTTCCTAGTCGAAAAACATTCTCATACCTCTGCATATTGAAAAATTGTACGTACGTACAAGTTAATCAAAAGAAAGAAAAATTGGCCTGCAATTACTTGGCATCGATCAAGGCCTTAAAGTTCAATTGTGGTAAAAGCGTGTACTTCAATAAATAGACACATTAAATACCCAGTTTGAGAAAATAGAATATGGTGTCAGTCAGCATCAGCCGTCACTGTTCGTGTCTGGTCCTTCGTTAGAGACTAGGCATAGTAGGCATGCTTCCATTTCCAATGCTTTATAGACGTGTATCGCTTCTCTAGTGTTATGAAGTCTCTATCTTACTTGCTATATTGTATTCCTTACCACAACAGCATACTGATGTGCATTTCCCTCTACATCACTTACTTGAAAACTATAAATAGACTTCTATTTTAAATTGAAATCGTTTTGTTATCTTTCGTGCTGTCTACCGGATCTGACGCTTCTGAGAACTTTGTAGAGCAGGCGTTTGAATTCACACTTTTCCTTTTAACTGTACTTGTATACTTCAGTCAACTTTCATGATTACTTCGTAGCTTTTGAAGTCTTGTCTATCTCAACATAGTATAAAATAAAGTCGCATTCCGCGTCTGTCTGTATATCCGCTAACTCTTCCTAAACCGAGCAACGAGTATTGATGCGTTTTTCACCATCGGTTAGATAATTTTTCACTGAAGGTATTTAATAAAACTTACTACGACGTCTATAATCCTTCATCATAGTTGTCATTATCAGAGAGAGAGAGAGAAAGAGAGAGGGTCTCTCATATGTCTTTGAACAATAATCCTTATCAATTAGTAATAAAAAAGTTAAAAAATAAAATATAAAAGTCTTATATTTCCACCACAATTATTGTATAGCATAATGATTTCTTAGGGTTTTGCTATTATTACAGATACAAACAAATATACAAATTTTAAAGACAGGATGGTTGTCAATAAAATCTCCATCCCGGATCAGAACTGTTAGGACCTCTGTAAACTGTGAGTGACTACTGCGTACATACGGAACGTTTTGATTAAATTCATTGGCGGTACTTATAAAGAACCAGAGTCACCGACATTGCTATTAAAATTTGCAAGTTGAAGTGGCAGGCCACATCGCTCAAAGAACTGATGACCGATGGGGAAGAAAGGTTCTTGAATGGAGACCACGAATCGGAAGACGCAGCGTAGCTAGGCCTCCCGCTAGATGGACCGACGACATTGTGAGAATCGCGGGCATCCAGTGGATGCAGATGGCAGGATGTCGTTCAGAGTGGAGGTAAAAGTGGGAGGCCTATGTTCAGCAGTGGACGTCTTCTGGCTGATGACTTATAAATAATTTCATAACATTTCTATAGATACGTCATGTGGTCTACCCTAGGTGACCACAGACGCTGCAATGTTCAAAATATCAGGAATTAAAGTAATGTAAAATACACGCGGCAAATCTGTTAAAAATATTTAATTTCAACATTTAAAAGCATTTACACTTATTGTCATGCTTAAAATGTCATATTGCCCATTAGTCATTGGTCACAATAAATTATATAGTTGTCTATTAAAATTATGCTTGTATGTCATTATGCCTTTAAAAACATCCCCGTATCACCCCACCACAAGAGACGTGTAAATACTATACATTAACGTGTCGGTATGTTTATAGAACGATCCCGCATAGAGATAGTCGTGTAGTGATTATGCATTTTGCAGTCGAGTGGTCTGTGCAGCCGCGAGGGGGTGCGTTCGCCATAAAAATGTAGCTAGGGTGTGCTAGGGGCCTAGAGATGCTCGTTACCGCGCCCGGCCTCCGCGTCGCTTTGACATCATTACATTTATTGCGCCACCCCGTCTCCGTGTACCCGCAAAACCCCCTGAACTTGTGATCTCACAATTTATTTTGTGAGGAAACTTCGCTCGAATGAAGTTCTAGAGTCGCGACTCCGTCTGGGCTCTTTATAGAAGTAGCAAGGTGTCATTAAACTTTCATAGGCGGATCTAATTACAATGGTACAGTCGGGAAAGTTATGACTTACGACTGCTGTGGATAATGCTTGTAAACTTAATAGATTAATGATACTAAATGTACTATTATAATGTATGTGATTTATGTTTGCGTGTGGGTGGGTGGTTTTCCTTTTCTACTTTTCCATGGACACTCGGTGAATTTATGCCTGTGTCCACAATTGTGGACATAATTATATCAAAGGTTATTTTGTTGAAGCTTATTCAATGAATCCGACGAATTCTTACTCTAAGAAATGGTTTATATTTGTAAAGACATTCAGAACTAATTTGAAATACAAACCTTTGTCCGATTTGTAATCCGCAACGATTCTCAATTTATATCCTTAACTCCCGAGGCTGACTGGGAACATCCTAATCCTTTCAATCGAATAGCTGGAATTACAGAAGCTTAATTTATGCGGGATTTTACGCATCCGCTTTAAAAGATTCTGATGCCAGTTGATTGATTATCGGAAATTCTTAAATTCGGAAAAATAAACAAGAATAAAATCGGCCAAGTGCGTTCTTAGTGGCCAAGTTCAGTACCACAACATTAATTGTAAAGTACTAAAAAGTCGTGGAAAAGGACATCATGCCCACCCGCACGGTCACCCATCCAAGTACCGGCTGCGGCCGACGTTGTTTAACTTCGGTGATCGTACAAGAACCGGTGGTGAATAGTAATTTGTCACCAACTCGCACTTGGCCAGTATTTATTATTTATTGTTTTAATAGGAGTGTGTACTACAATCATGCTAATTTTGACGCTTGTATACGTATTACCATTACCACTAGAGCAAATAAAATACCCACTTTAGCTTTACTTTTTGATTTTATTATTATTATTTCTAAGTTAATCCGCCGTAACCACATATTAGGTAAAGCTATTGTCCTTAACATTACATGTCATATTCTGTAAAAAAAAAACTGGCTGCCTATTATACAGTTCAAAATATACAGCCGTTAAAAGGTACGACAGACGGACGGACGAACAGACAGACAGACAGCGTAGGCTTAGTAATAAGGCCCGTTTTACACGCTTTGGGTACGGAACCCTAAAAACAAACAAGATGAGTATACTAATGCCAAATGGTAAAAAAATGGTATAAAAATGAAAGTTCATCAAAGTCGAATCACCTTCCTATGAATGTAGACACGCTTTCAGATGAAAAGATGGCGTCAACACACTTGCGTCCGATGTTAAAAATACAAAATGCAGAATCACGTAGCGCGATCATCGATGACGCCGCGACGGCACTGCAACTTTTAATTTTATCTCGTCGTAAATTGTGTATTGGATGCCGTCCAGATGTTCCGTCTACCTCACACCGGTCGGTTCCAGGACCATGTGGGAGGGCAGAGTGGTGGGCACGCTCTCGCGCTTAGGGTTGCCAGCTTTGAAATATTTTAGACCCCGCACAAGAAAATTGAGTCTTCGATGGGGGTCAGAAATTGACCTCCAATCTAGGCATCTTCAAGGCTAGAGTGAATTGTTTTTTCTAGATCTACGTGCCCCGTCCTCCACCACACCGTCGCTTACCATAAGTTAGTAGAAATTATTTTTTTGCTATTAACTGATGTTCTAATATACGCACGTGTGTGACACAGACAATAATTTCTAACTTATGAAAATGCCGTTGGCATTCAGCATGGCTGCTAAAAATCGACATTGATACTGAGAAATCGATACATTTTTATTTTCCTCAGTTGCTAGGATATGATCCAAGTCAAGAATATAATAGGTCGGGGAAAAAGTCTTTTCGTATTTTCTATGTATAAAGTTGTAGTAAAAATCTCATCGGTTGTACTGTTTGTATCTGGCTGGTTTTGATACCATTAAAAATATGACATTTTAAAAAAGGAATATAAAAAGTAAAAAGCAATTTCCCGCCATTTTTCAATTGTTTTTTTGTTCGATAAAATGAGTGAATCTAACGAAGAAATTCGATATATTGTGAAATTTTATTACAAAAAACTGAAAAATGCGACACAAGCCGCGAATAAAATTTGTGACATTTATGGACCTAATGCAGTGTCATCAAGAGTAGCACAATGTTGGTTCAAGCATTTTCAGTCCAGGAATTTTGATGTCAAAGATGCAGCTCGCTCTGGTCGCCCTGTTACGGATAAAGTCGATGCCATTTCTGAAAAAGTGGACCAAGATCGGCATATTAGTAGTTACGACGTAGCTGAAGACCTGGGGATTGACCACAAAACAGTTTTGACCCATTTGAAAATAACTGGGTATACAAAAAAACTCGATATTTGGGTGCCACACCAGCTCACTGAAAGAAACCAAATGAATCGTGTACTCATTTGCGATTCTCTATAGAAACGTAAAGAAACCGAACCGTTTTTGAAAAGATTGATCACTGGTGATGCAAAATGGATCACCTACGACAAGAATGTGCGCAAACGATCATGGTCAAAGGGCAGTGAAGCACCACAGACTGTAGCGAAACCCAGATTAACACGTAATAAGGTGATGCTGTGTGTATGATGGGATTGGAAGGGCATCGTTCATTATGAGCATTTACCGCCGGGCAAAACCATCGATTCGGATCTCTACTGCCAACAGCAGATGAGACTCAAACAAGAAATTGAGAAAAAACGGCCGGAATTGATCAACATAAAGAGTGTGGTCTTTCATCATGATAACGCCAGACCGCACACATCTTTGGCCACTCAGCAAAAATTTAGAGAGCTTGGTTAGGAAGTGTTAATGCATCCACCACATAGCCCTGACCTTGCACCCTCAGATTTCCACCTGTTTCGATCTCTTCAGAATTCTTTGGGTAGTGTTAGATTAACATCAAGAGAGGACTGTCAAAACTACTTGTTGCATTTTATTGATCAGAATTCCCAAAATTTCTACAGCAACGGGGTCATGTCACTACCTACAAAATGGCAACAAGTTATCGAACAAAATGGTACATATATATTATAATTAAATGTAATTAAACTTGAAAAAAATATGTCTTGAATTTGTTTATAAAATACGAAGAAACTTTTTCCCCGACCTATATATATATCTCTAACAGCTGTACGCGCAACTTCGTCCGCGATTTCTTCAGAAAAAAATAGCCTAGTCCGTCCTCATGATACATACTATTACCTCGCAAAATTTTATCGAAATCGGTTAAGCCGTTTAGCCGTGATTATGTAGCAAATAGACAGTTACTTTCGCATTTATAAATAATATTAGTATAGATTAGTATGGAAGTATGGATTAGTATGGGTATGGATCAACCCTAGTTTAGCATTGCAATAACAATGACAGCAAGATTGCACATTATGATAAGCGTTTATGAAACTGCAGATCCTCAGTAAGAAGCGTTTTCATGAATGTAGGAGCACTACGTGTTTACGCTTTAGTAACAGTTCCGGTTTGCTATCTGTCTCTTAGATATAATTATGTTTCCGTATCTTGACATTTTTAGGGTTCTGTACATAAAGGGTGTAAACGGGACGCTATTACTAAGCCTACGCCGGTCTGTCTGTCTGTCTGCATGTCCGTCCATCCTACCTTTTAACGACTGTATCTTTCGAGTCATAATAGACAGCCAGTGTCGTACTTCATATTGGTGTTCATAAATAAATAATAACTAATATATTCAAACAGAGTTGATTTCGCATTTACAATAATAGAAGTAGGTATGGTAACTCTAAGGCTAAGAAATTTTGATAATTATTTGAAAACTAGCTTTTTTGCCCGCGACTTGTATTAAAATAGGATGCGGTATATTTTGTGTTTTAAATGCTAACATAGAATAAAACCATGAGAATGTAATATGGAGCTTGGAGCTTCCCGGTGTGGTACTGGATGTAGATGCGACCTGGGCTATAGGGACAACGTCATGTATGCGGTCGGCTAGGTCTGCCAGCACATCGAGTGATGACGTCATCTGCTGCGAAGCAATGATGGTCTGCGTGCTGTTCGGTAGGCGGCTGGTCCAAATCATGCGTAAAAAGTCTTCTGGAACTCCGGGGCCTGCTAGGTGTCGTAGATGACGTAAGAATTGAGAAGGCTTACGATCACCTAGCTCCTCGTGTGTTAAAAGTTGCTGTACCTTTTTTCTCTTGATGCGGACAAACGTTTAATTAGCTCCAGCTTGAGTTTTTCGTACTTCTCGGTCACAGGCGGGTTGACGATGATGTCTTCGACTTCAGCTGCCTATTGCGGGTCAAGTTGTCCAATCACATAGTAGAACTTGGTGCTATCTGCAGTGATGTTGGAAATCGCGAATTGGCCTTCGATCTGGGCGAACCAAATCGCCGGCTTCTCGGGCCAAAACGGTGGAATTCGCACGCCAACTCGGAATACATTGTCATCATCTTTATTCTTCGTGTCAGCCGCAGTGCTATCAGTACGATCTAGCGGCATTCTGACCTTTGTTGGTGGTGTACGGTCCATTCAGTGGTCACCAATTATAGTGGATTTGTACTATTTATATAGAAGGAGAGGGTTAAGGCTCAATTTGGGCAGCGTTTAGTCCATACAAACTTATTCTCCTGTTTCCTCCCTGGATAATACCGCTAGAGCCATATATTTTTTTTTTATAAAATTTATCTCCTTTATGGCCAGGCTTGTGTCATTTATTTTTTCTCGTAAGTTAAGTACTATAAGAAATATGAGCCTTTAAAAATCCCAAAAAATATCAAATTTTTACCTCCGTGTTCAGACGTCTCTCAAACAAAATTTATGAGTTTGTAAAACAAAAGTAAATGACAGAAGCCGAGAGCAAACCTTTTTAAACAATTAATTGAAAAAAATAATGAAATCGGCCTATTTTTGAATGAGGAAACAGAAGAATCCGAGACGATAATTTTGTCTACTTTTCGTAGGTATAAATCGATCCGAGCTGCAGTTGTCCTTATTGCGCTCTGCGGGCAGAGGCTCGAGGTCAGGGGAGGGTCGGTCTAATACGTATACAGTTAGAGAAGAGACATGTAGTCGATAATTGTATCGACACATTAGTGCTGTCCATCGATATCGATATGTAACGGTTCTCGTCTTTAGTTAGTGTTTTGTGCGTGAAGTGAATTTAGCACATTACTGCAACGGTCGGCAAGTTAGGATTTGGACAAAATTGTTGACGCACAACATGATTTATTTTTACTATGGAAACTGACGTGGTTTTCGCACATAACACATTTAAGTACGAAAAGAAAGAATTTAAAAAAATATTGTAACTTGTGTATCAGGAATATCAGGATCGTAACAAGTGGAAAATTTTTTAAATAAATAATTCTCTTAATATTAGTTAATTTTGTTGAACTATTTTTTCAAAATTTTATTCAAATACATTAGGTTATTACGTTGCTAAGTGATTAGATTATAGCTTATCATCATCAGCCAGAAGACGTCCACTGCTGAACATGGGCCTCCCCCTTTAACCTCTATACTGATAGTGATCGACATCCTGTCATCTGCATCCACTGGATGCCCGCGACTCTCACAATGTCGTCGGTCCATCTAGTGGGAGGCCTACCTACGCTGCGTCTTCCGGTTCGTGATCTCCACTCAAGGACCTTTCTTCCCCATCGGTTATCGGTACTTCGAGCGATGTGGCCTGCCCAATTGCCACTTCAACTTGCAAATTTGAATATCTATGTCGATGACTCTGGCTCTTTGGCGGATATTCACGTTTCGGATTTTATCGCGCAAAGAAACTCCGAGCATAGCTCTCTCCATTGCCCATTGTGTGACTCTGAGTATTTCCAAAAGGCCAACAGTTAAGGACCACGTCTCAGTACCATATGTTATCACTGGCAAAACACACTGGTCAAAGACCCTTGTCTTTAAGCACTGTAGTATCTTGGACGAGATGTCACGCAATTTCCCAAACGCTGCCCATCCGAGTTGGATTCTTCGGGCGACCTCTTTGCCCAAGTTGGACCAAGAATGATGGTACTGATCGTTTTTAGTTGGACTGACCTAAATGAACAATCTGTCCAAGAGAGGTGTAATGGTCAACAACTTCAAGAGTATCGTTCCCAACGATTACCGGCACGGGTACAACATGGACATTGGACATGATTTTTGTCTTGTCTATGTTTATTTTAAGACCCACCTGTTGAGAAAGGCTACTGAGATCGCTGAGCATCGCATTGAGGTCCTCCAGCGACTCTGCCATGATGACTATATCATCGGCAAAACGAAAATGAGTGATTTATTCACCATTGATGTTGATGCCGAATCCGTTCCAGTCCAAGAGCTTGAAAACGTCCTTCACTGCGTTCGTGAACAGTTTCGGAGAAATAACATCTCTCTGTCTCACGGCTTTCTGCAATAGGATTGGTTCCGTGCTCTCGTCCTGTAATCGGATCGACATGTTGGCGTTTCTATACAAACACTTCAGCACTTCGATATACTTATAGTCGACAAGATATGACAACGCTGGAGGGACTGCAATACTGCCCAGGTCTCGATTAAATCCAAGGCTTTTTCATAGTCTACAAACGCTAGACATAATGGCGGATTATACTCCGCAGTCTTCTGTATAATCTGGTGGAGCGTGTGTATGTGGTCTGTGGTGCTCCTGCCTTTACAGAAACCGGCTTGTTCGGGAGGCTGGAAGTAATCAAACCTGCTTTCGAGACAGTTCGTAATGACTCTGGAGAACAACTTGTACACATGGCTCAGGAGTGAGATGGGTTTATAATTATTCAATAAGGTGTTATCACCTTTTTTGAAGGAGAGCACTACCACCCTACTAGTCCATGCTTCATGCGTAGTACCTTCGAGTATGACGGAATTAAATAACTTCTGGAGGACTAAAAGTACCGGTTTTCCATCCGCTCTCAGTAGTTCTGTAGTTATTCTGTCATCACCCGGCGATCTTGTTGTTCTTAAGCTTTTCAGAGCCATTCTTATCTCGTACAAGCTGATGTCTAGGATGTCCTCAGTGTAGTGTTGGGTCAGTTTAGCTCTCTTGTCCAGAGCTGTACCGATAATAAGGCTGTCGCGTCAATGTGTACAACTGTCCGTAAAACCTCTCGAGTTCTCTCAGAATCTTCGGCTTTGATGAAATGATACTACCATCCTCGATCTTCAGCTTCATCACTTGGCTCTTCCCAATAGACGAATTCTTTGCGAACACTATCCAGCCCTGGTTCCACTCGATTGCGTCCCTAATACATCTTTTTTTATAGGAACGCAGATCGTGTCGCACCGATTTTGAGATTCGTCTGTTAAGTTGGCCATATTGCGACATATCAGCTGATGTTTGCAGTCTCATCTCAGTCAGGTCTTTCATTAGCTTAATGGTTTCATCTGAGAGCTTCTGAGGTCTTTTCCGGCGTGGGGTCTTAAAGAACTTGGACCACACTGCTTGGACAGTTTCCACCAGCCCATTGTTTAGTACGAACAGTTCCGCTTTCGGCTCTGGAAGCGATTATGCAATTCGAGTTGGAAGTCTTTGGAGTTTTGGATTTGAGTATGACCAGAATGGAGCGTGGACTTCACCAGACGCGACCTCTCAAGCTTGTTGATATTCAATGTGCCTCTGACAAAACGGTGATCGCTACCGGTTTTCACCTTGCTAATCACGGAGACATTGAATATTCGCTTCTTGGTCGTCGTATGATGAAGTTGATCTCATTTTTGGTCGAACCATCGGGGCTCATCCACGTCTACTTCCTGCATGGTCACTTCTGAAAGAAGGAGTTCATCAAATAGAGTTACTCCTTCTCCATGAAGTCAACCAGCCACTGGCCCCTCGAATTCCGCTGTCCATACCCATATGACCCGACTCTTAACTCATCAACATTCCGCGTTCCATCTTTGCGTTGAAGTCACCCATAACAACGGTGAAGTATGTTACGGAGGTATCTATGGTCTCGGATATCTCCTCAAGTCCTCATACAACACCTCTACTTTAGATTATTAGATTATAGTTAAAGTTATCACAGGAATTGTACATGGTAATCCTTTCCGTAACTATCATCACATTATAGACCAGCACCCTCACAGGAAGTTTTCAAGCGTCGTGTGAAACTGTACTATTTCTTGGAGTAGCTACTGTATCGTTATTATCTCGCTTTAAGTTTATAAGTATGTATGAATTTAATATTTTTATTTATATATGTATATTATTTTAACTAAAAACTTGGTTATTTGAATTTTTCACATAAATTTTGAGGTTATGTGAAAAAATTATTGGGACCATAGTTGTAGATATTTTTATTACCTACAACTTTGCCATTAAACTTTTCAAAAACTATATTGCAAAACTATAAATCCATAGGATTTATACCATCACCATATACCATTTTACTATAAATCCATAGGATTTATAGTTTTGCTGGAAATCGAGTTGAACCATTTTTTACCCTTAAACCCACCAACTTCCCGAACTCAGATCGCCCGTAATTTATTTTTCATTTCATTTTTATCATAATAATGGGTTTCATACTACTGTGTTTTTTTTTTGGTTTCAAAAATTATCGACCCTGGTCTATTTGGCGTAGTCGGTTAGTAAAATATGAGCAGATCGCAAAATAACAAAAATCACTCGACATTCGGCAAACGCCGATATCAACTAGCCGAGTAGACTGCGAGGCGAAATGAATTTGTAGGCAACTAGGCATTCAGTGCGGGAGCACGGGCGGGCACGCACACACGCACAGTCTGTTCGTCACGCACACGTATATAGCTCGCTCGTCAGGGCGCAGCGAGACAGCAATAGAGTTGCTAAATACCTATTCATCAAATTTCTTGGCCATGGTATATCGGCTTAAGCTACCGACAATGGAAGAAAATAGCTGAGTCCGAAAGAAATTATAAACTTTAATGCAAAGAAAAATCTTAGACAAATCTTAGAAAAAGCAAATGACAATTCCATTTGAAAATCGGTGTTCTTTTATTTTTTTCTTTTCGCGCCCCAGCGCCACACGTCGTGGAAAATTGGAAAAAAATTCACGAAGGTTGGCGCAAGGAGTACGAGTACGCCACACTCCTACTCCATGCACTGGAATGAATCACCAAAGAGGTTGTAAGGCCTATAACATGCTTGATCTACACGTTCATTCATCTAAGAAGGTTAAGGAACCTTCTTTAAATTTAAACTGATTAACCGAATGACCATGTTGACAGTTGACATAGTTGACAGTTTCAAAATTTTAATGGCTATGTCAATAACATTCTCTTTACTTTGGATCTCCTTGCTTGAGGCTATGTGACGATCCTCATATTACGTTTCGGGTAACGAAGAAATAAATCATTGATTTTTATTTTCGTTTATGTAAAAATAAAGAATTAAAATAAATGATATAAGATAGCCTATGTTTTAATCTGGTAATTTCTAAGCATATTCGTGAAAACCGCATTAAAATCCGTCCAGTGGTTTAGGAGATGTTCGCGGACAAACAAACAAACAAACAAACAAACAAACAGACAAAAATTCTAAAAACTGTCCTATCGTGTTCAGCTGCTTATTTTAAGACGACCTGTGTGATTTTTTTTTTGTTATCTCGCAATTACAGATTTTTTTATCTCTACGTTTTTATTATATGTATAGATTTTCTCGCGGTATTTTGTTTGTGGTGTGTATTTGAGGACACAGCTTGTGTCATACGCGCCGCTGTACGAGTATTTATAGCGACCTATGTCATGGAGAATCCTTTCAGCATAAATAATGTAAAATGTATCAGATACGGCACGTGTACAGCGGCTTGTGTCGGGTCCGGTTATCCGGTAATGCGACCGTTTTATCCGGTCTGGCGATCGAGGGCAGGTATTTTGACCCAGTGGTGTTCGATTTAGCTCACCGATACTTTGCGGTATTGGCTTAGTTCAACATTGTGACAGTTTCAAATACATATATTTGAGTCAATAGATTTTCGTGCTTCAAATTATTTTCCTACTACGAGATTTGCAAAGTCAATCACTATCTTAAGAAAACGATACCTTGCTCACAAGTAATTTCGACTTCGTTCGTCGTGACGTCAGTTTTAGAAAAAGTAAGGCTTAAAGTTTTAAGTTATTGAAATTACTTGTTTTCTTCATCAGAAATAGGACGAATTTACTCACAAGTGATTTTGGCTTCGTATTAGGTACTCAGTTTCTAAATTTACAAAATGTGGGGCTTAAAATTTTAAGTGTATGGATATTTCTTGTTTCTAATTTTGTGTCTTAATACTTTTCGATTTCCACATTTCCAACACCAACCACTTACGTAGCTTAGAATATAGATGGCTACTGGTAATCAGCTCAGCATCAGTAAATCCAAAATAAACAACTTTTGTTCTCAGATTTTTCGAAATTCGCAGTACAGCTGTTCGATATAAAAAAATCATTCACTTCGGACGAAATGTATGATACATCTGGTTTTTTCCCGCGAATTTTGATAAGTCTAACAAAAGTTGTTTGTTTTGACGTATTGAAACCCTCAACAGAATGTTAACTGATTACCAGTAACCGTATACATCTTTGCCAATCTGCACGTAAAGTAAATACTGTTACTGAGCACTGTTAAAAACTATTCGTGATTGATAGTCAAGATATAAGATCTCAATTGAATCTCAAGTGAAAGTTCTGAGTTAGTGATGTGCATACACATCTCAGGCGTGCGTGCAGTGCGCTGCTCAGCGTTCATTAACACTCTATCTTAAACATTTTATACTTACATGTAACTAATGTAAACTCATTTGTTTAAGGTTAACGACACCTGATTACAATTTCCAACATGTAGGTACTTGAATGTAGGTGTTGGAAAAATAATGCGTTTTTTAAATATTTATTTTAAGTGCTTTTTCGCACAGCGAAACTGCCGCAATAATATTAAATCTAATAACAATTTTACAATAACTGACACAAGATCACTGACACACTTCATTTGAGCACCTGATCCTCTTATGATACTGGTATATTTACTATCCCAGAGTCACATAAGGTTTGATCTATTTGCCAAACCGAAATTAACCATGGCTAGTACCATCTTTGTCTGTCGTTTTTCTGTTTGTCTGTTTCTGTCTGTCTGTCTTTGGTTGGACCAAATAAGAGTTGCATAATCCAATGGAACTGCCGCGATATAATAGGCGTATTGGTGTTTCATTCCGAACAGACTTCATCAAGATATGGTAGGCGTCCTCCTCTCAAGCAGTGTCGGCGCAAAGCAGTATTTCAGCTTAGAGGTGGGCAAACATATTCAATCGAATGTGTCCGGAACGAAATCGCTGCAATAAACCTAGATCTTGCCTACATAACCGGCTGTCATCTATCCACGGCACGGTGATGAATCTTTTTGAACCATATGCCTTTTTCCTGCGATCGCTCATTAAAATATTCCTACCATAAAAACTATTTTCATTTCATTTATTTTATTTCATAAATCACGACATAAAAGTATGCGGTTGCTACCGGGTTCGCGTTCGGCTCGGTCCACGTTATCGTAATGGCTGTCTTCTTTGCCAATTAATACTATCGGCGCGAGCATCGGGTACAAATTGCGGAGTTGCTGGCGTCAGTCACGACACCGGCGAAACTATCTAATTGAGTTCACACATGAACAGTGCTGGAGAATGCAGCGCGCCCAACGCTGCTGTCGCACGCTTTCCCCGTACTTCAAGCCGGTCGCAACAGCTACGGAAGCCGACGACCCGTATGGCTCGGTGGTAACACGTCTGCCTTGTAAGCAGGAGGTCTCGGGTTCGAGCTACTGCCTAGCCGGGACTCGATGTTTGAATGATGAATTTAAATATTTTCTCAGGGTCTGGGTGTTATTTTATCCGTGTCTTCGTGTGTGTTCCATGCTAAATCAATGGTTCCATGACAGCTCCAACATAGAGGATCCTACGTTGAAACGTAATTTATTTATTTCAAACAACACAAACATGATTTAAAGAGACTAATATTGTACTAATGTGCATGCGTTTTAAAATATGTGTATAGCTTAATCGTGTTTTGTGCAAATAAATTATCTTTAAACAAAGATTTTTCGAAATTAGATGATATTCTATTTAATAATATTAAAAAACCGACTAATCCAAAACCAATGATTTATCAATATAAAAAAACCGACTTCATAAAAATTTCAGAACTGGACCAAATTGAAATGGGACCATCAGGACCAAAGGGGGTTTAAAAAAATGCTTGCTTTTGCTTGTTAATTATTAGTATGAACGTAATAGACGATACTTTCTAGTTTACGAGTAACCACTAAAATAAGTGACACGTTTGCGCCAAAGCACTCCTTCATTAACATGAATACATAATTAATTGCTTTTTTAATATATCTCGAACGGTTAACGCGTTGATTACACTTAAAAAATTCAAGCAATTACTTTTTCGTATGATAATTGGTAACATTTCACTTTAACTTATATGTCATGCTGTTGTAATGAATTTAAATATTTAATTGATTTTTACATCGTGTCTATAGACTTCTTCCGCGTTGCTAAAGGTTTATATTTGTGTAATTTTTTTGGGTTACTTTTACCGTGCATTGGTTTTATTTGCAAAAAATTGTCTTGGCAATTTCTAGGTTATTTGCTAAGGCCGATTAGGTTAACTTCCAAGTCTGTTCGAATGATCTTTTATTCCTTTTATCTATTTTATTTGCTAACCGACGTAAAGAAAAAGAGGTTCTCAAGTCGACGCGTATTTTTTTTTTATAATTGCTTCATCACGTAGTATTGAAATCGGTCAGCGTCATATTATAGACTAAATTCTTAGTTCATTCAAGAATGTGACAACTTTAATTCTGGATATTCCTAGGACGTTGAATTGTCTGCAGCGGGATAAAACTTCTTAAAAAAACTATGCACTTTCTGCTTTTTTCTTCATTGGTTGAGTATCTATTAGTCTGATTTAATTTTTCTTAGTCTTAATTTTTCTCAATATTTTTTTATTTATAGATTTGATATGGTCTGTGGCTTCCGTTTTTCAAACTTTGATATTAATTTCAATTTTTATTTCGACATTCACATAACTGTTCGGACTGTATCCTTTTTGTTTGTTAATTTTGTTAACTGTTGTTTCTTAATTTTTTGTTAAGTTTTTAAATTTTGTAATATAAAATTGGTGGCATTTGGCAAATCTTTCTCAAGGTTAGAAAAAGAATTAGAGAAAATAGCACGAATTATACTAAAACTATACCTAAATCAAAAATGTTATAAAAAGTTTATGAATATAATTGTATCTACATTAATAAAGTTTTAAGTAAATAACCAATCCAATTAGGTACTTACGATTAAATATGTAAATAAGATAATTGCAGACACATTGAATAAAATGTTCTTATTATTTAAACGTTGAAGTGCTACAATCACGTAACTTCACCCTTCACCTAATTCTCTGGAATTATCCTCTTCTCGGTCACGTCTATACCTACCATGATTTCCGTGTCAATCGATTATGAACAAGCCAACGCTAATTCGCGAATTTTCGCTCACGCTAATTCTTCGAAACAGCCTGTACATACGACTCCTGGCAGACTGTTATCGGTGCCCATATAAATTGATTAAGAATAAGTCCGGTAAGAAACGTTGCCATATCGGGCGGCCAATTTTGGTTTTCAAATCTGGCCTGCAATATAGTTTTTGCTGAATAAATTTGCATGGCGGCATTAAATATTCGGAGCCGGTTGGTGTTTGCCGAGCGATGTTTGGTTTGATCCATGTTTGTTCACTGTCGCCATTGTCCTGGTCTGCTATATTGACGAGACGTGACAGGGCTACGGTTATGATAAAGTGCTTTTAGTTTAAGCTGAAGCTCGGTAAGCAACTAAGCACCAGTTCGATATCGCTATTATTGTCATGAAAATAATGCATCGTCCGTTAACCTTTGAGGACAAACTAACCAAATTTCAAATTCCAAACTGCTAAATGTACTGTAAATGTCGTGAGTGAATCAGTTTCTTTTAAGCAAGCGTGCTCGCTCGTAGACCGCATTTTCGCTTAACATCAGGCGAGGAGGTTAAGAGCAAGCCTGTCCTAAAAAATATCGTTTCACAAATATTGATCGATCAATTTGTTCTGTAATCATAATTAAAATGTTGGCCTTGGTGGTAGCAGCTATAGGTAAAGGCATGTGCTGATGCAAGTGTGTGTGTCTGTATTCATGCGACGCACTACCACAATAGAGTTTTGTGTTGTGTGCTGTTATTTTTTTGCGCCGCGCGTTTGGTTCAATGGCCGAGCAATTTTCGTACACCCGGCCTCCGAATTATTAAGATGAAACAGCCATTATTTACCGAGATTACGTCTAGCCACCGACTGTAGTTATCTACGTTGGATAAGAATTTTTTGTTCATTTTCTATATTTCTAGTATCATAATGATATCGCTTTGCTACTTGATGTCGCATTAGCCAATATCGTGTTTTTCAAAAGGTGGCTGTACTATGCCTACCAATTTATAAAACACTGTTTTATTTTAAACTATCTGCGCCGAAATATCGGGAGCTCCAACAATCGACTCCAACAGGTCTATTCGACAATCGAATTACAGTAAATATCACGTTAATAATTATATAAAAAATTCAACATTTTTTTAAACTTATTTATTTAAATTTCGACTGCAGTGCCATAATCTCTAGTAGGTATTTCAATGAATGATTATTTGACTGATCCAGTTATTGGAATGATCTTCATAAAAGCAATCCAGGTATCTTCAGGGCTAGTGTGAATACATTTCATCAAGATCAACGTGCTCCGTCCTCGCTTACCATCAGGCGAGTTGGTGGCCAAAAGTAGATCTATTTATATAATAAAAAATATTATCCGATCAATATTTTATAGTTTATTGATAGGTATCACACGAATGAGTAATGGTCCGTAATTGGTCACAGGGGCTATCGCCATTAAATAAAGGCATCGTGACATCCGCTGGCTAACTGTGAATGTTATCATTGAACCCATATTTGTGAAATTCCAAGTATGGCACGATAAATAACTTCTTAAAACTGAAATAGACGCTTCTTTTTCAGTTTTTAACCACTACCACTGATATTTGCTAGTATCCTTGTCGCAGATCCATCCTAGAAATGGATAATTAGCTGGAAAATGTTTCTTTACTACGCTGACGTGACGGGCGATGTTTCTTGATTACATGCCGATCTTGGCGTTGCGAAAATTATCAACTTTGCCTCTATGAGTCATGCATTTACAATACCGCAGCTAGACATTGTATAGCCGCGAGCATCTGCCTCATTGGGATTCAGCACGACTTCTCGACCTAACTTCACCTTATCCGGCCACTTTGTAATGTCTTCATTGTTCACCCATTGGTAAATCCACTAATATTTAGCAGCATGCTACTTGATCGTATTATGTTTTCATTGATTTCCGATTATATTATATTTTATGTCTGCACTGTCACTTGCTTGTCGTGATGTAAGCTAATGGACCATATAAAAATAGGATTTTATGATTGTGTAAGAATCTATTCCCATTATAGTTTCTACATTTGGCGAAAGCAAGGTTCCGCATGAATGGTTAATTACTCAACGAGAGCTGTCTACATGTTAATGCGGGCTACACACGACACAATGTAATTTGCAAACGTTTATTCTTTAAGTTGCACTGGAGTCAATTGGAAAATGTTGTGACGCAATTGAAGAAAGTGGATGAATCATCATTGTTTTGTAGTTTTTTGCGGTAAATTAAATATTGTGAATCCTCTCGAAGTAAGCTTTCGATTGCCTCGAATAAGCTACACGTAGCCGCCGTTGTACATAATCCCAGCTGTCACATATGCATACCCAGTTCGATGACAATCATTGGATACATTTTATCTACATGTGTAGGTTCAGCAAGATACTGATGTACTTGTATGGTTCTAATTCTAACAATGTCGAATTAGTGTTGCTTATGTCGAGTGTTACGTCAGTTTTGCGCCGATTTCACGGTTGGTGCGTTTGGAACTGTTCCTAGTGGAAAAGTGAAGTGCGAAGTTTCGGCGAGGCGGCGCAACGCACCGCGCGCGGCGGAGCGTGGCGCGTGGGGTCGTCGGCTCGGCCGGCGGGCGGCGACGCTACCACGGCAGCCGTGGCCGCCCATCATGCCTCAACCGACGTTTTGCAACTTGTATTTATGCATTACAAAACCTACCTAGGATGCAGGGCATGATCAACACTTTGGTGTAATCTTCTTATACGATGATGTTGCGAAATAAGAGGATCTTGTAAATGTAAATGAAAACATAAATCTGGTGCTTTCACTGGTAATGTAAAGAAGGTCCATGTTGACCTCGATGAAGCTTTGCAAATGAAGCTGATTCTGGAGGTTTCTGCTAAAGACGACAGGCGGTAACATCTGGAGGGCGCATTGCGCGGGCTGTGGGGGGCGCGCGGCCCGCGGGGTGCGCTCGGGCGCTGCACCGGGCTCGCGCCGCTCGCCAGTCCCCGAGACACCGGCCGCGTGAACGGCCACCGCGATACCGCGTCCGCGAACACAGTACCGAGCCAGTGATCCCGCCCGCCCGGCGCCCGGCACCGGCACCCCTGCGCTCTGAACACATGTGAGTGACCGCCGTGCACGCCGGCCGGCACCTGCCCGCCGGCCGGCCTCACCAACTAACCTAGCTTCACGTGCCGTATGCAATACTCGGAGATAGATGCCGCTGGAAATGTAGTGCATGGTGTGAATGTGAAAGAAGAATGTTTGAGTGATTGCGTGTTAGTGAAATAGTATTCCTGCTTTCTCAAGAATGCCGCCGGTTTCGATTTTCAGGATTCTAATAAGATTTATACGAAAGCTCGTAACAATTGAGGATTTGTGGGCAGTAATGGTCCAAACCAATTAAAATGTGATACTCGGCTTAAACTAAATGAATGTAAATGTAGCCCCATGGGGCAGCGTGCCGGTACGATATTACCGGCATTGCCACGAACATGCAGCACGGCGGACCGGCGCGGCGGCCGCTTGCTGGACGGAGGTCTTCGAACCGTACCGTGGAAATGGGATTATTGCACGATGCTCAAACGCTGTTTTGCGCTCTTTCTATCACTTGTAATAAATAAATGGACGTGTCCATAGCGACGGCGGATAATCCAGTTATAGCTCGGAGTTCTTGAACGGACCATTTATTGTGTGGTCTTTATTTTGCGACATGTCGGGGTGGAACTGATTAATGACACTTATTTCATAAAGTTTCCGACAACTTTTTAAGAAATTTAAGGGTCTGGTATAAGATCTGGTTCTGGTTAAATACAGTTTATCTTGTTTTGAATGCTTTATTTGTTGCAAAATAAAGTACGTACCTTCAAAATCTGATTGAATTGTCAAAATAATTAATTAAGATAGGTAGACAAGTAGGTATGTAATTAATACAAAACATTAATATTTAAGATTTCCAAGAACCTATTTTTGTATTATATATAAGCTATAAAGGGGTTATATAGAAGTTATTGTTAGCACCTGCATAGTTTGGAAAGTAGGTTTGCGTTGCATACTCGTACTTAAATGATTAAATTTTGTACGAATTAAACATCAGCACATATTTCATTTTAATTTTGTTTGAAACCCTAAAAAAAACTATCAATCAAAACATCTCTGGCAAATTTACATTGTTGACTTGCCTATAATGACTCGTTCCTATAATGAAAATGGTCTCAAAGATCTAAACATTCTTAATCCTTTATAGAGTTAATTGAAACTGCTCTCTTCACGATAGAGTTTAGACAGGTCCGTTGCAGCGCTAAAAACAGATGTATGTCTCATTGAATTGTCAACCATTCACACACATCTTTTGACTCCTAAGACTGTCTTTCAACATCTTTACGCGATTTGTCTTAGAAAAAAATTGATGATGCTTTTTTTAGTAAATGATATGCTGTCAAAATTACAACTGCGCTCTACTTCTTATACGCTATCCCTAAGACACCAGCGGAGGTGGAGTTTGTCTGCTCCAGTGACGTCATAAAAACTGAGCGTATTTATTATTGAAAAGTTAAAATTTTCGTCCGTAAGACATAGGTCTTCACTATACGCAACTCTTCTGCATGGAGTGAAGAGATGCGTCGGGTGGGACAATCAGCTCTAATTCAGTGTAACTAATAAAATGTATCGTTTAAAAGGTAAATATGTATTTAGATTTAATCTCTCAAGATATCCTGGAAGTAAATGTTGGGTTTTAACTGTATAGTTTTAGTTGATTTCGTTTTTGTTTGTACATGTTAGTAATGTGGTGCCGAAAACCAGACAAGGCAGATGTGTGTTTCATTGAATTTTTGCACAAAAGGCCACCTGAGTTGAGGCCTCTGCTCCCCATTTACACAGGTCTTTTAGAAGAGTTTTTAGACGGCTCAGCTTCAAATCGAGTTAATGTTTGTATTACGATAGGAATTTTTACTCCAATCAACGTTTGAATATAAATAATCCCAGATAAACCTTTGTAACATTTTATTTCAATCGAAATCGAAATTATTCTATACTGCAGCATTCGTAATGTTATATCATTAGTAATCAACTTTTTGTTTCTTTTACTTGACTGTGCTGTAACCCAGATATGTCGATTAAAATACTTGTACCTACACATTTTTTTGGCATGTATAAAATCGCCTTGTTGTACAGCTTATAGGATTGCTCATCATACAATGTAGGCATGTACCGAGCTATTACAAAAACAGAGTATTAGTCATCCATGAATCCCACCATCTTAGAAGTTAATTTATTAGAGTTACTGAGAACGCCCATAAAAACACAAGTCATGCGAATGATCCGCGGAGCGCAGGGTTTTTGCAATATCTCCGCTCTATTTGCATATTAGAATAGCTGCATCCATTGTTTGGGCTATCTCTCCGTTCTAATCTTGTAGCTGCATATACATTCCCAGACTATTACCGTTGGTACCGTCATTAAATACAGTTGCACGTGAAATATTCTTGCGCTATTCGACGCTTAGTACACTTTGGTGTGTTGGCGGCCGAGCAGGCGCGCTGGCTGTTATGATGAGAAATCACGGCAATCCCGCTACTCTCTGCGACGGTACTTTCTATGGGTCTTGAGCTTCTCTTGATGCGTTTTGTCATACCAGTGCGGTCAATTAATCACTCGCTCGGCTTTTATTATTGTGCCATTTACTTTGCTCTGACAGACGGCCGAAAGCTATTAATTGTTTTCTGCTTTGTGTGTCCGTAAAAGCTACATTGTTTTGTCATTTCTCCATCACTTGCCACTTCTTGGTCGAACGTTTAACTCGTTCAGTTTTATGTCTTTAGGAAGTCAGGGCTGGTGTTATGCAGTTTCTGTGTTACGACTAACGGAACATGATGTTGCATGGTCTAAGAGGCCTGCTATGTGCATCTTGACTATGCAACATGTGAAACAATATTAGTCTAGACTTTAGACTAGCTCGAGTTCTAATACTTCACGTGATCTTTGTAAAGATTTACTATGTTATCAAAATATGTCATGTTTTGTTGGGTGTCGGAAACTGGCGCCCAAGTTCTCATCAAGATACAAGTGTTCTGTTACGTCAAATGGCAATCAAACAGCACGATATCGAATAATTATACTCTATCATAAACGAGGACATGTGGTTACCATATTCGGGAGGTGGTGTCGAGATTGAATCTTAAGTTGGTGGATTAGGGTTCGCTTTGTTTTGGGGGTGAAAGGGTGACGTCATGGCCAGCTGTAGGACGGGTGACGTCACGTCTGGCGCGGTCGTTGACCCCCTTCAACCCTCGCGGCCGCGCCTACACCGCCATCCAGCGCTCGTGAATAACTTATTGCATTATACGGCCTGAACGGAGCCCGACCTGGGGCAACCTGCCCCTGAAGCACTAGACTAAATAAAGTCTGGACGGATTTATAATATTTTATTATAATTTATTCAACATTAACCAACCCTTGCATGTACAAGCTCGACTATTTGATATGACAATAACTAACAAGGATCTAACAAACAAACAAAAAAAGCTTGTTTATAAGATAACCTTAAGCACAATTATTGCTATGCTTTGTTGCCTCAGTGCTTTTTCTTTCAGTTTACCATCTGCAGTTCGGCGCTCTATCTTGCCTAAGGGAGTCCTACAAAACATTTTCCTGACATGATTTAAGTAAATCGACGTGTTCTACCCCTACTTTTTACGTCAATTTATGAAATCGAGTATCTTTTTGTGTCGTTGGTGTAATATCACCCCTGCGTTTTGCCACCCTACCTGATTTCTGGATTTCTCATGGGAGTTGTACTCGAATTAATACGTGTGAAAATGCCTTTTCTTTTTTTGGGCTGACTTGGAACGTGTCTTGGTAATGCGCAGTTTTTGATGATTCATTTTAACTGCGCAGTTTTGCTCATTTAATTTTATTTTCGTAGTTGTATGTTAAGAGTCAAGATATATCTCCACGTATTATCGATGTGACCAGTGCTAACGGTTTAATTTCAAATTAGTAAACAAAAATTACATGCAACTCAATCAAAAGTTACAAAAACGTATTTACGAACAAACAAATTATCTCTAAAAGTGCGCCCTTCATTCGAGTAATGTGAGTATTACTTCCGCGTTTGGTGAAAGGCATCAATTACCTAACATTAATCTACATCTTACTGCACTTACCTACTTTAAATGTGTAAAACGCTATTATTTGAAAGCAATCAATGTTGGCAATAATTAGATAGTTAAGATTCCTCGTCAAGATTATCGCGTTTATCTCAATTTCTCTATTTCTTACACGACGGTAAACTGATAGAGTTAATCATTGGCTGATTTCCTCACGCCATTATTTTGTTTAATACTGCATTTAATAAAGACTACAGTTATCTGACGTATTACTCTTGAACGTATCAAACACTTTCTTATAATTAGCAGTGGCACGCAACCTGTCCGCCTAACAGTTTTCATTTTTATCTAACTTTAAGTTACTTACATTATGCTAACTCGTTCCGCTCAGACCAATTATATTACAATAGTTTAATTATGTACTTTCATATTTTGAACTGTTATAGCTTAGAATAACGTTAACTTTCCCCCGTCAGTCTAACATGTAAGTAACTGTGAAAATTGTGACATTAAAATTAAAACTTTGCATGAACATTACACATTTTACAATTAGACAGAATAAAACATTTTAAGATACAATATACATGTGCGTAAAATAATTTCATGTGTGTGTGGCAAATTTTCACAGAACTTTTGTGACACCAATTATTTTTCTATAATTTGCAATTTTTAGTAAAACCGTAGTCTGTTACAAATGTAGGTTATTTGTGTGCATTCGTGTTCATAAAAACGTTTCAATCATTAAGTATGTGTTGTCACACAAAACTAATAGGTAATATTTAGTTTTTTAAAGCTGGAATTTCCACACTGTCCGGTTTTTCAGCTCCTTTGTTCCGCGGACCTGCAAGAAATGTTCTTCCACAAAGGTTTTCCCGCGGAGCTTCATCATGGAGCGTTTCAAAACGGGTGTCTACAACTACCTCTCCAGGCTGCACCGACAACACCGCTAGTGTTACAGGTGTCCATAGTCGGCTTCTGCTTACCATCAGGCGCAAGCTTGTTTGCCACTTTTTATATATAAAAAATATATATTTCTTTCAGTGCTTTGGTTAGTGCATCTCTGAATTTCGATTCCCTGTACTGTATTGACCGATTTTATAGCAGCAATAGAATCTAAGTAGTTCATTGAGTGAGGTTTGTGCATGGCGTGCACGTAGCAGGCCCTCGGCGAGGGCTGCGCTGCGTGTCGGTGCGTGAGCCAATGTCCCTCCGCACCGCCCGCTCCTATCGATCAGCCCAAATAGAATGACATTCCGTTCACCTTTATTTTTAGTAGCTTACAAATTTCAAAGCGGTACGTAAACACTGTTTTAATATTTACACTTCTTTACGCACACTTCATACTTTGCATTAAAATATGTACTCGTATGATACTCCAAGAAAATCACCTACGGTATTGAAAAGAAACACTTGTCCAAGTACAGAATACTTGTGTGATCTAATAACGGAACGCTCTACATTTCGAATCTCTATCTTCGACTTTCTTTGTGCCGACTGGCGGCTGTACTGCAGTAGCCGGTTAAACGGATGCCGTTTTACATTTAATTGGTTCAGTATTTCAATAAACGCTCAAGTTTTGCGAACGACGAGGGAGTCTGACCGAGCGACTCATTAGTGTTGCTGAAGTGAACCGAACACAATTTAATTGCTTCAGGATATTCGTATTCGTGCAAGGGGTGCTGGCGACTGCCGTATGAGGAAATCCCCCAGTAAAGGGTTTAGATAGTCTCTTTATAAAATAAACATTAAACTGAACGCTGTTCATTAATAAAACAAACATTTCTGCCGGCTGGCGTAGTCGCGTCAAGATCTCCAGATAGCCAACTGAGCGAAGTCAATTCTGTGGAAATGAAGTCTCTTTAGCGGGCGCTTAGTGGAATAGATCTTATATTCCATCATTGTCAAATGAGGTGGCGGACAATTTAAATTCCCACTTTTTATGTCCATTTACAGAGAACAGTAGGTACGCGTGTGAGTAATAGTCTCTGGCTCAAGATCGTGACCGCGCCTCTAGAATAGCATACAATAACTTTGATTTACTGAGTTTGAACATTATCCTCGCTTTAGGTTTTTATGGGCTACCAGTTTCATGAAGCAGATTTTCTGGACTATTGTTTTGTAATAGGGTATTTGACTGTATTGAAAATATGGTTCGTGCTAGTGTAATCCTAGAAGATAAAAAATATTACTCATCTTTTCATCAGCCAGAAGACATCCACTGCTGAACATAGACCTCCCCCTTAGAACTGCCATCTGCATCCACTGGATGCAGACTGGTTGTCGTCGGTCAATCTAGTGGGTGGCATACCTACGCTGCGTAGGATTGCTTTATTATAATGGTATAGACAATTTGAGATGGTGTCTTAATAAAACGGCAAAGTGCAAGAAGGCTCGTGCACTGAGGGTTCCGTTAGTATCGTATGTGCAAGCGCAAGTAGTGGCCGCGCCCGACGTTGCTTAACTTGGTGGTGTACAGAAGTTTTTCACCGACTCGCACTTGGCCTTTAATTATGCCAAGTTTGACCCTTGTACGTATTAGCGTTTTTCCATTAGAGCAAATACAAAAATACGTTTGTTGTATGTGTATTGGGTAGTTTTTAGTTTGAGTTTATTATTAGTTCTTAGTTAATCCGCTGTAACATTACATATTCTGTGAAAATTTCAACTAGCTATCTAAAACGGTTCGAAAGATAGAACGGATAAATAGCGTAGGTTTAGTAATAGGGTCCAGTTTTCACCCTTTGGGTACGCAACCCTAAAAACAGTCTAATACCCTATTACACAATTTGCAATTTTGACATAGACATCATTTATTTGTGACAGAAAAAAACAAAATTGACAAAAAAATGCCTTGTTGAAAGATTGTCTTAATTTAAACGTTTGAAGACAGTTTAACGAAATAATTGAGCTCATTTCAAGGTTTGCGTTTACGTCGCTAGCAACATCTAACAATGTAGCAACCTGTGATTTCTTTTCAAATCAGAAAGTGTACCATTTCTAATAAGACAGAAAGGTGTAGTTACATGGGAGTGGCCGTATTCCGTAAAAAAAGTGTACGTTTCCACAGCACACGTGCCTCTTCGCAGTCCTATGATTCCGGCCCTTTAAGGCACGCCTCTACATTTACCAACTCTGTAATGGATCACTTAGAATGGCGTCGTATAATTTCTCGACTTCGTGCGTTCACTTAGGCGTGTTTCTGAGGCTAGGCTAGTGACATTACTTGTTCAATGAGAAGAAAATATTTTTTACTTATTATATTTAAGATTTTATTTAGCACTGCAAGTCTAGCGCCGGTGATCCAAAGGCCGTGACAAGGTGGAATTATGTAGAGACGGACATGCAAGAGTGCAAGGTTTCCAAAGACGATGCTGATAATAGAGTGACGTGGAGGAGAAGAGTAAGGAAGGCTGATCCCACCACCATATATGCGATTCATAGTTGGAAAGAAAGAGAGAAAACAAGCCAAAATGCATTTTTTTTTACCAAAATCACACAATATGCTTTCAAGTTTGTCATTAAGCTAATTCAATCGAAGCTACTGATTAACATGTTAATGATCACATTTATCATATTAAATTATTATGTATATAAAATTAACACAGTTGCATTATAACGTTACATACATAATGTTCGTCGAGGCAAGTGGTGCAGCAAAAACTGTACTTTTTGCCGTTCAAACTTTTTCCAGACTAGACGTCGGTAACTTGACGGAAAATTATGAATATTTATTATTCATGTGTGGAGTTTATTAACGCCATCAGAGGTGTCTGTATGTCGCGCGTCGGGCGCGGGCGTGCGCGCTCATACCGTATTTACATTTCGTGCACGGGAGCGGCAAGATTTACGGTCTCTGCGACTTTAGGTGCGGGCACGGGTGACGTAGTCAGGATTTTGTTCAGGGGGTGGGCAAAGGCAACGTTGCTTAAAATAATTTACTCTTCGGTTCGAAAGCAGTACGAACGAGCGCTTATCGAAGCGGGGGGAGGGGGTACTGCCCCCCTGCTCGTACCTGACTGCACCCTTGGGCGCGGAGGATTTAAATTAGTGCTCTGTCATATGTCACACGATATTTTATTTTGTTTCTCGCCTCGCGGCCCCGCTCCGAGCTTATTTCGTCCGATATACCCATTCTTACGCCGTCACGGGTTATTTATAAACGCGCCTTATTTAGAACATTTTCTTAACGCTTTTTAGTCCTGGCTCGGGGTGGCTCGACATGTTCCGTGCCGTAAATGGACATGAAACATTCACGACGCTGTCCGATATTAAAAGAACTTTGGGTAACGTCAAAAGCTCTACCGATTTGATTTCGCTTGACACGCGAGAAGCTTTGGGGAGATGAGAGGTGACAAGATTGATGGTAGTTAGGTGTGTCGGTCAATGCTGGCGTGGGCAAGGCACATCAAAAGAGACGAGGGTGATTGATACAGTAGTATCCCCCAGACGAAACGCAGAGTGCGCCGGCGCCCAGCGTAACCAATGACACCAATTTGTGTCGTAGGAACAGATTGACATTGTCGTTGACTAATTGTTTTACATCTGTTAGGCTAATATGTATTCTAAATTACTTCTCACCAATTTGCCTGCAGATCGTTATGCAAATTTCACAAACATTAGCTAAAAAGATACTATGCGTCTTAATAGAAACATTTGTTTTTAGATGACGTTACCAAAACCTAATACGTATGTAATGCTTTGGTCGTTATCCAAGATATATTTATAGACTTTTTATTCTTTCTCATCAAAAACAGACCACATTTTAGTAGATAACTCTAAAAACTGTTTCTTAGACGAACTTCTAGTGCATTTCCATTGGAATTAGAGATCAATTATTTACAGAAATTTGTTAATGCAAACTTAATTGAAACAAGCATTAATTAAATCAGTAATAATAAACTCTGTACATCTGAAACTAATTTGTAATTCATTTTTAATGATAATAATTTCAATCAACAGGCGAGTTGGTGGTCAAACGCGGACTTATTCGCGATAAAAAAGAGTTTTTTTTTTTAAATAACTGAAACAAAAAAACTTTTAAAACCAGAGACAATTTGTTTTTAAACTGGTACATACTGATTCAACGTAACCTGAAACACAAATTAACTACATCTGAAACCAAAGTTTAGCATAAAACTAATTCGTAATTAATCTGTAACTTGGTTGCGAAAAAATAACTTCAGTATATTGCAAAATTTAACTGCTCTAAGAAGCGACATCAACGCGCTGCGTCGTCATTCCTATCAAAAATACAAAACTTGCTTACTTTTTAAGAAACGATTTTAGAATTTAATTAAGTACAGATGTTTGAATCTGAGGCTGCAAGTGAAATGTGTATAATGTGTTCTTCAACACGATAATTTGTTGGGACATTAATTTATTTGCTACTCTGATACATTTCGTAGTTGACATTAAATGAAGAAGAATTTGGGCTCGATAAATGTCTTGATGACAAAAATAAGGTACATCGCTTATACATTCACTCGTTGACCTTTCAAAATCTTTTTTAAAGTAATATTAATCTTCAGAGACTGAGGTTCCGCTCGCACCAAATTGTTTTACATAGAGGTCGTAGAGCTTTGCGTGTGGTAGGGTTTCTTGTTGCACGATGCAATGTTTGATATAGGGATAGACAATAGATAACGGCGCGTCACGTCGGATATGAAGATGATGTAAGCGGCGATTTCCTGCGGGCTCGCGGTGCGCTAGCTAGCGTACCTGCTGCCTGCTAATTAGCAGCGCTGACGTCACCGTGAGGAGCTACCCGCCGCGCCGCCCGCCGCCATTACTGGGGGCCCTCGCGCGGAAACGACAACGACCGACGCTTTCTCTGCCTTGCAGCGCTGAATAGCCAACACGACACCACAAAAACTGCAACCCACCAGATTCCCTTCAAGGCCGTCAAACCGCTTTGTGAAAACATCATGACGACAGCTATCAATCGAGGGCATCTACCTGCCTGATGTGAAATTTTCAAAACAATTGCAAAAGTCACCGTCTATCATACGAACTATGAATCATAACTGTTGTTGTAACATCGATAACACTAGTCTTATGTAGGTGTGGTGAAAGAGCAAGGAGGAGGCGTCCATCCAGCGATCGCGATTGATACGGCAGGCGGAGCTCCGGCACGTCGCTAAGCGTGACTCATCTTAATGGCTGCAATTACAGCAGCGAGCGGTGCAGCCCGCCGTCTCCGAGGGAACACGCCACGTGCCATAGAACATTGAATCTGTTAAAAAAACCGGAGAAACCCAAACGACACGAAGTGATATAAACGGTTCGAGCACAAGGTGATTATGTTCTGTTGCTTTGATAGCATTAAAAATTCATTAACTTTTAGAGAACGTTCGAGGCGGAAGTGTCACCATATTGCGTTGTTGTGGTCACCGTTGCTCGATACGGTTCTATACTCCCAAATCTCTTTTGCAACACCTGAAGGTCGTCCCTTGATTGTTATTTAGTCGCAGTTCCACGTCTAGACTGCGGTTGCCACTGGAAAACAGTGATTTTCCGATCTAATGAGGTCGGTCAGTATCGTAAGAAGCAAGACAAAAACCATTATCGGTCCGACTGACTAACCGCTAATTGCGTGAAAATGCTACCAGTCTAGATTTCTGTTTTTCCGATAGTGAATAATGATTTCTTGGTTTGTATTCAAGGTTGGTAATGCAAGTTGTGGTACGCTTCGGTATTTTTATGTAAACTTATTTTGTGTTTGCTCAAAAGCCCGTTTGGTTTCTGTATGTGACGTGATGGCAGAGTTAGAATGAATCATTCGCTTTTTCAGCGGGTCATGATATGACTCACTGAACACAAAATACCTAGTTAGTTTTTTTCCTTCCACAGAAAACAAGTAGATGTGAGATGTGGAACAAGTAGATCACAATAAAAACCGACTTCAAAAATATATGTAAAAAAACCCTATAGAATTTGAGGGTTGCTCTCGATTTCCCTGTGATCCCATCATCAGATCCTGACTTGGTGACAATGGGACAAAATTGGAACTATACACTACAGAACAAAATAAAAAAAATTGAAATCGTCAACAGTAGTGGAAAAATCGGTGAACATACATTAAAAAAAAAATAACAAAACCGTCCGCCTTTTTCGTCGGTTAAAAAGGAGTGTTTTGTTTATAGAGTGCATGTATGTATGACCATGGATAATTTGTCGATGGTATGACATCGTTTTCTTAATTCCACCGTAACTCCTGAACGCCTGTTGCTCGATTTTTGAAACGCTCGTATATTATTTAGCACGAAAATATCCGTCGAAATGACTGACTTTCGAACGAAATTCCAAACAAAATTAGCATTTTAATAATCATATCACTCGCTAAAGCAATGAGTTTCTTTCTATCAATAGTAATTCTTTCATTTCGCATGATACTTTCATGTGAAACCATACAAGCGTTTCAAAAATTTAACCCCTGGACTGATTGTGATATGATTGGTATTGTTAGAATCTTTACACTATGTAAATTAGCATCGTCTAAAACTAAAAATTTGTCTTTGAGTGAATCGGTTTCATATATGCAAGCGTGCTCCATCGTAGACCGCATCATTTCTTAACATCAGGCGAGTTGACGATCAAACGCAAACCTATTATTAAATACAATAAATAATTTAAAAAAATACTTGTAGAGCGGATTCTAAAAATATGAAAACACAATAAAATAAAGTTAGTTTACTAGAAATATGCATTAGAGTGAGACGCGCGCGGCGTGATTCTATTGCAATTGATAGAAAATTTGTGAGTTAATGTAGCCTATTTTGAAGGCTTTAGTTGACAGAGCTACATTTTTTAAATTATCACTGTCCGTTTCTTACCAGACTAGTTAGATAAAGTCAGGAATATTTTAGTTAGTTTAGTTCTGTCAACTAAAACCTCTAAAATTCACCGCATTGTTTGAGCATTCGTGTTTTTAAATATTTTTAAGTATGTAGCTTGTAACTCGGGTGTAGATAGTCAGTGAGTGGAATCGTGAATCTAGTTACGATGCGAGAACTTTTAAATGTCACTTGGCTGGCTCCGTGAAGGGAAGAACTACGATTCGTGCTGTAAATGCCATCACGATCTTATTTACACTGTTGGAAAATCGTCTGGAGTTATTTTTGTACTCGTAATAATTTTAAGAAAAATTGTCTTCATCGCGTTTCGTACCTGGCCTCGCTTAGCACTGAAAGGAGGCAGATGGCATAGCGTCCAGCAGTGGGATCAACATCGTGCAAAAATCCGAACGCTTAGTTTCTGGATATTTTCTTGAAGTTCATATTTCGCGGCATGGTGAACTCGCGTGGCGGTCTTTTTCATTCAATTTATAGAATTCCGGACGTTTCGGAATTCACCCCGCGTTCTGGACAAAAGCCTGATTCTGTTTTTGTTTGTTTTGATGTCCGGGAAATTCCGGACGTATGGCAACCCTAGATAAGGATGGCTGCGAATCATGATGATGTTGATGAATGGGGCTTAAAACAAGTAGATACGATTAGGATTATTAGTATTTGCTATTTGATTTATCTCAGCACTTGTACTTTCTATATTTCATATTCGTGAGATGGAGAGCAACGCTCACGACTTCCTGAGTCATAAACTTTTATGATCACGTCTACTAGGGCTATATCTAGACACAAATTATGCGACGCATGCACCAGAGATACTGGCCAAGATGCGCTCACTATTGTTACTCAGTAGATTTCTCCTGACATTTCGCAAGTTCCTTGTATTGGTCTACATCAACATCGTCGACTCATCCGCCGCGTAGGATGAGTCGACGATGTTGACGTCAGTTTGGCTGTTTGCGTCAGCCCTCTTGCCCTGTTTCTCGCTTGAGACCACGCAAATTTAATCGTTATTCTATTGAACTTTATAACTATAGGAGTTAAAGATTTTGCAACCCGCAGAAGATGTAAGGATTACAGCCAATACTTATTTATTTACTTATTTACATAAAACAAACAGCTTTAAAAAACTAAAACATGTCAAAAAAATAAACACCTATTAACATTAACAAGCCTTAAGTTTAGTTTAGTTTTCACAAATAAAAGCAGGATACAGTGCAGTTCTTGATTGTTGAAATAATAATTAAAATAAATCTCAAAGGTTGAAGAACGAAAGCAATTAGCCATATCAATCTACCAGTAAAAAAATGGAAAAATAAGTCAGACTAACAGGTACTCAAACATTTAGGAAAAAGCTGAAAATGCATAATTTTTAAAGAAGGTTTGTCCCGCTGTAAGCAAGTCAATATACTGCCGCTTGGCTGTAAAGTTAAATTCTAATCTAATAGCCTTCTACTTAAGTAGCCTTATTCAAAAGTTAATATCAGCATATTTATACCACATATTCCATTTTACCAAGAAAACGATCGTAATGACACAGCCGGAGGAATGTTGTTACACACATACCGAACGTCACTAGAATCCAGTGAGTTTGTGTTGGTATTTTCATGATCTAAAAACGGATCCTAGAAATTGTTCGCGTATGCAGGAATGTGGCTAGTTCAAGCGTATGTCTAGTCTGCTAGCAATTGTTAGCTTATGTCGGGACTATTGTATTAGATTAGTCTAGATTACTGCGTGTTTACGCGCTTATAAAGGAATAGGCGATAGAGCGCTTTCTTATCTCGCCAATCGAAACCCTTTTTATGTCGCTCTTACTTCTAGACTAGACATTCTAGTTAGCTTTCAGTTCGTAAAAGTAGGTTTACTTTTGCTGCCTTTTCTTGACACTAATTAAATAAAACAATGTGGATATTTGTAATCACGCCCTCAATCGATACCCTCGATAAAACAATGAAGCTTTTACAGAAACAATGGACCACTTACAGCATGCTTTGTTCCGTACAACGGGACCAGATTTCAGAAGGTATCTGTGACTCCTACATACACGCCCACATGCGAACTCCCATTAATCTGTCTAGACTGCTTTGAAGGCTTATAAAATGTCTCTCGTTAATAGAGAACTCGTTTAAAAAGCGGCTTAATTAGAAACATACGCATAGTATAGCCATGTTTTCCGTACAGTTTCGTACTTTGTAACTTATAACTAATCGAGAGAGCACCACTAGTAATGCAGTCATGTAACTCTCGTAACGGGATCTCATTGCTCCTCGATTTAATCGATAAATTATTCGAATGCAATGTATCGACTTATGAAATGGCTCTCATTAATAGCCGGTTAACTGCAATGTATCTGTGTACTACGGAGGGATAACTCACGGGCTCCACCCACGGAAAACTGTGGACTTGTAGGCTACTGCTATCGCCAGGTTTATTGCTATTTGTTGAAACTCAATACTGATAAAACATTCGGCATTAAAAATAGCTAAGTAAATAAGTGCAAGAAATATCGAATATAAACATTATTCTCAGTTTTTCAACAACGAACACATCAGATTATGCAAAAGCACCGGCCATTAGTACATTATGACTTCCTCAACAGTCACCGAACACAATGCAGAAAGGTAAATTGTCTATAAATAGTCGAAGGCCGTCGCGAGTTGCGCTCATGGCTGTGTTTGGGTATTTGCAGGATTTAAATAGAATGCATGGGTTGCATGACCTAAACAGGTTCCTGCTGGCACCGGCTGCACGCCCACGCTGCTGCGCATGCGGCTATCCCCTGCGCCACCCTGTCCGACTGCCGCCTACAGTCTTACAATTTCCCTATCTAGAAACTGCAAAAACACAATGAAACATGTTTGCGGCTGAGAGTTATCGTCAGAGTTGATTTATGGCGTGTAAAACAAAAACCGGTGCGCTTTGGATACACTTGAATCTCGCCCTGCGGTAATATGATCTTTACAAACTTGACCCGTAGAAATGTCAAATAAACAAACAATAGCTATACGTGTTTACTAAAGGTGTAGTAATACTAAAGGGTATTATGGAACAGCAGTTTTTTTTTTTCGCGATTTCTGGTTTGGTCCCATAGTAAAAGTTGTTCATAATGATGAGTACATACATAGCCTTCAGTATTACTACACCATTTGTAAACACGTTGTATATTTTACTATGGACGTTTCCATACATTTATTTACGTGGTTTCACACATTTTATTTATATGACGCGAGTATTATTAAGCGGCTTAATCATACGTGAGTAATTCCCGTGTCATATAAATAAAACGTTGTATATTCCTTACAGTTAACACTGGTGATGAAACAACATTGATTTTCATTTCATGTCGCCACTCACCCGAAACAACAAATGGGTTTTTATCCACCATAATTTATCGAGAACAATGCATCATTCAGAGGCGCTGAATCAACAAATAGAGTCGTCTGACGACTGATTCATGAACTCGACTCACTTATATTAATTGTGTGGAAGCGAGTTTACTTATTTTATTCACTTCTTTGGGTAGTTTCTTGTATATTTTGTGCTTCTTGGATGATAAAAGATGTATGTATTGTGAATTATTCCCACGCTCTCGCCGTTGCAACTTGTTGGGGACTGGACGCGTGTGACAGCGACAAGTAGCGCTTGCAACTCGCGAGTTAACTTATGCGTGTATTCGCTTCTGTACCGGCCCAGCTCTCCAGTACCCGCTACATACGGCGAAGCGACGTGCCCAGGCGCCTTGTTTCTCCCACTGTAACATTCCTTTAATTAAACCTATGACATCATCTCGCGAGGATTAGACACTTCGTTCATGTGGCGCTATTTAAAGGTTTCTATACTAATCAGGGCGTTGCTCTTTAAGCTAAATAAAATTCTAATATTTGAAATATTCACTACATTCGGGACATAAGTAATAATGGACGTAGTAATATGCAACTGCAATACGTTCTGGCGCCGCATTCTTCCGTGATTCTTGCGGTCTTCTTGCATTCCATGTCCATTTATTTATACTCGAGTGGAGGCGAGCATCGAGGCATGCTCCATTTGCTTCGCCCCTCTCCTCTGGATATAACCATACGTGCATCGAAGCACTGACAGCTTGCGATACCGTATAATATTTCAACTTTACTTTATACTTTCTCGGCCGTATGTTTCCTACTCGATGAGTTGTCTCTGGTTGCCAAAGAAGGCGTCGATTTCTCAGATTAAGCATTACCAGTTGGGCAGCTTTCGGCAGAAAGGCAGAAAGTTTTTGTGAGCACTCAAGTGTGTTCATGTTTCGCAACGTGCACTACCATAAGTGTAATGCATCGTCCGAGCCTCTTTTGTAATTTGCAATAACTTATAGTGATTTATGTAACGGCGGCGACAAAATTATCGGTGCTGTGAATGTGTAGGCTGATAAAGTTGGCAAGAAAAATCCCAGAACCGGTTAAAGACGACTGAATGGAGACTACTTTTCCTCATTCCAAAAGTGTTTTAGCTAACAACGCAAAATAATATTGTTTAAATGCTCTCAATGTGATCGATACGTTAATTTATAAAAAGCAGTTGCTTTAATTAGGTAAAGAAAAAAAAGGCGTCATCAAACGTTTATGACGTCAATCCTAAACTCTTAAAGTGAGCCATAACGCTTGTCTTTGATCTGCTTGGAACTGGTGCATGTCATTCTTATTTTGCCTAATATAGACTGTAGTGCAGAGACAACAAAACTCTCTTTACCGTTTCTTTTGTCCTACTTTTTTTATCGTCGTGTTAAATTTATGCGACTTTACTTTCCTGTATTAAAAATTTGATATCGCAATAAAGTGTGTTTACGGTACATTTTGGTGTACAATGTAGAAGGCAATGTTCGTGGCATGGCAGCCATGCAGTGCAAAAGAGTGTACAGCATATCATATATATGTGGAAATCACACACCGTGTATTCAAATTCATTTAATTCAGGCAACAACCCATACAAAGCGTATTAGCGATCTTTTTTGTCTCACACCTGGGGCTTAATTTTTGAATCGATCGTATAATATTTCGCACGAAAATATCATGCGAAATGAAAGATTTTATATTGATAGAAAGCAAGTTCGAATGGTTCGAATAAGAGCGTTTAAAAAATCAAGCTCACTATTATAACATGGTATTCTTCAAAAGGGCCGTTAATAGTTTCTAAAGGTCGGCAACGTACGAGTATCTGTGATGCGCCCGGTGTTATTGGATCGCTTCGATAGCATCAGGCAGCTAGTTTCTTTGCCACCTATGGCATAAAAAAGAGAATGACTGTGTGCGTCCGGCGTGTGCGCCGATGTTCCGCAAGTTATGCCGCTGCGCGGGTAATATCTCGGTGGTTAACGACATTTCTCGCGAAATGATGCACAGAAATAACCACCTCCCCACACGGCGAACGCGCCGATAATTCTGTCATTGCATTACCAATGCACTTCGCTGCTGGAGCCGCTGATGCTATTTTATTTAACACCATCCTCTCGCATACTCTCGATATTGAACGCACTCTACATTATTTCTGTATTGAAAGCGACGCGAGAGAACTTTCTGTCGTAATTTAATCGTTTCCACCCGTATTAGCTTGTGGTCATGTTTCTAATTAACTTTCATTAATATCTTACTCGTATGTATTGGTGTTCCATGCATTTTGACAATAATAAGTTAATAGTGTGTGCAATAATGTCCCAGATATTTATTTATTTATTTATTATTTATTTATAGTAAAAAACATTTTTATAACAAGCTATAAGCCTTAGCAAATAAAATGTAAATCGCCATCTTGGAGCGGCGGCCATATTTAATTTTGTGTGATGTCTCTTTATCGTTTCCTACTTTTCAAGCTCTTTCATTTGATACCCATATTAACAGGGTCGGTAAAAAATATACACCATCTGCCATCTTGTGGCAGCAGCCATATTGAAAATATTGCATATTGTATTGTCACCAGAACTAAAGTTATATGCGAATTTTAAGCAAAATCGATTAGAAGGAACTGGTTCTAATTATTATTCTAATACAATAATTACGTGCCATCGAACTGGTCTGATAATGGAACCAGGAGGTGGACAGTGGAATTCTTCAATGGCTAATAGCTTGGTTTGTTTTAACGAGTCCCATACACTTGAAGTTTCTTCGCGCGAAAGAATTCGGAACAAGGATAATCGCCAAAGAACCAGTGTCACCGACATAGCTATTAAAATTTGCAAGTTGAAGTAGCAATGGGCAGGCCACATTGCTCGAAGAATCGATAACTCATGAGGAAGAAAGTTTCTTGAGGGAGACCACGGTAGGCGCAGCGTAGGTAGGCCTCCCACTAGATGGACTGACGACATTGTGAGAGTCGCGAGCATCCAGTGGATGCAGATGGCTGGCTGTCAGTCAGTGTGGAGGTTAAAGGGCAGGCCCATGTTCAGCAATGGAGGTCATCTGGCTGATGATGATACACTACACTTGGTGACGAGGGACTGATGATAGAGCTGGGAGGTAGATAGTGGAACTCTTCAACGGCTACCAGTAAACGCTTTGGGTTTGGGCTCTTTTCTTTTCAGGTTTTAACCTAAAATAATTATTTTAATTTGTAGGTTCAATTATCTCGGTATTTCTAATTACATTACAGCATAAATCAATTAACAACTTGCCCAGTGAGACAGATGTCAATTAAATTGCTTTTAGTTGTCCCGTCCCCAATTTATCTACATTAATCGAACTAGGTTGCAAGCGCTTATTTCTCAAATTGTATAATATGGCTGTGAGTTTCATTAAGAAGAACAAAGGGGTGGAAGCTCAGATCAGACAAACAAGGGAGGTATGCCTTAGTACAGTTATAGTTCGTGTTCAAATGACTCCATATTTCACCCACTTTTTTCACACTAAGAAACTTGCAACGACACTAATGAACGAACTAATAGTTCACATGCAAAAGGGAAGGGGTTCGTCTGCAGCGTATAGCATCAAGCCTTATTTAGGCTGGATGCGTTCCCACCCGCACCGCCAGCTCACCATATCTCCCTTGTTTGATATGAGGGTGTAAGTGTAGGCAGAAGCCTTCTTGTTGCAAATTGATAATTTCCTTACGATTTGCAAATTTATAAGTACTAACTAGTTTTTTTTTTAATAATAATGACATCCTTCCTTCGAAAAGGTTATCATACGAATTCTGTAATAATTGAAATTGGCTCTCTGTATCCATTGGGCAATTCGATATTATCATCAAAGCAATAATGCTTCCATTATCTTGTCTCCCCTCTAGAAGCGGTGAACGGTTACTTTTATCATTTGTCCGAGTTGGTAAATTAATTGCCAATCGATACACTGACGGTATTGTTATTAGGCAATGAGTCATTTTTTAAAGTTTTGTATGCGTTTTTATTACAAACTAGTGAAAACGAATATCAAAACATGTACTATGGATGCTGTAACAACCCAATAAAGTTCTTGATCATGTTATGTATAGCTTGTAACGATTTCTCTCAGCCGCGGCCTCTAACATAAAACACGCACATACATACCTTCGTGTTACACGCGCCTTACCTTTACCTACTACGTTCATATAATCTATTTACTGTCCTTGGTTAATCTACCATCTTCTGCGTCGACTAACATCTCTGTGGCTTCACATAAATTTCTCTCTAGAAACTAAACTATGGCAAAGCCTATCTTAGATGTTGTTTAGGTAGACCATTGCTATGCTCAATACAGGGTTACGCATATAGTCTGTACTAAGCCGAAAGGAGATCACTGTGATCATCATTATGAACAACTTTGACTATGGGACCAACCCTGAAACCGCAGATTTTTTTCACGATTTCATGGTTGGTTCCACAGTAAAAGTTGTTCATAGTAATGAGTACAATGACCTCTTTTCGGCATAGTATAGTTTATATGCGTAACCCTGTATATCTTTCGCTATATTATCATTCGTGACTTGTGCACCTGCAGAAAATGTTATTAAAACATACCGCGAATTCTCATGGGACTTCTGTCTCTTTATTACGTAGATAAATATACGTGGTGTGGTCTTAATGCATTATGTACGGTCCATGATGAAATACGGAAAGCCATTGGACTAGAAAGAGCCTATAAATTGTTTAAGGATTTCGATAGTGGGCGTTAATGGCGTGTCCAGGAAACAATAAGGAGGAATAGTGGCCCCTTAAGCGCTCCAGTTATTACGGAAGTCTCTGTTTGTAGACAACCGGTGTAGATGTTATACGATACGTTGTAAAAAGGGCCTATAGGAGCTTAGAAGCAAAAGAAACAACAAGTACTCGAATGCAGGATATGCAACAAAAAGTCATAGCTGCGATTGCATTACATCCGTTGAGTTCACTGGATTAGAATCATTGTAACATCGCAACAGGTGCCATTTTAATATCTTGTTGCAAACCTATGCAATCGGTTGCAGGTTTAGAATCGCAGCAAATCAAAGTACAGTTTAGTTTTTAGCATTAAGAAAATAATGTTAAATATATGGCTTTTATTTAATAATAGGCTTGCGTTTGACCGCCACCTCAGCTCATGTTCAGTGATGTTGCGTTCTACGATGGAGCACGCTTGCCTAGAATAAAACGATTCACTTCCGACTTGAAGACCCAGATTATAACTATCGGGGAACACCTATTCAGGTAGCGCATTCCTGCATAGATATGTTGTAAAGCTACGTTAATTTTGTTATATATTATAAGTACTGGTAAAAATAAATAGTTTGAATTGAATTCCAGTCTAGTTCGCACAATAAAAGTGGAATTTGTTTTAGCTTGGCTGATTTGTTATGACTGTTATACTTGTTATTAGATTAATGAATGGATTAGATTCTTAAAGGGTCGGCAAAGTAGTTGTGACGCCTTTGGTGTAGGAGACGGTAACTGCTTACCATTTGGCAGCCCGTCTGCTTGTTTGCCAACTAGGGCATAGAAAAAAAATAGTATTTGATAATTACGTAGAACCTAGTTGAGCTGTACGGTGCGGACCCGGGTATGTCCTAAAACTGCGACTAGAACCACCGGAGGATGGGCAGCAGCGTCCTAATAGTACATGGTGAACGTACTGCGATCCTCAAGCCGCCTGCCAAGCGTGGGGATTATGGCAACACCCCTCTCTATGAGGGAGGCCTTGTCCAACAGTGGACGTTAATTGGCTGATGAAGTAGTTGAGCTGTAATCGTACTTTGTAGATTTGGTAACTCCGGTTTGATCGATAAGTTATAATCAATGGTTTCTTATATAATACTATGTACGTCGAACACTTCATTGGTTAAACAATATATTTGTTGTTGAGCAACTTTACAATGTACATACCAAATAGGGCTTCTGCGCGAGTTGATGCGGCTCATTTAATACAAATGCGTGCATCATTGGGCTGTGAAGAAGTGTTCTTGGTTAAAATTGAGACATTGATTTAGTTAGGTAAACGTGCTCTTTCAGATAATGCTATTTAGAAGAGCCGGGGACATTTAACAGACGAACGAGCGACATAACGAGGGAAATAAATTTACTCTTGTCAGGTGGTAAAAGTTGATACATTAGGTAATCCCGCGTACTCAGTGGTAATGTGGTTCACGTTTCTTGAGTTTGCAGGTGTGTTAAATGCAGGTCGTTGTATCGTAAGTGTAATTTTCGCAAGCGGTAGTGGGTCTCGTAATTGTATTGAATCAGTTAGCCGGAGTTTGGCGAGAGTAATTTATCGCAGGAGTGTAAACAAGCCCGTATGCCGGTGCCGGCGCCGCGCCGGTGACTCACACAGTCGCGATGTGGGCCGGCGCAGAGCATTGTGTACGAACTAGGCTCCACTGCATTGTACAATTGTATGTAAAGAAGGCAAGGGTGCGCGGGCGGGCGCCCACCGACGCCTGCGTATCCCCAATCAAGCGCCTCCACCACCATTGTGACCGATTTCATATCTAAACGACTGCACTCAATTTGTCAAACCCATTTTCCTCGGTGTTCTCATTTGTCTTCGCAGCACAGTTCCACACCTTCCGTATGGCTTCCCGGTCGTGTGTTTTAATCACAGCCAGCGGAAAGCTGTTTGTTTATCTAATGGGTTCTGTCTTTCTCTCACGATTCACGTCGTGATGAGTACTGCAGCAGATTCACGAAATGATAAATTTTCCCATTCGTGAGCTGATGTTAACTCTGAGCTCTCGACAGGAACAAACTATTTATTGATTTTTCCTGGAGTATTTCTTTATGTTACTTGATATTGGTGTGAATCATTTGAAAGCTAAACAGTAAAAGAAAATGTTTGTTTGCTACCTGAATTGCATATTCAAGAAGATTTTTTTGTTCAACTTGACACTGAAGCCGGCTTTAGGAACCAGTGATGTGTTTGCTCTAAAAAGGCCACCAGTTATTTGAAGATCATTAGTCCGTAAACAGCAAACACTCACTTTTTGCCGTCATGTCAAGCCACAATTATGATTCAAGTTTTGCAAGTCGTGACGGTTGATTCTGTCCATTGCGGTAATGAGGTTAATTTTTAACGGGTTAGATTTGCGACTGGCTAGGTCATAGTCGCTCACTATAACACCAAGAAAATATTCAGAATTACCGAGATGGACAGTTGGGTTTGTTGTGTACCAAGTTTTGCTATAATATAATCTATTCTTTCTCATTAAACGACTTCAAAAAAAAGACGGTTCTATGTTCCACTGTTTTTTTTAATGTTCACCGGCTTCTCCGCCAACTGTTGACCGATTGAAAAAAAAACTTTTCTTCGGTAGGCTATACTTCCAATTTGGTCCCATTGTCACCAAGTCAAGATCTGATGATAGGATCCCAGGGAAATCGAGGCAAACCCTCAAATTTTATAGACACTTATTACGTTTTTCATATATTTTTGATGTCGGTTTTTAATGTCATCCACTAGTTTTGTAACTATTTTCAACTAGCTGCGTCTCGCGGTTTCACTGGCTATCCTAAAGGAACCATATTTTTTTTGCCGGAATAAAAATTAGGTTATATTGTTCCAGGCTATAAGCTCTATGAAGCTTATATCAAGTTTTAGTGAAATCCATTCAGCTGTTACGGTCTCTAGTGAGAACATAACATACATACCACACAATATTTCATATTTGTGTTATTAACTTTTATAATATTACTAGCTGCGCCCCGTGGTTCAATCGCGTAGATTACTCCTTATATCATTAGCTATCGCTACTGAAAGTCTCGTCAAAATCTGTTTTGGAGTCCGTACACACATCGCCTTCTATATAAGTATAAGAAGATTATATATCGATTTCAAAATATTTTGTTCTTTAAAGCCTTTGACAATCCAGACGGTAACCATTAGTTAGCTCACATGCAAGCCTGTCATTCGCCCGTATCAAAAGCTTGGAGAATCATGCACCATAAAATAGCATAATACCCTTGACCCGGCGTGGGAGGCATCGAGGAATATTTTTAACTCGCGGGTCATCAACCGGCAGAATGATTATTTCTTCTTGCAAGATTGCACGTGGAATCGCGTTTTATCGTAAAATTATTGTTAACATATTTATTTGTAAACCTTTTTCTGAACTGAGATTTTTCCTTATGATTGTAAGCCTTTGGCTTTTAGTTTGATTTGATCCGTGTACATGTTTAGTATTTAAAAAAAAGTAATTTTATTACCTAAAAATCAAATAAAAGTATTTTATTTGCATTTCTTCCATGTATCATTACAAGATTCCTCGTATAAATTCAGAACGAAAATTCTAATTTGCTGCTGAATGCAGATGTTTACGCTTTTATAACTGATGATTCTTCGTCTTTAATCCAATGGTGTAGAACTCAATTCCATGGATTAAAGTGGCTATCAAATGAAATGATATACAATTCAAATCGGATATTGACGCAGCTGCCTCCGCACTTCGCTTCAATTTGTGTGTTAATGCTTCTATACGGCGCCAGCTGAGATTAGCTACATTCTGCAACATATATGAACGTTTTCTGATGATTATGTACAGCGTTTACACTTTTGAAATGAACTTGCCCAACCGGCAATAAAGTCTTCTCTGATCTCTTGCGACTTTTACGAGAATATTCATCACTATTACAACTTCGAAATCTTATTCCCTTTATCACCACATAGTTTTTGGTAGTATCTTATATGTATATTTATTAATATGACTAGTTTTTTTACCCGCGACTTCGTACGCGTAGATTTTCATATAAACCTTCAATCCTTTTTCTTCCCTTAATCCGGCCCTTGCGCAAAATAACATAGCCTTCAATCTGGTCATAGCTAAGCATATTCGTGAAAATGGCATTTAAATCCGTCCGCATTTTCTTCCAGAAACACAACACAAACAAACAAACAGACAAAAAATCTAAAAAGTGTCCTATCGAGTTCAGCTGCCTATTTTATGACGCCCTGTGTGATTATTTTTTGTTATCTCGCAATTACAGATTTTTTTATCTCTACGTTTTTATTATATGTATAGATAGATTTATGGTTCTTGTATCAGAAGTCGTTTCTCCATCCAGTGAAGTAACTTTTAAAGATTTGTAAAACTATCCTAGTCATGTAAGGGGATCACGTTTCGTTGCTGCACAGCATCCGTTTATTTCAAGCCGTGTGTTTACCTTTTGAGAGTGTTTTTTATACATCACCAAAGTAATATCGTTTACAGGTTACCAGTTTACAATAATCCCAGCCCACATATACTTGCTGGCTTTCTTAAAATTCAAAGCAATTTGTAATAACAGGAAGCTAAAACTTTCATCTTGTTTACTATTATTATTCAAGATATAATCACCAAACGTTCAACAGACGTTCTAAGAGTACAATTATCGTGAAGTCGCAAGGTTAGGTATAGCCGATGCTGTAAACCTAGCTTGTATTCTATGGGTAAACTACTTCGTCCTACGCTGAAACTCTATCATTAATCTTCACAAGATTCCAGATAAATTGATTGGCCGTTCGATTGCAGCTCTAATCGGATATTCCAATAACCGTATCGCAAGTGCCATTCGGAAATTGCGAATAATTGCAACGCAGGCCGGCGCAGCGGTAGAGCCGGCAGACGAGCTCGGCGCATGCTCCCAGTATCGGATATGCAATAACCGCGAGTAGGGCTGCCAGCTTGACACTATCACGAACAATGAACGTCTCACCATTTATACTACCTTTCCAAATAAGATTACAATCTTGCCAATTTCGTTTCTTCGAACGTAAACAAGTTTCCTTACTTGGCAGTTTCGCGATGTCCTCTGTCGAAATTTTGCATAATCATGGTGAATATTGACATTTATTTTGCGAAAATGCATGTTAACTCGCTGTTTTACAAGTGGTGTAAGTATAATATACGTTTATAACGTTTAATACATGAATAATTCTGTCAAATTGTCAACCATCGCGATTGTGATCTCCCCCTGCTGGGCTAACCCACGGCGGTCCCCGCCCTCACAAATATTTGCTGCGATACAAGGATTTTGCATTAGCACCTACCGGACTGGCCACTTCGGATGTTTATTGAACGATTTGTGCCAGTTCCTGCAAAATATTCTAAGTAATACCTGGAATTCGTTTCCAGCCGCCTACGTACTCGCCTGTATCAATAAAATTTAATTGGAATCGTTAAATCGATGATTTTACTCAAATTACATCTTCTGAAATATTAGATAGCGTGATGCCCTGGAATTTACGATATGAATCATATGCGATAAACAGAGATGGCCTCGGTAATACAATTGACCGCAAACCACCTTGTATATAACTAGTTACCGGCTGGCTTCTAGGCACTGTTACGTCTTCATTTTAATTAGATTCACTGCAATCGGGAGTCATAGCGTTAATGAATTAAGTCATGATAACTCATGGTAATAAACATATTTGAAAAGTTTTAGGGTTTTCCATTTCTCGTATAATGATTCGTTAAGACATTTCCTTTTGCATTTGTCTGAAGGTATTTTTCTTGTTTAAAATTAACCGTTCTGTAGAAATTCGTGTTTATCTTGAAGTGAGAGGTCAACATCCGCCTGCTGCCACGCTCGTGATTAGATACTCGTGCAATTTTCAACAAATCGCCGCTGTGCGTGATCTTGTTGAATTTAGTTAAATTTTATCAAAACGCTGGCTTTTAGGCAGATGCAATGACATTATTTGTTACAAAATATATTGTACAATTCGATGCTATATCTTCGAATAAACTGATTCACCTGTTGGCTTTGACCGATCGCTCTCACTTTATTCGAGTAGATTCTGTTGTTTATTTCAGTAACCTTTGCCAACTTCAATAACACAACATGAAGAGAGAAATAAACCTGTCACGTAGGTTTATTTCTCTCGACGCAGAATATTTACGTGATGACGGAGCATATATTTATTTCCATATTGCACAAAATTTGAGATAACATCTTTGAAATATTGTATGAGTTTTTTATCTCATTTTTTAGCGCTGAAGAAGTTGAATATCAAATTCGCACACAAGTCATTAGACTCGTTATAGCAGGTACATTTGGATTGTTTCAGCCGGTGTCGCATAATAAACGCTCGACATCCGCTGCGAGAGCATTGACACCGTATGCTTGCTCACGGACATACTATATAGTACCTACACATTACAACACTCCTTCTATTTTTAACCGATTGCAAAAAAGGAGGGGTTTCTCAATTAGATTGTTTTTGAAATGAAAACTTCTTTAAGCGCATTCAGCACTTTTTGGGTGAAAAAAATCATGGAACTCGTAAAGTCATGGAAAACGTCATAGTCACGTTGTCACTGAATACGTAATACACAACACTGTACCGTATATTTTAAAACAGCGCCATCTCTCGTAGAATAGGTTAATTAAGTTTTCACTTCTGGCGTTGCACCTATGACTGATGTGTTTTATTTTTGTTTGTTACCTCACACCTTCATTTATGAACCGATGTGATTTTTTTTATTTATGGAAAGGATATAGTTTCAGATTGGTCCCATAGAAATTTCATCCAAATCGGTTCAATAGTTTGGCTTTTCACTCGAAATAACTGGTCAATTTTGTTACCTGGATGACAGTGTGATCATCAAGACCAAGTAACCAAATTCTGCCATTTTGTACTAATTTTACTAAGTCGGTTTTTTTAATTGATAATTATATCTGGTTATTAACCTGTAATGACATAAAACTAGTCTCTACAGGTAATCTTACCCGATATCTAAAACGTTTTTAGCGAATAATGGGCGCGATTTAACGCGAATGAACGGGTTATAGAGACAAGATTTTTGGTATACAAAATTAGCAAACTTACTAATAGTTCCAGCCCTTCAAAATAATTCTGCCTATTATTATTTGAACTATATCAGCACCTCTTATTCAAATTTTATTGATATAGTCTTATTAGCAGGCGCTACGTCATTTGAGCTGCAACTTTTTCATTTTATTTTCACGATAATAGCTGATAGCGTTCAGGTAAAACGCAATTTTCCCCTGCACTCCAAGTTTTATCGTGCTTTATCTATCGCGCGGATATTGTATTTTGGGCTATTGTTTCGTCGGAATCGAATGATATCACGATAAACAGAGATCATCAATCACGTCAAGGTGAATGTATATGCAGTCACGGCGCATACTTGTAATTATGCATACTTATACTGAGCTCTAAAGATGGATTATCTGTTTTCACCTCAACAACAGGCTGAGCATTCCATCGATTTAAGTCAGAAGCGTAAATTTGAATCTGAGCCCGACGACCATTTCTTAAGTATACGAAAACCGTACGAAGAGCTTTGATTCGACTTTTATTGTGGGAACTGCTAGTCCGTGTGCTAGTCTGTGGAATTTACTGCCTGAATGGGTGTTCCCCGATAGTTACCATCTGGGTGTCTTTAAATCGCGAGCGAATCGGTTTCTTCTAGGCAAGGGTGCTTCATCGTAGACCGCGTCATCGCTTAACATCAGGCGAGGTTTTGGTCAAATGCAACCTTATTTTTAAATCAAAAAATAAATACAAAATGTCACTGTCACATTTGGTGTAGAAAATTTATAGCTCACTCAAGAAATAAAATGAATAAATAAATATCTGGGACATTATTGCACACATGGTCATCTGACCCCAAACTAAGCAAAGCTTGTAATATGGCTGCCAGAGACTGATATACATACATATATATTTTAAATTTACAGTACTGCATTGCAATTTGAGTATTGTCCTCGACTTTTCGTACTAGCGCAGCTCAGGGCATCGAGTGCTGTCAAGTGGCACTTGTTGCGTGGGATCGAATCCTTTGCATATAAACGAGAATAGCAGGCGTGATTAGTCGCGAAACAACTCGCCACCGCTAAATGCTAAATGAAATAACTCTGTAATGGCCAGGTAATGGCCTACGCAATGACTGTTCGACATTGTTTTCAAGTTATAACAACATTACCATAGACACTAATTTATGAAGTCAAAAACAGTTGGGCAGCCTTTGCAGGTTGGCGTAATGAATTAGCAAATGACAACAATTGCTTTTATCAGCGGTGGGGTCAGTACCTATTGAATTTCGCTATTACGTGACAAATGAAAGTATTTCAGTATGTTTTAGTACTCTTGCGCAACATACTGCGTCACTTCCCGGAACATTGCATTCAACAATTGGCACGATTCTCATCTTTCACAGTGCGCTTTACGCTCATATGGCTGGGCCAAAATTTAGGTCGCTTTGTGAAAGAGTGGATGCGGCCCGTAAAGCCCGTTTATCCTCATTTCCTTTTGGTGTTAACGGCGAAATTGTACCACCCGCTGTGCGCGAGCTGTGCCAAAAACTGCAGCAATTTGCATTTGTCCTTGGTTTTTCATACTCGCTTTTGTTTACTCATAACCTTGTGCTTGTGTAGGCAGTCTTTATAATAAAAAAAAATCTAGAATGTTATGACATCATTCCAAAATAACGATCCTGCACTGCGGACTCATCAATTCAGACGTTTCGAACGGTGCCAATTTTAATGAAATTTATGCGAGTCTTATCCTTGGCATCTTTTTGAAGGTGGACTCACATTGTGTTTTGCGCACAAACGTCTATATACCAAACGCCCTGTTTATTTGATGTGCTGAAGCCGCCCTTATGAGGATGCTAACTGATAACCAGTAGCCCTGTATACATAATTAGGAAACAAAAGCTGGTTCAGGTCACTACGGGAGGCTAATGTCCGAGGCGACAGGACAGCCCGCAGGGCATCCTTCCAATTACTGGCAGTGGGGCTGGCGCAGGGCTGCTGCGATCGTTAATTAGAAGGATTCCCGGTGGCGCTCGAATAGTACATACGAGTACCGAGCCGTGCTCGTCTGCTCGTAAACCAATTACAGGCCAACTGATGAACGCCGAGCGTGCACGAAAGTTCCCACTCAATTTCATTACGCTTCGTTGTGCGCGCTAACAATTAGAGAGGTTTCTATAGAACCGCGATTAATTCATCGATTAGAAGAGGATGTTGGTTCTATTTATTAGACTCCCTTGACGGCAACCAATCTTGACTTTGATACCACGAGAAGTACCGTGGCATAGAGTCCAAAGATGCTGAATCGCTCGTGATTGCATCTAAGCCTAATCGAGTTACCTTTGAAAGCATTAATTAGAAGAAATAGAACCGAGAAAGCAGTACACGAGTTAGAACTTGTCAGAGGCCGTATTTTGCTTCGATATCAAAGTGACGTCGTATCTGAGAGAAAAGCTTTTAAGAGCTTTCTTAGTTCGTGATGTTTGTCGTCTGTCGCGTGGCGTCGTCTATGCGAACGTAGAAGCCGATCGTTGGACGCCTATATAAGTAGTCTTGTCAAGTTTGTTTTCTTACGATAATGTGTCTGTAAATACCAGCCTCCCCTCACGGCTTCACGCTCCAAGAGCTTATTTACGTATTCGTTTAATTAACACTTCAACGTCTGAGTGGGACCGAACACCGCATATTGAAAGTCGGCAGATATGGCTTTAACAGCTGTTGATAGCTTTAGCAGACCTTATCTAGAGTGGTTTGCAGTAAATGCACTATAAATAGTTGTGATGCAATGGTGTGTAGGTGCCGGGTTGGGTACTGTTAGACCGCAGGTGGCGGCGGGTTCGATTCCCGGTTGCACAATGCTGCGTGTATTGTGTTGAGCATTCCTCACGAGTCGCCGGCATTCTTCATCGTAATTGAATCTGACGGAATGCTATAATTTGATCGATAGAGTTATCCCTATGATGGATAGAAAGTGTGATTACGGTAATATTGCGCTTGCGCAACAACTGAATTTTCAGTACATAGGAATTAAACTCTGTAACATTAATGAAAATGAAGTTGCATAATTCAGTCTTTATCAAATAAAAATGTCAAACTGCAAAGTTACTCTACCATGAGAATGTTGTCGATTCTTTTGTACTATTGTATATCTCAACAAAATTTGACAGCCATAAAATTGTTGACATCGTTTTCTCACATATTGAAATAAAATAAAAATTACAAGTAATTTTAGTTCTGTCAGATTTGTTTAGTTTAGAGAATGGTAGTACAACAGAATTGACGCCATTGCCTTGTTCTACACATAATATTGCTTCACCTCGGTAAACAATATTTACTTTCGCGTTATTTCGGTACTTGATGTTATCGCATGTTTTACTTCGCTGTTCTCTATTTTCTCGTACAATAGAAATTCTGAGGCTTACCAAATTGAAAATAAATTACCGGTGCTTTGTATTAAGGCTTATTCCTTTTACCGTTAGGACGATATTGGGTTGAGAGAGCGGTCTAGATTGTTATTACACTTATCTATCTATAAGGCGATGTGTGTGTGTGTGTATATTATGTTCCATTGTTCCCTAATGGACTCCAAAACGGCTGGACTGATTTTTACGGGACTTTCACTGGCAGATAGCTAATATTATAAGGAGTAAAATAGACTACTTTTCATCAGCATCATCATCACCATTTTTCATCACCACGCGGGTGAAATCGCAGCTATTATAATATAGATAAGTAAACTAAACATTTAATGGAATCTGAAAGCAGTGATAGTCTCCATCCCTCTGAAATCTTAGGGAATTGTAGACGCCATCGTAGTCTGACGTACTGTAGGTCTTATAGGCATATTATATTTTCTATTCTATGTTTGGGTTGCTTCATCTATTAGACAGAAGTAAATATCGTTAATGGAATTCGATATTTTCGTCAGTTGCTAGTATCGTATTTACTTGGGTCGTTTGTTTAGTCAGTTGGCTACGATTTATAGAGAAAGGACTATACGTAAATGGATAAATAGCTTACGGATTAGCGGCATCTAGCAATATTATCATGGCTATCATTACAAATCCATGTTATCTTATCATTTTGCATCGTTATCTTTGTATGCACATTATACACATTTTTTAGCAAATGACATCGATTACAAGTCCCTAGGTAATGGTGTGAATTCTTTGATCAAATCTAGACTCTATGAAATTCAAAACAAAAATTTGTCAGAAAATGGTAGGTTCTGTAGGTGATTCATATATATGTATGTATATCAGTCTCTGGCAGCCATATTACAAGCTTTGCTTAGTTTGGGGTCAGATAACCGTGTGTGCAATAATGTCACAGATATTTATTTATTTATATTTTTAAATTCGGTAATAGGTTTGCGTTTGACCGCCAACTCGCCTGATGTTAAGAATAATAAGAATAAGAATAAGATATATTTATTGCCAAAAAACAAAAACAATGAACATGTACTATAAGAAACATAAGGAGAAACAGCGTTTGGCAATAGGGGTAAGCTCAGCGCTGTACTGCGAGGTCCCGAAGGGTCACGCAGGGCTGGTTTTCAGCATACCCCTTTGCTCAGAAAAAAAGATGGTAGGTGAGCACTAGGCGACGGCGGGTATTACAAAATCAACTAAAAATATCTGTCGTTAAACGTAATACACTATAATTACTACTACTACTACTATTTTCATTATCAAATATTAAATATTATTAAATATTAGAGCACTTAGGTTTGTGTATGGTGTGTGTGTGTGTCTGTGCGTGAGTGTGTGTGTGAGCGGTGTGTGTGTGTGTAACTGAGTGTGTGTGCGTATGTGTGAGTGTGTGTGGTGTTAACGCGTAATTTTAAAAGTTGCTTCAAAATTCTTCTTTTGTATTTCATATAATAGACTTTTGTATTTTTGCTTAAAATTATCAGAATTCATTTTTTTTCTCATCGGAGGGGGCAGGTTATTCCAAATTTTAGTCGCACTGTGTTTGAAGCAGCCTTTAAATCGGGTGGTCTTGTGCTTATGGAATGATAAAGCATTCAGGGACTTAGAGCGAGTATTACACAAATGAATGTCTTTTAACCAAGTTAATTTTTCAAATAAATATTCAGGTTGCTTGTTCCAAAGAACTTTCTGAACTAAGCAAGCAAGATGAAGCTCCCACCTGGCTTTCATATTTAGCATTTTATTTTTGACAAGAAAAGGAGTAACATGGTCTCTTCTTGGAACGTTGAAACAGAATCTCACGCACGCATTCTGTACCCTCTGTATAGCTTTTTCCGTTTTGGCATATATCAACGATCCATAGACTGCGCTGCAGTAATTAAAAGGTGACAATACTAGTAGATCACACAATAAAATTCTCACCTCTTTCGAGAGATGTTTTCTAAGGCAATAGAGATTCTTTAATTTATAAAAAGCTGTTCTAATTTTCTCATTAATATGTTTATCAAATCTCATTTCACTATCAAGGATGAGACCTAAGTTTCTAGCTTCTGACTCAACTGAAATATCTACTCCATTTATTGACAATTTAGGGTTATGACATAAGGCTTTATGAGTTTGAGATTTAGTACCCAATATAAGCAGTTTTGTTTTTAAAGGATTTAGAATAAGTGAGTTACGTTGAGACCATTGGTAAATCTCATTCAGGTCAATATTAATTAGAGACATTGCTTCTGATGTAGCTTCAGGATTAAAAGAATAGTATATTTGAGTGTCGTCAGCATACAGATGGTACTTACAGGTTTTAATATTACTCGGCATATCTGCAGTGAAAAAAGAAAACAGTATTGGGCTCACAATTGATCCCTGGGGGACGCCACTAGATAAATTACCTACACTAGATATGAGCTTGCTTCCGTTAGATGATTCAGTTTCTACGTACTGCTCTCTATCGTTCAAGAAAGTATGAAACCATTTGCAGGTATCATCGGTGAAGCCATAGTATGAGAGCTTTGCAGTGAGCATATCAGGATTCAAAGAGTCAAATGCACGCGAGAAATCTAAGAGAACCAGCGCACTACATTGCCCCGAGTCCGAAGCCGTTAGTAGGTCGTCGGTCACGGCCAGGAGCGCTGTTTCTGTTCCGTGGCCTTTCCTAAAACCAGATTGGTATGGTGGTATTATCTTTGTTAAGCCGGCATATTTTTCCAACTGTGTGAGCACGACCCTCTCAAGCACCTTTGATAAGACAGGAAGAATACTGATTGGTCGCAAATCTTTAAGCTGCAGTATTGATTGTGACTTCGGAATAGGTCGAACAAGAGCCCGTTTCCATGCGTCAGGGAATACATTCAACTCAATGGAGCGGTTTACGATGTCTGTAATAACCGGTAAAGTCTCAGAAAGAGTAAGTTTTATCATATCATTATTTATGAGATCGTGGCCTGTCGCATTGGTTTTAATGTTTAATATTATTTTACTGACAGTAGCCGCAGATACAGGTCTTAAAGTGAAAACGCCGGTTGTAGCTTTACTAGTTTTATAAAAATTCAGCGTATCATTATCTATACAACCATCCCCAGGAATATTCAAAAAATGTTCATTTATTAAATTTGGGTCATTTAAATTATCAGGGATCAATGTGGAATCTTTATTGTTCAATCCATTAATATTCTTGAAATATCTCCACATTTTTTTTGGCTCATGTAAATTTTTGTTTACATAGTGTGTAAAGTAAGCTTTCTTCTCTCTTTCTATAGCACCAGTAACTAGGTTTTTAAGGCTTTTATAATACGCTTTAGATGAACTTGTTTTTTTAAGTTGAGATTTTACTAACGCTTTGTCTCTTAATGTCATCATGAACCGGATCATGTCAGTTATCCAAGGCTTAGGTGATTCTTTTACCCGTTTTCGATTAAGAGGGGCGTGCCTATTAAACAGTGTAACCAGTTTTTCATTAAAATTTAAGATCATATCTTGAGGCTCTGACAACATAGAGACTTCACTCCATGGAATAGATTTAAGATCACGAGTGAAGGACTCGTCATTAATGTTTGACATGTCCCGTTTTTCCATGAATCGTACTACCGGTTTAGGCTTTCTGATATTAAATTCACTAAGTACTAGAGCGTGATCACTCAAACATGTGTTGTGGACTACTGTTACCTTTTTACATTTCTCAGGAACATTAGTCATAACCAGGTCTATGAGACTTATCGAGTCATCTGTCCTTCGGGTTGGCTCTTTTACAACCTGTTCAAGGCTAAGTTGTGAACTAAGTTAAGCGCGATGCGGTCTACGATGGAGCACGCTTGCCCAGAAGAAACCGATTCACTCGAGATTTGAAGACACCCAGATTGTAACCATCGGGGAACGCCCATTCCGGCAGCGCATTCCACAGACTAGCAGTTCGCACATTAAAAGTGGAGTCAAAGCACTTCTACACTATTATTTAACTAGCAGAGTTAAAGAAAGTCGTACAAATTGAAATGTTTTTCATGTCCTTGCTATGTGTGGCGTACAAATAAAGTAAAGGAAATAATTATCATTTAAAAAAACCGACTTCAAAATGAGTAAATACCCAATTTCGTTTACTTGGGTGTCATATTTTTTTAGCTATTTTGGTTTAACACCCTAACTACTAAACCGATTTTGATGAAATTTATATGAGACTAAATCTGAAGTATGGCCTAGGTAAAAAAAAACAGTGGAACATAGAACCTCCTCCTTTATTGAAGTCGGTTAAATAATAATATAATAGTTAAGATCAAAGTAAAAAAAAACGCTTATTTTATACCTTGATTGACTAAAGATATAAAAAACTTGGCAATTACTATTTATATTATTTTTTTCATGTTTAGTCTCGATCTTATGTCAATTATTTAGTCAACATTACATATTAGAACTAACATTTTTATCACTAAGTAATTCTGAACTTTCATAGCAGCATTTTGTATTAATATAGTTTTAAGTTTATTTTTAAACATTTTAATACGTGAGTCTCTGATATTTATAGAGATTTTAGTATATTTCTGTATATATATTATAATAGCCATATAAAATGAACTTTCATAATTGCGGTTTTAGCCGCACATGGGCAAAATTTCGTCTCCACCTGGGTACGAGTTCGAATACCATTGATAGTTTGTATATTAGGTAGGTTGTTTTGTTACGCCCTTGTCCCTATCATAAGCTAGGACCAAAGATGAACAACGTAAAAGGAAATCGAGTTCCTCGTTCTGAAGTTAACAAATTTGATGCATAAATTGATTTCCTGTAGGCATAAACAGATAGCGGAGTAGTTATTGAGCGGACGGGGAAATAATCTTTTCCCGTCGTCTGTGCTCGTTGGCGAGTTGGCCGGCTCGCTGGAAAATTGCACTTAATCCGCCCCCTCCCTTCCTCTCACCACCCTGTCTGCCCGCTCTCTACTATTCGATTTTCGACCTACCACAATCTACCTATCTATCACTATGATGCGATGGCTCTAAATGAGACAGCCGTGTAGGACTTCCACCGTCGCACCATTACGCCCGCAGAACAGACAAACAAATGAGATATGGTAAGGTGTAGTGGCGGGTGCTAATCTGGCCTAAATCAGGCTTTGTCGCCCTTTTTTTGCATCTGGCTTATTAGACAAATCGCTACAAGTTTCTTAGTGTGCATGAAAAATTAGTAAGTGTGCCGTACATACAGTATTTTTTTTATTCATAATTATCAATATAAAAAACTGACTTCATAAAAATGTCACAACTGGACCAAATTGAAATGAGACCACACGGGAAGCACCGGCTTTCAAATAAAAAAACAATCATTTAAAATCGGTTCACCCAGTCGTAACAAACATGAAAAAAACAGTCGAATTGAGAACCTCCTCCGTTTTGGAAGTCGGTTAAAAATGGGGGATATTTGATCACAAAAGATATTTGTACTAAGGCATATCTTCTATTTTCAGTTTGTTAGATCTGTGATTACACCACTTAAGCATTATCTCGAGTTCGCGCTGCACCTACGGATGCTATCAGTTCGCTCAGAGTGATCGCGCGCTCGGAATTCCTCGTTGAAGTGGCTAGTAGTAGTTATTGTCGAACGGCAGGTGTTTCGCGGTCACGGCGGCTTAGTATGCTGCAGGGCCGTGATCCGTTTTTGCCCCGGCACGGCAGTCGGCTAGGGAACAATGGCCGTGCATTCCAGCCGTCACCGTTAGCTGGGTAATCGCTCAATGATCGGCCGCGCTCCACTCCGCTCGCTGCCATCGCTGGTGCCACCCGCTGGACGTGATCAACGCTCTAATACGCACATCAATCATTTTAGCACTCGCTTATACTCGAAGGCATACAGAAAAGCGTTCGGGGAAACGCTACACGCTACGAACTTATAGTTTGATGATAACGTTTCACACACAGAGCTCCGCACTAGGATCTGTCGACACAGGGGACGACGGGTTGCCATGGAACACACACATAGACACGGACAACTAATTCATAATTTAAACAGATCAGGACAGATCTAATTCATCATTTAAACATACGCCCGAGAATCGATCCCGGGACCTTCGCGGCTCAAGAGGCAGACTGCTACCACTGAGCCAAACCGGTCGTCACGATATTATCTTCAACTTATGATAGCAAAAGTTTTGCAGCCTATTGGTACGACCAACATTGCCGATGAGATAGTAATTTCTAGTATTTTGGTATCCATGTACGCATTCACAGTTTTAACAAGCTGGTTCTATTAAAAAAAAAAAACAAGATAGTCCAAAAAAATACGATCGGCGAAGCGGCTTCATGATGTAACTATAATGTTCCGTGATTAATTAAAATTAAGTATAATCAAGACTCAAGATCTATTTTCCTTCACACTTTCTAAAACATTGTATGACGGCATAAACTTATTTTCTTTAAAGTTTGTACAGCATGCAGGTTGTAAAGTAGTTTTAAGATAGTCCATCTTTACGATTCAACGCAGTAAATCAATTTAATAACTTTGCCGGTGGATATAAGAGTAGACAGGGCGCGGTTGGCTCGGAGCCAGTCCAAACAGGGTAAAAAGCAAGGGCGGCGACGACCGCGCCCCGAAATAGCGAGCAAAGTCAAGGCGTGTACTTAGACGAGCGAGAACGGTCGTTTTAAAGTGTGTGTTATTGAAATGCCGGATAACACGCTCTCCTGCGGCACACCGGCTTCACCGTCGACACACCCTGTAGCCAGGGTGCGCCGGCTATCTAAACGGACGCCTGGTTCATTCTAAATTAATTAGTCCATCGCCATAACGTCCCACTTTTTACCATTTCCCTATACACCAGTATCGGTTAAAGCCAAGGCATAGCGAGCAGCCGCCGCTCCCTAATGGCCTTAATTAATTTGCCATGCGTCCAAAAAGGTTAAACATGTTCACATGCGAATCCCATTATTTTCAACTAGCATCATATTTATAAGGGTTGATAACGCGATTCGGTCAGTCAAGGTCGGCCTCATTGTTCTAGGGCATGCGTTTTCAATGTTAAATTGTGATAGGTGTCGTTGTTTATTGGCACATCACATACATGCATATTGCGGGCACAATAGCGGTGCGTGTATCGGGGCTGGGAGCAGTGACTCACTCGGCCTGAGACAGAACAAGGACATCACACAGCCGGCGCCGAGGCTAACTAAAACATAAACAGCGTTACTCCATATCCGTCGGGCTATTCACCGTTGTGCCGCAACAAATTGCAGACATAATAGATATTGCAACACCAACACTGTTCTAGATGATACACTCATATTTTAAGGATAATGACTGTTCTAAGATATTCTGAAAGCATGCTCAGCGCTTCTTGGCTCTTGGCAAAGTTTTGATTGCTTACGAGGCACTTTTACACTACAGGGGAGTTTTAATAAGTTAAGGGAAAATAAGATAAACCATCCACCAAATCAAATCGAACTCTATTACAATCGTTAACGTAAAGCTAAAAGAGATTGATGATATTCTTTGGCCTACCAGCAACCTCACCGCGTTTTTTTTAATGTAGAAAAGTTTATAATGTAATGTGTATTGTTGCAGATGACTTGAAGGCGGTGACCAAACGTCTGATCGTGCAGGCCAAGCGGCAAGGCTCCGCGGACAATATCTCCATTATCGTGGTCTTCCTGAAGGAGCCGCGCGACATCGCCGCTGATAACCGCCCGCCCATGGACCTTGGGTAAGATAACTATACAAGAATCTCACGGCCTAAATTAACCATAGTCTTTCCTTAGTTCTTTATTGTATACGATATTCACCATCATCATTCTAAGCCTTCCGTCCTCACTTGTTATACCAATTCTTCCATCATCAGCCTATACTGATTCACTGCTGGACATAGGCCTCTCCCAAGGCACACCACTCAGACCGATTTTCGGCTTTTTTCTTCCGGCTACTGCCACCTGCCTTAAGTATATCGTCACTCCAACGAGTCCAATTCCTTATAGATTAAATACTTTCCAGCCGTATTTGTTGGCAAAACTTTATACAGCACAAAAGTGAATGTAGAGAAGTGAAGTGTTATACCACGTCTTGGAATATGCACTCATCAATAATGATATTTTTTTTGTGAACTTATACTACAAAAATGGTTTTTTACCGACTTCAAAAAGTAGAGGGTTCTCAATTAATTTATTTTTAAATGTTTGATACCTACCTCAGAAGTCTGCGAAACGTTATGGAAAGTTTTTTATTTATTTAATGGACATACTTTAATATTGTCCCATCGAAATTTTATCAAAACCGGTTCAGTAGTTTGGCTTTTCAATCAAAATAAATGCAAAATTTTGTTATTTGGATGGTTTTTAACTATTTTTATTTCCTTTAATATTAAATATTAAAAACGTTAAAACTTTTCTTTAATATTAAAAACGGAAATCATAACGACGTCTATCTGCTAGACTTAGCGATATCTTGGAATTAGCGACATTAATGACGATTGCTCATAATATTGTAAACATATTATTTATAGGAATTGCTATCGTTATGTGCCGTAAATATGATGTCATCCTGAAAGCAAAGTGTTCACCAGCAGTTGCCTACTATGTATTTCAAATAGACTCTGAACGTTACTGTTTGACATTTTCGGTTTACCCTGGTTTACCCACGACAAATGACATTTTCGGTTTACCCACGACGAAACGGAGACGAAATAAGCGTTTGTTGTTGTGTTTTTTTTTTCAATTTATTTAAGGATCAACAAACAACAACAAAATATAAAACTAGAGAAGTAAAGAAAAAAATTAGCTAGTGTTTTAGTGTGTGTGTGTTTCATCCTCGGCAACATCGTCGCTTACCATCAGACTAGTTGGTGATAAACGTACATCTGTACAAGGCTATTTTTAATTAGCCAGCTACTTCTTAAGGACAGGTTTTGTAAGTCAACACAAACAATTTTTAGTTTTACTAGTTTAGAAAATTCGCACCAAAAAAAAAAAACAGCTGTTCCATACATTTTGTTGCAAGCCAATGAACTTTTTCTATGGAACAGATGATTTTGATGACAGTTTTTTAAAAGTTCATCATCGTCATCATTATCATCATTTCAGCCTAACATGTTGCCACTGCGGGGACACAGGCCTTCTTTCAGAGAGATAGAGAAAGAGAGAGGACAGGCCATAATCCACCATGCTGGCCCAGTGAATGTTGGTGAATGTCATGTATTTGAACTTTTGATGTTCTTGGACATACCTGTTTCCTCACGATGTTTTCTTTCACTGTTTTTGAGCGATGGCATCGAAACTGCACATTTATAAGTAGGTTCTAAATAGGTCATTAGTACAGGGCCAAGGATTTACCCGGGTGCCGTCAGATTGTAAAGCGTAAATGAAACTGCCTGACACCCATCGCTCAAAATAGATATCAATATAAAAATGTCAGGACTGGATCAAAATTGTAATGGGACACACGGGAAGCTGGTGCCCATTTCAATTTTGAATAAAAAAAAGGATCATCAAAATCGGTTCACCCAGTCGAAAGTTCCGAGGTAACAAACAAAAATACAGTCGAATTGAGAACCTCCTTCTTTTTAGAAGTCGGGTAAAAAAGTTATAGCAACAATATTTGTTTATGATGTACAGAACCTAAAGAGCTCTATTCCGAAATAGTCATGCGTTTTTTATTTATTTATGTACTTTAAAATAAACACCTAAGTTACAAGCAAACTGATGCTAATCTGCGTCATCAGTCGTCATCTTCACACTGGTCAAACATTTACATATTTTTCATCAACGAACTTTTAATTCAAATCTTATGAGTCATTAATCTGCATCAGGTTTTTAGCATATAAAGAATAGACCACCTTGTTATCCAACCGGTTCCCGTGTGGACAAAAATTATGTATCTCCACGAACGTGACATTTACTTACCCGACCGGCCGACCTTGGAGCCGTCTCTTGTCTAACTTGTATGACTGAAAACGAAAGTTATTTAATATCTCTTTTAGACATCTAGTCACTTTCATTTGTACGACCCTTTAGCTTTGTCTGGGTTTTGTAATATAATTTACTTTCTAGCTGTTACCACGGGACCAAATAAAAATTACGATTTCTCAAGAGGTTTTCTCTCACACAAATGGTAACTATTTGCTGTGCTATTTGTAGAAATTCTTGAAGTAGGTTTTGTTAAGCAATAGAAAAACTTTTGATGATTTGTTATTAAAATTCTAGCAAATCAAACATTGAGCAAGAGTGGCATGGAAAAATAGCAATATAAGTTTTATTTTTTATAATATTCTTGCGTTTGACCGCTAATTTGCCTGATGTCATAGGCGGAGGGTAGCTTGTCTGTCTATTTTCTATCGCCTTCATTATGGAGAATGTGCACAAGAGCTGTTCAGGCTGATCCCGTCATCCAATTTCCGCCATAGATCATCGAGGCGGTCATTCCATCCTTACGTCGTGAACTTTGGTAAAGTCCGTACGCAGCGTTTCCAAAATTCCTTCTTAATTCGAACTGCACAGGAATGGAATGCGCTCCCTGCCTCGGTGTTCCCTATAAATTACAACCTGGGTCTCTTCAAGACAAGAGTGAATAGGCACCTCATGGGCAAGCGTGCCCCATCTTAGACCGCATCGTCGCTTACCATCAGGTGAGTTGTGCTATAACGCTAGCCCATTTCATCATTAAAATAAATAAAAAATGTTAAGCGATGATGCGGTCCACGATGGAACACGCTAGCTCGAATTCCGATTCACCCGTGATTTGACTTGGACTCAGATTCACTGCGCTGCTTCGTTCTAAAACGGAACCTCTTCAAATACATAATCATGTGTGTTGTTTGGTGATAGGCTGGACAACGCGCTGGCGAACGCGCCCCCGTTCGCCGGCGAAGGCGACACGGAGGCGTGCAAGCGGCAGGCGGAGACTGCGGCGCTCGCCGCCGCCGAGCCCCCCGACAACGGCGTTGATAACTCGGACAGCGACAGCGAGGACCTCGGCCCCGAGACCGCCGTCGATGTAGACGACATCGACGCAGAGAGGAACCATGAACCGGCGCCGCCCACGCCGCCTGCTCATGCCGGTAAGTGTTAACTAGCTCCGAGTTAGACAGAACTCGCCGACAACGGCAGCGTAGACACCGACAGCACCAGCGAGTACCTTGGCCCCGAAACCGCCGTTGACGTAGATGATATCGACGTAGAGAGGGACCATGAACCGACGCCGCCCACGCCGCCTGCTCGTGCCGGTAAGTGTTAACTAGCTCCGAGTTAGAACGCGCCGACAACGGCAGCGTAGACACCGACAGCACCAGCGAGTACCTTGGCCCCGAGACCGTCGTCTATGCGGTCGCCAACTGAATGCATTCTCCAACAAACTCGACACGGTGAAGATTTTCTCACGGAGATCATCACTATGGATAGCAACAAAGATGACAGCACTCCTTGTTGTTGATAAAAAACTTTGAAGTTTTCAAAATCCAGCTCTAATTGCTTTCGTATGGACGTATAGTTTACTCGTTTACTCTATTTAGCAATTACTCTGTAAATTTTTCGCGGACGCAAATTGTCACGCATGGAAAACGAGGTAGAGCAATTTTAAGCATTGTTTAACTTAAGTAACGTTTTTAGGTAAGGCCGAATGTCTATTGATAAAGCTCGATGCCGATAGCACAGAATACATAGTACACCGATAGTAACGACATAATTAAATTATTAGGTTATTACCGTCGCGTTATTCTGAAAAGGTAATAATTAGAATAGAATGCAACAAACTTCACTTATGTATCTTATCTAATCTCAAATTCTCACAAGTAACAATATCTCAGACCGCAATATTTTCTTACCGGCTAACAATAGAGATTTCAATATCAAAACAAACAAATCAGATAACCGCAGTCATACAATATCAAATACATCGAAACGAGATTACGAGAGCAAAAGAAAAAGTGTACGCGAGGTGTGACTTGTTATCGATTGTTACATTCACCTACATCGGAGATACAGTAGTGGCACCAACTTATCTGTTCAGTTGAATGGGAAACCCACCATCGTATTTACAGAACAAAACTGATAAGTTTACCCCTGAAAATTATAGTTTTCTTATTCGGCTAACTCTACAGATAAGTTGGTCGGGTCTTACGACCGCCTTCGGTACGTGGTAATGGCGTTTCCAGCAACCATTGTATGCAGATGATCACGCTCGAACTGATCTGTTGTCGTACTGATACAGTACAGTACAGCTTCGTAGAAATAAATTAGAAACCATTCAGACGGGAAATTAGTGTCCGAGGTACATCCCCAAACAAATGACTATAATTATACTAAACCTAACTTGAGTAACTTCGAAATTAAAGGCAACGACAGCTCGGACAAAGTTTCACTTTAGTATTATACTTCTCATTATTCTCAACTAACTGCGCTCCGTGGTTTCAGCCGCCGTATTTCCTCACAAACCGTACTTTTAGTCGGGATAATAATTATTAATATAAACAACCGACTTAGTTAAATTGTCAAAACTTGGCCAAATTGAAATGGGACGACCCGGGAGGCACCAGCTTTCAAATAAAAAAAGATTTATCAAAATCGGTACACCCAGTCGACATTTCTGAGGAAACAAAAATAAAAAATAAAAAACATTCGAAATGAATACCCCCCTCCTATTTGGAAGTCGGTTAAAAAGTCACTCGCTCTTGAACTATTCTCATGCAAATTCCCGTGAACATGGTGCATGTAACTGCGCTGAAATATCGAGAGCTACATCCATAATCTTACCAAGGTAAATATCTCGTTAATAATCATATAACTATACTTTTTCATTTATAAAAAATTAGTAGTAAGTAGGTAGTTATTGGGCACGCTGTACCACTTGGTCGCTGTTACAACTTCAGGTCGTATGCTCGAGGGATATCGACTGCGTTGCTCCACCTTCAGCTATCGCTTCAGGTGGAGTTCAACGCGGTCGATATCCCTCGAGCATACAACCTGAAGTTGTAACAGCGGGCCAAGTGGTACAGCGTGCCCAATCACAATGTAAAATTGAGTCAAGATAGACATTTAGATAATTATATCACTCACCTAGTCGATGTTGTAATTTATAACTTCACATTTGAATACAAAGTCGCTTTAACACCTACATGAAACGTACTAAATAAGCGACAGTATTGTGTTCAATAAAGCTTTTTTCATCAAAAGTATAAATGATGCATTTTTTTTCTAATCTTTCATTTCTATTCTAATAGTCAAGGAACTTAAACATGTTATTTATTAAACAGCCTTGCACATTAAATTTTAACAGATTATGTGTTTTACCGTCAGAAAAGAACAAACACAGACATAGTGAACTTCTACCAAATACGATTCGCTGCTTAATTTGCGGTCCGTCAAACTGTGGAAAAACCAATTTAATGATTGGGCTCCTTTTACATGAGCACGGATTAAAATACTTAAATGTATATATATTCTCCAAAACTTTATTTCAACCGATGTATATGTTTTTCGATAATGTTCTGAAAATGGTACCAGCCGTAAATTTATATAAGTATAAAGAAAATGATGAAATATTGAGTACAGCAGATGCAAAACCTGATTCAGTGTTTATATTTGATGATGTAGCTTGCGAAAAACAGAATAATATTCGAGATTATTTTGCTACAGGGAGACATAAAAATATTGATTGTTTTTATTTAAACCAAACATATAGCAAGATACCAAAACAATTAATCAGGGACAACGCTAATATGATTGTTCTATTTAGACAAGATGATATTAATCTTAAACATGTTTACGATGAGCACGTCAATACAGATATGTCTTGGAATCAGTTTCGTGAAATGTGTAAAGAAATCTGGAGTATCCCATTTAATTATTTAGTAATAAATAAGGATTGTGAAAAAAATAAAGGTGCTTATAGGAAAAAATTTGATACGTTTGTTGTTTTCCATTAGCTAGTTTGATAGAAATAATATATAACGGCATTAACAATAATATCAAATTCATTCATTAATGCATCATCGGAAAGAACAGGTCGCATAACAGTAAAATATATATTATGTATAATTCAGAAAAATCATTAAAACAACAAATTGTTAAATCAGCAGATGCCGTAAAAAAAAAAGTTCAGTTGATGAAACATTTAAAATTAAACAGTGATTTGGTTATTGAAACTGCGTTAAAACCAATAACGGAACCTCTTAATAAATTAATTGCAAATAGAGTATCATCAGATGAAAGTAAGACTGAAAGGACACCTAAACGGTTGAAAAATGTTCAGTACCAGGATTTCAATGAGTCTGATAAAGGTACCAAAAAACACAGAATGTCTGATGTACCTGTTGTACACACATTAGACACGCAATCAAGTGAAGTCAACTCAGAAAGTTCTGACGAAAATGAAGATGTTGGAGATAAAAACACTGATCATCAAAATCTAAGTGCCTCATCTTTTAAGTCCATAGACTCGAATGATATGTCTTGGAGCTTAGCAGATGCCGCATTTAAAGAAATTCCATTTGGTGTTAGATTAGACCGTGGAAAACTTAAAATGGGATCTGCAACTTTTGTTCTTAAAGATTTTGAAATATCTGTAGGGGGACAAAAGTATCCTCGAACATTCGGGTTGTACGAGTTATTATTTAAAAGAACACCTAATATGTCGAAAATAACTGCAGAAGATAAGCAAAATTATAAACAAATGTTAATAGATACAAATGTACATCGCCGTGATTATGATCCAAAGAAGCCAATCAAAACCAATAAGGGTATCAAATACAAATACATCATAAAACCACTTTTCAAGTATATAAAAGACAGAGCAATAAGTACAACGAGTGCTGAAAGTCATGATCAAGAAGTAGAGGGCACTGGATTATTGCCTATGTTAAAGAAAGTAAAAACAAAAGTAGACTATATTTATTGGGATGATCCTAATGAATTAGTCGAAAGATTACAGCTATTAATAGCATCTCGCGATGCCGGAAATTCAAATTTAGACAATGAAATAATATCAATAATCGAAGAACTTCGCGAATGTGGTGTTATTAGCTAAATAAAAACAATATTATTTCATTAGTTTCTACAGATTCATTTCAACTGTTCAGCTATCAATACCTCTGCTGCTATGAATGTGGACAAATTTGGAAATCACGTTCATAAACGTCTACGTTTACACGAAAAAATAATTAATCAATCTGCTTTAGAGTTTGATGAACAAATTATTAAGAACCATTTCTACACAAAGCAAGAAATAGATGCAAAATTTGTCGAAATAAGGATAAAAATTGAAAATAATAACAGACATAATCGAAGTGAACAAACCGCATATCCAAGAAAACTTGAAACTAAAAATGAGCAAGGAAGGAATAGTGAACGAAATCCACAAACAAGCGAGAAGGAATTATAAGCGGCGCTCCGTGGTAATTAAAGATATTGACGACCTATGGCAAGCAGATTTAATTGATATTAAAAATATATCTTTATTCAATTCCGGTTATAAATATATTTTAGTTATAATTGATGCTTTCTCCAAATTTAGTTGGGCTGTTCCTGTTAAAAGTAAATCAATGTGTGAAATAGCAAGCGCGTTTGAAAAAGTGATAAATGAAGGAAGGATTCCAATTAATTTGCAAACTGATTTAGGAACAGAATTTTACAACGACGCTTTTAAAAAAATAATGAATAAATTTAAAATTAATCATTATTCTACACATTCTATCAAAAAAGCATCTATTGTAGAGAGGTTTATAAGAACAATTAAAAACAAACTTTACAAATATTTCAATTTAGCTGGAAACTATAAGTGGATAGGTAAACCTGTACAAGAAATAATCAACACGTATAATAGCTCAATACATCGAACTATTAAAATAGAACCAAAAAATGTTTGTACCTCAAATAGAATTTCTGTATTGAATAATATACAAAAAAGTCAAAAAACTGTTTCTAAAAAGAAAAAAACTTTCAATGTTGGAGATCAGGTTCGCATTAGCAAATATAAAGGATGTTTTCAAAAAGGTTACACACCAAATTGGTCTACTGAATTGTTTAAAATTATTAAAGTGAATGAAACAGAGCCTGTGACTTACCATTTAGAAGATCAACATAATCAGAAAATATTAGGTTCATTTTATAAACAAGAACTCCAAAAGACTAATTGTCCTGGCGTATACCTAGTAGAAAAAGTATTGAAACAAAAAGGTAATAAACTATATGTTAAATGGTTAGGTTTTAGTGAAAGTGAAAACTCGTGGATTAATAAAAATGCATTTCTTTAACATTATATATAAAATGGTTGAGACCGTACAATAAACATTATTAAGATAACATCGATGGAAGGAGGTGGTCTCATTAACACAGTGATAAATAAATTACCGTTTGAGTTACATTTACCTGGATATAATTATTGTGGTCCCGGTACAAAATTGCAAAAACGGATGTTGCGTGGTGATAGAGGAGTCAATGAACTAGACGAAGCTTGTAAACAACACGACATTGCGTACTCAAATAATTCTAATTTAGGTGATCGTCACAAAGCTGATATAGAACTCATTAACATGACTAAAAGGCGACTAAAATCTAAAGATGCCAGTACTGGTGAAAAAATTGCTTCCTGGGTAGTAAATAAAGCTATGAAATCAAAACTTAAATTAGGTGCTGGTGTCAAAAAATTTAAGGCTTTAACTACTCAAATTAGTACAACGCTGAAAAAATTAAAACCAAAAAATAATGAAGCTGCCATTAAAATTGCTTATGCTGTTGCTAAAAAAGTATTTACAAAAAATAGAGTTCGCGTACCGCGTGTTATACCTATACCAAAAACTGGAGGTATATTACCGTTAATACCAATATTTGCGGCTCTATCAGCGTTGGGCGCTCTAACTGGCGGTGCTGCAGGTGTTGCAAAAGCTGTGCATGATTATAAATCAGCAAAACTTGACCTACAAGAATCTGAACGTCATAATAGAACAATGGAAGCAATAGCACTAGGAAAGGGATGCTATTTAAAACCATACAAAAAAGGTAGTGGTTTGTTTTTAAAAGCTCCAAAAAACTAAATACAAGGCTACCCAAACGCGCTCTGACTGACATTGATATAATGACGTATAGTGCTAATATACCTTATTTTAGAGGTGTCTACATGAGAGATAGATTACCAAAAAAACCCAAGCGAATTGAATGTGGTATAATTAATCTAGATGATCATCAAAATCCTGGCACTCACTGGGTAGCCTATGTAAAAAATAATGAATATTGTGAGTATTTTGACAGCTTTGGAGATTTAAAGCCTCCGCTAGAATTACTGAGGTATTTTAATAATCATGAAATTTATTATAATTACCTGAAATATCAAAGTTATGATTCTGTAAATTGCGGACACTTATGCATAAAATATCTGAAGAACTTCTGGAAATCTAATTTAAGTTAAAGAATCGTTAAGTTGTTGTCAGTATCAATATGTCTTTTACACTATCCATATCAAGCTCCAGTCCACTGTCTACGATAAATTATTCACCTGGCTTAGAGCTCAATGGCGAATACGAATGCGGTCTGCTATACTTCTCAACATTTAATTCTATACCTAACATCGATAGCAACAATAACAAATTACATTATGGTGATAAGGAAGTCGTTGTAATACCCGAAGGATCGTATGAGCTGAGTGATATAAACGATTACTTGGAACAGAGCATGAAAGACTGTTCTTTTAAATTAATTTGTAATAACAACACGTTAAAAACTTCCATCATATGTTCTAAAGATATACATTTTGAAAAAAGTCCTTTGCTAGCTCGAGTATTTGGTTTCAACCAAGAAACTTTAAAAGCGAATATATTAAATGAATCCTCTTATCCAGTCAACATTCTTTCGACGACCGTGCTAAGAATCGAATGTGACATTATAAGCGGTTCATACACGGACGGTAAACCCAGTCATATAATTCACGAATTTCCTCCAAACGTACCTCCTGGTTACAGAATTATTGAAATACCCAAGAACATTATTTATTTCCCAATTAACCAGAATAATATCAGCTCAATTACCGTCAGAATATTGGATGCTAAGAATAATTTAGTAAACTTACGTGGTGAAGATATACAACTATACTTACACATCAGAAGAAAATGATTGACCACAATAAAACCATAGTACAAACACTAAATAAACACATTTCAAACCGTGTCATCAACAAAAGAAGACCTCGAGTGAAACTAACTAAAGAAAATAAGAAGTTTTTGAAACTAATTGGATTATTAAAATGAGTATGCTCAGTATAACAGATACGATACATGTTGATAATTCTATTGAAAGCATAGAATATCATACATATAAGCCATATGTCAATAGCTTTCGAGAAAATGACGAAATACGAATACCTATTAATCAACAAGATCTATGCGTACTACCTTCGGCAAGTACTCTATTCATAAAAGGCGTTGTACATGTAGTTAAACGTGATACAAAAGCTGCTGTAGCCAAAGTTCATTTTACAAATAACCCAGTATTATTTTTCTTTCAAGACATTCGATATGAGTTAAATGGAGTAGAAATAGATAAAATAAAAAATGCTGGTATTACTACCACTATGAAATCTCTAATTTCAATCAATGATAACGAGTCTAAGATGTCGAAGTTATGGGGGTGGGATATGAATGGTACCACAAATAAAGCAGCAGGTAATTTTTCAGTGTCTATACCTCTTAATAAAATACTAGGTTTTGCTGAAGATTATAATAAGATTATTATGAATTGTAAGCATGAGTTGATATTACTTCGGAGTAGCACGAATCTCAATGCAATAAAACTAGAAGCGGGTGAATATGTTCATAATGTTGAAATAGAAAACATAAACTGGCGCGTACCCCATGTGAAAGTATCTGATCGTGAACGGATTAATTTACTCAAATACCTGGAAAAAGATCGTTCTATCAGCATGGTTTATAGAAATTGGGATCTTTATGAATATCCTGCTCTTCCAAAAACTAGAAAACATACATGGTCTGTAAAAACTTCTTCCCAAATAGAAAAACCACGATATGTAATAGTAGGATTTCAAACAAACCGTATGCGTCGTGCCGATGCCGACATGTCTCAGTTTGACCATTGTGACATAGAAAACTTAAGAGTTTTTCTAAACTCTTGCTATTTTCCATATGAAAATCTGAATACCAGGTTCGCTGACGATAACTATTCCCTTATATATGAACGCTACACTAGATTTCAACAGTCGTATTACAACCGTCGGCCAGAACCGTTATTAAGTTACGAAGACTTTAAGTCTAGGGCGCCTCTTTTTGTGATAGATTGTTCGAGACAAAACGAAACTCTTAAATCTGGACCTATAGACGTGCGAATTGAACTTGAAACCGCCATTGAGTTTCCAGAAAACACATCAGCATTTTGTTTGATTCTAAACGATTGCATCGTTGAATACAAACCGTTGAGTAGCACTGTCAAGAAATTATCATGAATTCGGAATACATTATAGTGGATTTGCAAGGATTTAAAGATACCAATAACTTTTTTATCATCAAAGAATTGGCTTTGGCTACGGTAGAATACACCCAAGTGTTTTTAGTGAAACCACCTTACCCATTCTCTCGACTCATAGAAAAGGAAAAGAAACAAGTTTCATGGTTAGAAAGATATCGTGGCATATTATGGAGCGAAGGTTACATCGACTATAGTGAATTTAAACGTGTCAGCAGGACTCTATTAAATAATAAAAAAGTTTTCGTTAAGGGTTTGGAAAAGATTAAGTGGTTACAAAATATTTGCAATAGTAATTGTGATATCATAGACATTGGAGAAAAGGGATGTCCTAATTTATTGTTATTGGAACAACTTTATAATCAAAATGGTAAAAACTCTCTAAATTGTGTATATCATAAAAAACATTGCGCATTAAAAAATGTAATTTTAGTTAAAAAATGGTTTATTGATAACTATATGAATGTATTCAAATTTTTCGAAAACTTCAGTGAAAATAATCACAAAAATGTAATAAACAATAATTTTGAAAATGACAAAGAGGAAAGTGAATCTAGTGAATCTGGTGGTTATGATTGTGTTGATAATTGATGAGGTCTATAGATATCTATTGCAATATATTATGTTATTATACAATAACCTAATTTATTCTAATCAATTTTATAACCTAATACTATCTTGACAAATGTTACCAATTATGATAAAAATTATAATTGTATGTAATAATGATCAATAAATGTATGTTTAAAAAATAAATTGTTTTATTTAAATGAAACAAAAATCTTATTTATTACCTGTGTAGTTTATTTAAAAATATAAATAAGGATATATACATTAATTTAAAAACTTAACTAACTTAAAAATTACTTTAAAATTTACTTATTTTTATTTTATGTTTACATTTTATTAATTCACAGAGTCTCATTACTTAATCGTTTTGAAATTTTATTAACAACACTTTGAACTGAGTCTAACACTTCATCTATTGGATGAGTCACGATGTATTGCACTCTTACCGATTCACTGTAGGTATTTTCCCCTTCGTTGAAATCGTATACTTGAATTTTTAGCATTTTATATCCTCTCTCTGAAGATTTATTGATAACATAAGAAAGCGTCTCTTTCTTACTTTTTTTCATCATTTTTTTCTTCTTAGTAGCCTCAACTTTAGCGAGTTTAGCTTCAGCTAGTTCGAGCTTGCGTTTGGTTCGCTGTTCTGCCTCAAACGAGTCCCAGCCTGCTAATGGATCCTGTGCGCAAGGCATGGAATAGTAATCATCATTTACAGTTGACATGTTGATCTGAAAAAAAAATAGAGATAAATAAGAGAAATGCACCATAAGTGACATTAAAGAACATTAATAAATTTATCCAAATCAAACAAAACGCTCACCTTTATAGAATCAAGTGTTGAACGCAAATCAATACTAAATATTTATTTAGAGAGTTGTAAAAATTATTTTTGCATGCGACCTGCCTGCAGTCTAGATTATAATTAATTAATGTGCAAAACTACAATAGCAATTAACACAAATAATGCTGACATCAATCGAAAAGAGCAGGATATAACTTGTCGCTCCCTCACAACGTATCAAATATCAACCCAGGCAGCGTAACTATAATACCTACCTATTAAATTACGACAATGGTTATCTATTTTATCTCTGTCAATCAAACTTGTTTCAACTTGTTGCTCATTTTATATAGACCTCACATTCACCTACTAAAATTGATGTCCTACCTACTTAGGAAAGTTGGTATGATTGGTTAAGGAAGTAGAGTTAGTAAAAGTCAAAATTACATGACATCATTTATTTCTATCGTCTATCATACTAAATTACAAACTAATCTTAACAAACATTACAAACTATAAGTACTAAGTAAGTACATCATATTCTATTATCATTGAAGGATACAATAATAAGGTACTTATTTACTAATACTTAGGTCATAATTAAAACATACTTAATCATGACTTTAAAATATAAGTGCTACCCCAAGCCAGGGTAGATATTCTATTACTAGAAACACGTCTCTTATCATCGTTTCCGGAGAGAACAATTTTATTTACTTGTTTAGTAAATATTCGGTGCTTTATCGATTTAAACAATAAGTTCTTTTTACGTACAATGCTTTCATTAAAATTCACGTTTTGATAATCTGATAAGTCAAAATTACGAATCACGCATGTCTTTACTCCTTTAGCTTTTTTTATTGTACGTTTTTCAGTTTTAACGCAATATAATTTCGACCGCAACCCAACAAAGTCAGTTATTATACTTCCACCCATTTCATCCTTAAACAAACCAGGTATTTTTTTGTTCATTAACGGTAAATTGTATTGATTTTTACGTTCGTAATTACTTGTGTCAAAATAATTCAAGAACGAGTCTTTCATGTCTTTATAAAAATCGGGTGTCTTTATGAAGTATATAAAACTGTCGGTGTCTGTGTAGCATAATTGAACACAATCATTGTACACTGGTTTGATGACATTATAGTGGAAGTTGTACATGTGTGCTTTAGACAATTCCAAGACTGAAAATCCAATGTAAATTGGTTTATCAAGAATTACTCGATCAGATTTCATTTGAACTGCTACTAAATTATCAGAAAAAACTGATGCACTATGAAAGTATGGACTACTAACCAATTTATCAGCGCTTGTTCTTTTTTTAGTAACATTGTTTTTATCGTTCCATTGATTTACAAGATGCACTTTGACTCTTGATTCTGTGTTTTCAAAAGATTTACCAAAAACACTATTATTTAAAAGTTTGAAAAAATCTTGTTCAAACACGGATTCAGCTTTTTGACGAAGTACTGTGTTAACCTCAATGTATCTTTTCAGATAAGAACTTTGATTGAATGCGATCACTCGATGTATTTTCCGCAATTCCAGACCGTGTTCTAGGCATTTCTTAAGATTGACATAATGAATTACGTACTCGTACTTGTTGTACAAATTTGGAACGAGTTTCATACATTTTCCGTGTGGGGGTATACATTTTTCCCCACAGAACGGCAAATCGTTATGCGATAAATGCAAGATATCCGGATATGCCAAATCTACTTCCAAAATGTAACCTTCATCAGCATTGTCTAATACTTTCATTACATCCAAAGTATTGATTTCTTGTTGGCTTAAAAACCTAAAGTTTGACAGCGGAAGTGACTGACACATGCTGTACCCATACAGATTATTACAATCGAGATATACTAAAAATGAATCCTCTTGATTTGGGTCATAGTTAGACATATATTTGTTGTTAGATTTTGCATAGCGGTGCGTACACATACACACACCTCCGCGAATTCCTTTTTGTATCATACGTAATATTGCTAAGTCATTGATTAGCTCTAACTGGACGGAAGAACCTAATAAAAAACTATCGAATGATAGAGAAGGGAGAGTCAAGTAGGCGGCTGGATCTAACTGATAATGCATCTTACTTGTCCTACGAAACTTTTCAAAAGTGTCTGTCAATAGTAAAACATCTGTTTTAACATATAAGTCTGTGTATTGACCTAAATTCTCGATGTTGAACTGCGACCAAACTAGCTGGGCATGGTAGTAATCAGCGTCAGATATATTTGTATCGTTTAAAGAACTATAAAACTTTTCCCGTGGGGGTAAAGCTGGTTCCGTATAGCATTCCCATTTCGTCATATACTCATAAGGGTAAACCCCTTTCCGAGTCAGTAACTCGAATTGGCTTTTGTCCGGAAAATGTCTATGCATATGCACTAAATCGTTGCAGTTTAGTGTTTGAGATAGCTTGTCTAGACTTGTGCTCAAAAATTTGAACGAATCTACGAAACGTAGCTGCAGGTATTCATCTAGGGCAACTTCCACATATTTAGTAAAAGAAATATAATTTTCTTTTGTCTTTGGTATGACTTTAATTGAACCCGGTAATTCTCCTAATTCTTTTATAAATAAGTGACAATCATAACCGGACAAGTTATGAAAAAAAATTGGGATAAATTTTGGTAGCTTGTAATTTAGATTACACATCTCATGTGCAGCACCCCGGAATTTTCCAGTTAAATGACAATGATCGCGAACTTTGCAACCCCACGTTAAATGCCCACAAATGTGACAACGAATCGATTCATTAAATACTTTTTCATCATGCTGGTTAAATATTATTGGAGTCTTTTTGCCAAGGATCTTATGAATTTTATGTACGTCATCAAGTAGTGAAGTTATGAATTTTGTAACACAATCTTCCCCGCGATAGCTTACGAACCGGTTATATGATTCATCGAGCACGCAAACAATATTATATGCAAAAGCGACAGGTACGTGATGATGTCGATCAGATGTGCTGGATATTTTGGGATCAAGTTCACAACCTTGTACAGGACGTAACATTGTTTCAAAGTCAGCGTAAATGACGAATGGAACATCTTGCTTGCGATTATAGTTTTTAAACTGTATTACTGACCCCTTTTCGGGTAAAATAGTAACGATACCCCCACAAACATGATGGTCGAGCTCTTCATTTGAAGAAAAGAATAATAAACAATTTTCGCAACAATGTAACTTTCCATGATGTCTTGTTAATTGATTTCTCACCAGACGAGGTAAATCTTTTACTAAACAAAAATGTGACGACGAGTTATTTTCAAGGAACAATAGATGAATTCGGTGTTTGTAACTCTTAGATTCTGATTTATACAAAGGCCCGGTTATAACTTTACTATCTCTTAAACCATAAACGTAGATACTCAAGTCAGGATTATTTTTTTCAAAAACAGAAATATCTGATAAAGTCATAGGGAATGATAAATCTTTGATATTTAGTTTGTCTTGAAAACAAGGATACGAAGTAACCCGGTCTGGGTGTTCGGTTGCGGGGTAAAGCGCAGCGATAACACACCACAAAAAACAGTAATCATCGTTGTTTTTAATGTTTAAACACGCTTTTTTGTTTTGTATGAATTTTGGTAAATTTATGAAGTTTGAACCTCGCAGTGGTTCATATTTACAAATATTTATTTCCAGATGACAATTGTTTAAAAATGTCCACCCACTGTCTCTCTCTTGGAATTCTTCTATTTTTTTCATTATACTGTTTAAAATGTTTGTGTACAAGTTATTGAAATCATAGTTTAGATGAAGTGTAAAATTAGTAGTTGCAAAAGATTTCATTTCCTGTGTATCATTTTTAAACATAAGAAACATAGAAAACAATTCAAAATTCACTTTAATGCAAGTGTGAGTTTGAAGTGATTGATCAAGAAGCAAATTAATCTTTGTGCGAATAGCATTAAAGAAAGTGGGTACACAAATTCCTTCCTTATCATCTGATACTTTGACTCTATAACTCGCTATGCGATTGCGAAATGCTGACTCAATAATGTCTATACCATCACACATCGGTAAAAATGTATGGTTCTTATGTTTAGTACTACGTGTATGACCTAACCAACATTTTTTTTCAACGTCAACGTTACACGTTTTGCAGAATGGCATTTTAAATTTCTAACAATTCCCTATAGAAACTTCCCAATATCCTATAGAAACTTTGTTCAATACAAGTAATTTAGTATGTTAACCGTTTATTTAATTATTATTAGTGCTAGTTATACGTATCTAAATGATTTGCGACAGGAATAAAATCTAGTTTGAAGTTCACTCAATTGTAAAAAGTAAATGAAGTTGAAATTAGTCGACCATGCCTTATTCGCAACGTCTATTAAGCACATAACACACTGAGCTATAATGTATATTTTATATTTTTAGTTCAAAATATTCAGAAGTGTAAAAATCTAAATATTAATTATCTTGTCTGTTAGTATACCTCAATAGAAAATATAAGAAAGATTGTGCGGAAAGTATGTTATATTTGAATATTATTATAGCTCAGTGTATGACAACCATTATAATTATTTTTTGCAATATGGCATTTCAAATTTATTTACTCCCTAAAAGGTGGAAATTATATTCAATACTAGTATATTGTTTTATAATATTTATTTTCTTAATAATAAGGCCACCTAAAGCTATCTAAATTATTCGAAAACACAAATTATTTCTAGTATACTTAATTATACCGCGTAAAATCTAGTGACAAAAAGAACACAACATAAAAATATATTTAATGACAAAATGATAGACCTTTCTTATTATAGGACACTCCAAATCAATCCTACTACTTGTCCTTGAAATAAACACTATCTGAATAAAATGTTGGATCACAAGCTTCAAAAAGCTTGTGAGCGTCCCTCACAAAGCTCTGGAGCTTACTCCACTGCGACGAGTCTGGTTCAATTTTGAGTTTGGCTCTTACCAGTGCTTTTTTCCACCGCTCCTCTGGAGCAGTGGAATCAGCATCTTCAGAGTCATAAATTTTTAGGTCTATGAAATAATCACCCTTAATGTCTGCGACTCGTCGCTGTGAGCCGTTAGCCACGCGGTTGACGAAGCTGCTGGTGGTGATGGTTGATTTTTTGGGTTGTGGTGTCTCTTCGAGGGCTTCTTCTAGTCCGAAAATGTCCGTGCGTTGGGATTTTCCACGTAGGCTGTAACAATTAATAAAATTTTAATGGATGTTATAACTCTAAACAAGTAAACCCATAGTTTATAAGGTTACCACCATACCTACAATAAATCACAAAGTTAAAGAATTACTAGTTGACACTTGTTTATACTGACATAATAAATCTATACTAATATTATAAAGAGGAAAGATTTGATTGTTTGTTTGCATTGAAAAAAGCTTCGAAACTACTGAACCGATTTTATAAATTCTTTCACTGTTGGGGAGCTACACTATCTCCGGGTGACATAGAGCATATTATATTTTGTAGCGAGGCCTAAAGCCGAGCTAGACCCGTGCGAAGCCGGGGCGGCCGGCTAGTAATAAAATAAAGACAGTACAAATAAAAACTTAATGTAAGTATTTAAAATTAAAATAAATAAGTATCTAACAAAAGAAAAATACCTCTGAGTAATTTTGTCTCCTTTTCTTTTCTTCCCGATACTGGCAGTCGTTTCTGCAGATTTCTTTCCTCTCTTGTTTTTCTGCGCTGCTGGGATGATGATGGGTACTGCTTCTGATTCTGAGTCAGACCTGAAAAAAAAACTTTGATTACAAACTTTATAATTACTACTAACATGAAATATATGGGGTCAAACATGACAAGCGTCGAGCGCAGTTATTTAATTCATGATAAATTAAAAGTACTGAAACTTATGTAAATGACTGAAACATTATGTAAGTACTAAATATTCAAGAATCAGCTTACTCAAGACAACACAATTATATCAAAAATTAAGAGTAAGGTAAGTTACTCACTTACATGATGAATTTAAATTCACTCGAGGTCACTCAGGGTACTTCTGATGATGATGAAGAAGCTCAGGATGCTGGTGAAGCTGAAGTTGCTGACGTCCACGTCGAAGACAGAATTCAGTATGAAACAATTCCTTCAGGTTCGAGTTTTATACGTAAAATCGTATAAAATGATATAATTTAACAAAAGAGCTTAAGTCACATATTATATGACAAGAATAACAAATCAATGACTACTAATTTAAAAGCAATTAATTACTTACATCATAATCATACATGCATCGATTTGAAATTGTAGACTTCCGCATTTACGAGGCTTTAGGTAGGAAAATTGATGACTTAGGCATTCCCACGTGTTGTAAAACACATAGTATTTACGTATTAGTTTTACATGAAAATGCTGACGTGCATACAGCACACACATTTAAAGGTAGGAATTGACGTCACTGCAACACCTGCTTAATATAACCTATTAACTAGTTTCGCCCGCGGTTTCGCTCACGATTTTCTCGATTATTTAGACATAAGTCAGGAATCATAAACAAATGATACCCATAGTACCCAGATTGTATCCCAGCGAGACTTTCTATAAATCTTGTATGTCTACTTGTCTTTTATTTCTCAATAACAATGTAATTGGTACCTCTTAATTTAGTACTTATGAAATATAGGTAGATGTGAAAAATTCAAACAAAATATACATTAGATGAATTTTGTTAGATAAGCGAAAATTCATGCAAATCCATCCTTCTAATATTTTCTTAATTTGCAAAATCGTTTTCAAAAATCACAAAAATAATAGGTGAACCCTAATTCAGAAATGAGGTCAAGTAATATCAATTTACAACGTTCCCACTACTTGCTAAGGCACAGAATATGTAATAAAACTTGCAGATAAAGCATAAAGTTATATTAGTACAGGAGCCTGCAGCCATTCAAATAACAATAAAGGTTAGTAGGTTATCTTTGTGAAATTGGTTTAAATTACATCATAGTAGATACTAAAACCCAAATCTTACAAATCATAATCCGCAATGTCAGCTGTTTCAGTTTGAACTGGTACTCTTAAATGTAAATGATTAAATAATAATTTATACCCTGACTTCAAATAATATTAATGTCTGTATATAACAACTTTCCAAAGTCTTACTCTTTCTTATGGTAATTGAACAAAGACCTCGAAAATTAAATAATTAACACATTTTGAGATCTTTGTTTTATCACTGTATATGGTTACGGCGGGTTTACGATCTTTGAGACTTGGATTTCAATATTTAAAATGGTGTTATTTAGACCAATTTCACATAGATAACCGGTAACCTTTATTGTTATTTGAATAGCTTCGGGCTCCTGTACTATATGTCTATGTCAACTACTTAATTTCTCCGCGTATACACACACATATCACGTTAGCTACATTTTAGTTATTTTTCTACTGTGAACTTGTGTAGTGCTATGCGATGGTGACATAAATAATTAAATTTAATTGATGGTGTTAATTTTAGTGGGTATATATCGTTTAGCTTCAAGTTTAGAATTTAAAGTTACCTTGGTTTCGCTATTTACTTCCCGACTGCAGATGAAAATTAGTACGCAGTCATTATTACAGAACATGTGCCAATTTCTTGTGGGGACGATCATAGGTACGCACACTGAAATCGAGCACATTTTCTATGTAGTATGTGGAGTGGAAATTACTGCTATCTAGCGACTGGGGATGAAAATTAGTACGCAGTCACTTTTGCAGAACTTGTACCAATTTCTTGTGGGGATGATCATTAGTACGCACACTGAAATTGGTGCACATTTCCTGATACTCCTGTGTTATCTCTGCCGATGAAAATCAGTACGCAGAGACTTTGAGAAGTAATAGCAAACCACTTAGGTACAATAAATCTATTCTGATCTGAACAGTACCTATAAAATTATAACTTTATCTAGTTTTCTTTCTTATTCACAATTTTTCATACACATTATGTTACGTTATTATATCTCACCATCGCTATAAAGAGTAGTAAGTGGTGTGAAAGTGACTTTGTATTCAAATGTGAAGTTATAAATTACACCATCGACTAGGTGAGTGATATAATTATCTAAATGTCTATCTTGACTCAATTTTACATTGTGATTGGGCACGCTGTACCACTTGGCCCGCTGTTACAACTTCAGGTTGTATGCTCGAGGGATATCGACCGCGTTGAACTCCACCTGAAGCGATAGCTGAAGGTGGAGCAACGCAGTCGATATCCCTCGAGCATACGACCTGAAGTTGTAACAGCGACCAAGTGGTACAGCGTGCCCAATAACTACCTACTGTAGTACCTATTTTTCGGTGTCCGCCAATTATTATTATTATTATATTAGCCTGATACAGGATAATATAATAATAATATCCCACTGCAGGGCAAAGGCCTCCCTTCCCTCGTTCCATTCGTCTGTTTTGGGCACTTTGGGTCCAGTCTTTAAAATAGGAGTCCAGTTCATTCCTCCGTTTCCGTCCAGGCCGTCCGGGATGTCGTTTGCCTTCCTGAGGAACCCACAGTTTCAGCCAATGTTAAAGTAAAATATATTTGGTATTTGCAGTACTTGAACCCCCGACGCAAAAAGAGGGTGCGTGTGTATATGTGTCTTTCTGTGGCATCGTAGCTCCCAAACGGCTGAACCGACTTTGATTTAATTTTTTAGGGTTCCGCAGCCCGACAAAGAACCCTTATAAATTCGTTCTGTCCGTCCGTCCGAATTTTTTAGAACCTTCTAAGATAAGTATAGATAGTTCAAGATAGTTCTTCTAATGCTGCAAGAGCAAAACAAAACTTAGCGGTAGGGAATACCCTGGCACCTGTCTCGTGGTCTGACGCATTCAATGCAACTTTTAGCTCCTGAGGCACCTAATGTTACCATAAATATTACTTCAACTAATAGCCGTAACAGATACGTCAACTTGGCTGACGTCAACCACGTCAACCAACGAGAGAAAAAGAGAGGGGAATTATATTCTCAATCTTTTTCTCCCTTTGGTCAGACGGCGGTTCGTCAGCCAAGTTCGATACGCCTGTTAACGGGTATAAGACGATCCTTAGTACTTTTTATGCTTGCATTAATAACACAAGGTGTATCGAAATAAACAAACACTCACTTTTAAAATAAATCGTAAAATGCGTGTCGTGATTAGCTCATGATTGGGTTCCTTAGCCATGTTAGACATTCATACAATAGGCTTGTGACCTAATGTTTCATTTATTACAAACAACAGGCTTAGCGAAGGATACTTATAATTAAATACATTAGACATATTGAAACAATAATTTAAATTGGCTGATACATTCATGAAATATAAGCGTTATGCGTATAAAGTTTTTAGTGGGTTTCTCTCGCAAAGTGTAGTTAGTATATAGCATTTGTATGGCTCGCGCACGGCTTGACGTCATAACGTGCTATAGTGCACTCTCTGTCTAGCGTGAAATTAAAATACATATACCTTTTTTATTTTAAAACAAACTTTAATTTTGTTTTCGTTGATGCGCTCTATTTATTATTGGCTTTTTATGAGGTAATAAAAAAATTGGGACACACGCCTATTATAATTTCCGGGAGCATAGTTGTTTTGCTGGTTTTCCGGAATATTTGTTTGACTTTACATAAGCATAAAATTAGCTAGCCATGTATCGTGAAAGTCATGTAGGTAAACTATAAGTTAAAAAAGTCATGTTAAGTTAAAAAAGTTATTTCAGTAGTAGGTACCTACTTAATACTTATCCCATTTTTTTGCTAGATAAAATCTTGACCAACTCAAAGTCGAAAATTTTCATTATACATCATTGAGATATTACTTAGGGTTACCTACATTAAATCTAACTGTTGTAGGACAGTCCTAAGACTATTGATTTTGAATTTTCTGTCAACAATACCAAGAACGTATAATGGATTATTGATCCTTGACAATACACTCAATGGATTACCTACCTAAGTCTACCAATTATTTTTTTTCGTCTCTGCCTTCCATGTTGTTAAGCTACCCGGTTACCCATAAATATAAACTAAATCTAACAATATTGTACCTAGCTACTCTGTGTATTCTGTGACCCTACTTCTATATTTTCCCTAGTAGCGGGTAGGTAAATTTATTAATTTACCTATAGGTACGTGTGTACACGTGCAGTGTGCACCAAGGTGAAAATTCGTACGGAACCCTTTGATTCCACTTTATTGTGCGAACTCCTAGTCTGTGGCATGGGGTGTTCCCCGATAAGTTACTAGGTACGAGTACGTATCCTGGGTCTTGTAATCGCGAGTTGGAGCGAATCGGTTTATTCTAGGCAAGCGTGCTCCATCGTAGACAGCAGGCAGAGACCAAAGGCGAGGAGGCAATCGAACACAGTGTTGTGTTTGTGTGAATGCAACTTTTTTTTTATTCAAAACTTTATTTAGAAGGACCGTGACCAGTCGAACAAAGAGACAACTTTTTGTTTCAATTGCAATAAAATATAATAAAATTATGGAGATAGCACATGATAAAATAAGGATTATTTTACAAAATAACATTAACCCCCGATGCAGGGGGGTGGGGGGTGTTTCTCGGGGAGACCAGCGGGCGGGCGCGGCCGTCCTGCTTGCGCGGCGCGCGGCGTCCCGCTCTCAGTCAGTCGCTCATTGAACGCCCGTCGGATCTGTGCTACTCGCCGGCAAACAGCCGCTGCTATTGTGATATCGCCTTTTGTCTACTTATTTACGGCTCGATTGTTACGAGTCCGGTAGAAATAGTGATCTGTGCAGTGAAATTACCGTTTACGGTATGTGATTTCTAGCCTAGTGAATGTTGTTGATAATTTCTACATACCAAACGTTTTCTTTTCTGAAAGGTTATTTCTGTGTTGATTCATACTGTGCGGTGGTCTGTAAATAGATCGGTTCGTCGGAAGGCGCATCCCTCCGTCACCGGAGAGCACAGGATTCCCATAAGATCACATATTTCTCGAGATCCCGTCGTGTCAGATCTCGGGCGTGTCTCGCAGGCCGTCACCCTCGAAATGGCGTCCGAGACATTCTCGCGGTTTGAATTTGCGACCGGTAAAATATCGTTATAGCAAACACCGGTTGTAAAACACCGGCTTCGATAGGTATTCGTACCTACCACGTAAGATTATGCTAAGCAGAAACACCTGCTCGTGGAAAAATCGTTATAATTAATCTTTGTTTTGAGGGTGTGTCACTGGACACTTGTTGATAACGTTATGTCGCGCGAGCGAGGGTGACAGGACAGCCGCCCCCGCCAGTCGCGTGACATTGGACCGCATGTTCGCCAGGTGTTCCAGTGTTTTGGTAAACGCAGTGTTTATGTTGTGCAGTGGAGGCCGGCCACGTCGACGGAGCGCTGGTGGATAATGTAGCTGAGAGCGGCGACGAGTCTGAAGACGAGTGGAACTACTTCAAGGGCGAGGGCGAACGTGATAACAACCCGGCCGAGGAGGCCGACGAGCTGCCGCGATCCGAAACTCCTGGACACGATAATGTATGAGACACCTTTACTATTACCATAACCTCAAACAAGCAGTTCTGTGAGTGCAAGGAAGTCGATTAGCCTTCCTTGCACTTTAGAGACATACTATAAAGTAGGTAACCAGTATAAAAGCATTTTAAGTCGAACAACACAAAGCATAATTTAGTTTCCATCCATCGGTACACATTTCTTCTCATCTTATGTCTTGATGCTTCGGTTATGTTATAGGTACATATGATTAAAAACGTTGAAAATGCCACACGGCGCGGTTCAAGGGCGTTCAATGAATTCTTGATAAGCCAGAAAGAACAAAACTGCCTACAGTTTAGTTTGCTGTATTTACATTGTGAAGAATGTTGTAACTATGCAAAACTCACTGCAAATTTAATAATAAAAAAAATATGGTTTCTAAACTGGCCGTAACATCTTCAGATACGTTTTCTTAAGTAGGTACATTTAAATATGGCAATGCATGACCTCCTAGAAGTAAACACTGCATGCACGAGAATGAATATAGTGAATGAATGAATATAATAGGCTGTATAGAGCTTCATTTGTTTTGGCATCATTTTTAAGAACATTGTAGTAATGATATAAGTTTTCAATTGTTTTTGAAATGTAACTTACATTATAATATTAAAGCAAAATTCCACTCACTTATTCATTAACAGACTGACATCACAAAATATTGATAATAACTTGACCTACAAAGCTGAAATTTCGCAGGTTTGTACCTACCTACATTCCTTAGTGTGTAGACTTGTAGAGGTCCGTTAAGAAAGAATTAGGCTAGGAAAGGGTGAAATAACACAACAAATAGAATTTGGAAGTTTATATTATGTGTCTTACAAAGTGGCAAGGAACAGCTAGTAGCTGCCCCGGTGGCTCAGTTGGGAGTGAACCTACCTTCTGCGCTTGGGGGCGTGGGTTCGATTCCCACCTAGGATAAACATTTGTGTTTGTTCTATGTCTGGGTGTTAATATCTATTTAACTATGTATTCAAAAATATATATGTATGTATGTCAGTCACTGACAGACATATTACAAGCTTTCCTTAGTTTGGGGTCACATGACTGTGAGTACAAAAATGTCCCAGATATTTATTTATTTATTAATTCGTTTACCATAATTATTAATTAAAATATCTACTGAAACACTTATTACAGTAACTGGCAAACATCTTGAAAAATGTGCAATAATTAATAATAATAATATTGATTACATCTCTGGTTGATCAAAGCAGGATGTGGGTATTTTGAGTAATTTCAGCGATGCAATGAGCTGTAGTGTGTACAAAGTGTACAACATTCACATTTTTATGTATATGCACCAACATTCCACCACTATGCTAAGCATTTGTTTGTAAATGTAACTGCCTAACTTAATTGTACCTCTGGGCTAGCAAACTGGCTTCTTTAATTACCTACGGTACACTAACTTAACTAGATAGTCTCTGTTTCATGTTCAACACATTTTACAACAATAATTTCTACCAAAATACCAGAAATATTGGTCACCCTATAACAGCAGTGCGGCTAAAACTAGTGCCTGTTTAAAACCTGTCTTACACACCCAATTTATGACTCAACTTGTGTGTTGGGCTATCAATCGTGTTCCTAATACATCAGATCAGTATACTTGGTGATATAATAATTTTTACGAAAGTTATTCATAGATATTACAGACAACTGATCAAATAAATACCAGTTATACTGATATTATTATATTGAAATGGATGGATAGATATATGTAGTAATCCTCTTTTTTACAGTATATTTCATTGGCATAAAAATGCTATTACTACCTTCTTTTTAACATAATTTTATTATCTACAGGTAGATATGAGGTCATTGAACTCATTATTATAAATAACTTACAATAGGGCCAATGCTAAAATCGAAGTTAGAGTTAAATTCTAGTTCAACGCTAAGCTGAACCGATTTTGATTTAGTTTTTTTGTTCGTTTGAAAGATTTGATTGAGTGTTCTTCGCTATATGCTCCTTTATTAAGGGTTTTTTTATTATGTGAAATTTTAGTGATAAAATGCATATTAGCCGAAGAATTAGCTGTAATGTATTTTTTTTAACATTCCAGTCTGCGTGTGAAACAAGCTCCGTAGACATGAATAGCTCTCCGCTGAACCCGGACGCCCCTGTCTTCATCCCCGGCAGTGTGCCGTCTGACGTGCTCCTGGCAGAGTCGCCTCGCAAGCCGATGCCAATGGACGATATAGAGCTGCCAGATGTAGCGCAGTTCCAGACTGAGGCGGTTGTCAGACCCGCGGAACTGTTAGACTTGGACAACTGTGATCAACTCAATGGCCATCATGTGAGTAATAACACAAGGACATTTCCTCTTATATGCTTCACAAGCCACCTTTTTGTCCAACGCTCAAAGATAATCTATGCCATAAAAAAGTAAGTTTGTATAGGCTGAGGGACCGCCCTAATGTCACAGTTTTTAGGCTGCCTGAAGGCCTCTGACATGGATTAACAATTGTTGTGGTTTAACATCTACTATTTGTGGTCTTATACAATCCACTGTAGCACACAGTTGTAAAAGCCACTCGCCATACCCATCTGAAACTGACCATCAGGCTTAGAGTTCGTTTGTGATTCGGATTGTGATCATGATCGCGTGCCATCCCGTTCCATTACTAACTTGCACCACGCGTGGGAGTGAGATGGCACGTGATCACAATCCGAATCACGGGCATCCATAATAAGCCCGCAGTTCATCTGTTGATCAAAGGCCCATGCATGCGTAACAGGATAATTCTTTGAGGATGGAGACAGGATAATTAATGAGGACTTGCATCGTTCACAACGGGAACATGGTTTTAAAAGTAATGTACAGTGACGGTGATGATACTTTTCAAAGGCAACTATATTTTCCCGTCCCTTGCGGGCCACGTCTTCGTCCCATACGTGACCTCTGGTGTATGTGCTTTCATATACATTTTAGATGAAATGATGTTTCCAAAAACTATGGTCCCATTCCGTCTGGGGTAAAACATTTACATCTGTAATCAATTAGGAACACCTAGATGAGCTTTTCGCCACGAAAGAGCGCATTAAAAAAAGACATGAAATGTTGCTGTGCTATTTATTACATGTAGAATGTTGCATTATGGAAACTGACGTGGTTTTCACACATTTTATTTATATTACACGGGAATTACTCACGTAAGATTAGGCCGATTACTCCGACTATAGTTTCAACCGCATTCAATAGCAACCAGCAATAGCATACTTGCCATACGTTAAAGGATTGACGGATAGTATCGGAAACTTGTTACGCCGGAGGTACAGCATTAAGACGATCTTCCGTCCTATGGGGCAACTGAGACAGCTGCTCCACTCTCCAAAAGATTGTAATGTAATGTACGGGACGTGAGTAATTCCCGTGTAATATAAATAAAATAGAATGTTGCAATTTTATTTATATACACTTTTATAATCAGGTGTTATTTAAAAGTCCTAGTTTTCCTTACGCATGAGTGTTTTCCTTATGCATATTACATACCTAATATTGATATTTTTTTATTCCAGAATGTATCAATGAGTGATGCAGCGAAGGAACGCTTAAATGGCAATGACAAGTGCACCATGGATAGTTTGGGCTTCGGATTCAATGTGGGCATTGAACCTGATAAAGTCAAGGACAGTGACTTCATACAAGACTTTGAAAGGATACAGAAAGACACAACAGACTTTTGTAACATTCAGGTACGTTAATTAGAGCTAGACCGCATCGTCGCTTAGCATCAGGCGAGTTGGCGGTCAAACGCAAGCCTATTCCTAAATAAATAAATAAATAAAAAACCTATTTAATACAAGAGGTTTTAAAAAAATGAATTAATAGGTTTGCGTTGGACCGCCAACTCGCCTGATGTTAAATCATGATACAGTGTACGATGGAGCTAGTATTTAAATGATTCAAGAACCTTTCTTCCCCATTGGTTATCAGTTCTTTGAGTATTGTGGTCTGCTTATTGCCACTTTAGCTTGCAAATCTTGGGTAAAAAGTATGACCTTACAAGTCATTAAATACGATAATAATATGTCACAAATCAATTAAAATTAATACAAGTTAACGTCAAATCAAATAACCCACCCCGCACTGTTGCTGGTGCAAAAATGCATATAATACTGGTAGCGTTCACACTGTATAGCAATGGCCAATCTAACAAGCTCTGATGGCTTATTTACTTATATACAGGGTTATGCATATAAACTGTACTAAGCCGAATGTACTCATAATTTTCACTCGTGATTTGTCATAGTTACTGTTGCCTATGGATACCTTTGACATCAAAGGCATCATAAATACTATAAAATCTTTTTAGACTTCCACACAGTTCCCCCAATCTGAGACCTGTCCGAGAGAGGTCTTAACTTTAGACACTACCTAGTTTCTTCAAAAGCAGCATGAATGATATTTACATGATAACAATGCATGTTGAACTTGTCGTTTATGTCGAAAATAAGAAGCATAGGCGATAACACAGCATTGATAATTATACTACTCGGGCAGAAATCGTCGATAACGACCTTGATGCTCCAATTAGATAGGAACCTGGCGATCCAAGTGCAAAACCCTTCAGGAAGACCAGCAGACACTTGTGTCATACATAAAAAAAACATTGTGACACTTGCAGGGGACGTAAAGAGCGCGCCTCCTCGGTTATCCCTCATATCTTCCAGTTTCAGGAGTTTGTGACATTCATATAATGTTACTCTCTTTCAGGTATTCCAAACACACAGTGAAACAAATCCATTTGCCGTTGAAGGCAATGATGAGTTATTTGAAAGGCTCAAAAACAAAGAGAGGGATCCAATGAGCATGAGTTTTTACCAAGAAAAAGATGATGACACATGTGAGCGGCTCCTCAAAAACAGCACACATGTGGACCTCAACGCAGTCCAACAACTGCCAGACAGCGACGATGAAGATCTACAAACAAACGGCATCTGTGATAATGATAAGGAAAATGTCTCACCTGATCAGCATTCTGACATGTTTGCTGCTGGGGATGTCCTCGAACCAAACAATGATATAATGAGGTTCGATGAGAGAACAGACTTATCACACAACTTTGGTCAGAGCGATAACTGTATGGAGTACCTGGTGTCCAGCTCCAATATGTCGTTTCCAAATATCGAACTAGAACCTGCCAACATTCCTCAAGACACAGTACTACAGACGGACACTCCTGAATCTCACAAACTCCTATTCGAACAAATACCTGAAATACCAGACGGAAAGAGTTCTGAGTTAGGTTTCACAAATGACGACAACAGAGACCGTTCAGAGAGTGAGAAAGACCTCAGAGCGAGTACACCACAAGACGAAACGTCACAAGATATCGAAATGGAGAGCAAACTCGAGGATTCTCCCTTGGAAGAGCTTCAACCGGAATTGATGCCAAGCGAACCCGTTGAATCCGATCGAGTAGTTTCTCCTGAATCTATTCACTTTAGCGAGAAGGACAATGAAGCAGTTGTAGAGTCATTCCTCGCTCCTGAGATACAACAAGCGGCATCTGTGGAACACCTGGCAGTGTCCCCGGCACCGGCAGATGATACTGAAGAAGCGATTACACCTGAACCAACGCAAGGCCCGACAGACGTCGCAGTCGACGTGCACCGCAATGCAAACGACGAAATACAGCAGAACACAGATGACATAACACATAGTGAAAATCCATTCAGTGATTATGCACTGGAAGCAACAGAAATCACGTTTGTAGAGCGACAAATCGAGACTGAGTTCATGACGGCTGCCTCCCCGGCGCCCGCGCTGTCGCCTGTACCGAGCGACGTGCCCGCCACCTCCCCTCTCCCGGTGCACTCTCCGGTGCCCAGTGACGCGCCAGCAGAGTCGCCACTGCCCGTACAGTCGCCAGTACCAAGCGACCCGGTGGCTACCTCACCCTTGCCGAGTGAAGCGGCCGTGCCCTCGCCCCTTCCAAGCGAGTCGCCCGCGCAAGAGATGCTCGCGCAAATCGCTTCGCCCGTGCCTAGCGCGTCCCCCGCGCCTCAGGAAGCTCCATGCCAGTCGCCGGCGCCGCTCCACGCGGGCGAGTCCTCGTTCCTGGCACATTCACCTTTGCCTGTTGAATCGTTCGTGGCGAGAGAGTCGCCTCTTCCTGATATTCAGAGAGAGTCTCCTCTGCCGACTGATGCTTCGCTGCCGCGAGACTCGCCGCTGCCGAGCGAGTCCCCTCTGCTGCGGGAAGCCGAGACGCCGGTGGAGGCGTCCGCGCCAGCCGAGTCCCCGGTGCCAGTCGAAATTCTCGCACCGACGGAGTCTCATCCGGCGACGGCATCGCCGCTCCCGACCGACGAACAAGTCCTAGACCTAGTCCAGGAGTCAAGGGCATCAGAGGTGGTGGAGGCGGCGCCCTCGCCCTTGCCAGCCGACGTGCCACTCCCGGGTGACTCGCCCGCACCACCCGCCTCCCCCGCGCCACGCGCCTTCACCCCGCACGAGCCCGAGTCTGTGCGTGAACCCACTCCCCAACTCGAATCCGAATCAGTTACGGTAACGGAGACCGCACCCACACTGGACGACCCGGCGGTCGCCGCAGAGCCTCCAGTGGTAGCCGCCGAGGAGGCGCCACTGGCGGCAGCGCCTGCGCCCGACCTCGTGCCGGAGCCGCGCGGTGAGCTCGTGACCGACGTGGATGTGGGCGTGTCTGAGTCTCGCGCGCAGGAGATCTGTGTACCCGTTACCTGTGAGATCCGGCCCGAGGACGGCGAGCACGTCGCTGCCACGCCGCCGCCCACGCCAGCTGTCGACGCGCCCGCGGTGGAGCCCCTCGCGTCCGCCGCCGCTGCGGGAGCGGCCACTGTCGCCGCGACTGCCGCCATAGCCGCCGCCGCTGCGTCCAAGTCGAAGGCCACGCCCGCAAAGAAATCTCCCACGACTCCAGTCACGAAAACAGACACGCGTACACCCAAATCGGCTCTGAAGCCGTCCGCCGCGACCCCACGTACGCCCGCCTCCGCCACCAAGAGGCCCGCCGCCGCCGCCGCAGCAGCCGCGCCGCGCACGCCCACCTCAGCGCCGCGCACGGCGACTGCGCGGACGCCGACTGCCGCCAAAACCTCATTGCCCACAGCGGCGAAGCCCGCCATTCCTGCCGCTAAAGCGTCCACGGCGGCGCGGATTCCCGCCGCCCGTCCGGCGGCCACCTCCCGGCCCGCGTCTGCTGCGGCGCCACCCAAGCCAGCGACCAAGCCAGCCGGACTGGCGAGCGCGCGCTCCGCCCCGGCTCCCCGCGCGGCGCCCGCGCCCCGTGCGCCCGCCACCCGCGCTCCGCTCTCGCGGCCCGCTACCACCGCCGCTGCTACAAGGCCGGCCACCACAGCGGCAGCGAAGCCAGCGCCGCGGCCCGCACCTCCCGCAACAGCCCGCCCCACTCCCGCAGCTGCGGCCGCTGCTAAGACGAAGAAGCTTCCCGAGAAGAAGCCCCTCACGAATGGAGACGTAAAAGAGACGAAGCCAGCGCCGCGCCCAGCGCCCATCACCCGCCCCGCGCCGCGCCCGGCGCCACGTGCCGCGCCTGCCGCACCTGCCGCTCCTAAGTATGTACCACCATTATTTACACTGTCATTGTTTCCTGTTTTACAAGATTATATTGTTTTAAACACGAGCTTCGTAGCACAAGTTTGAATATTATTTTTCTGACAATTCATAATTAAAAGGAATATAATATTATTCTTGTATTGGTAGGTCACTGGTGTTATCATAAATATAAAATGTCGAGCTCCCATACAGTTTAAGCGGGATTGAAAAATGTCTAGTGCATCATTAAATCATAGATAATTTCTGATTAAAGTGAGCCTTAATACAGAAACATATTTAAAAGTTTGTTGAAAGGTGCAGCAGGCCTAGCATGGGCCGTGGAAAAATTGTCTTTCCACTGTTTTTATCCGCGCGACAGAGCTAGAATATGGATACGTTTGTCTCTTTCTAGCGGGATAAAAACGGTGGAAAAACAATCTGTCCACAGCCCGTGTTAGGCCTACAGGAGTAGGTACTGACCGCGTGTTATGTTTACAGAGCGGCAGCGCCCCGGCCGGCGACGCGCGCTCCACTCGACAAGCAGAGCAAGGACCTCGCCAACAAACGCATCACAGCCAAGGCCGCGCCACCCAGGACTGCACCCACTAAGGTATGTCACTACTGATATTTTTTTTTAATGTATTGTCCCAATGCTTCTGCTGTACACACCTCACTGTAGGTATTTCCATCCAACCCAATACTTCTGCTGTACACACCTCACTGAAGCTCTTTCCATCCAGACTCTCCAGTGTAAATAAACTAAAATGAGTTGCTTCACCTGTCTAACTTTGACCACATTTAATCTGCCAAAGCTGTGTTAAGTAAAACATGAAATGTTTCTTTTACAAGGTTTTATTTAACTTGCCCTATTAATTTAATAGGTATGTATGTGTTAGTTAAAACCCTTGAGCGTTTACTCCATCTGCAGCTTTCTCATTCGGAACCGGACCGGAAAACAAAAAAACATTTTTTTGAGCACCATCTCTTGACGCTCCGAGACGACATAATTATGCTGAAAAACTGTTCGCCAATATATATACTTATTTATAATTTTAAATGACTATTTATTGAAATGTTTTACGTCCTGCAGGCAGCCGTAGGCGCAAAGAACACCGCGACTAAAGTCGGCCCCAAGAAGCAAGCGGAGATCGCTCCACCAGTGACCAACGGGCTGCCCACAGAGGACAAGGCGCCGCCTTCGCCGCCCGCCGCAGACAACGCACTGCTGCCGGATGTGATTGCGTAGGCGCACCAATTCCGATTCCTATTATTTCCGCTTGAATTTTGTGATTTTCTATAAGTGTATGATAGTTTAAACGTCGTTCGAGGCGGCGAGTCGTTAGGTGCGGGAGACTCCTCCCAGTTTTATATTATAGAGTCGCTTTTTATAGACGTGTATGTTGCCGGTTCGTTGAGGGCGGGCGGGGCGCAAGCGCGGGCGGGCGGTGCAGAGTTTCTGTGGACGCTTGCTTGATATGTACTAGTGAAGTGATGGTTACGCTATATGAGTTGCGCGCGCGCACTCGCGCCTCGCCCGAGACGGGTTATTATCCATTATTATAAGTCTGTTTTAGAATTTTATATTACCAACGAATGATTGATAAATCTGGCTTTTAATTTATTTTCTTTGTATAACCGTATTATTATTTAAATAAAAAAATGTGAGGAAGGACTGATGCATTGTTTTATTTATGTGGAATTGAAATTATGAGCTAGGCGAAGTGATATTGAAACGCGTTTAGAAATATGATTGTTTACTTAATTGCTAGAATCTTACATATTAAAGTTCTCATTATATTTGATGTAAACTTGAAATATGGTGTTACAAAGAAATACTTAAAATAGAGCATATTAATCTAATAAATGATTATCACCTTCATCTGATCTTTTCTTTATAAATTAAGTACCAGCTATCTTATTAATTAAGCTTCTAAATGAGGAAACCGGAAATCGGTGTCCTTGAGATGTTCAGCCATCCAGCTGTCTGCTTCGCGCTCCATATCAGCGTCGAAGTAATCTCGCCAACCGCCAGCCTTACCTGCAAAAACCATAGCTTGAGGAAATGCATTTGTGGTGCAACTACAGAACAGAGAAGTAAATAGAACGGACATGAGAAGGAAACTGTCGCCAGGTATTGTGACAGATATATGATTGAACATTCTTACATATGTTAACGCGTCGAACTCCGCGTCACAGTTGCTATGGGTTTTATATGGGTGCAAGTGGCTACAACAAATTTCTTACAAAAATGCCTTGACAGCCGTTCTAATTTAAACAAATAAAAACTTTTCTGTGGGTGCAGCCGACTTATCTACAGGGTTAAGCGGAAAGATGCTAAGCCGAAAGAGGTCCATTGTACCCATAATTATGAACAACTTTTACTATGGGACCAACCCTGGAATCGCGATAAAAATGCTGTTTCATACATTTCGTCGAGTACGAGTGACCGTTTTCTATGGAACAGCTGATATTGTTTTCGTGATTCAGGGTTGGTCCCATAGTAAAAGTTGTTCATGATGGTGGGTGCTATCAAGGACGATAATACGAGAAAAATAATATCTAGAAGTGAAATAATCCTTATTACTATGGGCCTTTCTCTTTTCGTGTAACCCAGTATAGAGTTGACCGAATGAAGGATCTAAAAAGTTCACTAAGTAATTGATAGTTTTGTTAAAAAGCAGGGACCTCTTATAAGCGTCTTTCAGTTTACGTGACTGCGGGGAATTACGTGGACGTGAACCTTAAGAGGAGTCTGTAGCAAACACTGTTTTCGCGTTGTAAGTATTTCGCAAACGTATTGCTATCTCAACGTTCCCCCGCAGCCGCGTCACAGATTCTATAGCAGTGTGTCACCGTAAGCTTCGGTGTGTGCGTGCTTGCGCGCACACATCTAAACTCACTACCCGTAGTAAAGCCACCTATACGGGCCTCTGGCCTGGCTAACGGCCTAGCCACGGCAAATCGCGATCTAGGAAAATAAATGGTCCCTGAAATTGATGTGTTTTTTTCATTTTAAAATAGTACAAGTTTTGATAGTCATGTGATTAATTTTCAACCGACTTCCAAAAATGAGGAGGTTATCAATTCGACTGTATTTTTTTAACCAACTTCCAAAAATGAGGAGGTCATCAGTTCGACTGTATTTTTTTAACCGACTTCCAAAAAGGAGGAGTTTATCAATTCGACTGTTTTTATTAAATTTATTTTTATTTTTATGTTTCTTACCTCAGAACTTTTTACTGGGTAAACCGATTTTGATCATTCTTTTTTTATTTGGATGCTGGTGCTTCCCGTGTGGTCCCATTTCAATTTGGTCCAGTTCTGTAATTTTTATGAAGTCGGTTTTTATATTGATAATTATTCTTTAAAAAGCTATCAGACTTCTCTGTAGGTACCTATTAGGGTTCAGAATCAGTAAATCACGGAACCCAAAATACCAGGATTTTCCGGTATTTTTAAACGTAATTTAAGACCAGGCATTAAAACTGATTCCCGGCTTTTTCGGTACTCTCGGGATTCGGTATCGACGACATAAAATCTCGTTTTTATAACAAATATTTTACTGTCGGACTGTCTGTTTCTATCTTTGTATCGAACATGCACTGTAATTTAGAATTATCGACATTTTCTACAAGAAAAATAAAACCCCTGTGGAAGAAGAAGCTGAAAATCTGCAGTTTTTGCGATTAGCGATGAAGACGATTTAGACTGTATACCTTTAGCTAGATTTATATTTGATTTAATTATAGGCTTGCATTTGATCGCCAACTCGCCTGATGTTAGGCGATGATGCGGTCTACGATGAAGCACGCTTGCCAAGAAGAAACAGATACACTCGTGGTTTGGAGACACTCAGATTGTATTGTGACTATTGGGGAACACCCATTCAGGAAGCGTATTCCACAGACTAGCAGTTTGCACAATAAAAGTGGAATCAAAATATATAGGAATATCAACGCTTTCGACTTTTGTGCCCACTCTGGCAGTCTGATAGAAACATGGGCAGGAGGGAAATAGACTAGCAACTTTGCGCCGATGTTCAAAACTAAGAAGCTTCGTTTAAACTAGGGATTCGTTGCTAATGAGCATTTTGGCACGTTTCTCAATAGACTCAAACACATCAAGCTTAGATGACTATCCAAAAAGGAAATTCAGTACTTACTTGACGTGCAGTAGGAAGAGCGTTGCAGAGACCAAACCACCGGCCCTTTGAGAACACCGGCATTCATTGCCAATCGATTGGACGAGCAGCCATCAATGATAACTCGAATTGATTTATCCGTAAATAAGTCTGATATCCACGCAACGAAACCGGTGGACAACACAAATGAGGAAAATTGCTTATAAGGTCGTCATGATAAACCCTGTCGAAAACCTTAGAGATGTCGAGGAAAACGGCGAACGCTTCTCCGTTTTTATCGATGGTCTAACTCCAGATGTGTGTGGCTTACGCTACAAGATCTCCAGTCGACCGGTTTCGGTGAAATCCGTATTGCCGGTCACTGAGATCATTTTGTACATTTGCAAGCTTTGGCACTGGTTGTAAATTTTCAAGCTTCCACCCTTACGAAGGAAAACATTTGATGAGACTATGACGATGAAAATAACGATGCAGATTATTACTCTCTGATCCAGCCCGCTACTCAGTAGCGGTTTCTTCACCTTTCGTAATTCTGACCATTCTGGTGAAATCTGTATCTATCTACATCCCACTCGATATCAACTCTAAAGGTACTAGGCAGGTGTGACAATACAAATCAGTGGGTTCGGATGAAATGCAATCTTCCTTAGTGTCTTATCATTGGCAGTCAGTATGCCTTTCTTCTGAAGATCCTTCGACCTGCACAGATGGGACGAATGCTTAGTGTCAGTCCATGGAGTACTACATTTTTTTATCCAATGTACTACTGAAGTAAAGCTCGCTGATAGTTAAGGCCTCAATGTAGCCATGTTAAAGCGCGCACGCATAAGATATATTACCTAGCTTAAGTAATGTCTCAGATCCGTCCGATGCTGTAGAAAAGCTATTCCTACACACTGCATACTGCATATTTGTAACTGCATATCAACTGTCCCCTCAAACTCGACACTTGGGTATGCAGACGACAGCACAGAGCTACATATCCAATGCATGAACTGGTTGACCACAAATTCAGTCTCTCTGAGAAGCCATGGTTGAACGCATGAACTTGTCCCGTCAGGCAGTTTCCGATTGGGGCGATACCAATCAGGTCAAGTTCAATGCAGCTAAGACCCACGCGTGTATGTTCTCCACAAATAGGACATCATTCCACCTGACTTCTTTTTTCCGGGATGTAGATATTCCAATAACTAACCGGCTCGTGCTTTTGGAAGATTCCCTGACAACAACCCACAACTTTGGCTTCTATATTGAGAATAAGGCTCCTTGGCTGCCAAAAAGCTGGGTATTCTTCCAAAGATGCGACAGTACCTCACGTCCAAACATTTGGTATTTCTGTACCAAGCACAAGTTCAGACGTGCATGGAGTACCTACTGCTCGGACCTTTGGGATGAATTAGCCAAGTAAGTATCAGCTTAGAACTCTGGAGTCCATTGAGAAAAGTGACAACAAGCTCATCAGCAACATCGGAATGAATTGTTATGCATGTATCATTTGACAGCAGCAGAAAGAACTTTGAAGTAAAATTCAGAATAATAATTTGGCAATTATTCATCTGAATTTTTTCGTCACCAAAATAGACACACTGCTTAAACGCACTATAAACCATACTACCGATATTGACATTCGATCACCAAAGCTCTTAGTGGGTGAATATTATTCCGTGGCAGAAAGAAGTACAGTACACTGAACTATCAAGAACCATCAGTAAAACTCTTTGACTTATTTAAATCGTTCATATAATATATTCATTACTACTTCTTGTTTCACTTATAATTGCACCATTAGTTAACAAAATTAAGGTAGTATCGAAAGTACCGAGAAATCCCGGGTCTGATGACGTCAAGTACCGAAAATCCCGGTTCTTAAATTCAGTACCAGTTCCAGAAACCCTAGTACCTACATTATATTTGGCTAATGTTCTAGATGACTGTAACTATAATTCCCTAAAAAGTTTACCACTAAGCTTAGATAAAAAAGTCAGCTACCAAACAACCAAAACACATCCAGATCAGATCAAAACACAGGCTTTATTGCAAAAATTACGCGTCCTAAATAAAAATAGGAGATCAACGTAATACCACAAATAGCATCTAGTAAGTTAGGTACCACTAATAGGTATATTCTTTACATTACCTACCACCTCCCTGCCCATTAAATGCCTTTATTATATAGTACTAGGTATAATAATTATATGTACGTAGTACACAATACTTACGTAGGTATGTTGAACATTAACATAACATTAATAATAATTCGAAATGCCCATTTTACTTCAATAACGTAAGTAAATAAGAAAAAGTAATTTTGATTACTTTCCCATCTCTAGTGTCGATATAACCGTTAGCATCCCTATTGCTTGTCTGTGTGAAGTAAAGTAAGTAAAGAAGTAAAGTCTTACCTTCCCCCCGACCCCCTATGTGCCCGATAGAGAGAATTGCTGCTCGTGAGATTTTTAGGTATATTTTTTGTTAGAATTTAGGTTCTGCGGCATACCTCTTTTTACCCCCTAAATTGTAACAAAATGTTTTGTTATTGGTGTCAATCGCTTGAATAGAATGTAATCTAGGCTTATACGTTTTATTATTTTCAAAAAAGTTTTTGGTTTCTAAAATATGATGACTTTTAATAGACATAGTTTCAGAGCAAAAATATGGCTGTTTTAAATGCTTATAACATTACAGTGATAAAACAAACTGGAAAAAATAAGACGAATAAGCCTAGTAAATAATGAGCTGAATACATGAAAAAAAAAAAACACCGAAATCGGATAATATTAGGAGGTAGAAAACAGCTTTTTCTTTTTGTATGGACAAGTACGCGCTCTAGACCCCTCTTAATGCACCGAGATACGGTTTGCGGTCGCGGAATTTTTTGTAGTCACTAAATTGCGCTAAAGATGTGACATACGGGTACGGGGGCAGAATATACAACATATTTGTGCCACAATGCGCAATACCCACAGAAAAGAGAAGGGTAAAATGAAAAAAAAAAACAGAAAAGAGAAGGGTAAAATAAAAAAAAAACTAAACGAAAAAAATTCTCACTTCAGTGGCAATACCTGCTACAAATACGTTAGTCAAACTGTACGGACCTTTCATAAATCAAATTTAAATATTCCACTGTTGGGAAAAATTTGAACGTTTTATTCAAGGCCTGTCTTTACCTTTTCTAATGAACGCCTGTTCTCCAGGTATGAGAATGCCGAGCTCCTTCATGACATCATAGTTGACGGCCTTGTTTTTCTTGAAGTTGTCGATGCTGAGGTGGTCGCACAGCTTGTCCACTTGCTCCTCGCTGAACTGTTTGTTGAAGAACGCCGCTACGCGCCGTACTGCCGACGGCAGGTCCTGGAAACGAGACCGCGTCACGTAAACTTCCACCTACCATACACAAAGTGCTGAATGGAACAGAAAAATAAAATTTATGAGTTTTTTTATTGTGTAGGTACTTGTACCGCTACAATAGTGATTTTACCTTGGACAATTCTTCGTAAAACAAAAACAGCATGTTCGGATGGTGCCTCTTGTCCCACGCTTCTTTCAAGTGCCCGAAGAACGGTGTCCAGTGATCTGAAACCATTGCAGACATTTGTATTTCTAACCGACTTCCAAAAAAGAGGAGGTTATCAATTCGACAGTTTTTAAAAAATGTTTGTTATATATTATTGTTGTTTATCTTAACAGTGGTTAGTCATAGAGCCGGAGTTTTTACACCGCCCGAATAAACTAATTGCCACTGGGACTAAGTAATTTAATGAAGTCAACGTGTTATCCTAACCACGGTAGCGCTTAGTTGTAAATGCTAATAGGTACGCAATTGCCCACCCTTTGCAATGCTCTTTTAAGATAAAATGTTAACGAGTGCTCATGTTCTCTTTAAATGTGTATAAATATAGTCAAAATATTAGTTAATCGATTTCTTAACCCGCTAAAGAAACTTACGCAAATCTCTCCTGAAGTAATTCCAATAAGTCTTGAAATCGCCAATGTACCCCTGGGTCCTAATCAACCTGTTTAGATGATAGAAAGACACTACGACATCCCGCGGGTCTCGTGCTACGTAGACCATCTTAGCAGTGTCGAGAAGCTCTGGAGGCAGGAGGGACAAAGGCAGGTGTGTTTTGATGAAACGCTGAGATGTGACTGCTTCCAGCTGCTCGGTCGCCGGCTGGGTCACCCACTGCAATAGCTTTAGCTTGTGTTCTGAGTCACAGTTCTCTGATCTAAACTTCTCTTTCATTACACGGTTGACGAATGCTGAAAACCTGGAAGTGAAAATGATTTTAGTTATGAGAAAAATTCTGGTAAATTATTATTTTCACTACAATTTTTCACGTTTGGTTTATTGTATGGATTCTAGAGAGATAATAAGAGCGCAGGGGCCTTAAGGGCTATACCTTTTAAAGAGTGCTCGAAACAGCGCAGTGAAGAAAATCACGCGAAAGTGAATCATAACGCGCCCAGATACGGTTTGGGGTCGCGCAACTTTTCGCTGTCACCTAAACAGAGTCGGACCAACCAACCCACCAACCAAATTTAGGCAGCCTATAGGTAGCCGTAAGGCCCAGCAGCCTAGCATGGGCCAAGGACAGATTGTCTTTTCACCGTTTTTATCCCGCTAGATAGAGACAAATGTATCCATATTCTAGCTCTGTCGCGTCTACACGTGGATAAAAACGGTGGAGAGACAACTTTTCCACGGCGCGTGCTAGGCCTGCTGGTCCGTATTTTCCGCCCAGAAAACCGAACTCTCTTTTCTGTTTCTATTAAGTAAACAATGGGCTTACTCTAAGAAAGGATATCTCTCTGTAAGAGGCACTGCTTCAGACGTGGCGTAATCTAAATCTTTGGCCACCATCCATACCAGCTCTTGTGTCCATGTTGTCCCTGAAATTTTGAAGATGTTATCTATAATCCAAAATAACACAGTCATGCTCTTTCTTTCTTACTGTAACTTCATGAGTAGTTAAAAGTGGTGAAAAATCAGCTAATTTCATCAAAATCAGTGAAGTGGGTGGATAATTCGGCTATGCCGGAAAATTTAGTTTCAACTTACCTATACATATTATAAGTACCCTACGTACTCAATACTCATGTAGGTACTATATACCCGAAAGAGCCGCCGTTTTGTTTTTCATATTTTTTTTATTGAATAAGCAAAGATACTTAATTGCGAAGAAAATAAGTAAAGAAGTTTGACCTCATAAATGAAAACCAAATGGAACATAAAGTATGAAGTTCTTAGGTGTTTCCAAACTTGGGGTTCTTCCTATTGGGGTTATTAAGAACATCTTTTGTACACAGGTTTTCTACAGTTATATTATGATTATTTAGATATTTACCGTGGTAAGGTTGTGGAAGGAGCTCGCGATATTTCGGCGCAGTTACATGCACCATGTTCACGGGAACACAAGTAAATAATCATAATTGTAACGGTAGTGAACGATCGTGTTTAAAACAGTGTTTTACACAGGTTATAGAAACTTAGAGACGTAATTTAACCTGATCGTGGATAACTAGCGACGAACACGTCGTCTGATCTGAGTGGCATGTTGTAGATGTGACTCGCTTCTTGTCGGTACTTGTGGGGGAGGAAGTAGCCTGTGGGACCCACTCGAACAAATCCAGTGTACTCGCCTGGAATAAAAGAAAGATAAACTTCATTTAGGAACCATCCTATACCTAGCAGCTGGATGTATTATGGCATATATTATTATATCTCTCCCTATCTTGTCTGGCCATGTTCGACACACGATGGTGACAATATTCGACCCATCTTGCAGCCGAAACTGGCATTGCTCGGCGTCGGTCGTCTGTTTGTAAATTCAATAGGTATATAATTTTACCTACTTCTAAGTAAATAAAAAAATATTTAGGGCTATTATTATTTAAGTAGGCACCAGTGCCAGCGGTGCCCAGACACAGGGCGCAAACTCTGGAGGGGTGCAGAAATGACCACACTGGACCAAGTTTTGTTTTTAAGGGCGCAGTTATAGAAGCTCGCATCGGGCGCATAAAAGGCTACTTACGGCACTGAGGCACCTTTGTAAAGGTGCATTTTGCTATAAAATATCAAACAAGGTTTAAAATAAAAATTATTGTATATGTACCTACCCACCTACCAGGTGTCTAAATTAGCGTACACATGAATAAAGTATATAATACCGAAAGTTAAATTTAAAATAAACAATAGCTCATTATGACCAAATTAAATATCACAATGAAAGTTAAAACGGAAAGATTCCATGACGACGTGGGAAAAGAGTCATAAGAAAATTAAATAAAAATTATGTAATATTACTATCTATTACTTAATACTAGTAATTCGAAAGTGTGTTTGTTTGTTTTTGTTCCTCTTTCTCGCAACAACAGAGCAACGGATCAACGTAATATTTTGCATAGAGATATATTTTTTACCGACTTCCAAAAAGAAGGCCCGTGTGGTCCCATTTTAATTTGGTCTACCAGTTAAGACATTTTTATGAAGTCGGTTTTTTATATTGATAATTATTATTACCTACTTATATATAAATAAATTTATTTCTTATTTATCACATATTTATTTTTCTTCTTAAATAAAAGTTTTTTTTACAATATCTATTTCAAAACAAAATATTAAAAAAAAACTTACAACCCTGTAAGTTAATAAGGCACCCGCCTTATCTACACTATAATAATATTATAAAGAGGAAAGATTTGTACCTATTTTTGTATGTTTGTAATGAATAGGCTCCGAAACTATTGAACCGATTTGAAAAATTCTTTCACTGTTGGGAAGCTACACTATCCCCGGGTGACATAGGCTATATTATATTTTGTAGCGAGGCCGAAGGCCGAGCTTACACTCGTGCGAAGCCGGGGCGGACGGCTAGTTATTTATATAATTACACAGGTCTGTGTAGGTATTATTTCAGATCAGACGAACAAGGAAGATATGCCAGTAGGTACGTACAATTATTATGTGTTCAAATGTCTCAATACACAGACTAGGTAAAGCTACTATGTCCATGTTTGACCATCGAGCTATATGTACCTACTACGTACGTACATATAACACCACCCCACTTTTTTCACTATTCCGCTGTAGCGGAAATAATTTGTAAATAATTAAATAATTAGTAATAATAAATAAATAATAATTTAATAATTTGTAAATAAGCTCGGCACATTTACAAATTATTTACGCACACTAAGAAACTTGCAGTGACATAAATGACTGAATAATAAATAGTCGATTAGATTAATTAATTCGACTAAATAAGCATCAAACTTGATTTAGGCCTGATGCTTACGCACTCACCACGCCACCTTACCATATCTCCCTTCTCCCTTATTTGTCTGATTTGTGGTACTTACCTAGGTATATTAACTCGTCTTATTTCGCAAAATTTGGCGTACCTCTACACCCCAGTAAATACTTGTCAAATTTCAGTATCGTAGGTCAAGTAAAGTCCCACGAAACTGAAATGTTAGAGATTTCGTGATGATTCAGACAGTCAGTGAGTGAGCTGTATCAATTGGGTATTTATGATTAATTTTAATGTAATCCTAAAAGATTATTATTTTAAATTATTTATTAACTAAAAACTAAAAGATAAAGAGTTGATTTTCAGAAAAACAAGTTCCTACCTACCAGCGAATTTGTTATTAAATCGCTGCCACACAGTAAAAATATTATTATGTTTTTCATCGATCACGTGACTTGAGTGCAAACGCTCTATGTAGGTCGAATGTCCTTATGACGTCACAAGAAAGTAAATAGAGGCAACAATTGTGCGAAAAAAACTCGTTTGCTTATTTGTAACGTCACTGAAGTCACGTGGTTCCATAAAATGTCCAAGGGAGCGTTTACGCCATTTATGCGGTAATATAATTAATAATTTGAATTTTCATCCGCCATTTAAAACACAAATATCTATTTACTGAAAATTATGAGGATTAAATCACAAGATTGTTTAATGTATATCAAAGTAATCAATAGTCAATATGTTTGGATGAAACTAGATGGCGCTGGCGTCGAATTAGATCGCGCACGCGTTTCATTCGTAGCCAGCGTCGGCCGTAGTTTACATAAAATTATATAGACAAGGAGTTCCAGCAGCTAAGTTTGTTTACATTATACACGTCAATAGTGAACGGTGTTTTCAATTACTACCCGCACGCTCTCTTGATTGAGGATTAGAAGGTTGAAATTCTTCCATGGTCCTTATCGAGTCGGTTGAGTAAGGCGGACGTTTTGCTACTAAGCACTTGGAACAGTGGTGGATCGCCACTAGCAGTGCACGTCGTACGCGGGCCTCGGGTTGTGAGGTTTACGCGGCGACTGGTTGGAGCGGTAACGTGCAGAAGCCGTGTCTGTCCGCAACCAAGACTGGTGCAGAAGATCCGGAGGTGCAGTTCCGTCAACCGAGGAAGCAAAGCGTGACGTCAGCGCTGTGAAGACAATTGACGTCTTCGAGGCTACGTCGTCGTAAGAAGCTGTGACGTCACAACAAGAACGTCACACATTGGAACTTGGAAGCAATAAGTGAGAGGTTTGCAAGTGGAAAATTGTGAGTACATTTAAATTTTGTGTTTAACATTGTTGCGCCCTCTATCGGGAAGTTACGGAATCATTTTCATCGACTTAGAAAAATTATAACAGTTTTGGACTTTAACTTTTAACAGAATATAGGACTTGTAAAAATTTGTGTGCATGCTTTTAGACTTAAAATAATTTAAGAAAAAATGTTCCGACGGGGAATCCACGTCCGTTTTCCGTCCCAGCGTGCATAATCTCAAACACTTGTAAAATTTTAGAAAGTTTTTTGGGTTTTATTAGCAAAGTTAAAGCATCGAGCTATATTACTACGTATAGAGGAGACGGCGCACATCCCTACTATGTTCCGTCCAATTGCAGCCATATGGCAGCACATCACTTAGTTGCTTGCTAGCTCTTGAGCAATTAAGTCGTGTTTGTTTTAAAACGAAAAAAGTTCAAAAGTATTAAATATGGTATCGTGTGTGTTAAGATATTGCACGAATAATTCAAAGAATACGGCGAAGTGCAAAGGAATAACTTTCCATCGGTGAGTAATTAGATAATCATTTACAAATTTTACAATTTAAGTCGAACAAAATATTCTCGGACGTAGCGTGGATGCCGTGTTGCGTCATTTGTCATAGACTAAAAATTAAGATGTGACATTGTGTTTGTAACAAGTGTAGGTAGAATTAGCTAAAGTTTTTTTTTTATAGTGGAATATAATAATCTAACACATATTTAGAAAAGTACTGCCTAGTGATTTAATAAAAAAAGATAAAAAAAATGATGAAAAATAATTATTGTCTTAGAAAGTAAAAGAAAGTCATGAGTTATATTTCAACGTATCGACTTAGCCAGGACCATTTAGAGCTTTTTTTTGGGGTTATCAGAAAACATGGTGGATACAACAATAATCCCAATGTTGTGCAATTTCGAGCTGCCTATAAAAAAACACTAAATCATTTAGAACTTCGCTCATCTTTTACAGGCAATTGTATTCCACTAGACAATTTCAATATTCTGCACTATACTTCAACTGACGTAATTAATACCACTACACACGTGAACAGACATGACGATGAACAATATGAAATCTTGTCGGCTACTCGCTGCTTAGAATCTGACATAGAAGCCGAGAACAACTGTGAAATTTTTGCCGGCATACTCAGTTGCGAACAAATCCCATTTGGTTCCCAGTTAATCGTCGGATACATATCTGGTTACATTTCCCGGATTCTGACAAGGTCATTAAAATGCGAAGTATGTGTCGATAGCTTAAGTACAACAGAAATGCTGCCACATCATAAACTTATAACTATCAAAGACATGGGTGGCTTGTCGTACTCTACAGAAGACGTATATAAAATATGTGTCGCCACGGAAACTGTAATACGAAAACTTATAAAACAAAGTGGTGGAACCAATCTCTCTACTAAATATTATTTTAGTTATATTACAGTTAATACTTTGGAATATTTTGTTCAGAAGGAAGTATTTACATCTTTACTTCAACATTCTTTTAATCAACCAAGCACCTTAAATCACAGAACACATTTGATACGAGCCATCATAAACAAGTACACAACAATTCGCTTGAAACATAAAGCTAAAACTGATCAGACTAATAATGTTTTATCTAAGCGGCAAAAGTTAACTAAACTTATACTGTTCAAAGGTAACTAAATAAACATATTATTACAAAAAATACTTCTCCATAGCCCTGAACCAGTTAATATAGGGACATACCATTAATCAAGAAGAAATATTTTGTATTGAATAATTAGCTTACCTGGAAAGGTTATAATTGTGCTACCTACAATTCAAGATGTAATCTATATAAAAAACCAGTAGTGTCCTGAGGTTTCCCCTGCTATACCATAGGAATAGTATATTTTCCCTGAAAAGCCTATGTGGTAATCCAGGGTATAAGCTACCCCCATACTAAATTTCATCAAAATCTGTTCAGCCGTTACCGAGTTGTCTGGGAACAAACACACTTACATACTTTACACACGCACAAACTTTTTCGCAAATATAATATTAGTGTGATAAAGCAAACAATGGTATATATAAAATACTTAAACGAATGAATTAATTTAACTGAAATATTCATATTATAATATAATACTTTCTATTGTTCAATTAATTCAACTAATAATAAATTATGAAACAAAGTGCGAATTCAATTGAAGCTTGTTAGGTAATATAAAACTACGTCACTTCTGTAGTCAGTCAGCAGTTTAGTCTATAGCAACGACAGGTTGATGCAGAACGTTGAACGAAACGTGTAAGCGCTTTGAAAAATCGCGGCGCTTACGACCTTTTCGTCGCGAGAAAACTATACCTTATAAGCGTTCTAGCGCTGAATGTTTATATTGGCTGGTTAGACGACTAATTATTGTTTCGGCGGTGAAGCAAACTTTAGGTTATATTCTTAACAAAATTGAGCATGATCTTTGTTTATGGTAGCTTCTCTATACGTAGTAATATAGCTCGATGAGTTAAAGTTGATAATTCATTGTGTGGTTCAACACCAATTCCACTATGTCTTCCATCAGTTTAATCAGGGCTCAGATTGACTACTTGGCTAGAATAAATAAAGCATACGATAATTATAAAAAATCGCCAAAAGACCGTCTAGTCAAGGAGTCCTATCATTTGACTAGATTAGAGACGTTGGAGGAACAGTGGAAAGTTGCCGTTGAGAACCATAAAAGGTTACAAAGTGAAGAAAATGATGTCATTCTTGAGCATAAATATTTTAAACTGGACATGTTTGAAGAAATTGAAGAGGTCTACACATGTTACAAGTCAGATCTCAAAGAGGCATTGTCTGTCCTTAGAACTTCTTCAATGACTTCTAGCACGTCCAATCAACATCAAAACAGCTCAAGAACGGAAACCAATGTAAGGCTCCCAAAGATCACAATCCCGTTATTTTCCGGGACTTATTCAGAGTGGCAAACATTTAGGGATTTATATGTATCACTGATCCATCAAAACGCATCATTAGATAACGTACAGAAGATGCACTATTTAAAAGGTCATCTCTCCGGTGAGGCGGAGCAGCTTTTGCGGCATGTGCCGATCACATCAGCCACATACCAAGAATCTTGGTTGTTGCTAAATAGTAGATACAATAACAAAAGGTTTTTGGCCGGTAGTCTACTGAAGCGTTTTATGGAGCAGTATAGCATCAAAATAGAGTCATCCAAGGCAATTAAAGATGTATTAGATACAACCAATGAAACATTGAATGGCTTGAAAAATTTGGGTGTCGATGTAGGTACATGGGATGTCATAATTATCTACATCATTTGCACTAAGCTCGATCCTGAAACACGCAAGCAATGGGAGACTAAGATAAGTGTCTCAGACGACCTTCCCACCCTGCAGCAAATGCGAGAATATTTAGAGTCGAGATTTCGGTCACTAGAATTTTTGGACAAACCAAAGTCGACCCCAAGTGTTTCAAAGCCAAAGGTAATGCACACAGTTGCTACTGACGCTGCAACATCAAATTCTTGCCCATTTTGCGACCGAAATGGACATAAACTCGCAAATTGTAAAGATTTTTCCAAATTAGATTATTATGCTCGTCACAAATTCGTTCAAACCTCGAGACTTTGTTTTAACTGTTTGGGTCGAAACCATACAGTCAACTCATGCTCATGTTCCACCAAATGTCACGTCTGCAACAACAAACATCATTCTTTACTTCATCCTAAATCTAATCCGAAGAAAGAGTCGCGTACTTCCGGTTCGCCTAAACCTGAAGTAGCAGTAATGACAACATCGTCTGAAACTCCACCACCTTCGAATGTCGTTGCACATTTTTCAAAGGAAACAGTACCTAATCAAGTACTGTTAGCCACCGCTCTTGTTCAATCACCAGCAAGAAACGGTAACGTGCGCTTACTTAGAGCCCTTGTAGACCAAGGTTCACAAGCGTCGTTTGTTACAGAAGCGGCCGTGCAATTGCTCGGCCTCAGTAAAACACCCACCAGAAGCGTTATATCTGGTTTGGGAGGCAACAAGGATACTTTGGCGTCAAAGTATATTGTTGCCATGAAGGTACAATCACGTCACGATCCTGCATTTCAAATTGAAGTACATGCGCACGTCTTAGGTGCCATTACGAGTTTGCTTCCGACTGAGAAAATCGTGAGCATTGATTGGCCTGAGCTAACGCAGATCAGCCTGGCTGATCCGCAATATGACACACCAAACAAAATTGACATTTTGTTAGGTAGCGACGTGTACGGTCGCATAATAAGAGAAGGATTGATCAAGAGTCCTAATGGTGCTATTGTTGTACAAAACACAGCCTTAGGATGGGTCTTGACAGGTCCCACACATCAGTTGGAAAATGATCAAGCCTTCTCACAAACTAATTGCCATTATAATGTTATCACGAGTATGCATGCTCAAGTGGATGATAATGAACTGTTGAAACAATTTTGGCAATTGGAGTCTGATTCCTTCGGAACGAAGATGCTCACTCAGGAAGAGCAGTTATGCGAAGAGTTTTATAGTAAAACAACACGCAGAGACTCTACTGGACGGTATATTGTACGTCTTCCTTTTCGTGAGCGTGACCCTCGATGCAAATATGAAAACTCAAGAGATATTGCGGTCAAGAGACTTCATCATCTTGAACGTCGTTTCAAGAAGAACCCGCAAATCAAGGCAAGTTACACTGATGTAATGCACGAATACATGGACCTTGGTCACATGGAATGTATAACTGGCCAAGACGACAAGTTATGCGAGAGTGTGTATTTACCACATCACGCCGTTATACGCGAAGATAAGACCACGACCAAGGTCAGAATCGTGTTCGATGCATCTTGCCAAGGAAATCATGGAGTATCTCTGAACGATACATTGATGGTTGGCCCCACGATTCAGGAAGACTTACGTCACATCATAATGAGATGGCGAACGCATCCTATCTGCCTGAGCGCAGACATAGTAAAGATGTACCGTCAGGTCATAGTCAGCAAACAGGACGCAGATTTCCAGCGACTCGTATGGAGAGACGATCCCGAATCTGAAACAAAAGATTTTAGATTAGTGAGAGTAACATTCGGAACGGCGTGCGCTCCTTACCTGGCTGTGAAGACGCTGCAGCAGTTGGCCATCGACGAAGGTGAAGAGTTTCCTGAAACAGCGAAAAGGGTCAAGACAGATTTCTATGTCGACGACTTACTTACAGGTTGTGAAACAGTATCTGAAGGAATTAAGATTTATCAAGATATGAAAGAGTTGTTAAGTAGAGGAGGATTTGACATACAAAAATGGATCACTAACAACAAAGATTTGGCAAATATTATGATGGATAGAAAGGAAACCCAGGATGAGAAAGTAGAGATAAAGATGAATGAGATAGTAAAGGTACTTGGACTCACCTGGGACAAAGAATCAGATTCTTTTAATTACTCGGTGCAACTTCCTGATCAGCAAGACACTCTCACGAAGAGAAAGGTGATTTCGGACATCTCACGTCTATTTGACCCCTTGGGATGGGTCGCACCTTGTGTCGTCGTGGCAAAGGTGATGATTCAAAAACTCTGGTTAGCTGGGATAGACTGGGACGACGAATTACCTGACGATCTGTTAAAGGAATGGCTCACTTACCGATCAGAACTGGTTCATGTTCGAGACATTTCTATTCCGAGATGGATTGAGGTTAAATCGGATGATGTTGTTAGCGAGCTTCATGGATATTGCGACGCATCAATTTCTTCGTATGCAGCAGCAGTCTATTTGAGAACAGTTTATGCTGCTAGCAATGTACACGTAAATCTTGTTGCTGCAAAAACCAAAGTAGCTCCAACCATGCAAATCTCAGTGCCTCGACTCGAATTGATGGGAGCAGTTTTACTATCCAAGTTACTCACAGAAGTAGCTAGTGTGTTGAGCATAGACAGCTCAAATATTCATGGATGGACTGACTCAACAGTGGTTTTGGCATGGCTCAGTAGTCACCCAAGTCGTTGGTCGACTTTTGTAGGCAATAGGACTTCTGAGATCTTGTCAAGACTTGACAACACACAGTGGGCACATGTCCGATCCACGCAGAATCCTGCAGATATAGCATCCAGAGGCAGTACACCTTTGGAGCTGGCTCAGTGTAGCCTGTGGCTGCAGGGTCCTGTATGGCTCAAGGACTTAAACATAGAATATACAAGACCGCAATCGGTCTCCACGGACTTGGAACAAAGAAAGGTCAAGGTTCATTTGACAATGGACTTATCAAATGAAGATCCTTTGTGGACTAGATTTTCATCCTTGCAAAAATTGATTCGCATTGTTGCGCTTTGCCGAAGATTTTTGAAGGTGAAGGATGTCAAAAGGAATCTGCATAAGTTTGAACCTTTTATCACAAGTTCAGAACTCAACGATGCTCTTGACGTCTGCATTCGGCAATGCCAAGTCTTGGAGTTAGAAGAAAAAGGCAGATTGAAATCTTTGAACCCATGTCATGACAATCAAGGAATTTTGAGAGCTCAGGGGAGAATTCAGAATGCAGATCTTCCTGAATATACGAAACACCCTGTCATTCTTCCTCACAAGAGTCACTTCACAAATCTGATCGTTGATGACGCTCATCAGAAAACACTGCATGGTGGTCCCTTGTTAATGCTCAACTATTTACGTACGAAATATTGGATCGTGTCCGCTAAAAGTTTAGTGAAAAATCACGTACGTAAATGTGTTACATGTGTTCGACATTCAGCAACAACGAGGAACCAACTCATGGGGCAGTTGCCATTGGCCAGAGTTACTCCTGCTCGTCCTTTCCTGCAAAGTGGTGTAGATTTTGCCGGACCAATAAACATCCGAATGTCTAAGGGTCGTGGTAATCGATGCTACAAGGGTTACATCTGTGTCTTTGTCTGCATGGTTACGAAAGCTATACATTTGGACGTCGTCAGTAGCCTAACTTCAAAAGGATTCATCGCATGCTTCAAACGCTTCGTAGCACGGAGAGGCCACGTCAGTCATATTTGGAGTGACAATGGTACCAACTTTGTGGGTGCATCAAAAGAGCTCCAAATCATTGTTGACCCACAAGTCTCATCCGTAGGTGGAGACATTCGGGAATGGTTGAGTAACAACAGTGTCACCTGGCACTTTATCCCACCTCACGCCCCAAATCACGGAGGTTTATGGGAGGCAGGCGTAAAATCAACCAAGTTCCATCTGAAACGAGTTGCTAAGGATTCAAGTCTCACCTTTGAAGAGATGACAACGGTTTTGTCGCAAATTGAGGCTTGTCTGAATTCTAGACCATTGTCTGTTCTTCCAGATAATGACTCACCCCTCACTCCAGGACATTTCTTAGTTGGAGAGCCGTTGCTTATTGTCCCTGACCCTAACTATGAGCAGAGCAACATGTCTTCTTTGAGAAGATGGCAACTGGCACAACGAATGGTGCAGAGTTTTTGGCGTAGGTGGTCCGATGAGTATTTAGTTCACTGTTTGCAGAGGTACAAATGGTCAAAATTGACACCTGAACCTACAGTTGGAGACGTAGTTCTCATCAAGGAAGACAACCTTCCTCCAGCTCGTTGGTTGTTAGGACGAGTTGTGACCAAGCATCCAGGCTTGGATAACATTACTAGAGTTGTCACTCTGAAGTGTAAAGGATCTCTCATCAAGAGACCTACATCAAAACTTTGTGTTCTCCCCGTTACAGAATAAGCTCTATGTACAATTAACAAAACTGTCATGTTATCACAAGTAGTGTGCAGTAGTACTCTTGTTACCTCAGTTGTTTTTACTTTATGAAATAATTGGCTGAACTAAAACCTAGAATTAAAACCTAGTTTATTTCTATATTTCTAAAGCTTCAAGGCTCCACACCCCCTTGACCTCATGGTGGGCGGTGTTGTGGTATTATTTAGTGGTGAAGAACGTTAAGTGACGTTCTTGGTAGGCGGAATGTTTAATGTATATCAAAGTAATCAATAGTCAATATGTTTGGATGAAACTAGATGGCGCTGGCGTCGAATTAGATCGCGCACGCGTTTCATTCGTAGCCAGCGTCGGCCGTAGTTTACATAAAATTATATAGACAAGGAGTTCCAGCAGCTAAGTTTGTTTACATTATACACGTCAATAGTGAACGGTGTTTTCAATTACTACCCGCACGCTCTCTTGATTGAGGATTAGAAGGTTGAAATTCTTCCAAGATTATGCTTTATTATAATACTAGTGTTATTGCCCGCGACTTCGTACGATATTTTCATATAAACTTTCAAACCTTTTTTTCCCCATAATCCGGCCCTTGCGCAAAATAACATAGCCTATACTTCAATCTGGTCATAGCTAAGCATATTCGTGAAAACAGCTGCATATTTTAAGACACCGTGTGTTTTTTTTTCATATCTCAAAATTTCGGTTTTTTATTTATCTCTGCGTTTTTATTATACCTATGTATAGATTTAGATGTACTCGTATAGATAATAGACAATTTGCGATCGTTTCGTAAAAAAGTCAAATACCCAATTGTTAAGTAAGTATTGTATGTTGTAGTATTGTTTATTGATTCAGTACAATATCGAATAAGTAAGTAGGTACCTATATTGTATACTGATTACTGAATCAACAACAAAAGAATGCAATCTACACAGCGTAGTTTATTATTGCATCAGGCGCTAGTTATGAGCCAACAAAACCGATTGATCGGCTATTAATGTGGAACCTTGGTTCAACAATTACATTCAACTCGCTATTAAATTCGTAGGAATAGGATCAAGAGAAACAACTTCCTGGCTACAGACCTTGATAAGTTTCCGTGAAGTAAAACCACTGGAAAACTTGGCCCGTCTAAAACGATCATGCTGATACTCAACGCACAAGTGAATTCTCACTGAGAAGGTTACCTAATCATAATCACAGCGTTACACCGCTTCTTTATTTCGTATAGACTTGGAGAGACATAAACCACAATATAATAAACATAATAATGGAGGGTTATAACTTGGATTAATTCAACCACCTCCTGAAAAACGATTTCTGTGGAATAACGACTCGAACGAGCGAAATAGAATAAGAGCGAAATATCTCTACCTACCCCTTTTAAGTACATATATAATTTCCTAGGTAGTTACACTCTCAACTTTACCACTCAAATTACTGGTGATTGGACTGACTGCATCACGAAATATCGAAAACTACTTGACCTACCATGGAAAACGAAATTTGGCTGGTAAGTACGAGTAGATTCCTAGGAGGGCGTAGAGGTATGCTAAGACAGGATTTTGCGAAAGGGCTGAATTTAAAGTCACAAAAAGGGAGAGGGAGAGAGTGGGGATAATTTACATGAAAGCCTACGCGTACGTAGTCGCGGGCAACAGCTAATATAGTACTAACATAGTAATAACAATAATAGGCTGATTATGATGAATTATACCTAAGTCAATGATCTAACTGGCCCTCATTCATATTTTATTATGTGAACTCATAATCTAGAAGGTAAGGTGTGTTGGTATTTCTAGATCTCTTTCATAGCTCTACCCATACAGAATACTACTTGAAAGAATGCACAAGCAACTCGTGTTGTTTCCTCATAACCTATTAAATAACAACAATAAATGACATCGGTCAGTGCTCTGATCTACTTAAGTTAATGACTGATAAACAAAACAGTACGATAAAAACTCGCATTCATGTAGCCGTACGTAGCTATATCTACCTACAAACCAGCCTAGGGTTGCCATGCCAGACGTCCTGACTTTGGCGGGATGTCCCAGTTTTTGGATACATAATTTTGTAACCAAGCAATAAATAGAGCCCGATTATATTTATGCTTACAAGATATTTTAAGGTCGAGAGTACAAAGATGGCAAGTGTTCCTTACCCCTATAATTAATGTGCTAACAGAGTCTAACCAATAAGTCTTCATCATCATCAGCCAGAAGACATCACTGCTGAACATAGGCCTCCCCTTTAATCTCCACACTGAATGACAACCTGCCTTCTGCATCCACTGTATGCCCGCGACTCTCACGATGTCGTCGGCCCATCTAATGGGAGGCATACCTACGTTGCGTCTTCCGGTTCGTGGTTTCCACTCAAGAATCTTTTTCCCCCATCGGTTAAAAGTAGTGATCTATTTATTCCCCAATAAATAGACCACTACTTTTCACAGACACTGCATTTCTACAAGCATAATACAAACTTTACCCTTAATTAGCCATGCAATATCTACGTACATGAAATAAATATGCTCTAAACTATTTGCAATGTTATTCTAAAAAATGTCCAATTGTTTTTAATCTTCACAATTTTCTTAAATGTTGAAAACGGGCGAGTATATCAGTAGGTATAACAGGACGATATATCAGTGCGTTAAGCTGCCGCTCAACTAACACCTGCAGACCTGCACCCTGCCGTTTTTACTAGGTATCCCACAAATTAAATAAAGCCGGCCTAGTGCGAGTCGGGCTCGTGCACTGAGGGTTCCACGCATAAATTGAATAGGCTTGCGTTTGACCGGCAACTCGCCTAGTGTTAAGCGATAATGCGGTCTACGATGGAGCACGCTTGTCTAAAATAAACTGATATACTCGTGATTTCGTGAAGACACTTTCTATATATTTTTGTTCGAAAGATACAGCCGTTAAAAGGTATAGGACAAGCAGACAGACGGACGGATGGACGGACAAACGGACAGCGTACGCTTAGTAATAGGGTCCGGTTTACACCCTTTGGGTACGAAACCCTATAAAGTATCCATCGTTCAATTGCTCTATATTCCTGCGTGAAAGAGGAAATAACCAACAAACTCAACTCATTTATAATATATTTATGATAATACATGATTATACGTTATATTATATAACAGCAAATTCTTTCGATATTATTTAACAAGCTTGATGCCAACGCGATGTGCGTTGGGCGACGATTTCTCCTTTCTCTGCGTGCTTTACAACGCGATACGCGAGATGAAAATACGCTCAAGACTAGGCCCATACTTACCTTATACGTACCTACCTCGTACCTACCGTCATACCGTTCATAAAAATCATCTGGTTAACATTTATCAATCTGCCTTGTTTTAAACAAGTAAGTTTTGTAATAAAAATATTAAAAATATACGCGTTCGTTTTGAGAATCTCCTCCTTTGTTTCGTCAGATAAAAATACAGTTGTTCATTCTTCCTCACAGATTCCTGAAGGATAATAATAGGCAACAACTTTTTCCCAACTTTGTCATTGCAAATATTCGTTGTCGTGGGCGGAGGGGCTGAGACAACACGCAGTTGTCTCAGGAGGAGCCGTAGTGCAGTGCTGGGGGCTCCGGTGCATTTCTCTGGAGATCACGGAGCTCTATTGTCACGGGTTTAGTGGGTATAATTAATTCCACATAAACTGGCTACCCCAATGCAGCCGGGTATATTTTTTTGAAATATTTCCCACCTCGAAAACAGTAAAGTTATTTCACGACACGAGATAGTACGAAAAGTACGAGATAATTTGTTTATTAAAAAAAATCGTTATTTAACATGATATGATATTGAAAAGAAAATAAATAAATAAAACTGGTTAACTAAATCCATTGAGTTAACACAAAAAAAATATCAAACGATTCTACATAAAAAAAAACAACAACAACAACAAATTAAAAAATAAAACCTGAAAAACTAAAAAAACTAAATAAAATAAAATAAAAACAGATGCTAATGACCGCGAAAAAAGGTAAAAAGGACAAGGAGGAGTATAGTACTTTGACTCGAGCTCCTAACCTTTATTTATAAGGAGTAATTAATAAAAATTTGCTTACCGGTAAACTGTTTCATCAACTCCTCGGCCAATTTAGGCTCCACATCCACCATATCCAGTGGAAAATTGTTATTTTTCTCAAACTCCATCGCAAACACTGATCAACACTCGCTATAGGTACAATCCCTTTATGATGTGAATAGCTTGTATCAAAATAAACACTGACAATCGCGTTGAAGAGAAAGTGAGTGTTCGGATTCAATGGACTCGTTCGCTGCGGACCTCGGCCACATTCAAATTAAACCAAGTTTATACTTTACTCAGTAGTGAGCACGGTTCAGTAGGTCCCTGGGTAGACACAGTACACAGTCAACAACACTGACAACACTTCTCTGGCTTGATTTATATGCAGTATGTGCTTATATTCACACAAGACAACGAGGAAAAAATATTTTTTAATTCTGCAGTGAATGTAACAAAATGCGATGTTGTTTATTGTTAGAATTTCCGCAATTAGTTTGCGCTTTTGGTGAGTGAGGTATGTACCTATTCAGGTATGTAGGTACACTGTTCTGCAAAAAACTTTTTTTTTTAAGAGCCGTAACATATACGTCAACTTCGTCACATGGAGTAGGTGCTGCTTCCATCTGTGGAACGGAGCACCCAAGTATCGGTTTGAGACACTTGATACATTACAGCTTAGAGCTGTCAGAATTGTCGTTTTCCGAGCATTTCCGAGTAGCTATAATATGGGGTTCTTCAAAAAGGCTCTTAATAGAGTCCTTAAGGGACGGCAACGTATCTGTGATGTCCCTGGTGTTGCAGGTATCCATAGGCGACGATGATAGCTTACCATCAGGCGGCCCATAAGCTTGTTTGCCACCTATGGCATAAAAATAATAATAGTAAAAATGTCTCTACTCCAAGCACAGACTCCAAGATGCAAGATGACATTTGGAAAGTCCAATGTGACGGCCGACCGGTATATGTACAGCTCAGGGTATATACGGCACTTGGACCCCCCAATAACCTAAACTGAAACGTCATATTTGATAACAAAGATAAAATGGAATCTCTGTAACGACATATTTGATAATACTTTATTTAGAGACACTCAGTTCTCAATACGATTACGAGGAACGCAGAGGTGGTATACCTACCTACAAACCTACTTAAAATTAGTTTAACTGGCCGGTTTTGGAATTATACCGTGAATATTGTCGAAAAATACTTATTTAAATATGGAAGAACAGAATAAAGCGCTTCAGATTAAAGAGCTTACCCCAGAAGAGTCAAAACTGCTGGCTACATTATATGAAGGTATGTGTTTCTTATTTAAGGCGAGGTTTTCCCACTTATGGTCATCTATAGTAACGCTTGGTACTATAGATGACCATAAGGCTTAATTTATTGTTTTAAAGTCGCATTTAGTGGGGGCAAAACCATGGCGCTTACACAGGGCCGTCTTTAACCTATTGTAGGCCCTGGGCACATTAGAATAATGAATATGACCTTGACAGAGCACTTATTTTCGGGCGAGAGTAGAGTAGCTTCGCGCATGCAAAAGCTAATAAGCAAGTAGGTGTTGTAGGTAGGTATTATCCTTTGATTTTTTCGAAATAGGTACATAATTATTTTTTTCGGTAATAAATATCGGTTATCTTTTGGTGATCTGGCAGAAACTATCGATCGCGGCGCCCTGGGCAATTGCCCAGAGGGCCTAGTGGGAAAGAAGGGCCTGCGCTTACACTCAGTCGTGCGCTTCGCTACCGTGCCATCCATCATAGACATTATTTATGAATCCAAAATACCAGGGACAAAAGCTCAAATCAGTGTTACTTTCCCTTTTTTTCTATCGAGCGAAATGTCCTTAATCGTGATTAGATCTTTACTGTTTCCTAGATAAAAAATGTCATTTTGATATGACACCATTTTTCTACTCTTAACCTAACCATGGAAGTAGACAATATAAATCTAGAATTTGGAGGCCGATAGGAAAGCAACTGTACCTTTGCGGTTAGAGCGCTCGGTGCGTTTACCCAGGTTCGAATCCTACCGGTATCTTTTTTATGGTTTTTTATTTAAACACCTCGTAGGTAAACTTAAATATTAAAAAATACTTTTATAAATGAGAGACGATATTCGAAATAAGAGAGCTTGGCTCATTCTTAGCGCAGATAATTTCTTTGACTCATTGTTCTTGGTACCTACTTTACTACACGGATAACATCCGGTTTATGATTATTAGTTTAAGGGTTTTTTTGTTTCATTTCTTATACCTTTGTACATAAAACTGTTAACTAATTAAACACTTATTTATCATAGATTTAAAATGGGTTTAGAATTTTTGGGTGTTAATGGGTTTTTAGTTGATTTTATAAGGGACCAATAGTGCATAATGCTGGCATAATTATATTATGCCAGTGGAAAATCACCCAGCTGGTATGTTCATGGTTTATAGGCCTCCCCTAACCAGGGCACACCACTCAGCTAAATCTTCGGCTTTTCACTTTTAGTTTAGGCCTTGGGGGAGATCAAAATCCAGCAGTGGAATGAGGAGGGCTGATTTTGATAAGTACTTGAAGTATAATGTTTGCTGGCTGCACCCCTCTATTTTTCCGTGTGGACATTCTTTTAGGAACCGTACATTCCCGGGATAAAATGTACCTATATCCTATGTCACTCTGCGGCCCTCCAACTATCACTACGCAAAAAATAAGTCGTTTCGTTGCTCTGTTGCTGCGTAAAAGAGGAACAAACAAACCAACAAATTTGCATTGATAATATTAGTATGGGCCGTAATCACAGACCTATATCTAAGTCTGTGGCCGTAATATTAGTCCTCTCTTTCTGAGAGAAGGCCTATGTCCCAGCAGTGGGACCTGGGAACATGCTAGGCTGAAACGATGATGATGAAGATGATAAATATTAGTATGATTGGGTAGTTATGCGTGTACTTACTATCAGCAGCGAAACATACTTTGTTATCAGGCGCGGATCCACCCCTCAAAAAAGGTCGTGGTCACAGCCACCCGAAAATCTGGCAAGTGCGAATCAGTGTATGAACCATACGTTTTGCTCGTATTGTGATATGCATTGCTCGTGCATGATCGATATAGTGCATTCCTACGAGTACAAAGGCAATGTTTATAAAAATTATATGACGGCCTGACCAATATATATTTTGTACAGTGTATTGTCACGTATTAGGGTTGTGGGCATGCCCATCGTGCCCACAACGGTGGATCTGCGCCTGTTTGTTATACACAAACACTACTATAATCCTCACACTCACTACTTTGTTATAGGTACTTTGTTATGTCAGCTCGGTTTTCAGACCCTGAGTTCCTTCTTTGAAACTACCTGTTTTTTTCCAGATAAAAAACAAATCGTACGCATAGGCCCAAAAGGTTACTCATTTTTAAAAGAGTATGAAAAATATGCTGCTGACGTTTATAATATGGAATTGAAGGCTGGAGACATTTTCGTCGCCAGTTACCAGAGATCAGGTAACTAGTTTTAATATTATCACAAAGGCAGGATATGTTCAATACCAACAAATGTACTATACATTTAAATATCTTTTTACTTGCTCTTTCTCTTGCTCTGTCAATAACCAAAGTCAAAGAAAGTACCTAAATTGAATTGTGAAGTTGTAGGTACTAGGCCGGATGGGGAAGAAAGGTTCTTAAGGTGAAACGTTTCACTTTGGCGGGAAATTCAAATTTCAAACAGTTTTTTGTTCTTGTAGCTAGGCCGAGTAATTATTGTAAACGATCATGTTTGCGAAAATTTATTATTATTCTTTACAAACTCGCGTAAAGTTATTTACCTCCAATGTACATTATTGCATACATTTGTCAATAAACAAATTTTTGCGGTTTCAAACGGTTTATTGCCAAATGTAAGTAAGTAATATTGTGAGTAACTGATTAATAGCCGTACATGATAATGTAAAGAACGACCAACAATTTTCGCAAACACTATGCCATTTCACAATAATTACTCGGCCTAGCTACAAGAACAAAAAAACTGTTTGAAGTTTGAATTTCCCGCCAAAGTGAAACGTTTCACCTTAAGTGTAGACCACGAACCGGAAGACGCAGCGTAGTAGGCCTTCCACTAGATGGACCGACGACATTGTGAGAGTTGTGGGCATCCAGTGGATGCAGATGGCAGGATATCGTTCAGTGTGGAGGTTAAAAGTGAGGCCTATGTTCAGCAGTGAATGTCTTCTGGCTGATGATGATGAGGTACTAGGCCAGCTGTAGATATATACCTATCCTCTCTCGACAGTAGGTAGTAGTAAAAAGTCTCGAAAGTATCTAAATCCTTTCCAACTAAATCCACTAAATAATAAAGAATACCCACAAGAGTGATAGCTGCGGATAAACAAATCTATACTGTACCTACGTACTTATACTTAGTACTTTTCCTTGACAAGGTGTGTCAACACGCTATCTAATATCTTATCGTATCACTAACCCAATAATGCAATAAACTAACAACAATAACATAGCATTTCTCCATATCAAAGTTTAAGAAGATTTGTTACAATTTGTATAGAATGGTAAATGTTTTGCCCACTGTACCGTTCTGTTAATTTATATTCTTGGGCAATACCTACCTCAGTAGATTTTTTTAGTTTATATAAATTCGTAATAATGATATTAAGGTAGCTCATTAAATAACAATTTACTAAAATGACTATGAAGGTATATCGTTTATTTTTAAAACTTCGTTGTTGTAAAGCCATTATAATCCCTTAAATGTAGCTTGATTGAAATGATAGCTGACGACATTTCAGGGCATGTCTTTGTAATAACGTCTGGCGAATTGCATTTACTTGAAACACAGATATCACTGGTATTCTGCGTGTAAAAATACTATGAACTACAAGTGCTGTACATATAAATAGAAAAAGTATATTTGACCTTTAAAACGGAACTGCATTTAGTGTGGATTATCACAATAAAATAGCCATATTTTTCCATTCTGTCATAACAAGGTTACGTCAAACTTGACAAAATAATTAGGGACGTGGTAAATCGATAAACGTAAAATCGATCGTTTTATTTGACTGTGTGAATTAAATAGTATTTTTTAAAATGTTTTTTCAGAATTTCCTCTGCGTACTATCGAAATACAAAACTCGTACAGCTAACGTACTACTTTTTTGTATACCTAGATTTATTTTGTATATACCTAGTATAATAATATTTAATTACTAACAACTGTCTTTGTAAATTTTACGGAACGAACATCTTTATCCAAAGACTGACTAGTAGAATAGCATACTAGACTGACTATTGATTGAATAGCATTTATTATTATCTGCAGGATTGCTCAAGTGACTCTAGCGCTGATGATGATGATGACACTGATTTGGAATGTACACCATTAGATTAAACAATAGATTTATTTATATTACAAAAATTTGTACTTGTTTCTTCTGTTTTATTTCATTATCCTAAAGTCTCATTATAATAGTAGTACAACAGAAATATAGATGGGTTTAAAAATATTATTCGCGCAAGACACTTCCAGTCGATAAATAAAGACACACATTATTCTCGATTTGGTCCGAATAGTCCCAGCACTAATCGAGGATTTTGACATACTTCATTTCAATCAACCTACATTTAATAGACTATAGCTACCAAATATTTCATATACCTATATAAATATTACATTACGACGTACCTAACATATTATGTCCAGATTCCCTGTTCAATACAAAACGCAGCCGTCATTTATGAAACCAATTTTTGTTCGTTGTGTTAGTGTTGAATGTCACCGCAAGTGTATTTTGGGTTTCTGCGCATGACGCGTGTAATACCAGTGCATAGGCACCCTAAAACTTGGAATGAAAAAATACAAGTAGGTACCCGTACGTCATAAAACTGCGACCAAACCCACTAGAGGATGGGCAGCAACATCCTCCTACTGCATAGTGAACGCTCTGCGATCCCCAAGCCACCTGGGAAGCGTGGGGGTTATAGTGCCCCCCCCCCCCCAAATGACAGATAAACGAGTCGGCCCCCAGTCACCGGCAGCTTCTCTATCCCTGACAAAGGTGGCTAGGAAACGGTGGAGCAGGGGGTGCGAAGAATCTCCGGCAGTTGCCCCGCTACCAAACCCCAAAGAAATTTGGCCCTTTGCAACGCACATTATTCGCACGCTGAGGACCGAACAGAAAATTGGCGAGCTGGAGGAAGAATTGACAAACTACGATGAGACCACTGAAGTGAGAATTTTTTTCGTTTCACTTTTCTGTGGATGAGACGATCCCAGGACTATCAGAAATACGACTAGAGGGACGGGCAACATAGTTCTGGATTCCGGAAACATGCTCTTCTTCCGGGAAGGAGGATGAAAGTCCCAGGGTGGTGTAGGGTTTATCTTTCTTTAGTGGTGTAATTCTTACACGATTTTGCGACACAACCAGTCATTATTTATTATTAAAATACTTACATGGACTCTTGGGTCGTTTTCACATGTTTTTACATCTGGGAGACTTTTGACTTTACTCTATACTTTTGACTGGTATAGTTTTTTTTTTGTATTATTTTTTAACTTTGCTACTGAACTGACCCTTTGCAAAGGACGTTTGAAAACGCCATTAGGTCTTACAACGTCCTTTCTCTAAATCTGTTCCATCAGTTTTAATTTGTTTAAGACTAGGTTACAAAGACTCTCCTTTTTGTTCTTGTGGTTTAGATATTGGTTCATTAATTCGTATCGTTTTTTAGTTACCCTCTTCGTAGTAAATCATTTTTATAGCCTACCATCGCTATATGTAGTTCCACTTCCATTACATATTTCTTCTCTACTCTCATTCCCAAATAAAAAAGTCATTATTTCATTTGCTAATTTCAATCTAATAATATTTGTTAGCTACCGGCGGGTGTAGAGAGTGAAAAGGCTGTTTGTTAACCACAAAATCCGTCTATTGCTATCACTCAAGTGATAATTTTTTCTATACCCTTCTCATTTCTCTGATTGCTATCATAGATCAGAGTATTGATTGATTGATTGCTATTATGGCCAAAGTTTCAATTGTTTTTATGATCAAACGTCCTTGGTTTTTATATTGGTTGTATTATTGTTATTTTGTGACACGCCGTGTCATGCAGTAGTGTTCACCAGCCTCTTTCGTCTTTATCCGTCTTTAGTTTTTCCATTTGTTATTTAGTAGTGTCATCAACCAGGATTACCTCGTATAAACAATCTCACTATCTCCTCCAATTATTTATAATATATTATCAATGATCTCCAATGGTGATGATATGATGACTGTTAATGGCAAAATTGCCCCAACAACCGGGGTAGCAGCAGCCATGTAAAAAAAACATACCTTCACATATAGTATTTTTGGTCTATACATTTTATCTTTAAAATAACATTGCAGATGTCAACAAGCAATTTTCATGATGATATTTTCAGCTTTAGCAGAAGAGGAAGAAAAATACCCAAAAAAAAACCTCCTACCCCAAAATACAATTTATTTACTCACCAACATTACCATCTTACTCCCACTAATAAATGATTTAATATCTTCAAAAATGTAAAAAAATTGCGAAGGAGATAATTCTAACCGGGAGTGCGGCCTATAAAAAAATTGCGAAGGAGATCTAACCGGGAGTGCGGCCATATATACTCTGATCTATGCCTATAATCCTCACTGAAGTGAGAATTTCTTCTCTTTTCTATGATAATCCCTATAATGAGCTGTCAAAATGCCGGGTCAAAATCGTAGATTTAGGATGTCAAAGATCTGTGCCTATGCCTATTTTTGCGTAGTAACTTTTTTTAGGCATGTGGTCAAAATATATCTATCCTCACTATTGATTCTCTTTCTAAAAGAATTTGGCGCCAACGTAAAAAAATGTCACCTCATTGTATTATTTTCCTAAATTTGTGTATTTTTAACTGTTAATGTGTAATAAATAATAACAGGTTATATACAGGTTTAATGACAGTTGAAAATAAAAAGAATTTTAATGTTGTTTACAAACAATTAAAATGGGTCATCGATTAAAATGATTCATCGGTTCACAATCAGCCAAGATACACATACAAGATTATTTATTTCACATAAAATAAAGAAATTGTCTGTTATTGAGGGAGAAACTAGGCTAGGCCTGTATCTTGAGGTCCGAAAAGAATACACCAAAAGAAATATAGCACGTACTCACACCTTAAAGTTAAAGAAAATTATAAACATAGATACAGAAAAATAAAAACAATTACACAATGAATAGACTAGGTACATCAATAATAGCAATAAGACTAAAACAATATTTTATTCTGTAAGAAAAACACAAAAAAACAACAACACTTCCTTTTTGAAGTCGGTTAAAAAATACCTACTTACGTAATCTACACTAATATTATAAAGAGGAAAGATTTGTACCTATTTTTGTATGTTTGTATGTTTGTAATGAATAGGCTCCGAAACTACTGAACCGATTTGAAAAATTCTTTCACTGTTGGGAAGCTACACTATCCCCGGGTGACATAGGATATATTATATTTTGTAGCGAGGCCGAAGGCCGAGCTTACACCCGTGCGAAGCCGGGGCGGACGGCTAGTCTATATATATAAAAGAAAGTCGTGTTAGTTACACTATTTATAACTCAAGAACGGCTGAACCGATTTGGCTGAAAATTGGTGGGGAGGTATCTTAGAACCAGGAGACGGACATAGGATACTATTTTGTAGCGAGGCCGAAGGCCGAGCTTACACCCGTGCGAAGCCGGGGCGCGTCACTAGTTAGTAATAAATAGGATACATTTACATTGCATTTACGTAAGTACCTAATCTTATCGAATCACCTACGCGCATGGCTGATAATAATCGATAACTAGGTGTAATTTATAAATTTATTTAGGGTTCCGCAGTACAATAAGGAACCCTTATAAGATCGCTGTGTTCGTCAGTATGTCTGTCCATCAGGGAGTCGCACAGTAACCAAACATCTTCCACAATACAATATTGTATTAATAACTCCATAAGTTACAAGTCTAACTTCTCCAGTACATTTTTCTACAATAAGGTACCTACCTATATAAACTTATATAAGTATAAAATATATATTATGTAGGTACATAAAATTAAATATTAATTTATTCAATTTAAAATATTACGAACAAAAATTTCATTACAATAAGTCAATTGAATCATAGTCTTGATTCATCAATCATGCAGCAGCATCATCATCAGTCATCAAAATTTTCATATTGTTGGTCAAGGAGTTTTACACAATGTTTTGAATATAGGTCTTTAATATGACCTATCAGCATGGTAAACTATATGTAACAGCTTAGAAATGCAGGGGGGTAAGAACTTTTTCCCACTTTGATGGGCCATATTTCGCAAAGGATACACTTGATTAAAAAGTGATGTATGAAACCTTACATCATTTCAAAAGACCTATTTAACGATACCTCACACGAGAGGTTACAACGAAATAACCATTTTCATCCCCACTTCACAGGTACCAGGACCAGACCACAGATAAATTTCAAAATTATAATTTTTCAATATACTTACTTGTAAAATTGACATCTTAACTAAAACTGTAATAGTGCAAAATTTCATGCTGTTATAAGTCAGAAGGTACGGACGGATAGACGGACAGACAGATGAACAGACGGATAGATGGACGGACCGAACGAACTTATAAGAGTTCTTTGAACTACAGAACCCTAAAAAGGGCGAGCTAGCCTGCAGAACTGGTTTTGCGGTTTCTGCGAAACATTTATTTGACTCTACATTAACATTCATTTGGATAAACAAACTACGAATGTCTTGCAGGAACCACGTGGACCCAGGAACTGGTGTGGCTCATAGCTAAGGACCTGGACTACAAGACAGCCGAAAGTGTTCCGCTTACACACAGATATCCATTTCTAGAGTAAGTAAAAGCTTGACATAAGCAACCATATATTGGGTAGCATCTTGCTCATATCACTTCGCGTCTGCAGTGGCGTACGTAGCCCCTCAGAGCGAGTATGGACCCGGATTTAAAGTAGTTCAAAATATTCGCGTTTGTTTCGCGAATTGCCTACTTCTGCATTTTGATTTCGTGACCCGTCACCCCGTCACGTAATACGGTTTGCGTTCGAGTGATTTTGCAAACTGCACCTATTCGGGCCCGCGTTTCGAGTTGGGCGTAATGCCCCTGGATGACACTATAATTTAGTACCATCAAACTTATCTGATGACGTAGCCAGGAGGTGGATAATGAACTCTTCAATAGCTACTAGTAATAGCCCTCGAGTTTGGTTGCTTTGCTTTGTATATTTTAACGAGTCATATGAACTGTGCTTTAAATTTTTAACCGACTTCAAAAAAGGAGGATGGTTCTATGCTTCACTGTTTAAAAAAAAAGATTTTCACCGATTTCTCCGGCAACTGTAGACCGATTTCAAACATTTTTCTTTTATTCGGTAGGGTATACTTCCAATTTGGTCCCATTGTCACAGAGTCAGGATTTCTCAAATCAGATCTCAGGTCAGACCTCGATTTCCTTGGGATCTGATCCCATCATCGATCAGATCCCAAGGAAATCGAGGGCAACCCTCAAATTATAGGCACTTATTACGTTTTTTTCATATATTTTTGAAGTTGGGTTTTCATGTGATCCATTGGTTTCAAACCATTTTTTTGTTTCAGACAAGTTAGTTTCTTTAATGATGAAATAAGAAAAGAACTCATTGAACAGGCTGGCAACACTGAGAAGGTCCGTCAGGTGATGACTTTCCTCTGCACTCCAGCCACCAATATACTAGCTAGCATGCCGTCTCCAAGATTCGTGAAGACACATCTGCCAATGTCCTTGCTCCCGCCTAAACTGTTGGACACAGCGAAGGTGTTTACTTTTCTAATATCTAATGTGTTCGTTCAGTGAATTGGATAACTATTCACTTAATGTGTTACTAGAAATGTAATAAATATAACTTACTAATATTCTAAAGTCGCGAAAAATATCAGCTGTTAAATACATATTCTTGAGTGTGAATGAAAAATGCAAACAAACACGAGATATTAAAATATGAATACAAAAAACGCCTCCAAAATAAGTAAGCGCTCTAAGAAAATTATTACTATTGCAAAACCAACAGGCGCCTGTACAAAATTATTAATTCTATTAGAGCTAGTTAAAAAAGACTAAACAATAATTAACTAAGTTAATTAAAGTGTTTTTGGACAACCTCGAGAGCCTCTTTTACATAAAAAAACAAAAAAACACATAAATTGGTTGACAAACGGCGAAGTAATTGGTGTACACATAAAAATAATAAATCATAAAAAATATGGGCCGAATCGAGAATCTTTTGAATTCGGTTAAAAATATTAATTAACTAGCTTGCTGTTGAGTCCTTAGGAAACATACATTCGTACACATATTGCTTTTTATATATAAGAAAGAAGAAGATAATATAATTCCAATTTGTAAGATTGTTAGACTTGATGACATGTTATTTACTTACCTACTATATTACCAAATTGTATTTCTAGGTACTGTATGTAGCCCGGGATCCCAGAGATGTTATAGTGTCTTGTTATCACCATGCTAGGCTGTTCAAGGAGTTACAGCTCAAGGCATCCTTCAAGGAACTGTGGAACGCCTTTATAAAAGATTTATGTAAGTAAACTTTACAACAAGTGATAATTAATTGGGGTTGGGGAGTTACAGTATTTATACATTGGTTGTAAATTGTGTGATTTTGACGTTTGCAGTTACTCTGACGCCATATTTCGAACATGTCAAGGAAGCTTGGGCACTGCGAGATCATCCTAACATGCTGTTCTTATTCTACGAAGATCTTTCTAATGTAAGCCTTAGTAAGCCAACAATGTATAATAAGTTGTGGATAGTTCAAAAAGAGTTAACAATTACATTTTATTTTTTTGTTTCCAGGATCTGCCGGCATCCATACGTCGTGTGGCTGGTTTTCTCGGCAAGGATCTGACTACGGAACAGATGGAGCGTCTCTGCGACCACCTCAGCATCGAGAACTTCAAGAAAAACGCTTCTATCAACTATGAAGATATGAGAGAATTGGGCTTCTTAGATTCTAAAGAGACATTTATCAGAAAAGGTTAGCACGGTACAGTTAAAATTGACGACACTTGTTCGAAACTTAGGAAAGCAGTATTCGTATGCTCCCTGACGTTTTTATGTTTGCTCCTGTCATCAGGTAAAACTGGAGGCTGGCGAGACTACTTTGACGAAGAAATGCAGCGCGACGCAGAGCGATGGATCGCCGAAAACCTGCGGGACACAGACCTTCGCTTTCCTAGCATGGAGGTGTGAAGATGAGAGAGATGATTTTTTTCTAATAAATTAATTTAAATTAGAAGGGACTTTACTTAGATAGTTTCCGCTATAGGTAATTAGCCATAACCTCATTTGGTACAATAATTATCTATAATCTAAATCAAATAAAATTATTTATTAACCTTTTGTTTTTATTTTTTGACTTTTATATTATTTCTTAGTTAATCCACCGTAATATTACATATTCTGTGAAAATTTCAACTGACTATCTATTACGGTTTCTAAGATACAGCCGTTTATGTATGACGGACGGACAGACAGACAGCGTAGGCTCAGTAATATGGTCCCATTTTTACCCTTTGGCTACGGAACCCTAAAAATCGTGATGAAATTTGAATTTGTACCTATAGTTAGACAGTTGAAATTTTTCACAGATAATGTATTTTTGTTGCCGCTATAAAAACAAATATTAAAAAAACAGAATAAAATAAATATTTATGGGTACTCCCATACAAAAAACGTGATTTTTAGGGTTCCGTACCCAAAGGGTAAAACAGAATCCTATTACTAAGGCTCCGCTGTCCGTCTGTCCGTCTGTCATCAGGCTGTATCTCATTAACCGTGATAGTTAGACAGTTGAAATTTTCACAGATGATGTATTTCTGTTGCCGCTATAACAACAAATACAAAAAAATAGAATAAAATAAATATTTAAGGGGGCTCCCATACAATAAACCTGTTATTTTTTTCATTTTTGCTCCATCTTCATAACGGCAACTGGTAGACGCTTGAAATATTCACAGAATATTTAGTTATAAATTCACTGTAAAAATAATAATAATAATGGGGCTAAATGAAACCCCGGACCCCTGGCTTGCCTTAACCGGCCGTCCGGGGGTGGAAACGTTTTTTTAATCCTATACTGTACAATAGTTTCATATTCCTTTTTATACATATTTCATAGTTGCATGTATTTTATATTCAAAAGGGCCTCTTGGTGTTGGCTTCGGCTCCACCAATGCCCACCAAATGTCCAGGCTAGACCCGAGAATTTCATTGAATAAAGTGTAATAATAATAATAAGCCCCCTAAAGGCCAACCACACGTCCTGATCGACCATCTGATCACGTGGGGGGCGGGCAACGCAATGAGAAATTACTGGTGCGGCTAACGTGGCTCTGGAACGTAGGAGAGTTGAGGAGAGGAGTAGGTAAGAGAAGGTGTAAGTAAGTAAGAGATGAAGTAAGTAGGTAAGAGTAAGTATGTAGGTAAGAGTATGTAAGCGGGTAAGAGTAGGAGGCTGAATGATGAGAGTATAGGCATAGGCTGCCTTAAGGCTCATAGAAGCGAACATCATACTGAGGCTTAGGCAGGACAACTGATGTCAGTGCAGGATATCAGTTTGGGGTGGTAGCGGAGGAGTATTGTAGATACCAACGGTAGCGCCCACAGACTCGGTTAGGTAGTCTACTGCACACTCTTACGTATGGACTAGCGTGATGAGTTAAAATTTTGCCCATAAAAACTATGATAATGAAGCCAAAAAACAATCCCCAAGTGCCCGGCGGCTCTACGAGGAATGGCAATGATGGTAAGCAGGTACCTTGTGGGGCCAGGGGAGAGAATCTCCGGGTGAGGGTCTACCATCAAACGACTAACGCAATGCAAATGAATCTTGAGAATAATACTGAATTGGATACTGATGTACAAGCAAACCCAATACCTAATACAGCTAGCCAACATAGTAGATATAATTTAAGATCAGTAACACGCAACAATCAAACGGGCACTCCAAGCGAGCCCGTGTACACAGAACCTTTATCACCATCTTCCACGCAAAGTTTGTTTTACTCTACTTCTTCTTCACCACAGTTTTTCCAAACAGAACAATACCGCGCCGCCCCTCACAGCCTGCCGCCCCGGGCCATGGCCCTCTTGGCCCTAGGGTAAATACGCCCCTGAACACTGACAACACTTCTCTGGCTTGATTTATATGCAGTATGTGCTTATATTCTCACAAGACAAAGGGGAAAAAATATTTATTAATACTGCAATGAATGTAACAAAATGCGATGTTGTTTATTGTTAGAATTTCCGCAATTAGTTTGCGCTTTTGGTGGGTGAGGTATGTACCTATTCAGGTATGTAGGTAGATGTAGGTACTACATAGTTCTGAGGAAAAAAATATTTTCTTGAAAAACCCTTTCCTAAGAGCCGTAACTTAACACACACATCAACTTCGTCAACGCCAAATTTGTCACGTCTGTTATGACGTCCTTGCAATAATGTATCGTAAAAAGCAAAGCCCCCATTTGTTGTAGCTCCTCATTTTCAGAACATTCCCCTCAAGGTTTTGGAAGGCATTGGAATACGGTGAAAATCGCACACTGTGCGTTTTACACGATCTTTTGTTCCTCACACCTGCAATTTGTGGAATGAGCCTCCTCCTCCCTCCTGCAGCATTTCCGAGTAGCTATGGGGTTCTCCAAAAGGGCTGTTAATAGTGTCCTTAAGGGTCGGCAACGTATCTGTGATGCCCCTGGTGTTGCATCCATAGGCAACGGTGATCGCTCACCATCAAGTGGCCCGTCAGCTTGTTTGCCGCACCTATGGCATAAAAATAATAATAGTAAAAATGGCTCTACTCCAAGCACAGACTTGAAGATGCAAGATGACATTTGAAAAGTACAATGTGACGGCCGACCAGTATATGCACAGCTCGGGTATATACGGCACTTGGACCCCCCATAACCTAAACTGAAACGTCATATTTGATAACAAAGATAAATAATAATTATCTAATCGAAATTCCGAATCTCTGTAGCGACATATTTGATAATACTTTATTTAGAGACACTCAGTTCTCAATACGATTACGAAGAACGCAGAGGTGGTATACCTACAAACCTACTTAAGTTTAACTGGCCGGTTTTGGAATTATATCGTGAATATTGTCGAAAAATACTTATTTACTCGTAAATATGGAAGAACAGAATAAAGCGCTTCAGATTAAAGAGCTTACCCCAGAAGAGTCAAAACTGCTGGCTACATTATATGAAAGTAAGTGTTTCTTATTTAAGGCGAGGTTTTCCCACTTTGAAGCAACGCTTGTTACTACAGATGACCATAAGGCTTAATATATTGTATTGAAGTCGCATTTAGTGGAGCAAAACCATGGCGCTCACATACAGTCGTGCGTTTCGCTACGGTTCCATCCATAATATACATAATTTATGAATCCAAAAAACCGCGCAAATCAGTGTTAGATACTATATTTTTCTTCCTATCGAGCGTGTCCGTTTCTTCCTTAATCGTGATTCGATCTTTACGGTTTCCTAGATAAAACATATATATTTATTTATTTCGGCCGTGGTCATCCCATTGCAGCGCAAAGGCCTCCCTTCCTTTCTTCCACTCCTCTCTGTTCTTTGCTTTGGTGTACCAGTCTGTTGCGTGGAAGTCAAGCTCGTCCCGCCATCTTTTTCTGGGCCTTCCAAGTGGTAGTATGGCATGCGGCAGCCATTCTGTAGTGGTTCTAGCCCACAGCTCATCCGACATTCTACTTACGTGGCCGGCCCAGTCCCACTTCATTTTCCCGGCTTTTTCTCCAACGTCAGCGATTTGTGTCTTAGAGCGCAGTATTCTGTTGCGTATGCGGTCTGTCAGCTTGACACCTAAGATGCTGCGCTCCATGGCTCGCTGGCAAACCCCGAGTGCGGACTTCTGTTTCTTTGTCAAAGACCATGTCTGTGCGCCGTAGGTGAGAATAGGAAGGATACATACGTCCATGAGTTTTCGTATAGGGAGATTTCCTTTCATCAGATCTTTCATTGACCAGTAGCTCCTCCAGGCGTTTTCGGTGCGTCGAGCAACTTCTTGTTCTTGTCTTGCCTGGAAGGAGACTATCTGGCCTAGGTAGAGATACTCATGGACGTATTCGATCCTATCACCTTCGATTTTAATGGGGTGTGTGGTGCTGTTCGTCATCAGCTTGGTCTTCGACATATTCATCGTCAGTCCGACCTCGAGGCTAGCCTTGATAAAACTTATAGAAAATTAAATTTTGATATGACACCATTTTTCTACTTTTATGCTAACCATGGCAGTCAGACAATTTAAATCTAGAATTTGAAGCCGACAGGAAAGCAACTGTAGCTTTGTGGTTAGAGCGCTCGGTACGTTAAACCAGGTTCGAATCCTACTGGTCGTATTTTTTAATGGTTTTATATTTAAACACCTAGTAGGTAAATCTGAAAGAGTGGAACAACACTTTAATATTAAAAATTACATTAAATTGGTTTAGAATTTTTGATATAGTTATAGTTGTTTTTATACGGGTCGAATAGTACATAATTCTAGCATAATTATATTATGCCAGTGGAAAATCACCCAGCCGTTATGTTCATGGTTATAGGCATCTCCTAACCAGCTCAATCTTCGGCTTTTCACTTTTGGTTTAGGCCTTGGGAGAGATCAAAATCCAGCAGTGGAATGAGGAGGGCTGATTTTGATAATTATGTTGAAGTATAATGTTTGTTGGCTGCACCCCTCTATTTTTCTGCTTGGACATTCTTTCAGGAACCGTACATTTTCCGGGATAAAATTTACCTATATCCTATGTCACTCTCTGGCCCTCCAACTACCACTACGCTAAAAATAAGTCGTTTCGTTGCTCTGTTGCTGCGTAAAAGAGGAACAAACAAACCAACAAATTTGCATTGATAATATTAGTATGGGCCGTAATCACAGACCTATATCTAAGTCTGTGGCCGTAATATTAGTCCTCTCTTTCTGAGAGAAGGCCTATGTTCCAGCAGTGGGACCTGGGAACATGCTAGGTTGAAACGAGGATGATGAAGATGATAAATATTAGCATGATTGGGTGGTCATGCGTGTACTATCAGCAGCGAAACATACTTTTTTATACACAAACACTACTACTGACATTCACTACTTTGTCATGTCAGCTCGGTCTTCAGACCCTGAGTTCCTTCTTTGAAACTACCTAAGTATATGTTTTTTTGTTTTTACAGATGAAAATCAATTAGGAACCGTACGCATAGGCCCAAAAGGTTACTCATTTTTAAAAGAGTATGAAAAATATGCTGCTGACGTTTATAATATGGAGTTGAAGGCTGGAGACATTTTCGTCGCCAGTTACCAGAGATCAGGTAATTAGTTTTAATATTATAAAAAGGCAGGATATGTTCAATACCAATAAATGTAGATACAAAAATTTTGTGGATGCGACGTCTCTTTACTTGGTCTTTCCTTTGCTCTGTCAATAACCAAATCCAAAGAAAGTACCTACATTGAAAGGAATTGTGAAGTTGTAAGTACTAGGTCCGATGGGGAACAAAGGTTCTTGAGTTGAGACCACGATTCGGAAGAAGCAGCTTAGGTAGACCTCCCCCTAGATGGACCGACGACATTGTGAGAGTCGTGGGCATCCAGTGGATGCAGATGGCAGGATGTAGTTCAGTGTGGACGTTAAAGGGGAGGCCTATGTTCAGTAGTGGGCGTCTTCTGGGTGATGATGATAATGTTGAGGTACTAGGCTAGCTGTAGATACATACGTATATACCTATCCTCTCTCGACAGTAGGTAGTAGTAAAGAGTCTCGAAAGTATCTAAATCCTTTTCAACTAAATCCACTAAATGATAAAGAATACCCACAAGAGTAATGCTGCGGATAAACAAATCTATACTGTACCTACGTACTTATACTTAGTACTTTTCCTTGACAAGGTGTGTCAACACGCTATCTAATATCTTATCGTATCACTAACCCAATAATGCAATAAACTAACAACAATAACATAGCATTTCTCCATATCAAGGTTTAAGAAGATTTGTTACAATTTGTATAGAAAATGGTAAATGTTTTGCCCACTGTACCGTTTTGTTAATTTATATTCTTGGGCAATACCTACCTCAGTAGATTTTTTTTGTTTATAAATGAATAATAACGATATTAAGGTAGCTCATTAAATAACGATTAATTAAAATGACTATGAAGGTATATCGTTTATTTTTAAAACTTCGTTGTAAAGCCATTAGCTACCAAAGATTTCATATACCTATATAAATTACTAGCCGTCCGCCCCGGCTTCGCACGAGTGTAAGCTCGGCCTTCGGCCTCGCTACAAAATATAATATAGCCTATGTCACCTGGGGATAGTGTAGCTTCCCAACAGTGAAAGAATTTTTCAAATCGGTTCAGTAGTTTCGGAGCCTATTCATTACAAACATACAAACATACAAAAATAGGTACAAATCTTTCCTCTTTATAATATTAGTGTAGATACAATACTACGTACGTACCTATGTCCAGAATCCGTGTTCAATACAAAGCGCAGCCTTCGATAAAAAAAACGCAGCCTTCATTTTATGAAGCCAATTTTTGTTTGTTGTGTTAGTGTTGTCATCGCAAGAGTATTTTGGGTTTCTGCGCATGACGCGTGTAATACCAGTGCATAGGCACCCTAAAACTGGGAATGAAAATATACAAGTAGGTACCCGTACGTCATAAAGCTGCAACCAAAACCACCAGAGGATGGGCAGCAACATCCTCCTACTGCATGGTGAACTTTATTCACTCACCAACATTACCGTCTTACTCCCACTAATAAATGATTTTATAACTTCAAAAATGTAAAAAAAATTGCGAAGGAAATAGTTCTAACCGGGAGTGCGGCCTATAATCCCTATAATGAGCTGTCAAAATGCCGTATCATAATCATAGATTTAGGATGTCAAACACAGACCTACTACCTATAGATTTTCAATGAGCGTGGCTAGCTCAGTGCCTCTCGCTTCAACAAGGTGTGTTGCCACATTAAAATTATTTGCTTTAAGTTAGGGTAATTTACATACTAGACGGGTAGTGAATCTCTTCAATGAGTAATTTTGGAAACTTTGGAAAATCTTGTGAGATGGAAGGATATCTGAAAAATACTTATGAACAAAAGAAATTAATATTAAGATCCAAATCCATCCGTTTAAAGGTAAGACAGCTTTAAACGGCTGTATCTTTCGCGCCGTAATATCGTCAGTTGAAACTTACACAGAATATGTAATTACGACGGATTAACTAAGAAATATAATTAAGTTAAAACTAAAGAGGGTACACATCCACACATACAACAAACGTTTTTGTTAAGGTATTTTTGTATTTGCTCTGGTGTAAAAACCAAACGGTACGTAACGGTAATCGGTACAAGCGTTAAACTTGGCGGATTATAGTGCACACCCTAAAGTAAAACAACAAATAATAAATACTGGCCGCGTGCGAGTCGGTCACACATTTCTGTTTCCCACAAGTTAAGCAACGTCGGGCGCGGTTGATACTTGGATGGATGACAGCCTGGGTGTGATGTTGTGTATTTGCACTACTTTTTGTATTGTGACGGTACAGAACCCTCAGTGCACGAGCCCGACTCGCACTTGGCTAGTTTATTTATTTTCATGGATGGAATTATGGATAACATCCCAATTAATGAGATACTTAGATAAAACTCTTTATTATTTACAGTACTCATATCACACACGATAAATCAGACTTCAAAAAAAGATTATTTTGTTTTATTTTAACAAAATCACGCTGATGATGATTTATGATGATATATTTTCTTTGATTTAAGTACATTTAAGTGTGTTTATTAGACCCTGAGCAGCTGCAGTTGCTCAAAAATATAATTTTTCCCTTTCTGATATTGGATTCGGCATTGAAATGACTGGAACAAATTCTACTATGTTTTCCTGGCACCCAATTTTCACAACCAGTAGCACTGATCCATTTTATTCGTAAGCCAGGATCAGTTGGAAACCTGCAGAACAAATAATTTATGTTAATTGTGGTGGGTAATTTCATTTATAAACTGGCAACATTGATTGTTATTCTTCTCAGTTAATATTTTGATAAAACTCATAGGAAATACCACAAATCGACCAAAAAACGGACTAATTATGAATAAAATATTTACGCATTGATATCCTGAATTTATTTAGGTGATCATTACAAGCTCTATATGTTTACTTACGTGTGAAATGATATTTCATCGTTTTTTCTCTCACTGCGGTACTTGCAGCCCAAAATGATACAACCAACCATTGTAAATGTTTGTTTTATAATTATTTCTAAGACGAAACACGCATTTATCACATAAAATCACCAAAAAAATGCAATAAACAATATTCAGACCCGTTTTGTTTGGCACAGGACCGTCAGATTTTGACATTTCTGATCCAAAAAACAGGCCACGCCGATAAGGACAAAAAAGTCTTGTTATGTCCTTTTTGTACTTGTGCTGAGCCATATCAATCTGTCTCTTTCACTTGCTTTCACTGAAATATATTGCCGATCTATATATCTGTGATGTCAAAGATAGCCTATGCCTATTTTTGCGTAGCATTTTTTTAAGTCTGTGGTCAAAATATATCTATCCTCACTATTGATTCTTTTTCTAAAAGAATTTGGCGCCAACGTAAAAAAATATGTCGCCTCATTGTTTTAACTGTTAATGTGTAATAAATAATAACAGGTTAAAGGTTAAGATTTAATGACAGTTGAAAATAAAAAATAATTTTAATGTTGTTTACAAACATCAATTAAAATGGGTGGTCGATTAAAATGATTCATCGGTTCACAATCGGTGAATATACAAATAAATACAAATTCATTTATTTCACATAAAATACATATACAATAAAGAAATTGTCTGAGGGCCTCAAACTAGGCTAGGCCTGCATCTTGAGGTCCGAAAAGAATACACCAAACGAAATAGGTATAGCACGCACTTACACCTTAAAGTTAAAGAAAATTATAAACATATATACAGAAAAATAAAAATAATTAAACAATGAATAGACTAGGTATATCAATATTAGCAAATAGATTAAACAATATTTTATTCTTTGTCTGAGTGTGTGTGAGATATTGCCTAACATATCTACCCAAAAAACAGAACTTCCTTTTTGAAGTCGGTTTAAAAATATCTACTTACGTAATTAGTAATAATAGGATACATTAACATTGCATTTACGTAAGTACCCAATCTTATCGAATCACTTACGCGCATGGCTGATAAAATCGATAACTAGGTATAATTTATAAATTTATTTAGGGTTCCGCAGTACAATAAGGAACCTTTATAAGATCGCTGTGTTCTTCAGTTTGTCTGTCTATCAGGGAGTCACACAGTAATCACACTGATTACTGAACTTCCACAATACAATACTTTATTAATAAACTCCATAAGTTACAAGTCAAACTTCTCCAGTACATTTTTCTACAATAATGTATAACCTATATAAAGTTATATAAGTAAAAATATATCTTAATATTATTATGTAGGTACAATAAATTATATATTAATTTATTCAATTTAAAATATTACGAACAAAAATTTCATTACAATAAGTCAATTTGTTCATCAATCATTATTTATTAAATCAGCTACCTGAAATATTTATGGATGAATCCATTAATATATAGTCATCAAAATTTTAATATTGTTGGTCAAGGAGCCAAGTTTTAAGCCTGACTTTAGGCGACGCGGTGGTAGGCGGGCCCACAGTTTCCGTCAGACATCATTATTAGGAGGGGATCTGGTGCTTCCGTAGTAGTGGCGGAATACGTCAACATTTGGCGACATGCTTATACGGAAGGGTAGGCGGGCGTTGAAGATACCCTTCCACCAAGGAGGAGGAGTAGAGGGTCTGTCAGTACTGTCAGTAGATACATAAAAGGATTCAAATACTGACAGGGCCTGCAGGCATGCGACGAGCACGCCTCCACGCTTATCCCCCCCAAAAGATGTTAGGAAAAACTTGTTTACACAAACAATGTTTTGAATATAGGTCTTTAATATGACCTATCAGCATGGTAAACTATATCTAATAGCTTAGAAATGCAGGAAGATAAAAACTTTTTGTCACTCTGATGGGGCATATTTCGCAAAGGATACACGGATTGATTAAAAAGTGATGTATGAAACCTTGCATCATTTTAAAAGACATATTTAATGATACCTCACATGAGACAACACAACGAAACGAGGTTACAACGAAAAAATCATTTTCATCCCCACTTCACACGTACCAGGACCAGGGCCACACCTAAATTTCAAAATTATAATTTGTCAATATACTTATAAAATTGACATCTAAACTACAACTGTAATTGTGCAAAGTTTCATGCAGGTTCTAAAGTATTGGGACGGACGGACAGACAGACAGACGGATAGATTGACGGACCGAACGAACTTATGAGAGAGATGGCCGTAAAAATATTTAATAAATTGCCAAATGTATTAAAGGATATAGAAAAAGAGGTTAGGTTCGCATATGAATTAAAAGTATTTTACAGTCCAAATGTTATTACAATTTGGAAGATTTTTTCAACGATAGTTTTGACGAAATTTAAATAGATCGTTCCGTTCCGAGTGTTGCCATACCCAAATAGGGTCATATGTATTACTCTAATAAACATGTACTTACTTTAAGACCTGCATGTACCTACATTTATGTTTGCAATAAAATATTGAGTATTGAGAGTTCTTTGAACTACAGAACCCTAAAAAGGGCGAGCGATAGCCTGCGGAACTGGTTTTGCGGTTTCTCCGCAACATTTATTTGATTCTATCACTCTACATGAACATTCATTTAGATAAATAAACTACGAATGTCTTGCAGGAACCACGTGGACCCAGGAACTGGTGTGGCTCATAGCTAAGGACCTGGACTACAAGACAGCCGAAAGTGTTCCGCTTACACACAGATATCCATTTTTAGAGTAAGTAAAAGCTTGACATAAGCAACCATAATATTGGGTAGCATCTTGCTCATATCACTTCGCGTCTGCAGTGGCGTAGCCCCTCGGGGTGGGCATGGACCCGGAGCAAAAGTAGTTCAAAATATTCGCGTTACATTAGCGAATTGCCTACTTCTGCATTTTGATTTCGTGACCCGTCATCCCGTCACGTAATAATAAATATTAACTGCACCTATTCGAGCCCGCGTTTAGAGTTGGGCGTAAGGCCCTTGGATGACACTATAATTTAGTACCATCAAACTTATCTGATGACGTAGCCAAGAGGTGAATAGTGGAACTCTTCAATAGCTACTAGTAACACTCCTCGATATTGGTTGCTTTTCTATATATTTTAACAAGTCATACGAAGCGTGTCTTAAATTTTTAACAGAGTTAAAAAAATAAGGATGGTTCTATGCTCCACTGTTTTTTTTAAACGTATTTTCACCGATTTCTCCGCCAACTAATGATCGATTTTAAACATTTTAGTTTTGTTCGGTAAGGTATACTTCCAATTTGAACCCATTGTCACCGAGTCAGGATCTGATGATGGGATCCCAAGGAAATCGAGGGCAACCCTAAAATTTTATAGGCACTTATTACGTTATTTCATATATATTTTAAGTTGGTTTTTCATGTGATCCACTGATTTTAAACCTTTTTGTTTCAGACAAGTTAGTTTCTTTAATGATAAAACAAGAAAAGAAGTCATTGAAAAGGCTGGCAACACTGAGAAGGTCCGTCAGGTGATGGCTTTTCTCGGAACTCCAGCCACCAAAATACTAGCTAGCATGCCGTCTCCAAGATTCGTGAAGACACATCTGCCAATGTCCTTGCTCCCGCCTAAACTGTTGGACACAGCGAAGGTGCTTACTCATCTAATATCTACGTACTATAAATGCGTGTTACTGGAAATGTAATTAATATAACTTACTAATATTCTAACGTCGCGAAAAATATCAGTCTTGAGCTCTTGAGTGTGAATGAAATATACAAACAAAAACAAGATATTAAAATATGAATACAAAAAACCACTCCAAAATAAGTAAGCGCTCTAAGAAAATTATTGCTATTGCAAAATCAACAGGCGCCTGTACAAATTATTAATTCTATTAGAGCTAATTAAATAATAGGTCGGGGAAAAAGTCTTTTCGTATTTTGTATGTATAAAGTTGTAGTAAAATCTCATCGGTTGTACAGTTTGTATCTGGCTGGTTCTGATACCATTAAAAATATGACATTTAAAAAAAGGAATACATAAAGTAAAAAGCAATTTCCCGCCATTTTTCAATTGTTTTTTTGTTCGATAAAATGAGTGAATCTAACGAAGAAATTCGATATATTGTGAAATTTTATTACAAAAAAGGGAAAAATGCGACACAAGCCGCGAATAAAATTTGTGACGTTTATGGACCTAATGCAGTGTCATCAAGAGTAGCACAATGTTGGTTCAAGCGTTTTCAGTCCAGGAATTTTGATGTCAAAGATGCAGCTCGCTCTGGTCGCCCTGTTAAGGATAAAGTCGATGCCATTTCTGAAAAAGTGGACCTACATCGGCATATTAGTAGTTACAACGTAGCTGAAGAACTGGGAATTGACCACAAAACAGTTTTGACCCATTTGAAAAAAAACTGGGTATACAAAAAAACTCGATATTTGGGTGCCACACGAGCTCACTGAAAGAAACCAAATGAATCGTGTACTCATTTGCGATTCTCTATTGAAACGTAACGAAACCGAACCGTTTTTGAAAAGATTGATCACTGGTGATGAAAAACGGATCACCTACAACAAGAATGTGCGCAAACGATCATGGTCAAAGGGCCGTGAAGCACCACAGACTGTAGCGAAACCCGGATTAACACGTAATAAGGTGATGCTGTGTGTATGGTGAGATTGGCAGGGCATCGTTCATTATGAGCTTTTACCGCCGGGCAAAACCATCGATTCGGATCTCTACTGCCAACAGCAGATGAGACTCTAACAAGAAATTGAGAAAAAACGGCCGGAATTGATCAACAGAAAGAGTGTGGTCTTTCATCATGATAACCGCCAGACTGCACACATCTTTGGCCACTCAGCAAAAATTTTGAGAGCTTGGTTGGGAAATGTTAATGCATCCACCATATAGCCCTGACTTTGCACCCTCAGATTTCCACCTGTTTCGATCTCTTCAGAATTCTTTGGGTAGTGTTAGATTAACATCAAGAGAGGACTGTCAAAACTACTTGTTGCATTTTTTTGATCAGAAGTCCCAAAATTTCTACAGCAACGGGATCATGTCACTACCTACAAGATGGCAACAAGTTATCGAACAAAATGGCACATATATATTATAATTAAATGTAATTAAACTTGAAAAAAATATGTCTTGAATTTGTTTATAAAATACGAAGAAACTTTTTCCCCGACCTTATAAAACCGGCCAAATGCGAGTTGGACTCGCGCGCGTAGCGTTCCGTAGCATTATTTTAAAAAAGTAAAAAAAAAACACGTTTGTTGTATGGGAGCCCCCTTAAATATTTATTTTATTATATTTTTTTGTATTAGTTGTTATAGCGGCAACGAAAATAAATCATCAGTGAAAATTTCAACTGTCTAATTGTCACGGTTCGTGAGATACAGCCTGTTGACAGACGGACGGACAGACGGACAGCGGAGCCTTAGTAATAGGGTCCCGTTTTACCCTTTGGGTACAGAACCCTAAAACTGATTAAACAAAAATTTACTAAGTTAATTAAAGTTTTGTGGGACAACCTCGAGAGCCCCTTTTACATAATAAAACAAAAAACACGTAAATCGAAGTAATACAAATTAAAATAATATATCATAAAAAATATGGGCCGAATTGAGAATTTCTTGAAGTCGTCAGCCTTGAAGACGTACACACATCGCATTTTATATATAAGAAAGAAGAAGATAATATCATTCCAATTTGTAAGATTGCTAGACTTGATGATATGTTATGTACTTACCTACTATATAACCATATTGTACTTTTTAGGTAGTGTATGTAGCCCGGGATCCTAGAGACGTAATAGTGTCTTGTTATCACCATGCTAGGCTGTTCAAGGCGTTGCAGTTCAAGGCATCCTTCAAGGAAATGTGGAACGCCTTTATAAAAGATTTATGTAAGTAAACTTTACAACAAGTGATAATTTATTGGGGTTGGGGAGTTACAGTATTTATACTTGGGTTCTAAATTGCGTGATTTTGACGTTTGCAGTTACTCTGACGCCATATTTCGAACATGTAAAGGAAGCTTGGGCACTGCGAGATCATCCTAACATGCTGTTCTTATTCTATGAAGATCTTTCTAAGGTAAGCCTTAATAAGCCTTATAACAAGTTGTGGATGGTCTAAAATTGACAAAAATTACTTGTTATTTTTTTTGTTTCCAGGATCTGCCGGCATCCATTCGTCGCGTGACTGATTTTCTCGGCAAGGAGTTGACTACAGAAGAGATGGAGCGTCTGTGCGACCACCTCAGCATCGAGAACTTCAAGAAAAACGCTTCTATCAACTATGAAGATATAAGAGAATTGGGCTTCTTAGATTCTAAAGAGACATTTATCAGAAAAGGTTAGCACGGTACAGTTGAAATTGACAACACTTGTTCGAAACTTAGCAAAACAGCATTCGCGTGCTCACTGACGTTTTTATATTTGCTCTTGTCATCAGGTAAAACTGGAGGCTGGCGAGACTACTTTGACGAAGAAATGCAGCGCGACGCAGAGCGATGGATCGCCGACAACCTGAGGGACACAGACCTTCGCTTTCCTAGCATGGAGCCATAAAAGTGTAAAAATTATCTAAATAGAGTAGTTTTATTTAGTGTGTGCACCGCACGTTACGCACTCATGTACAACTACATAGCATGTGGAATTCAGAAAATAACTATTCTTATATGTATTTTATCAATTTTACTGCGACCTTCAATAAAACCGTTACAAACTTCTGCTCGGTGATAATCTTCCCGTGGTATGTTTATCTTATCCATTTTGAGGAGTACGACAGTGATAATTTAGTTTTCTGCTGGTCGTATTTTGCACTCGCCGAGATAAGGCCTAGGATGAAATAGCTTGTCCAGGCATGGTTGCCTGCAAGAATTACTGTGCCATTATACAGTGCAAAAATTATGGCAAAACGAAAAAATTGACAAGGGGTGTTTTACGTTCGTCCATAAATGGTTCTGTTGCCAGCCGCTGTTTTTATATTTACATTTTTTTTAAACTTAAAGTTCGCATAATATTATGTCTAATTTTACATACTTAGGTCATATATTATTATAATATTAGGTATATAGTTGGTGATTCGTATTGTAAGAAAACGCCTTTAAAAGTTTTTAAATATTTTATGTACCAGAATCTATCCAGGCACTTGTAAATAACTTAATAATGACTTAACTGAAAATAAATAACTTAACACTACAAATAGGCAGTCAGAGATCAAGATATTACGAGGGTATAACTTCAGGCGCCTGTTCAGGGATCACTTCATCTTTCTGTTGGGGGTTGGAAACAGGCGCGTCCACCGTCCGGAGCCGGCAGCTGAGGGTGATGGGGTCGCGCTCGCGGTCCGGCCCGCACTGCTCGGTGGCGCCGATCAGCTTGATCTCCTCAGGCTCGTTTTCATTCTGCGGCTCGGGGCCGGCGCGCTGGCGGCCTGCGATCACCACCTCCGCGGCGCGCCCGCCGCCCTCCGCGCTGCGGTCGCTGGCGCCGATCTCCACCCTATACGGCGTGCTGGGCTCAACAAACGCGTCCATGACGTGGTCCGCTCTGTCTTGGGCGACACCAGAGTCGCGGTTGTGCTTCTTTTTGTTCTCGAGGAAGTCCTCAAAGAAGTCGAGTGGGAGCGACATCTTCTGAGGGATGGCAACGACGAACACGACATTCTGCACGTCCGCAGCGACGTTCACCTCGCCGTCCTGACGCTGGTCGTAGACGAGCGGTGCTCCGGCCGCCCAGGCTGCGAGGCTCACGAGTGCTACGTACAGGAGCATGGTGCGCGTGTGGTGGTCGGGTGGGCCGCGCGGTGACTGCGCGCCGGATGGACCCGCGCCGCTTTTACTGGCCACTCGTGAACCAGACCGGCTCTCGAATCGAGCACACTGTAACGGTTCGCCCGACACGAATACACTGCACTAACACGTACGAGTACCAACCACAACCTATAGATAGATTGTAATGAACTAGGTGATTAGGAGATTCATTAGTGAAACAATGACTGCCCTGGCATACTTTGATGATTGATTAATACCAACTGAAAAGAATGCTATAACGAACAGCATTTGTGAAGACTGATCCAGTAATTAGGGTGTAAATGTATCATTCCCGACCCGTGATTCATCTAGCCAGTGCACCTGGGTGGACTATGGGTACTTACAGCAGGCCCGTGGTATATCTTGACACCACTATCAATCTCACTATCCTCAGTTCACTTGAAAGATTTTGATATTTTGTAAAATGTTTTGACCCATGGTACACTTGCTTGGCCGACCTGCCGGCTTGCCTGAAAACCGTGAAACCTAGGTATAGCATGAGATTTCGTGCCGTCTCTGTTGGTGGAACTCCGACCTTCCCGTGCGTGTGTCATATGATACTATTGACACTGACCGCGGGTCATCGGTGCGATAGCGGAGTTTCGCAGAACCAACGCATGTTGCGCATCATTGTTTGATTATAATTATCCGACTGCGCAAGAAGGAGTAGGTTTTTGTTTATGTATGTATGATGGTTTCTTTGGCACGCCCTACAGCTTAAACGGCTTTATTGATTTAATAATGAGGTATCATTTGAATCGTTTTAATAGTGGGAAGGGTACAAGAATTCAAAATTGCGTCCGCGAAAAAAGTCTAGTCTTCACTCCCAGAGAGTCATAAGTGAAATAATTGGTGAGACTGTCTTTTTATTGCTTAAAAAAGTTAAAAAACATTAAATGCGTGAGCCGCAAGCGAGGTTGCTGCACCCGGCAAGTAAGTTAGTATATACGACACAGATATAACTCATTTCACACACGCACTAAGAAACTCGGCCGATGAACTAAGTATAGTCCACATGCAAAAAAAAAATCGACCATGTACGAGTCAGGCTCACGCGCTGAGGGTTCCGACCACAAAATACAATAATTATCAATTAAAAAAAACTATTTAGTCTGACTTAATGCCTACCAAAATAGCCAAGCAATTGGTTCACCGTCACATAACATAGTTAATATTTTGCAAATGACGCTCGGTATAACTTCTTATGAACAGAAATTTGTCACCGACCAGCATTTGGCTCTTATATTTATTATTTGATGTTATACTTTAGAGTGTGTACTATAATCATGAAAGTTTGACGCTTGCTTGTACGTATTACCGTTTTTACATTAGAGCTAATACAAAAATACGTTAAAAAAATCACGTTTGTTGTATGCCCCGTAAGTAAATATTTATTTTATTCTGTTTTTTAGTATTTGTTTTTATAGTGGCAACAGAAATACTTCGTCTTTGAAAATTTCAATTGTCTTACTATCACGGTTCAAGATATACAGCCTGGTGACAGACAGACAGACGGACGGACAGCGGAGTCTTAGTAATACGGTTTCGTTTTACTCTTTGGTTACGGGACCCTAAAAAGGCCGGCAAGTTGTTCTACAGGGTAAGTTCGTCTAAAGCTATCAAGTCTGACTTAGGCCTGTTGCGACCCGCACCCGCCACGCCACTTTACCACATCTCCCTTGCGTGTCTGATCTGAGGTGCAGATGGTGATAACTTGTGTTTAAAAATAACGTTATCAGCCGGATTTAGCACACAGACCTATATCCGCTGACCAGACTGGTTACCATCGCTTCGGATTTGTACGGAGATGTCCGGACTTTTAGAACTTTGTCAGTTTTTTAGGGTTCCGTACCCAAAGGGTAAAACAGGACCCTATTACTAAGACTCCGTTGTCCATCTGTTTGTCTGTCTGTCCGTCTGTCATTACCAGGCTGTATCTCATAAACCGTGATACACAGTTGAAATTTTCATAGATGATGTCTTTCTGTTGCCGCTATAACAACAAATACTTAAAAACAGAATAAAATAGAATAGAATTAATTAAATTAAAAGAAAACAAATATTTAACAACAACCATACAACCAACGTAATTTTTTTGCTCGATATTGATAACGGCAATATCGAGCAATAATATTATATTATCTACACTAATATTATAAAGAGGAAAGATTTGTACCTATTTTTGTATGTTTGTATGTTTGTAATGAATAGGCTCCGAAACTACTGAACCGATTTGAAAAATTCTTTCACTGTTGGAAAGCTACACTATCCCCGGGTGACATAGGCTATATTATATTTTGTAGCGAGGCCGAAGGCCGAGCTTACACTCGTGCGAAGCCGGGGCGGACGGCTAGTATATAATATAATATTAGTGTAGATAATAATATACGGCGTCGTCCGCGATTTCTTCAGCAAAAAATAGCCTATGTCCGTCCTCATGATACATACCATTACCTCGCAAAATTCTATCGAGATCGGTTAATCCGTTTAGCCGTGATTATGTAGCAAACTGACAGACAGAGTTACTTTCACATTTATAATATTAGTGTGGATTATGGGACCTATAAACTCATCAACCGAACAGCGATAGATACGCATACATTTAGGGAGGTTCATGTATTATGTGTTAACGTGTGAAAACCCAGGCATTAGAATAGTTCGACTATTTCTATGCTATCTATACCCTAGTATCACATTTTCTATAGGTTATCGCTTATCATTCATAGCGGTGTTTAATCTATAAAACATAAAACTAAGTAATGTGGAATGTCATCAGAATGCGGTTAAAGGCGCCTAGTCTACTTAAGATGCAAAAGTTTCCTATGGCTTTTATCCCGTTACAAATGAATGATGCATCTACATACTTATAAATACAAAAAAAACAACTTCATAAAAAGGACAGAACTGGACCAAATTGAAATGGGACTACAATTAAGGAAGCTTTCAAATAAAAAAAGAATCATCAAAATCGGTTCACCCAGTCGAAAGTTCTGAGGTAACAAACATTTTAAAACACTCGAATTGAGAACCTCCTCCTTCTTTTTGGAAGTCGGTTAAAAATGATCAAGAAATTATTTACTTAGTTTAAGTATTTTATTATTAACTAAATTGCTAAGAGCAAATTCCTTTAAAAAAACACCGTTAAACGGCACTCTGGTAGCCACGGTAGGACCCAATTCCATTCATTGGGTAATTACCTCAGATCAGAGAAACAAGGGAGATATGGTAAGTGGCGTCGCGGGTGTGAACGCATCCTAGTCCAGTCATTACGTTGGAAAAAACGGGGTAGAAATGCATGTGAACCGAGAGAGCTAATTTTTGATATTACGTTGAGCTAGAAAAGCTTAACTTCCAAGTGTCGACCAAAATTTGCTTGTGGAATTTCCGCCATCTTGAAAAAAGGGTTAAATTCAGTTTTTTCATAATAACTCGGTTCTCCGTTGAGATACAATTTTTTATGCAATACTTTTTTGATGCTTTTTTCAATATCTACTTTTCCTAAGGTCCTTAACATTTTTCACATGTCTTTCATCGTTATTGAGATATCGATCGAAAATAACAGTGTGAGTGAACATTTCTTTTTCTTTTTTCTCATGCAAGATACCGAAAATATGACATGAACAAAACTTGTAGAGCGTGTTCAGACCTACAAATTCGTTTAGTAATTTTTTATGTTCGACAAAAATTACGACTTCTAAAGTAGATAGGTAAAGGTCTAAAGTAATTTTGGTACCTACTATGTATGAAACAAAATCAGCCGGAGTTAGGGATTTTTCAATAAGAATTTATTTTTATTTCAACAAAACAATTTACACACTTAAAAATACAATCTTAATAAATAGGTACGTACGATACAGTACATAAATGCAATTTATCACTCCTTTTCTTGTTTTTCAGGCGTATAACCGTACACAATCTTCGTTATAGTTGTTGATATACTAAAATCTTTAATAACTATTATTTAAATTAAGTACTCAATTGAGAGACTATTTATCACTGTATCGCTGATGTTTTTAGTCAGGGTTGTCACTGGTGGCGCCTTTTACGTAGGAACGGCAGGAAGATGCTGGCTATTCGGTGCTTCAGTCTGAAACGAAAAGCAATATTAGAAATTTATTATTATATATACGCTGACCCGACAGACATTATCCTGTCGTTAAGTTTTCTGAAATTTTCCATTTCTCTTAATCTTTCTTTCCGTAAGAACCTTCTACAAAGTAAAAGAAATCTTTAAAAAAAGATGATAAAATATGTAAACTCGTTCTCAAGTTAAGGCGTGACCAAGGTAAATAGAGATTCATTTTTATACATATACGAGTAGATATTATTTTTGTAATTCCTAAGTCACCTAGTACTTACAGGCATATATAAAATAGACAAAAATACAAACACTACAGGGGCCAAACTAAGGACGAAATACTAATACTAAGTAGATATAAATACGAATAGAGAGTAATGACTCTTAGCTCGCTTATAAATATTCAGGGAGCGAAATACGAACGACTATTGAAAAAGAATTTGATACGAATAGGTATTATTTCATTGTCATATTTTGTGCCTCTTAGATTAAAGTTTTTTTTTAAACAAAACTAAATATGATACTAAGACGAGCTATTCAAAATACCTTTGAGCATTTTCTTGTTTCCTCAACTGAGCCGACTTCTTGTGCCCTTTTTCTTGTTGTTTTTCAGGAATACTCAATGGAGCTTCCGACTCTTCAGGCTTGTGCTCCTGCGGCTTGTCTTCAGGTTTGGCCTCTGAGGGTTTATCTTCGGGCTTGGACAGCACCGGCTTCTCATCCGGCTTGTGTGCGGGCAGCTCTTCCCCGATCAAGATGTCGGTCACTTGGCTCGGCGGCTTCGGCTTCTGGTCCTGTTCAAAGTCGAAATCAGCGAGGAAGTCGCTGATGTCGATGTCAGAGACGGCGTTGAGAAGGGATTCGGCGGGCGCGATGGCGATCACGACGCCATCGATGTTCACACGGTAATTCTCGGTACCGTTCTGTCTTTGGTCGAAGACGCGGTCGTCCTTGCAGTCGTGGATCGGCGCAGCCGCCGCGAGAGCCGCTGCCGCCAGCAGCACCGCGACCTCGCACACCACTCGCCTGTAGTTGACCATCGCGGTAGGAGCCTGGTGACGCACTGTGGCTCGCCGGCTGTCCGGGGGCCCGCTATGTACCCGCTCTCCGCTGCATCTTTTATTTATTCGCCCGGATAGCGGTATAGTGGCTCCTGAGTAACCGCACTAGCTAAACTGGAATCGATGCAGTCGACGTCACAATAAATATGTACATACTGGTGCTCGGTTACAGTTTCATTCCAATAATAACAGAAATAGGACGTTGTAACCAACGGGAAACATTGCAGTACTTACAACTTTTTAGATTTTATCTACTGAACTACGGAATTGCATCTCGTTCATCCCAAACTCTCAGCGTAACTATCAAAAGATTAGAGTATAAAATCACCACATTTTTTATGTTGGTCAAATAAGATCTATTTTATTTTTCATTATGGTAACATTTACTAGTTATGTTTAAAAACGTAACTACGGCTCTACAATTTTATTATGAAGTGTGTGAAAGCAGTAAGCTCTCATAATGAGATGATTTCTAGAAACCTTGTTCGTAAGTGTCGTTAGAGAAGCTCCGATCTCGTTCGACGAGTCAAAATAAACACGAATGGTCTGAGACTAGTCTAACTAACCTAATGACCTGATGACTCGCACATCCGAGAACTAGAGCTCTAGTTAGGTAATTAGTATTCTTTGGACTGAAAGACTATATTTAATATTATGAGCCAGAGAAATTATCAAGTCAGCGCACCAAACGTATATAGACTAAAACAATACTCTGGTAAGGTGATCTGGGCATTTCATCTACATTAGTTGCATTTAAAAGTTAATTTATTTTTTATCGCGAATAAGTCCGCGTTTGACCACCAACTCGCCTGTTGGTAAGCGACGATGTGGTCGTGCAGCACGCAGACTTAGAAGATTTTGTTTTTTTTCTCTAAAATGTAGGTAGTATTGCACCCTATTACCAGTAAAAAAGAGTAAACTGCTACCTATGTTATACAGTAATATTATGTTTGGTCTAAAGTTTAGACAATACTGACTCTAAACAATGTCTCCGGCATGTGTCGGAGAAAGTATAAACGTAACAATAAAAACAAAACTATGAACAGTAGTACATACACTGAGGACACGTTACTTCTGTCTTGAATTTTGTACTTACTAGCAACATTCATGAAGTGTACCAATAAGTACTTCGCCAAAGGAGAAAAAATATAAAATATTTTGAAAACTAATAAATGCAACATAATTATAACTATAGCCTGCGTTATTCTATGCGCAGTTTGTAAGTATTACCTATATATACAATACAATAACTCTTTATTAAAAACCACAAAAACAAGGATAACATTATATATTACAGTAATTATCTAGGCTTTTAACAGGCGGCCTTATCGCTTAAAGCGATCTCTTCCAGGCATTTTCTTCTTATATATCATGATGCTATCAAATGTTTTTCAAACTTTGTCACGACGCGACCCCGTATGAAAAAAAAAATCGGGACCTTCCAGTTTATAATCTGTATTTTATATTATTACAAAAATCAAATACCTACATACAACCTTTTTTTTATAATTACTCATTAATTATTTTTTCTAAGCAACAATATTTTTTTTACTTTCTTATTTTTTCTTTTACCGAGGCTTCTCGACCCCCTTATAGAGGCATGGCGTTCCCCCAGGGGGTCGCGACCCAGTTTGAAAAACACTGATTTAGACAAATAATATTAAATTACAACTTGGTATATACTGGGTACTAGTACTGCCGAGTACAGTAGGTACTGTACTCTGTAGGTACAGTGATGCATCAAAGTGTAAGTCTTGTATCAATAATCAAAGGTAGAAAGAGTTATGAGTGGTGTAGTTTGCTAAATTCGAGAAAAAAAATTGTGACCACACAGAATTACCGATGTGATCCGTTTTGTATGAGGAGGACTCAAACTTTTTTTATTTCTAAAAGTCAAATTTGCTTTCTAAAAGTGGTTCACTTTACATATCAGGTAGGTACTACACATTTATGAAACACGTTGTATAGTCAAGTTAAATCAGTTGGACAAAAACATCGACACTGGCCCGTGGCACAGATCTGCAGAACGGGCCAAACAACCTGTCAAGATGCGCGAGCGCAGCTTTCGACTAACTGTATCCACGACTAAGTCGCAGTATCTAATTATACAGTGGAGAAACTTGTTAAGTAATGATAAAATTACAGTAAAATTTACTGTAAAACAGGGTAAGAAAACAGTTGAGTCAAGGTTAATGAAATCCCAACTTTAATGACTTGGATTAAACGGCTGTATCGATTTTGTTGACATTTTACAATGAAGTTGTGAGCATCATGAAAACTGCCATGGAAATACAAACAGCACAATCGAAAATAATGACGTAAACCGACAATGGCGGTAAATATTATGAGCATGTCGACTCTCATGGTAAGCGCCTCGCATACCTACCCAAAACAGCGTGGTTTCATATTTAACCGACTTCCAAAAAGGAGGAGGTTCTATGTTCGTCTGTATGTATTTTTTTATTTATTTAAAAACTAGGTAGGTGTGCACGTCATCAACGATATTTCAATTACTATTTTACTTTTTATTTTACTAAGTATTTTTTATTTAATAGGTACCTACTCTAAAGATAATTACTTCGTCACCCTGAGATTGTAAACTAGCATAGTTCAAAATCATAAAGTCCAATTTTAGTCGAAGTGTATTCTTCAATAAACGGACACATTAAATATCATGTTTGAGAAAATACATATACATTGATTACCACGTTAACTACTGTCAGCACTATGGCAAAGTACCGGTAAATGGTATCTACAGTTGTAGTGCCTTATTTTATTTGCCCTTAACCAGATCAAGAGATAACTGCCTGCATCGTGCTCGATAATTTTTACTAGCCTTCCGGGATATAAAATAAATGGATCACAAATTAACAGTTAAGCGGCTAGCTTCGTCGGATAGATGCAAGATACGAAATGAATTTATAGCAAATATCTCGGCGACACTTGGCCAAGCAGCTTTCTATGCACTAAAGTTGATCTAGGCTAGAGACTAGACTAACTAATAAACCTATATCTAAATTGGTATTTAAACATTTGATTTAAAAATATTTTTTTTTACCGCAATAAGATGCGGAATATAGTAAATAAGCTTCGGGAATGTCGCTTAATGTTAATGGGCCTTGCACCTAACTAGGTACCTTCTGTTATTATTTATATCTACTCCAGCATGGCTAACATGCAAAAAAAAAGAGTTTTATATACGCCTGTCTCGCTTTGGCACGACAAAAAAAGTCGACAAAACCCTGTCGCGGAGCGCATGTTAGCCCGCCTGAAGACCGGAGCAAGCGGGCAACCAAAGCGGCGACGTGACATGAGAGCCAACCAATTTGCAAAGGAAGATGCTAACAGCCGTGCGAAGTGGAGGAGTCACGTAGGAACTGTCAACTGTTCAAATGGCGCTAGAGTAGCTTTCAACTTTGTGCGAACCTATGATCAGACACAGGTAGGTAGATGGATATAATGGTAAGCTTATATCAGGCTTGATGCCTTTAGTCGATCTTAACCAGCAGACGACATTGCCGCTCTTTTTTGATTTGGGCTATTAGTTAGTTCATTGGCGTCGCTCGTCGCTACAAATTTTTTGGTGTGCATAATAATGAGTAGTGACAAGATCGGTGAGCCATACTTACAGTTTTTGCGTTAAGAGGTTAGCTTTTTTTTCTATTTTTTTAATGGAGTCATTTGAATAATAATTATACTCAGGTATTTATCTCCCTTATTTGTCGGCTCTGATGAAAGTGGGAAAGAGGGATAGCAGCAAAGTGGGTTATACAGGGCTACTGATATTCAGTAAGCATCATCTTAAGTGGAGCATCAGTACATCAAAATAAACATTTGTTCTACGATTTTTTTTAATTCGCGAAAAAAAACTGTCGTCCATACCAAATTTCATTCACTCCCAACATAATTATAAATATAAAAAACCGACTTCATAAAAATTACAGAACTGAACCAAATTGCAAATAGGACCACAAGGGAAGCACCAGCTTTCAAATAAAAAAAGAATCATCAAAATCGGTTCACCCAGTCGAAAGTTCTAAGATAACAAAAAAAAAACAGTCGAATTAAGTACCTCCTCCTTTTTGGAAGTCGGTTAAAAATATATGAAACAGCAGATTTTTTATTCGCGTATTTTGATAAGTCGTACCTATAGGTACCAAAGTTACTATTTGTTTTGACGTATTGAAGCCGCCCTGATTAACGCAGCAACCCCGTAATACTTATATGGCTTCATTATTATTTTTATATTATTTTTTTTGGCTTATATGGTTTATTTGTACTCGATACCTAGAAAATCTGTAGAAGCAGCATAATTTGAGAGCCAGCTCCCATTACAAGCTAGGCATGTTTACCATCTGACCGTCACTCAAAACCAGGCTCACCAGGCGAGCTGCTATCAATAACCTACCAACCATTAAATAAAGACGGCCAAGTGCGAGTCGGACTCGGGTCTGGGTTCCGTACCATTATCTATAAAAACGGCAAAAAATCACGTTTTTATGTATGTGAGGCCCCCTTAATTATTATTTTTACATATTTTTTTAAAGTGAATATTTAACGAAATATTCTTTGAATATTTCAAGCATCTTTCTGTTGCCGTTATCAATATCAAACAAAAAAATCACGTTTGTTGTATGGGAGCCCCCTTAAATATTTATTTTATTCTGTTTTAGTATTTTTTGTTATAGCGGCAACAGAAATACATCATATTATGTGAAAATTTCAACTGTGTAACTATCACGGTAGTAGGTAGTTATTGGGCATTTCAATTCACTTTAAAAAGCGAATTGAAATGCTCAATAACCAAGTGCAAGTCAAACACCACGACAAAAATATTATTGCGAATTTAAAGCAAAATTATGTGAATTGAAATTCCTAATAGCCAAGACCGAGTCAATCATCATGCATTTAGTAACTGCTCATGTGGTTTAAAATATGAAAATGAAATATTTAAGTTTTGCATAGGTAATGTAATTGTCAAAATTGCGCCACAACACGACACGTGTAAAAATAAAATTCAGAAACATAAATAGGTCAGTACAATCAGCAACATTAAATCATGTCGATTTTGATTTTACCATTTACTGATAAATAAACATCAAGGTATTAGTTTAAAATTATATAAAAAAGTTAAAAATTATGTTTTTAATATGTAAGTGATTAGAAAATTAATTTTCAATCGATTTAAATTTCGAAGTTGATTTAATATCATGTTTTTTTTCTTCAATTATAGCATATTTTTTTTATTATCATAATATTATGTATTTGTCAGCGTTTAATATATATATTTTTAAGTTATTAGAAATATATAATCATCAATTATCAATAGTAGGTTGTTTGAATTTTTACGCTAACAGTACATCCGTCCTTTCCTCGAAATTGGTAATTAGCAAAACTGATTTCAATTAATTTGTGTTTTTGAACATGGAATTTAATCATTCAAATATGAAAAGTAATCATATTTTGTCTTGAGTTAAATGTAAGTGACCTCTTTAAATACTCTAAAATCAGCAATAATTTTTGGATATAACGTGGGCGTGAAACTGTTCACTTTACATTCTGCTATTCGTCGTCGAAGAAGTTTGCTGATCACCTGCCTTAAGTGCCTGAAGTACCAACCGAGTCCAGAAGTCTCATCATCAAGTTCTCGCTACAAATAAATTATGTGAGTAAGTTTGTTTAAAATTCAGCACATAAATAATTTTAATTTCGTAGTGGGCTCATCTACTACACCATTTTTGATTGACTAATTAAACTTATTGTAATATTTTGTTACCAGGTCGGACTCTGATTATTCAACTTTCGAAGTCGAGCAGCCCGCGAAGTCCAACAAGCGCTCAAGGCGCGTCTGTGCTGAGGATTTGTCATCGCAAAAAGTTAAACGGTAAGCATTTTATTTAAAGTATTATCTACTTTTCATCTAATTGACCGAGTGTCGAGCAGCTAAGGTGACAAATTCTAAGAGAATATAGTTAAAAATTTTATGTGTATTTATTCGACGATTATTGGCCTCAGTAAAAATTATTTCACAAATACTATTTCAAAATATTTTTTTGTTAAGCTAATTATAATTTTTATTTCAGAACATGCAAGAAAACCCTGAAGGGGAAATCCTGTACTCCAAAGGCGGATAGCGGCTGGCATCTGGACAGCGAGAGCGACAACGAGGTTCGTGCATCGAGTTCTCGAAGCGTTGCTGCTGAAGACCTGCAGTCGTCGCTGGTCCGGCGAGTTGCGGATGGTGTTGTTCGACGCACCGCAAAATTACCAGGTGATTTGTTTGTAGAGGTTCGGCTCTACAATGCAAAAGACATTGAATCTATTTCAATACAAGATCGCTGGCAAAAGGCAATCTTGGCATTGAAATACCGAGGTGACGCTGACGCAGGAGAAATAGAGCTCTTGCGCAGATTCGTAAGTAAATGTAGACAGAAATTTACGGACGAAGGAAAATATTTTGCAGACAAAAAAAAATAAGATATTAACTGTAATTCTCGTGCTTTTTTTTGATAAGTTCGCTCTGAATTATACAGTTAACGTAATTATTTTTTGCCTCTATTTCAACTATTATTTTCGGTTCAAGGGAAGTCTATACCCAGCTGGGACTTGGTTGATGATGTTGGTATCTTGCGTCAGTGTCCAAATATTTATGTATTGATTAACTAATACTAATGTTTTTATTTCTTTATTTACATTATCAGTAATTTTATCATGTATTCTTGCAAAAATTTATGTTTTTGTAGTAACGTTATCGAAAACAGTTCTACCGTGTTCTATAAAATTTGTGCTCAGTGCATATACCTAGGTAGTTTGAGGGCATAATATTGATCTAGTTAGCTTTCGTTTCTGGGAAAATTTGTTTTGCAAAAGCAACGTTCGCTTTACTATATTATTTTTTGATAAAGTTTGTATTTATTTTAACATAAACATAATTCTGTAAGTATTCATAATGCCCCCGTCATCAAGAACAATATTTTGCTCTGTTTGCGATTTGTCTATTAAAAGTTCCGCATTCTCTGCTCACTTGAAAAGTACGACACATAAGAATAATAGCGCAATTCAAGTGGGTGAAGGTATTGAAAAAATATGTGGCGCTTTCCGTAGTCGAATTGCATCCTACAGGTTGCGTGATATTTTATCTGAAGGCGACATAGTGACGTCTCCAGTTCAGTACATGCGTAACTTGCGTAAACGTGTTTTTCAGCTATTGAAAGCACGACTCCTCTCTTTTGATAGTATAAAAGTCAATTTTGAACTTTTTGCTGAATTCGCTTTAGCTTCGAATGATTCGCGTGAAAAAAAGTCATTTAGAACAGAAAACTTAGTGATTCATAAAAACTATGATTTTAATTATTTATTCGAAAAAGTTATTGAAACTATATCGTCTAACATCGACGAGTTTCAAGAACGAGACAGCGGGTGGTTTTACTTGAGTTGTTCATACTTAGAAATAAATGTTAATAAGTATAATCCTCTAAGAGCATCAGGTTTTCTTGATTTACCTAAAGTTATGAAATTAAAACGCGCGTGTGTTAATGTTCAAAATACCGATACGTTTTGCTTTTTGTGGTGTATAATGGCAGCATTATTCCCCGCTAAAATAAACGCCCATAGAACTTCTTCGTACCCTAATTTTGAGAGGGTACTTAACACCAAAAACATGTCATTTCCTGTTAGTTTTCGTGATATAAAAAGGTTTGAAAAAAATAACTTAAATATAAGCATTAACGTGTATGGTCTTAAAAATCAAACAAACATTGTTGGTCCACTATATCGAACTCAAAATAGAAAAAAACATCACATCAATCTATTGTTCCTAGAGAAAGGAAATAAAACGCATTATTGTTTGATAAAAAATTTAAATCGCTTATTGAAATCGCAATTGACGAAGCATCATAGCAAGGTGTGGTTTTGTGACGAATGTATGGTATTTTTTCATAACGAAAGTAAACTAAGTAATCATGTTTGCGGCGGAGTCACAACTATTTTACCTACACCTGGCACGTTTATTCAATTTAATCACTTTGAAAGAATGCAAGACATGCCTTTCGTGATCTATGCTGACTTCGAATCTTTATTACAACCTAATAATAATGAATCAAGTTCAAATTACACGACATCGTTACAAAAACATATTCCAGCCGCGTTTGCTTATTATGTAGTATGCTCGTATGACAGTTCGTTAAACCGCTATGTATCTTATCGGGGTCAAGACTGTGTCGAAGTTTTTCTTGACTATCTAAAAAACGACGTGTTAAAAATTTCTAAAATTTTTAAGAATATAATTCCAATGTTACCATTATCAGCAGAGCAAAAAGTTGCGTTTTCAATAGCTAAATTGTGTTATATTTGTCAACAGACTTTATTTGATGACAAAGTTAAAGATCATTGTCATTTAACTGGTAATTACCGCGGAGCCGCACACACCTACTGTAATCTTAGATTTAGTTTGCCTCAGTTTATACCAGTTTTTTTTCACAATTTGTCCGGATATGACAGTCACTTGTTTATCCGTCAGCTAGGAAAAATGCCTGGGTCTATGAAAGTTATAGCTAAAACTAAAGAAAATTATATTTCTTTTACAAAGTTTTTTGCAACAGATACTCAGCAGTACATTGCTTTGCGTTTCGTAGATTCTTTTAAGTTTTTAAGCACCAGCCTCGAAAAACTTGTTGCAAATTTAGATAAAAAAGATTTTTTTCATTTATCTTTTCATTTTTCAAACCAAAAACAATTTGAGTTATTAACACGAAAAGGTATTTATCCTTACGAACATATGACTAGTTGGGAATCGTACGATGAGGAAAAGTTACCACCTCGAGACTCTTTTTACACCACTGTTAGTAATTCTACAATTTCAAAGTCGGATTACACGCACGCTAAGGCCGTTTGGAAAACATTTGATATTAAAAATCTAGGCGATTATACAGACTTGTATCTGAAGTCAGACGTACTCTTATTAGCAGATATATTCGAAAAATTTCGACGTACTTGCAAAATCAATTACAATTTAGATCCGGCATTTTATTTGACTGCCTCAAGCCTGAGTTTTGATAGCATGCTCCTTAAAACTAAAGTTGTTCTTCAGCATCTAGAAGACCTAGATATGATAAGGATGATACAGAAAGGTATTCGTGGTGGAGTCTGTCTGTGTTCAACTAGATACGCGAAAGCAAATAATAAGTATCTATCCAGTTACGACCCAACTTCACCGGCTAGCTATCTACTCTATATAGATGCCAACAACCTATATGGATTTTGTCTATCGGCATGCTTACCTCAGTCTAATTTCCAAATGATTGAAGCTTCACAATTTCATTCGCTTGATGTACTTAAAATACCTGACGACGCCGAATATGGTTATATTTTAGAAGTTGATTTAGAATACCCCTTGCATTTACATGACGTCCATAATGACATACCGTTATGTCCGCAAAAGTTTGCCCCACCAGGCTCAAAAACAACAAAGCTGATACCTAACTTATATGATAAATTCTACTATGTCATACATTATGTACATTTAAAAACATGTTTGCGCCATGGGTTGATACTGAAAAGAATTCACAGAGTTATAAAGTTCAAGCAAAGCGCCTATTTAAAACAATATATAGACTTAAATACTGAATTACGTAAAAAAGCATGTTCAGCCTTTGAGCAAGATTTTTTTAAATTATTGAACAATTCCGTTTTTGGAAAAACTTTGGAAGACCCGGAGAAAAGGATGAATGTAAAATTAGTTAATCGATGGGTCGACGGCAGAAATAAAACAAAACAACAGTATACAGCTGAGCGACTAATAGCTCGGCCTAATTACCACAGTTCAACAGTATTTTCTGAAAATTTTGTTGCTGTTCAAATGAAGCCTGAATCAATCAAGTTAGATAAACCCATTTACATTGGATTTACAGTTTTAGAGTTATCAAAAAGTCATATGTACAATTTTCACTATTCTGTAATTAAACCTTTTTACAAGTCCGATGTTCAGCTATGTTATACTGACACTGACAGTTTTTTGTACTTAATACAGGCTGATGATATTTACAAAGATTTAAAATTTAGATTTCAATCTTACTTTGATACAAGCAACTATGATGAAGATAATGTTTATAGCATAGAGCGTAAAAATAAAAAAGTCCCCGGTTTATTTAAAGACGAGATGGGAGGTCAGATCATAACAGAGTTCGTAGGCCTAAGGTCGAAACTGTATTGCATTAAAACTGAAAATAAAGAAATAAAAAAAGCTAAAGGGATAAAGAGAAACGTTGTTAGAGACATATGCTTTAGAGATTATAATGATGTGCTCAAACACAATGATATAGTGCGTAAAAAGAACATAATATTTAAATCTTTGAAACATGAAATATTTACGATTTCTGTAAATAAAGTTGCATTATCATCTAACGACGATAAACGCGTTGTTCTAAAAAACAATATATCTACATTGGCATGGGGACATAAAACCAGACCTTTCTGATTAAATTGTTATAATACAACATAGGTATAATTGTCATTGTCAATGCATCAAAGATCACTATATTTTAGCCCTACAACTTTCCTATATGTGTTAGCGTGTTAGTATAGTGATTTTAATACTTAGAACTTTATTTGATAACGATACTATTTTAATTATATATTATAAGTACGAGTAAGTACGCATAACTATGTTGAAATTGAATTGTACGCAAGAGTTGAATATTGTTCGTGTATTCGTTACTTTTATGGCTTTGTTTAAAAACCAATGTAAAAAAAAAAACAAGATGTCGTCTCATTGTATTATTTCCCTAAACTTATGTATTTTCTAATGTTTATGTGTATTAATATATATATTTTGCTATGTAAAGTAAATAGTTGTATGTTAATTTTGTTTATTTGTACATTTTAATCATAAGTGATTTTAGATTTTAATCTTAGTTTTATATTGTTCTAAATTTGTACCTATAATTTACTTGTGTGAATAAATACTTATTTTGTATTGCAAATATTTTCTTTTATTTCTAAACGTATTAATTAAGTTAGCTACAAGTTGTAACCTGACACACTTAAAGGTCAACGTATTGATGACAGTAGTAGGTATCGCATCAGCAAAATAGTTCTAAGATACACGACACGTGCGACCACAGAATAAATGATTGTATGTGAAGGGCATTGACATGTTCGTCATAATTAGTGCATTTTTGCAAGATAGGACTTTTAAATTGGTCTTTAAATTATTCTTTGTTTTCAAACTCACTAATCATTATTTGTTCCCCACGTGCAGTCAAGTTTGTGGAACAGAGGATTTTTTAATTTGCATGTAAGTACCTAACTAACGCAATACCAGATATACGGTCAGTACATTATTAGACGTTTAGTTGATTAGTTTCTAATAATAGTTTGTTTGTTACAGACAATGTCAGACATAGAAATTCCGCTAAGCCAATGCGCTCAGGACCCGATGCAAGATTACACTCAATCGCAAATATTAGAAGAATTGTATCCAGATCTCTTCAAAAATAAGCGCGTAAAACTAACAAAGAAAAAAACAACAAAACAACGACGTGATCTTTCGGTTAAAAAAAAGTGCAAGTGCGGTGGAAAATCATTTGTTACCAGCAACTCTCCGGAGGGCAAAAGATTAATCAAAGTTAAAATTTTGGACACTTCATCACAATATAATAATGATTTAGACAGAAATATTTTGCTAAGTGCGCAGTACGTCGTGAAAACCACTTTATTTGCGGATGAAATATTGGAACATACTGAAAATTTAATACGGAAAATTTCTAAAAAACTCTGCGATGAGAGTGATATTAATATTTAGATTAATACGTTTTAATTTATATCGATTACTTATGTATGTTTCCCAAAAATACAATTATACTGGTTTAGCATTTACTTTGTTTTTATTTTATGTCTTCTTATTAGTAGATAGGCAGGTAAATAGCAAAACAAATAATTACAATATTTTTAACAATTTTATTAAGCGATTATTACATTATTTTCTGAACACCATTTTTTTATACATAATACATTTTTTAGTGCACAATATTTCTTATGATTAAAACAATTAAAATTAACATTCCCATCACAATATAAGTGAGTCAGTATTTTTAAACTAGGTAGTCCTTTGATCGATATGTCTATAACATTATTATGAGAACATAACTCTTTTACCCATTTTACTTTCTCTTCGCCTTTCACAATAATTATTTTATTTTGCAGTTGTGGTTTAATAATTCTTCGAAATTCTCGATAATCTACATATCCATCCGACCAGATTATTTTTTTATTCCTTTGCAACCATAAAACACTACGTTTTTCTTCATTAGATAAAGTTGAAAATGGATACGGAGGTTTAACTAAAAATGTTTGAGTATGATCTTTTGTTGCTATTGCCAATTCTTTCACTATAAATTCATTTTTTAGATTTTTGAAACCTTGCATGTCCAAGAAAATGTTGTTCATGATATCTTTCTAACAATATTACTCAATGGTTTGTATTCAAAAATACAATCGTTTAATAAGAGGCAGTAGGCTGTTGTCTGGTCCGGGATGTCTTGGTCCGTTTCAATTTCCAGTCTTACGTCAACGCATCCCTTTAATGCTTCGTGCTGGCGAGAACAATCGATAACAAACAATGGAGCACGGTCTTTAAATTCTTTCATGCTCATCAACGGTTCTGCTCGACGGTTGTAGTATGATTGCTGGAATCTTGCATACTGCTCATATAATAAAGAAAACTTATCGTCCGAAAAATTATTATTTAGGCTTTCATATGGAAAATAAATAGAGTTCAAAAAAACTTTGACATCACGCACATTGCAGTGATCAAATTCAGCCATTGACAAATCGGCTTTAAGTTTTCTATTTGTTTGTAGTCCAATAATAACAAACCTTGGTTTTTCAATTTGTGACGAAGTTTTTATAGACCACGTATGTTTACGCGTTTTGGGAAGCAATGGATACTCATGCAAATCCCAATTCCGAAATGCAAATGTTATTGCGCGATCTTTTTCTAAACTTTTTAGTAAATTTATTTTTTCTTTATCAGATACTTTAATTTGTGGTACTCGCCATACTATTTTATTAATTTCTATATTATCTACAGTATCACCCGTGTTTAAAATCAAAGAATTAACATCATTATTGGCCCTTAACAATACTAACTCATGTTTACAATTAATTATAACTTTTTGATAATCTTCCGTGAAACCAAATATTTTATTCAATGGTATAGAAGCTGAAAACATACCGTTACTAATATTTTTGCCCCCGACCGACCAACCCCAAACTTGTGACGATTTTGATTCGTGATCATTTAGAGATAAATACGATTTTATCGTCGTGGTGATGCCAGGATTTTTAATCTTATCTATTTCTACTCCATTCAACTCGTATCGAATGTCTTGGAATAAAAACATTGCAGAATTATTTATGAAATGCAGACTGGATACTTTTTCTTTAGTGGTACTTTTGTAAACGGTTACTTTGCCTTCTATATACAAACTGCTTGCGCAAGACAAAATGTAAAGATCTTGTTGATTTATAGGTATACGTATTTCATCGTTCTTGTTGAAACTTGTCACGTATGGTTTGTACGAATGATATTCATAACTTTCAATGCTGTTGTCGCTTTGCGTCTGTTCAGATATATTTAAAATGCTCATTTTAGTAATCCGATTATTTTAAGAAATTTTATATTCTTTTTAGTTAATTTTTTTCTAATTTGAAGAGGTGTTCTTATTGTAGTTGCTATTTTACAACTGTTTTGATTGCAGGATGGAGCAATGCTTTTATTGTTGAAGTTTATCATTTTTTTCGAAAATGTAAATATATTTGTACTTCTTCGTCCCGTAAATTTATCACTTTATTTTCAGCATCAAGTAATCTTATACTGAGGGTAGAGATTGAACTTGTATTAACAGGAAAGTAAATTAAATTTTTCGGTATTTCAATGATTCTGTAGCCGGGTGGCACGTTAGGCACAAATTCATATATTATATGTTGTTTTTTTCCATTCACGTAAGAGCCACTTATCGCATCACATTCGATGCGCACAATGGTTGTTGATAAAATGCTTACAGGATAACGAGATTCATTGCTTATATTTGCTTTTAAAGTGTCCATACCAAAACCCAAGATTTTTCCAAAAGACTTACTTTTTTCAAAGTGAATATCTTTGGAACAAAAAACTTTTGTCTTCAGTGTATTGTTATTGCACGTAACTTTTAATATCTCATTACTTTTTATGTTACTTTTTAAGTAATCACATAAATCTTGAAGCTCATATGAGCCTTCAGGAATTTCAATAACGTAATCATCACCGTAATAAAATTTGTTATTTCTTTCATCGATGTTAGGAATCGAATTAAATGTTGAAAAATACAAAAGACCACACTCGTACTCATCACATAGTTCTAGGGTTGGTGAATAGTTAGTGGTCAAAGTATTTCCTCGCCCGGTTATCGACACAGTGAATGACATCTCCACACTGATAGTAAATCGCGTCGAATATTGAATTTATGCATTTTTCCAAAACTGTTTCAAATATTGTAAGCAGAGATGACCGCAGTTTACGGCATCAAACCTTTGATATTGAATGTAGTTGTAGTTTAAAGAAGTGCCTTTCAAATATTTTTCTAGTTCTAATGGAGGTTTCAAGTTTCCAAAACTGTCAAAATACTCGGAATATTTATTGTGTTTAACATAGGCTACCCAATGAGTACCAGGATTATCTGAAGAATCGAGGTTAAGGATTGCACACTCTATTTTTCTTGGTCTTACAGGTAAAGTGTCTCTCATAAAAACTCCGCGAAAGTACGGAATATCATGTGCGTTATTTAATAAATCTATGTTTGTGAGCGGTCTCATAGGTAGCCTATTATTTAGTTTTTTGAACAATTTAAATACAGGCCAGCACCTTTTTTGTAAGGTCCAATGTATAATCCTTTTCCAAGCGTAATCCTTTCAATCATCTTATTGTGTCGTTCATTTTCTTTAAGATTTTTTTGAGAAGTTTTGTAATCATTTACTGCTTTAGCAATACCTGCAGCACCACCGGCCAATGAACCCAGTGCTGACAACCCAGCAAATATCGGTATCAATGGCAGCAGGCCACCAGTTTTCGGAAGTGGGATGCAACGTGGTAAACGTAAACCTTTCTTACCAGCAAAAACTTTTTTTGCTGCGAGGTGCGCTTTTTTAATTATTTTGTGATTACCTTTCAATTTTAGTTTTTTTAATTGAGAGCGTATTTTTTTTATACCTAACTTAAACGAACGAATGCCAGCGCCAACATTTAGTTTAGCCTTCATAGCATTTTTTACAATAAATGATGCTAATTTTTCTCTCTTGTTAGCATCTTTCGACTTTAACCTTTTTTGGGCCATATTCAACAATTCTAAATCGGCTGTATGACGAGTTTCCTGATCTTTATTAATGTATGCAATGTCGTGATACATACAAGCCTCGTCCAATTTGTTAATGCCACGATCACCTCTTCGTATTCGTTTTTCAAGTTTAGTTCCAGGCCCACAAAATTGATAACCTGGCAAATGTAACTCGATAGGTAAATTATTAATTAAGCTATCAATAAAACCACTTCCTTCCTTCATTGATCAAAATGAAATGCAGATAATTCATTGAAACATTCTTTATTTATAAATTATATTTATAACACTAGTGCATTTTTATTAATCCAACTGTTTTCTTTATCTTCAAGTCCCAGCCACTTCACATATAATTTATTTCCTCTCTTTTCAAGTATTTTTTCTATAAGATAAATTCCTGGGAATTTAGTCTTTTGTAGTTCGTATTCATAAAATGAACCTAAAATCGGGCGACATCGTTTATCTTGCAGTAGATAAGTCACGGGATTGGTTTTGTTTACTTTTGATATAGTAAATATTTCGGTTGACCAATTGGGAGTATAGCCTTTGTAAAAATAACCTTTATATTTACTAATGCGTACATTATCACCGAGATTATACTTACATTTTGGAATTGTTTTTTGGTTTTGAGATTTTGTGATATTATACTTAACAATATTTTCATTAGATTTGTCAACATCGATTGGTTTAAATTTCGTGGTACGATGAACATTATTATTGTAACATTTTACTACTGAATCCAAGTTTGATCCGAACCATTGATATTTTCCATATAAGCTAAAATTCTTGTATAGTTTAGATTTTATCGTTCTGATCACTCGTTCAACAATTGAAGCTTTTTTTAGTGAGTACGTAGAATAATGATTTATTTTATATTTTTCCATGAGAATTTTAAAGGGTTCGTTATAAAATTCCTTACCCAAGTCAGTTTGTAAATGATTTGGATATCGTTTGAGGTTAACTAAAACTTTTTGCATTGCCGTAGTGACACATGTTTTTGATTTAGATTTCAACGGGAAAACCCATACATATTTTGAGAAAGTATCTATTACAACCAGTATGTATTTGAAACCTTTATTATTACATGCGTATTTTTTTATATCAATAAGGTCAGCCTGCCATAAATCATTTATTCCTTTTATGATTGTAGCTCGACGAGGATAATTTCTCCGTGCAGCTTTGTGTAGTTCATCGACAATATTTTGTTTACTCATTTGTATTCGATGTAACTTGATTCACAGTTTTGGAGCTCAAATTGTGTATGGTTCTCTTTAAAATTTCGAGGCGAAATTGTGTATCGTTTTTTAATTTCATTAAATCAGTTCGTAAAAATTCCAACTCATGATCAACATAGGATTTATTAGCAGCTTCGTCGTCGTTGTCAGGATTTTTTAAACCTTTTAACCGTGATAATTTTAAATCGAAATCTCCAGAATCGGTTTTGAATAATGTGTCGGTGTGCCCATCAAATAATTGTAAGCGTTTATGAACGTGGTGACCAAATTTGTCTATATTCATGTTTCGTTGAAACGGTCCTAAGTGTTAATGATAACTGTTGAAGTTACTTGATGAACTCTTCTTTTATTTCAATCAATGTAACCTCCCTCGCGAAGTTCCTCTAGTATTGCAATAATTTCATTTTTCAATCCAGTGTTGCCCGCATCACGTGATGCTATAAGTAATTTTAACCTTTCAACTAACTCATTCGGGTCATCCCAATAAACTAAATCTGTATTTTTTTTATTTTTTTTCAAGCAGTTAAAGCCTTTTCCTAGTGTAATATTTTCGTTCGTTGAAGTCTGTTTTGATGTTATTTCAAACAATGGTTTTATTATATTCATGTACTTATGTCCTTTGTTACTATTTATGGGTTTTGTTGGATCACAGTTACGTCTGTGAGCATTGGTCATTATTAACAGTGATTTATAATTTTGTAAATCTGTATTTGTAATAACATCTAAGTTGGGTGATTTCTTGAACAACAATTCCTTCATTCCACGTGTTTTTTTCGTAACTGTTTTTCCGATTGTAAACGTCTGATCTTTTTCGTTAACGGCAGTGTTACCAAGCATAAGCTTTCCGTGTAACATTCTCACTCCGAAAGGTACATCATTAATTACTTCAGATGCCATAGACCAAGATAATGAAACATTTGGTGAAGATTTCGTAGATTCAAATGACTCATCGCTTCCTTGTTCTTCGCGTGGAGAATTTATAATAGTACTGTCTGATTTTAAGTTTTGTTCATTTAAATTTTCTTCTTCAAAGTCCTCATTTGATGATGAAGAATATTCACCTTCACTATGATCTGAACTGTTCATTGTAGTTTCTTTTGATTTTTCAAGTTTTTTTTGGTTTGTAATTCTGTTCAGAGGATCCACTATTGGTTTAAAGAGTGTATTCAATACCATAGTGTTTGTGGCTTTTAGGTCGTTCATCATTTCCAACTTTTTTTTTACAGCTTCTGCAGATTTCACAATTTTCTCTTTTAGATTTATTTCCATAACTATGTAAGATCACTCGTTATCAATCGTTATACCTGGTTGATATCTCAAATAGAAATGATTTTTAATGATGATTTCACACATTATAAATGTTCATCCGCAATTATGAAAGTATCAAATTTAAATCTGTAACACCCTTTATTTTTCTGGCAATCCTTATTGATAACAAGATAACTGTAAGGTCTATCCCAAACTTTTGAGCACATATCTCGAAACTCATTCCATGACATGTCTGAGCCAACGTGTTCGTCATAAACATGTTTTAAATTAACATCGTCTTGTTTGAACAGAACTATCAGATTAGAATTATCCCGCACAAGTTGTTTTGGGATTTTGGTGTAAGTTTGGTTTAGGTAAAAACAGTCTACGTTCTTATGTCGTCCCATCGCAAAATAATCTCGAATATTATTTTGATTTTCGCAAGCTACATCATCAAAAACAATAATTGAATCTGATGGCGCTTCGTGAGGGCTTATAATCTCACTATTATGATTATATTTATTAAAAGATATATCATCTACCATGCTTAGCACATCTTCTAAGTATTTGTATTTAGGCTGGTATAAAGATTTCGAATATATATATAAATGACGAAATTGTAGACCATCTTTATGTAACAGAAGACTTATGAGTAAATTTGTCTTTCCACAGTTTGACGGCCCGCAAATAACACAACGAATTGTATTGGGTAATAAATTCCCATGACGCTTTAATGCGTCCTCAGGAAATGGACATATGCAATCTAATTTTAATGAATCAACTTGTTTTACAAATTTCATCGTAAGCTGGCTTATTAACCTGTACAGCCTGAAACGGACGTAACTAAAATGATATGTAAAGTTATTGGTGACAGTTTATAAATAAAAATAACGAGACATTTTTATATTAACATTTTCAAAACATTATATTTATTTAATTTTATCACCTACTGAATTGATACACTTTTTCAAGGTGTTCCAATTTTTTCGTACTTATCATGCAAGAAATCCGACACCAAATCAATAGAGTGTTTGCACGTTTACGGCCATAATAATTTTGCTTCAAATTTGCAATTTTTTTTTGTTGTGATGTTTGACTTGCACTTGGCTATTGAGAATTACAATTCACATTTTTTACTTTAAATTTGCAATCATATTTTTGTCGTGAAGTTTGAGTTGCACTTGGCTATTGGGAATTTCAATTCACATATTTTGCTTTAAATTCGCAATAATATTTTTGTCGTGGTGTTTGACTTGCACTTGGTTATTGAGCATTTCAATTCGCTTTTTAAAGTGAATTGAAATGCCCAATAACTACCTACTCACGGTTCATAAGATACAGCCTGGTGACAGACGGACAGACAGACTGACGGACATACAGCGGAGCCTTAGTAATAGGGTCCCTTTTACCCTTTGGGTACGGAACCCTAACCATGCCTACCGTCCAATCACATTTAATGTAAACACCAGAAAAACCTATTGTAAAGATCGTAGCAACCAAATGCGAAGTAACAGTGGGGTTAGTACGAGAAGTTGCGAAAAAGTTATCGTTACGTAAACGATAGCAAATGTATGAAAAATTCAGTTTCCTTTCACGTCCGATAGAGGCACTGTTCAATTTTTCATACATTTTGCTATCGTTTACGTAACGATAACTTTTTCGCAAGTGCTCGTACTAAGGCCACAGGACACTATTTAGGTTTGTCCGGCCAAGGACGTCTACTCGACCAATGACCATTCTACAAGATACGGTAAGTAGTTTATGCAAATGCAGAGAATCAAGGAAGGTAGTTCGAAGCAACGGGACCGCTGCGACAGTCGCCTTTCTAAAGATCCAACCAGTCGAGATCGACCCGATTCGGTGCTGGTTTCACATCCTCTGGCCGTGGGAGGGTGTTTGTTTACTATGTACTTAAACTAGGCAATTTCCTATCTCTCAACTTTGTAAGCCTAAGCAATAAATAGTTTGTGTATTTGTATATAGCCGTTACCGTTATATTAGTCTCATACAGTTTTTTTTTTGTTTGAATTAGATTGGCTGTCAAGGCATTTAGGTAAGAAATTTGTTGTAGCCAGTTGCACTCATATAAACGAAACGTCAGTTATTCGAAATCAGTTAGCAACTGTGACGCGGAGTTCGACGCGTTGATCTAAATAAGAATGTTCAATCAAGGTTCTGTCATAATGCCTGGCGACAGATTTTCCTTCTCATTTCCGTTATATTTACTTCTTTTCTGTGGTCTCATACTAGCTCGACTCTCACAATGTCGTCGGTCCATCTGGTGGGAGGCCTAATTACGCTGCGTCTTCCGGTTCGTGGTCTCCACTCAAGAACCTTTCTACTGACGACATTGTGAGAGTCGCGGGCATCCAGTGGATGCAGATGGCAGGATGTCGTTCAGTGTGGAGGTTAAAGGGGGAGGCCTATGTTCAGCAGTGGACGTCTTCTGGCTGATGATGATGATGATACTAGATCATATCGGTCGATCGAGAATATTTCCCAAACAAGGATAATTTGTAAAATTTAGAAATTTCCCTGAAATAGAGCTAATTGTATTCAAACGGCTGAACAGATTTTGTTGAATCAAACCTAAGTACACTCGATCAAGTCGCCTTTCAAACAAAAAAACTACTGAATTCAAAATCGTTTCAGCCGTTTGGAAGCTAAGATGCCACAGACAGACACATTAAACTTATAACACACCTCTTGCCTCTTGTTGCGTCGGGGCTTAAAAAAGGAATGTATCATCATCAGCCAGAAGACGTCCTGCTGAATGACAGACTGCCTGCATCCAGTGTAGCCCGCCCGCGACTCTCAAGTTGTCTTCGGTCCCTCTAGCTAGAGGGACGCCTACCTACGCTGCGTCTTCCGGTTCGTACTCCACTCAAGAACCTTTCATCCCTCCCCATTACTCATGAACGCCTGGACCTATTTTGATAGTTAAAATCCTTGCATTATCCAGTTTCACAAAAGTTATATAGTATACGACTATGGGAAATAATTAAAACCGGCCTGTTTTTTTTTATTGTCATCAATGCAGGTGATCTAAGGGGATCAGACCATCGTGTTAAGCAGTCTCGGTTCTGAATCTGGGGTTGAGGCACTTTTAACCAACGAAAATAAGAGGGGATCTCTATTCGACACGTGAATATATATTTGAAGGGTTTCAAATCAATGTCTATTTTATCTGTAAATATTTGGTCCGTGGCTGGAGTCACCAATGTCTAGTTTCTGTCCCGATTGGGAAAAATCGTAGATCCGGGGCTGTTTCCTTTGGCACAACAGGTTGTGCCATGGGGAACTGCTGTTCCCTGCACATCTGGCATCGTTTTTCCCTTTGGCACCTGGCATCTTTTGGTTGTGTCAGTGGGAAAATATACTTATTTCCCTTTGGCACACCTGGCATCGTTTAGTTGTGTCGTTGGGAAAATATATTTCCTTTCGGCACACCTGGCATCGTTTAGTTGTGTCATTGGGAAAATATATTTCCCTTTGGCACACCTGGTTTTGTCACGTAGTTGTGCTACTGGTAAGTCACGGGGCTGTCACTTAGCTGGCAGAACAGACGAAAATGAAATTAAACCTTAGAAAAATTGTGTGAACGCCTGAATTATAATATCGCACTCAACCCGTCCGATCAGACTCAACCTCTGTGTTGAGTCTGCCTGCTCCAAACATATAGATACATAGCATACTCGTGTAGAATATGCTCACCTGCGACACTTGTAGTCAGTGTGCGGTCTACCCGCTCCTGTAGTTCATCATTACACATGTATAAGTTAAGCACTAACCTCATCCATGTCTTCTCATTTTGTTTTTAAGTTTGCACATATTTTTGCATTACAATCCAGGTCTGAACCTATTTTTTTAAGATATTGTTTTGTATGATTGTAATTTGTTTTGTGTATATAATAAATAAATAAATAAAAAAAAAAAAAAAAAATATTACGGTTAACATTTTAAATCAGAACTTCAAATAAACACCGCTAGAGGTGCACAAAAACTACATAACTGAAAACTACTACAATGAACTATTCATTACTCATTCGAGCGGAACGGACGGATAACAGCAACTTTCAAATAAAACTAGCCTGGTTAGTTTACGAGCATTTATTTTACATCAAAATTAAGTCCAAACAAAAAAGATGATACTTTTTTGTGCAAGTTCTTATAAAGGAAGACACAGTTTGTCTACTCAAAATACTTTTGTACAAAACTTACGTTTAGGCACTTGTTGGCAATACGGTAAAGCCGCTTTGACGCACTACGCGCTTTTTCGCTCGCAAAACCAAGTTTTAATTACTTACTCAATAATTTATCGCATGTTATGAAATTTACATACAAATCTTAGGTAGCATGTTTAAGGTAGTAGTTATAAAAGCCGTAACAGTAACTTTAGATAATCAACGAATAGTAATTTTTAAACATTCGCGATTTGAACACATGGGTCCGGTCACTGGATCGAGCTCCACGATCCGAAGGTCTTCTCCACTGAACGGCATTATTTTTCAAGAATGGTTCGTGAAGCGGTTGGAATTAGAAAACATCGCAATTTCAACCGGGAGGATGGATTTAAGTTAGCGGCGTCGTGGAATCCCATAGTAAACAAATGTACAAACCGCGGTGTAGGTACTAGGACTTTTACCGATACAGTCAGTGTTGTGTGTCGTAGTGACAACCCTCCAATTTTTCAAGATCAAGTGAGGGTAGGAGAACAAAATACCCGCTCTTCTCGCCGGACTCACTCGCAGTTTTCAGTCAGCTCGTGACCACGGCCATTGTAACATGGTCGAAACGTCGAGCGAAAGGTATCTATTTTACCTATATTTAATAATGCGCGATAAGTCCTGATAAATATTAAAACAATCAACGAATAGTTATTATTTCCCTGCATATAACAATTGAAAAAAAAAAACACGGCAAGCGAGATGGCGCTTAGCACGTCCATGTCTTAATAAACTTATTTTTGACTTACAAATTAGTTATCTAAAAGACTAATAAGGTGAAAAGAGCGCAGAAGTGGCGCCATCGTTAGGAAAAGGCATTACAGATATAACTATAACGTGGCTAAATAGAGGTTACCCCCGATGGTAATTCCCAGGGGTGATGAAGTTTTTTTTGAAAATTTTATTTTTAGTAGCATGCTTCTAAAAATTATACATAGAAAGAACGCACAATGTGTAGAAAAATATAGTCAAAAATATTCCGCAGTTTCATATATAAACATAGCTTATATACAATTTATACCAAAACAAAACTATTTTACCAAAAGCAACTTAAAAGTATTCTATCTGTTAGTATACATGTTAGTTTTTTTTATGAGGGCACCACTGCTGCGTTCTCTAATAATAATAAATAAATATCTGGGACATTTTTGCACACACTGTCATCTGACCCCAAACTAAGCAAAGCTTGTAATATGGATGCCAGAGACTGATATACGTACATATATATTTTTAAATACATACTTAAATAAATATTAACTCCCAGACATAAAACAAACACAAATGTTCATCACACAAATGTTTGTCCTAGATGGGAATCGAACCCACGTCCCTAAAGCACAGAAGTTCACTACCAACTGAGCCACCGGGGCAGTCGACAACTACTTGAAACAACCTCTCTCTTCACCTTAACTACTTGAAACAATATTTACGTTTACTTTAAAACTAATAATGTCGAGTAAAACCAATGAAACTAAGATAAAACAGAAAAAGAAATAACATAATCATACATTTATCTCTAAAACTAGCCAATACGAAGCAACTAACATATTCATTTACGAACTAAATTAAAATACTCGGTTATTTTTTTTTAGCTTTAACAACTGCAATGAAAACATAAAAAGCTAAACGAAAACATTTTCTTTTATTATTTCACTCTAGTATAACAGCTGATACCTAAAATCTTACATTTAAAAAATCTACCCAAAATAGTCAGTATTTTCATTTGGATTTGAGGCCATTCAAGTATTAGGTAAATAAACACCAAGGGGTTAGGGGGTATAGCCCCTTGCTTATTTTCGAACACGTGGGGAAGGTCTAGATGGGCCAACACCAGGGCGGGGGGGCTAGAGGGTCTTTTGCTTTAAATATTTTTGGGAAGTCTGACCCCTACTTGTTTATGCATGAAAACGTAAAGTATGTTGGCTCAGGGCTTCCCCAATAAAGACCATGAACGGATTAAAGAAAACATACCAATAAAACCCTGTTTTAAACTGTTGCGAAAGAGAAAGAGGGAATTTGGTTGCTTACTTTTACTGCCCAATTGTCAGGTTTAATAATTATCAATTTAAAAAACCGACTTCATCTGAACTGGATCAAATTAAAATGGGACCAAATAGGAAGAACCAGCAATCAAATAAAAAAATAATCATCAAAATCGGTTCACGCAGTTAAAAGTTCTGAAGTAACAAACATTATAAAAATATTAAAAATACAGTCGAATTGATAACCTCTTCCTTTTTGGAAGTCGGTTAAAAATTACTAAAATCTGCTAACGAAATACTTGAATGGCTCTTTTTACAATCTGAGCCAACTGTTTGGACTTAAAAAAAACTTAGAACTAATATAAATATGCTTATTTTAGTAACAAATGCAATTTTATATCAATCAAAACAGTGAAAAATAATATCATTTCAAACATTATATTTTAACAATTATTACAACAGAATGGTGTTGAGGAAGACGAAATTCTGAATAAGGCACATTATTTTATCTTCACAGCTACAAAATAGAAAGTACATTCTAATAATATCAAATTCATTCCCGATCGCGGGTTGTTTTTAATATCATTTTTACAAGCTAATGACGGATATCAAGGCATACCTGTCGACTGTTGACTGAATGTCAAAGACAAAAAGAAATAAAATCAAATTTATCATCATTATCATCATTATGAACAACTTTTACTGAGACCAACACTGAAATTGCGAAAAAACTATCAGACACAGCTACATTTTGTCGAGTGTCAATGACTGTTTTCTATGGAACAAATTATGAAACAATTTTTTTTTCGCGATTTCAGTGTTACTCCCATAGTAAAAGTTATAGGCGCTATGGAACCCTTTTGGCTTAGCACACCCTTTCCGCGTGATCCAGTATTACTACACCTCCAGCGGACTGTTCTGTGGTACTCCGCTGCCTCTCAGCTTGTTGGTAGAAGCCGTCTCTGAACCGCAGGGAGTATAAAGTTCCTTGCAAGTAGCGCTTCAACATCATCATCAGCCAGAAGACGTCTACTGCTGAACATAGGCTTCCCCTTTTAACCTTAACACTGAACGACAGCCTGCCATCTGCATCCACTGGATGCCCGCGTCTCTCACATGTCGTCGGTCTATCTAGTGGGAGGCCTACCTACGCTGCGTCTTCCGGTTCGCGGCATTCACTCAAGAACCTTTCTACCCCATCGGTTGTTACTTTCAGGTGCATTGCTACAATTCCACAGCAGGGGTCTCATGATTAGTGCTCGTATATTCTGCTGCTAGCCTCTCCAGCGTATGTTGGTAGAAGCCGTCTCCGAACCGCAGCCGGTATAGAGCGGTTTGCAAGTAACGCTGCACAGCGGGCGCGCACAGCGCTGGCAGCGCTGCGCCGGCGCACAGGTCACGTGACGCGGTGCACAGAGAAGTCGCTTGACGCCAGATACGCGTGCTCACTGCAAGTTACACAACACTATAATAGTGAGTGGTTGCAAGGACCCATAAAGTCTATATTCCTTGTTGGTTGTTTTTTAATGCGATAGGTGGGTGGCGCTCAAGCAAACGGGCGCGTGATGGTAAGTAGTCATCGTTGCCGAATTTTTAACCCCCGACGCAAAAAGAGGGGTGTTATAAGTTTAACGTGTGTATCTGTGTCTGCCTGTGGCATCTTAAGTTCCCAAACGGCTGAACCGATTTCGATTCAGTTTATTTTTATTTTTAAGGTGCCTTGTTTGCCTTGTTCTTAGCTATGATTGTTATGATTTAAAAAACTGTCCAACCGTTTGAAAATTATCACTAAAAAATTACATAGCTTTTTTTAACCGACTCCCATAAAGGAGGATGTTTCAATTCGACTGTATTTTATTTTTATATTTTATGTTTGTTACCTCAGAACTTTCTACTGGGTGAATCGATTTTGATGATTCTTTTTTTATTTGACAGCTGGTGCTTCCCGTGTGGTCCCATTTCAATTTGGTCCAGTTCTGACATTCTTATAAAGTCGGTTTTTTATATTGATAATTATTTTGTAGTTTGTATCATCTGATACATGCATGTTTCTTCAAAGATGTATGTACATATGAGTAAATTTACTTACAGAAATATTGCATATCATTGTCACAGTGCGTCAGCTGTTGTATCGAGTACGCGCCGTGAATAGGAGGCATGCTGTTGCCCGTCACTAACATTGAGCCAGGTTCTACCGAGTTCGATATTATTTCCGCTATTTGACTCTTTAGCATCTGGAATAGAAGAAACCGTTGTGGTTAAACTTTTTTTTTACCTACAAAAAAGGAGGTTCTCCGTTTGTTTTTTTTAATGTTTGTTACCTCAGAATTTCGACATTAATGAACCTATTTGGAAAATTATTATTAAATATGCAATTTCGGTTCCTCTGAAGACATTATATTGTCATTAAAGTATTATTTTTTTCAGTTATTTTGATTTAAAGCTAAACTACCAAACCGATTTTGATGACATTTCTATGGGACCAATCTGAAAGGGACTTTTTAAATAAATAAGATTTTTCCAAATCGGTTCATAAAAGAGGAAGACATAAACATGAAAAAAATAAAAAAGAACTCTCTTTTTTTGAAGTTGGTTAACAAAACTTTATAAAATACAGACAAATGGAAGATCTCAATAGTATTTAACGAATTAAGAATAATTATGTACATAGGTTATTAGAACATGAGTTAGTACCTGATTACTGTCTGCTGCAGCATTGTTGGTCTTTTTCATGTCTTCTTTGATGAGATGCAATCGGTAGAAAGTTGGTATATGCTGAAATATTAAAAAACATACCTTGTAAGTATTAATGCATCCTACATTTGATCATGTTTCAGTTACAACAACTGGCTGAGCGATGGTGGCCAAGCGGCAGTGTGATGTTGGAGTTTTGTCTCATATTTTTCGAAAAGTACAGCTGTAATATGAAAAGCACCTTTACCCTTCAGGTTCCCTTCACAATTATGAAATCTGTATATTAAGATGTCGTAGACATCATTTATTAAATAGGTACACATAAGAATGAATCCAAAATAATTATCAATATAAAAAAACAGACTTCATAAAAATGTCAGAACTGGACCAAATTGAAATGGGACCACACGGGAAGCACCAGCTTTCAAATAAATCAAGAATTATTAAAATCGGTTCGCCCAGTCGAAAGTTCTGAGGTAATAACAAACATTTAAAAAATATCCGGCCTAATCTTACGTGAGTAATTCCTGTGTAATATAAATAAAATTAAAAAAAAATATTTAAAAAACAGTCGAATTGAGAACCTCCTCTTTTTTGGAAATCGGGTAAAAACCAGAAGGAATAGCGCATATTAGTATTGCTTTTTTTTTAAATTGAGCGAAAGATCCTTAATCGTGAATCGGTGTTCACGGTTTACTAATTCAAAGTGGGGGTGATAAGACCTGCACCAGGCCTGGCGCACTCCACACTTTAGGTGTGAAGCTACAAGTAGCCGACTTGTCGGACTTGCCATGCCCGCTGCCGCGCGATAGACAGAGATAACACGAGAAGAATTACTCGATAGACAGAGAGGCAACTTGTAAGTTAATATAGCAGTAGGTAGTTAGCGCTCGCACGTCCTGAATTGGACTTTATTGTGTGGTAGTAAGAGTCGCTACATATTTAAATGGTCTTGCGGGGTAAATCTTCTGTACTTGTGCTATATGTATTCTGTGCCGGCACTAACATCTCGCTTGGGGTGTATTGTGTATTTGCCCCTGCCGTACAGTTTACCAGATATAACATTCAATTTTGATATGACACTATTTTTATAATTTTAACAAAAACTAGAATGACCAAAATTGCTAAAAGTGGGAAAAGAGGGCTTACTTAAGTTTTTTTATTTTTATTTGTTTTATATTAGTAAATGTTTCAAAAACGTACGTTAGTATCTGCAAGCATGAGTACTCGATGGCCGTGCGTCTGGTCCGTGGTGTCAGGAGAGAGTCTGTTCATGCAGTCCGGGTACATCTCCGCAAGTACCACACTGTTCGAGCCACCCAGTCTGTGTTTACTGTACTCCTTGATCGCAACTTCATCTAGCTTGTCGTAGATGTGGCTTACGACTTTTAGCTTCACACCTGTAACATTCGTGTTAAGTTTCTAGTGAATTAAATTGGGATATCAAAACATTGAAGTTTTTAGCTGATAGGTACTTTGTGGTTATTATTTTAACCACAAAGTACCTACATAAGTTTGAGGTAAGGTTCCTAAGTATTAGGTTAAACCACATGAGACCACCGAAGAGACTAAATTTTTCAAAATATTTGCAGTGTACCAAAATATACCCAGGTACCCAGGATGTCCTAAAACTGCGACCAGAACCACTGGAGGATAAGCAGCAGCGTCCTATTAGTACACGGTGAACATACTGTGTTCCCCAAGCCACCTGCAAAGCGTGGGGATTATGGCAATACTCCTCTCTAAGAAGGAGGCCTTTGTTCAGCAGTGAATGTTTAAAGGCTGCTAATGTGATGTACCAGGAGCAGCAATAAATTAAAATAAATAGAAAAACGTGTTAAGTAATATGGTAGAAATGACTTACCTCACTGTAATTTTAATGACAGCATGAAAAATGTTAATATGTTAGTAAAAATTATTGAATAGTAATAGTAATCAGTATAAAATTTAGATAAATTTAATAGTCATCTTACTTATACTTTTTATTATTTACCAAAATGTTCCGCGGCAACATTATAATCTGCGTCCTCACACCACGCCAGGATAATCTGCAGTGCTTGTACTATTGAGCATTGTAATCGGAGAAAAAATGAGCCGGCCCTGATCGGCTGACGCTTTCCACAACCTTCGCAGAACCATTGAACTCTGAAAGTATATTAAGAACAGCTTATCCACTATCGTAAACAATAAATCAATTCCAATTATGATTATTTTTTTATAAATTCTTGCAATCCAATGGTTGCCTGGAAGAGATCACTTTTAGTCATAAGGCCACCACTAGTGACATGTGTTTTCTATATATTTGTAATTTTTATTTCTGGTGTGCACCATAAAGAGTTTACTATCTATCATGCTAACCATTGACAGTCTAGTTAGCTATTCTAAGAACTTTTATTGTTACATTTAACAAAAACTGTTGTGTAACAACTCCAAGCCCTATTCAACAATAGCGCGAACTCAAATACTTTCTCGCTGACACATGGACAATCTGTCTCATATGTTTTCCACGATGGCCAAGACCCAGTTCACACATGCGCGCTGACCTTTATCGTGTTAAAATGATGTTGATGATGGTAAAGCTTTTCTCTAATTAAATATAGTACACACCCTGGAGAGAGCTCCACTCAGAGTTTCTTTGCACAATAGAATCCGAACTGTGGATATACTCCAAAGAACCAGTCACCAACATAGCTATAAAAATGTGCAAGTAGAAGTAGCAATAGGCAGGCCACATCACTCGAAGTACCGATAACTGACAGGGAAGTAAAATAATAAATAAATAATAATAAATATTCGGGACATTATTGCACACATGGTCATCTAACCCCAAACTAAGCAAAGCTTGTAATATGGCTGCCAGAGACTGATATACATACATATATAATTTTAAATACATACTTAAATAGATATTAACACCCAGACATAGAACAAACACAAATGTTCATCACACAAATGTTTGTCCTAGGTGGGAATCGAACCCACGCCCCCAGGCGCAGACGGCAGGTATACTACCAACTGAGCTTACGGGGCTGTCAAGTAAGGTTCTTGAGTAAAGACCACATACCGGAAGACACAACATAGGTAGGTTTCCCAGTATATGGACCGAAGACATGGTGAGAGCAGTGAGCATTCAGTGGATGCAGATGGCAGGCTGTTGTTCAGTGTGGAGTTCTAAGGGGGAGACCCATCTTCAGCAGTGGACATCTTCTGGTGATTATGACACATTGGTGGCTCTGGTCTAGTTGCCTTAAATCAAACAACTGTGACCTACCCTTTAAGATGGTATCAGAAACACTAGTTTTTCCAAAGTTTTTCCACTTGATGCTTGAAAACTGAGTATTTTTTTGACAGTTTGATAATCGGCTTGACTTTAGATTACTACCAATCGAGTTGGAGGTTCATATTTTTTTCACAGAAAGGTGTTAATATATGAAGGCTTTATGCGAAGTCTTAAGTTGCGGAAACTAATACTTTTCGAGAAATAAATTTTTGAAAATACGAAATTCACCATACATTTTATCACAAGTCCATTACTTGGACGTTCCGTTTTACGTGCTATCAGTTGTAAAAATGTCGTACATTATTTTAAAAATATTATCAGGTGCTATTTTATTTTATTTGGACAGTTTTTGTGATAAAGTATTATTATTTACATTAAATAAGGCTCTTTGGTAATTTTTCAGTTGTTTACTTTGTTTAAATAGCATAGAAACAATGACAAGTTTCCAAAGTCATTAATAAGTGACCTGTGAAACGAAACGTAACCAGAGGCGCCATTTTGTGTTTTTGCCGGCTATCAGTCGTTCGGGAGATAATGTACAGCATGATAATTGATGACCATGAAAACGCGCATATTTGGCACACAGAGCAGTTCAGAGCACCCTGACTTCAGTTGGTTAGGTTCGAAATGGGTCACAGAACCGACACAGAGCACCCCGACTCCACCTAGTCTTGTGGTCCCTACCCCTAGAGTGTATATAAAAAGCGCGGGAGCCAGAAGCTCAAGGGAGGAGCCGGCGACCTCCGTAGCGTAGCGAAGGTCGAGTGTGGCGAAGCGACACTCAGGGGCGACTGCAAGAGCTTCTGGCGGGAGCCCACCTGGAGTCAGACTTGAGTTGGTTAGGTTTGAAATGAGTGACAGATCGTTAGGTTGACAGTGACCATCCAACAAAACGACAACTTCAGCGGGCCAACTCCTACAAAGACCTCTGTAGGAGGTTGACAGTGACCATCCAACAAAACGACAACTTCAGCGGTCCGACTCCTACACAGACCTCGATGGGTTTGTTAGGTTGACAGTGACCTTCCAACAAAACGACAACTTCAGCGGTCAGACTCCTACACAGACCTCGGTAGGTTCGTTAGGTTGACAGTGACCATCCAACAAAACGAAGTTGGTGCCTCCCTCCCCCTTGGCCATACTTTTCTCATCGCTCCTTAAGTCCCCGCCCTTTGTCCCGCCAGTTTAGGCGATTAATTTCATTTTTTGGAAAAGTGAGGTTAGAAACTTTAAAAAATCATAACTCCAAAAGGGGGGGGGTTCCGCAAGTTTTCCTTCAAGGGGGGTGTTCTCCACCCCTCCCCCCACCCCCCTCACCCCCCCAAAATCGATTGGTGTTAATCTAAAGTCCTACCTTTTCTATTAGCATATTAGCAGATATTCCTACTGCTGGGCAAGGGAATCCCTCTCATTTAATACTTTTTAAATAGTTGTATTTACTGACCTGTCGACGACTCTGGCAACTCTACAAGTCACTTTGCAGTCAGGTTTGTTAGATGGACACTTAATACAACTTGGAAGCAAACCAAAATTCTGCAGGCGCTCAACTACTTGACTTTCAAGAATTTTGTCTCCATTATTAGCGACGAATTCCTTATACAGATTAAAGTTCCTGTAAAGAGTTACCTAATTTAGTAATAACAATTTTATTATTTATGCTAGATTTGGGATGTATTGTAGTTTTTTTACTAGTGTGTTTTTTTACTTGTTGGAGTTTGGTTTATACTTACCCTGGGCAAGAGCTAAATGGCAAAATAGATTCTTCGTCTACTGACGCCTTTGGATTCTTTTCATAAGTAGTGGAATCCGCTTCCATTTTACAAAATTATACACAGTACATCAATAATCTTTTATTTATTTTTTTGGCAAAAATAAACACAAGAACGGGGTATATAATCTACACAATCTAGACAAGAACACAACAACACCAAAACAACACAAATGAAAAATGAATGACAATTGACATTTGACTACCAAAAAAGTTATTTTTTTATGATTGAGAATTTTGGCGTCTTGTGCATTTGCCAGTGTCAAGTATAATGGGAGGTTTTCCAAAAGGATTTCAAAAGGCAGTACATTTTTGGTGCCAACGTGGAAAAAACATGTCGCATCATTATATTATTTTCAAAATTGTATATTTTGTGACTATGGCTTGTTTGAAGCTGTATAATACTACTAGTTTGCCCTGCGGTTTCACCCGTGTGGTGATGAAAATCAGTGATGATGATTATGATGAAAAATAGCCTATGTGTTAATCCAGGATATAAGCAATGTATATTTCAAATTTCATCCAAATCCATTGCGCCGTTTCTGCGTGATTGGGTAACAAACATCCATCCATCCATCCAATCCATCCATCATGTTGGTCAGAAGGCGGTCCGTTGTCCGTGGTACCACAGGTGGTTCATACGTCTGTTACGGCTTTAATATATTTTTAGGTCTGTGGACGTGTTGTAATTTGGGTGTGTGTGTTCATGTGTTGTGTCTATGTTGCGCGTGGAATAGTGTTCCGTGCTGTCAGCAAATCTGTCAGTTCAGTTGTCTTGTGTTGTTCTGATTGTGGTCGGTTGTTTTATAAAATTAAATTATACATACGATAAATAAAGTGAATAATACGCGAATTCGGGTATAGTTCATTAGAAGACATTCGGGTAAGCTCCTATTTAGTTATAATTTTACTTAGTTCTTTAATACTTTTCTCTTATGAAAATATTCAAATCTGGCCGAGGCGCACCCGGGAGCAGCGCACCCAAAGAGCGCACCCGTTACAATATCTAGCGGCACTTATTTAATCCTTTTCATAAGTTAAAAAGGCTACCTGACTTCCAGCTAAAAAGGTTTACATCCGCCTTAATAATAATTCGCGGTAATCTTAAAAATATTCGGTTAGCGTCCTTAGGGCATAATTTCCTCGTATACTCATGCTCACTGCTATATATTTTTTTACTAGTTTCGCCCCGCGGTATTCCAGTTTTTTTTGCATTATTCCCGGCAATAAAATATGGGTATGTCGTCATGCCTTTCCTGAACAATTTTTATGACGTTTGGCTTACAGATTTTCTAATATCGATACATGAAAGTCTTGTGACAGGTGAGATGCATCAATAAAAAAACTTTTTGAAAGCAAACAAAGTTATTAAACACACCAACTTATATGTACTCAGGAAAGAACTATTTAATTATAGCAAGTCCTAAGTAGGGTTTCGTCTTTATCAGGTATTTTTAATCGACTTCAAAGAAGAAGGGGGTTCCCAATTAATTGTTTTTTTTCTGAAAAAGAGAGGGGTTGTTTTTATTTTTTTATGTTTGTTACCTAACTCCGACATTTACGAACCAATATGTTTTGTAAATTTTTATTTAAAGGATATACTTTCAGATTTGTCCCATAGAAGTTTCATCAAAATCAATTCAGTAGTTTTCCTTTTAAATCAATATAAGTGATAAATTTTGGTACTTGGATGATCATGTTCCTTCCAAGTAACCAAATTTTCCCATTTTATACTAATTTTGTAAAATCGGTTTTAGTCATTAGTTTTATGTAATATGTATTAACAATAGTTGACAAAATAAATTGTGTAATTTGACAAAATTCATGGACCCCTGAGTCCGTGGAGCAGCAAAACAAACAATAAATTTTATTTATCCCTCCATGTGCGAGTCGGACTCGCTCACTAAGGGTTCCATACCATTATCTATAAAAATGGCAAAAAATCACGTTTGTTGTATGGGAGCCCTCCATAAATATTTGTTTTATTTTAATTCAATAGGGTCCCGTTTTACCCTTTGGGGTCCAAAACCTAAAACAGTGGTTTTTTAAATTGACAATATTTTCGGACCCGGAAATAAAAATTTATTACTAATGGGATCTTGTTGGTGGACGTCCTACGCTGCACTTACCGGTTTGTGGTCTCCACTCGAGACCCTTTTGGCCCCATCGGCCATCTGTTCTGCGTGCCAACAAGATGGACAGACAACCTGAAAGAGACCGCAGGAAAACGCTGGATACAGGCCGCTTCCAACTGGTCCTTTTGGAAATCGATGGGGGAGGCCTATTTCCAGCAGTGGACGTCCTATAGCTGAAATGATGATGATGATGACTAATGGGATATCCTGGTACCTGGGATTTTATATTGAGATGTGTATTGTAGATATGTACCATAGGTTGTGTAATATAAATTTATTATGCACAACTTAAAAAACAGAAAATGAAAGAAAACTTAAAATACTAAAAATTAAACTAAAAGACCATTAGTGAAAGGAAAGGTCCCCAGAATGCTGGCGGCATTGCCACGTTGAATGGCAATGCTCAATTTCTGCCCGAAATAGAAGCCAGCATTCGGAACACCCGATGCCTCCACATAAGTTTAATACAATATTTAAATAACTGGTAAGGAAATCTATTACTATCCACATTCTTGTAGTATTGTTTGTTTAAGCTAGTTCTACATATTTCGGCTCTAGTCATGTTTGCAAAGATTTCCAAATAATGTCCCACAAATATTTCTAGAATGAAAAAATATTATTTTAAGCATATGACACACATGTTGCCCACAGAAAGCAAACGTGAGTTCTAAACGTAGGTTTGATAGTAACTGAAATGACTGCACAGAAGACATTAAATATAAATAAATAAATATCTGGGACATTATTGCACACATGGTCACCTGACCCCAAACTAAGCAAAGCTGGTAATATGACTGCCAGAGACTGATAAACGTACATATATATTGTTGAATACATACTTAAATAGATATTAATACCTAGACATAGAATAAACATGTCCTGGATGTTTGCCCTAGGTGGGAATCGAACCCACGCCCCCAAGCGCAGAAGGTAGGTTCAGTACCAACTGAGCTGCTGAGGACTCGATGAAATCATTGCTATAAGTACTTTAAGATGCATGCTATTTAATTACTCATCAAAAACCCATTTCTATTTTGGCTGTGGCAGTTGGCTATTTTGGTATTGTAGGTTGGATAGAAGAAAATTAAAGAAAAGAAAACTCTACCAGGATTTTCATCAGCAAATATGGCATAATTGATTGTCATATTTTAATAAGTACTAGCTGCGTCCCGTGGTTTCACCCGTGTAGATTACTCTTTTATATCGTCAGCTATCTGTCAGTGAAAGTCCCGTCAAAATCGGTCCAGCCGTTTTGGAGTCTATAGTAGTCTATAGGATATGTGTACATCATATTCTGTGAAAATGTCAACTGGCTATCTATTACGGTTTGAAAATAAAGCTTTTAAAAGATAGGACGTACAGACAGACAGCGTTGGCTCAGTAATAGGGTCCCGTTTACACCCTTTAGGTACGGAACCCTAAAAGGTATAAAATGTTTATTTTATTTTTGTTTATTTTCTACCATACTCATAAACCAAAGTTTCCTTGAAATAATTCTATTTCAGAATTTCTGAGAATTGGAATCGTAAATTCTAAGTGCACAAGGAAGTGCATTGGAAGCACGTATGTTTATACCTCGTAAATGTAGATGTACTATTAGGCACACTATGGCACCGATTTGTAACAACCTAACTTACGTACCTACTAAACTTAGTACATCAGTACATTGAAATCTTAAATTGGATATTATAATTAACTATCGCTTTCACATGTGAAGACATTCCTTCACATTTTCCGGGACAAAAAGCATATGTGTAACAAATACTATCTAATAGTGGGTCAACTCCTTTGTTTAACCGCAAAATACCTACATGGCTGGCTCGATGTCTAGACGCGAAGGGTTGTCACAACTCAAATCAAATAAAAATAGCCAGTGGCCCAACTATGAATGTTCGCGTAAAATACTTACTATATCGAATTTCATACAAATTTCAAGTTCGAAATTCAATATTTGTATGAATTTTGATAGTATTTATTTAATGCTAATATTTGTACTGGGCCACTGGCTAGTTAGCAATATTAGATAATAATATTTTTACAATATTATTTTATCTGTATTCCTCGTTATCATTTATTTTTCTATACCTACAAATTTACAAACGTACTAGTAGCGCCTCGCAGCTTGCAGCTGATTCCGTGTACGTGACACAACTGAAACGGGCGTACCGTCTACATGCGAAGCTAAGTAGCACTACCACAGACGTCGCGGGCAGGGGGAGGATTCCGCTCTCCTTCATACCGCACCTCATCGTTGCTCTGTCTAGACCCCGAGTTGACCCACTATTAGTATTTGTTACACATATGCAAAAAGTATCCTGTCACTCGCCGGCCTTCCAACTATCTATCCAAAAATCATGTTGTTGTGTGAAAGATAAACCAACAGGCAAACACGCTTTCACGTTTTCAAAATTAGTAGGTACTTTGAATAAATAAATATACGTTAATGACAAGGAACCCTTATAACTGCGTTCCGTCCGTCCGTCTGTCTGTTAGTGATTTTAAAAATGTGCGAAAATGTGATATCATGACAGCTTTATAATCACAGCTAGTGTGTTTGCGAAAACCACTAAAACCTTCATAAAACGTCTTTCGCTTAGGAAACACGATTAGATTAAAGTTGATGCAATACCTACCGCATTCAGTAATGATGTCGCTTCGCTCCTCACGACACAAGCTTTGTCGTAACTGCGACGACCATCCCTCCTTTCTTCCACGGAGAGTGCCCTAGTTTCCCAAAGCGTTTACGGTAAACAAAATGAATTTTAGTGCACCATACTTGAACAAAAGTTTAATCATACTGTTTTTTATACCTACATTTTTCATACGGACATCGAGGGTATGGAACTCTGCTGGAGTCAGTTCCCCGAAAGGTACAGAGTATCTTCAAATTGAGAGTTAAGAGATTCCTTCTAGGTAAGCGTGCTCCATCCTAGTCAGCGCCAGACATGATGTGGACAAACGCAAGCCTATGAATTTAAAATAAAACAATCGAAATTACTTACTTACATCAATAATTCATTAGCATTTAGGATAAGAGCATCAGATATCGTTTTTTTTTTTTCTCAATTCATTTAAAGATCAGCAAACAGTATACAACAAAATATAAAACTAGAGAGTAAGAAAAAAAATTGTTGTGATAACGGCATCGTTGACCACGGGTTAACAAAAATTATTAAAATTAAGTTAACTATATGGTCAATTTCTCTACCATGGCGTTACCTATGTATGTAGAGCCAGAATTCCTTCATTCCTAGGGCTTTATTGCGTAAGTCTGGTAGCTATGGCAATCGTATGCCGTCTCAATTACGCGCATGGTGCGAGTAAGGTATCCGTCCGGATTTGTCCGAACTTGTATACCTTTGCCTGGATTTTGTCCGACTTTGTACCTAATTTGTCCGCTTTTTTTTAGCTTGGGCGATGTAACTGTTACCACTGTAACGTGCATTGCGTTTGAATTTTGTTACTACATTGCGTCCGGCCGGACTTTTAGTCAAATAGGTATCCAGCTTTTGGTCAGGACTTTTCAAATTTTTATATGATATATATGAGAAAGTTGGAAGCGGGAGGGCACGCGATGGCCATCTCCACCAGACTTTTTGTTCTTTATATGAGTGTGGATGTCGCACGAGGTAGAAAATTATACGCGGCATTAGCGTCGCTGGTGAGACGTAACACGATGCTCATAGACTCAGCAATTTCTATTTTTAAATTATATAAAAGAACCACGTAACTTTTCCAGCTAATTCCAGTTGAAGGCATAGAAAAACTGCTACGCTAATTAGAGACCGCGATTTGTCTCTAATAGTAGAACTATGGATGACCCAGAAAAACATCCCTAGACAATGGCGCGCGAAAGATTTATTCTCGTTCAGTTCAGAATATAAGCTAAAAGATTTTCTTGGTTTCGTCCATCAATTTGAAAATTTCCTCATTTAATCACGGGCATAGAATAAAGCAGCTGGAAATAGGTATCATCAATAAAACATTGTAACGATACTCCAGTTCGGTAATTTCATTGTGTTTTGTTGATGTCATCCTATCACGTTTACGTCCTATTCAACCTTGTTTCGATTCGTTACGTTTACTTACAATAATGTACGTTTTCAGTGTGGCGAATCAAAGGTCGTCTGCATGGAAATCTCTTAATCTGAGGTCTAATTAAGGTCGAAAACGATACGTCCGCGATGTACCTATAGGTTTTCCTAATCTTGTGTAAACACAATTATAGGTCAACTTTAAGATTACAAGTTTTAAAACCTACGTAAAGAAATCGCGCTGTTAGATTTGATGACTTTACGATGATATTGATGAAGAAACCCTTTAATAAATTTGTCACAATAAGAGAGCTTTTAACATCTTTGTGTGAATTTAATTGTTTAATTGTATCCTTTCAATTGTTCCCTAATTGAGTTTGATTGCTCTTAGGCCGTAGGAGCGTGGGTGCATGTAACGGTTTACTAAGTAACCCAGCTCCAAAAGCCAAAGGCGTTACAATGACAGACGCACTTTCTACCCGAGCGCATATTTAAATCACGGAATTGATATTATCTGAGCCAGTTTCACAAAACGACTGCAAAGCGCATGGACAGCTTGACACGTTGAGATGATTCTTTTATTGGTACCTTTCGGTTATTCCTTACGGGATTGGTTATTTGTCCCATTCGTATATAACGGAATTGGCATCATCTAGGGGGTTTATAAAAGGCTCGAACCACGACTCTGGTCGTGTACTTTTCTTTCTTATCTGACCTTGGCCATAAATTCACTGTCAAGTCTAAACATCACGCCACTGCACGAATACATTACCAGAAATAGACACATTTCGTGTCTTTCAGTCATCAGTTACAATGATGACAAAGTTTGTTCATCCGTTGATACGTGAATTCTGGTTGTTCGCCGGTTTTGCGAACATTTACCCTTGAGTCCTTGATTGCTTTCATTTCAAGCTTGTTTTTACAATAAAGTACTCTGTACTGAAATTGTTAACCTTTGCAAACTTTCCTGTTATTGGGCAGCTGCCGGTGTTTCATCGGTCTGTTGGCCTGGACTGATTGCTTATTGTTAGAAAACATAAAATGTATCGGGTCAACGCCCTACAACACTACTCTGATATTTCCCGAGGCAGGGGCACTTTACAGCTTTCCTTTTGGTATTATTTTCACACATTTATATTAAAAGCAGCTAACCCTTCTTTGTGCAGGACAGTTTTAATTTGTATTTGCGTGCTAATAATTAACAGTACCCGGTAAAGTTAAATCTGATGATTTGAATCTTACTGTAAATCACGCACGGGTTATGACTTGACATAAATCCGTTTATACAGTTTGAGCGTCCATAAGATGAGTCGTATAATTCATTTAGGATTATTCCGTTGCAATAATACCTTTGGAGGCGCTTTATAATCTGACGGCACCCGGTTCAATCCTCGGCCCTGCCACCAATGATTTATTTAGTGCTTAAATAAATTATGTGCAGTTTTGATGCCATCTTTCAACAACGGTGAAGGAAAACATCGTGAGGAAACAGATATGTTAAGTTCAAAGACATATGACATTCACTAAAATGCACTGGACCAGAATTGTAGATTAGGGCTCATACCCTCACTCTGAGAGAAGGCCTGTGTCCCAGCCTAGAAATGGGAATATGATAGGCTGACAAAAATGATGAATAGTATCTTTAGTTTCAAATTGGTAAAGCTGAACTGTTTTCGGCTGCCCATTAACCAATTCCAGTAACGGTTTGGCTCTACTTATAGTTCTAAACTAGCAAGAGTACTCAAGAGGATTGAAATCGTTCACTGGCTCACTTTAAAGTTGTGTGTTCGAAATAGCCACGTATTAGCGTTGATGTTTTGTTGCGAAGATGGTCTGTGTGTCGTCTGGAACAGAGCAGCTATGCGAAGAACGCGGAGCCGCGGCGCATTCTATAATTAGCGAGCCCTGCTTTGTCACTTGATGACACTTCTGCACGGGTTCCTGGAACATGAGGGACATGAAGCATCTAGACAAGGCCCAGAATATGGCGCGCCGCTATCTTCACTCGCGCATTTGATGTTTTTTTTTAATAAAAATTACTGTGTCTACTTTTAAAAACTGTTCTTCGGCCAATGCGATAAAAAGTTTTTCCCATTTCTTCTGGTTCCTATAAAAAATATTTTAAAGTATACACAGTAATTGCATATTTAAAAAAAACATCTAATGCGCGAGAGATTGCACCCAATATATAGGCCCATAAATCTACTTTGCATCGTGCAAACTGATGTCTGGCGACCAACATTTTTACCGTTTTTACTCCGGGCTATTCAAAGGCCTTTGATAATAATATTAGTTATTTCATTCAGACTAATAAGTCCAATACACTTATAAACAAGACGTCTGAACTCTGAAATACCGAAGGACTCTCACAGTGTCGTTGGAAATCCCTATCCAATAACCAAAGACGACGTGTTTCACATTCATACGATAACTGGCTTAATATTGAGAGTTGTAATTACCTACGGATACATAAAGCTTTTATAGTTTATTTAGTTAGTTAACGCCTAGTTTAGCCGGTCTAATAGGTTCCGGCTGACAAGTTGAACGGACCAGCAGGCTGTCAACAGGCATGCTGTTCACACCTTCACATAATTTGCTGCTGAAGAAATGAAAGCAAACAGGATTTGGGTTGATGTCGTCTTGTTGAGAGAGAAGATACAACAGCTCTTTACCGTTTTCTTTTTCTGGAATATCAACACACACCTGTCTGTTTTGCATTGGAGGCATCATCAACTTCAATATTATTTTTTATGTTTCGGCATCCCGTTCTATCCGCTTTATGAAATACAAATATTGTTTGTTTGTGGTAAACAAGCTGGAAAATTGGCTCTCCTATTCTGGTAATCGTCCGCAGTCGTAGTGGTTTATTCGCGCTCAAATTGATTTTGCGCTGTTCTGAAATTGTGGGTGCGCATAAAATTGCATTAACTCTGTGGAGCTTCAGTGTCACGATTACTCTGTATAAAACCCACATTAATACTTTCCCACGAGTCATCATCATTTCCATCGTTTCGATTCTGCGTTTCTAATCCGTATGGCCAAGGGTTGGAACAACCTGCCGGCTTCCTTGTTTCCCGAGAGATATAATCTGATCCTTTTCAAGGCAAGAGTGAATAGGTATCTTCTAAGTCTGCATGCTTCATCTTCGACCACAACGTCGCTTACCAACAGGCGAATTGGTGGTCAAACACGGACTTATTCGCGATATAAAAAAAAACAGCGAATCACGTTCCCACTGCTGGGACACAGGCACACGGTGGGATCTAGTCCACCATGTTGGCCTAGTACATGTTGGTGACTGTCATATGTCTTTGAACTTCAGAGGTTCTTGAATATATCGGTATCCTCACGAGGTTTTCCTTCGCCGTTTTTGAGCGCTAGCATCGAAACTGCACATAATATATGTAAGTACTAAATAAGTCATTGGTGCAGGGCCGAGGATCGAACCAGGTACCGCCAGATTGTAATTAGCACATGCGTCCTCTTGGCCACCATTTTTCTTATATCCCATACGTGTGTAGATCAAGAACATTTCTTTCAAAAAGAAGGAGGTTCACAATTCAACTGTTTCAAAAAAAAGTTTGTTATCTCAGAACTGTCGACTGGGTTAACCGATTTTGATAATCGTTTTTTTATTAGAAAGCTGGTGCCTCCCGTGTGGTTCCATTTCAATTTGGTCCAGTTCTGTCATTTTTGTGTAGTCAGTTTTTATATTGATAATTATGTAATTTCGTTTGACCATCAATCGAACATGTTCCAACCATTTGTTAGAAAGGAAGGGGAACTGCATCGAAGATTTGATAACGATCAAAGCCTCCGGAAAAAGCTAAGACCACTGAACAAACTCTATCATATGTAACAAAGATTTATTACTACTTTGTTCATATACCTCACGAATGATATATCTTTTGTAATGCGAATTTGAATACGCTAGAGCTAAATGCGGTTAAATGATTGCTCAAACTTTATGCATTCTATTTCACATTGTTATGTACACTTGTGCAACTCGCACATTATGCTTCCATGAAACGCATGCAACTATTCTAATATCAGTATAATGGAGGGCTCGGTTCGGGAAAATTAGAGTATTTGACGTCATGTTTGAGTTAGTGGATGACAGACCCTTTTTCCTTTCAAAGTGTTCCTTTTTAAGGTTCCGTACCCAAAGGGTAAAAACGGGACTCTATTACTGAGCCTACGCTGTCTGTCTGTCTCTCCATCAGTCCGTCCTACCTATAAACGGCTGTATCTTTGGAACCGTAATAGCCACGGTTGCCTGGAAGAGATCGCTTTAAGCGATAAGGCCGCCTGTTAAAAGCCTAGATAATTACTGTAATTTATAATGTTATCCTTGTTTTTGTGGTTTTTAATAAAGAGTTATTGTATTGTATAGCCTGTTAAAATTTTCACAGAATATGTAATCTCACGGTGGATTAACTAAGAAATAATAAAAAAGTCAAAAAATAAAAAAGGGGGTCCCCATACTACCCATACTACAAATGTTTTTTTTTTCGTATTGTTTTAATTGCTTTAAAACGGTTGTAAAAACGGTAATACGTACAAGCGTCAAACTTGGCATGATTATAATACACACTCTACAACAATAAATAATAAATAATGGCCAAGTGTGAGTCGGTGACAAATTCCCGTTCATTACCAAGTTTATTGTATATTGCTACTTCATTACGATGTGGAGTTGTCTTATAAATTAATTTAAAAAAAACAACACCGTTTAATGGGACGAACAATTTAAATTATTGCATTGTCATCGGTCCATGTGCAAAATTTCAATTTAATTCGACGTTTTGAAGTAGTTGAAAATAAAGTTCAAATATTCCGTTACATACCAAGCTAATAAAAGCGTGTTATAAAGTTTGGATTGAAATGTGCTCAGTTGATGTCTGTGGCATCGTAGCTCCCAAATGGCTGAACTGATTTTGATTTAGTTTTTTTTGTTTGAAAGGTGACTGAAAATCTGATCGGCCGTTTGAAGGTTATATCAGATCTAAAGATCAGGAGTTATTAATAAACTTCTATTTATTGCACGCCCCGGTGGCTCAGTTGGTAGTGAACCTACCTTCTGCGCGGGGGCGTGGGGGCGTGGGTTCGATTTCCACTTAGGGCAAACATTCATGTCATGAATATTTGTGTTTGTTCTGTCTGGATGTTATCTGTTTAAGTATGTATTTTAAAATATCTATGTAGGTATATTAGTCTCTGGCAGCCATATTACAAGGTTTGCCTAGTTTGTGTCAGATGACCGTGTGTGCAGAAATGTCCCAGATATTTATTTAATTATCATCATCAGCCAGAAGTCGTCCACATGCCAAAGGGCTGAACATAGCTACGCTGCTTCTTCCGGTCCGGTTCTTCGAGCGATGTGGCCTGCCCATGGCCACTTCAACTTGCAAATTTTAACAGCTATGTCGGTGTCTCTGGTTCTTTGGTTCTGGTTCTGGTTGGTTTTATTTATACTCTTGTTAAACTAATTACTAAGTTCGAATATGATGAGGTCAAAATCGGTCCAGGGGTTGCCAAGGTATAGGAGTAGCGTAGTCACAGTTCGGGGCGTTCAAGTAGATAATCAATTAATTGAGAATTGAGCTAATCCTCGTGACGTAACCTACTCTACTTGATTATGATTCCCGTCACAAAGCTCTCGGCCGAGCTATAAAACGAAACTGTCATGACCGTACTTAGATGTACCATCACTTCCTGAATACTCACAGGAAGATGTGCTTACGCACTTCGTACTTGCCGAATCAGTGAGTACCATTGCTTAAAAGCCGTAACAGACGAACGTACCATGTACCACGGACCGCCGCCGTCTGACCGAACAGGAGGGAAAGAGAAAATGTTCTCTTTCCATCCTGTTCGGTCAGACGGCGGTCCGTGGGCTGAATCAAATTTATAAAATCATATTTAAGTATCAACTAGAACAATGCAGGTTGACATGAATGGTGTACTGTCCGATGCAATGACTGTGGACGTGGGAGTTCCTCAGGGTTCTATTCTTGGTCCTTTATTTTTTTTGGTATACATTAATGATCTGCCGTTTTTCATCGAAAAGTTCGCTAAGATAATTTTGTTTGCTGACGGTTAGGATAATACGAAACGGGAGCAAATGCGAAGCACCAGCTTTCATATAAAAAAAGAATCATCAAAATCGGTTTACCCAGTCAAAAGTTCTGAGGTAACAAATATTTAAAAAAACAGTCGAATTGAGAACCTCCTCCTTTCTGGAAGTCGGTAAAAATGGTGTCATATCAAAATTGAATGTTTTATCTAGGAAACTGTGAAGACCGAAACACGACTAAGGACATTTCGCTCGATGAAAAAAAAACCTGTTTTGTTGGAAGCATTCAAATACGTTTTTCTTAAATGATGTCTACGATATCTTAATATAAAGATTTCATTATTATAGAGGGAACCGTAAAGGTAATTTTTACATTACAGCTATTATATACTTTTCGAAAAATATAAGAATAACTCCAAAAATAGAAATAGCGAAACACATGACTGTGTGCAAGAGTTTTGCTCTACTAAATTCGAATATAATACAATATTTATATTAATGGTTATATGTAGTAACAAGCCTTGATTAAAAGTAGGCAAACCTCGCCTTAAGGGTGAAAATGGATTGAAATTTTACGGTGGCAAAGTACTCACATCCGCACTTTAATTGACTCACAATAGCACCGTGGTAATTGCAGAAAATTGCACCGTACTGGTGAAAGTATTGAAAAATGCGCACCATGACTTGTTTGAATCGGACTATCAATCTTGTCTACTTTTCAGTGCATGTCATCTTCTTTTTGAGATTGCTCAGTAGGTAAAGGGGTCAGGCCATCATGTAGTTTGCAGTCTTTATCTGATGATCAGATTTTTTTTGATACCCAATTCATTTTCCACCCATCGTGTTGCTCGCATTTATCTAGAAATAAGTACCTACATCTGGTAATAAAATATATAGTAGAAGAATAGAAGTAATTATTGTTTACTGAACTGCCGACCGAGATCAGTGGCGTGCATTAGAAAAGGCCTACTGTCCAGCAATCTACATTTCTACACTAATATTATAAAGAGGAAAGATTTGTATGTTTGTAATGAATTAACTCAAAAACTACTGAACCTATTTGAAACATTCTTTCACTATCAGAATGCTACATTATCTCTCAGTAACATAGGCTATATTAATTACTAAAATGTTGGCCGACCATCCAAAATAATTAATCATCAAAATCAATTCATAATTAGCGGAGAAATCAGAGACCATATTTTTTTTTTATAATGGAACATAGAGCCTCCGCATTTTTTGAAGTCAGTTAAAAAGACTGATGATGATCATGAATTATTGTTAGATCGCAAACAGTACCGTGCTAATTACATCGCTCAAGATTGCATTTGCCTGAAAGCGATGGACCGGCCAATAGCTCTTCGCAATTGAACTTTCTCTCTATTAATAATTAGGTAATCTCATTACGATTACACGACATCGCTTATGAAACAAAGTGTTCCCAACCTGTAACACCTTGTTGCACGTACGGAACACGATCGGTTTTTCGATTGAACTTTCACCCATACTATGGGATCCGTGTAACAATGCAGATGGTACAGTTAAACCAATTGTTTTTTAGGGTTCCGTACCCAAAGGGTGTAAACGGGAACCTATTACTAAGCCTACGTTGTTTGTCTGTCTGTCCGTCTATCTGTTCGTCCGTCCTACCGTTTAACGTCTGTATTTATCGAATCATTTTAGATGGCCAGTTGAAATTTTCACAGAATATGTAATGTTATGGCGGATTAACTAAGACATAATAATAAAGTCAAAAAGTCAAAACTAAAAGAGACACCATACAAAAAAAAATACTATTTTTGTCTTTGCTCTAATGTAAAAACGGTAATACGTACAAACGTCAAACTTGGCATGATTATAGTACACACTCTTTCAATTTGGGTTTCACCAACATAAACTGATCGCAGTTAAGTTTATGTTGGCGAAACCCAAATTGTCGTTTTGAACTCAATAAGCCACTTTATACCAGTTTAGTTTTGCGTTGATCGCGTTCACTTTGATGGTGAAATCGGCCCTAAATAAATCAAGAAATAATGACCAAGTGTTAGTCGGTGACAAATTTCTGTTCACCACCAAGTTAAGCATCATCGGGCGCAGTCGGTACTCGAATGGACGTGATGTTGTCTTTGCACTATTTTTGCGATGGTGCGGAACCCTCAGTGCACGAGCCAGACTCGCATTTGGCCGATTAATTTTTATTATGCCACGTGAGAACATCAGAAGTGGGATCAACTATGTCATCCGTCTGCGATCACGTAATTTTACAGAATAGCAAATAGAATAAAGCTGTCTTCGATTGCCTTTGTTGCTGTTGCTCGACGTCACGATTTATTGCCTCATTTTACTGGATCTTTTTTTCACGAGGAAACTGGTTATCTTTTTCAGTCTTTCTTTTATTGTAGAATGTGATCTTTTACGTATAAGGTAGGGGAAAAAGTTTCTTCGTTTTTTATAAATAAATTCAAGACATATTTTTTTCAAGTTTAATTACATTTAATTATAATATATATGTACCATTTTGTTCGATAACTTGTTGCCATCTTTTAGGTAGTGACATGACCCCGTTGCTGTAGAAATTTTGGGAATTCTGATCAATAAAATGCAACAAGTAGTTTTGACAGTCCTCTCTTGATGTTAATCTAACACTACCCAAAGAATTCTGAAGAGATCGAAACAGGTGGAAATCTGAGGGTGCAAGGTCAGGGCTATGTGGTGGATGCATTAACACTTCCTAACCAAGCTCTCTAAATTTTTGCTGAGTGGCCAAAGATGTGTGCGGTCTGGCGTTATCATGATGAAAGACCACACTCTTTATGTTGATCAATTCCGGCCGTTTTTTCTCAATTTCTTGTTTGAGTCTCATCTGCTGTTGGCAGTAGAGATCCGAATCGATGGTTTTGCCCGGCGGTAAATGCTCATAATGAACGATGCCCTTCCAATCCCATCATACACACAGCATCACCTTATTACGTGTTAATCTGGGTTTCGCTACAGTCTGTGGTGCTTCACTGCCCTTTGACCATGATCGTTTGCGCACATTCTTGTCGTAGGTGATCCATTTTGCATCACCAGTGATCAATCTTTTCAAAAACGGTTCGGTTTCTTTACGTTTCAATAGAGAATCGCAAATGAGTACACGATTCATTTGGTTTCTTTCAGTGAGCTGGTGTGGCACCCAAATATCGAGTTTTTTTGTATACCCAGTTATTTTCAAATGGGTCAAAACTGTTTGTGGTCAATCCCCAGGTCTTCAGCTACGTCGTAACTACTAATATGCCGATCTTGGTCCACTTTTTCAGAAATGGCATCGACTTTATCCGTAACAGGGCGACCAGAGCGAGCTGCATCTTTGACATCAAAATTCCTGGACTGAAAATGCTTGAACCAACATTGTGCTACTCTTGATGACACTGCATTAGGTCCATAAATGTCACAAATTTTATTCGCGGCTTGTGTCGCATTTTTCAGTTTTTTGTAATAAAATTTCACAATATATCGAATTTCTTCGTTAGATTCACTCATTTTATCGAACAAAAAAACAATTGAAAAATGGCGGGAAATCGCTTTTTACTTTTTGTATTCCTTTTTTAAAATGTCATATTTTTAATGGTATCAAAACCAGCCAGATACAAACAGTACAACCGATGAGATTTTTACTACAACTTTATACATACAAAATACGAAAAGACTTTTTCCCCGACCTATTATAAATCTTTGAATTTTTACTTGCATCAGCAGCGCAGAAAGCATAAAACGAAATCATTCCTATCAATTTCCTATAGGAAATATTATACAGATTATGTCTGGAAATCATTTCTATAACTGTTGGATCTGCAAAAACAACTTCACCTGGAACTGGGGCCTTACGCCCATCTCTAAGCGCGGGCCCGAATAGGTGCAATTTGCAAAATCACGCGAACGCGTACGGTATGCGGCCCTGTTTAGAAGTTTCAAACTTTATAGTTTGTTGGTTTAATTTTTAGTTCTGCCATAATGCTATTTTTGTTTAGGATAACCTAACCAAAAATCAATGAAGATGATGAGAAATTGACGGGCAATGGAGAGAGCTATGCTCGGAGTTTCTTTCCGCGATAGAATCCGAAACGTGGATATTCGCCAAGGAACCAGAGTCACTGAGATATGTAGCTATTAAAATTTGAAAGTTGAAGTGGCAATGGGCAGGCCTCATCGCTCGAAGAACCGATAACCGATGGGGAAGAAAGGTTCTTTAGTGGCACGAACCGGAAGACGCAGCGTAGGTAGGCCTCCCACTATATGGACCGATGACATCGTGAGAGTCGCGGGTGTATCCAGTGGTTAAAAGGGGAGGCCTATGTTCAGCAGTGGACGTCGTCTGGCTGATGATGATGATGAACCGAAAATAGCATTCATCGACTATCTGCAGCGAAATTATTTCGCTGACTATCTGGTAGAACTAAAATCTACAGTTAACCGAATTAAAACCGTACTCAAATAGGTCCGTTGCGTTTTAATTGGCGAAGAAGTGCTCGCGTGATGCGGCCATATTTACAATTGCTTTCCTCGTCCGTCAGTCTGCTTATACGAGTATGTTATTTCGATGCAATTACACGTTGCCCGTTGTTTTCGTGTCACAGGATTGCCAGGATTCTGCTATCGGATTGAGTCTAAAACTTTCAACAAGATGACTTAGTTATGTGAAGTTCCAAATGAAACTCCAATATGTGCCGATTACATAATTATAAATAAAAAAACCGACATCGCACAAAATTTGTAAAATATGTAAAGTGACCGAATTTTCCAGGTTTAAACCCCAAACTACTAAACTGATTTTGATGAAATTTCTATAGGACCAATCTGAAAGCATATCCTTTTAATTAAAAACAGAAATTTTCTTAGTTAGTGCATAAATGACTTAATTCTCAGGTAACAAACATAAAAAAACAACAGATATGAGAACCCCCTCCTTATTGAAGTCGGTTTAAAACTAATCAATCTATTCGCTATATTAGATAGAAATAAAGAAAATCCGAAAAGGACATCGTTGGCGAAATCGGCATGGTACCTACATCGCATCGCATCGCATCGCATCATAATTGAAAAATTTATATAATTAAGCAGATTTTCGCGAATAGATCTGTTTTGTCAACTTCTTGCTGATAAGAAGTTGAAAAGGCACGAAAATAAGACAGAGCACATTTTTAACACGCTTAAACGAAATCGATTTTGACCTATACTTCTAAATTGTTGTATTAATTTGAAATATTGGAAGTATACATGATTCGAATGACAATACAATAATTTGGTACTATCGAAGTGATCTGATGATGGAGCCAGGAGGTGGATAGTGAGCTCTACAATGGCTGGTAGTAAATCCCTTAAGTTTGGGTTCATTTGGTTTGTTTTAAAGTATAATAATTATTAACATGCTTATCAAAAATGAAATTAGTCGTTTAGTATTACATATTAGCCTTACAAAGCGCTGAAAACCCTACATAAATCATTTACTTATATAAATGCAGACTCGATGACCTCTCGTGCCTCTCGTGTACGCAGCCTCCGCTGCTGTCGTGGAACTGGGTCACGTCTCGCGCTCCACGCCCCGCCACCCGAAAATGTCATTCAAACACTCCTGAATGTTCGGATCCATGTCAGAAATGTCCATTCCAGTGGCTTAAATCTTCTTGTGTAGAAAAATATATTTTAGCATAATTTTCATTCACCTCAATCCACCCTATAATTATTCCAATAACTCCCAATTTTAATCAATAGCCGAAATAATGTCATAAGTATTTATCATAGGCCAATCGCTAATTTTGTTTAAAGTCCTCTTCTTCTGCTTCTTAAGAGATTCTGTTGTGAACAATCATAGAGACTGGTCATCCGATGAACCAGTGACTAGTTGTTTAAACTCATCGTCAAAAATAAACTTTTTTTTCTACAAAATCGCGTGGGAACTGGATTGACAATACGCCCGTTTAGTTTAGCAACGCATTAGCAATTTCCTGTGATGCACCACGTGGTGATCGGCGTCGGTTACTCACTGTCCTTATTCGATTAGTATGCCGTATTCATGTTACAGTTTTGCCTCTGTGTTCTTTTTACGCTCCGAGTGTCGAATTACAGGCAAATACGATTTACAGAACATGAGTTTTCTCACGAAGCTGCCAGCTAGCGTTTCTATCATATTGCTAATCTTTTCCGGTAACCGGATACGTAACGCTACAAAATTCTGGATTCATTACAAACGTTCTAGATACTGGAAAGAGTGTCTGTGAAACTTGAATTTTCATTAATCTGTAACAATCAAAATTGAATATAGTTGTAGGCTCAATAAAAATGGAGAATATTAACTATGCATCGAAATAATTAGGAAAAATAGCATGGAAATTGGTGTCCAGTCGCGGATTAAGCGACGAACAAGATTTATGTAACTAGGGACAAATCTAGTTAACAAGACAAAAACGTTCAACACATTTGCAAATACAAATTTTGCAACGATTTATCTAGAGCGAGTTAGGAAATAATACAATCAGCTGCGTGGCGAATCCATGCCAATTAGATAAATTGGAAGTTCATTATTTTATAATCATTGAATTCTATGAAGTCTACTGGATTATAATAGAATTTCGTTTTGGTATCTGTCGAGAATATCAAATAGTTTGCATCTAACCTTATCTGTCAGTAGCACGAAATTTAATATACCTTTGTAACTCGTCGCTCAAATAAAATTAACCCTAAACGTGAGCCTTCTACTATTGACTTTAATCTGAAACCATTTGGCATCTGTTCCAGACTCATTTGCCTTGAATACTAAAAAGTTAGCCCTTCCATAAATTATTAGCTCTTGCTTATATCGAGACGATAAGCATCTGCACTTGTCAGCATTTGCGGCTTCAGCACTTACCGGTACTACTGGTTTTCACTGTAAACTCGCATGCAGAACTGAAAGCTTTCGTGTTTGTGTACTGAGAAATACAGCGATGCTATTATGAGTTTGGATTTGATAGTTGCAGTCTAATTCTCATTCGGCTGCGGGCGGAGTAACAGTCGCGTTCACCCTTGCGTCTTCGTTAGACGTGCGTTGTGATCCTCCGCGTGCTTTGCTGTACTTATTGCCTGAACTTTAGCTTTGTTCGGTTCATTAGATCTGTGCCTTTGATATCTGAAGTGCTCATCGGATTTTGAGAAAGAACTTGGAGTTTTATCCTCGATGATGATAAATGTAAGTTACTTTTTGTTTATGTTTAATCTGGAAATATCATTGAAGGAAACGGATGTTATGAACTGCCGTATAGCTTACTGCGTTAGTATTTTAATAGTATGTAATATTTCCGTTATGCATAAGGTATTTACAGGGAGTATTTAGCTAGTTTGTAGACATACTACCGCGAGTTAGATACCAGTTGGAAAGCGAGGGTTTTGTTACTGAAACCGGATTTGCAAATGAATTATCATTGTGACAAAAGGTGCTAGACATCAATGTATTTTCAGTCACGATCTTGTCTTTGTAAAATGTGACAAAAAATAGCAAAGCAACCACTTTGTAACTAGATTATGTGAAAACAGCTTACACCGATTCGTGGAATGAGATTAAGTTTCCATTCGATAAATAATTCACCGAACTCGGAAATTCGAGATAGTTTATATCGCTCAGATTTACAGTTTAATTAATTTTACACAATATTTGAAAATTGGTTGGAATGAATTAAGCATGCTTAATTAGGAAAAATGACGGAAAATCATAAGGAGCGCAAAAGCTCATTAAAAAACATAATAAACACAAGCTCAGCACAACGCTGACCATCGGCCATCGAACCCGCCACACCGTATTTAGAACGGCGACCTTGCAAGACACAAGGCAATGCAACTCCTTAGCAAAAAAATAATTGACGTTGTTTATATTACATACCTTTCGTAAATGATCTAACTGTACTTGATGTTGCCATCGTAATTTGTGGAACTGCAATGGTAAAGTGATTTTCATGAAAGAAGTCCCACGGCAAACAGTAGAACATAATTTTCATGTTGTAGTTGTCAGGTGTGTTTGGACGCTAGTGAGATTTTTATTTATTTGCCATACTTGGAGTCATATACGATGCCTAAAGATGTTAAATGTGCTGCTGGCGATATGATATGATACTGATAGTGTTTGAAACGCGATGACAGCGCCGCGTCTGGGGGACTTCTCTCATGAAAAGCACCTTACATTGGTATGTAGAGTCATGGATGTAACGTACTTTGTCGATGGTAGAGTGCATGGTTGCTTCAAAGAATTGCTTTGATCGATGTATCAAAGTCACATTGAAATCGGTTAAAATTAAATGTCGTACGCTACGAAAGAGCAAAAGCTTTTTTATGTAGAGTTCATTACGTTCATAATAGATAGCCAAAATGAAGCAGTATTCAGTGATGACGCCACCTTAGTGCCGCACTGAGTCTAGAATATATATATATCCGTTTAGTTTTTTGTTGAAGATGCTGAGTTAAAATTTATAGTATAAATCATTGACCCGACAACGCCCACAACAGGCACAAAGGCTTGCTTCATCATTCCCTGATGTCAATTCCATGTTCAATCTAAAAATACGATCTTATTAGCATTCTCAAGCTTTCCTCCGCAATTTCCTGTGGCTGTGTTTTCCTCTCGTCTCTTGGCGGTCTATATTTCATTGGAGTGATGTCGCCTAATCTACATTCACACGGACATTGTCGCGAAATCTCTAGCTTACTCTATCTATTCTACGTAACAGCCCTCCTATTATAATTACCAGGTTTATTAAAAAAAAAAAAATTGCCGGATCATACTTACGGTGTACTTGAAAGAAAAATGATGAACCAAACCTAACATTTATTTTAAAATACATGTTCAATGAAACTTATGAAACGTCAAAAGTTAAATGATTATTTACGGGATATTTACCGTGGTAAGGTTGTGGAAGGAGCTCCCGATATTTCGGCGCAGTTACATGCACCATGTTCACGGGAAGACTGAAGAAATATCGGGAGCTCCTTCCACAACCTTACCACGGTAAATATCCCGTAAATAATCATTTAACTTTAGTGAACAACCGTGATAGTTTAAAACAGTGTTTATGAACGTCACATCAGGGGGTGCAATCAAATCAATTTTTTCATCTCCATTTTTTGTATTTCTTCGTTACTTTATGCTGCTCTTTAGAATAAACCCATTGAGATATGAAACATAAATACTAGATCAATGACCCTTCTTTTTGATTTGCATTTTCGGGTAATAAGTGACTTCCTATTGCTACGAGCCGATGGGATATTCCATCGGTTATAGGGAATGACGAAGCTCATACAAATTTCCATCCCCTTTAACTGCCTTAGGGAATGAGTTTTCAAAAAATGATATAACTAACTTTTACTTATAAACAAAACATCATGTTACAAAGTTTAAAAAATGATGAACTTCCATACAACTTTCATCCCTTTAGGGTATGAATTTTCAAAAATCTTTCCTTAGTGCTAATTTTTGTTATATGTATAAGGAACACATGTTCAAAATTTCATGCTTCTAGACCCAGTGGTTTAGGCTATGCGTTTTCTGTCTGTGAACTGTGAAATTTACTAGTATTTTTTTGTTTACTGAGAAATCGTTTTTGGTTGATATGTGTTACAATTTTATACAATCAATGTGTCCATAAAACTATCTCTATAATGCAACAGTGACTTCAAGCATTTGTTTCTCAGACTATAGAAGTAAAAGTTAAAATCGCTCGCGGCTACTCTCTCTAGTGCCTCTACTATTCATGTATGGTCGTAACATTGTCTCCGGCTCGTTAAAGTTCGAACAACTATTCATCCGACTCTTCATTCAATGAAATATTATGCCCTTTCGTTCTCCGTTATAACACCAATGACCCAATGTCCTATGCTATTTCACGTTAGTCTTGTTTTATATAGTACCGTTAATTTTATGTAGATTTGTATGCATACATATTTATTCCATTTATTTTGTGTGACTGATTGCAATCTCTGTTAACTCAAACAACAGATTCCAGTGGGAAAAAAATTGTGACGTTGACTCACCCCGGCTTCGCAAGTGTGCTAAGTTTTACTATAATGTATAAACCTTCAGTGGAAAATTATCTAACTGATGATGAAAACCGCATCAAAATCCGTTGCGTGGTTTAGGAGGAGTTAGCAGATACAGACAGACAGGCTTTATTTTATACTATGTAGAGACGTACCTTGCGCCTTGATTAGCATCGCCTCATGGTTTTACCCGCTATCCTACATGTTTTTTTTGAGATAAAAGTCTAGAGTATGTTTTAATTCAAGGTATAAAGAAGCTACCTATATTTCATTCAAATCTATGCAGCTGTTACAGAGTAGAATGCGGAAAAACCTTGAAAAACATACACACAACTTTTTGCATTTATCATATTCAATCCTCTACAGTCCGGCCGCTGAGAAAAGGCGTCTGTAAAAATTTCATTGTAAAAAAAATCTGAATGTTTTTTTTTTCTTTTAATATATAACTTTGGTATATTGGCTACCAGATAAAATACTACGTTAGGAATAATCCTTAAAAAAAGCTAGTAAAAATAATCAGAATTTACTGTTTTCGTTCAGCCTTTTACAATGATATGGCAACTGTCAGACACATTCTTTCAGCGGCCACACTTTACCTGATTATTGTAATTAGTGTCGTGTATTTTGTTTTCATTATATCGGAGGGTAGAAAAAAATAACGAATCTTAGTCGAACCTCTCTTTGATTAACCGCAAAAGATATGAATATCTACTATGAAATTTATGAAATGTAATAAAAAAAAGTTGCACCATCCATTACGGATACAATTTTGCTTAATTGATATGGCTTTGTATTCGCTGCTTGCACTGGCCCCTTGCCAATGCATTCATGAAGTCAGCGTTCTTTTTTATGGTCAAGCTTTTATGAACGAAAGCCAAACTGCTTCAAAGTTAGCTGGGAGAGAGGTTTTGTTTGTTTGTCGATGGGTATTTCTGTGCATCTTGTTTTCCAGACCTGTGGACGGACGTGTTTATCGCCTAGCAAAGGGGCATGATCGTAAAACTGGCAGTTACGGTTCTGCCTGCACTGCATGTTTACTCTCAGACTCCAATGGAACTGACGCTGCAAATGCTCCAAAGTAATTTATACCTTCGAATTGGAAGTGAATATGATTCATATTCGATTAATGTATCATGTTAATCGGTCCGGTAATTTGTCCGCAGTGACAGCTCGCCACTAAAGGCGCCAGATCGTCGCCTCCGCGGCCGCGGGTTGCGAAATTTCACCAAAGAAACAGGTTATTGTTACGCGACCTTTTGTGCAAAGCTCTAGGGGACGCTATATTTTGGTGACGCCCATTATTCGATACAAAGGTTACTAGATTTATGAGGCTTTATTTGCTCCAGTTGAGAGCATCTTACTTTCTGCTTTAGAAAGGTTAAACAGAGCGAGTTTATTGTGTCCATTAACGATCGACATGGCTAAATCGGTGCTATTGTTTGTAATGTGGGCGATAGAGACGCCAGCTCGATCGGATAGTTTCCGAGCCTCCGCCACTTTCCCGGATGTAGCGTATTTTGCACTTTCAGCAGCCTATTGTGTGCGCTCCTCGTAACCACTGATCACTGTGATGTAACAGTAACTGGTCGAGATGACCAGTAGCACTTTGAAACCAGTAGAATTCATGAATAGACGCAACAAGAGTTCTTGTCAGCCTCACTGAAATTCCTGCAGCATTAAATAAAGATGAGGTAAATTGCGTTATCTATAAAATGCGTGTAGATGGCAAGATAGGCAATGGCGTGTGCATGGTCCACAATCAAAATGCAGACGGCGCATCGCAATACAATGCAAAAACAGCGGATCAACGAACTTGGAGGGAAGAGTCCTTGCCATATCAGTCACTAGAGCCATAACGGTAGCTCGATAGTGATTCACGCGAGGAAATTACAATTTTTATAGCTAGACCCCCACGCGAGTTGATTGAAAAACTTAGATAATATTATAGAGTTACGACTTTCACGGCCGCTTTTGTAAATATTGGAGAAACTAGTTGAATAAAAAGGCCCAAACCAGAACAGTGGCTGGTGGTTGCAGCGGTTCAGCTACACGTATGTTTTATGTGTGGACCCGACACGTGTGCGGTTCTTTTTGTATACAAAATAACACGTGTTCTTGACACAGCTGGCGTCTGTTCTCGACTGGATGTTATCAACTGACTTTTTTCTCTCTGTAAAATATAACAGCGCATCTACTTATTCCTTACAAAGGATTTAAGTTTATTTTTAGACGTTACATGCTATCGAATTTATTTACTGTTTCAAGTTTTCCTTCAATTATTATACGGCCAATAGGAGCGATTTAATTCTGATATGAATATGACCTGCAGTTTTGGTAGTTTGTTTTCCTGTACCGTTGACGTCGTCGCGGTTTGCTATCAACACAATAATAACGGTTATTTTTTCAAATTGCTCGGAGGCAATAAAGTGTTTGTTTTAATAAGTTCAGTTATAGTGTCTTCTTCTTGTCAGAAACTCTATCATTCTACCATTACTCTATTAATGTACGTTTAAAAACACACCAGTAGATGTTAAATTTGAAGGTAACCGTTTGCTTGCTCTTGGCACTTGCTCTCTTTAATGCCTGTTAAATGTGCGCGCAATAAAATAGATATTCGCGTGTGGTCGGCCGATATCTGCGCCGGCGCAGCCCCTGACGGATGTCGGTTATTTAGCATCGTGTGCTCGATGCTAGAACTCTATTATACCAACAATGGTTAATGCCGACCCCATTTTTTAGTTGACTTGCCAAGTAGTAGGCAATATGCCGTGGTTAAATTATCTCTATTTCATTATACCATCATTCTTGATTATACATACATAAATTTATATTATTCTCTCTTGTCTCGTGTTTGGTGTAACGTGGTTCGAGGACATAACGAAGAAATCTCACGTAAGCGAACATTCTTGAAACTATTCTAAAAAAAAACAACCGACTTCATAAAAGGAGGTTCTCAATTCGACTGTTTTGTTTTGTGTAGGTACGTTAAGCGATGTCTTCGCCGATTGTGTACCGAGTTTAATGATTATTTTGTTATTTTTTATAATATAATATCTCGAGAGTGGTTTTTGAAGAAAATATTATTTTTAGGGTGGAATATAAAGGCATTGTTTATTTGTGTAGGACACATCTTGCAAGCTGAGTTGCTCCTAACTGATGTTGCTGAAATTTTGCAATATTGTAATATTCTCAAATGTAGGCCAAAATAAAAATTCAAACATTTAAATAAAAGTTAAGTAATAGCATCATTAAAATAAAAGCTTTTTAATTGTAAATTTTTAATATACCTACATACGTTAGTGTAAACCGTATGTTTGTAATAGTTGACTGCCCCGGTGGCTCAGTTGGTAGTGAACCTACCTGCTGCGCTTGGGGGCGTGGGTTCGATTCCTACCTAGGGCAAACATTTATGTGATGAACATTTGTGTTTGTTCTATGTCTGGGTGTTGATATCTATTTAAGTATGTATTTACAATGATATATTTACGTATATCAGTCTCTGGCAGCCATATTACAAGCTTTGCTTTATTTTGGGGTCAGATGACCGTGTGTGAAAAATGTCCCAGATATTTATTTATTATTATTATTATTTACTGGATACTCACGCGGGTTTTGAGGATGTGTTGTAAAATTATTTCAAAGCTGCCATGTACTGCAACTTGTTAAAGTTTAATCAGTTAACCGGCAAGCTCGTCTATTGTCATTTCCGGCCGTTCATGATGACATCATCTAATAATAGCCGAAATTTCTTATCCGTAACTATACATACGGTTTTGATATGCTACGAGTATAAGTTTACCAAAATATAATTTAAACAACCAACTAGGAATCTCTATTTTGCTATTTTGCTTCACTGCTGCTTTTCGAAGTCTATCAGTATTATAACAATATGGTCCTACTTGGTCCAATCATGGTACAGGATGGCGCTCGGATGTCGGTGGCCCCACATGAGGTGGTATAATATAGAGGCAGTTACTTTATATTACGAATAGATTCGGCATTCCATTCAAACTAAGGAATTAGGTTTGGAAAGAAAATCCAAACTTGACAAATGAAATAATTCAACGTGCCATCGAAATAACGCAGAATATGAAAATAGTTTTTTTCATAATCTAAAGTAATATCTAAAGTAGTAAATGTATTGATATTATTGATTACATTAGGTTTTCCGTAAAATGAACTTTCATGCCTATCTAAATATCTAATATCTAAATAGCATAGCGCAAGCAACCACGTAAGTGTGATGCGTGCGTGTGCGTGTGTGTGTGTGTGTGTGTGTGTGTGTGTGTGTGTTTATAGTTCTCTACTCTTCAAGACCTTTCATTTGATACCCATATAACAGGGTTGAAAAAAATATACACCTTCCGCATATACATATTGGGTATTGCATATTGTATTGTTACCAAAACTAAAGGTGTATGCAAAATTTCAGCAAAATCGGTTAGTAGGAACTATCATCTCTAATTCAGCTTGCTAGATATGACCTAAACAAACAAACAAACATAAAAACATTGCAAGTTAAATAAAAGCTTGTCAAAAAAGACACATCAGTAGCCATCAACACGTTCTTAGGTAATCAAAAATCATAATATCTTTTACAATACTTAACAAAAACTAAAGATTTTTTTATTTTATCACATTACTACAATAAAAAAAACTGTTGGGTGTCTGAAGTTTTGTTCTATTTCGAGATATGAAAGATAAAACTTTGGAAGCCATTAAATACTTACACTTTGCCATTATCGTCTGTGTTCGGAAAGCAAAGATAACGAATTGTGACACGGGACAGCATTAGACACGCTTGAATATTAAAAGTTATGAAGACAAGTCGCTTACTAAGTTCAAAGTGACGAATAGATATCACAACATTACAGGAATAATGTACGACGTGATACAACATTTATTTCTTATGGTAAACGACTTAACGAATAGTTAAAGCCGGCAGTAAATCATTTTCCATCTTGACGCCTTTACGATATCAGATGTGGAACGCTATGCGGAAACGAAAGCCCCCGAGCCGAGCTGTTTGAACGCTGCCTTTTATAAAACTCCAATCCAAATATTCCGAGCTTAAAAATCGGCATCGGCGCTGAAAACTTCATTGACTCCGTCGGAGTCCTCGGACACATAATATTCATACTTTATTAGTTCCAGCCCCATATTTGTTTACTTTTCTAGAAAGCTTTTCGAGCCGCGTCCACGATCCACGTATAATACCGCAATTTATCTTACAAAATTTATTGCGGCCCTCAACAAATTCCTTTTTATAAATTAGGCAAGAAAGTTGAAAACATTTTGAAACAGTGCAATCAAGAGACTTTCTGTCGCATTTGTAGCTTTGCTTTATTACCAACCGCGACTGTATTTTCCGAGGTTGTCCAATCTGACAAATGAAGATATCAAGCTATAGGCATGTCAGTTATAGCTTCGTCATTATTGTATGTTCCCCTTCTCGGGCGGAACGCTAGGCACGTGTCTGAGACCCGAGATATAATTAGACCACCAGTTCATGTAAATTTTGTTCCTTTTAGATGAGATGCTTTGCTTGAATAAAGTTGTTGATTCAAGCTTCTGTGTCACGATCGCGCTTTTTTCTTCCTGTTGCCACGCGGGCTCTGAAAGCTGTAACTTTCGTTGTTATATTCTCTGAACACGAAACGGCGCAATGTTTAGTATCAATAAAACTGCCATTCAGAGAGGAAGTAAACTTACATTGATCTGTATTGATCTGTCCGTGTAAAATTGGTACGTAACACCTTGAAATTAAATCCTAACTTTTGGTAGAAGTTTCCATCGATTCCTTACCCATTTTATAATAACATCGATTACGTATGTTAATTGCTTTACAATCTAACATGCTTCTTTGCGAAAATCACCTTCGCAAGCCGTAGAAACACTGCGCTTTTAACTAGTTAATTACTTTAATGGTAGAAGAAAATATAGGTCACGTTAGCATTTTTACTAAAAATATTCTTCATTTCGCAGTTGGTTTAATCGTTTATTCCAATGATACGGTTCAAATATCAGCCTAGTTGATATTGTGTAGAGCAGCTCCCGTATAATTTATTTGTCTGACATAAGATATTAATCATAATCAAGTAGGCTTCAATTTAGGTACAAGTGCAGCTTTAAATTGATGGTTTTATCCATTCTTATTGAAGACGATAACGATAAAATAAGACGGGACGGAATAAGTTCTCCGACTTTGCTTATATAGCAATAGGCGAATAGCGAACGAGATTCCAGCCAATTCAAGTTAATTACAATAGTGCTCTAAAACGTATCAATCTTTAGACCTGATAAAGATAAACTGATGCTTTTAGAAACGTGTTGGCCAAACAAAGTTTGTATGGAAAAGAGTTAAAATTTTACGTGAAGTGACCAAGGCCGTGACTGAACCCGATATCCGTGGAGCGATTCAGCCTCGGTTTCGCTGCCCAGGATCTGGTTGCAGGTCCATTGAGCCAGGTCAGTGTTCAGTGACACGGATGTTATCTCGCTGTAACTGGACTGATGGATGCGGCGAGCTGGGCGATGGAGCGTGTTTTCGTATTGTTACATACGATGCTAACGCTTAGTGTGCTATCTACCTGGTGCAGTGGAACATTCTTCATGAAAATTTTGGGCTTATTGCCACATTCATATTTTTTCTCATAGGAATTTTCCCGATTATAGAGCTTTGCTATGAAAGTTCCCAGATCTAGACTCCTACTTGTTTCTATTTTGTTTTTCAACCGTTACTGTCCCACTGCTGGACAAAAGTCTTCCCTTTTTTTCTTCCGCTTCTCCCTATCTTGTTCTATGATGGACCAGTCCTTTGTGTCAGTTAACTTCGTTCCGCAACGGGATGAAATTGACTCCTATGCTAGTGAAATATATAGAAACAAATTAAACATCATAGTAAGAAAGCTCTTCAGAATGTCTGCTTCGTAATCCACCGCTGTACAGTGGCGTTGTAAGCCTAACCATGACGGCGTGTTGTGAAGCACTAGTGCTAGTTAGAACAAGGTATAAAGCATGTCAGTGAATTGAATCGGTGGTCACGGTTGCACGCTCCGAGGTGACTCACGTGTGGCAGAGTTTGTTAAACTGCACTGTGGCAGATATGGGAACTTAGATAATGTTTAGAAAAGTAATATGAAGGCTAAATTAATTGCCTTAGTTGAAATTATTACTTTTTTTTGATTTTATAAAGATCTTTATTTATCATAATTAATTAAATTCTAACAGTACAGACACGGTCTTATGTAGATGACAGACAAATATATTGACTTCTTAGGCTACATACACCTCTAACAGTCATTTAATAACTAAAAGTTAAATAATTTTGTTACATTGTAAAACGTGATGGTTAATAAAGTATGGGTATATATTACATACAACTAAAGATACGATGCACAATTATGAGTCTTTTGTACCAGACTCATTTTTAAACACGAAAATGAAATTATTACTGGTATTGATTTAGTTGCCGGATCAAGAGCTTTACTGCTCAGCTCTTCACCTCTTGTTTGTGTAAAATTATTCATCTGTTATTTCGTTTAACATGACTTTGTCATATTTAAAAATATTTAATGACTACATGTTTTAATTAACCGTAATAATATCTGTTTTACTACTTCTTTTTGGGGCAAATTAAAGTTACGAGGGCATTTTGTTTGTGAGTTAGGCAAGTCAGATATTAGAACAAACCATAAAGCAACATGAGCAACATGAATTCTTTCGTGATAATCACAGGTTTAGAATTCTTCATGTTTATAATACAAAACGTTCTATTAACACAGATGTTCAACGTTATGTAAGGCAACCGGTAATTGCCGCTGGCAATAGCCGCCATCTGAGTATTTGCGTCAGGTCGGCAATTGCATTTTTCCATTTTCTTCCTCTCATACCTTCGGCCTTAATGACATTGCGTTGTTATTATAATTTGGCCTAGGTTAGCTCAATTCTTCGGAACAACCAAGCAACCGTGTCGAATTGCAACGCAGGTTCTTTTCAGTTTCATGCTTTTGTTAACGCGTGTCGTCTATAGCATAAATGGGCACAAAGGCGAGAATCTTATGCATATTTACAACACCATAGCCTTTGTTATCATCTTGACTTCAAGTTGACTTTGTAAAAGTAGCATCGGCCTCGTTTGCCTCGTCCCCAAACTTTATATCGCCAGCACATTGGTGGTGCCATCTGCACCATGCATGGCCTAATTACGTGCAAGGTCTTCTTGACGATCATGAGTTGTTCCATGTAAGGTAGTGGTTTCACGAGTCGAGCTCCAAAGCGCAAGCACCATATGGCCGCTGGTCAAGGCCGCCCGAGCAGCCAACCACTTGAGAAGTTCAATGGAAATTATCTCTTTCTTGTAAACGATCTGACCCAGATCGCCAATGAAACTGCCAATCGCGCTATGATTTACGGCTGTTTGTGAGCTAAATCTCGATGAGTGTTGCAGTTCAATTTTAGTGTTGATTGCGTTTTTCATCGGTCTAGTTTGGCATATATTCGAATACAAGTTTATGAACTGAACATAAAATAAACGATTGTAAAATGTAACGAAGTAATTTAGTCGATCAAAAGTGATCTCTAATGCTTTCAAGTGAAAAGAGAATTACTTGCAAGCTATTGATTTCCAACAGCAGCTGCATCTAACGCCTCTGATTCGATTTCCCAGTGATTGCTGAAATCAACTCCGGTGGTGCGCCGAACACTGATGCGTCTATAGGCCTCGATTCGAATCTAATCGCCGAGGGCCCTTGATTACAGACCGGTGCCCTGCAAAACGAATTAGCCGGCCAGTAATACAGACGCCCCGACTGAACAGGATATTGCTGTCTGAACCCCTAATAGAGTAGTGCTACACGTAACAAATTGACTCTCAATCTTCCAAATATAAAATGTAATGTACTTTCAATTTTGTGCACAATCAAGGCAACTGTTAACAGTAAAAAAAGAATTAAGTAACTAATGAGACAAATCTCACAATGCTGCTGCTTTCTAAATGCTTCACTGTTGTAAATATTTGGGTCTTTATACGTTTCTATACCTATTGCCTCCTCATTTGTAGAGCTGCGCTGTTTTACTCCCACGACTCTACTGTTTAGCATAGAGTTATTGTCTCTTTAACTAAATAAGTTATCTGTCGCTTTCATCACAGTCCGTGACAGTACAATCTAACTAAGGACTGAGGAGTGCCTTCTTAGATTGGACTTAACGAACCGGAAAACGGAGCTGTCATGACGGTATGTAAAACGCAGAATAATGATCTGGCGGCAAATTGTTATTGCATCTCCGCATCTTCAGGATCGAAGGTGCAGTCCGATCTGCGCATCCGATCAATCTTCGCTCGTTACACGCAATTGAATCGACCAAGCAAAACGGATTGCCAATTTGAGATCATTACGAATAGAATAGAATTACACTTCTCGCAATAACTTAGACAAGGTTATAAAATGCGTTGAATTGAATTGCCAAGAAATCAATCTTTTCCATGTTTGTAAACATTCATATCGTTTTGCGGCTGTGCTCTCCCAAGCGTGCTGTAATACAAATTGATGTATCGAGTGTTGCTTTTTTCTACCCATAAAGATTAACATTGAATGTCATGTCCGCTTGAAGTAGAGTCGTACGAGTCGTTATCTCGATGAGAATGCTAGTTTTTGCTCGCCTCAGTCCACAGCTGTAGCCGCTGTAGCTGTAGGGTCGGTGTCAGTGGAATACCATTGGTAATCCAGTATGGGGAGTGTGAATGTTGCGTTGCCATCTTGTGTGCATCATTGCCCGTATTAAATTGTGATGGGGAATGTGAAATGTGAATTGGCGGGTTGTTCCACAGCCACACACATGGCGAGCGAGGCTTGTCGCCGCGCCCCTCGGCTTTGCCTTTTATTCGGTAGTTCCATCCGCGCCGGCCTCGGATATCGACGCGTTTACGAGCCTCGTGACAGAATATATTTAAAAGAAAGTTTATGACAACCTGTGAGAAATAACCAGATTTATTGAAGACAGTTTTAGCTGTATTCGTCGGTTCGCTTCGGTTCTATACAATTCAGGTATGTGACTGATGGTTCGAGTATTTTCTAAATCCATGCTTCAATTCAGTTATCAATTTTGTAACTAAAAGTAGTTAATCAGGTTAGCTTTGTGTATGTTGTAAGGTATTAACATTAAGGTCTAAAATACTTAAAGTCGTGGACTAAAATTTACACTATAGTTTAGGTTAACAAACAATTAAACGGATCAGATCTATAGATTACACCAAGCTTCAATATCACGCCACCACTCCTTTATCTGATAACAAATCCTTTATCAATAATTACTGGCCAAATTAAAATATTTGTAACGCATGTTAATAACTCAAGGTCGTAGAACTTATTACGATACAAGGTAAAACCGTTTTCATTTTTACATTTGATAAACATCCAATCAAAGCTCCAACGCAATGTGGAATAAACGATAAAATAATGTTTCAACTGATGCTATTTTAACAAGCATAAATTGTTTTTTTTTAAAGATAAAATAGCTGATAATCTTCTAACGGGCTTAACAGATTTTCTTGAATCATATTTATGAACATTCTCGATCAAGTTACCAACAAAAATACTAAATCAAAATTGGATCAGCCGTTTGGGAGCTACGATGCCACAGACAGACACACAGAATACACCCCTTAAACATATAAACCCTCTGTTTCCGTCGGGGGTTAGAAATAGTTGCTCTGCTTGATATCCCTCATCAAATATTATATCGTTGCTTATAAAAACAATTAGAAGAACGATTATGTAGTTTAATACACAAGTTTTTATTATACGACAATTAATAACATTGTTAGATTAAGCTGAATACCTACTTGAATAATTCTCGCAGTTTAAAAAACAAAAAAAAACACGCTTTAAAATTGCTAATCCTGAAGATCCTGGTAAGGATAATGGGACAAACTATATAAAATAAAAATTGCATTGTAATCGGTCCTGTGCAGTTTCAAATCAATCCTTCGTTTTGAAAGGGGTCAAAATCGTTCAAAGATTCCGTTACAATACGTACCAAGCTAATAAAAGCGTGTTTAAAAGACTTTAGAATGCGCTTAAAACTATAGTGGGAGTACAACGAGAGTAAATCCGGAATAAATAAAATAAAAACTACGTCAGTTTGCATAACAAAATATAATCATTATCAGATTAACATAATATGTGGTAATATTTTGCAGGATATTGTATCCAAACAAAAACGGAGTAACTTTGTATTCTTACTATCGAACTTTCTCTACATAATCGTTCATCTGATTCACAGAAGAGAAAAAAAATCGTTTAGGCTTTTCTGTGATCTGATTAGGACTTGTTATGGTGCATATCATATGCCTACACAACCACAGAAAACAAGGGAGATGTGGTAATGTAGCGTGGCTAACGCATCGGGCCTAAATCTGGCTTGATGCCTTTAGTCGATATGCTCTGCAGGCTGCCCTTTTTGCATGTGAACTGTTAGCTAGTTCATTGGTGTCGCTACAAGTTTCTTAGTGTGCGTGAAATATTTGTAAGTGTGCCGTACTCACAGTTTTTTCATTAAGCGGTATAATGAAAAAAGTGGTTGAAACACGGAGATATTTGAACACGAACAATAATTGTTCTTTTTAGGAATATGTTTTCGTTTGACCGCCAACTCGCCTGATGTACTGAGGCACGTCTCTCTTGTTTATCTGATCTGAGTATACAACAGTTTTCGTCTGCAAAATCAATGCCTGGATAACTTTTAACATTTCCAATTCCGAACGTATAAGCGAGAGGGTAAACTTGTAGGGGAACCTCAATGTTTGTTGAAACAATAAAACTGTTGTCTCAGACAACACGCGGGAACCCAATCAACAGTTATCGGGTATTTAAATCGACTCGTAAACTTTTGTTCATCTCAAATTACATGTCATAAAGTTTAAAGTTGAACTGATAGAACTTTTGAACTATACGGCTCACAAGTGGATCACATTAAAAACCGACTTCAAAAATATATGAAAAGCGTAATAAGTGTCTATAATATTTGAGGGTTGCCCTCGATTTCCCTGGGATCCCATCATCAGATACAGACTAGATAACAATGGGACCAAATTGGAAGTATGTCCTACGAACAAAAGATTTTTTTGAAATCTGTCTACAGTTGGCGGAATTCGATGAACAAACATTTAAAAACCAGTGGAACACAGAACCGTCCTTCTTTTTTGAAATCGGTTATAAAGGAAAGGTTGTGAAACATAAAACTTCTTCACTATTTTCGTGATAGGTACTTGCATTTGGCTATATCTTGGCTTGGCTTTAAACTGTGCAGTGCAATTTTCTCTTGTATATATCTTTGGCTATGTAAATTGAACGTTTTATGTACTCAGCTGGGTATAAACTATTGAAATGACGCTCACGACCAACTTTAACCTTGTCCAAAAAGCTTCGCTTATCTTGATTGCCTTCCCTCATACGAGACATATTTTATGATATGTCACGGTTGTAATGTCGGTGAGCGGATTAGATTCATGTAAAAATGTCACGATTCCGTCAGAGGGGTCTTTATGGTCTGTCCATTTCGCTGGGTCTGTCCCTTTATTGCCGCTTCCCAGTAGGGGCGTTGGGCTGGCCTGGAAATGCGGGTTACAAAATGTAGAGGGCATCTATTGGATTCCATTTCTTTACCCCAAACATTTTATACAGTTGACTAGTTTACATTGAATTACAATGTAATAATATCATTTTTATCTGTTTCTATTTCCTTTACTAGATGTTCGATTTCCTTGTTTTACTTTGCAATTATATCGTTAATAATCTCGCATTTATAACATCAAATCAATCATATCTGCGTTTTTATTCTCTAAACGGTAAGCAAGTTTTTAACATTAAACCTTCATTCACGTGCTGACATTTCTGATTTATGATCTAAGTTCTTTGCTCAAGGAAATTAATATAACCTTGACTTTTAAAACGACTAAACAACATAGGTACACTATGGCAACTTAGCGCTTACGCGTGTTGACCAAAGTTGAGACTACCATAAGTGTTGCCATTGCCATTTTGTTTAACTTTACATAAGAAGGAAGAAAAATAGTATCTCTTCCTTTTTTACTCAAAGTAGATACCAAGCAAAAAGGCCAGCATGCCTAGCATGGGTCGTGGTCAAATTGACCACGACCCATGCTAGGCATGCTGGCCTTTTTGCTTGGTATCTACTTTGAGTCTTTCCACCGTTTTTATCCCGCGAGAAAGAGACAAACGTATCTATATTCTAGCCCTGTCGCGTCTACGCGCGAATAAAAACGGTAGAAAGATGGTGAAAACGGTGAACGGTCTTGTCCACGGCTCGTGCTAACCTGCTTTGGTTTATTGTAATTAGGATGTATGTTTTTATTATTATTAACTTCAAAACCGATCGATTTCAAAAAGATAGAGGTTCTATGTTACACTGTGTTTTTTTAAAGTGTATGTTCACTGATTTCTCCGCCAACTATGAATTGATTTTGATTCTTTTTTTGTTTGGTAGGCCATACTTCAGAGGTGGTTCCATGCAAATTTCATCAAAATCGGTTCAGTAGTTTCGTTTTTAAATCAATATAACAGAAAAAATATGTCATACAAGTAAACAAAATTGCGTATTTACAAATTTTTAAGTCGGTTTTTAATGTGATGCACTTGTGCTGTGACTTGAACTTCTTTTAGGTAATATGCGATCTACGCACGCGCACCTAATGAGACTGCATTATGTTATTGCGACTTGACAACTCGGCATAAAATATTAGGCCTATAAGCGGAAATTTACTACTTGACATAAATTTTAGTCACACATGAGTTAAATTTACATAATTTGTAGGCTCGCGTTCTCTACAAACAAGCTTATAATGGAAATGTCGAAATAATGTAAGGCCGTTAATTAAAATTTTGATTGTTCATGAAAAGCCTTTGTTAAATCGACAAAGTAGTAAATATCTTCAACTATATAAGGTAAAAATTTTCATTCAAAACGTAGTGTTATAATTGTCTAGGTGGTATTAGGTAAGGTAGAATAGGTTTTTTTTTGTCAAATTTTTTACAGTAACATTAGGGCACTACCATACATCAAAACTTCAGTTCTTATAGTTTCCAAAGAGAATAAAATATATGATATCCTTGAACAATTGAACATCTATTTAAATTATTATTTCGATACACAATTTGAATTACCTCTCGATAGAAAAAAATCTAACGACACCTTTAAAGTTTATATACAATTTTACACAATATATTACATGGTAATAAAATCATTATAATAATTTGAAAATTTGTAATAATTCAAATAGCGATTTCATATGAATTTTAGCTTTAAATAATCAGATTCCAACCGCATTGTCTTTACCATAACCACCGTTCTGAAGTACGGACTGAATTGTTCTTTAAATCTACGATGTGACGATCCACGATTCTGTCAACACGTATCGACCTGTTAACTTTGGGAGTCACCTTTAAGTTATACTCTCATGCCATTGGTGACGGGCTGTCCAGCGCACGAGTCCTATATCCGGTCGCGCCCTGTCTGCGGCTAATGGTAAATGAAAGGGTTACAATCACCATTTATACGTCTAACGTTTAGTGCACACTTCCATGTGTATAAATTTACATGTATTTACCCTTTTATGGAGCTGGTCCAGTCTGCGCTGTTGATTAATGAAGAAAAGTTATCAATTCTGAAATAAATTGTTTCCTTCGAAAAATGTATCATTTTCCACGGTGAGCAAAAAAGCAATGTGTTATTTGGTTTTAATGCTTTTTAATGCTGAAGTTGTGTTGTAAAAATAATACGGTAAATATGTTCTACCCAGGACCCTTTTTCGCACTGTGCACTCTGAGGACTTGCCCAGGGCCCCGCTATCGATGGGGCCCCTTCTAGTTCCTGCCAGATCACCAAACGATAACCGATATTTTTATTACCGAAAAACATATTTCTTACGAAAAAAACAAAGGATAATGTGCTGACTACAATACCTACTTGCTTTTTTGCATGCTCAAACTCTCGTCCGAAAATTGTGCTCAGACAAGGTCATAGTCCCCATTTTCCTAATGTGCCCAGGGCCTCCAATAGGTTAAAGACGGCCCTGGTTCTATCACAATGATTCTTAAACTTTTTGTAGTCACGGACCACTTTGAAATTTTCAGAAATACTTCGGACCCCTTGCGAAGAGAATTAAGAATAATAAAACAGTGCTCTTTGAAAATTACTTTAATATTGGTTTTGTTAGTTAAATAACTGCATTCTTCAAACGAATTCTAATAAGTAAACTTCGGGACTGTGGCCCCTGGTACACGTGTCATGGACCCCACTTTGAGAAACCCTGCTCTACCAGTAGGACGTAGGTAATCACACAAAAATATCGGTTCGATAACGTATTGCTTTTAAATCCCCTTCTTAACATCGGCTTTCAATTGCCAGTTGAATATACGAGATATCTACTTGCATACGGTGCACGTAGCTGTTGATTACTTTTAATTGAATGGCAGAGGGTACCACTTAAGTTTTCCTCTATACACGCTAATCTAGTTGCTTTAACATCTGCAGTAACTAAATTATGGAGTCGCATACTTTGTTTTTTCTTTTAACAAAGGGGGAGCTACTTAGTCTGATGCATATTCGTTCTTTTCTTTGTTGCTAGAAGATAGGCGCCTACCTCTATCGCTGTATTCATTTTCCTCTACCCAAGGTCTTTGTCTGTGACGGTTTTGGAAGCAACCCTTATTTTTGCATTTCTTGGCATATAGTTGACAAAGGCGTTTTATTTTTGCATAATAATATGAATAGACATATACTGCATAGACTGCACATAATTTATACTTTGTAGAATATCAGCAACAGTTAGCTAAAAATCCAACTTGCAAAAGTACCTTCCCGAGGTGGCAACGAGGAGTAAATATGAATGAATATTAATCTAATTTGTGCCAAGCCCCAGGGGACGTCACCAGTGAGCCCGAAGTCCTGTTATAGGTACTTGACCGACGACACAATAATAACTTTTATGCCCGAACGGTCAGCTAATGACACTTTTATTGCCCATAATATCATAACCATAAATAACTTTTCTACTATACTATTAGATCTGGTCTTGAATCTGTTTGAGTGCCGAAGTTTCTTGAGTAAATTCTGCGTTTAGAAAGAATATTAAGCAAATTGAACTGTACAAGCTTAATTTATGTTGAAGTTGGGTGTATTACCCTTGTGACCTATGTCATGACATACAAGGGCAATCAGATTAGCAGCATTATAAAATAAAATAAATTTGGCAGCTCCAACGCAGACTCATTTACAACAAACTCTTGAGTTGACTCCAAAAAACTAGAACTATAATTAAGTTTTTGTTAATAGTCCCACTTCTATCTAGGAGTTATCTTAAGTCTGTATCGAGAGATATAAAACTTTATACGCCTTTTGGGTTAGGTACGTTATTAAGATTAAGGATAAGCCCCGAGGTACTTTTTAGGTTAATGCGTTTAAACTTGTTTGTTTCATGTGTAAAGATCTACCTCGCTTTACCTTGATTAATGGTTGAGTTTTGTCAAAGTTGCCTCACATTGTGCTACACCGTGTGTTCACATGTTGAATATGGCTAAATTCGTAACACTGCCTTCAGTTTATTGCTGTAATAATAGCCTGTTATGAGGTGGAAGAATTTCTTATGATATAAATGTATCATTGCACAAAAAATAAAGGAGCATATTTTTTGCTATCATAATCACGCAATCCTATTTATCAGGGTCGGTTAATTTGTTATGGCTAATAAATTACATGGATAAAGAAATTAATATCTACTTGAATTTAATGGTTTTGGTGGAGTGTTGTTACTTGAATGTAAATTATACTCATCTATGCTAATGTTGAGATTTGCACAATTGAGGCTTGTCTGCTAAGATTTCCAATCGCCGACATTAATTCAATACATGGCTGTTTATGCAGAGTTCTAGGGAGACGAGGGTCGTCTCTCGACAGCATGTTTACTTGACTGCCAATCAACGGAGAAAAGTTGGTTGGCTTTTCTGTGGGCGTTCGTCAGTGACACTTTAATCTGCAGTGACTCTGTCGCCTGGCGACTACAATAATTCACTACCAATATTTCTATTTTATGTCACGATGTCCTATTTACTATCCCGTCAGTATCAGATTTCTCAAGCGACGTTGTGAAGTCTTTCACTTAGCCTCGTTAGTTTTGTGCGACCTCTAAAGGCTCTAAGTACCCAGATAGGGTTTCTCAAACAAATTTGCTTCTGAATCATTGAAATAGCAGTACATTTTTACTTGTATTACCTACTGGCTTCGTAGAGATAAATATTTGGATGAATCACATCAACGATCACTGGTTTCTATTAAAAAGTTTAACGTTTTATACTCGTTGAGTTTATTTACTGAAGGTTTGTTGAACTTTCAGCGTAACACGTGAATATAATGTACTTACAAGTCAAGAAACTCTCAACGAAGTTGTTGTACTCCAAGCTCAATAAATTCGTTCGTCCTAATGTATTTAGTTTTCTGCGTTGTTAGAGAAGATTTTATTCCAGCTAACAATTCTTCTTGCATTAGAAGGATTGATATTGATCTACATTTGTTTATTAGAACTAAAATGTGGTTGGTAACAGCGTGAGCCTAACCGCAAACATTTTCATGTGTAGGCATGAAGTGCAGTGACCTAGATACGAGATTCAATAATTTAACTATATCGATGACCTGGTACCGACGGATACTCGCCAAATATCAGAAGGGAGCAGTAGTTTGGAGGAACCTACCTTGGGGATTATGAATCAATTAGCTATGTAAGTTATAAGCTGGTATCGCTTATCTGTCTAATATTCTGCACTTTACATAAGAACATAATAAATGCTCTGACTGCCCCGGTGGCTCAGTTGGTAGTGAACCTACTTTCTGCGCTTAGGGGCGTGGGTTCGATTCCCATCTAGGACAAACATTTGTGTGATGAACATTTGTGTTTGTTCTATGTCTGGGTGTTAATATCTATTTAAGTATGTATTTAAAAATATATATGTATGTATATCAGTCTCTGGCAGCCATATTACAAGCTTTGCTTAGTTTGGGGTCAGATGACCATGTGTGCAATAATGTCCCACATATTTATTTATTATTATTCACACATTTATTTCTTTTCTTAAATTTAAGTTTTTTTACAATATCTATATAAAAACAAAATATTCTAAAAAAACTTAAGCCTAGGGTGCCGCCGGCAGCGGGGCAGGGCCCAAGCTACCGGTGGTTAGGGCTGCAGAGTGAGGAACCTCCTGACAATGCGTGCCGTGTCAAGAATTACTGCCTTCTGCATCTGACCCTTGACCCAACCGTCTAGCGAGAGCCTCTTAAGGTGGTGGTCGAGGCTTTTCGCTATAAGGCCGTTCACCGATACGACTATCGGGACAATGATCGTCGAGTCAACATCCCACATGGCGGTAACCTCATGAGCCAAGTCAAGGTACTTGCTGAGTTTGTCCTTCTCAGCCTTCACGAGGTTCTCGTCATGCGGGATGGTGATGTCGACGAGCACTGCCCGGCGCTGGGACCGGTCGACCATCACGATATCAGGCTTATTGGCGACAATAGTCCTGTCCGTGATGATAGACCGGTCCCAGTAGAGCAACGCACGACCATTCTCGAGAACTGGTGCTGGTGCGTACTTATAGTACGGCACCTCAGACTCGACAAGGCCGTATCGAAGGGCAAGTTGCTGGTGGATGATCCTGGCTACTTGGTTGTGCCTGTGCAAGTACTCGCCGTTAGCAAGATGCGAACAACCGGAAATTATATGTCGGAGGGACTCTCCAGGACGGTGGCATGCCCGACAGATGTCGACCGTACCGTCCTTCATGATATATTTCCGGTAGTTGTTGGTCTTGATAACTTCATCCGCAATCGCACAGGCAAACCCCTCGGTTTCCCCAAAGAGGTCCCCGAAGCGTAACCAGTTCACCGACGCAAGCAGGTTCACATCGGGCCCTGTTAAGACCCGATAGAACCGCCCGTGCAGCTCCTTGCCCTTCCATACGTCCTTGCGATCCTCGATGCTAAGCACCGATGGTTTGCGCCAGTTCTCGTTTGCCAAGGAGAGCGGCGTGAGGCCTCTGTCAACAGCCACAACATCGCGATGCATCCCACTCTCACTGTCACGGAAAAAATCCCTGAGACTGCACACCTCACGGTTGTGTAGGTTCTTGGCATTTAAAAAGCCTCGACCCCCCCACTTCCGTGGAATGTACAGTCTCATAACAGACGAGCGTGGGTGAAGCATGCGATGTGAAGTGAGCTGTTGACGGACCCTTCTGTCCAGGGCGTCCAGCTCAGTTTGAGTCCACCTCAATATGCCAAAGGAGTATATCAGTAAAGGCATCACCCAACCGTTGAAGGCACGCACCTTGTTGCCACCAGACAAAAGACTATTAAGTACTTTGGTCAGGCGACAAAAGAAGCGCTCCTTCACCGATTTCTTGATGTCCTCTACCGATACACCCAACGACTCTGACATACCGAGGTACTTGTAGGTCTCGGCCTCAGAGAGAGACCTGAGAGTCATCCCCTCAGAAAGCTGTAAATTCGGGGAATCTACAACTTTCCCCCGTTGCACATGCATGACCGCACACTTATCTACACCGAATTCCATCCTGATGGCGCTGCTAAAAACCTCTGTGATTTTTAGCAGCTCCACCAAGTCTTGGCGTTTCGGTGTAAACAGCTTGAGATCGTCCATGTACAACAGGTGGGAGATGACTTGACCATCTCTTCGAAGCCGATAGCCTAGTCCAGAATCCCTCAGCAGAGTGCTGAGAGGGTTCAGAGCTAGGCAAAACCACAATGGACTAAAACTGTCACCCTGAAAGATGCCTCGCTCAATCCTTATTAAGTCCTGCGGGACAGAAGAGCCATCTCCCCCGCCTGGTTGACGAAGAACTGTGGTCCACTGCCCCATACACGCGCCTAAGAATGATTTTAGAGTTGTATCAATTTTATACAACTCTAAAACCCTCTCTAGCCATGAATGAGGCACTGAATCATAGGCCTTCTTATAGTCAATCCAGGCAGCGGAGAGGGCTCCTCTGTTTCGCCGGACTTGTTGGCTAATGGCCGTGTCGATGAGGAGGAGCTCCTTAGTACCACGGGACCCAACCCTACATCCATTTTGAGCATGGGCCAAAACGTTGTTCGCGACAATGTGCGCATTAATTTTATTTCTCAAAATGGATGTAAGGAGCTTGTAGATGGTAGGCAAGCACGTGATGGGTCTGTAGTTCTTGGGTTCCGTGGTACTACCGGACTTGTGGAGCAGGAAGGTGACACCGATGGTAAGGAAGCTAGGAAGGGTGCCGAGCTCAAGGGCTTCTTGAAATTGGGTCGCCAAGCGGTCATGTGAGCATCGAATCCACTTTATCCAGAAGTTGTGCAACCCGTCCGGCCCAGGACTTTTCCAGTTCTGTGCCGTACGGATCGCACAACTAATGTCTACGGAGTCTATTAAAATAGACCCCATGGGTTCGATGGACTCACATTCGCGCTCGACAACACGCATCCAATCACCCTCCGTGTGCTCGACGGGCACCGACCAGACGCTGCGCCAGAAATTAATCATAGCGCTTGCATCTGGTCGCTGCCCGTCGCTCACACGTTGCTCAGTTCCTTCCCAGCCTCGGTACACCTTCCTCTGGTCACTTTGGAAGAGGCGATTTTGCCAATATCTATCTACACGTTCTCTGTAGCGGCGAATACGGTTTGCCCATGCATAGACTTTCTGCTTCAGATAGTCAATACGTTCCGTGACTTTGGCTAGGTAGTCGTGGGGCCTAATACCGGTCCCAGCGAATGCCTGTGTCACGAAACGCATGACTCGGGGGCGATTATTCCCCCGGCTGAAGCAGATTAGCTTTGCAATGAGAGTCCTGAACGAGGTGATACGCCGCTCGATCCGCACTTGCCATGCGGGCACCCCCCCGGCGGTTCGCGATGCACGGTTAGTGTCCGGAAACTTAACACGTGCAACGCGACACGCCGCGATGGCCCCGCAGTACATGATCGAGTGGGTATCAACTAAATCTTCACTAGCCCGCAAATATGGAGCTAGCAAAGCATTCAGGGCTCCCATTAAAGCCAAATTGCGTCTATGGGTGGGCAAACGTGGTAGTCGCGGCCTAGAGTCGGGTGCAAACCGATACTGGGAGATCGCGTCTTCCAAAGCCCCCCTCAGTTGCTCTCTCACCTGGTCGGAGACACTATCACTCGCCAAATCTCCCACGTCGACTACGGGATCAGCCTGTGTCGCTAGTGTCGCCACCGACGCCGGCATTGACGCCAATGTCAGGGCAAACGACGCGATGGGCGGGTTCCGCGCCGAGGCAGGAGTCGGACGAGTGCGTAGTTCCTCCAGGCGGAGCCGATCAAGCACAGACTGATCCAACATCTTGCAACGGTGGATAGCCCGCACTTGATCCGATAGTCGCTGGGCGGATACGGCAACAGTTGGTTCAAGGGCCTGAAACAAAGGGAGCATCCTAACACGGTAAGCTGACAGGTTAGTTCCCCCCTCTGTAGCCCTGTAATATGCGCGCATGCAGTTCTCATTTGTACTTGAGGTCCATCGCATGCGACGCACTACACCACCGGTAGCGGGGGCCGGGCGTGAGGCAGAATGCCCCATAGGCCCCAAGCGTGCCGGCAGCGGGGGACGTCCCCGTCGCGCAGGTGGACGTGGCGGCGGGGTCCCGGGCCCGCTCGCGTCGCTCGACGAGCCGCTGGTCTCGCGGGTGGTGTGGAAATCATCCTCACCCGACGAGGTGCTCGGAGACGACGACGAAGCGGGCGGTGATGTTGTGTGTGCGCTAGGTGGTGCCGCTGTTCTTGTTCTTGAGCGAGTGATCATGTGTTATAAATAATATCAAATACTTTTCCATGGTTTTGATTTTCAACTCAGATCAAACAAATTTGACAATTAAATGTCAAATGTTTTACAAAGGAATTTTGTTTAGGTCGTTTCACTGAGGATATTTTGAGATTCTGGGATGATAATATATGAACTGGTCAGATTTTTTTCTCTCTTCTTCGTTGTAATGTGTAAAACTTCTGATAGGGCCAAAATAATCAAAAATAAAATATAAATGATCACTGCAAACAAAATGACGTGCGTTGTCAGCGGGCGTCGTTGACTTTATTATTATTATTATTAAATTTCGTGCGGTAGTAAAACTATAAACATACAAAGATTATTTTCGCTTTTATGGCTCCATACGACCGCGCTCTATCCTTACGAAATAAACTGCCTCATTTGCTATAATCATTTCAATTTATTATGATAGATAATATTTCATAATTTACCAAACCACTTTAAGTAGCATTTTAGCTTTCTATGTAACGAAAAAGAAACTCACATTATAGTCTCGGATCAAGGTAACGAAATGGAAAACGTGTCTAGACTCTAACAACTAGCAATATAATCTTGACATATCTGAAATTTTAACTAAACCATTGTAATTCTAAATGTATTTACAGCTGTCTAAAGAAAGTTATCCAAGTAGAAACTGATGTAGGTGTCGCGTACTTATTATGATGAAAGCTCTGTACTTGCGGCGCACGTATTTTTATCTTCATTTACATATTCAGCCAAGTACCCTGATTCATTCGCACCGCTTAGCATATTACTCAAGTGTTCACTGCATATACCTAGTCATGTATTTCAACATGCGCTTACGGCGATATTTTTGTTTCGAGTGGCTGGTGTGGAGAGAAGGCCTTCGCCGTGGCCTTTCTAGCTCGTTCAATTGATATAACACCAGGCCTACTGTTTCGCCGGTAAAAATAAACAGAATGTGTTCACCGGTGCTCGGCGAGCAGACGGCGCGTCTGGCGGCTGCATTGCCGGCAACCATGACAAATTGGATAGATACCACCCAAGTACGCTACGCGTACTTAATGCCTTGTATTGAAATAGCTCGCCTGTCATATCCCCCTAGCAAATTGCAGTGCGATGACCTCGAGTCCGATGGATTCTATCCAATCTTTATAATGTCTCAATCAGTGTTTTATGAGCTCACGAGTCGCGACCAGTCTTGTATCAGCCGTGGGCGGGAAGACTATTTCCGATAGCTTATCAAAGCCAAGTGTTTCTTTTAGATACCTACGCTCCCCTGTTTGAGCAATCGTTCCACAATATTATCAGTCCAATTCCAGTATATAACACACTCATTCTTTTGTTTAGAATGCAATTAATAATACTTTGATCAGTCCGTTTGAAATAAAACTAGCTAGCTGAGTTCTTTCTTCGTTTACTTCGAACATGAATGCAAAAAGGTTGATTGTGATAGATTTCAATAGAGAACGTGAGGCCTGCCATGAGAACCATTCATTGCTTTGTTACAGTGAAACTATGCATTGCTAACAGCTGTCAGGTTTTGCACACTGCAGTTAGTTTCACTTGACATTCTAATAAACTTTAAAGTTTTTATCGACGTGCTGTCGGACAAGTTGTAAGTTGCAGAACACCTTGTGCCAGTAACTACTTTATAAACGTAGTATTTTTATTGTGATGTGAATGCAAAGTGAAGCCATAAACCTGTGTTGCATGTGTCGCAACCCTGAACTTTGACGCCAGAAAGTAAACGCGTTAAGCCCCCTTATTTAAATATAATTGTTGGTAAATACCAATATTCTTATGATCACTAGGTAGTTCAAAGTAGCTGTAATTTCACACCATAAAGGGACTTGAATAGGGCATACCGAGACAATATAAATAAGATCCCGAGAGGTCGCAACCGCGTTAGCTAGAGTACCGTCCGGACAATGAACACTACCACAATACCGCTGCAACTTACTGATTACTCTGTAACGAATTACCTAGGTATCGTTAATTAACCTTCAGGTTTGCTTGTTGCAGAACATGTGACGCGACAGATCAAACATGGAAGAAGACGGCGGCAGTAGCGCCGTGGAGGTCGCACTGGCGGCTGCGACCGACACCCAGACCAACGGTGATGTGCCTGATACTGTCACCACGGACAGTGGAGTGATGGACAAAAGTGATAATACCAGTGTAGAAAATGAAAGTGCCGACAATAAAGATAGGAACGTTAGCAATAAAGATGAGAGCGTAGTCACAAACGACGAAAGCGGCGTTGTGATGGACGCGACAACAATAGAAGTGAGCCCTGTTCCCGTGGATAAAGACACATGTGATAGAGCGTGTGAGCCGTGTGAGGTAAACGACGACGCCAGGTCGCTGGGAGACCTAGACAGCCTGCCGGCCGTGGACGAGCTGGCGCTGGGCGCGGCTGGCAGCGACAGCGGCGTGGAGGGATGCGGACGCGCGCTCAGCAGCGGCGGCGGCTCGCGTTCCTGCGCCTCCAGCGTCGTGTCGTGCGGCTCGGGCTGCGGCTCCGAGAGCTCCTCGCTAGCAGGCGGCGCGCCGCCGCGGCCGCGCCGCCGGGTCAACGTCAACGTCGCCGAGCCGAAGCGCAGCTCGCCTGTCGGCTCCTCGACACCGCACCGGCCGGTGACCGCGCCGCGCGGCCCCAACCTCGCCACTCGCGAGCGCGCTCGCAGTCGCGAGAAGCCAACGCCGCCCGAGAAGCCGCGCCCTCTGACGCCGAAGCCGCGAATCCGCCCCACCGGTGAGCTGCCGAACCTCGTCCGAGAGAGCCCCGCGCTGAGAGCGAAGCCGACCAAGACGTCGACGGCCCGATGCCGGACGCCCAACTCGCCGTGCGAGGAGAAGCGGTGGCCATCGAACGGGCCGCGGCTGCCGACCGTGGCGGACGCGACCGCAACGCGGGTTGCCGCCGACAAGTACGGCACACTGCCGCGGAAGCGGCGTGATGGCGCAGACCCCGAGGGCTCTCCCAAGCACGAGAGCACGCCGCCGTTGTCGCGCCGACCCACTATTACAAGATCCGTCTCCTCGCGCTCTGCCGTGCGGCAGCGCGTGCGGATATACGCCGAAAAGACCTCGCAGACTGTGCTACTTGGAAGCGACGTCGAATCGGCGCTGGGAGGAATATTGCCAAACATTGAGACGTAAGTTCCAGTAAATTACAATTTTTGATGTAGCTGAAGACGCGAGATATACAGATATTTTTCAGGTCGTGAAAAAAATTTTCAAGTATCCTATTGCTCACTTACTTCCGTGCAAAACACATGAAAAAACGATAACATTGAAACTGCTGTTTATAGTATCTGTAGAGCTCTTTTGCAGAGTCCATCTCGGGAAGTACCACACCTTTGCCAGTTGTTCAACTGACAAGCAGTCTGTAAATATTACTGTAACTGGATTACGGGCACCGTTACCAATGAAATTAGAGGGCATAAAGATATTTAACGTCTAATATCTCAGAGTGACAAGCTCAGTCCAAGATTTTTAACTGTTGGCGTTATAGACGGAGATATACTAGATTACACGGAATGGGTGTACAACCTGAAAAGAGTCCATAGTAGGTACTTACCTATCAATATAAACAATTTTTAATATTCAACTTTACTATGCAATGGCAGCAACTCTGAAATCGCGAAAAAATATCAGCTGTTACACAGAAAACGGTCATTTACATTGGACAAAATGTATGGAACAGTTGATATTTTTTTCGCGATCAGGCATACTAAAGTAGGGCCAATTTAACAGATACATCTGTCAGTCTATTGTTTATTAGTCAAAGCATAAATCGAAAAAAATAATTTAAAATTCTGGATGGCACTGAGCGGATATGGACAAGTGTGACGCTTAACATCAGGCAAGACTTTGCTAGTCTCGCAGTTAATTTAAAAAAACTGCATTGAGAGAGCTTTGCGTCCAGCTTCGTCCCCGTTCTGTCGCGTGCTGTACGTTAGTTCGTCGTGTTTATATCAAGTTGGTGTGGTTGCAGTCGCGGCGAGGTGTCCGTGTGTCACCGCGGCGTGCAGGCGAGCGGGCGTGAGGCGGATGCGGCGCGGCTGGCGGGCGCGGTGGCGAACGCGGCGCAGGAGCGCGCGCGCCGCCTGCACGCGGAGGCCGCGCTGGCCGAGGAGCGCGCCGCCCGACATGCTGCGCTCGCGGATCTCGAGCGCAACTCACAGCGCCTAGTAGAGCTCGCCGGCGCCGCAGGTACGGTTCGCGCAAAACTTTATGAGCCCTCTGAAGTTAGGCCCAGTGGCTGCGCAGTACGCATATTATAGGTATCCGAGGGACTTTACAGGGCGTCGGGGAGGCCTCGGGCCTAACTTCAGAGGGCTCATAAAGTTTTGCGCGAACCGTATAGCAAACAACACTAGCTCGGTGCCTTCATTTTACTCATTAATAACTACTTCACACTATACCGGGCGTATCTCTAGACGAAGGATATATTTGAGGATATCTTTATAAACAACTTTTCAACTAACCCTGATATCCCGATTAAAATATCAGTTCTTTGTCAACACTCAATGGAGTTGTCGTTTAGTTAGATTTTACCCCAAAATTCACAAAATCTCTCAAAAACAAAATAGCCGTTATCAATAAATAATATAATTTAGCCGTAAAATGGGAGGTATTTAATATCTGCTGTATAATAAAACAAAACCCCTAAAATAAAGAAAAAGTGTCACAATAATTGTCTCAACTCAGCATAATGCTGTTAACCAAACAGCGCTGTTTGCCAGTCATCTCATCTCGAGCTTATATGTATGCTTGCAGGCGCGGGCGCAGGTGCCGAGGGCTGCCTGCGTGCGTTAGAGGAGCAGTTGTGCGCGGCGAGCGAGCAAGCCACGCGCCATCGCGCCGAGATCGACCAACTAAGGGACAAGTGCAACAAGTTGCATGCCGTGAGTTATCAGATTCATTTTAACATTTCCGATTGGATTTGCTTACTTATAAATCTCTGTAAACAATAGGGTATTTAACTCTATTAAAAATATAACAGAGCATTCCCTTCCGCCGATTTAAATAATTTCTTTGTTAGTTGTGGCACTACCTCATAAGTGTTTTTTATTATACTATTCACTAAATCTGTAATTTTTTTATCGATTTATTTATTGGAAAACCAACAGCTTAAAATTCCAAAAAAAAGCCAATTACATGCAGGCCAAGCCAAAAAGCCAATTGTTTACAAATCAATTACCCGTCTGATAGCATGTCAGTAGTGGTCCATCCAATGCAAACCGACCGTACCGAATTAACATTGATTGTGACCTCTGATGTGGTGTAGGAGGCGTGCAGCGAGCGGTCCCGCGCGCGCGCGGCGGAGGCGCGGCTCGCGGAGGCGGACCGCGAGGCGGCCGAGATGCAGGACTTCTTAGCAGCAGAGACCAGCGCGCTCACGCACTCGCTGCGTGACGCTGAGGCCGACGTCACCCGCCTGCACAACGATCTCGACAAACGGTATTATCACTACATATTTTGACAATGTTGTATCTACTATACCTTTGATTTTTCCTGTGAAGTATAATCTCAGCTGCTTCAAACGAACGGTGAATAGAGTCCACAAAGAGGCAACGCTCTGACAATGCCCCAGGTATTGTAGATGTCTATAGGCGGCGGTGAACACTTACCATCAGGTGCCGTCGCTTGTTTGCCTATTATTCTACAAAAAAAAAACATAAACCACTCTTATCCTACTGCTTAGTCGGTAAAAAACAGGTGTTAGAACACCTCTATAATTTGCGTCTTTCGTGCATAGTCGTGTCTACACCGCCTTGGTATGCCGCTAACTTAACGATAATTATTACCTAGAGTCTAAGGCTAAGGCTGGCAAAATGCTGGACCCCCTGAGTAAGTTTAGGCGATATTTCACACCAGGGTATTTCACATTTCGTTTGTTTTAACGTGTCACTTAAGCGTGATTTTCAGTTATGTATCAATAACAAATGCTTGTGTCTTGTTTGCAGGCGCGCGGAGTGCCGTCAGCTGGTACGCATGTGCGAGCAGCGGCGTCAGGAGGCGCTGGCGATGGCGGCGCGGGCGCGGGGTGGGGCGGGAGCGGCACGTGCGCTGGACGCGCTCTCGCGCCGCCTCGCCGCTCTCACGCGCGCTGTTGTGCGCGCTTACCGCCTGCCGCGCGACCAGCTTGAGCCTACACTCTACCATAACGATGCCTTTAGGTAACAAATGGGAACAAAATTAGTGCACCTCTGAAGTCTGAACCTCAGTCCTAAAATTTGTCACGGCTACCGGACTGACTTTTTATTGTCATTTTTTTATCGCGAATAAGTCCGCGTAAAAAATCGTCTTATAAAAAAAAGCTGACCATAAAAAGAGCCAATCACAACAAAATTAAAATGTGTTTAAAATGAAGGAAGATTTAAGCATTTTAATGTCTTGCTAGACAGAGAGCGCACTATATTTACAAATGATGTCACCTGTAAGTACACCATACAAACTCCATACTTACTCACTTTGCGGTAAAGGAACAGAGCATCCCTTTCTAATCAGCAAACAGATATACAAAGGAGTAGACTTGTAGAGTCTGTTCTTTGCAAAAGAAGGATGCGCAAAATACATGTAATGTAATAATTAAATAGGTGGTATTTTTTTAAATAAAATAATATCAATTATTCTTCTTGGCAAATTATGTTGAATAATGAATAGCTTTGTTCTCACTTTTCGAAGATTTAATGGATCTATTTCCGACCGGACCTAATTTTTTTCATACCACGAGTTTATCAATCCAAATTAGTGCCTTACTCTGTTCGTCTCAATATGATCAATAACATCTGATTTGGCACTAGGAAAAATTAGATTTTCGCTGTATGTCTTACTTCAGAAAAAGTCAGTCTACAGTACGAATAATACACAATGTTTACAGTCGCAGCGACAGCGGCGAAGCGCTATCCCCAGAAGAGGAAACGCGCGGGGGGTTGCTAGGCGCTGTAGCGCGGGCGCTGCGAGGTGCTCCGGCCCCCTCCACCCCCGCCACCGCTGATGACGACCGCTCGCACGGCTCTGAAGATAACTCCGCCGACCTACTCGACTCCGAGACGGAGCCTTGTCTAGTTACCGACCCCGGTGAGACTGCACGAAACAACATTTACCAGCTTTTAATGTTGGGGACGTTCTTTTAATCAATAGGAAGGCCTCTCTATCTTTCTAGCTCACGCATAAATGTTCTCCTGTCCCTCACACTCTCGCAGGCCACTGCAAACAATATTCTTAAAATTGATCGAAGGTCTCCTTTCTCTCTCTCTTTCTAGCTCACGCAGGAATATTCACCTGTCCCTTAGACTCTCGCGGGTCACTGCATTCAACGTCCTTATAATCAATGGAAACTCTCTTCTCTCATTCTAGGAAAGTATTTCTATGTGAGACAGAAATATTTTCCGTCCCTCTCACTCTCTCAGTATTTTTATATTCTGACAAAAAAAAACCTTGTCTTCCATGGTGACCTTTGCACATGCTGAAGACGACGGATTCCTCCCCATAGAAACTCTTTAGCTAAACTTTCAGTCGATACATTAGCAGAATAGCGCTTACATTAAGCCCTGTCCACACGTCAGTTCCTTGGTTTATGACTGGAACAATCTTTGCGTATCAATCCTATACTGCCAATCGATCGATTGCGAATAAACTTGTGTTTATAAGATATATCGTTAGTTGGAATAGAACGTTTAGTCCATAATTTTGGATTAATAGACTCACTAATGCCGAGCATGAAATTGATAAACAAATATAACGTGTGCAGAGTACGCGGAGGAGTGGTGGTCTGGTGCGGAAAACGTAGCATGGAGCGGAGACGAGCTGTCACCCGAGCGGGACTCATGCCCCGACCCCGACAGAGGTACATCATATCACACTAGTATCTAACCTAACCTAGGTCTCGAAAACGATGATTGCTAACAGTACTATTGATTACTGATACGGTATCGTATTAAGTTGGAGACCTCCGAAGTGACATTAAATACTTTTTCCCTGATAAATGTACCTATGATACTTGAGCGATTGTACACATAGGTAAAACCATGGGATGCAGATATTACATTTTATTTAAAAAAAAGTATCATCAAAATCGGTTCACCCAGTCGAAAGTTCTGAAGTAAAAAAAAAAAACAGTCGATTTGAGAACCTCCTCCTTTTTGGAAGTCGGTTATAAATGGTAAAAATTATAAGTAGCGGGTTAAACTGCTTCGCGCAGCTTATTATGAGTAAAAATGTATCGTAATCTCATCGGTTCTCAGATCCGGAATCCGCGTCGGCGTCGGAGCACGAGTCTCTTCGTAACTTGTCAGCTGCCATCGCGCACCGACAGCGCTCAGAGGCGGAGGACGGGCGCGGCTCGCTCGTGGCTCGGGTCGCGGTGTTGGACCAGCGGCTCACTGAGCTGCTGACGGCGCTGCGTCTAGCGGCCGCCACTGCCGCTTCACAGGGCGACGGAGACGCCCTCAGACTCGCGCAGGCACTCAGGTAAACATAACCCTGCATACATACCACAGTAAAGAAGCTAAAGCAGTAGTTTGACTTGAACGTCTACGTGAATTCAAGACTCGAAGTTTATAATAAATTTTTTTTAACCGCTTTCAAAAAATGAGGTGATTGTCAATTCGGTTGATAGATAGATAGATAAACTCTTTATTGTTCACACCACAAATTTAACAGTTTTAACAAACTAGTGTAACAATAGGCGGACTTATCGCTAACAGCGATCTCTTCCAGGCAACCTTAGGATTCATACAGGAGGTAGAAGGCGGGGCGTGCAATAGTGAAAAATGTGATATTACATTCTAATACTTAAATACGGTTGTATGTTTGTTACCTCGGAAATCCTTCATTTATAAACCGATTTGAATAAATTTTTACTATCTCATTATAATCTTATATTTCAGATGGGTCTCGTATAAATTTCATCAAAATCAGTTCAGTAGTTTGGTTTTTAAATCGAAATAACTGGAAAAATATGTTATCCTAGTAAACGAGATTGCGATTTTACCGACTAACACACACAAACACACACGCTCACGTCGTATTTCAATGACGCGCCACGCTGCGAAGTACAATACAATAACTCTTTATTAAAAACCACAAAAACAAGGATACCATTATAAATTACAGTAATTATCTAGGCATTTAACAGGCGGCCTTATCGCTTAAAGCGATCTCTTCCAGGCAACCGTGAAGTATCTTAGTGTTAGATTACGTCACTCGATTCGGGCGTTTGTTTCAAGTCAACCTACTGTTTTAGCTTATAATATATTTACTGTGCCTATAGTTCAACAATTATCCAATTTGCCACAATCTCATTATTATGTTGTAGATTCTGTATGTCATTTTGAACATCATGTTAGAAAGTTCATTGAATCAGGCGACACTTTGCGGAAAGTCATGTACAAAACTGTTTCGTAGACGAATTTAGCGTATTTTCGATTCAACGTCGTATCAAGTACAATAAGAAATTAGGGATTAATTATTTATGTTTTACTTTATAGAAATTTGTTAATAATGCTAATTTAAAAGAACCTGATACAATAAACTATTAAATCTGGAACAAAAAAAATCGTTATACCGGAATGTAATTTGTAATTAATCTCTAATGATCATTATTATAAAATTATTTAAATCTAAAACAATAAATTAGTTTACCGTAAAACAACACAGTAATTATTATATAATGACAATAATCATACATTAATTTAAATATAAAATTGATCGCGCAAAGATACTCCGAGCATAGCTCTCTCCATTGCACGCTGTGTGACTCTAGTTTTAAGCAAGGACCAGCAGTTAAGGACCACGTCCTTATGGACACTAGCAACACACATTGGTTAAAGACCCTTGTATATTATTATACCCTTATATATTAGACGTGAACCACAAACTGGAAGACGTAGTGTAGGTAGATCTTTCTATATATGGACCGACGACAGTGAATGCGGATGGCAGACTGTCGTTCAGTGTGGAGTTCTAAGGGGGAGACCTATGTTCAGCAGTGGAGTTATTCTGGCTGATGATGTTGATAAAATTGATCCCTAATTGTACAAGTACAATAACGAATTAGGGATCATTTATTATGATCTTGAAGCAGAAATACACGAAGAATTCGTAAAAGAAACAGTTTTGATCATTTTAGAAACCATCTAGTAATCGTACATTCGCTAATTCCAGAGACAAAATAGACGTTACGGAAAAGAACGTAGCGGAGGTAGTTGTGAAAAAGCTGGCTGAGCTCGACGCAAGCAAACACATGATGGAACAATATCGCCAGTCTGTAGAAGTGAGTCATTTCATTTAGTATGTGGGGAGATGAAGCCTTCAGTACAGTGGAATATAATGCACTGTTATAAAAATTTCTAAACTAACAAGATTAAAGGTTTGTTTTAGAATGTGCTATTAAAATACCTAGTTGCTATCACAAACATTATGTGGAAGATAATCACACTAATATCATATATGTGAAAGTTTGGATGGATGTGTGGATGGATGGATGGATGTTTGTTACTCAATCACGCAACAGCCAAATGACAACGCCGTTACGTTTTTTTTTTTACGTTCTGACATACTCTATGATCGACAGCTGCCTAACCTAACCAACATTTTTATTTGCAACTTAATCAGACATATAAATTAATGGAAACTTTATGTGATGTTGGTCCTTTTAATAATGATTGTGAAACGCAAGCCAGTGTTTATTTCATAGATAAGTTCTTACTAGCTTAACCGGAACGTTATTCGAACATTCTGAGACAAAGCCTAAGGGCGATAAAGCTGCATTTTCGGTGCGTAATAAAATGATATTATATAAATATGATATTATATTATATTGTATTTGAGATGCAATATATTCTGCTGTATCGAAGGTTGTAGAATTTTGTTTCATTTCGTTTTACTCTCTTCAAAGTTGAAATTTCTAGTCGTGTTTAGCTTAAACTGACGCACCCAATATTACGTTTGGAATTAAAACTAGTTGTGCGTCCTGAACTGTCAAAATTCCACTGACTAACCAGACAACCAGTAAAAGTAAAATAAAACTATTAATAAAAAAAACTTCTTAAATACAAGCTTTTAGGCGTCCGCCATATTGAATTTAGTGTGACGTCATTTATTTTTTCCTATTATTTTCAGCAAACCCTTTCATTTGACACCCATATAAAAATGGGTGTATAAAAAATTACTGCTCCGCTATCTTTTTGGCGTCCGCTATATATCCTATAATATAAATAAATAAATATCTGGGACATTTTTGCACACACGGTCATCTGACCCCAAACTAAGCAAAGCTTGTAATATGGCTGCCAGAGAGTGATATACGTACATATATATTTTTAAATACATACTTAAATAGATGTAATAAGTATGTATATATCTATCTAAGTATGTATTTAAAAATATATATGTATGTATATCAGTCTCTGGCTGCCATATTACAAGCTTTGCTTAGTTTGGGGTCAGATGATCATGTGTGCAATAATGTCCCAGATATTTATGTATTTATATTGGATGTAGAATGATTCAATTAGCTAACCATGCATTCAAATTCAGTTGCAATATTTCAAGGCAAATAAAAGCTTGCACAAAAAACTCAGGACACTTTCGTGAATTTGGTGCTAGGCAGCCATAAATTTTTGTAAATCAATGGTATGCGACAGAAGAAATTAAGTCCAGAAAGCATTAAGGGACTTACTTAAACACGTTTCTCAAGTTGATCTATGCTTTAAAATGCTCTCTCAACTTTTCGCTGACGGCAATCGTCACACGCGAAAACGAGACGGAGCATATTTAAGCGTATGTCAACTTGAGTAACGTTTTTAAGTAAGTCCCTAAATGTCGAGACGAAATAGTCAGTTTACGCTAGACAGTTTATTTAGTTTCGTTCATGTCTTCTTTGTATTACAGTTTTGTTAGTGCCGTTAACTGTTTTAATATGAAACAGGTATTTACATCATTCAGGGCCTGCTTGGCGATCTCAAGTCAAGAATAAAATGCCAAGGTTAATATACATATGACTACAACTTTGCGATATCACACGGCTTCTAGATGCACTGTTCGAGTCACTCTGCTCTCTGTCCTGGGGCCGTACCGTCACCCTTTTTAAGCGATACTATTTAGGTGATGACAAAAGTTGCACGACTGCAAACCGTATTTCGGCACGTTTGCGTGATTTTCCTCAGTCACCTAAACTGAATCGCTTAAAACAGGTGACTGTACGGTGTTATATATGATAATAACTTGACTTTTTTGTAGCCAGCGCTCATAAAATTTTGTTACAAAACTTGACTTCACCTTTCTTCTGTAAAGACTTAGATGCAAGGGTGATAGATGGAGGCAACATCGTGCGTTTTGTGGCATAAAAATGTAAACCGAAAACCGAACTTCTTTTAGCTGAATGACATAATATATGTTGTTCAGATATTTTGATTTAAAACCAAACTACTGAGCTGGTTTTGATAAAATTTCTATGAGACTGATTTTCGTGAGAATTTTCCAGATCGGTTTATTAATGACTAGCCGCGTCCCGGCTTCGCACAGGTGGAGTTTTTTTTTACATTCTAGTTATAAATACAGCCTTTGTTACTCAGGGAAAATGTAGCATTCTAATGGTGAAAGAATTTTTCAAATCGATCCGGTAGTTTTTGATTTAATTCCTTACAAACATACAAAAATCCAAAAGTACAAATCTTTCCTCATTATAATATTAGTGTAGATTATTCTATCATGCCACAATACTTCACAATGGTGCCTCACTGCAATTCTATTAAAGTTATTAGAAATCAATCATTACCTTATTTGATTTTTTTATATAACAGAAGAAAATCTGTGAAAATAGTGACTCGCAATCTCAGCATAAGCTTGGAACGCATCGCATTGATTATGTCAATACCAGCACAGTTGTAAATATAACACTGAAAATACTGTAAATTACCACTATAACTAATAAATAACTTATGTTTGTAATTATGTGTTGAAAATTAATGTGGACAGTAGAAAAGTGATGAATCAAAGTCTAACCAAGTTTGCTCAGTACTATGTATTTGGACTTGAATCCATGAAAATATATTGCAGCTATTATCCTGCATGTTGTGCTAGTGTGTATGTGTTTATAATGCCATAGATGGCAAACACCCTGACGGGCCGCCTGATGATAAGCGATCACCGTCGCCTTTGGATACCTGCAATTCCAGAGGCATCACAGATACGTTCCCGACCCCTATAGAATCTATTAACAGCCCTTTTGAAAAACCCCATGTTATAGTTACTCGGAAATGCCGCGGGAAGCTCATTCCACAAATTGCAGGTTTGAGGCAAAAAAGATCGCGTAAAACGCACAGTTTGCGGCTTCCACCGATCTATATGTGGATGAGGCGGTGGTGGCTAGAGCGATGATAAAACTGCGATGCTGGCATCAGATCGAACTGTTCTTCAGAACTTTCCCCGTTGTTTTTTTTTTGAATGACGAATGAATTGAATGACGAGGCGTGCGTAGTCGCTCGCCTGATGGCTCTTCCCGCTTGCCCATAACAGCTCAACGCCACTCAGAATTTTGAACTTCAACAGTTCAAAACCCTGGATGGCAATGCACTCAATGCATGTGTGTGTTAAATATATTTAAACTAGGATGGCGTTTTCGGACCAATGAGAGCTTTAAATTTCCTCGTTATCCACTCAACAGTTCATACTATCATTGGACATTTATTCTGTCCACCGTATTTGATTACATGGTTGCATATATATTTAAACAGAAAGAAATAGTATCTACTAATTATTGTCCAACCATACACACACTGACCCCGCTGACGGGGTCGAAGACACCCAGGATCTGTCAGTTCGGTTAGATTCTCTCCAAATAATCAACCACCTCAACAACCTGCAACTCTAGGGCCTCAGGGGACACCCCTTCTAGCGACGGCCCAAGGTCAAAGTTCGTGCCTTAGAGGTTTCCTTGCGCTAGTAGCCCCGAAACAAGTTAGGCCCAATGCCATCTGCATTTTCAAACGCCACAATTTGCCGAGGCCGTTTGAGTCCAACAGCGAAAACGGTTCATGTAAAAAGAATGCTATTAGTGTGTGTGCAATTATCAAATATAGGTATAGCTAGCAATAGTACCTTATATAAACACAAGTCTATGCCTACCCATAGTTTTAACCGCTATTGCACTTTGTTTTGCTCAAATAAAATTAAAAGATGATTAAAGATTATTATCAGTCAGGTCGCACGCACAAAACGCATAAATTGATTAATAACTAGCTAGTAAGCGATTAGCTTAGTCATTGATTTAACAACCTCTAATAGGATCTCAGCATAATACAATACGTTGTTCCTTTATCACTTTGATTCACTACTTTTCCTACACCAATCTGACATGTAATGAAAGCAAACGCAAAATTGCTAAAAACCCATAAATTTATAACACTCCAATCTTAAGATGGTTATGGAAACAGCAATCATGTAAAAATTAGGCATTATTACTGGAAACTCTTTGAATAGTGCTACTGTTAAAATAATTATATTATGTACCCACGTAACCGGATTGTTGTTTGGCAGGCACACAAGAAGCAAATGGCACTGGGCGTTGAGGAGGATGATCTAGAGTATCTAGAAGAGGTGAGTTTGGTCCGGCGTTCATAACTCACTTCTTTTATTACCAGACTAGCTGTTGTCCGCGAATAACATAGCCAGTACTTCATTGTCTGTCTGTCTGTATCACGGCTGCGCATCACGCCAGAACTACCAAATGAGTTCAAATGAAACTTAGCATGATTTGAGTTCATGCTACGAGGTAGATTATTGGATACTTTTTATCCCCACTTTATCGTATAGGCTTAATGGATAATTAGGCAACAGAAAATATTTAACACATTATAGGATGAAATGGTGTGTTAAATTTGTATGAAAGTTCTCTGCTCTTGAAGGCGAGTAGGACTCGTACCCTGAGGGTCCTCAGGTCGATCAGCTCTGTTACTGCGTGAAAGAGAAACAATCAAGCGCAGTTTTAGAATTTTAATTTTAGTACGATGTGTTAATGTCAGGAGGTGTGTGTGTGGTCGGAGAGCGAGCGGCGCGCGCGGTACGAGGCGCTGGACTCTGCGCTGGCGGCGCTGGGCGGCGCCGGCCGCGGCTGGGCGCGCCTGCGTCCACTGCTGGCGCGCCTGGAGCGCCTCGCCTTCGCCCTCGCGGCGCCGCCCGCGCCCGCCCCCTCTGCCCCCGCCGCGCCCGCTGCGCTGCACTCCACCGCGTAACGTCGGTCGCGTCGCGATTACACCTCGTGACTCACTCACACAGTACCAGCGTTACTAACACTTATGCAGGTCCAGCATATTATTTGGTATAATTTTTTTATGGTATAAAAACATGCGATAGATGAATCTTATATCTGTCGCGATTTCGCTCCGCAAAGAGTCTACAAATGCAAGCTAGGCCACTCTGGCTTCATCTGCAAAAAGTTACTACCGGCCAACCTTTGGCATGCATTCTGGGCCTGCTTCCGTATAACGCACTTCGTACTCTAATATGCTTGAGGAGACAAGCCAAACTTTATGACCGGTTTGCAACTCTACTCTGCCTTCTCCTTTAATACAACTCTGACTATCTAATACACAGATAATACTGTTTAAATTAGAGCGGCTGTCAAGGCATCTTTGTAAGAAATTTGTTGTAGCCAGTTGCACCCATATAAACGAAATGTTAGTCTTTCGAAATCAGTTAGCAACTGCAAACGCGCAGTTCGACGCGTTGACATAAATTAAAATGTTCAATCAAGGTTCTGTCATAATGCCTGGCAACAGATTTTCCTTCTCAATTTCGTTCTATTTACATCTCTTTTCTGTGGTCTAAAACTTAAATTCAACTATTTTTAGGTCCTACATAAAGTTTGGTGCAGTCTTTTCATTCTTTTGATCGGTTCAAAAGGCGCACAATACGTGCTAGTTACGAACTGTAGTAATTAGTTACGAATTATAAACGAGCTTTGTATCTCTCAGTTGCCATTGTTGAGTGTTGTGCATGAATATATTTTTTTGTAAGAAATCTTTCCTGGATGAATTACATACCTAGAGTAAGATAAAAACGAATCTAAACGCCCGCTATGATAATTATTGTGCTCTGTGAATGTTAACTTTATTGTTGAATAAATAAGACTAATTGTCGATAAATTCGAAACGATTACTTAGTCCATTTAGAGGTTGTTGTAGGAATTGATAATGTTATATTTCGCCAATATTTAGAAAATAATGTTCAGTGGATTTTTGTATACACTGGTTACATTAAATGCTTTAGAAAGCTTCACAAACAATAGAACTATCCAGAACACACTACTAATCTTGAATTTTAACTAATTTACTACTTTATAGATGACAAAATTAAAACGTAAACGTAAGTGTAAATTTCTTCATGGCATTATTATGACTTTTCATTTATTGCCCAAAGGTTTACGGATCCTTAATTTCTCATAAATTTTGCACTACCTCGATCTCTGTTTTGACATTCTTGAAAGAAAATAAATTTTATTCAAAATTACTTCAAAACTCATATCTTATTAATGTCGAATGGGTCCATCTCGGCATTAATGCTGAAAGTAAAAAAACTTTCAGCGCCGGTGTTCAAATGAACCCTTGAGTTTACAGGGCTTACACAAAACACAAATAAATAAAACTATAATATGCAATTTTAACAAATAGGACATAGAAAATCAAATAATGTAACAAAATATTTATACTTAATTTTTATTTAATTTCTTGAATTTATTTAGCCGGAATAGGGCTGATATTTTAATGGATCTCAATAAGAAAAAATTGTCCGGTGGGCGTTTCTTTTCGAAAAGATGGCAATCTTTTGTGCCTCAATTTCTACTATGTCAAAAATCTTAAGTCTAAATATTTGTACAAAAAAAAACAACTTCATTCCTATTCGCATTTGAATTAACAAACCTTGTTGTTCCTACGAAATTTTTGTTGGCAAATAAGGAAAAAACTATGTTTATTAACCAGCTTTGTAAATAATACAAAGCTTAAGAAAGTACAGCTAGTAATAAGCAAACATTATGAACAAAAATATTTTACCATAGTGCCATTAGTGCTAACTTAGAACTAAGAGTAGATAGGGCCTTTGTTGTATCTACTTAAAATTTACATCACAAAACACAAAGATATTGTAAATAAAAAGCGAAATTATGGTATATCTAGTCAGTAACAATTTCTGGGTGTTCAATAGAATAAAAGTCCCATAGTTTTCATCTGCGTAAAGGTGTAGTGTTGCCTTTTTAATTAATATTAAATATGGGTAACCGAGCCATTTGAATCATGACTTTATTTAATAATACATATTAAGTGTATTGATCAATTATTATCAAGTATCTGTCGCAATCTTAGAAATTTGTAACAAATGAGACTGAAATACGTATTTATGTTGAATAAAATGTGTAATGAACTGCGCATATTAAGATCAAAAATGTCGATTATTATTATTAAATCAACAAAAAAATAAAATGTTCAAAATAAATTATGTAACATGTTATTTACATTACAAAATCACTGTATTTCTTTTTATATATATGAAATCAGGATTATCCATCCATGTCGCTTGCTTATAGGTGCTAAAACATAAAATTGTACAAGGCTTTCGGATGATTTGTTAAAAATAACAGACTTAATGAAGAATTGAATTATTTATTATTTAAATGGGCTAATAAAGTTCTAAGATTTAAGTGTTATAAGTTTTTGGTCGAATTAGGAAAGAATGATCTGTCCCTTTCAGTCAGTTTGGTGTACTTACAAGTTACGTTATTTGTAAGTATAATACACTGTATAACAGGACATTAAAATGCTTATATTTTCCTTAATTTTGAACATATTTCAATTTTGGTTTTGGTGGTCAGCCTTTTTATGAGACAATAAAAAAAATATAAGTCCGGTAGCCTGTTCAAGTAAAAGCATAATAAGTAAATGCATTATTTAGTAAAAGCATAATAAGTAAATGCATTAATACATCCTACGCCCAATCGTCCACCCAAGCAAATAATACATTTGAAACTTTATTAATATTATTATAGTTAGATTATGAAATAAAATGACAAATCATGTGATGTAAATATCAGAGTATGTAAATAAAATTATTGAATAATATTAATCAAATGTTTTATTAGGAAACAAAGTTTGATCATTCCCATAATCACCCATCATGAACATGCCCCAACCGGGCTAGCATGTACACCGCGACAAAAATTAATCGAGTGTTTTATCGTGCCAAACCGAGACGGCGTATATGAAATCGTAGGCACACTGTTTGCTCTCTCGCTCGACAAAGTCGCTTCCCGCACGAACGGCCTACACAACATAGTGTTTTGTCAGGAACATGAGGTGGTAGGTGAGTAGAATAATTATACAACAACTTTCTGATAATATATTATATTTGTTGTAGATTATATTAAGGTTTTAGAAGGCATGTGAACAACCGTTCGACAAGCTCTTTACATGGTAATAATATTTGATTAAGATTACTAGCTACTGTACTTAATAAATTAAAGACTACTTGTAAACTGAGCACAGATTAAAATCACAACATGAGATTACAGGGTGTTGAATTGACACAATACTAAGTTCTGTTAGGGTCCACTAGTATAGGCCGACTGGCTTAAATTCTACCTAATCTACTACCTCTTCGGTTCGCAGCGATTATTCTTTCATTACTGACAACGAGGATGTTTCAGGACTTGTGAAAGTGGTTTGCTAATTGAGTTGCGCGCGTTGCCCTCTGTAAATACGGTGGTCGAAGGCAGATGGGATCAACTACGAAGGTCGACCTGGTATCAAAAACCAGTATCAACTCATATACCTACCTACGTACCTACTAAGGCTGATTTTACATCCATGCGTAGGTATATAGTTATGTGCTGAGATAGGTACAGTTTATAGTGACGCAAATTGCTCCGTTCTAAACAATTTCCTTCCGAGCCATTTGCTCCCCGCTAGTAGACCGGACTGTATGCATAGTGAAGTAAACAAAACGAATCTTCAACCGCGTCTCGCACTCTATGGAGGGCCGTGTTGGGAGGTCAAATATATTAAAACTTGTCATCAATGCGAAACTGTTCGATTTCTGTCAATAAAGGGTCGTATTCTTCGAGCCTCGATGAACGGGAGCTGTGTCTAGATGCAGAGACTCGTTGGGTCAAGTTGAGGATGCTTGGCACGAGGTTACTGCAGGGGGTCGCGGGGGCTGACATAGAGAAGGCGCGGGCCCCGGGAGACACCCTGGCAGGTCGAACGGGCGGAGCCGTCGACAGAGGCATGTATAAGCTCGATTTCCTGCTGTTCCACTTGAGGGTCTCAGTGAGACGACGTTGTTTCCTCTCGTCGCTTTGTTTCCGAGTGGCTTCGTGCTGCGTAGGCAGCGTAGGACTCGTCTGCCTCGCCTCGCTCACAGGGGACTGCGAGGGTTGCCGTCCATACCCATCAAACGAGGGGTTTTCTGACGGCTGGTTACGGTACGGAGCGTTAGATTTCGGTTCACATCCATGTACGCAATACAAATCTGGACATTCGAAGAGTTCTAGATCCTGCAACAGAAAATGGTACACGAAAATTAAACATTGTGATAATTTAGGTATTTGTATATTTTAAGATAAGCATCAGATTGATACACTATTCGATGATCACTCGAGACCCAATTGAATGCTAAAATTTTTAGCATAATCTTTTTCGAAATCCAATCTTAGGCGGTTAACTTCATGAGCGATCAAGAGGTAGGTATATTATATTTGTATTATTATTTTTCGAGTATTCTTAGCTGATTCAAGAAAATCTGTTTAGATCGTTTGAAGATTATCAGCTCGGCTGGTTTATGTGTTTTTATAATTATGTTTTATTATGTAATTCTATACATTGAAATAAAAAAAAAAAACTATATAAAAAAAAAAACTACACAATAAATATTATGTATAACATACAATCGTATTACGTACCAGGCGTTCAACGGAATCATTCAGCAAATTGTCATTTAGCATGTTTTCCGTGACATTGGTAGGATGTCTCTGGTGTCGCACGGGCGTGTGAAGGGTGAAGTCTCGGGGGCGGGTGCTGGGGACTAGAGCGGAGCCCGGGGGCTCCATCAGCGAGGACATGGAGCGTAGCATCGCGCGCCCCCCACTGTACTCCTCGTAATTCGAGCACGAGTACGGCGGCGGAATGATCGTATTTGCCTGCAACAGTATGGGAGAACGCTATAATAACAGCACAGACTAGGTAAAGGTACTTCTTTGACAATAATATATACACGCTCATATTTTGCTTATTTTTAATTTCAGGTAACGAAGATTCATAGACAGCTTTTTAAAAGATAATTATGTTTATATATTTTAACCGACTTTCTAAAAGGAGGTTCTCAATTCGACTGTTTTTTTAAAATAGGTATATATTTGTTACCTCAGAACTATCGACTGGGTGAACCGATTTTTTTTTATCGTAGAATAGGCTTGCTCTTGGCCACCAACTCGCCTGATGTTAAGCTATGATGCGGCCTACGGTGGATCACGCTTGCCTAGAAAAAACCGATTCACTCTTGACTTGAAGACACCCAAATTGTAACTATCGGGGAACACCCATTCAGGCAGTGCATTCCACAAACTAGCAGTTCGCACAATCGCAGGAATCAAAGCGCTTCGTACGAGTTTTCGGAATGTCAACCATAAAGCGGTGTCGATTTTTCGGATTGAGTCACCCTCGTCCGTGGGAATGCACCCGTAAATTCTGAAAAGTGAAACCCCACACATATAGTCCCCGGGTGGTGCTAGTCAGGTGACAACATACTGGTGGTAGGCTTCAGCCGGGGCTAGTGACCACCCACCGGACAAAGTCATGTGACGATTTTGACGATTCTTTTGTATTTGAAAGCAGGTGCTTCTCGTGTGGTCTCATTTCAATTTTTTCCAGTTCTGTCATTTTTATGAAGTCTGTTTTTATATTAATAAATAATAATTATTAAAAACATTGTGTTCTGGATTAAAGGGCAATGTTTCCAGCGAAATTACAGGGAACACAGAGATTTGACATCTTATATCTCGAGGTGACAAGCGCAGTGCATTGCCATCCAGGGTTTTGAGCTGCTGAAGTTCAAAATTCTGAGTGGCGTTGAGCTGTTATGGGCAAGCGTGAAGAGCCATCAGGCGAGCGACTTCGCTCGTCTCGTCACTCAATATATTAAAAAATTGTATATTTAAAAACTTTAAAACTGTTTTCCATTTACATTTGCGATTTAATAAATAAGTACCTAATTTACGTTCGTTTTACCTCATTTGTTGCGTTACAAATAAAACTGGAGTTGAGAGATTCTGCAGTGCTCGTCGCCGATAGAGACCCTGTAATACAAAATACAATCATTATCCACTACAAATAAGAACTATAGAAGGTTGTAAAGAATTTGGATGGACGGATAGACGGACCGACAGACGGGTGGACAAAAATTAAAGGGTCCCTTGTACCTAGTAGGTAGATTAGGGTCATCTCATCGATAATGTCTAGCTCTGAGCGAAACGAATTGAATGCTCTAAAAAACTGTTATTAAATAGTCCACTAGGTTATAAGTATATTTTACATGACAAGGCCCCTTTACAGTCGCTTATTAAGTTTATTTAATTTAATGAAATGTGAACTGTTTTTTTTAAGACGTGTCCAAGTGTGCTATATGTTCCAATGGAAATGAATAAATATGACTATATATTCATCATCATTTCAGCCATAGGACGTCCACTGCTAGACATAGGCCTCCCCCATCGATTTCCAAAAGGGCCGGTTAGAAGCGGCCTGCATCCAGCGTTTTCCTGCGTTATCTTTTAGGTCGTCTGTCCATCTTGTCATCTATATTACCAAGGATCCGTTACGTTCTTGATATTAAATATAAATCGAATACTGTTCGTTGGTAAACGCATCCTTTCAAACGGCTGAACCGATTTAGCTATTTACTAAATGTCAGAATAAGGTTTTTAGGGAAAGAAAAATTAGAAAAGTTCCCCAAAAAATTTATAAAGTGGTTTTTTTGTGGGATTTTTGTACCATAACTCAAACAATTTTGACACAGTTGGGCGTAAGGGGTTATCTAACCGCGGGCCCGAATACACGCAGTTTGCAAAATCACGCGACTTCAAACCGTATTTCGGCGCATTAAAGTTCGCGTTCGTGTGAATTTGCAAACTGCACCTATTCGGGCCCGCATTTAGAGGTGGGCGTGAGGCCCCTGGAAATCTATCGGGTCAGATAGTCGGAATAAAAATAAAAATCTAATCTTACAGTAGTAATATTGAGTTTTGTCAATTCACGTTTCTTAAAAAATTGCAACATTTTTGCGAAATTCACAATAAAATATAATAACGTATTATCCCGCGTTATACCAGTTTAAGACTACAAAATAGTGAAAACTTACGTTTAGATTGATTCAAACTAGTTATAATTAAGTTAGCCCTATTCAAGTGCAGCCTGCATGAAGCAAAGACCTACGTAGTAATTACATTCTCTTTGCAAAGGCCTTCCAATAAGCTGATTAGCTACACTGGTAATCTTTACTAGGTAATCATGTTACAATGTAATACTTAGTTATTATTATACAAGAGTGCAAGTTGCTTTTTAACAGCGTGCTCAATTTTGATGACCGAGCACGCGAAGGATTTAAAAATTAGAATCAGCAAGGTAATCAAAAGAGCACGAGATAAAAAATCTTTACACTCGAGTGCAACACGTAGGTAACTTTTCATCCCACCTCAGCGAGAAAATGACTAGCTAGGTAAATGCAAAAAAAAATATACGCAAAGCAAATTTAAAAAAAAGTACACCAAAAAGGTTCTGGGTCTGAGTTTTTAACAAATCAAAAAAGATTGATAAATTCGACACCATGGAGATAGAAGTAAATAGGTTTAATGATGTTTTGAATTCACAAACTTAGTGCACACGATGTTCTAAATTCAATTTACTTTATCCTCTAGCGGATAAAAACGGTTTTTGTAAAGAAAGTTTGTTAAAGGCCCCTGTAATTTCACTGAAAATATTTGTTTTCTAACCAGATAGGTACGTAGTAGGTACAATTGTTTGCACTCTTCAGACTCTACTGCTTACGGTGAAATAACTGGCAATTTATTTATCCTGAATATTTTTTATGTGTTCTTTAAAATGTAAGTATTAGATAAGTCATTAGTGCAGAGCCGAAGATCGAACCGGATGCCGTGAGATTGTAAAGCGAACATGCACCAGCTCTGGCAAAAGAGTCTACACTCTTATAACTAGAGGTGAGAAGAAAAAACAAATGTTAAGTTTACCAGGTGGAGGTCGAATCACGTAGTTCTGGAAGTACTGCACCATGACGTAGTTACCTCCCGCCTTCCCCTCTCCATCAGCGCATGTGATGACCAAGGGATACAGATCTGGCTTTGACTGGACCTGTCACTTGAGAGGAACGTAGTTAATCATTTTGGCTAAGAGAGGCCATTAAATAAGAGTTGAAGTTGAAGTCATTTTGGCTAAGGAAAAATGGCGCCATCTTGTTTTTTTTTTATCGGCACCAAATTAATTTTCGTGACAGCGTGAATAAACCTAGACAGGACTAAATCGCTAGCGCATTTAAACATTTTAAAATATTTATAATCTAAAAAACAGGTGTTCAGTAAAAATTTAATTTAACTTACATTCTGTCATTTAATATTTTCAACAATTTGTTAGAAAACAAATCCTAATAGTACACGGTGAACGTACTGCGATCCCCAAGCCGCCTGCCAAGCGAGGGGATTATGGCAACACCCCTCTCTATGAGGGAGGCCTTGTCCAACAGTGGACGTTAGAAAACAAGACAGTGGCTCTCTTATTCAAATTTCCAATGATTTGGCTGATTATGCTTTCTGTGACGAGAGGATGGTGTGGCCGTACAATTATACGAGTACAATAATGTGCAAAATGTCCCAGTTAGATAAAAGTTAAGTTCAGTGGAAAAAAATCGTCAAAAAGTTGGCCGTCACGGGACCTCCGACAGATGTGAAACATGACAGCACAAGAGAGCGTGATAATGTTTACCGCCACGGCATACGAATCGATTTTATGCCAAGCCGCCTCAATAAATTTATCACATCTTAGAATTTGCGGGTTAAATAGGTTTGGAAAAGATCGGAAATTAGGGCTCCGAAGAATCGCTCCTCAAGACGAGAAATTGATAAAGCGGTCGCATGCGGTTTGCAGCTGATCGTCGGTACAATACTCACTTCCGAATAGGGTGGCGGTGCTTGGTGTATGGAGCCGCAGCGGCTGTAATGCGGAGGAGGGTACAGAGAGCCCGCGGAGTCGATCTCGTCACCGGTCCGCAGCGACCGCATACAGCACGCACAGCTGATTGCCAGGACACCCTCGTTCGCGTACCTCTTGCAGATGCAAAACCACATGCAGCAGATCAGGATGCCGCCCAGGATGCCAAGGAAGAATAAAATAGGCCTGAAAAAAGTTTTCATATGATGGATATAGAGGAGCGAGTAGTCTAAGGCAGAAAAAATTAGGTTTGAACTTGAACTATTTCAAAAAGCGGGAAGACGCGTGACATCCAAACATTGGACCTATTAAATATTATGGTTCAGTTCAAACAAAATTTTGACAAGTACTTCACGTGCTATCACAAACGCCAGTTCAATTGTGACTGAAGTCGATTAGGCCCGTGGGCCTAATTTGTGCGATTCACGTCAAGGAGTTCGCCCCGTATCTTCCCACTATTTCCTTACATCAATGGGTTTAAAACAAAAAATCACCATTAAAATCAATACTTTAATCATATTTACTTAGTGTAGCTATTTAGTCAACATAATTATTGTTGTTGGCAGAAAAATAAATCGAGCGCAACATTGGGTTTAGAGAGTTAATGACTTAATTAAGAATTAATCCTATCTCACCATTGAGTGTACCATGGATAGTCCAAGAACCCATGGTCTTTGAAGACGTCAGAAGCCCGTGAGTGTGCCGTGGTGGGGGCGCAGCACCCAAGCTCGCAGCACGTCCAGTTGGTGGGGCAATACCTCCCGTCTGGGCATGGCGTATCTAGACACTAAAATAGATAATGAGATTGAGAGCTAGATTAGCTGATAACCCGTTGGGGTAGACGGGTTATAAGGTGGAGACTGCGTATTGGCAAACGTGGAGTAGGACGACCTATTTTTATTTTATTTTATGTATTTTATTTTATTTGAAAGCTGGTGATTCCCGTGTGGTTCCATTTCAATTTGGTACAGTTCTGTCATTTTTATGAAGTCAGTTTTTTATATTGATAATTTATAATGATAATTTATCTATAGTCTAGTAGACAAAAAACAAACAACGCGTAGAAAACATAATGACATGACATTTTCTCGATGGAATAGCCACATGCATGATACCTACTACCCAAGGTATCATGGCCACATGCCACATCAACTACCTATACCAACATACCAACTGTCGTAAATACCTAACCTACATACCAAGGAATGTTGATAAAACGCGGGAAACCTGCATCATGTCAACCCAACCGCGCATGCCTCGGCCAATCGATCTCTTCCGTGCACAGCCATTCAATCCAAACCCAGATTTTGTGCTATAAATAGCCGTGTTCACTGAGGTGCATTCAGTGCATCACTATGGTTTTGCCGTTAAATATTTACAAGTTGGTTCTAGGATAAAAACGTGCTGGGTGTAAGATGTATACACGATTAGATTTCTTTTCGGTTTCCATATAATTTGCTAAAACAGCAAAAATACGAAAAGTAAGAAGCATGAACCTTTCTAACGATAGGCTATAACGATAGATATCTTCTTAGATAACAATAGATATCTTCTTATCAATATAAAAGGCGATGTGTGCGGCTGGACCGATTTTGATGGGACTTTCACTGGCAGATAGCTGATGTTATAAGGAGTAATCCCTGCGGGTGAAACCGCGGGGCGCAGCTAGTCCTTAATAAAAACCCATGTATACTGACAGACAACACATAGCCGCTGTGTCTAGAAGCGTGAAATTTTGCACAAGTGTCCCAAATATGTACTTATATAAAAAAAACGCTGAGGAAGGATTTTTGAAAATATCTCCCGAAGGGGTTTATATTATGGGATGAAAGTTTATACCAATGTTCGTAATATTTGAAGTTAGAAATGTGATAGGTTTCTATTTATATGTAGGTAGGTAAAAGTTAAGTTGGATCGTCGTTTTTTTTAAACTCATTACATAAGGAGGTTAAAAATAGGGATTAAAGTTTATATGAAATTTCGTAGGTTTTTTTAAAGTTAGATACGTGTAGGTTGGTATTTACGCTTCTGTTTCAAAATAATTTATTTATCTGATAATAATATCCAAATTATTACAAATTAATTAGATTGAATTAAGCTAAGTATTTTAACTTTTAGATGTGGGCCCCAAACTAGTGTTTACAAATAAAAGTAAGCTTCATAAGTGTTTTTGGAAATCCCCCCAATATACATTTAAATAAAAAATACACATGTACCTAAGTTTTTATTATTATAGAATCGCCAAATATTTGCCAGTTTTCGTTGCATTTTTCGTTAAAAAATTTGAGAGGGCTCTGAACATAAGGTCTTCTTTGTATCAATTATTCAATTATCAAGACATAAGAAACCTAAGCATTGATAGTGCCTATATAGGTACATAGGTGCCTATTTTTTGCTGAAAAATCTGCTTTTTTGGCATGTTTGGATACTTATACTTTGCAAGTACCTAATGCCAAGCAGCTAAGCTATCAATAAAGTTTATGTAAAAATAGTTGACATATGTAGGCAAATGCTAAAAACCTCGTACGTCATAAATAAGGTCCTTTATAATATCCAATGAAATAGTTAAAATGTAACTCACGTCTGAAATCTGAAAGTAGAGAAACCCTATAACAACTAAACCACCAATGGCAACCGCCATTATGAGTTTCCAAAACGCATTAGAACCAGTGGACACACAGACACACATAGCTCGGATAAGCTGGTGCAGGGTATGTAACAGAAGGCCGCTAATCACGTGGGTTTGCCGCACTCACGCCGCGAGCCCGTGGCGCGCGGGGGCGCCATCTTAACGCCTCGGCGGGTCGCTCTCTACTGCCAGAAGTGCCAGACCCCGCCCGCCCAACTCCGCTATTGGAGCTGTGCGTCAGAGACATATTTTTTGCAACAAGAAATGAAAACTTGATGTGGCTAAGGTTATGTCAATTCTCGTTTCGAACAAGGAAAACAAGAAAGAAAATTGTTCTTTCTGTAGATAACTCCGCTACGAGCTACGAAGTCCGCTCAATTTTCGTAGCTCGTAGCCACCTCGATCGTAGCGGCGGCCGTTATCTACATAACGCTACGCATTCCATCTATAATTACCTGACAACGCAAAACAAAAAAGGAAAGCATGATATACCTATGCTGTTAAGGCTCAATTTGGGCAGCGTTTAGTCCATACAAACTTATTCTCCTGTTTCCTCCCTGGATAATACCGCTAGAGGCATATTTTTTTTTTTTATAAAATTTATCTCCTTTATGGCCAGGCTTGTGTCATTTATTTTTTCTCGTAAGTTAAGTACTATAAGAAATATGAGCCTTTAAAAATCCCAAAAAATATCAAATTTTTACCTCCGTGTTCAGACGTCTCTCAAACAAAATTTATGAGTTTGTAAAACAAAAATAAATGACAGAAGCCGAGAGCAAACCTTTTTAAACAATTAATTGTAAAAAATAATGAAATCGGCCTATTTTTGAATGAGGAAACAGAAGAATCCGAGACGATAATTTTGTCTACTTTTCGTAGGTATAAATCGATCCGAGCTGCAGTTGTCCTTATTGCGCTCTGCGGGCAGAGGCTCGAGGTCAGGGGAGGGTCGGTCTAATACGTATACAGTTAGAGAAGAGACATGTAGTCGATAATTGTATCGACACATTAGTGCTGTCCATCGATATCGATATGTAACGGTTCTCGTCTTTAGTTAGTGTTTTGTGCGTGAAGTGAATTTAGCACATTACTGCAACGGTCGGCAAGTTAGGATTTGGACAAAATTGTTGACGCACAACATGATTTATTTTTACTATGGAAACTGACGTGGTTTTCGCACATAACACATTTAAGTACGAAAAGAAAGAATTTAAAAAAATATTGTAACTTGTGTATCAGGAATATCAGGATCGTAACAAGTGGAAAAATTTATAAATAAATAATTCTCTTAATATTAGTTAATTTTGTTGAACTATTTTTTCAAAATTTTATTCAAATACATTAGGTTATTACGTTGCTAAGTGATTAGATTATAGCTTATCATCATCAGCCAGAAGACGTCCACTGCTGAACATGGGCCTCCCCCATTAACCTCTATACTGATAGTGATCGACATCCTGTCATCTGCATCCACTGGATGCCCGCGACTCTCACAATGTCATCGGTCCATCTAGTGGGAGGCCTACCTACGCTGCGTCTTCCGGTTCGTGGTCTCCACTCAAGGACCTTTCTTCCCCATCGGTTATCGGTACTTCGAGCGATGTGGCCTGCCCAATTGCCACTTCAACTTGCAAATTTGAATATCTATGTCGATGACTCTGGCTCTTTGGCGGATATTCACGTTTCGGATTTTATCGCGCAAAGAAACTCCGAGCATAGCTCTCTCCATTGCCCATTGTGTGACTCTGAGTATTTCCAAAAGGCCAACAGTTAAGGACCACGTCTCAGTACCATATGTTATCACTGGCAAAACACACTGGTCAAAGACCCTTGTCTTTAAGCACTGTAGTATCTTGGACGAGATGTCACGCAATTTCCCAAACGCTGCCCATCCGAGTTGGATTCTTCGGGCGACCTCTTTGCCCAAGTTGGACCAAGAATGATGGTACTGATCGTTTTTGGTTGGACTGACCTAAATGAACAATCTGTCCAAGAGAGGTGTAATGGTCAACAACTTCAAGAGTATCGTTCCCAACGATTACCGGCACGGGTACAACATGGACATTGGACATGATTTTTGTCTTGTCTATGTTTATTTTAAGACCCACCTGTTGAGAAAGGCTACTGAGATCGCTGAGCATCGCATTGAGGTCCTCCAGCGACTCTGCCATGATGACTATATCATCGGCAAAACGAAAATGAGTGATTTATTCACCATTGATGTTGATGCCGAATCCGTTCCAGTCCAAGAGCTTGAAAACGTCCTTCACTGCGTTCGTGAACAGTTTCGGAGAAATAACATCTCTCTGTCTCACGGCTTTCTGCAATAGGATTGGTTCCGTGCTCTCGTCCTGTAATCGGATCGACATGTTGGCGTTTCTATACAAACACTTCAGCACTTCGATATACTTATAGTCGATATGACAACGCTGGAGGGACTGCAATACTGCCCAGGTCTCGATTGAATCCAAGGCTTTTTCATAGTCTACAAACGCTAGACATAATGGCCGATTATACTCCGCAGTCTTCTGTATAATCTGGTGGAGCGTGTGTATGTGGTCTGTGGTGCTCCTGCCTTTACAGAAACCGGCTTGTTCGGGAGGCTGGAAGTAATCAAACCTGCTTTCGAGACGGTTCGTAATGACTCTGGAGAATAACTTGTACACATGGCTCAGGAGTGAGATGGGTTTATAATTATTCAATAAGGTGTTATCACCTTTTTTGAAGGAGAGCACTACCACCCTACTAGTCCATGCTACATGCGTAGTACCTTCGAGTATGACGGAATTAAATAACTTCTGGAGGACTAAAAGTACCGGTTTTCCATCCGCTCTCAGTAGTTCTGTCGTTATTCTGTCATCACCCGGCGATCTTGTTGTTCTTAAGCTTTTCAGAGCCATTCTTATCTCGTACAAGCTGATGTCTAGGATGTCCTCAGTGTAGTGTTGGGTCAGTTTAGCTCTCTTGTCCAGAGCTGTACCGATAATTAGGCTGTCGCGTCAATGTGTACAACTGTCCGTAAAACCTCTCGAGTTCTCTCAGAATCTTCGGCTTTGATGAAATGATACTACCATCCTCGATCTTCAGCTTCATCACTTGGCTCTTCCCAATAGACGAATTCTTTGCGAACACTATCCAGCCCTGGTTCCACTCGATTGCGTCCCTAATACATCTTTTATTATAGGAACGCAGATCGTGTCGCACCGATTTTGAGATTCGTCTGTTAAGTTGGCCATATTGCGACATATCAGCTGATGTTTGCAGTCTCATCTCAGTCAGGTCTTTCATTAGCTTAATGGTTTCATCTGAGAGCTTCTGAGGTCTTTTCCGGCGTGGGGTCTTAAAGAACTTGGACCACACTGCTTGGACAGTTTCCACCAGCCCATTGTTTACTACGAACAGTTCCGCTTTCGGCTCTGGAAGCGATTATGCAATTCGAGTTGGAAGTCTTTGGAGTTTTGGATTTGAGTATGACCAGAATGGAGCGTGGACTTCACCAGACGCGACCTCTCAAGCTTGTTGATATTCAATGTGCCTCTGACAAAACGGTGATCGCTACCGGTTTTCACCTTGCTAATCACGGAGACATTGAATATTCGCTTCTTGGTCGTCATGATGAAGTTGATCTCATTTTTGGTCGAACCATCGGGGCTCATCCACGTCTACTTCCTGCATGGTCACTTCTGAAAGAAGGAGTTCATCAAATAGAGTCCCTATTTCTCCATGAAGTCAACCAGCCACTGGCCCCTCGAATTCCGCTGTCCATACCCATATGACCCGACTCTTAACTCATCAACATTCCGCGTTCCATCTTTGCGTTGAAGTCACCCATAACAACGGTGAAGTATGTTACGGAGGTATCTATGGTCTCGGATATCTCCTCAAGTCCTCATACAACACCTCTACTTTAGATTATTAGATTATAGTTAAAGTTATCACAGGAATTGTACATGGTAATCCTTTCCGTAACTATCATCACATTATAGACCAGCACCCTCACAGGAAGTTTTCAAGCTTCGTGTGAAACTGTACTATTTCTTGGAGTAGCTACTGTATCGTTATTATCTCGCTTTAAGTTTATAAGTATGTATGAATTTAATATTTTTATTTATGTATGTATATTATTTTAACTAAAAACTTGGTTATTTGAATTTTTCACATAAATTTTGAGGTTATGTGAAAAAATTATTGGGACCAAAGTTGTAGATATTTTTATTACCTACAACTTTGCCATTAAACTTTTCAAAAACTATATTGCAAAACTATAAATCCATAGGATTTATAGTTATGACTATAAATCCATAGGATTTATAGTTATGCTGGAAATCGAGTTGAACCATTTTTTACCCTTAAACCTGTGGCGGCATGAATCTGCGGTGCATTGTTAGACGCGCGCACCGACCAGCGGCGCGCGGCGAACTGACGATAGGAGGCGCTCGCGTATATTTATATGGACGGCAAGCGTCGCGGCGCGAGCGCCGCCTATTAAACATCCTATACCTGATCCTAGTTTATAGATAGTTAAGTATTCAAATAAAGGATAGATTCTTATGTAGTTTTAATTGTTAGCGCAGTAGAAAACAAATATAGGAATAAATAAGTATTTAGGCTCTCGCTTAGGTAAGGTTTAGACATAGGATAGTAGGTTAAGTATTATTATTAGTTTTAGCATAAAATTGTATAAAAGGCAGGCTGTTTCCAAATAAAGTACGAAACATTGGACTTAGAGTTTTATTCCTTCAAGAACCGCCAACCATACAACACCTGTCGTCGGATGCTGCCATCCTCGTCTGTGCGCGTTGTATTAGGGACTTGAAGCTCCCACAAACCCACCAACTTCCCGAACTCAGATCGCCCGTAATTTATTTTTCCTTTCATTTTTATCATAATAATGGGTTTCATACTACTGTGATTTTTTTTGGTTTCAAAAATTATTGACCCTGGTCTATTTGGCGTAGTCGGTTAGTAAAATATGAGCAGATCGCAAAATAACAAAAATCACTCGACATTCGGCAAACGCCGATATCAACTAGCCGAGTAGACTGCGAGGCGAAATGAATTTGTAGGCAACTAGGCATTCAGTGCGGGAGCACGGGCGGGCACGCACACACGCACAGTCTGTTCGTCACGCACACGTATATAGCTCGCTCGTCAGGGCGCAGCGAGACAGCAATAGAGTTGCTAAATACCTATTCATCAAATTTCTTGGCCATGGTATATCGGCTTAAGCGCCTCAATCAATTTTGATGAAATTGGTGTAGACCACTAAGTTCAGGGATGATCCGGGTCACTATATATTTACCGTTGTTATCATAAAACATTTTATGTCCATTGAGATGAAGACATTGCAAATTGGATGCAATAATTATCGATTTGAATAAGCGACTTCAAAAAGCGCTTGAACAAAATCATTGATATTGCCAAATAGACAGGCGCTCGAATAAAATTATTTGTATTAGGTATAATATTAGCTGGTACAAAATCTACTGAGACAAATTAATTAAATTATTGTGGTACTAACTCGATAGATTCCTATATAACTATGATGATAAAAATAAAATAATTGGTTCACAAATTTCCGAAGTACCTAATCGATGTACAGTATAAAAAATTATAAATTAAAAATAAACCGACCAACTGCGAGACGGGCTCGCGCACAGTACCTACTATCACATTACAAAACTAAATTATCTTTTTTAATTTGGCTGATTTCTTAAGACGTGACCGTTTCACGAATTGCCTAAAACAAGCTCCAGATTATTAAGGATATTTAAAATAGTTCTTATTGTTACGAAATAAAAAAATAAGTAAGGTATTCTTAAGTATTTTATCTAGTGAAATGTTATATTCAATACACAATTTGAATTACTTCGCTCGATAGAATTAACTTTCGAATATCGACCTATTTTAAAATTTAGACCGATTTTTCATATCATTCATCAGAGATTTATGATTTCAAAGTCAAAGTCAAATCATAAGTATTATAGTATATAGTTATAACTTATATTAACACAATGACCCAATTAGAATATGGCAATTTAGATATAGAGCCGCCCGATCTGTTTATAATGTTTTGTCGTTTAAATATTTTTTTATAGCACTTTTCAATTAATAAGTTTTTAAAATTCTTTGCAAAATTTCGTTCGTTTTTGTCACTCTTTAAGTCGTCGGGTAATTTATTAAATATTTTTATAGCCATTGCATGAGGACCACTACTATGCATTTCTAGTCTCGATTTTGAGATTGCTAATGTATGCTATTTATTTTTTTCAATTAAGACCATAATAATTGCATAACTATTAAAGTAGGTACAAAAAAAATAGTGCTAAAAGACAACATCACGCCCAGGCGGTCACCCATCCAAGTATCAACCGCAACCGACTGGTGAAGAGAAATGAAAGAAAGTTTTTTTTTCTAATGTGACTTTTTTGCTGTTGGCCTTGCGGCCTCTACAGCTTGACCGGAGTAGTTGGTGAACGCAGAATAGTCCAGTCGAGATAGACATAAAACTAGCCTGAAATAGAAAAAATTCCGGGGACCATTTTTTTTTATAGGTCGGGGGGTGGTTGGAAGTATACTCGATTTTCTAACTAATCCCGGTAGAGGGTTCGCCGCCATCTTGTTTTAAAGTTCAATTTTTTAGTTTTTCTGAAATAACTCGTTAATTTTCAACTTTAGAGCAAAAATTGCAGATTTTTTCTATTTAAATGTCTATCTCGACTGAACTAGAAGGCGTTAGGCCAACATGGTTTAGATTTTGGGCGACATGCGCAAGGATACCTCGGAGGTACGAGCCTCGGCTTGGACCGTCACCGATGGAACGTCGCCGAAAGAAATAAAATGTCTACTCCTCCTTATATAGTAGGTTTCATTGTCCAAATACAAAAAAAAACATGTCTCATCAGCGCCATCTCTCGATGGTTGCAGAACTATGTTCCTAGAGCTGTCAGAAAACCACCCGAGTCGCCCGCCCCTATAGCGCTTTATTTTTTCCGTGGATAGTTCGGAACGCGAAACTAGTGACACTATAATTATGTCGTTTTTTCAGTTGTTACTGGGCTGGAATGGGCTGGAATGACATTAATGTCCTAACCACTGCTAACCACCACACCTTTTTTTTTTTAAATCTTGGCTTCTGCTACTTGACCTTACTTTTAGAATCAAGACGTCCACAAATATTTTTTTTGCGCTGTTTTGATTCTCATGGCTGTTGTATGCGTGGTGTCTAATACAGATGACGAGGCGGTATGGCCTTAACGACTTTAGCCTAAACAAAAAAACATGTCAATGTCACATCACATTTATAATTGAGGTTAGGAGCTTTTGTTTACTATTACAAATAAATAAATAAAAACTTTAATCAGCCAAACTGACTTCTAATATAAACTTTGAAATGAGTTTACCGACAGATTTTGGTCCAGACTCCGGAGGCAGAGTGAAGGTATGCAACACATCAACATATATTTCTACCAATTCATCGACGAACATCTTTTATCCCATAGATTTTTATTACCCAACCATTTTACAGCAAACATTTCCATAATTTCAGGGTCTAGTGATAGTGAAGCCGATAGTTTACGGTAATATTGCTCGCTACTTTGGCAAGAAACGTGAAGAGGATGGTCACACACATCAATGGACCGTTTACGTAAAACCTTACGCCAACGAAGACATGGGGGCGTATATCAAGAAGGTGCATTTCAAATTGCATGAGAGCTACGCCAACCCGAACAGAATAGTTACCAAGGCACCCTATGAGCTCACTGAGACTGGGTGGGGAGAGTTTGAAATTGTTATCAAGATTTACTTTCATGACCCCAATGAGAGGCCGGTAAGAACATGCAAAATATGTACTAAGAAATAAACTACTGCTGGACAGAGCCATATCTAAAGGCATAAAGATACTCAGCCCAATCTTAGGCTTTTTGCTTCCAGCCAGATACGTGGCCCGGTGGGCTATCATAATCTCAAAAACATACTTATAATATAACCTTACATTGAATCTTGTCTCTCTCTCTTGGCTAAAAAGAGAGCAAGGCAAAAAACAGAATGAGAGATGTAAGGTTATTATAAGCATGTTTCTGAGATTATGGTTACCGATTAGAACTATGTCTGCCGATTTATGGTTTCACCCATTCTAGAAGACGTTCCAACGGTTATCGGTTCTGCAACAGATATGAACTAGTTCATAATGATGGTTACTATGGAGCCCTTTGGCACAATACACCCTTTCCGCGTCACCTAGTATAATATTCATGCAAAAAATAATGTCGATCCATTATTCTGTTTAAAGAAGAATAAAGAAACTAACAAACCAACAAACACGTTTTTGCATTTATAATATTGGTATGGTCTGACATGTTCCAGGTAACCCTGTACCACATCCTGAAGCTGTTCCAGTCACCGGTAACAGAGGGTGCTCCCCCGACAGTTGGCCGAACACTGGTCAGCGAGTCATATGAGGAGATAGTCTTCCAGGAGCCAACACAGCTGATGCAGCATCTACTGAACAATGTGAAGCCTATTACGAATGGGGCCTGGAAGCATGACACAGATTGTAAGTTAAATTTCACTAGTTGTCCGCCCCAACTGTAACCTCGCAACCCCTATACAGGGTTCTGCGGAAAAAGTGTACTAAGCCGAAAGAGGTCCATGTTATCCATCATTATAAACAACTTTTACTATGGGACCAACTCAAATCGGTTGTGTGCGAGGCCGTTTTCTATGGATCAGCCGTTTTTGTTTACCTCATTTTAGACAAATAAAGTAACCAAACCTTGATGTATTGGACGCACATACCTATAATGTTACTGGCTGTTAGTATATCTATAAGTTTAATGTATTAATTTTGAGAGCTGTGGATTTGGTCAAATAAATGAAATAAAATAAAAAAATTGAGAAGACCAAAACGCCCCACCAATTACTTTCAAGGTCGAAGTTATTAAAAATCCAAATTACGTTGAATTTAAGGTGTTCATAATGGTTCATATTTTAAAGAACTCTCGTTAAACACAAAATACCATGTTTCAGAAATATAAGTGACCAATACCCGCAAATGCGTATATCTATACTTCATACTGCCCCGGTGGCTCAGTTGGTAGTGAACCTTCTGTTGCGCTTGGGGGTGTGGGTTCGATTCCCACCTAGGGCAAACATTCATGTGATGAACATTTATGTTTGTCCTATATCTGGGTGTTAATATCTATGTATGTATTTAAAACATACTTATATGTACTTATATATGTTTGATGTCAAATAACCGTGTGTGGAAAAAATGTCCCAGACATTTATTTATACCTGAAATCATATTTTATTCCATTGTAGAATATAAAATCAATAAGTTGGATGTAATTTTATCTCTTTCTGGTCTGTTCTTTTACAGTTGAAGATAAGAAAGAGAAAACCCTGGACAAGATCATAATGGCGCAGACAAAAGTCAGAAGTGAAATCTCGGAGCTCAAAGAAAAGTTACACCTCGCAAAAGAAACAATAGCTAAGTTCAAAGATGAAATAGCTAAGATACAGAGCAATCCTGGATCTAGTTTACTAGCCATATAAGCATAAGCCTTTTGCTCCAAGAAAGTGGACATATCCAAAACAAGCAAGAATAAAGAATAAAGCTGTACAAAGCTATGTGAAGACACGCGCGCGCAAAATACCGTGGAATGCCGTTAAAACTTTTTCGAGGTGGAAATCTTCAAAAGATAACGCTACGCATTGGGGCGCTTCCCCCAAGTGACCAGGCATAGTGCTTGACAAGAGAGCTCCGGAATCTCCAGCGCAATGCACCGGATCCCTCAACACTGCTCTACGGCTCCTCCCGAGACAACTCTGTCTCGTCTCCTCTGCTCACAACAACGTTGGTCACACAAAATTTTCATCCTCTCCCAGGACTCGCTAGATGATCGGAGCCTCTTTAGTGGCCTCTTGCTACAGGCAGCGGTGCCGTATTCTATTGCCCCGGCTGCGTCAGGGCTAATACGGTTGAAACTATAGTCAGAGTGACTTAATCATAAGTGAGTAATTTCCAGGTCATATAAACTATTAACAGAAAAATGTGAAGTGATTCAAACCACTATATACAAGGCGTAATGGGTATGATCTGCAGTAGAAATAACATTCGTGTTAAAAATAATAATGTCATAGAGCATAGACAATTGAAAAATTTGACATTACCAACATTTAGACTGTTTGCAAAGACAGCTCAAGAATTTGAAGGCCGATAGGAAAGCGCATTTTTTTTAAAGGTAAAAATAGTTATCTTTCGCTTAACGTTTCGACCATGTTACAATGGCCGTGGTCACGAGCTTGAGACGTTTACCCAGTATACACAAGTTTGAATACTGGTCATCAAATTTTTGAACATTTAAATAGCAAATCCTAAATTGTGGAACAGCACTTATATACTGGGTTACGCAAAAAGGGTGTACTAAGCCGATAGGGGCCCATAGCAAACATCATTATGAATAACTTTTATTAAGGAAACAACTCTGAAATCGCGATGAAAATATCAGCTGTTCCTTAGAAAACGGGCATTGACACTACAAAATGTATGGAACTGCTGTTTTTTTTTTTCGTATTTCAGGGTTGGTCCTATAGTAAAAGTTGTTCGTAATGATACTCATCATTACGAACAACTTTTACTATAGGACCAACCCTGAAATAACGGATCCTTTCCGCATAACCCTGGGTTTTCGAGTTTAAAAGCTATATTGGTATGTTTAGCTTATTTGGTTAGAAAACTGTACCTAAAAGTAATTGTAGACTTGTAGAATTAGTAATATGGTAAGACGTATTGTTAGATAGGTATTATTAATAAATTGTACACTTAATTATACATTAACTTATGTTCTTTTAATGTGAAAAACGAAAAGACAGCCAATAAAATAATTTAGTTTAAGATGAGACCAACAGGCCTAGCACGGGCCGTGGACAGATTGTCTTTCCACCGTTTTTATCCCGCTAGAAAGAGACGACGAAGAGAAGTACGAAGAGACGTATCCATATTCTAGCTCTATCGCGTCTACGCGTGGATAAAAATAGTGGAAAGACAATTTTCCACGGCCCATGCTAGGCTGCCTGGAGACAGTAACCCAGGGGAAAAAGTAGAGGAAAGCGAGGCTTTTAAGAGTCGATATGACGTAAGCTCAAATCCAAGTTTTAATCCAAATCAAATCCCCTGTGCGAAGCAGTGACAAAAATATCCGATCTACGCCTGCAGGAAGAGAAAAGTATAAGTCGGCGTTCGCCTCAGAACTGAATAACGGAAGCGATTTGCTTAAAACTCCAAATTACTCAAGAACTATTTTAATTTTAAATAAAACTAATTTACATTGAAATAAATTTTACAAATGACCATTAGAACATGAAAAAAAATATTAAATTATATCACCCTCTCTTTTTGCGTCGGGCGTTAAAAAGATAAAGTAAAATACACTTTAAATTCTTGTCTGTACAGTTGAAATTAGATCAGATCATATAGGTGGTAGGTTATCCTAGGTATGAAACCTATTGTACCTATCTAACTAGCCGGTTATGACAACAAAGTATATAGGTACGTAACTGTCTACCCACGGTCAAAGTCGGAAGTATTTTTAGGCATTGGTACCTACTAATGCCATATATATCGATCGACTGTAAAATATGATTTCAATGCTATATGCTATGAACATTGAAAAGTACACGTTTCCTTGACTGACTTGAGTTGCTACATCGTTTTGCTAGGCATTGTCTCATAGAAACCCCTTTGAATATTACCAGTAATATGTATGATGTAACTGGCAATGCTACTGTTTTTTAGGGTTTCATACCTAAAGGGTAAAACGGGACGCTATTACTAAGACTCCACTGTCCGTCCGTCTGTCTGTCTGCACGTCTGTCACCAGGCTGTATCCGCGCTGAATATGTCATGAACCGCGATGGTTAGACAGTTGAAATTTTCACAGATGATGTATTTCTGTTGCCGCTACAACAACAAATACTAGAAAACAGAATAAAATAAATATTTAAGAAGGCTCCCATACAACAAACGTGATTTTTGAACGTATTTTTGTATTAGCTCTAATGTAAAAACGGTACAAAATTGCTACTACAAAAATACTTTAAAAAACACGTTTTTTGTATGGGAGCCTTCTTAAATATTTATTTTATTCTGTTTTTTAGTATTTGTTGTTATAGCGGCCACAGAAATACATCATCTGTGAAAATTTCAACTGTCTAACTATCACGGTTCATGAGATACAGCCTGGTGACAGACTGACGGACAGCGGAGTCTTAGTAATAGGGTCTCGTTTTACCCTTTGGGTACGGAACCTAAAAAACATTCGTCCAATGCTGTGATCCCACTAGGGTTCATGATTTCTCGAGCTTTTCAATTTCTCGGGTCTCGAGAATTCTCGAGGCTTAATTTCTCGAGGTTTCTCGGGTTGCCGAGAAATTTAAATTTACGTACGTTTTCTCATATTATTTGGTTCCAATAACGTCATTACCCCAAGCGGGACGTCAGTGCAAGACTTATCGCCCCCATCTCGAATAAGAATAAGAACGTCATTAAATTCAGTGGTTTTCCTCTCAAATAAAAGTATCAAATTAATTATAAAACTTTCATTGATTATATTCAAAAACATTAATCTTATGAATAAGCCAACTAACTTTTTTTTAATACAGAAATAATAGTATTCAGACTAATAATTATAATGACAGCACCATTTTTGGCTAATTATTTATAAAAAAAACAACTTAAAACTTGTAAACAAAAATAACTTCTATAAAACAAAAAAATAAAAATAATAAGTTAATATTTTAAATTCAGGTAGAAAATAAATGTAAATTATAATTAAATTACAATCACAGCACCATTTATGGCATGTTAATTAGAATAAAAACAAATGAAAACTTTGCTAGATCAATGGAACATCTCACGCTGAGGAGCTGAACATACACACAGATACATAACAATTAGGTCAGATTTCTCGAGTTCTCGACTTTTCTCGAGCTTGATTTCCCGGGAACAAAGCCCAATGATTTCCCGGGAATGAACCCTAGAACCTACATATCAAGGTACTTGTCACAGAGGTGGTTTTTATTGTACTGTTATTCAGAGCTTTGCAAACTTTCTTCACCAACATCATAATAAACTATTTAGCCCTTATGCAAACAAAACTAATTTTCACACATAATATTTGTATCATAGATCACATTAATATTCTAAGAACCACGTGCGTGAATTGTGTCTGTATTGTTTTGAATCGGTCAATTGGCTCTCAGCGCGTTCTATTTTTAGGCTGCGCTATTTTCGATTATGTTATCAGGTAATAAAGCGCTGACGTAAAAATTGGTTGTAAATTACGTCAGTCTACGTAGATACGACGATGTACGAACGAGTATGTCATCATCATCAGCCATAAGACGTCCACTGCTGAACATAGGCCTCCCCCTTTAACCTCCACACTGAACGACACCCTGCCATCTGCATCCACTGGATGCCCGCGGCGCTCACGATGTCGTTGGTCCATCTAGTGGGAGGTCTACCTACGCTGCGTCTTCCGGTTCGTGGTCTCCACTCAAGAACCTTTCTACCCCATCAGTTATCGGTACTTCGAGCGATGTGGCCTGCCCATTGCCGCTTCAACTTGCAAATTTTAATAGTTATGTCGATGACTCTGGTTCTTTGCCGAATATACGTTTCGGATTCTATCGCGCCAAGAAATTTCGACCGAGCATAGCTCTCTCCATTGCCCGTTGTGTGTCTCTGAGTTTCTCCAAAAGGCCAACAGTTTAGGACCACGTCTCAGTACCATATGTCATCACTGGCATACTGCAACGAGTATGTATGTAGGGCTAAATAGTTTAAATAAATGTGTCCTTATTTTTAGGCCCGTTTATCTATACTCTATCTATAAATATAATAAAAACGTAGAGTAAAAAAATCTATAACTGTGACATCTACACTAATCTTATAAAGAGGAAAGATTTGTACCTATTTTTGTATGTTTGTAATGAATAGGCTCCGAAACTACTGAACCGATTTGAAAAATTATTTCACTGTTGGGAAGCTACACTATCCCCGGGTGACATAGGCTATATTATATTTTGTAGCGAGGCCGAAGGCCGAGCTTACACTCGTGCGAAGCCGGGGCGGACGGCTAGTATTAAATAAAAACAGGGAGTCCTAAAATAAGCAGCTGAACACGTAAAGACAGGTTTTAGAATTTTTGTCTGTTTGTTTGTTTGTCCACGCATATCTCCTATTAAAGCACTGGAAGGATTTAAATGCGGTTTTCACGAATATGCTTAGCTATGACCAGATTGAAGTATAGGCTACGTTTTTTTGCGCAAGGGCCGGATTAAAGTCGCGGGAAACAGCACTAGTTTATAAATAAAAATTTAATGTGACTGATGGACTGATTTGGCTATTTTTTATTAACAGTCCGAACAAGGTTTTTAGGAAAATAAAACTTTAAAAGTTTGCCCGGAGCCGGGTAGTTTGGAAAATTCGGGAAAAACTACTAGTGCTTTTTCTATGGAATTTTTGTATGAATTCAAAACCATAACTCAAATTTATTTAAATTTGGACAGGACAACGTGTATTGGGTCAGCTAATATCAAATAAAAATAAGAGGGTAGGTAGATACTACGTACAAAATGTATTAGAAGGCCTTCCAAACCGTTCACTGAAGGCCATCGAACTTTCAAGTTCACCACCTAATGCTACATTCTGACCTTCCATTACTCACCATTTTAGGTAAACATAGTCTACGATTATATTCAAAATAAGTGATCACATTGATAAATTAGACTACCTACCTAATTTACCTATATTAGAAAAGACACTAGAAATTCTATCAATAAGTTTCTACACTTCTATCAATAAAAGTTTTAGAAATAAAAAAAACTCGTAGAAGTAGAATTTAGCGATGATCGCTCAGTGGTTGGCGCGTTCGATTCCAAACCCAGGGGTGTGGGTACAAGTCACAAAAAATGTGCGGTTTGCACCAGATGTTGCTGGTGAAGGTGGAAGGTGGAAAAGATCGTGAGGAAACCATGGAACCGGTAGGACAGTTTCTAATGCATTTCTGGCTAGCCACTATGCACCCTCAAGTTGAAAATCCGTCGCCAAGCACCTGCAGCCTTACGCTACCTCTTAACGCGGGCTCGAACAGCGTAGTGTGGAAAATCACGCGAACGTGAAACAAAATACGGTTTGTGGTGGGGCAACGTTTCGCAATTACCTAAACGGTAGTCGTAAGGCCGGCCTGGGTCCTTACGCCTAACTCTAACCGCGGGCCCGAACACGCGCAGTTTGCAAAATCACGCGCAAACCACATCTCGGCGCGTTAAAAGTTTGCGTTCGTGTGATTTTGCAAACTGCACGTATTCGGGCCCGCGGTTAGAGTTGGGCGTAATTCACCGTCACTTATCATCAGATTACTTGTGGATAAACGCCTAAACCATAAATAAAAAATTATAGAGTTTATAAAATGCAGTCACTAAACTTAGCATACCATAGTTTACGTTGGTTACAATATCATACAATACGTAGGCTGGTAACGTCCATCCATCCATCCATCATCCGAGCGTAGTCTTGAAGATGACTTTCGGAAGCCATTTCTTACCGTTTACCTACATTTGGAATTACATTACATGGATGGAAGTTTAGTAATACAGAACTTGCTGGAAGTCTTGCTTGCAATAAGTTGCGGGATTCTAGTCTAAACTACATTTTTGGTTGGCCTCCAATCATCATAATTATTATCAGCCTATCATGTTCCCACTGCATACAGCGGCCTTCTATCTGACAATTAAGATGGGCCATAATTCACCATGCTGGCCCGTGCATGTTAGTGAATGTCATACGTCTTTGAACTCTTGAGGTTCTTGGACGGTTTTTTCAAAATATTTTCCTTCACCGTTTTTTGAGGGATAGAATTGAACTTGCACATAATTTATTTAAGTATACTAAATAAGTAATTGTTGCCTGACCTAGAGGAATCCTAGGATCGAACCGCGTGCCATCAGATTGTAAAGCGTACATGCTACCGGTCGCACCATCGCTCGTTTAGATCGCTAAATACTCCGATTGTCTGTTTCCTGCTCCGTAATAGCCGTTAACCGTTAGCCGCGCGTTAACTATCAATGGAAAAAACTTGGAAGAAGTCACTAACTTCCGTTATCTGGGCAGTCAGATTAGGAACGACAACCGCCTTGCGTCCGAAATCCCTGCGCGTTTAGCAAGAGCTGCTGCTACCTTTGGGAAATTAAATCAGCGTGTATGGAACTCACACGATATCACCCTGCACACAAAGCTGGCAGTGTACCGTGCCATAGTACTGCCTATTCTTTTGTACGCCTCAGAAACCTGGTGCCTGTATAAGGGTGATATTAAAAAGTTAGACGCCTTTCACATGAGGTGCCTGCGCTCTATTTTACGCATCAAATGGCAGGATCGGGTTACAAACGCTGATTTTCTTCGTCGCTCGCAAACCCACGGCATGGAGGCCTTATTAATGAAGGGACAGCTGCGATGGTGCGGCCACGTCCAGCGAATGGATGACTGCAGACTGCCAAAAAGAGTTCTCTACTCAGAACTGTCGAAAGGAAAGCGCAGTTCCGGTGGGCAGTATCTTCGTTACAAGGACGTATTTAAAAGAAATTTAGCTGCGTGTGGTTTGCCCCCCGAACAGTGGGAGGAGGCTGCCCACACGAGATCAGTTTGGCGTTCGAAGGTCAAAAAAGGCGTCACAAATTTTGAAAGCGCTCGCCTTTCCTCATTGGATCTCAAACGCCAAACTCGTAAAAACCGACCAAAACCATCCTACAACTACACATACAACAGCGCGGGTCAGCTGTACTGCACAACTTGTGACCGGGTGTTCAAGACGAAGTTTGGACTTGCCAGCCACATACGAGCACACGCCAGGAAATAGCCAGAGTCGCCATCGTCGGATACGACGCGGACGACATCATCATCATCAATAGCCGTTACAGATGGGTCAGCATTGCTGACGTGAACCACCTCAACCAACGAGAGAAAAAGAGAAGGAAATAATGTTCTCACTCTTTCTCTTCCGTTGGTCAGACGGCGGTTCGTCAGCCATGTTCAATACGTCTGTTAAGGCTTTACCAAACACCGCCCAAAGTAGGTTAAACAAAGTGCAGCCATGACGGCACCGATGCATCGCGTGACCCCTGGACAATGCGAGCTTTGTCTATCATGCCTAGGTACTGTGCAGGCGATAGATAGGTAATTCACGTGGTAAAATGTACCCAGTTATCGTGTCATTCATATTTTTAACCCAAATAAAAAAAGACGGAGGTTCTATGTTCCACTGTATTTTTTTTTTCTGTATTTAACCTGGCTGTACCTGCTTTTTTCTGTATTTTTTTTTTCTGTATTTGGTGTTGCAACAGGGTTTTGTTCTTCTAAAAGTCGAAAACTGTCTAAGGCTTTAGTATATTTAGTCTTTATTCAGGGTTACTGCAATGGTAATTAGTTAGCATCCCTTAAGGGCGGCTTCAATACGTCAAAACAAACAACTTTTCTTCTACGACTTGTAGACTTTTGTTCTAGTTTGAGGAAATAAAATCTACTGTTTCATACATTCAATGTTTTTATTTATGGAACAGCATATTTTTTTCCCAGCGAGTTTCGAAAAATCGTAGAACTAAAGTTGATTGTTTTGATTTACTGAGACCGAGAATAATTAAGAGTATGCTAATTACCAGTAACCCTTATTTTCAAAGTAAGAATTACACAGTGATCAATTCCTGCGCCAAGATTCCTAAAAGAGAATAAATTCTATAGAAACAAGAAGTACGACGACCGGCTTGGCTCAGTGGTGGTCAGTGGTGGTGGTCAGCTTCATGAGCTACTAGTCCCAGGTTCCAATCCCGACCATGCAGATGTTTGAATGATTTTAAATATCTGATCCGGATCTGGGTGTTAGATGTGAGTTTCGTGTGCTTGTGTGCTCTACAAATCCTAGTGAAATAAGGGTGTGAAGAGTTATAAATATTTATTAATCTTCCTAAATTCTATAGGACACGGCAAGGAGAAAAATACGATTCACGTCTGGTATTGCAATTGCATGGCTGAAAACGCCGTGCTAAAAAAACGCCGTGTAACCGATCTATACTATACCAGCACCAATAAAATGTATAGTGTTGCAATTACCAATAAAAAACACCCCTATGTGGTTGAACTCGTTTTATTGTGTAAGTTTCAGGGTCGCAGCGAGGTTATAATAATTTGTGACGCGCTACAATTGCGATGTATTTTGGCTTTCAGTCTTAGGGAGTTTGAAGTTCATTTAGCCCATATGCCTGATTTATACTTTATTAGGTATCAAGTGCAAGTGACAAGTGTAAGTGTTAAGTAATTAGTAAAATCAGCATGTAAATAGATGCACTGTTAAGTGATAAACGCAATTTATAAGTGCAGTTGCGAAGTCAAGTAATTAGAACCCTGTATAATAGTGTCTATATTTACTGTCAAGTAGCCCCCTCGCACACCAGCGTTCTCCTCTCCACCGCTCATCCTTACTGGTTACTTTGAACCTGCAATCCGACTAAACACTGTGTAAACGTTCTGAATACACTTGATATTAAAAAACCTGTTTTTTTTATTTAAAAATGTAATAAAATTAAAATTAATTAATTTTTAATAAATTACTTATTACTCGCACTTGCACTTAACAAAGTATAAACCAGGCATAGACGTTACCAACAACTACTGGTAAAGTAATTATTTCTTTAAAGATAGGCAGCTCCGCGTGGTTTTAGCGCTTTAAATACTTCCCCATTTTTTGGGATAAACCGTAAGTAGGTACGTAGGTACATATAATACACTACACCACCTAACTTAATGCCCTTGTCATGGTGGAAATCTTTGTGTTATACCCATTAAAAACCCTTCAGTGACCTGCCTCGGTCCTTGACGCCTATAATAAAGGTACAGATATTTTTAAAAACATATTTACAGGTCAATTTTGACAATTTTGAAAAACATATTTGACTGCCCCAGTGGCTCAGTTGGTAGAGAACCTACTTTCTGCGCTCGGGGGCGTGGGTTCGATTCCCATCTAGGACAAACATTTGTGTGATGAACATTTGTGTTTGTTCTATGTCTGGGTGTTAATATCTATTTAAGTATGTATTTAAAAATATATATGTATGTATATCAGTCTCTGGCAGCCATATTACAAGCTTTGCTTAGTTTGGGGTCAGATGACCATGTGTGCAATAATGTCCCACATATTTTTTTTATTTTTTTTTAATTACGAGTTTTACCCAACGTTTTCCAGTTTTATTTCCCAAAGTTAGCCTGCGGTGATCTTTATCTGCATATAGGTATTCTGTGAGTTGTTTGGACTAGGTATAGTAACGGGCATTGATTGAAGTGCAAGACGCATAACACAGATTTTTTTAAATTAGTGACGGTATAAATAATGTAGAGTTTTCTATTTGTTATTTGTAATTATACAGGGAAGTGGCTTGATGTAAATCAGGCTCTGAAGGGTGTTAGACCCTCAATTTGTGGGTAGAGTTGGGGTAGAGAAAGCGTACGTAATCGCCCACTTGTTGACACCAAGGTCAAAACGTCACCCTGGCTTTCCATGTCACTCAATCTAATTATCATGTAATATCAACGAATTCAAGTACGTAGTACATATAAATCGATGTGTAATATATAGTTAGTTGAAAATGAAAATGAAAATATATATTTGGTGTCTAAAAACGTTGTCGGTCATAAATTTTAACAAAAGTTTGTTTTTACAAAAATAATACTCCAGGATGAGCCTTGTTACCTAAGCTAGGAATTAACCTGTGTTATGGCGTAACAATACCCTCCGCCTAGCATAGTGTTCAGAAAGAGAGTGGACTTGAATTGTGGTTTTATGGACAAATATCTCAATAAATAACACGCAAATTCACCCAACAAAACACGATGATAGCAAAGGATGATAGGACTAAGGACAGCTCATGTGAGCTCATGATAGCTGAGTTTAACATTTTTCAGACGGCAGAGGCGGATTGCCATTTAAAATTCGTTCCTCCTTTCGGCCAAGTCTACTCTCCATCTCAACTCTATCTATTTAATTTGAACACTCTATGGAAATTTAGAAAAATATATTGTTTTCCAAATAAAACGTGAGAATCTAGAAGTGTTCCGTGCTTAGAATATTACCTATAGCTATAACTTTCTTCAAAAATCAAAAACTAATAGTGATTGAAGAAGTTGTCTTGGATTAAAATAATCATAATGGAAAAACTAATTTTAAAATCTATCGCGTCCATTTTAGTCAAATTCATTTGCAGGTAGAGCCATTAGGAAACGGTGAGTTATTTTTAATTCGCAAATAATGACGTTCCAATGTAACTATTTTGATGATTCCCACAGAATCGAACCGAACCGGTCTACCAGTTCACGAACCAGAACACGCAGCATAGGTAGGCATCCCACTCAGTGTGGCTTTCTAAGGGGCTGGTTTATGTTCAGCAGTGGGCGTCATCTGGCTGATGATGATGTTAATGACTAGAAGACATTACAAGTGGTCCCAAAACTTCTATAGATTTTGCAGAAAAAACGTAGTTTAGAAAACACACTTTAATGGACAAGTCAAATAGAACAGTCCTCGACATCCACTACATTGAGCAATAGCAATATCTCGTATAACAAAATAAATAAACTTTTACTTTCAACGTTACACTTAAACATTTCCTTCTTACATAAAACACGTGAATAAAATGCACTCTGTCTTAAACTAATTACAACTAAAACCAGCTGTTTTCTTTCTTGAGTAATTTATCTCTATATCGCCCTTTCATGTCGAGAGTTTGGAATATTTCGGACAGCTTGTTCAGTTTTTGTTCGGGCGTTCGCGTTATCCTTTCTAGTTTGCAACTATTGTCTTCAGTCCGACAGATGCTAAAGGTCTCTTTCTCTCTCAAACACAACAGTTTCCCAGTCTCTGGCATCGATGACAACTTAGCGACTTGCATCGCTGCATTTTTGAACCTCGATTTTGGAGACACTTTCCTAGCATCGGTCTTTTCTTCTAGAATGGTCTCTTTACCAAGAGGCATGGAATCGGTGTCTTTCTCTTTCGCACTGGGATGTAAATATATCGGTTCGATGACGTCGTATGTATTCTCTCTGAGCAGCTGTTGTGGTCTCTTCTTGTCCAAATCGTGCGATTTTTTCCTCGCGTACCCATGTATACGCAGCGGCGTCAACGGTTTTAACACTTCATGAATTTTCACTGGATCTGGCTCATGTTTGTTTAGATCGAAGACTATAATTTTAGTTTTGGATCTTTCTAATTTCTGTCCGATGGCCGGAAGCGGATGGAAAGGCGATAAAGTCGGTTTGACGGGTATTTCGTCAAGCATCCTGGTTTGGGCAGTTCTGTTTTTGCGTGTTTTGAGTTTCCGCGGCGCGTATATAGTAGTGAGCGCACGGGTCTTGTGCGGGTCGAGGGGCGCGAGTGCTGTGGGCAGCATGGGGCGTCCGGAGGAGCTGGCGGCCGCCCGCCGACAGCCGCTGCCCTTGGCCGGCGGCGTCCTGCCCAATCGAACCCGCCACCCGCTTGACCGCTCGCGCCTGCCCGCGACAGCTCTCACCATCCAACACACAGAACCGCTTTGACGATCGCGTCGCGTGCAAATGCGTGCAACTCTCATCTAGTTACGTGGAAAACTTATTTTTACTTTGGTTTCACTTTTTGCTTAATAAATTGACAACTGCTTAGTGTCAATTTGACGGCTTGCCGTTTGATCGGCCGGCCGCGGCTCTTAGAGGTTTTAGTCAATATTTGCGTACTCTTTTATGCTCTTAAAGAGATAGGGGACTATTGAGCAATGTTTCTTTTGCAATCACGCGTCAACGCTGCAGTAACTACAATTTAAACACGCTTGAAGCCTAACTTATATAAATACCTACATACTTTATTAAGTAATTAAAGTATTTCAGGCAGACCTATTCAGCTAGCAATTCGTAGAATCAATTTCCGCAAGCAACCTTTTCAAATCGAATCAAACAATCGTCATCGTTTTCAATTTGGTTTTTAATCGGTAATATCGCTACCGGGACCCGTCGCGGTGCTACCTGGTGGTGGGGGTGGACAGCGGGTAATGACCATCATTATCAGCCCATCGATCCATCGCCGCGACCTTCAGGGAAGCGATACCATTTTCACATCGGACATGGCGGCGACATAAATGATAACTGCTGTGCTAACAAACATTCTATAGTCAACTACCTTAATTTTGAATAAAAGATCTTCCCTAGGCATGGACCTCAAGGTCTAAGCCCCTCCCTAGGACAATGAAAGTTTTATCGGTCAAATATGACTTCAAATAAAAACTGAAGAAAAAAAAACTGGGGTTAGTACTTGCGAAACTTGCGAAAAAGTTATCGTTACGTAAACGATATCAAATGTCTGAAAAATTCAGTTTCCTTTCACGTCCGTTAGAGGCAATTTTTCATACATTTTGCTATCGTTTACGTAACGATAACTTTTTCGCAAGTGCTCGTACTAAAGGCCACTTAAGGTGATACGTTTCACGTTTGGTGGGAAATTCCAATTTCAAACAGTTTTTTTTTTTGTTCTTGTAGCTAGGCCGGGCAATTATTGTAAACGATCATGTTGTTTGCGAAAATTGATTATTATTCTTTACAAACTCACCTAAAGCTTTTTATCTCTAATGCACATTATTAAATACATTTGTCAATAAACAATTTTTGCTGTTTCAAACGGTTTATTGACAAATGTAAGTAATATGGTGAGTTACTGATTAATAGCTGTACATGATAATGTAAAGAACAACCAACAATTTTCGCAAACATTGTGCCATTTCACAATAATTACCTAGCCTAGCTACAATGACAAAAAAACGAGTTGAAATTTGAATTTCCCGCCAAACGGGAAACGTTCTACCTTAAAGCCTCTCACCGTGTTTTTTAACGTTCAATAATCCAGCAGTAAATAAGAAAGGCGATTCCACTTTTGATATTGAACATGACCGTGGCATTCAATAACACTAACTACTTAAATTGGATAGTTAAAGGCATTTTGCACAATAACCAATCATTATGTCCGTGATCAGAAGGCATTTCACATGATTAGATATGACGTTGTAGGCATTAAAAGACCAAGGTTTAAGCTACAGACCAAAAAAGGCATACATAGGCTATCTTTGACATCCTAACGGCTGTATTCATAAACGTTACTTAAGTTAAATAATACTTAAAATTGCTCTGTTAACTTCTCGCTGACGGAAATTGGCAGACATGAATACGAGACAGAGCAATTTTAAGTATTACTTAACTTAAGTAACATTTATGAGTACGGGCCATAAATCTATGGTTATAGCCTTGGTTTTAGCAATCATCAAATATCAGATCCATGTCTAGAAGAAGAATGTAAAGAAGAAGGATCTTACTACTTCCTTGGACGCTATAAATATTTGAGGGCTTTGGTCTCCTCTGAAATGTTATTGATTTATTTTATTTTAATATCTTATTGTACACTTACAAATTAAGTACAACTGCACAAATGGAGGACTTAATGCTAAATATTTTCTACCAGTCATCCACCAGGTTCAATTGGAACAAATGGTATGTAGGCGTGCATAAAAAATACTTATAATTTAAAGACAAAAAGCTTTGAAGTTTTTACCACTTTGCTCCATCCTTTATTTGCTTTTCTCCAAGATGTATTAATATACGATCGATCAATGTATTCCATCGTCCAAACTCCACAAAAATAGATAACTAGGTACTATTATCCAAAGGTTGTCTGGAAGAAATCGCTGTTAGCGACAAGACCGAGTTTTGTGCCTCTGTTTATTAACGTATTCTTCTAGTAGACTGATTTTTCTAAAATACTGCCGTGCCGCCTATCCAAACCTTGTTACTATGAAATAATTTTATTTCGTAAAAATTCCATAATTCGTAAAAGTAATAATGACAAAGCAATAATCTCCTTCTTCTTATATATAAAAGGCGATGCGTGTATGTATTTATGTTCAAATGACTCCAAAACGATTTGACCGATTTCTTACAGAATTTCCCTGCCAGATAGCTGATGATATAAGGAGTACGTACCTAATCCACGTGGGTGAAACCATGGGGCGCAGCAAGTATAAAATGAAACTAAAATTGATACATACATGCTAAATTAAATACCTACTATTGAATTAAATTATATCAGTCTCTGGCAGCCATATTACAAGCTTTGTTTAGTTTGGGGTCAGATGACCGTGTGTGCAAAAATGTCCCAGATGCAAAGTCAAAGTGATTTATTGATAAACAATGTTCACAGGTCAGAATTAATGTACGAGTATATAAGACGTGTATATCGATAATATACAACATATAAAAATTAATAAAAATAGAAATAAAATTACTATATATAAGGTCGGGGAAAAAGTAACTTCGTATTTTTTAAACAAATTCAAGACATATTTTTTTCAAGTTTAATTACATTTAATTATAATATATATATGCCATTTTGTTCGATAACTTGTTGCCATCTTGTAGGTAGTGACATGATCCCGTTGCTGTAGAATTTTTGGGACTTCTGATCAAAAAAATGCAACAAGTAGTTTTGACAGTCCTCTCTTGATGTTAATCTAACACTACCCAAAGAATTCTGAAGAGATCGAAACAGGTGGAAATCTGAGGGTGCAAGGTCAGGGCTATATGGTGGATGCATTAACACTTCCCAACCAAGCTCTCTAAATTTTTGCTGAGTGGCCAAAGATGTGTGCGGTCTGGCGTTATCATGATGAAAGACCACACTCTTTCTGTTGATCAATTCCGGCCGTTTTTTCTCAATTTCTTGTTTGAGTCTCATCTGCTGTTGGCAGTAGAGATCCGAATCGATGGTTTTGCCCGGCGGTAAAAGCTCATAATGAACGATGCCCTTCCAATCCCACCATACACACAGCATCACCTTATTACGTGTTAATCCGGGTTTCGCTACAGTCTGTGGTGCTTCACTGCCATTTGACCATGATCGTTTGCGCACATTCTTGTCGTAGGTGATCCATTTTTCATCACCAGTGATCAATCTTTTCAAAAACAGTTCGGTTTCTTTACGTTTCAATAGAGAGTCGCAAATGAGTACACGATTCATTTGGTTTCTTTCAGTGAGCTTGTGTGGCACCCAAATATCGAGTTTTTTTGTATACCCAGTTTTTTTCAAATGGGTCAAAACTGTTTTGTGGTCAATCCCCAGTTCTTCAGCTACGTCGTAACTATTAATATGCCGATCTTGGTCCACTTTTTCAGAAATGGCATCTACTTTATCCGTAACAGGGCGACCAGAGCGAGCTGCATCTTTGACATCAAAATTCCCGGACTGAAAACGCTTGAACCAACATTGTGCTACTCTTGATGACACTGCATTAGGTCCATAAACGTCACAAATTTTTTTCGCGGCTTGTGTCGCAGTTTTCCCTTTTTTGTAATAAAATTTCACAATATATCGAATTTCTTCGTTAGATTCACTCATTTTATCAAACAAAAAAACAATTGAAAAATGGCGGGAAATTGCTTTTTACTTTTTGTATTCCTTTTTTAAAATGTCATATTTTTAATGGTATCAAAACCAGCCAGATACAAACAGTACAACGGATGAGATTTTTACTACAACCTTATACATACAAAATACGAAAAGACTTTTTCCCCGACCTATTACGAAGAAACTTTTTCCCCGACCTACATGTCCGCGTTATATTAGAATTTTTTATCGTCCGTTTTTATAAACTCGTCAAAATCATAAAGCGCTTGGTCGATAAGCCAGCGTTTTAATCTGCATTTAAAATTTCTCATCGTGCTCAAAGTGTCTCACCTATCATTACACGCATCCCATCCATATACTCAGTATGGGACTGTCCGTGCGTGCAACAATAATTTGCAGGATGCCGTTACAGCTGCCTCACACCCGCTGTCGTAAGGATGCGACTTTCTTACGAATGATCGCATGAAAGTCGTCCGTGCGCGCCTCAGCGAATATCGTAGATGCGCTGCAAAAACGAGGCAGCCGCATCAGCACCATAAAATATCATTACACCTTCGATCAAAGCTCGTTATTTATAAAATGTAGATCATTGGCAAACCCAAAGATATAGCGAAAAACTTTTTATAACTTACTTTTGTTTTTTACAGAGTTCCAAAACGGAAGAGGTTCTCAATTCGACTGTTTTTTTAATGTTTGTTACCTCAGAACTTTCGACTGGATGAACCAATTTTGATGATTCTTTTTTTATTTGAAAGCTGGTGCTTTCCGTGTGGTTCCATTTCAATTTGGTTCATTTTTATAAAGTCGGTTTTTTATATTGATAATTATTGTATTTTTAAGTCCGCGATTGACCACCATACGTATCGCCTGTTGCTAAACGACGATGATTAGGACAAATTCTCTAAGAATAGGTGGATCTAAAACGCTGGAACATACTGAGTAAACCATAGATTTAGGATGTCACAAAAAAAAATTAGGTCTATGTAGCAAACAATGAATCCTTTATACAACAAACCTTCATGTAACAAAAATCAAGGTGTGACCCAATAACTAACAATCGGACTTATTTAGGTCAAACGCTGGGCTCCGAGTGCCTTCATGTCGAGGACACGGTCTGAAGTAACGCAACCTCTATTATCTATTCGTAATTAGGTAGTACAGACACGTGTGGGTAAAAAGCATGACGATTATCTTTGGTTAAAAGTTAAAAATAAAATCTACAACGAAAAACCATCGTGCCAAAAGGGAAAGAATATGTAACTGTCTAACTGTGGTGTACCTACATGCACAGACCTAAAAATGTTTTTTGACATCCTAAATCTATGTGTACATGGGTGTAACCGCAAGGCGAAACATATTGCGAACTAACCAAAGATAATTATCAATATAAAAAACAGACTTCATAAAAATGTCATAACTGGACCACATTGGGAGAACCACACGGGAAGCTCCAGCTTTCAAATAAAAAAAAACATCAAAATCGGTTCACCCAGTCGAAAGTTCTGAGGTAACAAACATTTAAAAAATACAGTCGAATTGAGAACCTCCTCCTTTTTGGAAGTCGGTTAAAAATATAAAGCACTTTTTTCTTTTCTGTGAAACCAACAGTATCTTGCAGTTATACTCGCGATTTTCTAGCCTTCCATCGGTATACAAATTTACTGTATCTATACGTTTTAGAAATCAGAATTCTGCGTATTTTGCTTACTAAGTGAATAACTATATTTTTTTACATATACCTATTTCAAGCATAACGCCAACAGTAGAGTCGTGGTTGTGTGTAGCGACTTACAAGCGATGTGGAAAATCAACTCTTTTTCGGTTTACCCGCGCTTATGAGGGCTATGTCGTCCACATTATAAATTAATCATCATAGGAACTTCGACCAAAATAAAATGAATGGACGGGTCCTAACCATTGAACTTGATCAGTAAAAACGAGTCAAAACCGTCGGACATATACTTCAACACCTAATTATAAAAATGTACAGTATATTTGTTACAAAAAATAGATATTGGTTTTATTTGTGTATTTACACTTCGGTAAAGCATACGAATTCATAATTTTGTCAGATGTTTCGTTATCGCGTAACAATAGACTCGTGTTTCACTTCCTACGGCTAGAGACCGACTGAAACGAAGTGAGCGCTGGCGCTCATTTTGTAATCTTCAAAAATGCGCTTCTACTGGGCCCGTCCATTCATGTTATTTTGGTCGAAGCATAGGACAGGAACAGAGAGAAATTAGTGAGATACTTTCCCAACTGTGATAAAGGATGAATCGTTTCATGGGTTGCAATATTTCACTAATAATTGTGTATCCATTAGATTTCTCCTGTTAATTACTATTAATTGTTATTTTGGGTAGCCTGTTGTGGCCTGGAGATTCTCAGCACGCTCTGCGTGGCCGTTACCATGACCGCCACTTTGGAACAACTGGGAACAAGGAAATAGGGGCCTTCTCTCGTTCCTTATAGCGTAGTTACCGACTCTACAATTCACACAGTTGACACAGTTCTCGAAACGTTAGTGACCGACACAATACCATTGACCTTCATCTACCTTGAACTTGTAAGCCTGTACCTAATTCGCTAAGCACTGACTCACTGACCTTTTTAATATTCGAGGGGTACCTACCGCATTATCTGAGGGCATTCTTTTTCAATCTTACTAGGCTTATATTATTATCTCTCTATTAACTTAAAAGTAGCTTTTTTAAAGTTGATTGTATATTGAAATACTGCAGCGTCCAGCGTTATCACCTGCTACCATACGTGTTTTTTTTTTCCGGGATAAAATGTTAATCCAGGGTATAAGGATCCTCTTTACAAAATGTATTTTATATCCGTTCAGCTGTTGTTTCACGAAGTTGAGTTCGGGTAAAATAAAACAATAACACACAAATTCGCATTTTTTAATGCTATAGCATATAGATTATAGGAGCACCTATAGGTTTTTTTTTATGATACTGAGTGACGAGACGAGCGTAGTCGCTCGCCTGATGGCTCTTCACGCTTGCACATAACAGCTCCACTCACAACGCCACTCAGAATTTTGAACTTCAACAGTTCAAAACCCTGGATGGCAATGCACTGCGCTCGTCACCCCGAGATATAAGATGTCAAATCTCTGTGTGCAAACAAACAACAACTGTGGCATACAAGCAGACAGGCCGCCTGATGATGGTTAACGATCACCGTCGCCTATTGATACCTGCAAAACCAGGGGCATCTCAGATACGTTGCCAACGAGATATTAGTGTAATACTGGTAGGAAGGTGGTACTCGTACTATCATTCCATTTGTATAGGTACTAATGACTAGTATTTCCTACCCTTGAATTACTGTCAGGTGATTCATGAAAGGGCATAGAAGTTCATAGTTCAAGAGAGTCATTATGAAATAAACCACCGCATGACTGTTGATTCATTTCACATATACCAGATCCCATTTTTGCAAATTTACTTACCTATTTGCTTTGATTACTCAATACACATCATCACATCATCAGCCAATTAACGTCCACTGTTGGACAAAGGCCTCCCTCATAGAGAGGGGTGTTGCCTTGATTACTCAATGCTTGGAAGAAACTTTATCATCATCATCATTATCAGCCTATCATGTCATGACTTCTAGGACACTCTCTTCTCAGAGAGTGTGCAATGTGCATCATGAGCTGATAAATAATCATACTATTTGTTTTTTTTATTTTTTTATTAAGTCCACCTACAACTGTGTACATCAATTCGATCAAAAAGTTAAACACAAACATAAATATAACTAAATGTCACAATAATTACAAAAACTAAATATTAAAAAAACAAATATTATAAATGGGAGAGTGTGTTTGTTGGTTTGTTTGTCCTTCTTTAACGTAGCAACAGAAAATTAAAATGACGTGATTTTTTGTAGTTTACCATCCGGCGAGTTGGTGGACAAACACTGATCTAATCTATACAAAAAAAGTTCTTAAAAAACTTTCTTAAAACTTAGAAAACTGAAAATTATCGTTCGTGGTTTTTTTTCTTAACCTATCTGTATACTGTCCCACTGTTGGGCAAAGGTCTCCCCCATTTCCTTCCATAAATGGTTCGTGGTAAATATGAGAAAATCTTTACGGACATGTTACGATCGCATTTATCAGAATGGCGTGACAAATAGATTCCCTTTTTAAATTACTTATTTTGCTACTATGTCGTTTTCAGTTTTTATTAATTAACAGTTGGTGCTGTGCTGAATACAAACTAAGCATGCCACAGTTTCCGATCGTACTTTTGTGTAGAGAGACAGATCTATTTGTAGAAGAAGAAGTAAGTGGAGTCCAAAAATACGCTTTTCTAAGAAAACTGACTGCTACACTTTTCCTCCTTACAGTATATAATATATGTAGTACAAATTTCCCCCTGAAGCGAGAATTTTTTCTTTGAGTGAGTTTTTTACCCTTCTCTTTTCTGTGAAATTTTCCTATTTATTCACATCTACATACTACTACGAAATGTAATATAGGTATGTCTAGCCTATACATACCTACTTACGTTAGCAGTGATTTTATACGGTGATTGGTAAAAGGTAGGTATTAGACAACTAATCGGGAGAGTATATAAGTGGGCCGTTAAAAAAATACATATTGAGCGAAAAAGCCTTAGTTTTTTTTTTGTAATTTTACCTCTTCTTCTCTACATAATATGAAATAAAGTCGCGAATCCCGGTATCCGTGGAGTTACTTTTTAATTAATCAAAATAAAAAAAACGCTTTCCGCGTCTGTCTGTCTTTATATCCGCTAACTCCTCCTAAACCATGCAACTGATTATGATGCGGTTTTCACTATCAGTTAGATAATTTTTACTGAAGGTTTAAAGATATAATAAAACCTAATAAGTTTTTATGTAAATAGAAAAAAAAACAATATTTTGCAACTAAGTCGCCGAAAGATAAATTTACGACTTACATGGCAATTTTTTTTTAAACTACGAATACTTGTGATTCGTACTTCGTCCACAGATTAGACAAACAAAGGAGATATGGGCCTAAATCAGGATTGATACCATTAGTCGAACTCGTCCTGCCTTGACGGCCTTGCTGCCTTTTTTCCATGTGTCCTACCTAGTTAGTTTAATCGTGCCGCTGCCTAGTGTGCCTGAAAAATGCGTAAGTGTACCTTAGTACTTCGTTTTTGTGTTAAGCGGCTTAGTCGTAGGTATAGTTAAAAAATTGGAAAAATCATGGAGACATTTAAACACAAACAATAATTTTGCAGCAGATCCTTTTCGCGATTTCAGGGTTAGTCCCATAAAAAGTTGTTCATAATGATGAGTACAATCAAGGAAGATCTACTATATTTGTCTATGGTACAATGACCTCCTTTCAGCTTAGTACAGGGTATATGCCACTGACCTCCATTATACAAGTACGCTGGACCTATGATTAGCCAAGCCAAAGTGAGACGATTTGATTTTCGCCATTTTGGCGCTGATCGCAGCAGTGGGTGGGAACGGAACTAATAATAGGGATGGGACAATGCGATAAAATACATCAATAAAAGACATTTCCGACAGATACAGATTTTCCGACGGGTTGTATATACTTTACACCTCAGTGACATAGGCTATGTAAGTACCATGGGAGAAGCCGGGGCAGACAGCTAGTCTTAGGATATGCCGAAGCCGGACTAAGGGGTACGAGTGCGCGCAAGATAAGTCCGCTCGGTACTGACTTCGGAACTAATACGTTTCTCATGACTTGTCGCAAGTTTCAGGTGAATTGTTCGATTGTAGCGCCATTATTTATGCGCTGACTTCTTGCGCGCATTCTAGTATGTGGCTAGCTAGATCAAAAAATAAATATAGGAACGTTTTTGAAATAGAAATGAGGGTTTTTTGGGATGGAGTGGTATAGGTAGGTAAGGTATTTGTAGAAAATAAAAATGTACAATCCTTTAATTTTTTTTATTAGTTACCTTCATCATCTACATAGTTACATACCATCAACAATTCTTCGTACTTTACGTTTAACAGGGAAATTTGAATTATTTTTGTAAATTTTATACATCACGACAAAATCAGACTAAACGCATCATTGAATACAAGAATAACTTTTGTTTTTGCCTGCTCATGAACGCAGCCGTAGGCAAAGCTAATTTGTTATTAAATGTAACTAGTAGGTATATAAAAAATGTTTTTTTTAGCCGCAACAAACTACTCATTGGCGTGCCCAAATAATTTGTCGCGACAAAAAATTTCGTACATTTACACCTGTAATATATAGAGAGTGGTTTTTAACGGCTGCGTACAGACGGATGTCTATATATTTGGTGATTATTTGTTTCAATAATATATGAAAGTGACTGTTAAAATTATCTGACACTAACGTATCCTTGAAGTGGTTCTGTAGATCAGGAAACAATGTTTCTGTTTTAAGTATCACATCTTTTAGTACCCTTACAGTTAATACTGCGGGAAAATTCGGTTCTATAGGAGGTTTACCATTATTATTTTTGCAAGCCTGGCGGAACAATGACTCCACCAATAAACAAACATTTACGACACTTGTAGAAGGCATTGTTAAACCACCTCTCGTTTTTTGTACAACTAGTGCTATACCATTTCTGCGATTCAATACAGGATCTTGTGGTGCAGACTCACAAGCAACCAAGCAATCATCACACTTGATTTTTTTTCTAATCGCTCGTATCACAAATCCTGCGATGTACCCGACACATTGTTTAGAAGTTTCTTTACGTACGAGTCCGGTACCGCCCAAAATAAATGTAAATATTCCCCTATTTCATCTTGCAGTGTTGTTGATTCCGTTTCTTCTAAACGATATTTTTTTATTGTACGTATATTTTCAGCATCGCTATAAACATCTACATCAAATTTATCGATTTTAGCCAGTTTAGAAGACTTAGAAGTTACACTTAATATGGCTATGTCGTTACCCTGGACGTTACCAGTAGAATTGCTTATTTCGTGATGAATAAGCAATTGTTTAAATGCATTTACAAACTGAGCAGCTGTTGGGTTTGGACACCAACCACCTCGGCTGCGTATTGCACAAAAAAATAACTCTAAATGATCTTGGCTGAGTTTGTATGTCAATAAGTAATTAAGTTCGGGGTTTTCTGCTTTAACATAGGTGTCGTAAATATGAAGTGCCGAAATAACTGCATTGTAAAACCCCACAAAACCTGCTTTGCGACGTGATTTTACCAACAATGTATCATTAGTTAGCTTTAATTGGCTAAAATAATTTATTTCTTCCATAATTTTGGCCCGCCATCTCTTTTCATTGCTAGTCCTGAGTGGACTTTTATAACCACTGCCCCATGGATTTCTCACATTCAAAAAATAAAAAATACGGTCAACTGCCCTTATGAATCTAACTGTGGGCGCAGAACCTTTAAATTCTGGAAGTTGTAACTCTATGTCGCAAAATTCAATGGCATCGGCGACACTGCTGCTTAGGGTTTGGGCGGCAAGATAGACCTTCATCACCATTTTTCTTCGAACAGATGTAATCATATTTCTTCGGACGCCAACTAGGCTTTTCAATGTTTTTCAGCCATAATTCCAGTCTTCTTTTGTCTGTCGGAAACCTGTGTAATGTATTATTTTAAAATTATATGTATTTGTCATTAAAAATCGGTCATCGGCGATTTCCGTTCTTGAAAGAAACCGATATTGATAGGAAAAATATCGATACGTTTTATCGACAGGTAACTTTGACAACACTATTGAATTGTATTGTTTATATAAAAACCGCTAATACAAAGACAAATACGTTGTAATTACGTATAATAAGATTAGTAACAGAGTTTTAAGTCTTTATAGAAGTTTAATTTGCTGAATATTAGCCGCAAATTCACTTACTTGTGGAATGTAACCCCACTTCCCTTCTGATAACGAGTTTTGCATAACACACAGTCTTTCATAGTTTACCTATGAATGACCACCACTTATTTATATATCAACTACTTAATACGACACAACAAAGAAGCTTAAATCGCGTTAAACCTCCAAAAACACTATGAAAACACAAGAGACAATCCAAACGAGACAGCGGCCATTTGCAAGTTACGTCAGATTTAGTACTCTTCCCACGCGTTGGGGGCGCTTCAAATCGGCACAAAAAAGAGCTGTCATTTCGTAGGGTATCATAGGTCCAGCGTACTTGTATAATGGAGGTCAGTGGTATATGCGTATTGTACTAAGGCATAAATTATCTCCTTTGTTTGTCTTATCTGGGTTTGTGATTGTTCTACACCGATTTGCATACTTCGCACTGTTCTGTGTTAACTAACGACATCTAGTGAGTACCTACTCTACAAGTCTACAGATAGATATTGCTCGTTCCATTCACTGCAAGTAGGTCCGATATCACAGACTATAGGCATAGATAAAGAAAAATAGTTTTGTCTATGCTATAGGTAAAGCTACAACCTACGTAGTAGGAAGGTACTTCCGCGTACGATATGAGCAAGGCGCGCGTTGCCAAAACAAACGCCCATGCTCTACAATCTACATAGGAAAAACACACATAAGCGATAGTGACGTCATCATACGTAGTAAGATCTACACACATTCGTACCACAGGTTATATAACAGTTTCTACAGACTATTCCACTTGGTATCGTGATGTGATAACAACCGGTATTACAATACAATGCCACGACCGTGATATTCGCGATACAGAAGCCGTGATTATAGTAAATTAGTTTCACAAGTTAGATAATAACCATGGAAAGATGTGACTAGTCAGTGTATAAGGAAAAGTGGAAATGTTCTGTGTTATCGTGCTAGCTACTCTGTTATTTGTTAAATGCTAATTCGTCATAGAAATAAGGTTAGGAAGTAGGAAGTTGTAATGTTAATGGGAGAATAATAAATAAAGTAAGTTGAATTTAAATTAATTATTTTAAATTATTATTGAAGTGAGAGCAAGAACGTACCTAACTAGGATTTCGTTTGGGGGAGAGGGGCAGTTCCGGCCAATGACATGATACCTAAAATTATTTAGTCATTGTTTCGAGACCACTCCGAATTAGTGCTTATACTTACCTACCCAGCTGGGGGCGCAGCTGACTGTGTAATAAAAAAAGGGTTTTTTTTTTTAAAGTAAGGAATATAATAATTTGAGAACCAGACACACACATGATACACAAGTTTTTTTTTTTATCACCCGATGAAACGGCTCAACTGATCTTGAAAAATCATAGCTATGAATACAAAAAAGTCCAAGTCACCTTTAACGACAAAAACAAAACAAAAAAAACTTTTGTTCAGCCGTTTGGGAGCTAGGATGCCACAGACAGATACAAAGAAACACACTTTAAACTTATAAACACCCCACTTTTTGCGTCGGGGGTTTAAACCCCCGACGCAAAAAGTGAAATTTTTACCCGCGACTATCCCAGAAGGAGGGTTGTGTTTAAACACAACCCTCCTTTATGATCAGCAGTGTTTTGGCTAACATAGTAATTCTTGGAGCTAGTGGGAGTTTTGAAACAGTTTGGGAATAAACTACAACATCCTATGCAATTTAATAAATATATTCTAAAGCTCACACCAAGGCCATACAGGGTGGCAATCGTAAAGCTGGTTTGACACAAATTTAGTTCAATTTTTTTTTAAAGCTTTTAAAATTAAAATAACACGTTTATAAAACAACAAAAAATTATTAACAACCGAATCTGCAGAAAGTTTAGTAAACGGGATTCATCCCCTTTTTCTCCTCTCATACAGGTGAAGTATTTTCTTCAAAAATTTAAGTACCACCCATGGCCTATCCAGTAAAAAAGAATCGTCACAAATGACGAATACGATGATAGAATTGTGTTCCCCGATAGTTGAAATCTGGGTGTTTTCAAATCATGATTGTTCAAATTTCGAGTTCTTCTAGGCGAGCGTGCTCCATCGTAGACCGCATCACCGCTTAACATCAGGCGTATTTGCGGCCAAACGTAAGCCTATTAATAAATAAAATATTTATTAAAAAAAACAAGTTGGATTGAGAACCTCTTTTTTGGTTGAAAATGCTCGTAAATCAACAAAAGTATGCATGGCATGTTGGCAGTCAAGCAACAAGAGCAGGTACCATCGCTTAAAAGAACAACCAAATAGCTAATCTATTAAGTGATCGAGAGAAAGCACATTGCAAGGCCCTCTCCTTTCTACGCTCTCCGCCCTCTCACGCATCTTTAATTTCTAGAAGTTTCCAGAACAATATCAAAATGGACTTCGTAATCGGCGGCCTGGCTGGTGCCGGCGCGACCGTCTTCACAAACCCTATGGATGTGATTAAAACACGCCTTCAGCTCCAAGGTGAGCTGAGAGCCAAGAGCGAAACCACCACGCGGTACAGGGGCATCTTCCACGCGTTGTTTGTCATAACGAAGACCGATGGGGCACTGGCACTGCAGAAAGGTCTGGCTCCAGCAATGGTCTTTGGGTTCATGATGAATTCTGTCAGGTATGGACACAAACACAACTGATCGTACATTGATCGTAACTCCATCATCGTCATTGTTATCAGCTCATAATGTTCCCACTGCTGGGATGCATGCATTCTCTCAGACAGAAATCCAAGCTAACTAGATTCTTTGTTTGTTTTCGTGCAAGTGGGCCTTGTTGGTTTAGTTCTATATACCTATAATAATTATTATAATCGTGACGAAACACAGTTGACGAATGTCGTACATTGAAAGTAACAAGTCTACTACATTGTATTTTTTAAACCCCCTAAAAAAGGGCTGATAATCTTCAAACGGAACAACAAATACAGACAAAAACAGATTCTCTTGAATCATGTACACTCTCTCGAGATCAAGTGACCTTTCAAACAAAAGAAACTAAATCAAAATTGATTCAGCCATTTGGGAGGTACGATGTCACAGCTGACACATATATAACACCCCTCAATATGCGTTGAAAGTTCACGAATGTCGTGTGGTAATTAATGGTGACGGAAAACGAAGATGACAAATGTTGTGGCTATTTAGTGTAGGTACTGATTCCAATTTTAATCGTGGCTGCAGACTAGGTACGTACCACGTAGCGGAAGTTCAAGGATTGACCAAGACGAAGGAGGGTGACATCAGTGTGAACAAGGCCATCCTGTGGTCCGGCATCAGTGGCGTATTGAGTGGCGTGGCAGCTAACCCCATGTCGGTGCTGAAGACCAGGATACAGGCCACCGCGCATCCCAGCATAGCAGTCGGGAGGCAGCACCGATATAAAGGTAAGCTGAACCATTCCGAGGCAAGATTTAATGAGATGAAATAGAGTCGGATCAGCGATTCAATCCTAATTCTGGATTTTCCAAATTGTCTACATTTCTATGTTCCGTCCAATAATCCATCCTTCAATAGTGGTGCAAATAAGTACATTTCGTGCGTGAGCGTTTCGTCGTGGGTAATCGTGTGGTATCTTTGGTGCAGGACGTCACCTGCCGGTCTTAACGAAAGTCCAGCGCCGGTGGTTACAACCGGCATTTGGCTGGGCTGGTTTGTAACAAAAATATATTTTGTTTTGACCTGCTGTTCATCCGGCTGACAAAACACGGACTTAACTGGTCAATAATCAATGTAATGAAAAATTATTCTTATGTATTCATGTCCCTTACCAAATATTTAATGGTTAGGTTAAGAGAACGAACATCAAATGTACCGTAATGTGTGATAAGGTCAAATTGTTCTTAGAGAAACTTAGAGCTAATGATGAATGAAGGTCATCCAGTTTTCTTGTCACCGGGTTGCAGGGATGCTGGATGGTGTGATCACAATTTACAAGACTGAAGGAGTGAGGGGCTATTTCGCGGGAGTAACGGCCACCTGTGCTCGACTGGCTATCGGCAGCGCTGCTCAACTCACTACATTCTCCACGTAAGACAATAAAATTCGAAGCGCGAAGACCAAAAAGATATTGTCGAATAAAATAAGTTGCATCTAGGGGATCTAGGGTTACCAACCTGTACCCTTAGTACAAGATTTGACAGTTTACGAAAACTTTTTCCGTTTTCGTATTGTCCCATACATTTTAGCAAAGCGCCTCTAGCGGAAACCGCGGAAGAACTAAAATCGGTAGTAATCGGCAGTATCGGTTGCTTCACTCAAATACGAAAAAAGGTTTCAAATAGCTTTCAGCCCAGCAATGTATGGAACAAAACGAAAACGAAAAAAGTTTTCGAAAACTATCAAATCTTGTACTAAGGGTACTGAATACTGAATACTGTTACTGATACAGAATACTGTTAATACAGAGTACTGATACAGAATACTGAAACTGAACTGAACTAATATAATATTGTACTGTATAAGCAATATTATATTGTTTAAAGATCTAAAAAAATTAAGTAATGAAATATATGAACAAGTAAAAGCAAAATACTGCTCAGTTCATCGGCACTTTAAAACATCGTTTTTTGGGCCTATAAAACAAATTTCAGTGGTTTAAAAATAGAAGTGAAAATTAGGATAACGCTGTGTTTCTCCCCAGTACCAAAGAAGCGTTGCTGTCGCATGGTATTTGCACCAGCTTCCCTTTAGGACTTGCGTTCTCAGCCAGCGCCGTCAGCGGAGTCATAGTTGCCATCATCATATGCCCCTTCGACGTCACCACCGTCAGACTTTACAACCAGGGTAATTACTACAACCAGGTTAATGTAAACATTAACACTCTAGGGCGTTTACAGGGTGAAGGAGGCCATCAGGACGCGAGGGTACTGCGAGAATTCACCGGCGATGCGCGCTTGTGTAGCCAGCTTAGTGAGCAGTGTGCTGTGTGTGATTGTTGAGACCCCGCTCGACGTAGTGAACACACGCCTTTATAACCAGGGTAACGTCTGCGTCTGTCTGCTGCTTTACATAGGTGTCGGTGGTTGTGAGATCTAACTTATCTCTCCGCTTCTTACGACTTTTATGGATGATCCATTTTTTCTGTCACTTTTGTTGTTTTCGGCTTTCGCTTCTCTTATAACGTGCAGAACTTACTAGCCTAGATTAAGTTTATTTGATTATATTTTCGGTCTAGCTTAGTTTTTCCTTCTCTTTACTAACCGACTTAAAAAAAGGAGGACAGTTCTGTTTCACTGTATTTTTTAAAATGTATTTTTACCGATTTCTCCGCCAACTGTAGACCGATCAAAAAAAGTTTGTTCGGTAGGTTATACTACCTATTTGGTCCCATTGTCACCAAGTCAGGATCTGATGACGGGATCCCAGGGAAATCGAGGGCAACCCTCAAATTTTATAGACACTTATTACGTTTTTCATGTATTTTTGAAGTCGGTTTTTATTGTGATCCACTTGTCTTAGTTTTATTCTATCTTTGTTTTAGTATTAAAAATCAAGCCGATATGGCTTCACTTAGTAGGCCCCAGGTCATTTATTTCTTATCAATAAATCATGCTGTCTATTTTATTAATTAAAATGGGTCGGCTACTACTACTTAAAATTAACTATGGTTAGTTAAACATAGTTATATTTTAACTTCGCTTTTATTTTTACTGTTTACTAGATTTAAATGTATAAAGTATCTTATTTTTTTCAGGTTCTGGGTCTAAAGAAACCCTGCTGTATAAAGGAGTATTTGACTGTCTCACGAAGATTTACAAGAAAGAAGGCTTCCACGGCCTATACAAAGGAATAGGACCTCTGTACCTGAGAATAGCACCTCACACGACCCTCTCCTTAGTCATATGGGACATGTTAAACAATTTATTGATACCTGCTAAAAATAAAAATAGTTAATACTGACCATACTTTTATATTATTCAAAAACGACTTACAGAACAAAACAGTTGGAGAGACTTACCGAAAATTCCACAACGTCAAAATTGCAAATATGTTACTCTTTGTTATAGCAAGCTATCGGTGGCGAGAAGTGCATCTCCCAATCGACATCTAATGAGCTACAGTCTGAACTGAAATCGTCATCATCACATGAACAGCTGTTCGAATCATCATCTGCTTTCTTTTCTTCCGTGCAATCACAATCAGGGTTATTAGGGTCATATGGCAGCAAGCCTATGGCCTGCTGGTAAGCCTTGAAGCAGGCGTTCTTTTGACAGACGTCTGGATCGTAATGATCTGACCAGACTTCCTTAACTGCCTTTATGGTCAGACGTCTCTGCTTCCTCTCCTTCGCTTTAATCCTATCTTCATTGTTTTCTGAGGCAATTTTATATATCAAAGGGCTGCAATTGTCCACATTGACCTCATCATTTCCAGGTTCAACTTGCATTTCGATAATGTATTCTCCGTTCCTTTTACAAACGATCAAAGTTGGCTTTTCTTCAACACGCTTTTTAGCCCTTTTGACGGGTTTCGTTATCTGAACATTGTCCTGGTGGCTTTTAGCTTTGTTCAGCATAGAAAGAAGGCGTTTCGAAATTGCCCCTGGTTTCCAACCTCGAGCAATTTCCTGAAATATATTTGCATAATTAGGTTTATATTTATGGTTACGCAGATGAGGTACCAAAAATAATGAAAAATAAATCTTACTTTTCCAAAACGAGTCGGTTGTTCGGCGAAGATGTTTTAGTATTCTAAAGATTAAATAAGTACAGTATTATAGAATAATTTATTTTATCTTACATTTAGGTACATAAACGTTACAAAATTTAACTTAAGCCATTACCAAAGAAATCTTGTCGTGCTTTAAAGATAATCGCAATCTAATGATTCACACAAAAAGAAAAATGGACACAATTACTGCGAGGGCAGTAAACGCAATGCCAGTAATCTATATAGCGTATCTGTATCTGTATTCTGCTTGAGTAGTAGCATCTCTGCTATTTGTACTCGTGCCATATTCCATATCTCTATACTTTGATGCTTGATTCTTCATAAATCTTTCGTATTGTTGCTTTCTCATCATTTCACTATTAATGAAGGAACTGAGGCAAGGCACGTGAAACGAACTCGTACTAATGCCTTGATGTGTTAAATGAGCTAATCTTTCAGCTGGTCTTTTGTTACTATAATCCTTAATTCTAAAATAAGTCTTATTTCCATGGCCATCTACTGCTACAATTCCTTTGTCAGAAGCCACTGGATGTTTACACTTACTCCTATCTGAATAGAACGAAGATTCGAAAGTGCCTTCACCTTTTCTTTTACCCTTTTTAGAAACTGAAACTCGAGGTATCATAGACGGCTCCGGAATTTTGACGTCATCACCGTGTTCTAACATCTCAGTAAGCCTCTGCAGCAGGAGTTTCTTATCTTGGCCGTGGCCTAAGATACCTAACTTAGAGAGCTGCTTCGGATTAGCATCCCCAAAACAGCTCCATGTAGTTTCAGAAGGTTTATACGCCGTTGCTTTATCACCTTTCTTATCTCCAGCAGCTTTCTTCTCAATCTTCTTCTGAGGAGCTACACTTTTAGACCTAGGATAATACTTCCATTTACCTGCGGCATCTACGTACCCGTCTACGCCTATTGTGAGCCATGTGCCATCAACATCCTGGAACTTTCCAGTTTCACCATCCACGTGATCTCCGTGAGGCCCAGTGAACATCATTGGTGCCCATCTATCATCGGGTCCAATAAAGCCATCTATATTTATTTCTAACCATTTGAGATCAGGGCTCCAAAAGCCTCCTAGATCACTACATTGTGTCTTTCCATCCGGACCTTTAAAGAATCTTACCACTTGATTACCGGATCTGTCTAAAAGCTTAACCCTATAATCTAAATACGAGTATTGTGTTTCAGTATCTTGTTTTGTTATTTTCTTTCCTTTATAAGTCGGATCAAAGTGAGCGTTTGGTGGCGTAAATTCTACTAGCCATTCATCGGAGTCCGTGTCGGAACCAAACGAGACTTCGTCTTCAGAACAAGAGCACGATCGATCTAGGTTTGTGTCTTCTGGTCCAGGACGATTAGGGTAGCAAGAACAATCTGGTGTTTCGGTATCCGGGAGAAAACCAAGAGCTTGTTGATAGGTCTTTAAACAAATCTCTTTGCACATGTCGGTAAAGGCACTCTGAATAAATGCTCGTTGGTCTCTTTGGAGTCGTCTTTTTTCACGTTCCTTTCTCTTTTGTCGTTCGCGATTCTCTTCTTCTGTCCTTCCTATCGTATAAGTGAGCACAGGTTTATCTTCATATGGCTGCTGGTTGAGAGTTCGTGGCTTTGCGTAGGCCTTCATAGTCTCCATTGTGACTGTGTACTCGCCGTCTTTCTTGGCCACAGTAAGTAACGGCCGCTTGAGAGGTTTCTTCTTCTTTTCTGGTTTCTTCTTCTTTTTAGACAATATGATGCCCGGATCCTTCGCCATTCTAAGCAAATGTAACACGTGCTTGTGCACACAGCCAGGTTTCCATGATGGCCGGAACTAGAGTAAAAAACAAACATAAAAAATAAAACAAAAAATACTTAAATAAAAAATATCTTAACAATAATATGCGTACCTTCATCCCAGGCACATTGTCAGCTGTCCATAACCATCCCATATTCTTTGGGACGGCATTAAGTGTTCCCGTGCATGGCATTGCGCATCCACTGTGTCCTATTTGTGGAGCTGAAAAAAAGGAAAATTACGTTTGTTTGGGTAAGTGTAAGCAAACTCAAGGGTAATTTTTTTATAAAATGAACAAAAAAAAATCTTTACTAATACATACGTATACCTGTGTAGCCATAGTTAAATTTAAATCTTTCGTCTTTCTTTTCTCTCTTCTTTTTTCTACAGTACTCTTTATCGGATTCAACGTTAGCTGCGGGGTTCGCCGGAGTCTTGGCCGGGGTGGGTCCTGGAGATGACGGCGATTTACTGCTCTTTTTATTGGAACTTTTGCTATCGCACATTTTACTCCTATCGCTTCCAGATGTGCTCTTTTGTTTATTTTTGTCAATTAACTTATGATAGACAGGACACGGAAAAGGTGCAGTTATAGCTTTCTTCGGCAAATCTTCACCAGGTCTCTCATAACCGCCGCATACTGTACAGTATGTTGTGTGCTTCACAAATCCAAAAGTACACTCGCATTCGCAAAAACAATTTTTTTCATCAAATTTCATTTTGGCTTGGATCCCTCCAACTACCTTTTCAACAGCCTGACCCAGCTCTGCTTGGCGATTTTTCTTGAGACTTGCCAGATCCAAATGGATGGTATCATTAGGGGGAAGTGGGAGTTTTCTCTTTTCTAAAATACCGCATTTTACTTTATCACATTGTGTAATAGAGATTCTGTTTGCATCTCCTACGCAGATTTTACTACCACATGGAACGTCACTTTTCGAGCAATCCTTAACACTGCATTCCGAACTGCGTTTAGGACTATCTTCAGGACTGCTTTTAGAAGAGGTTACTTTCGAGGAGCTCCCCTCATTGAATTCGTTTTCAACGGTAAAATAGCTGACGCAAAAAACTCTATTACCCAAAGGTTTGTCAGTACCACCAAACACATAATTTAAAAAATTAAAATGTTTTCTATTAATGAATGAACAGGATTTTGTTCTGACAACATCATCATGAATTTTCATTTTTAAATCGTGATCACTCTTAATTAAGTGTAACGTGCTCGGTCTCGCTTTCTCTTTCTCACTTGTAATTTCATTTCGTGTCTGCATTGTTGGCTTGCTCACATTCTTTTCTACATTCATTGCATCTGGTTTATCAAATTTGGTTGCATCTTCACTGATTTCATTTTCATTGATTACGTCTGGATTGATTATATCTTTATTGATTACAAAGACTTCTTTAATTTTCTTTCCTTTAGATTTGTTAGTCTTCTTTTTGCGCTTACCGCCACTGTAAACAGTTTTAATTGTTCCTGGGTCTATAATGACTGGAGCAACAGTTTTTGAGTTAAATATTTGATGATGGATCTTAGTATATTGGTTTGGTACAGTTAAGGAACGACCATACGATGTGAGTTTATCTCTCAAATGAGTGAGTTTTATGTTGAGTAATATTGTCGCTATACGCCTGGATGTGGTGTCATCATAAATGTTGTGGCTGCCGCTGATCGCAATGGGAGCAGCATCGACTTTCGTGGCTAACAAATACATATAGTCAATGTATTGGGGGCTCCAAGGAATGTGAACGGAGCCTAGTTTTTTTCTATGGTCGTCTTTATTATAAAGTGTTACTTCGATAGGGTAGTTTTTCATTGTTGTAATCAACGTAGTTATTGGACTAGTGAACAGTATAGACTGGCCGCTCTGCACCTTCCCTTCAACGGGTGGCTTCTGATCCGATACATTGTCATTTCTCACCTTGATTCTCTTTTTTGGCCGTCTTGTTGTTGGTATTAATGGGTCCGAATCATTAGGATCTTTTAAAGTAAGTTTGAAAACATCGGCAAATTTACTTTTTATGTAAAATTCATTGCAGTCAATAAAACTTGTTAGCTCTTCCACCACGATTTCGAACAGGAACATTGAATCCGGAAAAGGCATTTTTTCTCTCTTACACCAACTTTTACAAAGTTATGATGTAATTTTTATTTTTCATTAATTTGTGTTCATATTAAAACATAGGTTGGCAATTTTTACACTTAAAACCAAATATTAACCTTAACTTGAAATTTAAAATTTTGCCTAAAACTTTGTGTCTATTCTCGTTTAAAATTTAAATTTGTCAACAAGACATATATTTTTTTCTAGACTGCCATGATCATTCTTATTGGTAGAGATTCACTTTATTTTGCTGGGGGCCTTATCATAGAATAAGGACTAGTGTGACTGTGGGGTGGGCCTTACACAGAATTTATGAAATAACAGATTTTGTCAATATAAGCATAACAAAACTGTTAAAATTCATTGTAACTAAAATCGTCGTCGCGTCGTTACGAAAATCAATCTGAATAGGGCCTCAGGATTCAGTAGGTTTACAGGGTTACTCATATACCCTGTACTAGCCGAAAGGAGGTCATTATACTCATCATTATGAACAAATTTTAATATGGGATCAAACCTGAAACCGCAAAAAAAAAACAATTTCCATAGAAAACGGTCATTGACTTGCACTGCACTAGACATAATATAGGTACGCATAGCTGGTTTTTTTCTGCCTTATCAGGGGTTGGACCCATAGTAAAAGTTGTTCATAATTAGGAGCACAATGACCTCCTTTCGGCTTAGTACAGGTTATATGCGTAACCCTGTAACTCTGTATACATGTCGTGAAGCTTGAATCCTAAACCTAATATTATAGTCTGTCTCTCCCCTTGTTCGATTTTCAAGACAAAACGGTTGCAATGTCATATCAAAAATAATGCCCAAAACTTTTTTTTTAATTCCTGTTTAGTGACTTTTTTCTTTTCATAAAATCTGCGAAAGAGATGGCTCTGGCGCACGGAACACTATTACTTGCTCTGGTGTCTCTGGCTGATTAGCGCGATTGAAATGTCCTCCTAATTTTTCCGGGAAAAAAGGGCGTTTTTTTACAAAAACCACTCCTACTTGTCTAGAAATACTTTATTTAATAAGTAATTTATTTTACAGTAAATATATTGTACGTTCGATTTTGCCACAACTCCGATATTTCTCATTTCAAATTAAGTTTACTTAAACGATATTTTATCATCGAAGCACCGAGAATATGAATGAGAAGTTGTTGTCGATCTGGTCCTGTTACTATCTCTCGCTGCTGACGACATCACTGGAGCAAGCTTTCTGTGTCCATAATAACATGCTGTATTTTCGATATTTCTTACCGGGCATTGATTCTGTGTTGCTCTGTTGGTCTTCATTAAAGGCCTCAAGTCGTAAAAGTCTTCGTACATCTGCAGCCCTTGCATTATTTCCCTATATTTCGCTATTTTATTTGCGTCGACCTTCATTCGTTCAGCGTATGGCAGTCGAGAGTTTTTACTTCTGTCAAAATTTATCGAAGTACTTAATACAAGAGCATTCTTTGATTTCCCTGCTTGATGTAGCTTTTTTGTGTTATCGCCTTTATTAGTCTTTGTTGGGAGTGGTTCTTTCTTATCTGACTTACCTTTGGTATGTGCCGTTTCTTTGCCTTTAGTGTCCATCTTGCCCTTTACATCTAGTTCCAGCTTTTTAGTTTTAAGTGTGCCAGTGTGAGTGGAATTAGTTATAGTAGATTTTCCAGTTTTAGGATTCGGCCGAGTTGTATAGTAAGCCCACTTGCAGTCTTTGTTAATGTAGCCGTCGACGCCTATCTTCAGTAGCTGGCCGTTATGGTCGGTAAACGAGCCTTCTTCTGCCGAGTAAAACATTCCATCGGGACCGATAAAATTCATCGGCACCCATCTGTTATCAGGCCCTATGTATCCGTCTTTATTAATCTCTTGCCAAACATGGTCTAGGCCCCAGAAACCACCGAGATCACTGCATATCTCTTTGCCATCAATACCTTTAAAGAATCTTGGAACTTGGTTCCCATTCTTATCGAGAATTTTGACCTTGTAGTCGAGATAAGTGTACTGACTTTCGTTTTCTACTAAGACTGGTGGATTTTTAGCTTTGCCGTCGTATTTCGCTGCGGGCGCTGTGAACTCTACCGTCCACTCGTCGTTGTCAGTGTCACTGGTTGAGATAGTCTGGTCTTCGTCAGAACAAGAACAGGAGTCTACAGGGGGAGGGATGCTCGGATCAGGGGCCGTGTTGCAAGGGCAATCAGGATCGTTCGGGTTGGGCAGAGGAAGCACCCCTATCGCTTGATTGTAAGCTTTTAGACATATCTCTTGACACTTATCTCGGAATGTGGATTGAATCAATCTACTTTTCCTTCTGGTTTCTCTGCGTTCTCTTCTCTCTCGTTGGATCTTTAGTTTTCTCTTCTCCGCTTCAGTCTTCCCTATTGTGTAAAACAGTGGTGGCTTGTCGTCATACGGATACTGAGAGAGAAGTCTTTCTTTAGAATATTTCTTAAATACTTCCATCTGGACGGTATACTCGCCGTCTTTTTTGGTAACGATGAGCGTGGGTTTGCTTTCAATTTTTTTCTTTTTCTGCATCATTGCGCGTTTCTTTTTGGCTATAACATCCATGCCTTCCCTCAATGTCCTGTACCTTCTCACCAGAATCCTATTTGCTGCGCCTGGTTTCCATTTCGGTCGTGCCTGTGAAATATTTTTTTATTAGATATAATCGTCGTGTGTCACCAAACAGGTGTAGAAAATTTCCTTATAAAATCAAACAAAGTTATTTTAATATCATTTATTCGAGTAATTCTAATGTTTTTTAGTCTACTTGAATTGCCCCTCTGCCGATCCTCTTTTGCCTGCTTTTATCACTATGGAACATTTCCTGCTATATTTGACGAGGGCTGCTGTGCCTGCATTTTTTTTTAAATATATAATAATAGCTGGTAAACAAGCTTTTATTCAAAACACTGTTTTAAACTATCACAGTTGTTCACTACAGTTATATGATTATTTACCGTGGTAAGGTTGTGGAAGGAGCTCACGATATTTCGGCGCAGTTACATGCATTACTTATGGGGGAGGCCTATGTCCAGCAGTGGACGTCCTATGGCTGAAATGATGGCACCATGTTCACGGGAAGACTGAAGAATGCGGGTGGTTGGTCAAACAGTTCAAAGTTAGGTGCAGACAAAACGATCTACCCTCTTTCTTAGTCTTTTGCTACGGTTATCACTGGAACTCGAACTTGAACCCAAGTCCCGACAAAATACACTCACTGTATCACTGCGTATAGTATTTTGAACGCGGACTTTTATTTTTAAGGCAACCTAATACTGGATTCCACGCACTGGCGAGTTGAAAACCATTTTAACGGCGAGTTATACCAAATTTGACTGTTTATCAGTCAATTTTAAATAGTTAAATAATATTTGAGCCGGAAAAAATACATGTCATAGATAGGTACATCTGTGTTTGAGATAAAACCGTGGTTCAAAAAACGATAGGGCACAATTTTCTCGATAAAAAAAATTACGAAACAAAGTCGATTTAGTAGAATGTAAGTTTTTTTTGTTGTAAGTTTAAGTTTCATAGAGGTCAGACCGGTGTTTTTTTTTGTCGTTGCGCTCCCCCCGCTATTTATTCGCAATGGGAAGAATAGCAAAATACATCGTCGCTCTATCTTGGCGGGGGCTGAGGAAGCGTTTTGTTACCTACGCGACTTGGATAAACCCCTGTTAAAGCCGTCATCAGACGGACGGACTGACAGACAGACAGACATAGCGTAGACTTGGTAATAAGGATTCCGTTTACACCTTTTGGGTACCGAACCCTAAAAAACTTTTGGGCATTATTTCTAGAATAACAATGGAAATGGTAGTTATAAAGTAATTTTCGTGTTGATATTTGCTAGGAAGACAGAGGGGAGAGAAAATAACAATTCTTTCGAGTTTTTTTCTATGTCTTCTGTCATCCTTTAAAATTGCTTTATTCTTTTTACATTGTTAATTTAAAGACAATGCCCAAAATGTAATTTTTTAATCTTCTCCGTAATTTTTTACCTTAAAACATGTTGAAAATGCGCGAAAAAGATTTAGCATTGGCCACTAAGTGCGCAGCTTTAAAATTATTTCACACTAAATTTATAATGAGAAATTCACCTTCATTCCAGGGATATCCTCAGCGTTCCAGTTCCAGCCCATATTCTTGGGAACAGGTGGGTATAGATACTTGGTGGCTACATAATCATGCTTCTTACCTTCATTCCGGGGATATCCTCAGCGTTCCAGTTCCAGCCCATATTCTTGGGAACAGGCGGGTATAGATACTTGGTGGCTACATTATCATGCTTCTTACCTTCATTCCGGGGATATCCTCAGCGTTCCAGTTCCAGCCCATATTCTTGGGAACAGGCGGGTAAGGATACTTGGTGGCTACATTATCATGCTTTTTACCTTCATTCCGGGGATATCCTCAGCGTTCCAATTCCAGCCCATATTCTTGGGAACAGGCGGGTAAGGATACTTGGTGGCTACATTATCATGCTTTTTACCTTCATTCCGGGGATATCCTCAGCGTTCCAGTTCCAGCCCATATTCTTGGGAACAGGCGGGTATAGATACTTGGTGGCTACATTATCATGCTTCTTACCTTCATTCCGGGGATATCCTCAGCGTTCCAGTTCCAGCCCATATTCTTGGGAACAGGCGGGTAAGGATACTTGGTGGCTACATTATCATGCTTTTTACCTTCATTCCGGGGATATCCTCAGCGTTCCAATTCCAGCCCATATTCTTGGGAACAGGCGGGTAAGGATACTTGGTGGCTACATTATCATGCTTTTTACCTTCATTCCGGGGATATCCTCAGCGTTCCAGTTCCAGCCCATATTCTTGGGAACAGGCGGGTAAGGATACTTGGTGGCTACATTATCATGCTTCTTCATGCAGTTATGGGCTGTCACCGCTACAATAAACAGACAAATGTAGTTTTTATCCAACGACGGCAAAGCCAAAGGTGTTTAATGCGTTGTATACAGGGCCCAACTCTGAAATCCCGAAAAAACTTCAACTGCTCCATCATTTTGTCGAGTGTGAATGACAGCGTGGCGTTATACGAACGCACGTTGCACATTAAAGAGAGAACTACATTAGGCTGACACACAACTTCGTTCGTTAAAATTTTCCTATTACCGCCAATTTCTGAACTTTATAATTATGTGATCACAAATGACCACAATAATTATATGGCTTTGGCTACGGAACCCTACCATATGCGTGTCTTGACACTCTCTTGGCCAGTTATTTGTAGCGGCATGCTAGTTGGAATATTGATCTAACTTAAGGTCACAGTCACGCTAAGTATCTTTATCACAAAACGTCTGTACTTAGGTTTTTAATTATTTTAAATGCAGAAAAATTTTCATATCACAGTTCTTGTACAAATCTGTCTGGATCAGCCAACTAACATCGAGATGGCAGAGGCCGCACCGGTAGCGAAGCAGCGATAAGGTTTGATAATGTAGGTGCTAACACTTTATTTTCTTTGCACAAATGCTTAGCTTTCATTATCCACGCTGCGCTGCGGTGTCATTCATAGACTGGCGCGTTATTGCCTCGGTCAACCGCTACGATCTCTGTGTGAATTGGCCCTAAAAAATCAAGATATACCTACGCCGTGCCTCGACGTTAGCCGTAAATTTGTTCACCTTCTTCTGTTTCGACTTCTTCTTTTCTTTAGACTCGTCCTCTTTCTTTACTCTAGTTTCATCTTCCTTTTTCGAGTCTTTTTTTTTATCCTTGGTCTCCATCAGCTGCCTCTTAGACGATGCTTTCGACGTTTTGGCACTCGAAGCCTCCGATTTAAGTGGTGCATCGTCTTCATCACCAGGCCATACCATTGGAGTTCTAATGATATTTCTATCATACAACTTGTTGTAGACCGGACATGGGTGAGGCTTAATATATGCTGGCTGGTCCACCATGTCGTCTCCTAGACACTCATAGCCGCCACAGACTGCACAGTATGTGGTATGTTTCGCTAATTTAAAAGTGCACACGCAATCGCAATAGCATGGGTCGTCCATATCTACGGCTGCTGCTGCTGCCTTCCTTTTGCAAGCCATCACTGCGTCCGAAATAAATTCTTTCACTTTATCAGCGACTTCACAAGTCTTTACGCAGCAAGGGTTGTGGATGTCCTTGAAACTTATGACCACGTTGCTGTCTGCTGGACTAGGCGGGAACTCGCCAAGGCTCGGGCACACCGGTGAGTGACACTTGGAACTGGAATATTCGGAATCGTCTTTGTCTGTTTTGCCGGTAGAGCATGTAGTTTTAGTACAACTCACCTTTTCAGAAACAGACTTGCTGTAAACACAATCAGATGAGCATCGTTTTACTTTATTTTCTTTCTTAGGAGAAGAAGTCCCAGGACTTCCACTCCGACTGTCACCGAGACTTTGATTATCGAGTTCTACAGTAAAATAGAACACATTGTAGACTTTATTTTCCGGAGCTCGGAATGGACATAATTTTCCTTCACAAGTTGAAACTTCACTGTCGCTGTTTTCACAGTCTTTGCTGCAAATCGATTCGCAAGATGATCTCTTCTCCAGCGCTTTCTGCATGGTTTGGATGCAAGCGCATTGAGTAGCCAAGCCTTCTACCGTAGCCGGTCGACTAAAGACGCCTTCATGTCTGATGAATTCTTGTATTCTCTCTGCCAGAGTACACGACTTGCTTCCACAAGGGCCAATAAGCTCGTTAATGTCAAATTGTTTATTGTCTTCGTCGACAAGATTTTCAATATAAGCCCGCATGTCTCTTGCTATTCTACACTCAGGTCTGCCGCAAGGGCCTCTGATATTTGCTATGTCGAAAGTCTCTCCGAGGCCTTCAGGCCTCTTTCCTGCTTCGATACACAATGGGCATGGCTCCGACTGAGCTGCTTCTCTAAATCTTTCGGCAAATTTGCCTGGAGGCCATTCGGTTTCCTTGCAGTAGCAGAATCTATCTATATCTGTGGCCTTGACTCTTGGACTTATCGTTGGACGTGGTGTCAACATCCTCATATTGTCGTTGCAAGAGACGATGATTTTCCTTACATAGTCAATGATAAAGTTGATATCGGGGCAGGTTTCCGGAGATTTGTATTTGGATTCGGGAGGTTTGTCTGCATTTGCCATGCAACAGTAGTCTCCGTCGTTAAAGAAAGTCAGATTAGCGCCCGGAGCATTCTTATAGTCGGCGTAGTTAATTTTTCCTTCTGGTTTAACAGTTTTGTCGACAATGTATTTGTTTTCAATTTTATTGGAGTTTAGTTCAAAGTCTTCATCTGTGGTTTTGTAAGTGCACATATATGAAGTATTTTTGTTATTCATGCCTGTGTACAATACCTTTTTAACAATAGGATCCTCAGTAAGAGTACGAAAAGCCGTGCAAACCCTGTCACCGAGGCAGGTCAGCTTAACTTGTAATGCTAATTGCGCTATTATTTTGGCTGTGTTTTCTTCAAATATATTGTATGAATCTCTCAATATTGTCGATTCCGGATACTGTAGGCCATTAGCGATTTTCTGTAAGTATACGGAGAAAACGGGATCCCAAGGAATAGAGTTCGAACCGATGAAGACTAAGTTATCTTCCTTGTTCCATAGCGAGACCTCTAAAGCGAATTTTTTCATGTTTTGTATCAGGAACTCTGCATTGCTGGTAAAGAGCACCGATTGGCCAGATTGGATCACTGGTTCTGGAGGCGGTGCTTCCACCTTTCCTTTTTTTCCTTTCTTGCCTTTTTTTGGTTTCGGAGGTTTCTTTTTTTTACCTTTCTTACCAACCGGCTCGGGGGGTAAAGGAAGTGGTTCTGGCATTTGTATATGCATTTGTTTAGGGTCCTTTAGTTCGAGCGAAAATACGTCTGCGAATTCGCTCCGTATAATGAGGCATCGGGTGTCTACCATGATCTGAACATTCTCGACCACCACCTCAAATACGAACATACCACTATGGACTGCCATTTACGATTTTTATCCTATTTAATCGAAAATTTATTGAACAATGATTGTCTCACATAATTAATTTTAAGGTGAAGAAACTGTCCCAGTTCAAAGTTAGGTATGTATAAATATTTATGATATCAATTTATTTATTGAAAGTATATTGCACTGTATAAATTTTGAACTTATTTTGTAATATAAAAAATTTGACAATAATCTGACGGGAAAAAGTAAAGAGAATGTAAAATGAAAAGGTCCTACAGTAAATATAAACGCAAGAAGGTCGGTAGGAACCACCCTTCCCTATTCTGTGGTAGGAACACTAGGAACGGAGTTACCTACCTGTGCAACGGGATTGAAGTCAAAAATTCTAAATCGACGCGCTGCAGAATCAACAGATCGCACCTTATAATATGATCGCACTTACGATTACTAGTCATTAAATGGTCATCTTGTGCAATAATGCAATAATGTGTGCAATAATGTCCCATATATTTATTATTAGTATTTATTTATCTTCAAACCCATTATGGTAGAATATATAATTATTTCAAACAATTCGCGGGTCTAGCCCGGACATTTGGCGGGCATTGGTGGAGCCAAAGTCAACACCAAGAGGCCCTGTTGAATATAAAAAATGCAATTATGGAACATTTATAAAAAGGAATATGAAACTATTGTACAACATAGGATTTTTAAAAAAGTCTGAGCTATTGAGGTGAACAACTTGTGGATGGAATAACAGATCTATAGAATGAGAAACGGCACCTGCCTTATCCTGTCTCATCTCAAAATATATTTAGGCAGGTGATGACTTGCCACCCACTGAATGGGCCCCCATAAAGGCTGCCGTATTTTGGCGCCGGAGGAGCAACATTGGCGTGGGTGGCTTAGGGTGTCGAGAGGTGTGCTGCACTTTCACTAAGAGCTACTCACGGCGTTATGCCCTTTAACACTTCCACCCTGGAGCTTAGGTTCTTAGCTCTTGCGGTTTCCATCCCCGGACGGCCGGTGGCAAGCCAGTGGTCGGGGTCTCATTTAGCCCCATGGAATCGGAGTACGCGTTGTCACCACTCACCGACTTATTATTATTAAATACATTATTATTATTATTTGATGTACATACCTACATAATAATATTATTAAGATATAATTATTATATACATTGTTGTAGAAGAGTGTACTGGAGAAGTTTGACTCGTAACTATGGTGTTATTAATAAAGTATTATATTGTATTGTATGGTCCTATTAGTAATTTCATTACCTACCTTCTTAGTGTACATATTAAATATAGGTACAATTATAGGATGTCTACGCAAAACTTTTAGGTCTATGATTATTATTATTTTTACTTTAGACCTTCAACCGTCTAAGGACAGTTTGGACCGTCTAGCTGTTTTTGTAGTATATTAGTGTTAGTTTGCACTTTGTTTTAAAGGCATTAGCCCTATTTGTTTTTCGTACATAAAAAGAGCGGCAAACAAGCATGTCCGCCTGATGGATGGTAAGCAGAAAGCGATATAAAATCAATGATCTTATGTTAAACGTGAGCTCATTGTATAAAATGCTGTTATTATTCTGTGGTATACCTTACCATACCTTGACTTTTCTTAAATTTTAAAAATATTATTTTTGCTGAAATTAGGGAGGCGTTAAGCATTGAAGATAATAATATAATACAATGACATGGTTTTTCCACGTTGGCGCCAAAACAAAACTTCCCGCGCTCACTCTTTTTACTTTTGACGTTCCTCTATGCATATTTATTCAATGACGAAATATTTCTTACAGGCTTTGAATACAAAAACTGACGACGTTCACTACAATGATGAAGCGCGCCAATATTAAAAGTATTTATAATGTATTCTAATTATAATTATTTCACACACAAGAGAACATTAAATACTATATTTACGTTGCGCGTTACGTAAAACGAAATGCGGTGTTATCAATATCATGCAACAGCTGATTGCAGTGTTGCAGCTTTTGCGACTTTATTCCAAGGTCTAGCAAACTTTTGGTAATATAGCTTCTTTTATTTTTTGAACAAGCGACAATATAATAACTAACTACTATTAGTGACATTTTATCGTACATGTAAAAAAAAATTGCTTTAGATAGTAGTTATGTGAATTAATTCATAGATAGTTAAAAGAACAGTATTCATTATTCATCTCACATTTTGACGTGCCTAAATACAGCCCCAGATTAAGATTATGGCTAATTATGTTGATAACTAACTGGATCATTTTGGCTACCTTCGTCACTTAATAGTATATTTATGCGTTTAATAAAAAAAAAATGCTTATGAGTAAAAGATATTCTTCAGTTACCTGAAATGATTGCTTGCAAAATGTATTATGGGTAGGTATCACCATTTTTATCAATAATTATTTTAATAATTCATATAATTTTAGATTGAATCATAATAACTTCAAGTATCAAATTGACACAAGGTAGCTGGTAAAAATTTCTAGTAATATCTTGAAATCAAAATGGGAGGTTATCCGAAAGGCAATAAAAAATTAACTTCAAGTCAGACTTGCGATTTATGCCTTTGACAAAACTTGGATCTGAAGATGTTTCAAAACCACAGACGAAGAAGTTACTAGAAAAAACTTGCTTGATTATTCTCATAGACAGACAATATTATTAAATCTACCTTCTGACATTGTCATGGTTGTTTTTCATGGTTTTTATTTTCTATATAGATCACAGACCTACTATCTGTGATATAGATAGTATTTTGTGAATACGTATTGTATGCTAAAAACAAAGTACTTGTTTTGCCACATTCTATGGAATGGAATGGAACACAACACAAATTAGTAGATACGTAAGTGTGCCTTGCCTAGCAGTGTCATAAAATGTCTACCCTTCCTTGAATTGTAGGTTTTTGTGAAAATAGAGGTACTCATCTTGAAAAAATGAGAACCATGTCTCCGTTAGCGCTATCTTGCAGAACTATATTTCTTCAGCTGTCAGAAAGCCGCCCATTATTTGCCCTACATGGTTTGCATGCACACCGCGACAAAATCTTGTCGTCACTTTGTCGAGCAAGAACGCAACAAGGTGCCTACAGTTTCATATACGACTCTCGCTTTGACACGATAAAAAGAATCGATAAATTTTTATTTATTTTTAGCTACTTTCTGATGTGGATTTAGTTAATTTTATTTGTTTTTTGTTCTAAACACTGTTTTGGTGGCTGTCAAAGTCAAGTTTAGTCCTCGCTTGCTGAAACTGAAAGAAAAGGAAAACCGTAACTACCGAAGAGGGCTGGGACGTTGGCTGTCAAGGAGAACGGTTGCTTTGGCGTTAATTTTAAATTGGAAAATATCTTATTTATAGTCTTAGATGTTTATTTGTGTAACATTTTGTGTAAAATATTAGTTATTATCATATGTAGATAAAGTTTTCATCGTTTATTGGTAAGTTTTTGTAAATATTAGTTTTTTCTAATTCGACTCACAGTTGTCACTTGTTTTAGTGACGGTTTCTACTTTTTTGCATGGAAACCGACGAGGGGGGTGGTTGGCCCCCCGATAATAGCCAACCTATTGGAAATGTTACCACTTTCGTAGATGGACATTCTATCCCATCTCCTATTTCTTTTGTCTCTATTACTTCTACAGACACTGATGTTGAGCTCTCACAGAAGGGCACTAGTAAACGTAAGAAGCACTCTAAAAAGCACCAAAAAAAATGCAGAGAGACCATCGATCTAAATGTAGAGACCCAAAAATCACAAGACTCTTCTATCGCTTTAGGACAAACAATTCCATCTCTTATTTCCAATGACACACAATGTACAGAATCATGTGCCTCGCCGTCGGCTACGTTGTCTCAGACCCCATCGATTCCCCCGTATGTTCCTTCAGGTCGTCAAGCTTATAAGTCAACGGATAGGGGTCCATTTGTTGTGCATGTCCAGAAAATTGTGACATCCCTAACATCTGGGACCTACCTACATCCAGTTGATTTCGGTAGATTCTTGGGAAAAAACCAATTTCACAGTGTCCTCGATGGCAGTGTTCAAAGAATTGGTAGAAATAGAATTTCATTGGCATTTACTGATTTCTACTGTGCCAACAATTTTGTGACGAGTGATGTTGTTAAGAACAATGGCTTCAAGGCGTTCATCCCCTCATTTGGTACAACTCGGCTGGGTCTTGTTAAAGGCATTCCTATTGATTGGTCCGAGGATGAAATCATGGAGTGCGTTCGTGTTCCTATTGATGGTTGCCCAATATTAAAAGTAAGACGGTTAAATTATAAGGTGGTTGTCGATGGTTCCCCTATCTTCAAACCATCTCAGTCTTGTGTCTTAACTTTTGACGGTCAAGTTCTTCCCCCTCGGGTGTTCATGTGTTTCAACTCCCTCGTTGTTGAGCGATATTATTACCCTACTGTCCAGTGCTATTTTTGTTGTCGATTTGGACATACTAAAAACAGCTGCCGATCCAAGCCACGTTGTTATAAGTGTGGAGAAGACCACACAGGTGACACATGTAATGTCGAAGAAGGTTCATCCCCATGCCTTTCCTGCTCAGGCCCCCACTTCTCAATAAATAAATCCTGTCCTGAGTTCCATAGACAAAAACAAATTAAAATCACAATGTCAGAGAAAAGCATTTCATACAATGAAGCCTCCAAATTACATTTGCCTATTAAAGGTAAAAGTTATAGTGACGCAGCCAAGACATCTTATGCCAGTGTTTCCCCTGCTCCTCTATCCATTTCAAATAATTCACCTAGCTCAGCCTCCCAGTCCTATAGAAAAACTGTCTTCCTCAAACCCAAGCCTCCTCCAGTTCAAAGACAGGGCTATGATCGCTCTACTCATCAGGCGATAATTAATAATCCATCAATTTCTAATAATAATGGTGTTGCCTACAAGTATCCTCATACTGTTCCCTCTGCATCCTCTAGTAGCGTTTTAGAGCTTATACAGGCTCTAACCAGGCTACTTAACTCTCCTAATTTATTACCGTCCAACGCTGCCCAAGATTATCCCTCTCCTATGTTACAATCCCTCCATGATGGCGCCCTCTCTAGGGCTGCAATGGAACTGTCAAAGTCTTAATAGTAAAAAATCTGAATTATTATATATTATTAATAAATATGATCCAACTCTAATTGCCATCTCTGAGACTTGGCTTAGGCATGGTTCCTTTTTTAAGGTTCCTCGCTTTCTTTGTTTCAGAGATGACAAAGCTGATGGATATGGCGGCTCCGCCATACTCGTCAGAAATTCTGTAAATTCTCATCTTGTAAATATTCCATCTCATTCTATTTCTGACAACTTTTCAATAGTTGCAGTAAGGTTAAATAATTTAACATTGATCTCACTATACATTCCCAGACCATCTATTGTTATCCTAAATAAAATTCTCCATATATTATCACACATTCAAGGCCCTTTCATCATTATGGGTGATTTTAATGTCCATCACCCTGCCTGGGGTTGTCAAGCCTCGGATTCACTTGCACATTATGTTTTCAATATTATGGATAGTTTAGGGTTGTGTTTACTCAATACTGGCTTTCCTACACGCCGTACTAAACCGTATGAGCGGGTTAGTGCGGTTGACTTGACTTTAGTGTCAGCGAGTCTAGCTCCCTCTATGTACTGGAAAACCTTGTCTTCTTCTTTTGGTAGTGATCATTTTCCAATTTTATTTGATCTTCCTTTCTCTAAAATAGAACCGGCTCCATTCAAGCCGTTACTAAAATATAGACTGCCCAGCTTAGGTCAGTCGGATGAATGGTCTAAATACTCATCGCTCCTAGATCAGTATGCCTCTGATCTTCCCATAATTCTTCCCGTTTCCTTGGACACTTGTCATAAAGCTTTTGTAGAATGTATTAATTTAGCTGCTGAACACTCATTTCCCTCAAAAATTCAAAATTCCAAACACAGATCACCTCCATGGTGGGATGAAGAGTGTAAGACTGCTGTTTCTGAAAGGTTAAAAGCGGAGAATTTGTATTGCATTCACATGACTAATGGAAATTATAGAAATTTAATTACAGTACAATCTAACACTAAACAAATTCTTCATTCCAAAAAGTCAGAGGGGTGGAAAAACTTTTGCTCTTCTATTTCCCCTTCCATCCGGCCATCTCATGTTTGGAGTTCAATACGAAAATTCCGGGGTTCATATAGAGAACCCTCGCCTCCATATCCCAGTTCTGAGAGCTGGTTTGACCAATTCATGGACAGATTGGCTCCTCCTTTTGTCTCTAACTTTGTTAACACTTCAACTTCTAGTTCTTCTACTCATGATGATAGCTTTACTCCTTTTACTATGCAAGAATTGCGCCTCGTTCTTTCTTCTCTCTTCTCCTGGTCCGGATGGGATCCCGTATTCCTTTTTGGTTAACGCTGGTGAAAAACTTTTGAATTATTATCTTGAAATGATAAATTTAATGTTAGACACAGGATTCGTTCCAGTCGCAATGAAAACCCAAATAATTATCCCAGTCTTAAAACCTGGTAAAGATCCCGAAAAACCTGACAGCTATCGCCCAATAGCTATGTCTTCTGTTTTGACGAAGATAGTGGAACACCTTATAAAAAATCGTCTTGAATGGTTTATTGAATCTAGTAATATTTTACCTCAATCTCAATATGGTTTTCGAAAAGGTAGAGGTACTTTAGATAGTTTATCTATTTTTGTTACTGATATTAGACTTTCGTTTTCTAGGAACGAGTCCGTTGTTGCTGCTTTTCTTGATATATGTTCTGCGTACGATAATGTTATTCTCTCAATACTAAAATATAAGATGGAAAATCTGGGTCTCCCACGGAAAATTATTAACTTTATACTTAATCTTTTTTTAGACCGTTCTGCTCAGCTTAGAGTCAATGGTGAAATAAAATGTTCCAGATCTGTACATAAGGGTCTTCCTCAAGGCTCTGTTTTAAGTCCTATTCTCTTTAATATTTACACTTATGACTTATTTAAGTATATTTTGCCTTATTGTAGGCTTCTACAATATGCTGATGATCTCGTTTTATATATGGCAGATTGTGATATATTAAGTGCCGCGCATAAATTATCTCAAGCTCTCGAGTCACTAAATGTTTGGCTAGGTCATAATGGTTTAGATATAGCTCCTCTGAAGAGTTCTGTGGTAATATTTACCAGAAAACGGTTGAAACCAAGGCTTGACATTTTGTTCAATAATACCAAGATTCCAGTTGAAAACGAAAAGAAGTTTTTAGGTCTCATCTTAGACAGTAAATTAGATTTTTCTTCTCACATCAACTACATTTCAGTCAAATGCGAAAAAAATCTCAATATTTTAAGATGTTTGGCGGGTGTTTGGTGGGGTTCTCATCCCTACTATCTAAAGCTTCTTTACAATGCCATTATTCGTAGTGTTATAGATTACGCTTCATTTCTATATGTGCCAGCTTGTAAGAGAATGATCAATTCGTTGGACTTGATTCAAGCTAGAGCTCTTCGTATAGTCACAGGGGCAATGAAGTCTACTCCCAAAAATGCTATGCAAGTGGAATGTGTTGACCCTCCTTTGGATTTGAGACGGCAATATCTGTCGGATATGTTTTTGTTTCGTTTGTTCCAGTTTTCATCTCATCCGCTTTTTCCGAAATTACAGCTCCTCCTTAGTTATATTTCTCTGCCTTACTGGAAACATAAAACAACTCCTTGTTTAGTTATAAGTTTCTCAAAAATTAGTCATCTTAAATTCGCTACTCATAGAACTCCTAAACTTCCATTATTTGAATTCGATTATCAAGCAATCATATTTGAACCATCATTACACCTTAATTTAGATTTGATGAAAGGGGATGCCTTTGCCAATAATAATTTTCTTAGGATCAAAGACAATCTTTGGCATGGTTGGCACTGTATTTTTACAGATGCCTCTAAGTTAGATCAAAACGGGTGTGTTGGTGTTGGTTTATTTCATCAAAATTATAATATAGTGCAAAAGATTAAATGCCCACCTGAAACATCAGTTTTTGTTGGTGAATGTAGAGGTATAATGGAAGCTATTAACTATATATTGTTGCTCAAATTGAATAAAACTGTTATATTTTCTGATTCTTTGAGTGCTCTTCAGGCCTTCCAAAGTAATCCTTTTAAAATAGGCTCCAAGAATTGGATTATATTCAGATGCAAAGAACTGTTGTTGAAATGTTCTGCTTTAGGTTATTCTGTCCACTTAGCTTGGATCCCAAGTCATAGTAATATTACTGGCAATGAAAAGGCGGACAAAGTTGCTAAAGAAGCTGTTATCTGTGGAGATAAAGTGCCTTTTAAAAATTATCCCCAAGACCTTCTGCTTCTCCCTAACCGTTATTTACAAGCTAGATGGTCGAAGAGATGGTCTTTTAGTAGTCGACGGACAGGTTCAAATTTCGCAAAGTTTCAACCCCTTATTCCATCCAAACCCTGGTTTTTTAAAACAAAATGTGATAGAAAATTCTGTTCCATGGTTTCCAGAATGAGATTTGGCCACTGCTGTACTGGAGTGCATCTACACAAATTGCGGATTAAAGATTCTTCCATATGCGAATGTGGTATGGACGAGTCCAACCTAAACCACATTTTCTTTTCATGTAGCAATTTGGATCACAATTCTTTTTTCAACTTGTTAATTCATTATAAATTTCCATTTCCCATTCACATCGACAATCTTCTTCATAATATAGACCCCTCTTCAATCGCTTTATTATCACATTTTATTTCTGTAAATAATATTAAATTGTAGTTATCTTATTTTTTTTTTTTTTTATATATATATATATGTAATAGTATATGTAATAAGTGTTCATTTTGTTTTGTAGCCTCTGTATTTTTTAGGATATTTTCTTTTTGTTTCAGCTAAATTCTAAATTCCGTCTCTTTCTCCGCAGCCATTTACTTGTTTTTGGCAAAAATGTTTTTTAACCTTTGCCATTAAAAAAAAAAAAAAAAAAAAAAAAAAAAAAAAAAAAAACTACCGATTCTACCGAAGATAAAGTAGTAGGTACCTTATTACGAAATAGATTTCATTATTATCTCGCACAGTTCTCCAGTTTCCATGGTAAAATAATGTTCTGGCGAGACCTAATTACGAAACGTGGGAGATGATTTGTGCACATAGACTGAAACGCTAGTGATACAAGGTAAGCAGTTTAACTTGTAGCTTATCTTATGTGTTTTGAAACGATTTGGCCGATAATTTGTAACTGGTAGAAGCTGCATTGCGTCTCGGGAATCACATGCGTTTGTTTAATTTTGCGTAAGAGACCCTCAATGCCAAAGTCCGCAATAATTACGGAATTCTGAGCGTGTGGAATTGAACTAACCATTCGTGTATAATAAATGAAAACCTGAAAACCAACACATTACACAGTCTATGAAATGATATTTTAGAATCGTCAACCGCAATTAATGTTTTGCCATTTGCTGTCTGCTGCTGAATAGAAAATGCTCTTTGTTTAGACATTATGAAGCAACGACATTATGTGATTTCTTGCCATTTTTTGCTAAAAAAAAAACCAAGTTGGTGCTAATTGAAAACTAACTACCTACCTAGTTAATTATGTTTTTAGTGCTTGAGTGTGTGATAGATTAGTTTGTGATAATTTGCTGTTAAACACAGATTTTTACAACTGGATCCTGATACAAGGTAGGTCAAAATTACTTTATTTCTAAACTTTTTAGGAACAATTAAATATCATTATTATTAGATATCATCTAATTCATTTATAGTAACTTCTTATTTTAATTTATATTAATAACTAATTACTGGTTTTAAAATATTATGATAGGCACTTGTAAATTGGTTAGTCAAAGATATTATGTAATACCTATACAAGTTATCTATACTACTTATGTTAACATCATCATAATTGGGTTTTTTTGGTCCACTGCACAGCATAAGCCTCATCTGTCATTTGCCAAATTTCCCCTGTTTAAGCTAATCGTATCCGTGTTACCTATTACTTCAAAATGTTATTATTCAGTTCTTTTGGCCACTAGTTGCATAGATACCGTTAGACTCGGTCAAAGCCCTGTTGATCCATTTGGAAGTGAACCTGCCTTTTGTCCTTGGGGGCGTGGGTTCAATTCCCACCTAGGGCAAACATTCATGTGATGAACATTTGTGTTTGTTTTATATCTGGATGTCAATATCTATTTAAGTATGTATAAAAAAAAACTGTATCTGGCAGCCATAGTAAAAGCTTTGCTTAGTTTGGGGCCAGATGACCGTGTGTGAAAAAAATGACACGAATATTTCTATATTTATTATTTATAAGCCCTTATTTGCTCTGACAGCTGCAATAACATTATAAAAAGCTGAATTTGATGTTTCACAAAATAGATTTCTTCTTAATCTAGATCAGAGGTTCCCAAAGTGGTCCAGGTGCACCCCCAAGGGTCCACGGGAGACTCGACGTGGGTTCTATGTAGGTGTAATTTTTTTGTCGATTTTTGGGAATATGGTAGAAATGGTAGCTGCAAGCCGTCCATTGGAACCAACAAAATTTTGAAAGTGGTCTATGAGAATAAAAAGTCTAGAAACCTCTGATCTAGATCAATGTCCATCCAAAAAAGTATATCGGGTACTTGCTACAGTCTTATGTTTAAAAACCTAGCGAAAGTGATCAGAATTCGTGGTTTTTCATTTGGCTTTTATATAAATGTTCGTTATTGCTTTCAGAGCAAACAAATGCATGGACAGATTCTAAATGTTTTATTTAATAACATAATAATGAACAACTTGGCATCTTACATAATATCTTAGGTATCTGGGTGTCTTCAAATCACGAGTGAATCAGTTTCTTCTAGGCAAGCATGTTCCATCATAGACCGCATTATCGCTTAACTTCAGTCGAGTTAACGGTCATATGCAAGCCTATTAATAAAAAATAATAATAATTGCAACTGTGTTGCTATGATATCAACCACTTTGGATGCTTAAAACGATTTGCAGATTTTGACTGCATACTCATAAGATAATTTATATGTTTTAGATTTTTGAATGCTAAAATCTATTTGATCATCAGTATTAACAACTTTTACTTTAAGACCATCAAGAGATAAAATTATATTTACACTCAACAAAATGCAAATGCAATGTTGATGATTTCCAAGCAAAGTTAATTTAATCTAGAATTGTATACAATGAAAATACATAGCAGACTAAATTGAATTTCTCGCCATATTTGGTAAGTACATTATGGTAAAAAAATTGTTGGGAACAGCTCACAAAAAAACTTGCTTTTTAATACCTGTTCTGTTGCCCGCGACTTCGTCCGTCGATTTCCTCCCTTTATTCCGCCCTTTTGCAAAATAACATAGCCTGTGCTACAATCTGATCTTAGCTAAGCATATTCGTGAAAACCACATTTGCATCAGTTCAGTGGTTTAGGATGATCGTTGAGTAGGATATCGTTCAGTGTAGAGTGTTCAGTGTGTCTGGCTGATGATTATGATGAGTGGTTTAGGAAATGTGCGTGGCCAAATAAATAGTTTTTTTTTTTACTGTCTTAACATTCAGCTGCTTATTTTAAGACGCCCTGTGTGTGTGTTTTTTTTTTAGTTCTCGCAATTGCAGATTTTTTATATCTACGTTTTTATTATTATGTCTTGAATTATTCCAGCATGGATTTCGCAGTAGGAGGTTTAGCGGGTGTTGGTGCCGGGTTCTTCAGTAACCCGTTTGATGTGATAAAAACCCGGATGCAGCTGCAAGGGGAACTCCGGGCGAAGGGACAGCATGCAGTGCATTATAAAAACATTCCCCACGCGATATTTACAATAGTGAAGCATGATGGAGTAGCTGCCTTGCAGAAAGGACTGGTGCCTGCGTTATGGTTTCAGTTAGTTGTTAATGGAGTCAGGTGAGAAACTAATCTCATACACTAATCTTTTGATAATTAAATTGAGCTACTCAACTAAAAATAAAAGTATTTCTGTGTAAATTTTAAACAATACAATACTTTATTTATAACTCCATAGTTACAAGTCAAGATGGACTGATGACCTAAAAGAGACCGCAGGAAAACGCTGGATGCAGGCCACTTCTGACGGTCCTTTTCGAAATCGATGGGGGAGTCCTATGTCCAGCAGTGGATGTTCTATGGCTGAAATGATGATGATGAGTTGTTATGATATCATTTATAACCTGAGCACTTCTCGCCGGACTTACCTGCACGGCATAGTCACATTGTAACCATTACCAAATGCAACATGGTCGTAACATCGAGCAAGACATATTTTACATGAATAGTTTTAATGTGCGATAGGCTAGATAAGCTAGATGACCGGTTTTTTATTGTCCTATTAAAATGTAGCCCATAAATATAGCTGATAAAAAAAATCTGATCAAAAATAAGCAACTTATAAACATTTTAATATCATGCAAGACAGAGAGCGCGAAACAGCAAATTATGACGTCACTTCTCTGTACGCCATATCTACACTAATATTATAAAGAGGAAAGATTTGTACCTATTTTTGTATGTTTGTATGTTTGTAATGAATAGGCTCCGAAACTACTGAACCGATTTGAAAAATTCTTTCACTGTTGGGAAGCTACACTATCCCCGGGTGACATAGGCTATATTATATTTTGTAGCGAGGCCGAAGGCCGAGCTTACACTCGTGCGAAGCCGGGGCGGACGGCTAGTAAATTATATTCTGTCAAGTATGGCGCATGGAGGCGTGTCGTCATTTTTGTGGGACAGCGATAGAGTTTTCTCTACTAAAAACTTTAAACGCTTATGTATAAGAACATAAATATACCGAATTAAATTATTTTTTCAATTAACATATTATATTTACTTAAATTCTTCATCAAAGCTATTGGTTTCAACGATATAAACATCAGTCATCTACCCTATTAGAATTATGTAAGTCAAATCACAGAAGTTTAAAAGTGACCATGTTAATTAATTTTCAGGCTAGGCATATACCAGCAGGCCGACAACCTAGGCCTGTTACGTGACGAACACGGCCAGACCATGCTTCTGAACAGTCTATTCTTTGGTTGCATATCAGGCATGAGCGGAGCGTTTTTCGGTAGTCCGCTGCAGCTTGTGAAGACGCAACTGATGTCGTATTCCTCGGAACAGATAGCTGTGGGAACTCAACATGCTCACAGAGGATTGACGTATGCCCTATCTAAGATATATAGAAAGAATGGACTGTCAGGGCTATGGAGAGGTTATCACGGGATGATGATTAGGAATTCTATTGGATCCGCATCTCAGATAGCGGCTTTTGCTGTGTAAGTATTTTCATGAATGTTTTGACAAGTTGCCTTCGACAGTTATTTCCCGATTTCAAGGACGTGAAACTATCTATGTCCGTATTTGTGATGCAACCTCGCTAAATTTCACTTAACCAGTCGGGCTATCATGCTGTGATAAAATTTTGTCGACTCTTTTTATCGTGCCAAAGCGAGTCAGGCGTATATGAAACCGTAGGCAGACTCGCAAGTGGGATTATCTCTCCCGAGAGAAAGAGACAATTTTCTCTTTCTCTCCCGTTGGAGAGACGGTGGTTCGTCAGTCAAGTTGACGTGTCTGTTACGGCTCTTACGGTGTGTTACGGCTTGTGCAACTTTCGCGTGACTAGGGATCCATTCTGGCTGCGTATTGAGTCCAGCCAGATTGAGTATTGCCGGTATTAGCGCATCATTGTGGCATCTTTGTATTTTTTTGATCGAAGCTTGTACATTTTTATTTTTTTTCATTTCAGTTGTAAGGAATGGATGGATGCGAACAACATGTTTCAACAGTCAAAATACTTATCAGCTTTCGTAGCGAGTAACATTGGCGCGGTCTGGAAGACCGTGTTCCTTACGCCTATGGACGTCATCATGACCAGGCTCTACAATCAAGGTAAGATATAAACATGGTCTTTTATTTTCGAGTTCATAATTCGTCCTTTTTCCGGACTATTTGAGTTCAATCAAAATTAACCCACTGGCAACCACGGGGTGGCCGTGGTTATAACATTTTCTTTAAAGAGATGCAGCGCATTCTCTCTTTTATATATGGGACCAATCTGAGATTATAATTCTTACAAAAAAAAAACAAGTCTGTTTGTAAATGGCGGATTTCTGAAGTAACGAACAAAAAAAATACTTCTTGAGAACCCCCTCCCTTTTTAAGTCGCTTAAAAAGGGAATCCCCGCGCGGTGTTTTGTAAACTTCGCAATTACGATCTTGCATACGTTCATTACGTTCAAACAAGCTTCTTTGGTTGAAATTTGTATTGACTATGGCAACGAAAAGCCGATACATCTGACTTAGATCATAATACATGTTGATTTTTAAGTTTATTTCAATCAATGAGGTAAATTAAAAACATTTCATAAATCATTGATTTTCATTGAAAAAAAAAATCATATGATTTAATCAAAATTATTTAAGCGTGCCAACCCTGTGACTAAGATATTATTTCACCAATATTTTACATTCTCAGTCAGAAAACGTCAGAATCATGACTTGAAAATGAACACCATAGTAATAAAATAAAATTATCTGATATTGACGTCAAGGCGATTGAGCCTTTGACACTATATTATCAGCATAGCTATATCAGCATGTACATAATTATATACAACTAGACTAAACTGATTCCACACTGATAAACTAAGTATGATTTGAACAAACACTAGTTTTTATAGTGATCTTTGATTTAAAATAATAGATGATCGTGTTATACGAGAGGATCCCATTAAAAACCGACTTTATGAACAACGTAATAAGTACTTATAAAATTTGAGGGTTGTCCTCGATTTCCCTGACTAACCCTATCATCAGATTTTGTCTTGGTGACAATGGGACCAAATTGGAAGTAATACCCTACCGAACAAAAGAGATTTTTTTTAATCGGTCATCACTGATAAATCGGTGAACATACATTATAGCCGCAACACACACGTCAACATGGCTGACGTCAACCACCTCAACCAACGAGAGAAAAAGAGAGGGAAATTATATTTTCACTCTTTCTCTCCCGTTGGTCAGACGGCGGTTCGTCAGCCAAGTTCGATCCGTCTGTTACGGCTATTAAAAACAGTGGAACATAGAACCGTCCTTCTTCATCATCAGCCAGAAGACGTCCACTGCTGAACATAGGCCTCTCTCTTTAACCTCCACACTGAACGACATCCTGCCATCTGCATCCACTGGATGCCCGCGATTCTCACAATGTCGTCGGTCCATCTAGTGGGAGGCCTACCTACGCTGCTTCTTCCGGTTCGCGGTCTCCACTCAAGAACCTTTCTTCCCCATCGGTTAACAGTTCTTCGAGCGATGTGGCCTGCCCATTGCCACTTCAACTTGCAGAATTTAATAGCTATGTCGGTGACTCTGGTTCTTTGGCGAATATCTACGTTTCGGATTTTATCGCGCAAATAAACTCCGAGCGTAGCTCTCTCCATTGCCCGTTGTGTGACTCTGAGTTCTTCTTATTCCGCGCTTATTCTACTTTCATCTGGCAGATTCTAAGCTTTTTACAGTAACTTTAGAGGTAAAATAGTCTTCTTTGTTACAGCGGTAGACGCAAGCGGTCGCGGTCTTCTCTACAGCGGCATCATAGACTGCGCGCGAAAAATAACCAAAGCAGAAGGTCTTCTAGCCTTCTACAAGGGCATAGGGCCTTCGTACCTGAGGCAAGCGCCGCACACAGTTCTACTACTAGTCTTTTGGGATATGCTCAAGGATGCGCAGAAGAAATTTGAAAAGAGTAGTTCGTTGAATTCTTAACATTTGTAAAACAAACTTGTCTGGTATTTTTTTCTCATCAATGTATATACTAATACATACAATCGTTGGTTGTAGTTTTTCGGTCTTGCGCGAGTGGTGAGGCAAGGCGTTAGTGGAGTTTGTTTCTTGTATTTTTACTTGCTTTTATTTACCTTTGTTAGTATGGGTCAAATCTTGCAACTGAATTTTAAAACAGCTATCCCCAACCGATTGAGCTGCAGGCCTAGTACGGGCCGTGAAAAATTGTCTTTCCACCGTTTTTATCCGCGCGTACACGCGACAGAGCTAGAATATGGATACGTTTGTTTCTTCCTAGCGGGATAAAAACGGTGGAAATACAATCTGTCCACGGCCCGTGCTAGGCATGCAGAGAATTTGCATTACCTACACGTTTAGTTTGGATGATATTGATGTCGATTCTGATCTACAAACTAAACTAAATTTTACATCTCAGAAATTGTTGCAATCCTTTTCTGACGTATTGAAATTAAAAAAGACGCCGATAATTTTAGTCCTGTCAAATTAGTTTAGTTTAGAGAATGGTACAAAATTCACGAAAGTATCCGGAGTTTTTTTAGAGGCTTTTATTTGCCTGAAATCTTGCAACAGAATTTGAATGCATGGTTAGCTAATTGACGTCATTCTAAATCCAATATGGCGGACGCCGAAAACATAGCGGACCAGTTATTTTTTATACACCCATGATATGGGTATCAAATGAAAGGGTTTGCTGAAAATAATACAAAAAATAAAATAACTTTACTCAGTAAATAGCTTAAATAGTTTTTTTTTATTAATAATTTTGTTAATTCAGACATATTTTCACTCAATGTAATACAAAGTTATAGCTATCATAGTGTTCTAGAAAACTGTTTTATCTTATTTTCAAAAGCTTCACGTAGATTGTTCTATATCTACCGTTTCCACTAATTGGATACAATGCAAATATGCCATATTTTGGTTGTGATTATCCAATGTATTAATAAATAACATCACAATATGTGAGTGTTATATGATTATTTACGGGATATTTACCGTGGTAAACATATATGTTCATATGAGCATGGTGCATGTAACTGCGCCGAAATATCGGGAACTCACCAACACAACCTTCCACAACCTTACCACGGTAAATATCCCGTAAATAATCATATAACTTAAATGAACAACCGTACTAGTTTAAAACAACATGTAAGTAATCGAATTAGTAACTAAGCTACAAGTAGGATAGTGTTAGTAATTTTTAAACTTTCGCGATTCGAACACATGTTTTCATATTTATCGGGACTTATCGCGCACTATTAAATATAAGTAAAAATAGATACCTTTCGCTCGACGTTTCGACCATGTTACAATGGCCGTGGTCACGAGCTGACTGACTGACTGACTGAATAATATTATATATTTAATAGTGCGCGATAAGTCCCGATAAATATGAAAACATAGGATAGTGTTTATTGCATAAATAACCACGTCTCCCGCACCTCGCGCCTTCCCGTCTGCTATTAATTTGCCGAATCCCAAATTGAGTGAACCAAAGAATACGTAAGTTAAAAAAGTAGTATAAACAAACACATATTCTAAATCGATAACTTGGTTTATTGTGTGTATGCCAAGTATATATTAATTAGTGTATAATAATACAACTAAGACAGAACAGGGGCCTTACCCCTAGCTTCACTTTTGCGAGCCAACTTTTAGTAGGTACCTGATAGGTACCTAAAATTAACCAACTCATTTAAGCTGCATCGTTTAAAAGCGTCTAACTTGAATGAACGAAAATCCGTTTTACTATGCGTGTGTGCGTGAAAATAACAAAGCTTGGCGGCTATCAAATAACTACCGCTTATCGTAGTTGATGGTACCGTTTAGACAAATAACACCTATGCGGGTCAACTTTTCGAGCTAGGGGTAAGGCCCCAGAACATTGCTAAATGCACTGTAAAGGATATAGAAAATAATGTACAAAATATCTATTAAAATAGTCCCTGAAATATCCATCCACCTCATCAGTATACTATATAATATGTACCTGACCATGTGTACCCATACCCCAGTATTATTATATCAATAAATACGCATTTGTGTGTGTATAATTTACAATAGCATTTATTTGTCTCGTTTACTTCGTCTCTTGTAAAAATATTATTTAATAAAATGCCATATACTGGGTGACTTTTACTGAAAAAGAAATGATTATTATTATGCGACAAGTACATGTAGAGGAAGATTAGGGCATTTTTTTTATTATATAGAATACATTTACGTTTAATAGGGCATAGATTATTTTAAGAATGCTTCCTAAAGAGGTAGTGCCAAAAAGTAGCCGTGAGCATAGTATTAGTTCACTACCTCGAGAGCCTAGTTTAGTTCACAGCTCCTTATAGTACAAGATCCGGCTGCAGAATTACTTCGATCATCGAGTTTTTGCTTTAAACCAAATTTTTATGCATATATGACTAAGAGAATATATATCAACCAGCAGGCCTAGCACGGGTCGTGGACAGATTGTCTTTCCACCGTTTTTATCCCGCTAGATAGAGACAAACGTATCCGTATTCTAGCTCTGTCACGTCTACGCGCGGATAAAAACGGTGGCAAGACAATTTTTCTACGGCCCATGCTAGCCCTGCAGGGTGCCAATGAAAATGTGGCCGCTAGTAGGTAACTTTAACTAAATTAATGTTAATTAATTTATAGGAAAAAAATTCATTCACTTGGTTTTTAAATAAAATATCGTCCACTTCACGGCAATATATATAAACACTGAAAAACCACGGCCGCACCTCTTCGCAGCCAGGTATAAACAGGTAAGATTTTGGTACAATTTAACGGTCATAACTGATATATATCATTTATATATCAAATTAAAGCAAAAAAAAACTTATATTCACGTGAAGATATTTTATTTAAAAACCAAGTGAATGATTTTTTTTTTCCCATAAAATAATTAACAATAATTTAGGTAAAGCGGCCACATTTTGATTGGCACCCTGGTTCATATATATTGTCCTAATCACAAATATGCGTAAAAATTTGGTTTTAAGCAAAACTCGATGACCGAAGTAATTCTGCAGCCGGATCTTAGACTATTAGCGAACTAGGTAGATCTTTTAGTTTGTCAGCTCCTGTCTCGAACCAGAGAAAGGTAGATCATTCGCTCGCTTTTTTATGCCATAGGTAGCAAACAAGCTAACGGGCCACCTTATGGTAAGCGATCTCCATCGCCTGTAACACCAGGATCAATTATTGAAATCAATAAAATGAATGGTTATTGAAATTGAATCAATTATTTAACGTTGAAGTGGAATTACACTAGAGATTCATCTAAGAAACAGTTTTGAAGATTTTCTTTTGATTAAGTCCGATTTTTACAATGAAGGATCAGTGAAGAATAGTCTTTTACCTATTTATTGTGATATTTTCTTTCATACAACCATCGAGATACAATACCTATAGAATAACAATTTCTAAGTGAAAACAGTCAAAAAAACTCGCGAGCGTCGTTGTATATACCTAGACATCAATTATGTAGTTCACAATGCCACATTTACTTCAATTTAGACGTTATGTCGCTTGCATAGTGTTCAACGTCGCTTGTTCGCTAGGGCATCGTTGCACTGGCATCGCGTGGTGTTGTAGTCGGATCGAGGTTGCCTTACAACTAAGCAAAAAGTCTGCGCATTTCGTGCGCCGATTTTTGATTCGGACATTTTTTGGCACTATTTTGACTCTATAGGTATTGTATCTCGATGTATACAACAGATAATTTTGAAAAATAAATGATTGGAAAACAATACTAAGATATAAGCTTTTACTCCATGCGCCTGTCGTGTCTTAATATTTCTATTTCGATTTAAAAAAGTCATTCTGTGTTATATCTGTAAGTCGTTTAATCCTGCATATTCAGTAAAACAAACCACAGGCTTGCTAAACAGTAGGTTTAATTCTAACCGACTTCACGGTTAACTCTAACCTCGGTCTCGATTAAGCGCAGTTTGCAAAATCACGCGAACGCGAAACTTAACGCGCCGAGATACGGTTTGCGGTCGCACAACTTCGCAATCACCTAAACTGAATCGCTTATAACAGGTAGCCAAAAGGCCCCAGGAAATGATAGGACGGTCCAATGTTTTTTTTTGTGTATGATCGATTATTTTGACATTTGTTAACCAATTTACGTGGTTATTTTATTTTGTAGAGGAAACTCTCGATTAATTTCTACATTAATTTCATTTACTCATTTTTCATTTCATTTCATTTCTTTATTTCATTTCATTTAGTTTTTTGGCCAGCTCTAATGATATAAATAATTTTGTGACTTTGTTGATTTGGCAATAGCGATAATTTTTCTCGAGTAGAAGTCAGTTTTTGATTGATAATAGGCAGCTAATTGGATAACTATTCGCTGATAACTGATAATAGGCTTGTTGACAAATATTTTTTTATTATTACCTAATAAAAAAGCGGACTATAAATAGAGCCCATCCACAAAAACAAAATTAAAATTTGTTCAAAAATATATAAGTTATAAGTATTTTGACTTCATGTGAGACAGAGCAAACAATACCAAGTTATGACGTCAAGCTGCACGCTTTTCAAATTCAACTAACACACGCTTTGCGGGAAAGGGACAGAGCGTCCCAATCGTCTCAATCCCCCCCAAAACTTTAAACGCTTATATCTCAGAAATGTATCAGTCAATTTAAATTATTTTTCCAGTATGTGTAATGTATTTAATTAAATATCCTTTGCTAAGCTTGTTATTTGTAATAAATTAAACACCAGTCAACTTATATTTGTTTATATAAGTTCTAATATTAGACAATATTGAGTAAGTACATATTTATTTTAATATTATTGTTTTCTTGTTAAGTGTTTGTATTGTGCTTGTTTGTATTTTTATCATAATGTTTGTCTTTCTCGTTAATTTATGGTACAAATTATAGCTAATAAAATAAATTATTTGTAGTGAAATTATTATTTTATGTATATTGTTCATTTTAAAGAATATAAAAATACTCTGTAGGTTTAGGGTGTGGGTTTGATTGCAAACATATAGGGCCTTACTTAAAAACGTTACTCAAGTTGAGCTGTTTTAAAATGCTCTACTCAACTAAGCTCAATAACTTCTCGCTGACGGCAATCGTCACACGCGAAAACAAGACGGAACGTATTTAAGTGTATGTCAACTTGAGTAACGTTTTTAAGTAAGGCCCATTGGGGACAAATATAAATTAAAATAACCAATTTGGAAAAAACTCATGAGTTTCAAACTCCTTGACTGTTGTTGATCAAATATGGCTAAAATAAGAAAAAGGCCGTTACAGCCGTTACAGCAACCTCTTACACCAAACTCATATATCCCACCATCAGAGCGAAAACGTAAATAATGTATGTTTGTGTGTGTGTTATACTTTATATTTTATTTTAAATAATTTTTATTTTATTCAGTAGATTTAGTAGGTTCAGTAGATTGACTTTTAAATCAAAAGTAACTGGTTAATTTCGGTTACTTGGATGACATATTACTCTCATCCCCAGAAAAGTTTTTTTTTCTTTAAGGTGGAACGATTCACGTTTGGCGGGAAATTCAAATTTCAAAAAGTTTTTTTGTTCTTGTAGCTAGGCGGGGTAATTATTGTAAACGATCATGATGTTTGCGAAAATTGATCATTATTATTTACAAACTCACGTAAAGCTATTTATCTCTAATGCACATTATTACATACATTTGTCAATAAACTAATTTTTGGTGTTTCAAACGGTTTATTGACAAATGTAAGTAATATGGTGAGTAACTGTAATAATTTAAAGAACTACCAAAAATGTTTGCAAACACTGTGTTATTTCACAATAATTACAAGGCCTAGCTACAAGGACAAAAAAACTGTTTGAAATTTGAATTTCCTGCCAAACATGAAACGTATCACCTTAAATTAGAACGGCTGTCAAGGCATTTTTGTAAGAAATTTGTTGTTGCCAGTTGCATCCATATAACATATAAACGAAACGTCAGTCATTCGAAATCAGTTAGCAACCGTGATGCGGAGTTCGACGCGTTGACATTAATAAGAATTTTCAATCAAGGTTCAATCATAATGCCTTGTAACAGATTTTCCTTCTCATTTCCGTTCTAGTTACTTCTCTTTTCTGTGCTGTAATCCAAGTCACTTAAATTCAATAATGAAATATTAGTCTTCTAATGTCATAATTCAATAACGAAATATTAGTCTTCTAATGTCATTGCAAATTTTTTGTGAAGTCAGTTTTTTACACAGAATAATAAAGAGCTAAGCTAATAAGCTCCTTCTGGTGTTTTTTATATTTATATATATTTATTAACTTGCATTGCAATATTAATTTATAAGTAGAAAATGTATTGATGGATATTAGTTGTTATTTTATATTGCCTAGTGAATTCAACCGGCATAGCCGTGGACTAATTAAATTATTAGTACAGTTTTTAATAAACTGGTTATTTGTTGATTTACATGTTCGTTTTATTTATAATCCTATCATAGTAAGTAAGACAGACCCAGAATTTTATCCCCTGACGCAAACAGGGTTGTAAGATTAATGTTGAATATTACTAGCTCTTTTATCGGGGTTTAATAAAGCAATTTATACTTAATAAATATAGCTCAATAGGTGTTAATATCTATAGTTATTTAAAAATATACATGTATGTACTTATATTAGTCTCTGGCAGTCATATTACAAGCTTTGCTTAGTTTGGGGTCAGATGGCCATGTGTGCAATAATGTCCCAGATATTTATTTATTTATAAATTGAACTCTCAATCAGATTCTTTCAAAACTGGGTCGACACATAAAAGCAACACTAAAAACAACAATTATGCGAGCTGTGGTCAAACGCCTAGCCTGCCAACTATTAAAAATTAAGCGTTACCGAGCTCGTCACATACATTATACGCGTTACATTATAGGTACGGTTGGAATGTTCACGAGCTACGACGCAACGTCGATTTTTGCGTTGCCGTTACGCGATGCCCATCTGCTATGGTAAGGCTATAGTAGCAGTAGAACAAATTAGAAGTTTTATTTTCATGCCATAGGTGGCAAACAAGCAGACGGGTCGCCTGATGATAAGCAGTCACCGTCGCTTATGGATGTAACACCAGAGGCATCACAAATACCTTTAGAACTCTACTAACTCTCCTTTTGAAGAACCAGAAGTTTTACCACTTTGTTGTGATACACACCAAATTAATTTTAAAAAAAATTGTCATTTTGCAGAAACTTTTTGGTTATACTCGCTTGTGAAATAAAATTTCTGCTTGATTCCAGCCGCCATATTGATGTCGTTGCAAGATGGCCACCAAACAACATGATGTCGGGCGTGACGTCACCGATCTCTTGATGGGCGGCGTTTCGGCCATGTTTGCGACCTTATTCACCAACCCTATTGAGGTCTGTCTAATTTTACCTGAGATTCTATCCGAAGCGCCTTAACTTTTACAATTTACTGTATGTACCTCTATGTAACGGAATATTTGAACTTGATTTCCACCCCTTTTAAAACGACGGATTGATTTGAAACTTTGCACACTATGAAGGACCGGTGACAATGCAATAATTTAAATAGTTTGTCCCATTGTCCTTACCAGGAGATTCAAGATTAGCGACTTCAAAGCGTGTTTTTTAAACTGCGAGATTATTATCCCAAAAATGGTTCCTACTGAATAGCAAGTGTACCCGCGAGACTGTTGTTTTTTTAGCATTATAACCCCTAGCTTCCCTAACTTTAGGTGGTGAAAACCCGTCTCCAGCTGCAAGGGGAACTGAAAAGCCGGGGCAGTCACCAGGTGTTCTACAGAAGCGTCCCGCATGGCCTGTTCGTTATAGCACGAACGGAAGGACTGGTGGCGCTGCAGAGTGGTCTGCCAGCCATGATGGGGTTCCAGTTCTGTTTGAACACATTTAGGTAAGTGATATGGCGCTCGCGTCATTATTAGGCGTTGAGCCTCTTGATGCATCGCATCGTAGAGCTGTAAGAATTGTTGATGCTCCCAAGCTCACCGAACACCTAGAGGTTGGTTCTCTCTGTATCTTTTATCGCATCTACAATGGGGAGGATTCTGAAGAACTATTCGTTCTAATGCCGGCGTCGCGGTTTAATCATTGCGCTAGCCGCCGCCGTTTGAAAGTGCATCCACATATCATAAATCAGTGATAATCGCATACTGTGCGATTCACGCGATCTTTCTTGCCTCACACTTGCAAAATGTGGAATGAGCTACCTTCCGCGGTGTTTCCGAAAAGCTACAACATGGAGTTCTTCAAAAGGCGAGTTAATACAGTCTTAAAGGGTCGGCAACGTATTTGTGATGCCTCTGGTGTTACAAGTATCCATAGGCGATGGTGACTGCTTACCATCAGGCGGCCCGTCTGCTTGTTTGCAACCTATGGCATAAAAAAAGTTGTATAGAAGCATTTTGAACAGACTGTTCGATATAGTACGAACGGATGGACTGGGGACGCTTCAGAACGAGGTTGCTGGTAGACACCAGCCATGATGGGGTACCAGATCTACCTTCTACACATCAGGTGAGACTAGTTGGCACTGTTATCGTTATCAAATAGCCTTATTATACCAGTGGGGTACAACATGAATTATAGTTACTTTTTACCCCCCACTAAATCATAGTAGGGGACAACTGGAAAAATAACGTTTGATCTATAGTGGGGGACAAGCCCTGGGGGCAAAAAGAATAACCCGTTATTATTAGAAACGACATCTAGACCACAGACTCTGAACATAAATTTGTCTAGATTTCTAGAAACTGGAGAAGAAAATATAAAAGTGTAAAGGTAATTACGACGGACAGTACTGTAATTTAGAAAAAAGTTTATGGAAAGGTTCATCCCACCGTCCCTACTGACGTCCACCCCACTGGGGGGACTCTGGAACCTTTTATAAGTAGAAAAGGGGATTTGTGTTTCTCAGCGGTTAATGATAAGGCGCAGCAAGTAAATATTAATTTGACCATATCTCTTTTTAGATTGGGCGTCTTTCGCATCACCGAACGCCGTGGATATACCCTAGACTCTTCAGGTACTTACTTCTACTCAAATCAATCTCAAACAACAATAATAATTTACAACAAAAGCGGCATGATTCATCCAGAAAAAAAATGTGATTACTATCGGGCGATTATTGTAGTTAAGAGAAAGACCCGTTTCTTTTCAGGGCACATCTCTCTTATGAAAGGCGCGTGCGCAGCGGGTGTGGGGGGCGTTTTAGGCTCAATCGCCGGGACTCCGTTCTACCTCGTGAAGACGCGACTGCAAGCACAGGCGGCTAAAGCAATCGCTGTGGGTCATCAGCACACTCATGCCAGCACCGTCAGCGCTATTGGGGATATTTATAGGAGAGAGGGGGTCAAAGGTAAGAGATGACCAGCCGGACACACTGAACTTAGAGAATCAGTCCTAAAACATCGTACAAAATCGGAATTTACTGACGGACGCCTTAGGGCCGGCCTAAAGACACTGAGGGTCAATCAGCGGTAGTGGCGTTACTTGAAACAAATGAGGTAACAAAAAAGGTATACTTTTCAAGTCCTTGTAAATCAGTATGGAAATAATTTTAGGTGTACATTATACATTAGAGACGTGTCCTACGCGAAAACTGCGTTGAGTTTAGTTAATTTTCATCTTTATTACCATATGACTAAGTTTTTTGCAAAAGCAAACACAAAGATGCCACAAAATTAGCATAGTAGTGTTATAAAATTTTTATAGGTGGTACAAAAAAAAATACTCGGTAGAACAAACTAAAGAGACCCAAACTCGTCGCAGCGATTTCTTTTCAGCTGTTCGCAGATGTTCTCGAACACAAAGTATTTCAAAATATTAAGAGTCACTTTGCAATATGTATGTTCAGTTATCTCCATTCCGTGACACTTTAGGACGTTATGTGTCATTTTTTGTTCGTCTAAATGTTTCCAATCCAAATACACAAGTTTCATTGTTCGAACATAAAGTATTGAAAGTATAATATTAAGAGGCACTACGTAATATTTATGTTCAGTTATCTCCATACAGTTCAGTTGTTTTATTTTTTGTTCGTCTAAATGTTTCCAATCCAAATATGCATGTTTCAATGTGCGACGTGCATTTTAACAAAAAACAAAATGGCGGATCGGGTCAATGCCAATTTTTTTCAAACCCCTTTAAATAGGCATTTAATTGACGTAGGTTTGTTCCGCGGCGTGTGGCCGCAGATCCCGCGCGGTGCGGTTGGCAGCAGCTCGCAGATTCTGAGCTTCACGTTCGCGAAGGAGAGGTTACGCGAGCGCGGCGTGCTCGCCGAACATCCGCTCGCGCTCTCGTTCGTTGGCGCGAACCTAGGCGGCGTGATTATGACGTTCTGCTTGAATCCGTTTGATGTCGTCGCTACGAGGCTGTCTAACCAACGTAAGGAATCTTTGTGATTAACATACTGTGATAATGCTAACCTTTATTTTTTGTTCACTCACACGCAGTCAGTTAACTATCTTTATGTTCAATTATCTCCATAACGTGACAGTAGGACATTGTTTTTTGTAATTTTTTGTTTGATTATAATAAAATAATAATAAATATCTGGGACATTTTTGCACACACGGTCATCTGACCCCAAACTAAGCAAAGCTTGTAATATGGCTGCCTGAGACTGATATACGTACATATATATTTTTAAATACATACTTAAATAGATAAATGTTTGTCCTAGATGGGAATCGAACCCACGCCCCTAAGCACAGAAGTTAGGTTCACTACCAACTGAGCCACCGGGGCAGTCAATAAACTATATTTTCCCAGTTCATAATATGTAGGTACAAGATTTTATTTTATTTTTAATTATTATTTAGTAATAAGCTTGCGTTTGACCGCAAACTCGCCTGATGTTAAGCGATATTGCGGTCTACGATGGGGCACGCTTGCCTAGAAAAAACCGATTCAATTATGATTCACATAGCGAGGCGGTTGTGAAAAAAAATATATACCTCAAATTATAATAATTTTAAGTAATTTAATTATTAGAATGTATTAATATTATTAGAACGTAAGTATCACATTTTTAACTATTGCCCCGCCTTCTACCTCCTGTATGAATCCTCTCCATCCTAAGGTTGCCTGGAAGAGATCGCTGTTTTATCATGTATTGTGTAATTTGAGGTGTGAACAATATAGATCAGTGGGGCTAGTACGAGAACTTGCGAAAAAGTATTCGTTCCGTAAACGATAGCAAATGTATGAAAAATTCAGTTTCCCTTTACGTCCGATAGAGGCGCTGTTCAATTTTTCATACATTTTGCTATCGTTTACAGAACGAATACTTTTTCGCAAGTTCTCGTACTAGGGCCACTGCATAATCTAATTACCTCCAGCCCATTTTTCTATCGAACTGCCAGAGCGGTCACGGTAAATCGACACCGCTTTATGGTTGATATTCCGAAAGCCCGTACTAAGCTCTTTGATCCCAATGTTATTATGCGAACTGCTAGTCTGTGGAATGCGCTGCCTGAATGGGTATTCGGAGATAGTTATAATAATCTGTTTTCAAATCACGAGTGAATCCAATCAAATTCAAATCTTCTAGGCAAGCGTGCTCCATCGTAGACCGCGTCATTGCTTAACATCAGGCGAGTTGGCGGTCAAACGCAAGCCTATTCCTAAATAAATAAAATAGTTATCTATCTAACTATATATTTGTTTCTTTTACAGCTGTCGATGCCCAACATAGAGGTAAACTCTACTCCGGCATGATGGACTGTTTCGTCAAAATGATACGCTCTGAAGGCGTAAGATCTCTGTACAAAGGAGTCGGCGCGAACTACTTGCGACTCGGACCTCACACAGTGCTGCTGCTAGTCTGCTGGGACCAGCTCAAAATTCTAGAAGACTATATTAGAAGATGACCACTTGGCGGTGTTAGGGTCGGTGTTCACAAACTGAGACATTTCCTACGGCATTTCCGAGTAGCTGTAATATGGGGTTCTTCAAAAGGGCTGTTAATAGAGTCTTTAAGGGTCGGCAACGTATCTGTGATGCCCCTGGAGTTGCAGGTATCCATAGGCGACGGTGATCGCTTACCATCAGGCGGCCCACTTGCTTGTTTGCCACCTATGACATAAAAAAAGACACGGGATTACGTGGTAAAGGATTTTTCGAAGACAAATGATTTTCAACCTTATGTCTTCGAAAAAATTTCAACCTTATTTCATTGAAATGAGCACCGACATTCCTTTATTTACCGACGAATCAGGAGGACGGTCCAATGTTCCACTGTTTTTTTTTATGTATGATGGACTGTATCCGCATGGTCACAAAAAAAAATGGTAGATACTTGATAGTTTACGACTTGTATTATACTTGCAAACTTACTTCATCATTATGAACAATATTTACTATAGTACCAAACCTGAAAACACAAAAACATCAGTAGTAAATGGTCATTGACACTAGACAAAATGCATGGAACAGCTGATTATTTTTACGCGATTTAAGGGTTGGTCCCATAGTAAAAATTGATCTTAATTAGTACCACGGACACCTTTCTGCTTAATACACCCTTTCCGCATAGCCCTGTATTCATTTGACAGCCCGTTAGCTTAGTTGTCAATGAACCTGCCTTCTGCGCTTGGGGGCGTAAGTTCGATTCCCACCTAGGACAAACATTTGTGTTTGTTCTATGTCTGGGTGTTATATCTATTTAAGTAAGTATTTAAAAAAGTATATGTATCATATCAGTCTCTGGCAGCCATATTACAAGCTTTGCTTAGTTTGGTGTCAGATGACCATGTGTGTAATAATGTCCCAGATATTTATTTATTTATTAACAATAGACAATAGAAATAACTATCAATTTAAAAAACCGACTTCATCAGAACTGGACAAATTGAAATGGGACCAAATGGGAAGCACCAGCTTTCAGTCGAAAGTTCTGAGGTAACAAACATAAAAAAATAAAATTGATAACCTTGTCTTTTTTGGAAATCTGTTAAAAAACAGTCATTTTAGTCTCAATCGAGTGATAAATAATTTTATTGAACAAATGTTATCAGTATCAGATATTGAATTTGATTATAAGAATAATTAAGTTAATGCTAAGGTGTATTTATGAATAAAATCAATATAATACTACAAAAAACAATTTTTATCATAAAAGTCGCTAAAAATGTGTCACAATAGACAATACTTATTGGAGTCTGTAGTGCCATTTTAATGAGCAATAAATAACAATTTATAAAAGTAGTAAAATTACTTTGCAAATAGCCAGGCGATTGGTGGAGGCGGCGTCGGATGTTCAGAATGCTGGCTTCTATTTCGGATAGAAATTGAGCATTGCCATTCAACGTGGCAATGCCGCCAGCATTTTGGGGCCTTTCCCTCTAGAAATGGTCTTTTAGCTTAAGTTTTTATATAGTTGTTTTAAGTTTTAGTTTTTAGTTAGTACTTTAAGTTTTCGTTAATTTTCTGTTTTGTAAATTGTGCATAATAAATTATTATTTATACTTTGCAATATTTTCATAAGAAAAAATATAAGCATAAGTATATGACACAATAACTATGGTGATAGATGTACCTTTGATCTCTTACACTTGTTTTCTAATATTGCGGCCAACTCATATGTGCCTTGCAGGATCAGTTTATTATATCTGGATTAATAGTACATTGTTATCCTAGGGGTGAAAGTAACTTATTTAGTCCCGAGGCGGGGTTTGGCGCCCGAGCGTATAGCGACGGCGCTAATAGTTCGGGACTAAATAAGTTTTTAACCCCGAGGTAAACACTGTTTTTTTCATTACGAATACAAGGAAACTAAAAATAAAAACATGAACTGACACTGGCAAATGCACGAGAAGTGCAAGACCATAATCCTCAGAGGAGAAAAAAAGTTGGAACATGGTTGAATATTAAATTTGAAAATAGAACTAGTTTTTTTCTTATAATTTGAGTGTCTTTCAGTTGAAAGTGATTCTCCCTAGGGCTAAAATGTATTACTTTCAACCCGCTCCTCAGGCAACTTCAGACCTACTTCGGAGTATGAGTAATGAAAAAAACCTTTTACGTTTTCTATGGAACAGCATATATTTTTTTCTGATGTCAAACAATATAACCTACTCATAGATGGCGCTTGCATAGTGTTCAACGTCGTTTGTCCGTTAGGTCTGATGAGATGCCGACATTTTTATTCTCACGAGCTCGAGATCATCTTTGTCACTTTCACTCACATGACTATTCTACATAGAAAGACAGTAACAGGAACTAATGTGATCTAAAGCGTCCGAAACTATTCGACGTTATGATACTCGACCATAGATGGCGCTAGATTAACTTTAACCCCAGAGAAAAGTTTGTAAAAAAAACCTTGAGTTTTTTTTTTACTTGGCTACTGCTATAGCTATTGCCATTAACAGTGAGAGGAGATCATTGATAATATAATAGGTCGGGGAAAAAGTCTTTTCGTATTTTGTATGTATAAAGTTGTAGTAAAATCTCATCGGTTGTAGTTACTGTTTGTATCTGGCTGGTTTTGATATTATTAAAAATATGACATTTTAAAAAAGGAATACAAAAAGTAAAAAGCAATTTCCCGCCATTTTTCAATTGTTTTTTTGTTCGATAAAATGAGTGAATCTAACGAAGAAATTCGATATATTTTGAAGTTTTATTACAAAAAAGGGAAAAATGCGACACAAGCCGCGAATAAAATATGTGACGTTTATGGACCTAATGCAGTGTCATCAAGAGTAGCACAATGTTGGTTCAAGCGTTTTCAGTCCGGGAATTTTGATGTCAAAGATGCAGCTCGCTCTGGTCGCCCTGTTACGGATAAAGTCGATGCCATTTCTGAAAAAGTGGAGCAAGATCGGCATATTAGTAGTTACGACGTAGCTGAAGAACTGGGGATCGACCACAAAACAGTTTTGACCCATTTGAAAAAGTCTGGGTATAAAAAAAAACTCGATATTTGGGTGCCACACGAGCTCACTGAAAGAAACCAAATGAATCGTGTGCTCATTTGCGATTCTCTGTTAAAACGTAACGAAACCGAACCGTTTTTGAAAAGATTGATCACTGGTGATGAAAAATGATCACCTACGACATGAATGTGCGCAAACGATCATGGTCAAAGGGCAGTGAAGCACCACAGACTGTAGCGAAACCCGGATTAACACGTAATAAGGTGATGCTGTGTGTATGGTGGGATTGGAAGGGCATCGTTCATTATGAGCTTTTACCGCCGGGCAAAACCATCGATTCGGATCTCTACTGCCAACAGCTGATGAGACTCAAACAAGAAATTGAGAAAAAACGGCCGGAATTGATCAACAGAAAGGGCGTGGTCTTTCATCATGATAACGCCAGACCGCACACATCTTTGGCCACTCAGCAACAATTGAGAGAGCTTGGTTGGGAAGTGTTAATGCATCCACCATATAGCCCTGACCTTGCACCCTCAGATTTCCACCTGTTTCGGTCTCTTCAGAATTCTTTGGGTAGTGTTAGATTAACATCCAGAGAGGACTGTCAAAACTACTTGTTGCATTTTTTTTATCAGAAGTCCCAAAATTTCTACAGCAATGGGATCATGTCACTACCTACAAGATGGCAACAAGTTATCGAACAAAATGGCACATATATATTATAATTAAATGTAATTAAACTTGAAAAAAATATGTCTTGAATTTATTTATAAAATACGAAGAAACTTTTTCCCCGACCTTATATTATAAATAATTGGAGGAGATAGTGAGACGTTGTAAGGCCCAATTTTACAACGTCATAGCTTTTACTTACCACCATAGTGCAAATTATATATTTATACTTACCACCTTAACTTTTGTATGGCGAAGAAAAGTGTTGGCTATTTTAATTTAGCTAACTTTTGGTTTTGGATCAATAACATAAACAGTTTCTTCTGTAGCCTATTCGTCTTGGTGATTTTTAAAGATAATAAAGCTCTGAGTTTTGATGAAAAACATGTCACCTCATTTTTTTATATTCCTAAACTTGGGTATTTTGTGGTGTACCTATTATTATATAATATATCATGTATTCGTGAACGTGCTTGAGTCGAGTGTGGAAGTGATCAAAGAGAATGTAATTGGAAGTGATCTGAGGGTATTGATATAACGAGGTTACGATGGTTAAACATGGCTTTTCGTGTTGTTTTCAACTCCGTAGGTACAAACTTCTAAAGTATAGTCTACTTCACTGGAGCATGAATTCAAATTCAAATTATTTATTGAGAATAAAAACGGACAAATTCCACTAACATTTATCTCACATATTGTTAAACTAAAATAGATTTCCTAGTAAAAATAGCAATAATATTAAAAAAATTAAAGGGCAGACATTTGATACTACTATGTTTTAACCAAAGAGTAATATAACTATTCCAAAAGCTTATCAAAGGGAATTTAACACTAACAAGTGCGATAGACGTGCGGTGCCAAAAGGCTGTATAATGAAAAATGAGGCAAAAAAAATTAAATAACATAATTGAGTGCTGTCAGTGTCAGGCTGTCAGCTCACAAAACTGTTTTTTATTTATCTTGTTACCGTGGATTCAGAGTCCTTCAGTCGGAATAATAAATCAAAAAAATACTTGTTTCACCTCATTATATCTCGTGCCTACACTCGACCACGTTCAAGAACACTTGTCTTATTAAACAGTAGTCCACCATTTTACACAGTAGTTCACAGTACACACTCGAAATAACACAATAAGGCTTCATATAAGTCTGTTTCGCTATGGCACGATAAAAAGAGTCGACAAAATATTGTCGTGGTGCGCATGCTAGCCCTGCTGAATAGATAAGAAATATGAAATGGAAGCGGGACTTTGCATTAATTTAGCGAAGGTAGAATAAAAGGATACGAAATGATTTACTACGAAGAGGGCAACTAAAAAATATATGATTTATCAAACCAATTACCAAACCACAAAAAAAATCGTCGTAAGATAACAATATGAGCCTTTCGACTGTCATAGCATAATGATAAAATTATATGAGACTGTTTATTGAAATTCTTCATCTGGACTGGAACCTCAGAAAAATGACTAAATACTGGAACAATAGTACATTTATGTAGGTATGTATCACTGAAGTGAGAATTTTTCGTTTAGATATGTATTACATACTGTATTTTCATGGCTACTGCCTGCCACATTGTTTGTTGGGGCAATTTTGCCACCTACTCCGACTTGTACCTATAACGTTTTTTATTATTAATCTTGGCTAGGTAGGTACTGATAACCCCGGTTGTTGGGGAAATTTTGCAATCAACAGTGAGGGAGGAGATTTTTATAAATTGCGCGCCGCGACAAAAGCTTGTCGTCACTTTGTCGAGCGAGATCGCGACAAGGTGCGCCTCTTACGGTTTTATTATACGCCTTTCTTGTTAAAAAGAGTCGACAAAATTTTGTCGCGGCTCGTATGCTAGCCCAGCTTGTATACCGACTGAAGATCTTCGTATCCGTGGTCAAGTTCTATTTTTGGTTTGTTATTTTCATATTTTGTGTGTTAGAAAATAATAACCTATAATAATATAATTCGACTAAGTTTGTTTAACTAAAAAAACCTTTTTACTTCTAAAAACGACGTAAATTCGGTTTCTGGTACTCGTACCAACAAAGTTATTTCAAAATGCCCACTTGGAATCAGATACAGTCACAACTTAGGCATCCAAACAATCCGGTCGTGTTTTTCGATATTACAGTTGGAACTACAGTAAGTAAGCCGATATGTAGAAGGAAGCAGACCAGGAAACCCTAAACTAGTTGAAAGTTGTGTTATCAACCTTGTTTTTATTACAGGAAATTGGGCGCATGATATTCGAACTGTTTGCTGATGTTGTGCCAAAAACAAGTGAAAATTTCAGAGAATTTTGCACAGGAGAATACAGAAGAGATGGTGTGCCACTGGGTTATAAGGGAGCAACATTCCATAGAGTTATCAAAGACTTTATGATACAAGGAGGTGATTTTGTTAACGTAAGTAGGTACCTAGAACATTGACTTGAAAACGATGGGAGAATTAACTTTTGTAACGGTTGCTAATAATGGTGCTAATAAGCCCCCACTTATTAGCACCACTGAATTGCAACTGTCAACTGATTTCGATGATATTGTCCCGCGTCCTGATAAGCAATAAATTTGTTCCAATTTTTTTATAACATGTGCCGATTTGTGCAGACTTACAGCACAATGACGCGTCGACTAGAGGCTATGGCTAGAAAGCCAATCATTAATTACGTTAGGACGATTTTGGCAATTTTTGATTCCCCCAACGATGACCGAACAAAGATGTGCGCCGTCTCAGTTGGTTTGCGAGCGTTGTACGTGGCATCACTCTATAGATTAAACAAATATGCAGGCAAGCTAGACTGACTGGTTGCCAAGGGCAGTTGGTCGAAAATGTTTTTTTATTATTTTACTCTTTCTTTATCAATCTGTGAATGGCGTTTAGTGAAATATGCAAAAAAAATGCCTTTACAACCAATCATAACTGACACGCTAAACGGCATAATGCGCGAATACTTCATATAAAATAAATGTATTAAAGCAATTTTTGCGATGCGATCCAGTCCACTGCTGCCCGGTATAATGTGCACATACCTTTAGAGCACTTTAATGTCCACACTGTGTGTTGTGCATTATTGCACATGTTTGTGCAATGCACAAATAATATGTGTTGCCCATTCTGATGCAGACTTATGACTAATTTTTACTTTGAAATTCAAGGCTCTCTTTCCTTCCGTCCCTGTTTAATGATGTAAGTGCACTTACAGGCAACGTACAGTGGTAAATTTTAAGAATACATACAATACTTGGTGATACAACCGATGTCTCGAGATGTATACAAATAATTGGCAATAGCAAGTGTTTGTTTGGTAACTCTGGCAGGACCTTAGTATGGAAGCCTTTTTAAAATTGTTTTCATGTTAAAAAAAGCTCTAGTACACCTTTACATTCTTTCTACTGACGTTTAAGAGTAACCACGACACAGGCATAGTCTAGTTTGGGATCCATAGACAATTACATAACTTGGATACTTTTTAGTGTTAAGAAAAAAACTAAGCTTAAGCATGAACATTATAATTAAGTACCTACTCTGTACCATCTTTGAAAATATTGCCTGATAATTATTTACTTTAATTTCAGGGAGATGGCACAGGTGTGATGAGCATTTATGGAGGCAGCACATTTGCAGATGAAAACTTTTCACTAAAACATGACTCGCCAGGCTTACTCTCAATGGCAAACAGTGGCAAAGACACTAACGGATGTCAGTTTTTTATAACTTGTGCTAAATGCAACTTTTTAGATAATAAGCATGTAGTGTTCGGAAGAGTTATAGATGGACTTTTAGTTATGAGAAAAATAGAAAACGTACCTACAGGACCAAACAATAAACCGAAAATACCTGTGACAATATCACAATGTGGCCAAATGTAAATAAAACATTTCTTAAGAAACTTAAACTTTCTTTTATTTTGTCTAAAATAACATCACAGAAGCTTAGCTTCACTGTAAACCGAATTCTCTATTTACATAATAAATTAATACACAAGCAATCACAATAGATAAATTGTATGGACCTATTGCTAAATTTAACTAAAAATTTGGTAAATATTATCGTCAACTTTTAACTGTATCGTGCTTGTTGAGTAGCATATTTTTGGGTTGCATTGTTGCTGGGCCATAGCGTTTTCCAACTTCTTTTATGAAAGCACCTTCCATCTGCCTAGCGACTTGGTCAAAGAATAAATTCGATAAATGTGAGTGGAACACAGAACGGAACTCGAATGTCACTTGAAAATCAACTACGCAAGACTGATGCTCTCTTTCTAATCCAGGGCTAAATCTCCATAAGGTAAGCAAATGATGGAATAGTCTGCCGTCCTTGCATTCTGCTTTAACTATGTGAGGCTTGACTAGCGAGACATGGGAGGTATAGCTTTCATTGATAGGAGGGAATCCAATGATGAGGTCAGCTTTTAGGTTTGCTGGTGTCTGACTGAGTACTATTGATTTTTTACACCACGGCAAGAATTTGTAGTAGCTACCAACATCAGATACTACTTCAAACATCTGATCCATAGAATATCTGGAAAAAAAAATGGATTTTATTTTATTGAATTCCTATTTGGATGGTATGGACACTTAGCAGTATATTTTACGGTTTGTGGACAATACACCATTTCCGTTTGTTTTTGATCTTATTCCTGCATCACACTTCCACAACCGCATATCCCTACACCATCATAAAGCTAACCCCTATCTTGCATAGCTGGAAAACCCAGCATATCTGATTTTTAGCTCGTTTATTCCGCATTACCTGCAAGGTTGAAATGTCCTTCCCACTAAGCTTCAACATATAAGCGTTTTGAAATGTGTGTCTACAACTACTTCTCCAGGCTGGCATAACACCATCAACACTGCTAGTGTTGCAGGTGTCCATAGGCAGTCGTTTCTGCTTACCATGAGGCTGATCGCTTGTTTGCCACTCTTTTTATTAATAAAATGGTTATTTGTTCTGACAGCTGCTATAACAATGTAAAAAACCGAATAAATCTTTTTCTTTTAATGTTTCACTGAAGTATATTGGGTATGTGCTAGTCTTATGTTCAAAAGCCTAGAGAAAGTCATCAGAATTTGAGGTTTTCATTCTGCTTTTTACAATTTTATTATATTGAAGCTGTCAGAGCAAATAAACAAATGGAAATAGAGTAGTGCCATATGATGAGCATTAAACTATTCAAGCCATTCATGTCAAAATGTCTCTATTCACTGATCTGTGTAAACAATTATGCAAATGAGTCAGTAGTTCTGGGACATTATTGCACACATGGTCATCAGACCCCAAACCAAGCAAAGCTTGTAATATGGCTGCCAGAGACTGATATACATACATATATATTTTTAAATACATACTTAAACAGATATTAACACCCAGACATAGAACAAACACAAGTTCATCACACAAATGTTTGTCCTACATGGGAATCGAACCCACGCCCCCAAGCGCAGAAAGCAGGTACAATACCAACTAAGCTAATGGGGCTGTCTTCTTATCATAAGTGATTTATTCAGTTATAGATAGCAATGTTTTGGGAAATTTTAATAGATTATACAGAAATTACTTAATAAAGTAAATATGAAAAGTAGGTATAAATGTATGTAAGCATGTCATAAAATGTAATACATGTGCAATATAAGTAACAGGTAGGTACAACTTACCCGACAAGCTGTCTCCCACAGTACTCCCTTGTTCGATTTGGGGTTGGAAAATTCAAAAACGTTCGTCGCTGATCATGACATTGATTTCGTCGAGTGTCGCAGTTATTTACGTAATGACCCTGAAAACTACAGGAAGAAATTTTTAGCAGTTCCGTATGCAATATAATTTCGCTGTTATCAGTCAAAAGAACAACAAATTCAATTAAATTGTTAACTAAAACAAAAGAAATCTAAAGGGATGAATTAATTTCTTACCAAATCAAAACACGGTTCCCTTGAATAGCTCTCCGGGCAAAACTAGGATATTTTGATGAAATCATTTTTAGATAGGAACATGCCAACCGAAGAAATTAGACTGTTATCATTTTTACAGAAATTCCATTAATGTAATTTACGCATTTTGAATATTATTTTTTTACTAACAGGAAAACACTGGCTTAAAACTATTGCCAAAAATTGACAAAATAAAAACTGCAACGAATGCCGCAAACGTGTGAGGTGTGATTCAACTTCGACTAATTCGAGTTCAATTTCGTTTCGACTTCGACCGACCAACTTTGACAGCTTCTACTTGTGTCACTTGTGTGAGTGAAACAAATGACATAATATGTCAATATGACATAACACTTTTTTTTGTCATATTTTTTTTCGCCTATCACTGGGCGTTGAGCTAAAGCCACTAAGGTCATAACACCTCGTCTTACGTATTTTAATACAATAAGAATTAATATGCAAATGGTAATGTCATTTTTAGACTTCCAGTTTTAAACAACGTGAAAATACACTTTTCACTTCATTATACCACCTGTTTGCTCGTTTGTGTGCACAATCGAGCACACAAACATTGAATAAAAATAATCTACCATTAAAAGTCGAAAGTACACAAGTTTAGAAAAATAATACCATGAAGAGACACGTCTTTTTCATATTGGCGCCAAAAACTCGAAACATTCGTTCAGTTTACTAACAAGTTATTAAATAATATCAAACATATTAGAGTCAGGCAAAGCCTCAGTCAAGTCCAAGTCATGCCCTAGTATAGTGTATTATAAACGGCGTTGAAGATTTTTGTATGGAAGGTGGCCCGTTTTGGCAAGGCCCGTGTCCGAGCAGTGGGAACATGATAGGCTGGTAATGATGACATTTACGAGCATACTAGGGAATTAAAATTGAAAAATATAACTACTATACTCAAATTCAGAGACAGCAGTTTTGCACAAGTGTCGAAGGTTGTAAACATTCAAATATGTAACTGTTTTACATTGAACGAGATGAAAAGTATATTAATAACTGTTTCTTTGATGAATCTCTAGTGTAGTTACGCTCCAACGTCACATCATTATCACAAAGAGTTCATTATTGAAATGATTTTTTATCTAACATATTTCTATGAAGAATACCTTAAAAAAGCCGCCTTAAATAATGTTTGTACAAATACTATGATTTCTGTAATAAAACTATAAATAATGTAAAAACGTTTTATTTATTTCATCATACACTCTTGAATTAATTATATTATTGCACCAGTGCATAGCTAAGTAAGACTGGCTGACCCCCTATCCTACCTACCGCCTGGCTTGCGGTGAGCTCCGCAAGCCACGCCCCAGCTGGCAAACGCCACCTGGACTATATGGCCCGTCCGATACTGGACATAGGGATGTGTGAGACTGAGCACAGTACACAAGCCGCGCATCTCCACAGCACAGCTAACTCATGCAGCGCATCTCCATAGCACATCTCCCCCGGTAGGCTATGCTATACCTAATAGCATTAGTGGATACAATCCGTTTCGTAGCTTAGCTTTACCGCATTAATAGATTAGCTGCATAGCACATCTACAAAACAGAAACAATATTACAATTCTATCTATTGCCACAGTTGTGGGGAGTTCGGTTACCGTTTCATGTCAGTGGTAACACAAAAAGGGAATATATAACAGCTATTTGCTAGCAACACATTGATGCTTTAAAAGGTTTGAGGTAGGTTGATGCTTTGAGTTAACATAATAAATACATCAAAAGTATATCGAGAAGAAAAAAAACATTTTGAAAAATGTCCACAACTCAGCTATTTGCTCTGAGATCCACATAAATCCCACGACTTTCCCGATATATACTCTGTTCTATGCACACGACTGTTCATTGCCTTTAAACAACACTTTTATCTTTCACTGTTTTCATTTATTTCTTGTCACTCTTGGCTACGGAACACTATTTAATTACTCCTCTTGGCAGTGACGTGCTTGCGTGGATGGTACAAGACGAGGAGTCTTTTACCATCCACGCTTGCTGCAGTTGTTCTTTCACAGGGCTGCTGGCTTGTCTGGCAATGCTTCTCCATGGCAACTCTATATCACAGATAAGAAAATTTATCTAATTTGAATGAACGAAATTGACTGACGTCATCAAAACTTCCAGGCGATAACAATGTTAGGGTAATAATATATTTTAGAGTCTATGGTACGAAATCGGCAAGTAAGCTTATAATAACATTACTTGTACACCATATGGTAGGCCCCCTGGCATCGCGCGGCGTTGTAGTCGGATCGCGGTTGTTTTATAACAAACCAAAAAGTCGGCGCAATGCGCACCGTACCGTACGCCGAGTTTTGGTTCGGTTATTTTTTTGGAACTATTGTGACTAAAATATTTTAGAGTCATCGAGATACAATAGTTATAACTATTGTATCTCGATGACTCTAAAATATTTTTGTACGTTTACTTTGTCTCATGTTCATGTCTAATTGTCAAGTTTATTTCAATAAGATTTCTTTAAATTAACAGTTGATAGATGTTTTATTTAATACAAATAACAGGCTTAGTGAAGGAAGCCTGTTATTTGTATTAAATAAAACATCTATCAACTATTAATTTAAAGAAATCTTATTGAAATAAACTTTAATATCATTAAATACATTAACATTACACATACTGAAGAAAGTAAATAAAAAAATACTTTAAACTAGCTGTTGCCCGCGGCTTTGCTCGCGTAATATAGTTAAAAAAATCTCTTCGATTTTTATTTATTTTCTTTAACCTATACAAACCTTGTCCTGACAATAACGAACACAACATTTTTTTTTATCTAATTTGGTGCAGTCGTTTGGAAGTATGCGCGTACATACATACATTTCGGCGATAAATTTTCATTTATATAAGTTGGCTGATAAATTTCTTGAGATACAAGTTTTTAAAGTTTCGTGAGGATTGAGAGGGCATTCTCTGTTGCGGGAAAGCGTGTGATAGTATAGCATTTGTATGGCGCACACACGCCATACAAATGACGCCATAACGTGCTATATGCGCTCTCAGTCTAGCATGAAATTTAATTACTTATAACTTATTTATTTTTTCGATTTCGATTATTACAAATTTTGTTTTCGTTGTTTCTTAATAATCAGCTTTTTATGAAGTAATAAAAAATAATAGGAAACAGGCCTATTGAATGACAAAATAATTTATCTATTGCTTAGTTACTATAATTGAAAATTAAACATTAATAAAATGTTGCAAAAAAACTTTTTTTTTAGGGTTGATTATGCAAGCGAGAGAACGCGTAATGCAATGACGATATAACCACTTGACAGTTCATCCTTTACTCTGTCGTGATGAAAAGGTACTGAAATTTCAGCATGACCTTTTTCGAGCGGGCCAATCCTAGGCGCGAATTGAATGAATGACGTATTGTTTCTCCAATCACAAGCGACCGACGTGGTTGCACGACGCAACAAGCAAATTATGACTAATGCGCGATCAAGTAGTTATATTATCTTTGGCGTAATGCGTTAAAACCACAGAAAAAAACATGTTTTTGTTTAAATTAGAACGGCTGTCAAGGCATTTTTGTAAGAAATTTGTTGTAGCCACTTGCGCCCATATAAACGAAACGTCAGTCATTCGAAATCAGTTAGCAACTGTGACGCGGAGTTCGACGCGTTGATCTAAATAAGAATGTTCAATCAAGGTTCTGTCATAATGCCTGGTGACAGATTTTCCTTCTTATTTCCGTTCTATTTACTTCTCGTTTCTGTGGTCTAAAACGTTCTTCACTCTAACACTCTGGCTAGCCACTCGGGTCTTACGTTTAGCAATTTCATTGGACATAGTAATCCTTTTTTTATTTGAGTACAAAATGAACATGTTGATGATGAAAATTGATGATGAACTAGATCCGAGCGACGTTGAGCGGTGATGAGCGGAAGCCGCGACTGCAGAGTTGCGTCACTTGCGCTGGAGTCTTGCCTCGTGTCTCGGGGAAGTATATCCTAAAATAAATATACATAAGTAACTTTGTATAGTCAAGTGTAAATGCCAGCTTAAGTACAGGGTTACGCATATACCCTGTACTAAGCCGAAAGGAGGTCATTTTACTCATCATTGTAAACAACTTTTACTTTATTTTGTAGTGTCAACGACCATTTTTCTATGGATCAGCTGATATTTAAATCGCCATTTTAGGATTAGTCCCACAGTTTTTTTAAGAGAGCAAGACGAAATTCAATGTTAGGGTATTTTTAAGAATGTTTTTGAGGTTATGGTAACCCACCAGGTGGCCAAACATCTTTCCTCTTCTCTAGTTATCGAGTCTATAGAGTCATAATCTCTAAGTAAAAACAGTCAAAAAACGTCCGAGCGTCGTTGTACATACCTAGTTATTAATTATATAGCTCACAATGCCACATTTACTTCAATTTAGACGTTATGTCGCTTGCGTAGTGTTCAACGTCACTTGTACGCTATGGCATCGTACGTAGCACTGGCATCGCGCGGCGTTGTAGTCGGATCGCGGTTGCCTTACAACTAACCAAAAAGTCTGCGCAATGCGTAGCGTGCGCCGAGTTTTGGTACAGACATTTTTTTGGCACGGTTGTGACTCTATAGGTATTGTATCCCGATGAGTATAGTACAAATATTTTTGTCCATCTTTTCTGTTTATTTTGTCTGATGACGTCATCTTTCATAGACCTAAAAATAATTAACATTTCCACTCACTTTAAAAACACGAACAGCAACGCCGTGATGCCTGCGAATACCAGAAAGGAGAACGATTTCAGCGTCTCCCGCATGATTGGGAAAAGCATTCCCACCAAGAAGTTCCCCGCCCAGTTGGCGAGCGAACCCCATGCCATGCCCGCGGGTCGCGGCGCCACCTCGAACAACTCTGCAAAAATGATAAGGCAATAAGAAAAAATAAAATAAAAAATAAACGAGAAAAATTAATTATATAAATTGTTTCCATCCAATGGATGCCTCGAAGAGATTGCTTTTAGCGATAAGGCCGCCACTTGTGGCACTAGATCGTAAGTGTTTTCTATCTGTTTTTAAGTTTTATTTCTGGTGTACACAATAAAGAGTTTTTATCTATCTAAAAGAAAATAAAATTCCATAGAATGAAAAAAACTCATATTTTTTTCTTCAATTTTTTTTTGTAAGAAAATTTTAGAAATCTGGGAATAGTTACGCCGTCTTTGTCTTTTTCGAAAATAAAATGATCAAGTAGGTAAGTATAGTTGTCATTTAACGTAAATCTGTACAGTAGGTAAAATGGCTATAAAATAAAATTCCGGACATCAAGATGAATCTAACGATACGAAATATGACTAGTCATGCAACTTTAGGCAACAGATGACGGGATAATATAGACAGACAACCTAAATCCATACAGATAAAAAGACAAACGGCGGTAGACGGCAAGCCTATTTTTAATAAGTTTTCAAGTCAAAAGTGAATCGGTTTCTTCTAGGCAAGCGTGATCCATCGCCGCATCGTCGCTTAACATCAGGCGAGTTGGCCCGTGCTAGGCCTGCAGGTATGCCATTCCGAGACGCAAAGGTCACGTGGGTGACATTACGTCATCGACGCTGCGTTACCAGTAGCATGAAATAACTAATAACTCCCCAATCTCCGTGTATTGCCTGTGGGAAGCCGATAAAACTATAAACTGATTCATCAGCTTCGCTCGGTATTTAAAACTTTATCTGAATATTTCATCAAAATCGTTAGATTACATTTTCTACGAACGAGTAATGGTGAATGGGCGGTTTCTGACCTAGGAACAGTTCTGCAACTATTGATAGATACCATTTAGTAAATGTTTTTATTTTAATTAATTTTTTATTTATTTACACGCTATTCAAACAAAAGATACCTTATATAAACTTAAATGAAAACAGAAAAGAATAACAGAAACATAACAGAAAAGAGATCAGTAATAGTAAGCCTTGCGAAGCAGTCCTCACTAGGATGACCCGTGTCGAGAACTACTGCAGTCAGCCTGTCCCACTACACAGCCGAGCAAACATTGCACCAAAAATTTAACATTTTTAATAATTTTGTATTTGCATAGCAATATGTTAAAAATAACAATAATATAATATTACAAGGATATATACGTATATATACATTTATATATATATATATATATATATATATATATATATATATATATATATATATATATATATATATATATACTAGCTACGCCCCGCGGTTTCACCCGCGTGGTGATGAAAATCGGTGAAGGGGTATGGAAAATAGATAGTAGCCGATTCTCAGACCTACTGAATACGCATATAAAACTTGGTAAAAATCGGTAAAGCCGTTTCGGAGGGGTACGGTAACTAACATTGTGATATGGAAATTTTATATATATATATATATACACATATTATTATATACATATCATACACATATATATTATACATACATTTGTATAGTTCTATGTACCTATAGGATGTAATGTATTTATACACTACAGGTTTTAAAGTAATATGATTATTTACGGGATATTTACCGTGGTAAGGTTGTGGAAGGAGCTCCCGATATTACTGTCCTTCCACAACCTTACCACGGTAAATATCCCGTAAATAGTCATATAACTTTAGTGAACAACCGTGATAGTTTAAAACTACAGGTTTTCTTTTTTAATAATGTTTTTTGTGTTTATTTATATACCTACTTAGATAAACCTAAAACCTTTTCTTCTAACTTGATGTAACCTAATTCTACCAGCAATGCTTTAAGTTTTTAATATCCATATCTCGTCATTTATAAGTATAGCATATTAAGAAACATCATGGAAGGACAACGGGGAAGAGGTAGAAGGAGAATAACGTGGAGTGACAATATAAAGAGCTGGACCAATATCAAAGACGCTGCCAGTCTTTGTAGACTGGCACAGAACAGAGAAGAGTTTCGTGTGGTGGTCGCCAACATCCGCTAGGATATGGTACCCAAAGAAGAAAAGATATCTCGTCAATGCCATCTATCGCATTTTTATGAACTAACAGTTTTCTTAAATTGACTTTAGGAAAACTTCCCATTAGGACAATGCCTATTGTCGTATTTATTTGAAGGGGATAGAAGTGGAATAGGCGAAAATGAGTCTTAACTTACAGTTAGAAAGCATGCAAATCGTACTAACCAGACGCAATGAAGTACGGTATAGGGCCGAGTCCAAACCCATAACTCAGGACGTACAGGAATACTGCCACCATACAAACGTATGGCATCCACGACACGGCATCCTGCAATATAATCTTTATTACTATCGGAAAAGAATGCTATTTTGTACAGTACATCATCTTCGAACAAATAAATATCAATATAAAAAACCGACTTAATAAAATTTTCAGAACTGGACCAACGGGACTACACGGGATGCATTAGCTTTCAAATAATAAAATAGTCATCAAAATCGGTTGACCCAGTCGAAAGTTCTAAGGTAACAAATATAAAAAAACGGTCGAATTGAGAACATCCTTCTTTTTGGAAGTCGGTTAAAAAACAATTGCAAAGTTGTAATAAAAAGCGTTCTTCATAATGATGAATAAAATAAAACTATTACCCAATTTACTGGTTCATCGTAAAAACACTCAGCATAGATAAATAAAGTATGACAACCCCTAAGTACACAGGGTAACTGAGTCAGTAGAAAAAAATCATGGAACTCACTCACAGACCAGAAACAAATATTTAAATTTGTTATTTAAATAAACCGGTAATTTTGTCTTGCTCTATCAATAGCCAAGAGAGCGAGACAAAGCTCAGTTTAAGGTTATTAGATCAGCGTTTGGCCACCAACTCGGTTATTTAATAAACCATTAAAATCATTAAAAAAAATTGGGGATTCGACGTTAGATAGAACTTAAATATTTTGTCACCAAGCTTTGTTTCAGTTATAAATGAGGGCAGCGAAATTACAACAAATGCGGAGTCCTATGACAGTTCCCAATGTGACATACCTACCTACTGCTGGCCGGCTGGGACGATGTTGAAAATCGATAATTATTATATTGATATCTGGATAATTTCTAAATGAATGCTCTCACCATGTATGCCATAGCAATTGGCAATGCCGCCAGCGTGGCAGCGGAAGCGGCGACGCTAGGCAGCAGCAGCGACCGCCTGCCGAGGAGCGGCAGAAGGCGCAACATCACAATCGCCGTGGCAACATTGATAGCGCCACACGCTATGGTTGCGTACTGCGCACCGGCGTCAGTTAGACGCGCCTGCTTGAAGATCGTTTGCGAGTAGTAGAACACCTGAAAAACAATTCACGTCATCATCGGAGGAAAATTATTTGTGGTAGGACTTTTTTACAGGGGTCCGCCTGGGGAAGTACCACACCTTTGCCAGTTATTCAACCACCAAGCAGTAGTGTGCAAACACCACTTGTTCCGGATTGAAGGGCAATGTTTCCAGCGAAATTACAGGGCACACAGAGATTTGACATCTTATATCTCGGGGTGACGAGCGCAGTGCATTGCCATCCAGGGTTTTGAACTGTAGTTCGAAATTCTGAGTGGCGTTGTGCTGTTATGGGCAAGCGTGAAGAGCCATCAGGCGAGCGACTTGGCTCGTCACGTCACCCCGTATCATTAAAAAAAACACATAACTTTTGTTATGACATTTTTCAAACAGGTTTTCTGCTGGGCAAACGCAGTTCCATGGCTGATTGTCATACCTAAGTTTGGAATTTTGTTTCTCGTTCAATGACCAAGTTTGGGCAATGTAGGTTAGAACGGGCAGGATACACATGTCGCTCAGTTGGCTGACAAGTTAGGCAGTAGGTAAAAGAAATAAAATAAAAAGTTAGTCGCTTGTGAAACGGGATGAAATACAAAACGCAGTTTATATGAACTGCGCAATAGCATCTTGCTATATACTCTATATAGCAATCGAAATGAACATGATAACGGCTAGATGGCTTATATCAAGGATCCATTATACCAGCGTTCTTGCTTATATGTCGTTTCCCCTCCAAAGCTAAGCTTGGCGGTGGCATGGTGTGAGTGTCATGGTGGCTGGCTGGCATTAGTGGGTTTGCAGGCACACACATCACATGACATTCGTTACGCTTTAATAAAAACCTGAAAGAGTGCTCTGGAATTCCACACTTGATTCCTTATTCTTCTTTTTTTCTATACGACGTATGACGCGTCACGATCATCCACCTCTGATATATGCACAGTCTGATCACAATTACTGATTCTCCACAGGACAGTTTAGCTCTCGACACAGTGAGACGACCCCTATTGTCTCTACACGTCCAATACCATCGATTGGGGCCGATGATTTCTTTACCTAAGTTAAATTAGATCCTGGAGTTGGAAACGTACCTACTATCTACAGACTATATACTACACAAGGAAAATTGGTGCCAAGGACTGCAGATAGTCAAGGGAAGCCTTCCTAGAGTCCGGAATCTTAAAGATAACAAAATCTGGTATCCGTCAGAGTAATCTCTGAATACTGCTCTCTAAACAAACACCTTTTGACCGCGACCAATAAGCCTTGCAATGACCTAGGTGCCGAGAAGACCCGCTGACTTGTTATGTAGCTTGCAACTCGCGATTTAGTGGCAAATTTGACAGTAGGGTCATAGTGAAACTGTCAAATTTGCCACTAAATCGCGAGTTGCAAGTTACATAATCAGGCAACCCCATCACAAGTTAACGACCACCTATCTACTTACAGATGACCCCAACTATCTCTACACGACCTCAATCATCCCTACATAACTCCAACTACCTGAAGACCACTCTAACCATATATAGACTACCCCAATAATGTTTAGACGACATCAACTGGCATGCTGCAAGCCAGTAGCTCCGCATCACAGCCCATATACCCCAGCTCTGGTTTGCTGCGTCCTTGCTCTGTCTCTTATATGCTCACCGCGTTGATCCCGCTGGTCTGCTGGCCGGCCTGCATGCTGCACGCCAGCAGCAGTGGTAGCAGCAGTTTTCGACTGCGTGCTACGCGACACATGCTCCAGCTCTGGTCTGCTGCCGCTTGGCTGGCTGTCACCTCTTCGCGGAGAAGGTCAATATCTTCTGTTAGCAGGCTCGGGGATACTCCACGGAGTCGACACAGTTCTGGAGTAAAGATAAATTTTGACTCGAACCGTCCATACGCCGGCAGCAGCGGCGGAGGATGCCACCTGTAGAAAGCGGCAGAAGTACGCGACAATAAAGCAGCATCATTATTTTGTACCCATTGCCGTGGTAACTATGGACAGTTGGGGCGCTTAGGCCAACCCTGTACTAAGTCGAAAGGAGGTCATTGTTTTCATGGTCATGTGCTCATCATTATGAACAACTTTTACTATGGGACTAACCCTGAAATCGCAAAAAAAAACAGCAGTTCCATAGGAAACGGTCATTAAAACTCTACAAAATGTATGGAAAAGCAGTTTTTTTTTGCTATTTCATAGTTGATCCCATATTATCCTTGAAGTTGGTTCTCTGTCTATCGCGTAACTTTGTCTATAGCGAGGCAGCGGGCACGGTAAGTCCGGCAAGACGACTACTTGTAGCTTCATACCTAAAGTGCGGAGTGCGACAGACCTGCTAAGGCGCTGAGTTCTGTTACGCGTGTTTTGAATATTTCAGTTAATATATTACTAATTATTTCACATACCTTTTAAAGCAGTCTCTTCATTTTTTCTTACAACATATAAATACTTAGGGCTCTCAGGCAATATACACAATAATGGTATACAAATAATGACTAGTAACGCATAGACGGACAGTAGATACGGCCAGAGCTCTTCTTTACCTGAAAAAATAGAAGTAATCACATCAGTTTTACAATAAAATATAATTATAAATAAACAGGCCAAGTGAGAGTTGGGCTAGCGCACTTAGGGTTCCGTACCACCACAAATACAATAATTATCAATTTTAAAAACACACGTTTGTTTATGGGAGCCCCCTTAAATATTTATTTTATTCAGTTTTTTTAGTATTTGTTGTTATAGCGGCAACAGAAATACATTATATGTGAAAATTGCAACTGTCTATCACGGTTCAAGAGTTTTTTTTTTTAATTAGGTCATAGGCTTGCCTTTGACCGCCAACTCGCCTGATGTTAAGCGCGATGCGGTCTATGATGAAGCACGCTTGCCCAGAAGAAACGATACAGCCTGGTGACAGACAGACAGACAACGGAGTCTTAGTAATAGAGTCCCGTTTTACCCTTTGGGTACGGAATCCTAAAAAGTTTTTTTTTAAGCTATTGCATAGCTTCTATCGCGGGCCTTGAGCGTGGAGACCGAATCCGGAAATTCCGTAACGAAAATAACCTGACACCCCCCACTCCGACCTCTCACCGCTAGATGGCGTTGTAAATATGTTTGATAAAAGAACGACATACATAGTTTTGTTAAGAATAACCTACATAATTTTATTTGTTACAAGTAAATAAATAATTATAATTGCATAAGTTTATAAAAAATGCTACGCAATAGCTTTACCGCGGCAGTCCCCGAGCGCCACACGTCTTTTATTGTATTGCAAGTTTGTATAGGTTGAGTAGCCAGTTTTGAGGCGTCAATATAAACCAACAAGTGGAAAATGTTTTTTTGTTTTTTATTTGAAGTTGCCTATGGAAACATACGACAAGACATGTTTCAGCTTGTTATACAGCTAAAGTATGTTTACGAACATTTTATCTGTACATGTATCTATCTATACATATATCTATCTAAGTATGTATTTAAAAATATGTATATATGTATGTATATCTGTCTGTAAGTCTCTGGCTGCCTTATATTACAAGCTTTGCTTAGTTTGGGGTCAGATGACCATGTGTGTAATAATGTCCCAGATTTATTATATAATAAAAACATAGAGATTAAAAAAAAACTGTAATTATAATAAAAAAAAGCACAGGGCGTCTTAAAATAAACGTTAAGACAGTTTTTAGAATTTTTGTCTGTTTGTTTGTTTGTGGATTAAGGGAGGAGAAAAAGGGTTGAAAGTTTATATGAAAATCTACGCGTACGAAGTCGTGGGCAACAGCACTAGTTAAGTAATCATCAGCCATAAGACGTCCACTGCTGAACATAGGCCTCCCCCTTTAACCTCCACACTGAACGACACCCTGCCATCTGCATCCACTGGATGCCCGCGACTCTCACGATGTCGTCGGTCCATCTAGTGGGAGGCCTACCTACGCTGCGTCTTCCGGTTCGTGGTCTCCACTCAAGAACCTTTCTTTCCCAAAAAACTTGGACCAAGTAAAATAAATAAATATCTGGGACATTTTTACACAAAAGGTCGTATGACCCCAAACTAAGCAAAGCTAATATGGATGCCAGAGACTGATATACGTAGTAAAAAAAAAAACATAATTAGATATTAACACCCAGACATAGAACAAACACAAATGTTCATCACATGAATGTTTGCCCTAGGTGGGAATCGAACCCACGCCCCCAACCGCAGAAGGTAGGTTCACTACCAACTGAGCCACCGGGGCAGTAAAAAGCGTGAACTTTGTAATGTCCATACAAACTTTCGTATATGTATATGTGATAGTACGTTTACGTAGGACTCACCCAACAAGAAGCGAAGGCCCATGACTTGTCCCACCAGGACCCCCACGTTGACTCCCATGGGGCAGAAAGCGCCCAGGGGGCCCGTGAGGCTCAGCGGGGCAAGCTCAGTCAGGTACATTGGTACTATACTCGTTGTTAAACCTGAAATTGATGGTTGAATTACGCATTACTTTGAGGCGCGTTCATCTTCAATCTGTTGACGAATATCTAGTGTTTGTGTTAGTGTGTGTGTGTGTTTCCGCTTCAACGTCGCATTAAATAGAATAAGGAATTTGGAATCAATCATTTTTCTGGCTTAACGCATAAGCATTGCCATTCAGCGTGGTGATACCGCCAGCATGTTGGGTACGCTGCCAACTGATAGTGAGCTTGAGCATTTGGATTGCCCATTGACCTTCAACGGTCTATGGGTAGTCGTAACTGTTTTTGTAGTGTTAGTGTATTTTGTTTAGTTCAATAAAGACACTTGCCAATTGATATAAAAAAAATACTTTACTGAAATTTGTTAAAAAAAAAACTAGTTTATATAACTAGTCTCAAAAAAAAGTCCGCGTTCAAAATCAAATGTGTTCAAAGTACTATACGCAGTGATACAGTATGTTTTGTCGGGACTTAGGTCCGAGTTCCAGTGATAACCGTAGCAAAAGACCAAGAAAGAGGGTAGCTCGTATTGTGTACACCTTTGAACTGTTCGACCAACCACCCGCATTCTTCAGTCTTCCCGTGAACATGGTGCATGTAACTGCGCCGAAATATCGGGAGCTCCTTCCACAACCTTACCACGGTAAATATCCCGTAAATAATCATATAACTGTAGGGAACAACCGTGATAGTTTAAAACAGTGTTTCACATTTGTCACGTTCATCCGTCAACAGTTTGTTAGCCGCCGCGACTACTTTACCTGCGGACAGGCCGACTAGGAGGCGCCCCAGTATCAGCAACTCCACTGAGTTGGCATCACGGCACAGCAAGAACATTGCACCACCGATGACTGAGAGGACGCTGGTCAGTATGGTCGCCATTTTCCTGCAACAAAACACCTAAAATAAAAAAAATGCGACCTGCAGGATTCTAATTTGAACCTGCAACGATCCAGGTCTTTGATCTACTTACTCCTTAGTTAGTATTCACACCGTGCGGCCAGCGGAGTAATGTGCAGCTATCTTTTGACTACTCTTTATCATACTCGTACCTTCGAAGGCTAGTATCACCAGCCTCTTGGTAATTATAGTAACCTTTCAAGACAGTTGCTGATCACAGCGCCGAGCATGGACCCCGTGTATCCTCACACTATGAAGATGGAGACATCAGCAGACCAGAGCAAGTCGAGCTATCCTTTTCTCAAGACCACGTCGTACCGAGATGTTATAAACGAGTAAAACCAGCTATTTGTCACCTTCTCTTGTTATAAGTACCTTCCAAGACTGTTGGCCAGCACAGCACCGAGTATGGACCCCGTGCATCCTCCCACTATGAAGATGGAGACCACAGTAGACCAGAGCAAGTCGAGCCATCCTTCGCTTAGGACCACGTCGTACCGAGAAGTTACGCTCGAGTTGCACCAGCTTTTTATTACCTGGAGATGGAAATTGCTTAGGGCCGATTTCACCATCAAAGTGAACGCGATCAACGCAAAACGATCAGTTTATGTTGGTGAAACCCAAATTGACGTTTTGAACTCAATAAGCCACTTTATACCAGTTTAGTTTTGCGTTGATCGCGTTCACTTTGATGGTGAAATCGGCCCTTAAAATGAGTATCTTCTCAGAATTCCTATAATATTGGAAAGCTTCTCTACTAAATAGGATATCTAAAAACCCTTATTAATACAAGTCCCAATGAGTACAAACCAAAATATGCACATTTATAAGAAACCGTTTGATGGTATCTGTGGTGTGATAAATAGAAAAATAAGTTATTAATCAGGTTCACAGTTCACACCAGTAACTACATAGGTACATGGGACAAAAACTAGTGCAAACGTTTTATATGACTGCCCGGTGGCTCAGTTGGTAGTTAACCTAAGTACTTTCTGCGCTTGGGGGCGTGGGTTCGATTCCCATCTAGGACAAACATTTGTGTGATGAACATTTGTGTTTGTTCTATGTCTGGGTGTTAATATCTATTTAAGTATTTATTTAAAAATATATATGTATGTATATCAGTCTCTGGCTGCCATATTACAAGCTTTGCTTAGTTTGGGGTTAGATGACTATGTGTGCAATAATGTCCCAAATATTATTATTATTATATCAGATTGTTGCATCGAGCGCAAAGTGAGTTATTAATGCACGACCATTATAATGTTGGTGTTAACACTAAATTAACACGAGTGCATTAATTACTCACTTTAAGTATGATGCGAAATCTACTTTTCTTTCAACTACCAATCTACCTACCGTGATAAAATATACCTACTCAATATAAAAACTCACAATAATGAAAACAAAGTTTAATTCATCTTCTCCTCAAACATTTAAAACTTACAATTATTAAATGTGCAGTTATTAAAAGTGAATTTAGCACTTTTACTTGGAACATTTATTATAGTATTTGTTTGGTGTATTTGATCTAATGCATACATTTTATATTAAACTTAATGGGAGACATTAAATCTCTGTGGTAAATGTATATTTAAATAAAAAACAGCTATAAAGCTAGTAGGCGGGTCAGCTCCAAAATCCATTCTCTCCGAGAGGCCATGGTTGAGCGCGTGAACTTGTCGCTTAAGCAGTCTCCGATTGGGGCGATGCCAACCTGGTCAAGTTCAATGCCGCCGATTATATATTATATACAATCTGGGTGTCTTCAAATAACGAGTGAATCGGCTTCTTCTAGGCAAGTGTGCTCCATCGTAGACCGCATCATCGCTTAACATCAGGCGAGTTGACGGTCAAACGCAATCTTATTGATGCATAAAAAAAACTACATACAGGAAAAATATACTGCAGATAGGAAAATGACAGGTATTCCATAGTAAACTACTTACATTTCATTCACACTTGACAGGTGCATGGAAGAGCCGATTATATACCTATTATATTGCGATTTTGGCTCCATGGTAAAAGTAGTTCAAAATTTTGAGTACAATGATCCCCTTTCGGCTGAACAAATCCTTTCAGAATAACCAGATAGCCGACATAGAAAAGGAAGAAAATACTTACTTCAGCAGGGGTGTTGACCACGCCTATATTATATCCAACAGGCAGCGATGATCCAAGAGTAGTGACGATGCCAGCTAGCACGAGGTAGAAAGACCATCCCGCTTTAAACTCGTTGGTCTGTGTTAGGTGCTGGAGCTCGTTGGTTGTCTGGAACAAAGCATGGGCTCTTGAACAAAGACCGACTTTGATAAACATTATCATCAGCCTATATCATTCCACTTCGGGAAATAGGCAGATCGAATAAGTCGAGGATCGGGCTAGGTATAGACATTGGCAAACATCTTCAAATATGACTTTGACTGCGCAGTAGTAGAATTTTAGATCTTTTTGATGTATCATCGGAATGGGAATCCCCTTGGAATTTCGACCGCGCAATTGGTTGTATAGTTTAAAATCGTAACTTTCACCCATGTCTGTTACCTCGAGATGTTTTTGTGTAGTTATAATTGTCAATATAAAAACCCGACTTAGTAAAAATGTCAAAACTGGACTAAATTGAAATAGGACCTTACGGGAAGCACCAGCTTACAAAAAAAAGTCATGTACAGGCGCACCCAGCCGACCTGTGTGGGTCAGCATACGCCTGACAACAGTATCGGAGCACTGAAGTAGTAGCCAATGTTCCGTCCGCTGTGAATTCCCTCGTGCGGGCGTCCGGGACCGCGGACCTCCGCGGACGGGAGTGTTCCGGTCCAGGGGCGTAGTATACTCGGTGATGGTTGAGTATAACCCAGGCTCGTAATAATGACTCATTTATTTGTAAAATAATTCATCTTAACCATTCTAAGTTAACCTACTGTACACTTTAATAATTATTTAGATGTCTACCGTCGATGTAGACTGCTGAATCAGCGCTTAGTTGAATTCCATCGCTCCGACCGATGACCGACGAGGTTGTTGCCACTGCTTGCAAGTGGGTCATCGCTGACCGTGCAGAACTGGGCGTAATGCATGTTCGGTTCGAACAGCGCTTATGTGTGGTATCTTGCTCCCAAGTGTATATCTATCTACTAGACCTGTCAGTATGTTATTTTTATCGTTACTTTAATTATCACGAGCAGAACAAGCTAGTCACGAGCAGTTTTCAATTTCCGGCTGCATAATATGTAACGCTTATGTTATACTGTACGTAAATTGCAAATTGTAAAAAAAACATAAATGAAGAAACCGATCGGACACTTGCTCTTTTCACGATGAGAAACGCTGAGGAAAAGAAAGCGTCTCTGTCTGTGGTTCTTGAAAATGCATATTGCAGTGAACAGACCATAAAACGCAGATACCCTACCTTCAGTGAACCCACTCAGAACGAACGAATCTGGTTTACCCCTACGCCAAGTACTTTATCTCATCATCATCAGCCATAAGACGTCCACTTCTGAACATAGGCCTCCCCCTTTAACCTCCACACTGAACGACAACCTGCCCTCTGCATCCACTGGATGCCCGCGACTCTCACGATGTCGTCGGTCCATCTAGTGGGACGCCTACCTACGCTGCGTCTTCCGGTTCGTGGTCTCCACTCAAGAACCTTTCTTCCCCATCGGTTATCGGTTCTTCGAGCGATGTAGCCTGCCCATTGCCACTTCAACTTGCAAATTTTGATAGCTATGTCGATGACTCTGGTTCTTTGTTGAATATCCACGTTTCGGATTCTATCGCGCAAAGAAACTCCCGAGCATAGCTCTCTCCATTAATATGAACTCCATTATTATTATTTACTCCATTTTCTGACCTTTATATGAAGTATATTTTTTATATTGATAATTATTTTATCAATATTTCGTAAACAGCCTTATGCAAATCGTTTACACTATATAATTTCAATACAAGGTACATTTAGCAAGCATAATGGAAAGGTTGTTTGGTTGGTCTGGATGGAATGTTTAGGACCGTGTTTAAGTAAACATAAACAAAATATTTTATGTCGAAAAGTATGTACAAAGACTACAAAGTCACACGTACGTACATAATTTTACCTCTACTTCTAAACAATTTGCTATCGTTATCAATACGGAAATTTCTGTTTAAAATATGTTAATTTTATGACTGTTTTCTTTTTTGTTTTATCCTTTACATGTACATAACAATAACATTGGTTACACTCATCGAAAATGTATTTTCGATCCAAGGTTACTTACTCTGTGTGACTACTCTTTTACTGACGTTTCTTTTACTCTTTTACTGACGTTCTTTTACTCTTTTACTGACGTTACTTACTCGAGTTTGCGGGTGCGGGCGCGACGCGGGCAGTCTTGGCAGGGCCCTAATAACCCAATAAAAAAAAAAAAAAATATGATGAAATGGGCTAGCGTTTGACCACAACTCGCCTGATGGTAAGCGACGATGCGGTCTAAGATGAGGCACGCTTGCCCATGAGGTGCCTATTCACTCTTGTCTTGAAGAGACCCAGGTTGTAATTTATCGGGAACACCGAGGCAGGGAGCGCATTCCATTCCTGTGCAGTTCGAATAAGAAGGAATTTTGAAAACGCTGCGTACGGACTTTACGAAAGTTCACGACGTAAGGATGGAATGACCGTCTCGATGATCTATGGCGGAAATTGGATGACGGGATCAGCCTGAACAGCTCTTGTGCACATTCTCCATGATGATCCTATATTACATTATGCTTAATTAAAAAAAAATATTTTTATTTCTTTTCTAAATATTTATGCTTTTCACGTTAGAAATAAGTGTTGTGCCTAGAACATTATCTCTATCATGATATTTTAGGGACAGTTCCGCATGCCAATGAATGGCAAAATAGATTGAATCTTACATATGAGTACCATCATATTCAGGGTTCCGTACCCAAAGGGTAAAACGGGGCCCTATTACTAAGCCTCCGTTGTCCGTCCGTCTGTCACCAGGCTCTATCTCATAAACAGAGACAATTGAAATTGTCACAGATGATGTATTTATGTTGCCGATATAACAACAAATACAAAAAAAATACCAAAAAAAAAACTATTTAAGAAAGCTCCGATACAACACACATGATTTTTTTGCCGTTTTCATAGATAATGGTACAGAACCCTTCGTGCGCGAGTCCGATTCGCACTTGGCCGGTTTTTATAACCTATTTTAGTGGAATAAAAATTCATTTCCTTTCCCAAGCACTTACAAAGAAGTTTAGAATCGCCTTCCAAATCATTTTCACACTTTATTTAATTTCACAACACTAATGATTTTAAGCTAAAATAACACAACTTATTTTCAACTTATTCTAATAAAGTATGTAAAATATTCTTGTTATTTTCCACAATAGACTGGCAACATTGTTTAATGTTCAGACAGAATTATTTAATGAAATACATTTAACATTGAGATGAAGAATTTAAATACGCACACTGCATAAATACAAGGTTAAATACTCGAAACACTTGTATTTATGTATTTACTAGTTGAATCCCGCGGTGTTATTCGCGATTTTTCATTTTTTCCGCATTTCTGGGCGAAAAAGTACCCTATGTCCGTCCTTATAATGAACTCATATCTTCCTGCCAAATTTCGTTAATCGTTGATAACGAGTCAATTATCCAGACAGAGAGACAGAGTTACTTTCGCTTTTATATTACTAGTTAGGATTAGGATATTAAACACTTAATTAATTGCCTGAAAAAAGAAAATTTTAAAAATGTTTCTACTCAATACTGCAACGTTGTATAATGAGAGAAGATATCTGCCTACAAACTGCTACGCAGTTTGGCAGAGTTGTATATACATACAACTACATTGGGGGCGTGGGTTCGATTCCCACCTAGGACAAACATTTTTGTGATGAACATTTGTGTTTGTTCTATGTCTGGGTGTTAATATCTATTTAAGTATGTATTTAAAAATATATATGTATGTATATCAGTCTCTGGCAGCCATATTACAAGCTTTGCTTAGTTTGGGGTCAGGTGACCATGTGTGCAATAATGTCCCAGATATTTATTTATTATTTATTTATTTATAGCATGTACTTTACAAACTGAGATAATAAAAAAAAATTAAAAAAATTGCGTGTTTTTTATATTATTATAACTCCTTCATTAAAGTTGGGTCTCCTGCACCCAAAAGACTAACAACAATACATGTTCAGCTAACATCGGATTATTATGGATGTCCGTTAGTGATTCGGATTGTGATCGCGATCGCGTCCCTTCTCGCTCACGCGCGTGCTGCCGGTATGTAAATGGAACGGGATGGCACGCGATCGCGATCACAATTCGAATCACTAACGAACGTCCGTAATAAGTTATTACGTGAACAAGTTTTGTTAGATTTTGAGCGCAGGAGAGCCGGCTTTTAATATCTGAGAGATACCGCGTAACATACACAAATAAATCAATTTGGGAACCAAAATAATTATCAATATATAAAACAGACATCATAAAAATGCAGGAACTGGGCCAAATTGAAAACCACCACACGGGAAGCACCAGTTTTGAAATAAATAAAAAGATTCATCAAAATCAGTTCACCCAGTCAAAAGTTCTGAGGTAACAAACAAAAAAATACAGTCGAATTGATAACCTCCTCCTTTTTGGAAGTCGGTTAAAATCGAATTGAGAACCAAAATGAAACAAACAAACGAGAAAATCAATGTATCGTATTTTAGCAAAGATTGTGGTTATAATTATCTTCTAGGCAGAACAACAAGTCTAAAATAGACCAAATAAATGAAGACACACTTAGAAATTATTTATTTGTGGCAAATAACACAATATACAATAGAAAGTAAAACAGGAACTTAAAAATTAAATTAGGACAGGAACTTAAATAAAACTAAACTAGCATATATTTTTTTGTCGCAAACCGGCTCCAACTCAGCATGATGCCGGTCGTAAACAACTGGTGCTGGTCTTCCGTTGGATGCGACAGAAAAGGCAATTATCATAATCTCGTACAGGGAGGCGCACACGCGGATAGAAGACCGCGAAGGCTGAAGGTTACTTCAACGATGAGAGCGATGATTTATAGGCGTTCCAAGTTTTAAGTAGCTATAACAGCTGCAGTAGATTGCAAAACGGGGCCATCCATAAATTACGTCACACGAGTTTTAGGACATTTTAACCCCCGTCCTTGTCACAGGTTGTCACATTTTCAGGACCCCCTGATGTGATGACACACATTTTTCAAATTTATGCATGTATTTAAAAATAATCTAAAGAACAGTTATTTTTTTCTTATTTTTATTAAATAATCTTTAATAAAATCAATGCCGCTCTAGAAGTTAACGCGTACATTTTTTTAAACGTAATATTGTAGCTGGTAGCCGATATACTACAGTAAAATATTAAAAGATTTTTTTTCACAATGTCACAGCAACTGTCAGAGTAAAAAAAAAACTTAGAGCGAGTATAGGAAATCTTATAAGATCTGTTTGTCCGTCCGTACTAGTTTGTGAAGCCTTAGTTCAGGACAATTTAGTTATGATTCCTTTCAGTTGAGTCAAACTAATCAAATGACGAATCTATAAGGTCGGGGAAAAAGTTTCTTCGTATTTTATAAACAAATTCAAGACATATTTTTTTCAAGTTTAATTACATTTAATTATAATATATATGTACCATTTTGTTCGATAACTTGTTGCCATCTTTTAGGTAGTGACATGACCCCGTTGCTGTAGAAATTTTGGGAATTCTGATCAATAAAATGCAACAAGTAGTTTTGACAGTCCCCTCTTGATGTTAATCTAACACTACCCAAAGAATTCTGAAGAGATCGAAACAGGTGGAAATCTGAGGGTGCAAGGTCAGGGCTATGTGGTGGATGCATTAACACTTCCTAATCAAGCTCTCTAAATTTTTGCTGAGTGGCCAAAGATGTGTGCGGTCTGGCGTTATCATGATGAAAGACCACACTCTTTATGTTGATCAATTCCGGCCGTTTTTTCTCAATTTCTTGTTTGAGTCTCATCTGCTGTTGGCAGTAGAGATCCGAATCGATGGTTTTGCCCGGCGGTAAATGCTCATAATGAACGATGCCCTTCCAATCCCATCATACACACAGCATCACCTTATTACGTGTTAATCTGGGTTTCGCTACAGTCTGTGGTGCTTCACTGCCCTTTGACCATGATCGTTTGCGCACATTCTTGTCGTAGGTGATCCATTTTGCATCACCAGTGATCAATCTTTTCAAAAACGGTTCGGTTTCTTTACGTTTCAATAGAGAATCGCAAATGAGTACACGATTCATTTGGTTTCTTTCAGTGAGCTGGTGTGGCACCCAAATATCGAGTTTTTTTGTATACCCAGTTATTTTCAAATGGGTCAAAACTGTTTTGTGGTCAATCCCCAGGTCTTCAGCTACGTCGTAACTACTAATATGCCGATCTTGCTCCACTTTTTCAGAAATGGCATCGACTTTATCCGTAACAGGGCGACCAGAGCGAGCTGCATCTTTGACATCAAAATTCCCGGACTGAAAACGCTTGAACCAACATTGTGCTACTCTTGATGACACTGCATTAGGTCCATAAACGTCACAAATTTTATTCGCGGCTTGTGTCGCATTTTTCAGTTTTTTGTAATAAAATTTCACAATATATCGAATTTCTTCGTTAGATTCACTCATTTTATCGAACAAAAAAACAATTGAAAAATGGCGGGAAATTGCTTTTTACTTTTTATATTCCTTTTTTAAAATGTCATATTTTTAATGGTATCAAAACCAGCCAGATACAAACAGTACAACCCATGAGATTTTTACTACAACTTTATACATACAAAATACGAAAAGACTTTTTCCCCGACCTATTATACTTGTTTCGTATCTAGGTATTTGTATTCCATTGGATAAATACTGTAGTATTTATAAACTCTCGTGATGTAACAAATGGATCACGTTAAAAACCGACTTCAAAAATGTATGAAAAACGTAATACCTAAGTGCCTATAAAATTTGAGGGTTGCCCTCGATATCCCTGGGATCCTATCATCAGCTCCTGACTTGGTGACAATGGGGCCAAATTGGAAGTATACTCTACCAAACAAAAGATTTTTTTAGATCGGCGGAGAAAGCGGTTACCTACATTAAAAAAACAACACATCAATCATAAACACTGCACGTCAGAAGTAAAAACTTAAGTCGTAATTCATCTATTCTACAAGAGACGGTGCTGTTTTAAAATACACGGTACAGCGTGACGATGACGCGAGTTCCATGATTTTCTTTCACCCAAAAAGTGCTCAATGCGCCTAAAGAAGTTTTCACTTCAAAAATATACAGTGAAACATAGAACTGTCCTCTTTTTTTAAGTCGGTTAAAAATGAGATTGGGATTTCATTTCATACAACATGAGGGGCTCGCAGTAACTATGACAAATGCCAGTGGCTGAAATTCTAGAGAATGTTATCAACCACAGAAAAGAGAAATAGAAAGGAAATAAGAAAGAAATTTTGTCGCCAGGTATTGTGACAGATACTTGATTAAACATTCTTATTTATGTCAACGCGGCGAACTCCCCGTCACAGTTGCTAAAACAGTTGCTATGGCTTATGGGTGCAAGCGGCTACAACAGATTTCTTACAAAAATGCCTTACAAAAGTGTTATCAACATAAAGGACGAGAATGTCTGATTTCTCACTTATCTAACGACAAGTTATAGCGACAATGGTCACAAACACATTAGTAACAAAAGGCACAACGTCACAGATGGCGAAGATCCACCAGTACCAGTCGCAGAGCCAGCCGGCTAATGTGAAATCAGTCAACGCCACTGACGCCGCGCCGTGGCACCCCACAGCTGAGGTCGAGTCAAGGAAAACAATAAAAAAGTATCTCATTTGACAGCCTCGTTAGCTTAATTGGTGACAGCCTCGTTAGCTCAGTTGGTAGTGAACCTGCCTTCTGCGCTTGGGGGCGTATGCTCGATTCCCATCTAGGACAAACATTTTGTGTGATGAACATTTGTGTTTGTTCTATTACTGGGTGTTAATATAAATTTCAGTATGTATTTAATAATAAATATGTATGTATATCAGTCTCTGGCAGCCATATTACAAGCTTTGCTTAGTTTGGGGTCAGTTAACCATGTGTGCAATAATGGCATAAAATATTAAAAATATCAATTAAGAAACTAAAAAACACGCTTTAAAATCGCTAATGAAGATCCTGGTAAGAATAATGGGACAACCTATACAAATTACTGCATTGTCATCGGTCCTTGATAAGTATACAAAGTTTCAAATCAATCCGTCGTTTTGAAAGGGGTTAAAATCACGTTCAAATATTCCGTTACATAGATACATACCAAGCTAATCAAAGTGTGTTAAAAAGTTAGGTAATTAGTAAAGGATACACAATATAGACAAGTCAAGATGGAACATAGTAAGGCCGGTCATGAAAACGATCAGCTCCGCGAGGCTGAAGGTAAGAGATGTCGCGAACCCGACAACTAACCTGCGAAGTGCGAACATGCATTAAAATTATATTTCTAAGTTAGAGCTAAATTTTTAAGGCATAAGACACACTGATAAGATAAGACACAAACGCAGGCGCTCTTTCAACATTACAGTTTTTTACCGACGAAAAAAGAGGACGGTTCTATGTTCCACTGTATATATATATATATATTTATGTATATTCACCGATTTCTCCGCCAACTGTTGACAGATTTAATTTTTTTTTCTTTTGTTTCAATTTGGTCCAGTTCTACTATGTTTTATTTTTTTATAATGTAACAATTAAAAAGTCATTTCCACACAAAAATATTATAAGAGACATCTGTCGGAACACCTCAGTATTAAATCAGGCATACGCTCTCTAAAACAGATGTTCCTAATTAATGCATGCGTTATGGGATAGAGGGCGCATGTTTGGTCCAGTTCTGAAATTTTTATGAAGTCGGTTTTTATATTGATAATTATTTGTATAGAATGTTGAAATAGCTTAGAAGAAGGAAAGCGCCCGCGTTCTTTCCTCGACTCATGAATGTGTCTAGCGCCTGAGCTAAAATATAGCAGTTCCTAAACAAAGGTGCATCTCCACTCTGACTGATTTTATCTCGCCATACAATTGTTGCCTCTATTTACTTTTCTGTGACGACATAAGGACATTCGGCTAACATAGAGCGTTTGCAGCCAAGTCACGTGATCAGTGAAAAACATATTTTTATTATGTATTTTTCTAGAAATAGGGACTTTATTTTTTAGTTTTTAGTCATTAAATACTTTTTGAAAATAATGATCTTCTAGGATTACACCAGTATTATTTATATTTTTAATATAGTCAAATACCCTATTCTTTGTAAGCAGTAACTGTAGGCAGTGCGAATAAAGTCAAACTACTACTAAACTGCTCTCGTCGTAGTAGGTACAAAAATTTCGTAAAGCTGAATTGTCATCAAAACTACGTGCTTGCGTTGCAGTGTTTATATGGATAAAGTTCTGTGGCATACACACATATATACACCACTAGATCAATCAATGCAATACATGTATTAAATCGACATTGACCGGACTTGAATGAGACCTTAACCCGCTGACTTTATCTTGGTTTGACGTTTGCTTTGCATGATTTTAGATCAATAGGGTATTTGAAATGAGGTTTAACCCAATAGAGACGTCATACTCATTGAAAAAGCACTAAAACATGGTGATATTTTACTATAGCTGCCTACATAGGACCCATAGAACTTTACAGCCTTATAGCGTTTTACAACCGTCCCAGTATAAATATTTCACATTCTAACATTCACGTTAGTGAATGACATTATGTAATTGAACTATAAACTTAATAGAATTATATGAAGTTTTGGCGATAGCCTCTTATTAAAGACGATCTGCTGTACCATTGGTCAAATGTCGCCAACAAGATAAACCCTCCAAAATTCATGAAGGCTGCTTCTCAGGTACAGAGGTACCTGAAGGTACAGATGTATAAAGTTCCTTACACCTATTTGCGTTATAAGCCAAGTATTTACGTTAAAAACAATGTTAAATTCGAGAAACTGCTGTCGAGAATTCTTGAGAGTCGTGAAATAAAATATGTCGAGAAATCTAAAACCCACGGTATCTATCGATAGAGATCTGGGGATACACCACAGATCATTATGACCTTATTACTTGACATTATACAAACGATAGCTTATCTTATTAGGTCAATATCATTTCAGAATTTCCGGTTACGTCAATTACGAACAGATCCATAAACTGCACATGCACTTTATGCAGGGTTACACGCGACGGCGGTACTACGCCGAAAGAAGGTCTTTGCACTCATTACGAACAACTTTTACTATGGGACCAAATCTGAAATTACGAAAAAAAAGGCTGTTAAAGACTGATGTTAGCCGAGCGGTAGCATGTGCGCTTTACAGTCTTACTGCACCCGGTTCGATTATCGACCTTGCACCAATGACTTATTTAAATAAATTAGGTATATGTGCTGTATCGATGCCATCGCTAAAAACTGTGATAGAAAACATTGTGAGGAAACTGGTACATATATTCAGCAGGTTGTTGAACTGACGATAATCAAACAGTTCAACAACCTGCTAGGGTTCCAGGGCACACCCCTTATGGGGTGCTAGGGCAAGTCTGATCCCCACTCTCGGCCCCTCCCTCTCTCTTGAATATATGTACCAGTTTCCTCACAGTTTCTAGGTTCTTTCCAAAAAGAACCTAGAAACACAGGTGTTATAAGTTTAATGTGTGTATCAGTGTGTCTGTCTGCATCATCGTAACTCCCAAACGGTTGAGCCGGTTTTGGTTTAGTTTTTTTTGTTTGTTTGCAAGGTGATGTGTTTTTAGCTATATCTCATGAAAATCTGTTCATCCGTTTGAAGATTTTCAGCTCGTTTATTATTATCTGCATCCCCTCGTGTGGTGTATCTTTGAATGTCTTTGAAAGTGAAGGTAAGGTATCATACATAACTTTTTATGAAGTGTATCATTTGCAAAATATGGCCCGCGAAAGTGCTAAAAAGTTTGTACCTCTCTGCGTTTTAAACTATTAAGACATAGCAACTTGTAAAGTTGGAGTAAAATTAATTACTTTTGTTCGTATTTTTTTTACCACCTATTTCTGTAGTCTGAACATTACCACAATTATATGAATTTGCCCACGGAACTCTACCATATGCGTGTCGAAACACGAGTTGTTTTTATTTTGATAACTAGCTGACCCTACAGACATCCTGTCTTACATCACCGTTTAGTTTTCTGAAATTTTCTTAGTTTTTCTTTCCGTAAGAACCTTCTAGAAAGTAATAAAAAAAATGATGCAAGAAATCGGTAAAGTCATTCTCAAGTTATGGCGTGATAAACAGGGATTCTTTTTATATAATTATATAGATAGATTAAGCTGTCAGAGCTAATAGACTTTCTCCTTCACTTTATTCTATGGGTATTGGGTAGCCGATTAGTAATGATGCTATTCAATGGACTCCTACAGAATTACACGATGACATTATGATTCACCTCGAGTTGTCACGACACGTGTTTCACATAACCAAGGCAATACAACTCACAAACACGTGGACATGGACACGGTGGCATTATCAACGGAACAAGTTCTGCCATTAGCTATTACGTAACTCTAAATAAACAGTACGGTGGCACCAACATAACTGTTCTGGTGGAACAAATTAGAGCTCACAGAACACCTCTACAGACGCGACTGTGAAGCTGTTGGAAAGACGAAACAAATATACGTACGCCAAACCTAAGATATTTTTACCTGATAGGTTGTGCTCGCCACCATATTGACCAGTGGCGTGTTTTAAGATTCAGCGCGCTGGGTCTGCAAAGTTCGCCGCCCCATAAATTAACGGAAAGGAGTAAAAACTTTTAATTAGGTATGAAATAAAATCTAGTAGCATTATGCGTGTAGTGTGTTGACGTGAGCTGAGATGATAATGAATGAAAAAACAGTTACATATTACCTATACCTAATAATATGTAGTAAAATCATATACTTATATACCTACTTATGTATTGATATTGGTATAATTTAAGTTTGTGTAATTATGTAGTAAAATCATGTATTTATATAATTGTGTATTGATATAGGTTTAATTTAAGTTGGATTTATTTTTGATGTATCTGGTTATCTATTTCTTGTAAAAGTTTTGTTCTTTAGTATATTTTCGTTGTTTGACCAGCTTTTCGTTTTTTAAATTATAAGTATTTTTCATGCACGCCTACATACCATTTGTTCCAACCTGGTGGATGACTGGTAGAAAATGTTTAGCATTAAGTCCTCCATTTGTGCATTTTTACTTAATTTGTAGATGTGCAATAAAGTAATAAATAAATAAATACCTAGAAGCACTAACAGACGTGACGGATTTGGTTGACAGACTACAGTCCAACCAACGAGAGAGATAGTTTTTTTTTTCTCTTTCTCTCCCGTTGGTCTGACGGCGGTCTATCAGCCAAGTTCGACACGTCTGTTAGGGCTTTTAGATAGGTAATATGTATCTTTACAGTACTGGTAATCAATTAGCATCCTCTTTAACATTTTCTTCTCGTTTTTTCCGTAGAACAAAAGTTGTTTGTTTTTTCTCTTGGCTTCAATACGTCAAAACCAAAAACTTTAGTTCTACAAATTATCAAAATTCGCGGAGGGAAAAACAGCTGTTTCATACATTTTGTCGGGAATTAATGATTTTTTTGTATGGAACAGATGAATGAGTGATAATCACTAATTTTGAAAAGTCCTAGAACAAAAGTTATTTGTTTTGATGTAGGTACTGAGGCGTCTGAGACCGCCCTTCAGAGGATGCTAATTGATTACCAGTAGCCCTTTATTGAAGTATCTACCTATGATTAGGTTGAACCATTCATTTTTAAATTTTTGTATACAAAGATCAAATTGATACGAACTATAATATAAGGGACATCGAGCCAGCATGCATACGACTAGCTGCAAACTATCGGACGCGTCCATAAGCTGCGGCTGGCGGACGCAACTGATAGGTGTGCAGGCGCGCAGGAGCAGTTATTCGGACGCGTCTTCGGCTGAAAAAACATCCAGCGCGCCACATCGTCTTCGCACGTCCGATCGCTTTAACTCGGCCTAAGGTGACGTCCGCGACTTGATCGGGATAAAGTTTCATGTGACATTAGCAAGATCTTATGTTAGCCGCGACTTAAGGACGCGTCCAATAATTTTCTTGCAACTTAAAGCTGGAAACAAATTATCAGACGTGGCTGACGGACGCGACATAAATGTACACTGAGCTGTGCAAACTATCGGACGTAAGTCGTGGACATAACCTTGAGCGTTCGGACGTCCGTCAGAAATCTGGCGAGCCAGATGTTTTTGTCAGCCGTTGTTGTCTATTGAAAGACTGTCAGTTACAGACACTTATGAGACGCGTCCATCAGCCGCGTCCGACAGTTTGTTTCCAGCTTTACGCTCATATTGAATGACCCTATAACATTCTTATATCTCTCACTCTTTATAAACCTCGCAGTTAAAAAAAAAAAAAAACATGCTTTAGAATCGCTAATCCTGAAGATCCTGGTAAGGATAATGGGTCAAACTATTTAAATTATATTGATTGCATTGTCATCAGTCCTTGAAAAGTGTACAAAATTTCAATTTAATGCGACGTTTTGAAGTAGTTGAAATCAAGTTCAAATATTTCGTCACATACATACATACCAAGCTAATAAAAGCGTGTTAAAAATACCATACGATGTTCTAGTATACCACTTTTAACAATGAATTCCTATCAATCATGATAACTCTTATACTTGTTTACTCTACACTAGTCTAAAAACCAGTTTGGTATGTAAAGTGAGTACTATTCGTACTTTTGAAGGTCTCATTAATGACACGCTGTATCGCAGAATTTGTTAATGTATTATTTTTATTCAAATTCAAATTTATTTATTGTTTTCAAACAAGGATGAAGAAAAATAGGTAACCCTGCCTGCTGCTTTAGCGTTAGCTGTGATGCAGCAGACAGTGTCTTCCCAAAAATAGGATCATATACAATAATTATGGTAATTTATAATATACATAGTAAATTTATGAAGAACTAAATACAAAATAAAGGCAAGTAAACAATACACAAGGTTTAGATAAGTGAAAAGAAAGAATAAAAATAAGTAATAAATACAATATACATATATTTTTTTTATACTAATCCACTCGTACCAGCATGTCTTCAGTTGTTTTATAATCGAATTGCTTTAACCAATCATTTATAGATCTTTTAAGTTTAAACCTATTCTCTTTTTTACAGTTTTTATTTAAATTAAAGTTATTGTATAACATTGGTGCCATATGATTATAGTGCCTCCACGCCAAAGCACATTTGTAGCCTGGAACCGGACATTTATCACGTCTCTTTCCAGTAGCAGGTAAATGAGGGACTGTTTCTCTATGGTACTTTTTTAGACACTGACTAATAAAGATCTTCCTGACATAAAATACTTCACATTCTTTGTAGAGATCAGTGGTAGGGTATCTGAATGGTAGAAACATTGTTACTTCGAGTAGAGCGCGTTGGGCACGTTCTACTTTCAGCATATGAGTTATTGAATACTAGTGCTGTTTCCCGCGACTTCTTACGCGTAGATTTTAATATACACTTTCAACTCTTTTTTTTCCTCCCATAATCCGGCCCTTGCGCAAAATACCATAGCCTATACTTCAACCTGGTTATAGCTAAGCATATTTGTGAAAACCGCATCTAAATCCGTCCAGTGGTTTAGGAGATGTGCGTGGACAAAGAAACAGACAAAAATTCTTAAAACTGTCTTATCGTGTTCAGCTGCTTATTTTAAGACGCCCTGTGTATTTTTTTTTGTTATCTCGCAATTACTTTTTTTTTTATCTCTACGTTTTTATTATACGTATAGATATAAATATAGACTAGCTGACCCTTCAAACGTTGTCCTCTCCAGATTTCATAGAAAAGGTAGGGTTATATATAGTAGGCTCTGATACTGAACGTCTTTGTGGTGTGAACCCTCAGACAATATCACACTTGATATAGTGTGCAGCGTGCCCTACAACCTGCACACTAGACGACATGAATGAAGCCACGGAGAGTGCCTTTGAAGTGGCAAAATTTGGGTCCAAAATCTTAATAAAAAATACGAAACATCGACTTGAAAGAAGAAGAATAGAAAAATGCACTTTCAGTTTTTTTCCGAATTTTCCAATTTTATAGGCTGTTTTTTTGTAACCACCCTTTATTGATGTGAACAAACAAAAAAACAGTCAAGCCGTTCTTCAGTTTTAGCAAGACAAACAAAACAACATTTTTTTTAATATAGACAACATAATGATGAGTACAATGACCTCCTTTCGGCTTAGTACAGTCTATGTGCGTAACCCTGTATAATAATTTTCAAGTAGGTAGTATTGTTTCAGAAGATCAAATTAGCCATACTCACAAGCTAATTATTTCACGGTCAAGACCACATGCCTAGCCTAGCTACAGTACTGTAGTGAACACTTTACCAGGGGGGCTACCATGACCTCTAAAACATTCTTAAAATAATCATACTTTGAGCTTTGTCTCGCTCTCTCGGCTAATGAGAGAGCAAGACAAAAGTCAATGTAAGATTATTATAAGAATGTTTTTGAGATTATGGTAACCCACCAGAGGCTACGAAGTTTTGGATACAACACGAATAGAAACGTTTCATTGAATTATATCATTAACCGACTTCCAACAAGGAGGTTCTCAATACGGCTGTTTTTTTATGTTTGTTACCTCAGATTGTTACTTACGACTGGGTGAACCGATTTTGATGATTCTTTTTTTATTTGAAACCTGGTGCTTCCCGTGTGGTCCCGTTTCAATTTGGTCCAGTTCTGACATTTTTTGTATTGATAATTTTTTACATACGGAGCTCAGAGCTTTACATACGACTCGTGCATGTTATCGATCAATTATATAATTATTATGTATTGCTCAAAGCGGCGCACACCGGTTAGACCTGTTTTGAACATTATAAAAGATAAAAGTTCACTAAGTATTTATAAATATTTAAATAAAAAGATTAAGCATTATTTTTAGAATATTGTTAACGTTTTAAAGAAATATTTACATAGATATATTTTTTTCGATCATCTCCGCCGTTCTAACCCGGAGTCCCAGCAAACAGGCGCGGCCAGCTGCATGATTTATTTTATGTTAACAGCAGTCGCACGGTGGCGCGCTCTATGTCGCCTTTAATTCGCGCCCGTCGCCACCTCAATGCACTCCTCGCTGCCAACCCTGAACTTGACATTGTATTTGACAACTGGAAGACCCTTATTGTATCTTTCCAACCATATTGCGAGGGTTTAACCGACCAGTGGGATAGATGCAATAAGACCAACTCTGATTTCGACTTTGATGATTATATGGAATTTTAGTATTTATTTTTCTCTGACATTTGTATTTTACTTATTGACATTTTTTAATTTTTGTAGTTCTTAATTTATATTAACATGTGTGATTTTTGACATTTATTTTTATCCTTAATTATTATTGCTGTTATTTGACAATGATTTCAATGTAGTAAATAATGTATTTTAATTTTATTATAATCTTTTTTATGTTTAATGATAATTTGTGAGATATTTATGTAATTAGTTTGACCGTGTTTTATCTCAATAAATAAATAAATAATTCTATAAAATATTAACACGAAAATTGTTTTATACCATTTACAATGTTATTTGAAAGAATAAGCCCAGGCAGTTTTTTTTATTCTCACTCAGTTATTTTTAGGGTTACGTACCCAAAGGGTAAGAACAGGACCCGATTACTGAGCCCACGCTCTGTCTGTCCGTCCGTCCATCATACCTTTAAACGGCTATATCTTTGGAACCGTAATAGTTAACCAGTTGAAATTTGCACAGAATAAGTAATTTAACGGCTAATTAACTAAAAACCGGAGGTTCCCAATCCCATACGACAAACATATTTTGGTAATTACTCTAATGTAAAAACGGTTATACGTACAAGCGGTTAACTTGGCATGATTATAGTACACACTTTAAAGTATAACAACAAATAATAAACGATGGCCAAGTGCGAGTCGGTGACAAATTTCTGTTCATTACCAAGTTATAACTGGTAATTTCGTTACTTGGACGACCTTATCATTTCTTTCACCGACTCCAAATGACACATTTTACTAATTTTGAAGTCGGTTTTTTTAATTCATCATTATTGTATTTTGTGGTGGTACGGAACCTTCAGTGCGCGAGCCCGACACGCACCTGGCCAGTTAATATAACTTCAAAAAAATGTTGAAAATGTTCCGAGTGATAGCGGTTACCGGTAGGTACGGCCTTATTATTCCATATTTATAACATTAATTAATACACGAAAAAACATAAATTAAAAAAAAATTATAATAATACATTTTCGCGATATGAGTTTTTCGACGTTGGCACCAAAAGTCAAAATAATTAAATTTTAATTTAGTTTAGTTACGTCAACTAAAACATTCAATTATATCATAATGAAGATATATTATTGACTGACGGCCGTACTCATAAATGTTACTTAAGTTAAGCAATACTTAAAATTGCTCTGTCTCTTATTCATGTCTGTCGATTTCCGTCAGCGAGAAGTTAACAGAGCAATTTTAAGTATTGCTTAACTTAACATTTATGAGTGCGGTCGTTAGGTACCTAGTACCTACTCGTATACTCGAAGGAAAATTAGCCTCCGAGAACTTATATTTTAGAATGACGTATTCAGTAAGACTTGAATTTAGTAAAGCAACGGAAGATTACAATCAAAACTACTATTACTAACCTATCTACGATTAAATGCGCGATATCTTTTATCTTCCATGACGCCAAAAGCCCTCAAAGCGGCAAAAAGTTAATTGAAAAACGTTAACTTACATTTTGCGGGACATAGACCTTAACAAACAATATGTTATGTTAAAATATATACATGTATTTTTGTAACCTAACAATAAAAAAAGTCAGCAAGTTACACGTGTTTTGTTTCTTATACATACCTTTGTTTCTCCGTTTTCCCGCTTCATTTTAATATCACAATAATTGAATCAACACATACAAAACTGTTTAAATATATCGCCACACTCACAACCGTTTAGGTCAAAAGCCAAACCGTACTGATATCTTACAGGAAGTTAGTGTGTGGTGACGATGGCGTGTAAGTGTACCGGTAGAGATGCTTAACCTTGAACTCCGCATTTGCTTATGATCAAGCGCATGTTAAGTAGGCTAGAAAATACATTTGCTTTGACAGCTGCAATAGGTTAGTAGAGTTCCGTACCCAAAGGGTAAAACGGAACCCTATTACTAAGACTCCGCTGTCCGTCCGTCTGTCTGTCTGTCCGTCTGTCACTAGGCTGTATCTCATGAACCGTGATAGTCAGACAGTTGAATTTTTTACAGATGATGTATTTCTATTGCCGCTATAACAACAAAAAATACTAAAAAACAGAATAAAATAAATATTTAGGGGGCTCCCATACAACAGACATGATTTTTTTGCCGTTTTTATAGATAATTGTAAGGACGTGAAAGGAAACAAATCGTCGTCGTTATAATTGCTATTTATTTTACCTCTCTTTTAAACTATACATATTTACTTCATCTTTTCATATCTATTTCATACATTTTCTAATTTAAGCTTACTTTTTCATACTTATACAGCGTACGAGTATGTATGCTATAATGCATACTCGTACACTACAGTATGGAACCCTTCGTGCGCGAGTCCGACTCGCACTTGGCCGGTTTTAACTTTTTTAAATTGTCTTAAATGTCCTAATGAAATCAAAATGAAAATATGATCAAAAATAAGCATCTTATAAACTTTTTAATATCATGTTAGACAAAAAGCGCGAAACAGCAAATTATGACGTCACTTCTCTGTACGCCATATAAATATCCTGAGAAGCATGGCGCACAGAGGCGTCATGCGCTGCAACTGTCAAAGCAAATAAATGCTAGGACCGAGTTTAGGAACTTTTTATTTTGGAAAATCATAAGGATACTGCAATGTCCTAATAGATGTAAGTACTTCGTGTTGACACGTCATAAGAAACGTGTCAACATGGATTTTTTGCAGTATTTTAGTGAAGAATATATCCTTATCCTTATAAGTATATCCTTGCTCAGTCAGGGTAACATATGATATTCAGCTTTTACAATGTTATTGTAGCTGTCATAGCAAATAAATGCTTTGAATTGAGTATAACTATAAAACTGAACTGAGGGAACACCTGTTCACACAAAATTTGTTGTGATCAAAATTTCTTCTCGACAAAATTTAATTTCATTATTATTTGAGATAAGGGCGATAACTTCTGCACTGACGTCCAGCTATCTGCCAGTATCTGCCAGAGCCAACCTCGCTTCTGGAAACACCAGAACAAGACTGAGGAGTTGGCTTGATTGTGGCGTGGAGACAAACATCCTACTTTTGCATTCACAAATTCAATTCTTATTGTAGCAGTGTTGTGTAAGATCCAAAAGGTCACGTACTTGGCTAGAGGCCGTTGACCCCATATATTTGCCGGGGTACTCCGGACACTTGAAACCTGGACGGCTTGACGCAGGTTCTCTTCCAAGGAACGAGTTTGTTTTTTGTTCTGGTCGCGCTGTCAAGCGCGTCGTGGACGCTTGATAATCACGTTATGGTTGTACTAATATTTTACGGAACGTAATTTGGTAATACATAATTACATCCTATACCGGGTTTCACGGAACGGTAGCGGTAGGATTCAGAAAGGAAGACCTTTGCCCAGCATTTAGACACAACGGGTTATTGAAAAAGTGTACTGACCCCTGTCTTAAAGAAGGCGGCGGTTGTTTAAAAGCGGGTTATGTACATGACCCACAATAGGACAGAGATAAAGCTGTGTACATAAAGTTAATATTGAATATGAATGAGGACATTACTCCATCCTCAGATAAATAAATAAATAAAATTAATGAAGAAAAAGAATGACATCAGAACTGCACAATCATTTTAAGCTCGAGTGAAAAAAGTGAGTGATGTTTTTATTATAGATCATTGTTGTTTTCTCAACTATTAGATAATGTAGAGCACGAAGAGTATAAAGAACTTTTACAGATCTGTGGAGAGCAGCTCTTCTTTTTCTTCTAATATTAAGTTTTATAATGGGCGCCAAATGGTCGCTGTGGAGACCTGTAACACCAGAGGCGTTACAGACGTGTTCAGTTCTGATTCTACTAAATTAAGATTATTGCAAAGAAGAAACGAGACAGATAATATTACTATGTAGTACAATTGCGTAAAATAACCAACATAAATGGGAACCGTGAAGATACCAAAAAATTTACGCGCACTGAAACTTGAAAAGAGTGACTCATCACTAAAAGTTGACTTCAGTGTATCGCGGCCGATCGCAGCCGCGCGCGTTAGACGTGTGCGTCAGACGCGCGCGGCTGCGACAATACTTCGCACTATGAAAATGTATGGCGCTGCTTCCGAGGTCTACGTCAGACACGTGCGGCCAACAACTGACGTCGCCATATATTTTCAAATCACACAAGCCGCGCGGGTTAGACGCGTGCGTCAGACGCGAGCGGCTGCAATTGGCCGCGATGCACGGAAGTCTACCTTAAAACTAGACGCGACTCGTGAGTGACTAAAATCGCGACGTGAGCCGACTCAACCGCCGCGACTACACTGACTTCTGTCACCACTCACTGTCACACATCGCTTCGTGTTTGTAAACGTCATCGGCAGGAAGTGCAGTTGCACATGTGTCGTGTAAACACTCACGTGTAGACTATCCGGTTAAAACTGGATCTTGTAGTATCGGAAGGTTAGGGATGTCAGAAGTGGGATAAATCTAGCTCATGACAAAACGTCGAGAGGTACTTATCTAGTTTTATGCGCGGGAGTCCCATACTAAGGTTCTGTAGATCTTATATAACAGGATATTGACATCATAAAAACTGCAAGTTACTTTGATCAGTCAGCGTAGATTGAGCTTTTGCAGCATATATACACAATAAGGCTTTTACAAAATCACACTTAGCAAAAAGTGTAACGGTCTTAATAAGAGGTATACACATAAAGGAGATAAAATAGTCAGCCTTTGAATCGAAATAGGTTCTCGAGATACAAATGACTCCAAGCCAATTCAGACATAGATTGAAGCTTTGATCTGAGGACACTGACGAAGCGCTGCCGTTCAGAACGAACAAGGTTTCTGAATGATCTACCGGACATAAGTGTTTTTTAACCACCGAGTTTTTAATTTCAATTTGTAATTTTTTTTAATAACAGGCAAAAGTGAAAAACTTATTTAAATATAATAATACATATAGTAAATGAATTACTTAAATCTGGTCATAAAATTCCGATACACGAGCTTTAAAATTTTGGTCGGATAAGCAAGGGATCTCTTTCCCGCAAGGCAAGCGTCAGTTTAGAATTTGTATGGCGTACTTACAAGTGACATCATTAAAAATTATAATACGCTCTCTGTCTAGCAACACATTAAAATGCTATCTTCCTTCATTTTGAACACTTAAATTGTTTTCAGTTATCTGTAGGGCTAGCATGCGCACTGCGACAAAATCTTGTCGTCACCGTGTCGGGCGAGAACGCAACAAGGTGCCTAAGGTTTTATATACGCCTCACATTGGCACGATAAAAAGAGTCGACTAAATTTTGTCGCGATGCGCATGCTAGACCTGCTGGTCTATTTATGGTCAGCTTTGTTATGAAACGACAAAATCAGTCCGATAACCTATTGTAATGACTGTCAGATAAGTATCCCCCATACTAGAAGCACCAAGAAGGTGGAAATGCAACAATGGGATAATCTGAACGGGGCTGATCATGAGCGTGCAAGGTGCTGGAAGACGCTAAGAAGTGTACAGAAGCAATTTTTTTTATATATGAACGCGACAAAACAAGTAATAATGTTAATTTGTAAACAGACAAAGTTGCCTCTCCCACAGTTTTGATAGGAAACATAGAATTAAGAAAAAAGCAGCTTTAAGTTTTTTCTTAATTCTATGGTAGGAAATAATTCTCGTAGGTTAATAAACTAAAAGACACGCTTTAAAATCGCTAATCCTGAAGATCGTGTTAAGGATAATGAGACAAACTATTTAAATTAATGCATTGTCATCGGTCTTTGATAAGTGTGCGAAGTTTCAAATCAATCCGTCGTTTGAAAGGGGTAAAAATCACGTTCAAAGATTCCGTTACATTAAGATAATAAAAGCGTGTAAAAAAACTGTTTTGTACAAGCACTCTTTACAGTAGTACAAGGGAAACTATATTTTCCTTAATATCTTCCATTCCACTTATTCATGACAAGGCCAAAAGCAAGCAGCCCTAGCAGTCAATTTCAAACAAAGCACACATGCTCTACAATAGCACACCAAGTTCAAACAAAGCACACATGCTCTACAATAGCACACCAAGTTCAAACACTTCTTGTACAACTACTCCATTGAACTGGATATATCCAGTCGGCACTCTTGTTATAACTTTCCCACCTGGGGCATTACGGCTACTTGTTTTAAGCGATTCCGTTTACGTGACGAGATAAGTTGCGCGACCGCGAACTGTATCTCGGCGCGTTAAGTTTCACGTTCGTGTGATTTTCCAAACTGCACTGTTTCAGCGCTAATTTGAGCCCGCGTAAAGAGTTAGCCGTAAGGCACCAGGTTACAAGACCTAGGGTTGTTTCAATGAAATATGATGTGTAAGTAGGACCTGGCAAGTTCTGCAGCAAGTAGATTAGTACTGATCTAAATGTCATCGACATAGCTATTAAAATTTGCAAGTTGAAGTGGCAATGGGCAGGCCACATCGCTCGAAGAACCAATAACCGATGGGGAAGAAAGGTTCTTGAGTGGAAACCACGAACCGGAAGACGCAGCGTAGGTAGGCCTTCCACTAGATGGACCGACGACATCGTGAGAGTCGCGGGCATCCAGTGGATGCAGATGGCAGGTTGTCGTTCAGTGTGGAGGTTAAAGGGGGAGGCCTATGTTCAGCAGTGGACATCTTATGGCTGATGATGATGATGAAATGTCCGCGACTTTGTAGGGCTTGACGTAGAGCTCATAAATATTTCTATCACTCTTCTTTTTTTATTTATTTGGAAGCTATATAAATGTGAATTTTTCTTGTCTAATTCTGCAGATAAATGTTGAAATATCGAATAGTAGAGATATGGGACTACAGCCAAGAGTGATAATTTGACATTTCTGTATAGTATTGGACAAGAAAAATACACGTTCACTTAGCTTATCTCATAATACGCGGTCACTTAGCTTACAGAATAGACCGGTTTTCAAAATCCCATTCTTAAAGCCCTAACAGACATGTCAACTTGGCTGACGGACCGACGTCTGACCAAAGGGAGAGCAAGAGAAAAAAAAACTTTTTTTTGAGTGAGTTTGAGTTTGAAATTTGAGTGATGAACATTTGTGTTTCTTCTGTCTGGGTGTTAATATCTATTTAAGTATGTATTTAAAAATATATATGTATGTATATCAGTCTCTGGCAGCTATATTACAAGCTTTGCATAGTTTGGGGTCAGATGACCATGTGTGCAAAAATGTGCCAGATATATTTATTTGTTATTATTTATTTAAATCCGTCACGTCTGTTAGCTACTCTAGTGCTGTATGTACATTATAAGGAAAATACTGAAAATACTCATTACAAGCTTTTATTTAACTTGCCCTGTTAATATGTATACACAATCTTGCAACTGAATTTTAGACCAGTTATCCCCAAGTTCCCCAGCCGATTGAGTTGAAATTTTGCATACACCGACCTTCCTTCAAAATGCTATTGCAAAAAGTCTAAATATATAATCTAGGTAAATTCTAAATTATGCAGTGTGAAAACTTATAACTATCCATTACAACGGAACCCTATCATATGCATGTCCCGACATGCCCTTGACCATTATTTATTCATAGTTTTAGATATTCAATTTGATTTAATATTATAATAAGGTATTCATTTAGCTGCTATAATTATTTTATAATTATGTATTTGCATACTCATAAAAGAATTGAGTATATAATAATATATATCAACTTTGACACTATTATATTAACTCGTTTTCTTAAACAAATATTAAAAATGATTATAAACTTCCCAATGAGCTTAGAGATTGGAAATTTTTGGTCCTGTTTCATTTCGGAACTTATACTGGGTTACGCAGAAAGGGATCAAAGGGATAAGCCAAAAGGAATCTACCAACATCATCATCTCAGCCTATTATATTCCTGGGACTCGAGCCTTCTCTCGGAGAGAGGATGGGCCCTAATCTACCATGCTGGCCCAGTGCAAAGGTCCATAGTGCCCACCATAATGATCAACTTTACTATGCAAACAATTCTGAAATCACGAAAAAAAAAACACCTGTCTCATAAAAAACGGCCGAACAGAACTCGACAAAATGTATGGAACAGCTGATATTTTTAGCAATTTCAGGGTTGATCTCATTTATTTATTAATTTATTTATTTAATAGTAAAAGTTGTTCATAATGATGAGTATTATGGACCCTTTCGGCTTAGTACAGCCTTTGCGCTGTAAACCTGTATTAATTCAGAACTGAATGACAATACAATATTTAACTAATCCTAATATGTGTGTTGGTTTGTTCATCTTTCAAGCAGCAACACAGACAATGGGTTAACATGAATTTTTGCATAAAGATTCCTAGTTCCTACTATTATAAATATGAAGTTTATTCGTCGTTCACGCAGCACCACAGCAATATTTTTGTATAAATATAATTGAAGGGCCAGAAAGAGACAAAGGATATCTTTTATCCCAGAAACTTATACGGTTCCTGAGGGAAAGTCCATGCGGGTAAAACGAAAAAACGCATTTATAAACAAACAAAAAAACAGCATGGCAAATAAAAAATATAAAAAATTTAGTAAGTACTTAAAATAAAATAAAATCTGTTCAATTTTTGTACAACTTGAAATGAAGTACTAAATTGTGTCTAATTGAACCTTCAAGCTTTGGTATAATATTTTGGTAGGTATAATAATAAGTACAGCTTGACTGGTTACTTTTCTGGGTTTATAGTACTTTCGATCTTTTTTTCTGGATTTATAGTTAAATAAATAATAATAAATAATAAATATCTGGGACATTATTGCACACATTGTCATCTGACCCTAAACTAAGCAAAGCTTGTAATATGGCTGCCAGAGACTGATATACATACATATATATTTTTAAATACATACTTAAATAGATATTAACACCCAGACATAGAACAAACACAAATGTTCATCACAAAAATGTTTGTCCTAGATGGGAATCGAACCCACGCCCCCAAGCACAGAAAGTAGGATCACTACCAACTGAGCCACCGAGGCAGTCAAAGTTACTATTGCCTGCTTGCCGATATTTGATATATGAATTAACTTTACTAACTTCTTAATTTTAATTAGTTGCCTGTCAACCTGAGAATTTTCCCCTGCCCACCCTCCGACCTTGCTGCGAAAATCTCCGCAGTTTTGGTGCATCAACAGTAAGAAGGAAACATAAAAACGGATTATAAAACCTTCACGGAAAAATATCAGTCATCAGCAAAACAGGCTTTGCTATGCATAGGTCAGCAGGCGCCAAAATCGCAGTGATGACGGTGCATGCGGAAAAATAGATTGCGTGCAGAATTTGGGATCTAAGCGTATGTTACATAAGGTACGTAACTACCTATCCACACAACTGCCACATATCCAGTAACTACTTTGAAAACACTAATAGGACACCAAAAGTTTATAATCAGATCTGCAATAATTATGGTAACATCTAAAGATTAGTTTAAAATTTTATACTTATTTAATAATTGCCGATCTTGACAATCAGCAGATGTCCAACATAAAATCATGCTGGAAAGTGGAATCTAATCTAAGTGAACAAATAACGGAGTATAGGTTCCGATCTTTATCACAAGATTTGAGTCATTTACTGATTGTTTTCACTTACTGGTTGTGATAAATCTGCAGATAATTTCCGTTCTGATCTTCGATCAATGGGTTCGGCATACAAGACTGCGATATCTCCTGGCTCTGCCATAGCAACGTAGCGACTACACAAATATGACTAATAATTGTTAGAAACCGTCCTGGGACTAGAACATCACTGCCTAACATATTTTATTTCATAGAGAACTTATAAGGAAGAGAAATAATAAAGAAATTACGAAATCTTTCTAGTTTGTGCTTTCGAAACCTTTGTTTTGTTTTTCAATTTTCGCACAAAACAAACCAAACGAAATGAAATGACCAAAACGTATTTTTTTGCTTAGTTGTTTACTACTAAGCAGGCTAAAACTATTAAGGCCATACCACTTCATCTACCCTATTTTGTTTGCAGCTGCAGTATAAGATCATTGGTCATAAAGTCAGAATTCAGAAAAAAAACATAAATGGAAGCATTCTACCCAATGAAGAAGGTTCTACTCCTCCTTGGCGTAATAGTGTTCCGTGTCCTACAAGTATTCTGTGGTTCTACTCTACCTACAGTTTCCGTTATAGCACTTACACCCACCCCCTTCGATCGTCTATTCATTTACATTTTGAGCACATCGTTTGCAGTTGTTGAACTATTAAGAATATTATGTCCCCCTATTAGCTATTAAGAATAGTATGTTACCTCGCCCCCTTTCAGTATTTGGCAGGCTCTTTTCAGTACCTACTAGCTCGAATTTAAGTAAGATCAAAACTACATAATCTATATTTTATATTATCAAAGCAACAGGAGCAATGCAATTTCAATTTTGTAAATTATTGTTGAATGTCAATGTCAATAATAATCATAGAAAAAATAGTAGGGCGGGCAAAGCGGCAAAATTGCTGCAAAATGATGCGCTTCTGTCATTGCCTTGTGTCTTGCTACTCTTGCTAGTCTGTCACTGTCATTTTATTTCCAAATAAATAGAGTGCCTAGCTTTATTTTTCATTTTTATTTTTAGGGATAATTACACAAAATACAACATAAATGAAGCTATTAAAACCCAGTTGGGTCAATCATGAAGGTAAGTCTTGTGAAAATTGAATTGTGTGGTTCCAAAGTTGGGTGTTTGAAAATATATAATAATTCCAGCCAAACCTATATTTTCCGTGGACATTCACCCCACTGGGAAGCGTTTCGCGACCGGTGGTCAGGGCGGGGACTCTGGCCGGGTCGTCGTGTGGAACCTAAACTCGGTTTTATATGAGAATGTCGAAGTGGACCCTAATGTTCCTAAGATGCTCTGTCAGATGGATAACCATTTAGGTAAGTTTGTTTGCTTCTCTCCATTCTCAGGATACTACAAGACTCGTTATGAACTCGCACAAATATCTGCTCAAAAAAATTATGTTATTATTTACCATCAAATACTGTGTCATGTCAAATGTCTCTTGACCATACTGATACTTATTTCTTACTTTATTTCGCACATCTACATCAGTTTAAAATGCCAATACTTGACAAGCCAATGTTTCATAGTCTGCATTTTATCATAATAAATATTAATACATATTTACTTACATAACTTCATCAGTCCATAATATTTACAACTTTTTTTAAATCTTACAATAATCAGTACAAATGTACATTTACTTTATTTATTACTTACATTATCTTTCATCTTCTACATGCAATTAGTTTTTGTTATAATTCATTAAAAAAATTATTTCAATATACTGATATTGACCAATTTTGATATTGAGATTGGCAGCACTGTATGGCGTCACAAGACGCGCACGAATGGGTAGCTGAAAACTCCGGCACACTTGTGTGTAAGCTGGTGCTAGTTAGCTGTGTTCGGTAGCTAGAGGGTAGATTTTGGGCCTTACTTAAAAACATTACTCTAGTTGACATACGCTTAAATATGCTCCGTCTTGTTTTTGCGTGTGACGATTGCCATCAGCAAAAAGTTGAGAGAGCATTTTAAAACATAGATCATTTTGAGTAACGTTTTTAAGTAAGGCCTTTTGTCTTCAACCATATTGTCTTATTTTTCATCTTTTAATGGTTCTGTTTACGATCCTATCTTTTTAAATTATCTGATCATAAATGTTAACAAATATCAATTAAAAAGAATATGATGAATGATATATGTTCTTAATGAATATTGAGTCCTATGGACCCCTTTCAGCTTAGTAGACCTTTTCTGCGTAACCCTGTATATTACAAAATTTACAGGCAAGTTTTTATTTACAAGTTCAGTAGTACAAGTCAAGAGGCCTTCAGGCAACCTAAAACCTCTGATATCAGAGTTGGCTATTCAGCCTATATGAAAACTAACTTTATTTTAATTATATTCTAGCTTGTGTAAACAGCGTTCGATGGAGTAACGGGGGCAGATTTTTAGCATCCGGAGGTGATGACCGGCTGGTGATGGTGTGGGGGCTGAGTGTGGCTCCCGGAGGCCAGGGGAAGCACAAAGCTGAGACTTGGAGGTGCCTGTCCACTTTACGAGGACATGCAGGTAAGACACACACATTCCTCACCAGAGATAAAAGGGTCTCACCTCAAATCAGGCAAAGAAGGGAGACCTGCCTTAGTAAAATTATTGTTTGTGTTTAAATGTCTCCATGATTCATACACTCTTTTCACTACACTGTTAAACCATGTAACGCAAAAAACGGAATTATGGCACACTCACAATTTTTTCACACAGACTAAGAAACATGTAATAGAAATGGGCGAAAAGGTTGTCTGCAGGGTGATGTTAACAAAAACCATCAATCCTGATTTAGGTAGATGCGTTCACACCCGCCATTCCACCTTACCATATCTCCTTGTTTGTCTGATCTCACCACAGCCTGTTGTGTTCTCATAGAATTAAAAATAACCCCTGACAATGCCAATGTGCAAGCACTAAGATTATGCTCTATTTCTGGTTTTTAAGTCATGTTTTATATGCCCCATTAATTTGTATAAACCTTGAATGGGCACGAAAATGTTGGCCTTGTTTTGTTTAGTGATAACTTTAGTTCTCTATGCTGTAGATAGAGCAAAAGAAACCGAGATAGAAAAAGAAATCTCATCAGAGCATTGTAGTTAGGATGACTTTGAACTAAAGTGTTGTTATATGCACTATTAGCCTTTATGAATCAAATCCCACTTCTGACATCAAATGTCATTAACCCACAGGTGATGTGCTAGACTTGGCATGGTCACCGCTAGACAAATGGCTGGCTAGCTGCAGTGTTGACAACACAATCATTATATGGAATGCAGAGAAGTTTCCAGAAATGGTCTCTGTGTTAAATGGACACACGGGGCTCGTGAAAGGCGTTGCTTGGGATCCAGTAAGTATATGTAGATTAGTGGACCTGCTACATATCCCTAAATTAAAATTTGCATAATGTTGAAAAACAATTAATTAATTTTGCCTTGAGCAATGTAAATGAATTAATTATAGTTGATTAGATGAGCCTGAGACTTCCCATTTTCTTGCATTAAAAAATATTCAAAAAGGATGTCTCAAATCACCTCTCCGGGCTGGCAAAGCATTGAAAATTCTGATAGTGTTCTAGATATCCATAGGTAGTGGTTACTTTTTACCATCAGGCGGAAAGCAAGCCTGACTGACGGCTACCTATTTTAAATGATTCTGTTTAGGTGGTTGTGAAAAGTTGCGCGAATGCAAACCGTATCTCGGCGCGTTAAGGTTCACGTTCGCGTGATTTTCCGCACTACGCTGTTTTAGCGCTATTTCCAGCCCACGTTAGGAGGTAGGCGAAAGGGTAACCCTTGTTTAACGCTCTTTCGAAATAGCATTGATTAGCTGTTCTGGAGCTATAAGGTAACAACCTAACAAAGTTTGTAATAAAAGTAACAAACTTTTTTCAAAATAATTCAAAAGTGAAATTTTCATCGGTACATAATCTTTCCCACTATTCTATACCTCCTTTTGTATCAACAGCGCTTTTGAAGGAGTACTCCAACTTCATTTATTTCTTTGATAGGTTGGCAAATACCTGGCATCACAATCTGATGATAAATCGCTAAGGGTCTGGAAGACAGCTGACTGGGCGCAAGAAACCGTCATCACAGAACCATTTGAAGAATGTGGAGGTATGTAGTCATTTTGCTCCGTGCTAGTCTGATGAAAAGTCAGCATAATGATCAGCCACTAGATACGGAGACAAACAGTGCTTAGAGATGTGCAGGAATAGACCGAATAAATTTAAAACTGTTTTTCTGATGAATCTAGTGTAATTCCGCAAAACTCAGAATAAATAAATGGGAGCGTTATTCCTACAGTTTCCCTTTAGCATTTACACCCCCCTGTTGGTCGTCCACTCGTATACATTTTGAGCACATCATTTGTAGTTGTGTGCGCTAAATATGGAAGTGTGCGTTTGTAGAACTAGTAAGAATATGTCAGTGTCTGCAATACGTGTTTACCTAGCCCCTTTCAGTTTTTGGCAGACTTTTTTCGGTACTAGTTCGAGTTTAAAGGCAGATCCAAACTATATATTATCAAAGCCGCAAAACTAACGGACTTTCGCAAAGTGAAGCCTGATTCAATCAACCAATTAAATGGTCCACATCTCATCTCTTCTCTGCTTTAATGACACAGTCAGAATACAGTCATATCAGAAATGAGAAGAATTTTATCAAATTGTATGGCAAGTGGAGTAGCGCGAAGCGAAATGCTGCAGTGAGATGCTGGATGTAGTGGCGCGGAGTGAGACGCGTGCGTTCTCTAATAGATAATGAGGTTTTCGCTGTTATTTAGAGTATTTATCTATTAAAGTAACTACAGCATTTTAAGGTTAAGACGTTTGGGAGATTTTGTCGTTTTGCCATGGGGTATTCAGATAGAGACCAATTGATTACTATTAGATTTCAGTCATTTCAATCCGTCCTAAATCCTCGAAGCAATTCTTGAAGATTTTCTTTTCCTCTTGTAATTCAGGCACAACCCATGTACTACGGTTATCCTGGTCACCTGATGGACAGTATGTGCTGTCAGCCCATGCTATGAACGGCGGCGGGCCCACAGCTCAAGTCGTGGAGAGAGACGGCTGGCGATGCGACAAGGACTTTGTGGGCCACAGGAAAGCTGTCACTTGTGCTGTAAGTTATAATTAATTAAATATCTGGGACGTTATTGCACACATGGTCGTCTGACCCCAAACTATGCAAAGCTTGTAATATGGCTGCCAGAGACTGATAACTGATATACATACTTTTTGTAATACATGCTTAAATAGATATGATCACCCTGATATAGAACAAACACAAATGTTCATCAACTGAATATTTGTCCTAGGTGGGAATCGAACCCACGCCCCAAACGCAGAAGGCAGGTTCACCACGAACTGGAACAACTATCTATCTTGGACTGGTTGTCTTTAAACCCTTTCACGTCTCATTTTCCAGAGGTTCAACAACAACATATTCGTGAAAGAAGGCAAGAAGTGCTGCTGTGCTGCAGTTGGGTCGCGAGACCGCGCTCTCAGTATTTGGCTGACGTCTCTCAAGAGACCATTAGTAGTCGTACATGATCTCTTTAACGACAGTGTTCTGGATTTGTCTTGGAGTTCAGATGGCAAGTCATAATAATAAAACATTTATTATTATTGTTTTTTTTTTATGATACTGAACGAGACGAGCGAAGTCGCTCGCCTGATGGCTCTTCACGCTTGCCCATTACCTCAACGCCACTCAGGATTTTGAACTTCAACAGTTCAAAACCCTGGATGCAATGCACTGCGCTCGTCACCCCAATATATAAGATGTCAAATCTCTGTGTGCCCTGTAATTGCGCTGGAAACATTGCCCTTCTATCCGGAACACAGTAGTGTTTGCACACTACTGCTTGGTGGCTGAATAACTGGCAAAGGTGTGGAGTGATATCATAATTTGCTGATCCGCGCTCTCTGTCTAGCATGATATTAAAATGTTCATAAGTTGCTTATTTTTGATCAGATTTTCATGTTATTTTCATTAATTAATAGGACAATTTAAATAAACAGTCTTATAGCTTATTGACATTTTGACTAGACAGAGTTTGTCAGCCAGCGATTTGCAATTAAAAGTTCTCTATATTTTATGTTTTACAGGTTTAAATCTACTGGCATGCAGTTCAGATGGCACAGTCGCTTGTATTCAATTCACGAACAAAGAAATTGGTACACCTCTCTCATTAGACGAAAAGGTAAATTCAAGGCGTTGTAAAGTAAATTTGTAGTTGAGCAATGATGGCCGCGTGGTAGCATATGCGCTTTACAATCTGATAGCACCCGGTTTGATCCTGGACCCTGCACATATGACTTATTTAGTTTAAATAAATTACGTGCAATTTTGATGCCATCGCTCAAAAACGGTAAAGGAAAACATAATGATGAAACCTCAGAAGTTTTTTTTTTTTTTATTATAAAATAGGCTTGCGCTTGGCCGCCAACTCTCCTGATGTTAAGAGACGTTGCGGCCTACGATGGATCACGCATGCCTAGAAGAAACCTAGAAGTTCAAAGACAAAGACTCTGACACCAAAATGCACTGGGTCACTATAGTGGATTAGGGTACGGTCTCTTTCTGGGAGAAGGTTTGTGTCCCAGCAGTGGGGATAATGATGATGATAAAAGAGTATTTTTCAGTCCCCCCAATTCCCTCTCCCCCCACTCTAGGACAGTGGGTAAGCGCTCATTCAGAGCTTCTTAACCTAAAAGTAAATAATTTTAAATAATGCTGCATTTTCCGCCAACTGTCCCCTCAAGAAAATCATGGCTGTGCTCTTGGGTACCCTAAAAAGCTCTGTAATTATGTTTTTTTTTGTGTGCCATTAAATATAATCCATATTTTTGCAGAACGCTTTCTACGAGAAGATCTACGGGAAATGTTTAGCAAACGAATCTGGGGACCAACTCTCCTCCAACCTGCTTGTAGAATGCGGGGAGATATTGCTGGCCCGCGAGCGGCAGGAAGCGAAAGACGCTAGTAAAGATGAACCAGCCACTCCTAAGAGCGACCACAACCAGGTAACCAGGTTTGAACATCCCGACACTGTCAAAAAGCTCACCCCCACATCTTGCAAAGCTGGAAATCCCAAACCCTACGATTTTCCGCTTCTTTATTCCGCGGACCTGCAAGGTGTGGAATATTCTTCCCCCAAAGGCAGTGCCGTAAATAGGGATGTACCAGCGGTGTCCAGGCATAGGGCGCAGACTGGAGGGGCGCAGAAATGACCACAACAGTAACAAGTTTTGTTTTCAAGGGCGCAGTTATAGAAGCTCGCACCGGGCGCATAAAAGGCTAGTTACGGCACAGCTCAAAGGTCTTCCCGCCGAGCATCAACATGAAGCGTTTCAAAAAGGGTGTCTACAACTACCTCTCCGGGCTGGCAGAGCACCGTCAACACCGCTAGTGTTGCAGGTGTCCATAGGCGGCAGTTTTGCTTACCATCAGGCGGACTGCATGCTTGTATACTTGTGTTTATAAAAAATAAATGGTAATTACCCGCGAAAACTGACGGGGGAGGGATTAAATATCTCTTTAACAATCACAATAACTAGTGAACAACCGTGATAGTTTAAAAACACGTTTGAAAACAGTGTCTTAGGATATTTAATGGGTGTTCTCTTATACCTATAATCTGGGTGTCTTCAAATCACGCATCATCGCTTAACGTCAGGTAAGTTGGCGGCCAAACGCAAGCCTATTATGTAAAAAAAAAATAGAAATGCAGAAGAAAATGAAAACTGTCATGAGAGTTTGAAATAATGTCTTAGAGTATTTTTTTGTCCTAAAAATGCAGATAAAAAAAATTAAATGTCAGCTACTTATTTTTGAAGTGAAAACTATGGGCGCTCTGAGCTTTTTTTGGGTGAACAATAATCATGGAACTCGCGTCATCGTCGCGCTGTACCGTGTATTTCAAAATAGCGCCACCTCTTGTAGAATAGGTGAATTACTATTTAAGTTTTAACTTCTGACGTGCAGCCCTATGACTGATGTGTTTTATTTGTTGTTCCAGTCGAAACCACAGTTGACCCCTGGTACCGTGAGCGGCTCGCCCTTAGTGCGGCCCATGGACCGGCAGATCGAGACTCGCACGTCGGACGGCAAGCGCCGCATCACACCCGTCTTCATACCGCTCACGCAAGCTGACGCTAAGTTAGTACTCACACGACCTAGTATTTATTTCTTACTTTATAGCCTTCTATGCTGGTCAAGTTGCTTGCTTCTCACCTTCAATGCTGTCAATTAAAAAAAAAACTGTCAAATTCATCTTCATTCTTATCTAATTGTTATTTAAATGTCAGATATTTATTTTTCTTCTACATTTTTTCTTATACTTAAAATTTTTCATAAATTAAAATATGAACCTATTGACTCTGAACTACTAATAAATACTGTGTTTCGGCCAATGGCCGTATAACTTTTTTAATCATGGTTTAGCTATATTTTTTTTATTTTACATTCTCATTTACTTTATTATATTCTAGCCGCCCGTCCCGGCTTCGCACGGGGAAAGATATATTTTTAAACATTCTGGTATAAATATAGCCTATGTTACTCAGGGATAATGTAGCATTCTAATGGTGAAAGATTTTTTAAAATCGGTCCGGTAGTTTTTGATTTAATTCGTTACAAACATACAAATCTTTCCTCATTATAATATTCGTGTAGATTAGTGTCTTAGATAAAAAAATACAAAGTTTTTTTTTTTTTTTTTTTGCACAAGCCGTAACACACCGTAAGAGCTATCAACTTGTCAGACGAACCTCCGTCTGACCAACGGGAGAGAAAGAGAAAATTGTATCTTTCTCTCAGGAGAGAAGTTCCCACATGCGATTCAGACAATCGCAGTCTCGCTTGCTCAACGACGGTTCACGAGCTCTGACGATGTTGTGCAAATCGAACAGGCATTAGAGAACTGAGCCGTAAATATATGAGTATACGGTTGGATTTGGTAAAATAGTTTTGTGTCGATGTTAATTGTATACACCTATGTTTATATACGAAACTGCGGACGTTTTATGCCTATCATTTTCTACGCGTTGTGGTTTCTAGTATAGTTTTTCGAAGATTAGTATAGAAGAGCGGAACAATACCTTCAAATCTGCATCGTAATCTGGATGTTTGTAAATGAAACATTTAAGAAACAGGCCTCAAATGTTCAGGATATAAACATCGTGTACTTGTTTCCAGTGAGTCCCTGGGGTCGCAGCCAGGCGGCACAGAGAACTGTTTCAGCACGTCGTCTCAGTCGAAATCTCGCATCCGAGTTGAAGTGCGGGACGATATTGTGATACACCCGAACGTCTCCAATCACGCGCACTCCAACAACGCTTCTAGGATATCTGACAAGTATGCTACCACTATTTGGGATACTTCCTCCATCGATCATCTATTGATCACCAACACCATTTTTTTCTCGTAAATATACATAATAGTTTGGACAATAAGTATCGTAAAACTAAGATGTTTGTATCAATACTTAGCATTACTACACGCACTGACACAATAGCGCAAACTTCAATAAATTTCAAATCAATACTTATAATAAATCTATCTATATATATATATATATAAATGAACCCCTATATATATATATTTTATTTATTTTTCCTGTTCACGCTATAACCTGAGAATGGCTTTACCGATTTCATTCATTTTTTTAAATGTATTCTAATACTTCGTAGAAGGTTCTTACATTTAAAAACGGCTGCACCGATTTGGATGTTTTTTTTGTACCTGGTCATAGTAGCGAGTGCGAAGGCCGTGCTTTTACACCCGTCCAAAGCCGGGGCGGTAATTTGTAAATTATTATACTACACCTAAACCTTTTATTATTAATCATTTTTATTAATATTCATAATATATATTTTTTAATAATATTCATTATTTATGGCCTCCCTGGACATCAATCCTTTTTTTACAAACAGTAGCTGTTGCCCGCGACTGTATACGCGTAGACTTTTAACCCCCCCCCCCCCTTTAGCTCCCCTTTTTTCGGCTCTTAAGCAAAATCCTTTTTAGCGAATCTCCATTCCCCTTAAAGAATATACTTACCCCCAAAATTATAGCTTCATTGGTAGTGACAAGTGAGATTTCATGATGACTCAGTCAGTCAGTGGTATTTCGCTATAGTCCGCTATCGGACGATCGCTGACAGCTGTTTTTTATGTAAGTCAATGTAAGTGACACGAGCAATTCGCACGCCTGCTGGTAAGCGTCACGCTTTCCCATATCAACACCCAGATCAAAAACTACCACGGCAATGCATTGCCCACCTCAAAGTATTGATTGTAATGTCTTGCCCAGTTATTTCACTGAAAACATTACCCTTCAATCTGGTGAATTCTATGAAAAAAAATGCATAAAATAAAAGGATTGTTTTCCTCAGCGGACTAGACAATCGGCTGCGTAAGCGCAACGCGGCGACGTTACCCGGCCCGCGCGTCGACGACGTCCATCCGAAGCGGTCCTGCCCCGCACCCTCCTCGACACCCCCCGCGGGCGCGCCGCCTCGCGCCGGCCCTGCATTACCTACCCCCGCGCTCGGTGTCGCCGGACCGGTGGTTAGAGCTGCGGGACTGCTACGATTACAGGTAACTAGCTCATAGCGAATCTGAGTGTCTTCAAATCACGAGGTAATCGATTTCTTCTAGGCAAGAGTGCTCCATCGTAGACCGCATCATCTTTTAACATCAGGCGAGTTGGCGGTCAAACGCAAGCCTATTACTATATAACAAATAAGACTGTCATTGACTCCTTATAATAGTTATGGTTCATCATCAGCCATAAGACTGCTGAAGATAGACCTTACAACTCCACACTGAACGACAACCTGCCATCTGCATCCACTGGATGCCCGCGAATCGCACGATGTCGTCGGTTCATCTAGTGGGAGGCTTATCTACGCTGCCTCATCATGGTCACCACTCAAGAACCTTTCTTCCCCATCGGTCATCGGTTCTAGAAGTGATGTGGCCTACCCATTGCCACTTCATGTCGGTCATTACCACTGCATGTTCAGCTATGGCGGCGAGTTATTCTGCGAATGTCCTCGTTTCTGATTATATCGCGCAAAGAAACTCGTATAGCTCTCTCTATTGCCAGCTGTGCAACTAAGTTTTTCCAAAAGGCCAGCGGTTAAGGATCACGTCTCAGTACCATATAATATCATTACTGGCAACACACACTGGTTAAAGAAATTTTGCAAAGAATCTGAATAAATTATGTATATAATTATCTAAACGATAAAACATTATAAACAGCTCGGGCCGCTCCATACCCAAATTGGGTTATTGTCTTAATATAAGTGTCAACTTTAAACTTAGCATAATGTGCAATAAATGATTTGACTTTGACTTTAGATCCTTGTCATTAGGTCTGATAATTTCAAATCAAACGCCTGTCCGGTAGTGTATTATGCCAATATTTTTACAATGGATGTGCGACATGCTATTATTATCCTCTGTGTAACGAAGGTTAAGCCGCTTAAGGTGGAACGTTTCACGTAAGGTGGGAAATTCAAATTTCAAACAGTTTTTTTGTTCCTGTAGCTAGGCCGAGTAATTATTGTAAACGATCATGATGTTTGCGAAAATTGATTATTATTCTTTTCACGTAAAGCTATTTCTCTTTAATGCACATTATTACATACATTTGTCAATAAACAAATTTTTGCTGTTTCAAACAGTTTATTTTCAAATGTAAGTAATATGGTGAGATACTGATTAATAACTGTACATGATAATTTAAAGAACAACCAACAATTTTTCAAACACTGTGTTATTTCACAATATACCTGGCCTAGCTACAAGGACAAAAATACTGTTTGAAATTTGAATTTCCCGTCACACATGAAACGTATCATCTTAAGCTATAGGAGGTAATATAGAAACTTTAAAAAACAACATACGCCCGAAAAACATTACCCTCTTTGGGCAGTCGAGTAACAACAGGGAAACCTAGCGCCATCTGTAAAAGTTTGTACCAACCAACCCTATTTGTGTTTTAGTCTTTACCTACCATTACCATTACCAGTACCAGTACCATTAGAACAAAATATTTTTGAAGTGAAAACTTCTTTAGGCGTTTTGAGCACTTTTTGGGTAAACAAAAATCATGGTACTCGCGTCATCGTCAGGCTGTCACAGAATACATGATACACACTATCGTGTATTTTAAAACAGCGCCATCTCTTGTAGAATAGGTGAATTACGGCTTAAGTTTTCACTTCTGACGTGCAGCCCTATGACTGATATGTTTTTTTTTCATTAGATATTTTTCTAATGCAACATGTCCTTTCAGGTTGTGAACAAAGCGTTCAACACACACTACGGTACACTTTCAAGGCTTCAGCTGATACCAAACAATTCTGCTTCAAATGATCCTGTTTGGGAAACTTATTTAGGTAAGAGGTTTTGTTGGGCTCCTAGACATTGTAAAATCTCCTAGACTCCATAAAAAACTCCTAGAATCTGTTTCTTCTAGGCAAGCGTGCTCCATCGTAGACCGCAACATCGCTTAACATCAGGCGAACTGGTGGTCAAACGCAAGCCTATTAATACATAATAATTATCAATATAAAAAACCGACTTCATCAGAACTGGACCAAATTGAAATGGGACCAAACAGGAAGCACTTACAAATCAAAAAATAATCATCAAAATCAGTTTACCCGTCAAAAGTTCTGAGGTAACAAACATAAAAAAAGTCGAATTGATAACATCCTTCTTTTAGAAAGTCGGTTAAAAAAACAATTTGTAATGTACGTGAACACCAAAGAAGTAATTGTCTTCATATTCTAGGTTCGCCAGTATCGTGTATAGCGTGCGACGCGCGGTGGGCGTGCGTTTCTTGTGCGGATGGCACGCTCCACGCCTGGCGCCTACACCGCGCCCACGCCACTAGGGCTCTGCCACCCATCAGTATGTATACTTTCACTTACAGATTTAAAGTAAGACTTAAGTAATGGCCCCAATACAGCTTCCTGCTACCATCGCTGCCACATGAGTTGATGAAAATTCATTTCAACTAAATCTTACCTCCTCAGTATTTCTGACTCCCTGGTACTTCATACTGTAGAAACACATAATGCACTGCCGAAGAAACTAGGCATAACTCCTTCGCTGCCACGTGAGTTGCAGAAAAGAAAGAAAAGGCGCGAGCCAGGCTTGCACTTGACCGCTTTTGTTTAAATCCCCACCCAACCCAAAATGGTTGAAGTATTGACTTATACTGCCCCGTTAGCTTAGTGGGCAGTGAACCTGCCTTTTGCGCTTGGGGGCGTGGGTTCAATTCCCACCTAGCACAAACATTTGAACATATGTGTTTGTTGTATGTCTGGGTGTTAATATCTATTTAATTATGTATTTAAAAATATATATGTATGTATATCAGTCTCTGGCAGCTATATTACAAGCTTTGCTTAGTGTGGGGTCAGATGACCGTGTGTGCAATAATGTCCCAGATATTTATTTATATTTATAATACATTCATACACAACTCTGTTGTACCGCTCGCTTCGGATTACTATCGGTCTATCGCTGTCTCTATTAGCGCGCACATCTATGTATGCGTGTGAGGGCGACATCAGTTTTTATACATTATTTCGATATGAAAAATAATACAAAATAAACATAAAGGATTTTGTTACCGAAAATACGAGACTGTGTTTTCTTAACTCAGTTTAAGTGTTATTTTTTTTCCTTGCCTAGCTGTGGTAAGAAATGTCTCCTCTTCCTTGTATTGTAGGTTTAATTGAACAAATTCGGAAAAAAACCGTGTCTTAACAGCGCCATCTGTCTATGGCTGGAGTACTATGTTCCTAGAGCTGTCAAAAAACTGCCCATTTACCAAATAACCAAAAACCTTATTACACAGGTTCACAAAAACGTAGATGCCTTAAATTTACTCCGCTGGGTGCTAAAAACGCAGGCGTTTGAATTTAACTTGACCCGTGACTTTGCTTGACTCTGACTATAACTTGATTGACGATATCTAATAAAAATTTAAAATATTGCAATGCTTGACGCTGGCAAATGCACAAGACGTGCGATGCCTAAAAAAGGCATCTCTCCAATATTCCACCATTTTTTTCATTGTATGCGATGGGGGTCAGGCTCCCTATATTCGCCCATGTGGCCAGCATTTTTACGGCATCTGAGGAAGGATTTGTACCAGCTGTGTTGTTAGCAGGGATTATGCTAACTATACGAAATAATTATCAATACAAAAAACCGTCTTCATAAAAATTTCAGAACTGGACCTAATTTAACACGGGAAGCACCAACTTTCAAATTAAAAATATAATCATCAATATCGGTTCACCCGGTCGAAAGTTCTGAGGTAACAAACATTACAAAAAAAAAACAGTCGAATTGAGTACCTCCTCATTTTTGGAAGTCGGTTAAAAAGTCACAAATTACGCATTTCTCGTATTCCAGCTCTTCAATCACAAGCAGCGAAAATGACACTTTCTGGGGATACTTTAGCAGCTGTGACCACTTCAGCGGAACTGACTATGTGGAACCTCGCCCACGCTGAGTGCATCATCAAACCGCTGTGCTTCAGATCCTTGCTGGCGCATGGAGGTATGTTTCACCACTTATTAGACATTAATACTCTTGGGGGCCATCCATAAATTACGTCACACGTATTTTAGTACTATTTAACCTCTCCCCCTGCCCCTTGTCACACTATGTCACGGTCATGCCCTCCACCCTTAACGTGTGACGTAATTTATGGATGACCCCTTACAGCCAAAGTTTGTAATAAATGCAATTCAAGGGTGTCTGTGACACCTTTTGGCGACTAAATTGAGACCCTCTATTGACTAAATTAACACTTCATGTCGACTAAATTGACGTTTTTTGTCTACAAAATAACATCTGACCTAATTCACATATTCCGTCAACTGAATTTGCAATTTTTGGCGACTAACTTTACAACCATTCTTGGCTAAATTGACTCTCTGTCAACTGAATTGACACCCATTGTTGACTAAATTGACACCTTCTGTCCACTAAATTTATACTCTTCCTTGACTAAATTGATGCTATACCTCATCAGAATTGACTCCTTTTGTCAACTAAAATAACTTTATTTCAGTATCGGTGACAAACTGTTCCTTATTAGAAGACGGCAATCCAATGATCTCACTTAGTAATGGAAAGGCGTATATATACAGCAAGAAGCTATGTTCTTGGTTAGTATTACACACACAAACATAAAACTAGATTATGAACCAAGGGGATAAAGCAGTGTCTTTATTGAATCCTAGCGCATATTGAATCCCAGCATAACTAAGGATTTAAGATTAGAATCCTGGGTGCAGCAATGGATTCAAGGTCACCCAAGACGAAGACAGTTTTATCCCCGAGGAGATAGATTATGAACCAAGGGGATAAAGCAGTGTCTTTAGTGACGGGCGCATATTGAATCCCGAGCGTAACTAAGGATTTAAGACTAGAATCCTGAGTGCAGCAATTCAAGATCACTCAAGACGAAGACAGTTTTATCCCCGAGGAGAACACTATTTTTTACACCTTCTGCGAAACAAAAAAGCTAATAGTAATAGTAAGAAATAATTTTATTGCAACAAACACATATATCGACAGATATTTAGATGCAGGCAAAGTAACCATTTGAATTCGCAGGGTAGTATGGGCAGACGCGAGCGACCCAGTGTGGGTGTCATCAGGCGGGGTCTACACGCGGGCTCCGCGGTCCTCGCACCATCTCTACCCGCTGCCGAAGAAACTGCCATCCAGGCATAACTCCTTCGCTGCCACGTGAGTTGATGAAAATTCATATTAACAAAATCTTACCTCCTCAGTATTTCTGGTGTCCTGGTACTTCATACTGTAGAAACACATTATGCACTGCCGAAGAAACTACCAGGCAAAACTCCTTCGCGGCCACGTGAGTTGCTGAAAAATCATTTAACTAAGTCTTACCTCCTCAGTATTTCTGTTCTCCTGGTACTTAGTACTGTAGAAACACAATGCACTGCCGAAGAAAACTACTAGGCTTAAAACTCCTTCGCGGCCACGTGAGTTGCTGAAAAGTCATTTAACTAAGTCTTACCTCCTCAGTATTTCTGTTATCCTGGTACTTAATACTGTAGAAACACAACGCACTGCCGAAGAAAACTACTAGGCTTAAAACTCCTTCGCTGCCACGTGAGTTGCTGAAAAGTCATTTTAACTAAATCTTACCTCCTCAGTATTTCTGGTCTCCTGGTATTTCATACTGTAGAAACACATGATGCACTGGCGAAGAAACTACTAGACATAACTCCTTCGCTGCCACGGTAGTTGCAAAAAAGAAAGAAAAGGCGCTAGCCAGGCTTGCACTTATTTTTTTAAGATTTACTGGGTGACGAGATGAGCGAAACCGCTCGCCTGATGGCTCTTCACGCTTGCCCATAACAGCTCAACGCCACTCAGAATTTTGAACTTCAACAGTTCAAAACCCTAGATGGCAATGCACTGCGCTCGTCACCCCGAGATATAAGATGTCAAATCTCTGTGTGCCCTGTAATTTAGCTGGAAACATTACCCTTCAATCCGGAACACAGTAGTGTCTGCACACTACTGCTTGGCGGTTGAATAACTGGCAAAGGTGTGGTACATCCCCAGGCGGATCCCTGCAAGAGTCCTACCACTACAAAAACCCCTCTTTTGTATAAATCTAGCTCCTCACCCAACCCAAATGGTTTAAGTATTGACCTATTCTGTGTGTGTATTGTAGATACAGCACGGGCGCGGCGCGCAGCTGGCTGGAGGCGCAAGTAGCCTCGTGCCTGCACCTGCGGCTCGCTAAGGACTACCGACACTGGATCACATCCCTCTTCGGACATCTAGCCAATCATGGTACGTCCTTAAGACCATCTGGCTTATTATGGATGTCTGTTCGTGATTCGGATTCTGATCGTTATTGCGTGCCATCTCGCTCACGCGCGTGGTGCGAGTAAGTAAATAGAACGGGATGGCACGCTATCGTAATCACGAACGGAACTCCACAATAAGCCAGCATATTATGCTAACAGCTAGTCTATGGAATGCACTGCCTGAATGGGTGTTCCCCGATAGTGATAATCTGTCTTCAAAACACGAGTGAATCGGTTTCTTCTAGGCAAGCGTTCATCGTAGCCCGCATCATCGCTTAACATCAGGCGAGATGGCGAAAAACGCAAGCCTATTATTAAAAAAATAATATCGGAATGTTTTCAGGTACCGAAGACCAGCTGCGTACATTATTAGATGACATGTTAGGCCCTAGCCATTGCACATCAACGCCTAAGAAGTGGCAAGCAACGATATTGGTAAGCACCACCCACCCACCCCACTTATGAAAGCTGACTCAATATCCAAAGTTTAAAATTTAAAAAAGCTTTTGGCTCTGTCTAAATTTGATTAGAATGACTATCATGCAAAAGTAAAAGCTTAAAACTAATTTCTATCTTAAATTATGGATTGCACAATTTTGTTGCGGTTTTTTTATGCTGTTAACACCTTTGTATAAATAATAATAATGCAACAGGACCTTTAAAACTAAGTTTGGTTTTGCCAGCCATATACGCGCTCATAACCGGCGCTAGTCAGGTTCGCCGTTGACGGACACGTCAAGGAGGCCGATATAAATAAATACTTGTTTAGAGTTGTAATTTTTCTTTCAGGGCATCAAAAAGCACGATCTCCTAGAAGAGATGCTCTCGATCCTGGTCCGCCAGCTCCGTTGGCAGCGGATGTACTCCGAGTACTCGGACCAGCTCAACGACGTCAAACAAGCAGCCACCAGCCTCATGAATGGACACTGACAGACGTGATACCCACACTCTATCAGTCTTCAGAACAATGCGCACGACCTGATTTTATGATGTACGAGACTTATCGCGCATAGAAAAATTACTTATGCAGGGTTACGCAGAAATAGTGTACTAAGCCGAAAGGGATCCGTTATACTCATCAATATGGACAACGTTTACTACGGAACCAACCCTGAAATCGCAGAAAAAAATCAGCTGTCCATACAAATGTATGGAACGGCTAGAACAGCAGATATTGTTTCAATAGGCTAGCAGATAGCAGTTAGGCGCAATAGATGACTGTTTTTTTTTTTATTGTCCTATTAATATGTAGCCCAAAAATATAGCTGATGAATGAACACAAAATGAAAATCTGATCAAAAATAAGCTGTCGAGTGTCAGTCAATTAAATTATTGTATGGGACAGCTGATTTTTTTCGCGATTTCAGCATTGGTAGCATAGTAAAAGTTGTTCATAATTAAGAGTACAACGATATCCCCGAATATTTCCACTGTGGCAACAGTCACCCAGTAGATGTACCTAATTATACGCCGACAGTACTTTAGCAAACCGAATAATTCGGATAATTTACGAAGGCGTATGCTACACTAGAACGCCTTCGTGAACTTTGCCGTGTAGTACAACGGTCGCCTGATTTATCGCAGGATATGTATGACAGTTCCGTCATACATATCCTGAACCTGTCAAATGTACGACTAAATCGCGAGTTGCTGGTTACATAATCAGGGTTCCAGTATTATATCGTAACCATTAGTTATGCTAAAGATGCATTAAAACAGCTAAATAATTGGATGTAGGGTCCAGTGGGGCTAAGTACGAGAAGTTGCGAAAAAGTATTCGTTCCGTAAACGATAACAAATGTATGAAAAATTCAGTTTCTTAACGTCCGATAGAGGCGCTGTTCAATTTTTCATACATTTTGCTATCGTTTACGGAACGAATACTTTTTTGCAAGTGCTCGTACTAGGGCCACTGTACAAAATTTAAAAGAAATGTGTCCCGAGATTCATGAGTTACATTACGTTTTAGAAATATCCAAAACAACTAATTCAAATCGTCATTATAACAATGCTACAAATGTAGTCTAAAAGCCCAGATTACATTGATAGTTAACAGTCTCTTGGTTTGGACGTTTTTGAGCCCTAACCCATATCCATAGTTTAAATATCTTTGGCTAAGTCATGTAAATAGAGTAAAGGAATAATTTCCCCTTCATTAGGTAGTTTAGAAAGGGTTGATAAAGTTATAGCTGTCATCCCCCAAGTGGTCTACATATCAACCCTCAAGGGTCGATTTTAAACCTTCAGGGGTGGCAGTAGAAAATATTTAGGGGTTTTAATGTATTTGAACGTCCACAAAAATGGATCCTATTGTCAAAAATTGAGTGAGAAGTATATCTAATACATTGAGAGTAAATAGACCGCAGAAACTGCCAGCATTTGGGGTATTTTAAGCTAGCTACACCACAATGACAGTGTGACAAAAAACTTCAGAACTGGGCTACCTGCCCGTTCTAGTCACACTGCCCCTTTCAAAATAAAACCTAGGAAAGCCAATGAAAATCAGGGGTCTGAGTCAAAAAAGTTTGGGCACCTCTGAGTTATAATAAATTCTAATAATAAAAAACTAACGATTTACATTTAAGGAGTCTCAGCATTTTACTTATGATTAGGATAGATATTGTAAAATGCACGATAAAATGAAGTTAGGTGCTATAATCAGGAAACACAAATATTCTATAATCTAGACTAAGTAACTAAATATTTACTGTACTGTGAGGCACTGAAATATACTAGTGGCTGCCAAACTCTTTGGGTCCGTACATTAAAAGAAAAAAAGTATCCTATATCAATATCTGTCTCTCCAATGGCAGGTTTTACGAAAGGCAATTTTAAAAAAGTACATATAAATGAAATGGATGGCATCAACAACACATGGATAAGATTTGACAAAACCACAGACGAAAAATGTCACAATAAAAAATAATTGCTTTTTCTTATAGACAGATAATATCTATCTGTCTGCCAAAAACAAAAAAAGTTATATGTCAGTATGTAATGAACTCGAATTATATAAATTTTTAATGTCATTATTTGAGTATGGAGTTATTTTTCATTGAACAGATAACGAATAATATGATAATCATGTCTAGTCAGCGCCATCTATCGATGGTTTCGGAACTATGTTTCTCTAGCTGTCAGAAAATTTCCCATTATGTCTGTGATTATCGATCCGTTGATTGGTTGTTGCGTGAAGAAACAAACACACCAATAAACACTCGTATTTATAATATTAGTAGGGTTAGGGATGTTGTAATAGATCAATAATGAGTAATCGACACTAATGTTTGTAATTTTATAAGGTGTTATGAGTAGTTTATATGAATATGGGTCACTGTAAACGACGCGCCGAGCTGAACGAGACTTATTGTATGCGGATGTTTGCAAATGTACCTTTTTTTACGACTCCAAAAAAGTAGGGCATCTCAGAACTCAGTATTTCTTTTGTATTGGCAAGGATTCATTATCGTTCTTGGTATTGGTAATTACTGTGCTTTGACTTCGCAAAACATTTAGGCGGTTGGTATACACCGCGAAATTCCTACTCGTTGAAATATTGACTCTACTGGTGGCTGGTTAGACAGTGAACATTTTCGAGAATATCTACATATATGAACAACTTTTACTAGGGGGACCAAGCCAGAAATCGAGATAAAAAAAACAGCCATTACATATAAAAATGTCATTGCCATTTAACGAAATGCTGATTTTATTTTGCGATTTCTGGGTTGGTCCCATAGTAAAAGTTTATAAATACAATAATATCCTCGAATATGTCCACTGTCTACCAGTCACCCATAATACTGTGTCACAAAAATGCCTTTTCAGAAACGACGTAGACGAACGTTATTCCTTGCAAAATTTGACATTTGCGATAGATTTTCTGACAGCTGATTAATAAAAAGTTTACAAAATGACCCATTAGATGGCGTTAGCAAACAATGAGTGATAAAATGCTAGTAGTTAGTCAACTGCCATCAAGTTAAGGTGAAACATTTCACTTTGGCGGGAAATTCAAATTTCAAACAGTTTTTTTGTTCTTGTAGCTAGGCCGAGTAATTATTGTAAACGATAATCATGTTCGCGAAAATTGATCATTATTCTTTACAAACTCGCGTAAAGTTATTTATCTCCAATGCACATTATTGCATACATTTGTCAATAAACAAATTTTTGCTGTTTCAAACGGTTTATTGCCAAATGTAAGTAATATGGTGAGTAACTGAATACTACTGGTGAGTACTGAGTACATGATAATGTAAAAAACGACCAACAATTTTCGCGAACACTATGCCATTTCACAATACTTACCCGGCCTAGCTACAAGGACAAAAAAACTGTTTGAAATTTGATTTCCCCACCAAAGTGAAACGTTTCACCTTAATTCAGTCACTGTCACCTGTCTGTTCAGTCACTGTTCAGTCACTGTATTGTTAGAATTTAATTAATTATGATAAATAAAGATCTTTATAAAATCAAATCAAGTCACTGTCACCAGGGTCACACTAACTTCATTGTATGTCAACGCCATCTATTACAACTTAGATATACACAACGGCCTGACCTCTTTTTGGGACTGGAATTGTCAAAATCTTGCGGTTCCGGTCCAAACAAAACGGTTATTATATATTGCCTTATTTTTGCGATTTAAGAGCGGGCCTAATGGCAGGATAAATTCTGATTTCCCCCGCGCATCTCGCCACACCCAGCGCATGTACGGATAACAAACACGGGCGGCGCGACGACGCGCGGAACCAAGCTTGCGTACTCGACGTCTGAACTGACATGGACTACCCGTCTCAACAGAGCGATGGTAACTGATCGGTGCAACAAACCGATGCCTCAAGCTTGTGTCACGCGAGACGAAAGACAGCGTATTGCGCGGATTAAAAATGTTGTAAGCGCCAAGTGCTTTCTACTCTCATAGCTTATAGAATAGACAATATTTTTAAAAATTGCTAGGGTCAGCTCTAGGTTATACATGAGTGATAATATTTACATAATTTATTGTTCAATAATATAAGGTCGGGGAAAAAGTTTCTTCGTATTTTATAAACAAATTCAAGACATATTTTTTTCAAGTTTAATTACATTTAATTATAATATATATGTACCATTTTGTTCGATAACTTGTTGCCATCTTTTAGGTAGTGACATGACCCCGTTGCTGTAGAAATTTTGGGAATTCTGATCAATAAAATGCAACAAGTAGTTTTGACAGTCCTTTCTTGATGTTAATCTAACACTACCCAAAGAATTCTGAAGAGATCGAAACAGGTGGAAATCTGAGGGTGCAAGGTCAGGGCTATATGGTGGATGCATTAACACTTCCTAACCAAGCTCTCTAAATTTTTGCTGAGTGGCCAAAGATGTGTGCGGTCTGGCGTTATCATGATGAAAGACCACACTCTTTATGTTGATCAATTCCGGCCGTTTTTTCTCAATTTCTTGTTTGAGTCTCATCTGCTGTTGGCAGTAGAGATCCGAATCGATGGTTTTGCTCGGGGGTAAATGCTCATAATGAACGATGCCCTTCCAATCCCATAATACACACAGCATCACCTTATTACGTGTTAATCTGGGTTTCGCTACAGTCTGTGGTGCTTCACTGCCCTTTGACCATGATCGTTTGCGCACATTCTTGTCGTAGGTGATCCATTTTGCATCACCAGTGATCAATCTTTTCAAAAACGGTTCGGTTTCTTTACGTTTCAATAGAGAATCGCAAATGAGTACACGATTCATTTGGTTTCTTTCAGTGAGCTGGTGTGGCACCCAAATATCGAGTTTTTTTGTATACCCAGTTATTTTCAAATGGGTCAAAACTGTTTTGTAGTCAATCCCCAGGTCTTCAGCTACGTCGTAACTACTAATATGCCGATCTTGGTCCACTTTTCCAGAAATGGCATCGACTTTATCCGTTACAGGGCGACCAGAGCGAGCTGCATCTTTGACATCAAAATTCCCGGACTGAAAACGCTTGAACCAACATTGTGCTACTCTTGATGACACTGCATTAGGTCCATAAACGTCACAAATTTTATTCGCGGCTTGTGTCGCATTTTTCAGTTTTTTGTAATAAAATTTCACAATATTTCGAATTTCTTCGTCAGATTCACTCATTTTATCGAACAAAAAAACAATTGAAAAATGGCGGGAAATTGCTTTTTACTTTTTATATTCCTTTTTTAAAATGTCATATTTTTAATAGTATCAAAACCAGCCAGATACAAACAGTACAATCGATGAGATTTTTACTACAACTTTATACATACAAAATACGAAAAGACTTTTTCCCCGACCCATTATGTACCAAAACAGAATGCAAACCAAAAATGTTGAAAATTAGAGATTGTTGATGTGGTAACTTTGTGATGGTTTTCTATCGAGAAATTTTTATCCTACCATGTTTTCGTCAGGGTCGACCTTTACTTATATATTGAAGTTTCCTAACGTATTTTTTTTTTCGATTTTGGACATGATTTACTACTGTGAAAATCTAATCAAAGATTGAAGATTTTGCTTTAGGCCCAATCTTAATGTGTTTAGCGCGTGTTTTCTCTGAGAAATAATTGTAAAAGAGGTGTGGTAGATCTATGTATTACTTACAATCTTTTAGTAATGTTTTTTTTTTCTTTTTGACCTGTCAGAAAATCGCCCATTCTGCTGTTAGTTATACAATTGAGTTCATATTATAAAGAGTAACAGTTTCGCTGCTAAAGTGTACTGCCGATGTTAGGGTGTCATGACGTTCAAACAGTGTGGCTCGGCGTTGCGAGGCGTGTCGTCTATGATGGCTTTTGGAGCGCGTTTCTCAATATTGCGCACAATTGAACGCGTTCATTGGTTAAACAAAATCAGTTTTTTGTTCATAGAACGCCCGACCGTGCGCAGAGTGTTTCGGAACGCGATAAAGAGCTGATTTTTCAATCGTTTCAACGGGCTTTAGAATCGTTACTTCTTTTGTCTTGATTGAAAATAAAATTTCAACAAGAGAAAAAGACATCCTACTCAAAGTGTGTTATGGTGAGAACCCAGTGATTTCCATACATATACCTGATTTCCATACATATAACCATCGAGACGCAATACCTATAGAGTCACAATCTCTGAGTGAAAACAGTCAAAAAACGTCCGAGCGTCGTACATACTAGACATCAATTATATAGTTCACAATGCCACATTTACTTCAATTTAGACGTTATGTCGCTTGCATAGTACTCAACGTTGCTTGTCCGCTATGTCATCGTAGCACTGGCATCGCGCGGCGTTGTAGTCGGAGCAATGCGTGCCGTGCGCCGAGTTTTGGTTCGGACATTTTTTTTGGCACGATTGTGACTCTAAAGGTATTGGTATCTCAATGCATAAAGCAAACAAATTATACGCTCAATTATCGAGTTACTACCGGGATACATTAAATGATTGAGTAGATTAGACATTATAAAATAACGAAACGTCGGTTTTATTTTTCGGTTTTAATGTCTGACGATTGAAAATTCAACCTGTGTACTTTTACAGTTTGTTAATATAGAATGTATCCGCCTTAATAGATAATTAGATATGTAATAGTGTAATTTAGAAATAGTACCTAGATACTAATTTTTTGTGTTAAATGAATCCATTTTTTTTTAAACACTTACCGTTTACATTAATTAAATGAACTATAGTATTCTTGCTTCCGATCATTTTAATAAGAATACTAAAATGTTCATTATTTTAGGAACCTAAACGTATTTTAGAGAAGTCGAAATAATGTTAATATCCAAATGTCATCATCATCATTATCAGCCAGAAGACGTCCACTGCTGAACGTAGGCCTCCCCCTTTAACCTCCACATTGAACGACAGCATGCCATCTGCATCCACTGGATGCCCGCGACTCTCACAATGTCGTCGGTCCATCTAGTGGGAGGCCTACCTACGCCGCATCTACCGGTTCATCTCCACTCAAGAACCTTTCTTCCTCATCGGTTGACGGTTCTTCGAGCAACTTTATATCCAATTTATTATAGTAAGATCATGTTTTACCATGATATAATAATATAATCCGCCAGGTATGGTATTCCGAGACACAAAGGTCACGAGGGTGACATAAGCCTACGTCATCGATGCTGTGCTACCAGTAGCATGAAATCATAACTCCCCAATGTCCGTGTATGTATTAACCTGTGGAAATCCGATAAAACTATGTGGTGTTGACTTAAATAATATGTTTAATATATTAAATTCGTTGCTTCGCTTGAACAAAATGACAATTGTAATGCTTTTTAACCGACGAAAAAGGAGGATGGTTCTATGTTCCACTGTATAAAAAAAAATGTATGTTCACCGATTTATCTGCCATCTGTTGACGATTTTTTTTTTTTGTTCGGTAGGGTATACTTCCAATTTGGTCCCATTGTCACCAAGTCAGGATCTGATGATGGGATCCAAGAGAAATCGAAGGCAACCCTTAAATTTTTAACCGACTTCCAAAAAGGAGGAGGTTCTATGATCGTCTGTATGTTCATCTATATTTTGGCCAATTGTGAACCGATTAAAAAAAAAACTTTTTAGTTCGAAAGGGTTATACTCCCGAGGTGGTCCCATTATAATCAAGTCAGGATCTGATGTTTTTTTGATGCTTGAAGTTTTTTGCCCACTCTCAGATTGGTCCCATAGAAATTCATCAAAATCGGTTAAGCAGTTTGGATTTTAAACCAAAATAACTGGAAGATTTATGATATAATATTGTCATCTAAGTAAATGATAGCGTATTTTACTGATTTTGAAGTAGTTTTTTGACGTGATAACGTCTTATAAATCGATGAACGCCGGCTGCACGCACGAAAAAGCATGACTCATTGTCACGTTCCGCCTGAGCCGAGCATGCAAGCGAGAGCGCGGAACAAGCGATAGAGAGGCACGATCGGCCTAAGCGTTTGGCTTGTGACGCATACGTTATCACGTAAAATTATCGTCCGTAAACCGACTTTACAGACAACCAATTTTTTATTGATAATTATTTTGTAGGCAAGTGCCTTTAATAAACAAAATACAAGCTAATTAACACTAAACATTTAATATACCTTTGTACATATTCCTGAAATAAATAATTGTTTACACTAAACTAATTAGTCTATTATCCAGTGGACGTCATCGTGGGCTTAGCTCGTTTGAGGTGCATCGGTCTTAAGTCTTCCGTACAGTACCTACTTAAGTTCAGTCCCCTTAGTACAAGATTTGATAGTTTTCGAAAACTTTTTTCGTTTTCGTATTATTCCTTACATTTTAGTGAAGCGCTTCCAGCGGAAACGCGGAGGAACTAAAAACGGTAGTAATCGACAGTATAGGTTGCTTCACTCAAATACGAAAAAAGGTTTCAAATAACTTTCAGACCAGCAATGTATGAAACAAAAAGAAAAGAGTTTTCGAAAACTATCAAACCTTGTACTAAGGGCACAGAGATTTCAACATCAAGTATTATGCTAGCCTTAAAAGAGTTCAATTATTAATTTCGCTAACCTGTCTAAAATATACCAAGTTATTAGTTGTAAGCGCAGGGACCTTACGCCCAACTCTAAACGCGGGCCCGAATAGGAGCAGTTTGCAAAATCATGAGACCGCAAACCGTATCTCGGCGTATTAAGGTTCGCGTTCGCTTGATTTTGCAAACTGCATCTATTCGGGCCCGCGTTTAGAGTTGTGCGCAAGTCGTGAGTCAGGGGTTGGTTATGTATAAAATAAGTCCCAATATAGATTATTGATTGAGCTAGTTCCTTAAAACCTACACTTTTACTAAGACTGTTTTAGTATTTGGAATAAACTGATTTGTAACTATTTACTGCCTTTTATTTCGTCTAGTTCCGCTCCATTTTGGTAGGATCTATCCTCTCTGACACTATAGAAATGAAGCCCAGCTACTATCTTAAATGGTCAACATATTATCTATGTATATAAAAATCTCGTGTCACGGTGTTTTTGGTCGCACTCCTCCGAAATGTTTAATGTAATGTGTGTGTTATCATAAAGTATTTTTAATAGTAATCATCACAATTTTTCACCACCACGCGGGTGAAACCGCGCAGCTAGTATTGACACATATTTCTAAGGTAATGCACAAATTCATCACGAGAAAAAAACATGTATGCAGCCCACTGATGTGAGAATTTTATCGTTCTTTTCTGTGCATGCAGCCTATGCCGATTGTGGCGCTATACTTCGTAAAAATTGAAGCGTCAAGCGTCAATTGAAGGTGAGGTCGCGCGTGTGCTAATTTACTGTTTATAGGTCAGCCTTGGGCCACGAGATTTCTCTTGTTGCGCAGACTATTAGCTGTTACCCGCAACTTCGTACACGTAGACTTTCATCCTCTTCACACTTTTATACCCCATAACATAGACAAAGGTATATATACCCATAATAAGGAGCTATCTGGCAAATTTCTGCTCCGTATATCTAATAGTTACAGAGATTTCGTGATGAGTCAATAATATATTTTTTGCTTTATAATCGAAAAAAAAACTAGGTTTTTGTTCCTGTATTACTAGCCGTCCGCCCCGGCTTCGCACGAGTGTAAGCTCGGCCTTCGGCCTCGCTACAAAATATAATATAGCCTATGTCACCCGGGGATAGTGTAGCTTCCCAACAGTGAAAGAATTTTTCAAATCGGTTCAGTAGTTTCGGAGCCTATTCATTACAAACATACAAACATACAAAAATAGGTACAAATCTTTCCTCTTTATAATATTAGTGTAGATTATAAGTGAATTCCGTTTAGTTTATTATTTCCGAAGTTAGTTTCGCTTTAAGATGTATGAAATAACACACAATTATATTTGTATCACAATAATTTATTTTTACAAATGAATTGAAAATAAATCAAGTTTTCACAAGGTATGTATGTGGTAAGTTAATGACATTTCACATGAAACGTAAAATTACATAAATGGGAAAGATTTCGATAAAATAAAATTAATTGCTCAGACGCACAAAATAAGACATTTCGTAATAGACTACGAATGTTTAAGTTTTGTTCGGAAGCGTGTGATGTTGCAGGCGGTATGCGCGGAGCGGGGAGGGTAGTCAGGAAATGGAGTACCAGATGCATCTACGCAGCTTAGATCGCTTCAAATACAAGTTCGCTTCTCTTTCCCTGCCCTCCCGCTCCCCCCGCTTACCCCAAAAGATATCTAACGCTTCCGAACAAATAAAAAACGCAACATTGAGCTTACCCATCAAATATCTATGTACGTTACTAAGTAAACAATTTATACCTATCTACAACAATCGAAACGGTCACTCGAAGCGATAAAACTTTCAATACCAATTGGACAACAACAATTTTAGCAATACAACATAGTTTTGGTCCCATGCCGTCGCAATAAGCGACCGGCATCTCTGATCCGTAACGCACTAAACACCTAAATATAACCTCACTCGATGTGATCGACACAATAACATTAGGTAAGTAAACTCGCGGCGAGACGCGCGACACCGCTGTCCGCACAATAAATAACTCCGCGATCAATTCGCTTAAATATTTACACATGGAAGGGACGCCACCGGTCGCATAACGTGAACTTTGAACACATTTACAGAATACGTCTGGGTATAATTATGCATTTTGTACCATCATTGTAGGAGCGCGATTGACGTCGAACCGCCGACGCCGGCACCACCGGCGCACGGTCCGCGCGATCGGGACCCTACCGTTAAAAATATACATTTCACAATAACTAACTTAATACTAAATATTTACATCACATAGTGCCGACGCGGCGGCGATTCGGACAACAACGAGGAGACGGACTCGCTATCCGGCCGATCATTCGACGAACGACGAAGTTCACAGTCTAGCGAGGCACTAGTCCGGGCACAGTCTGTGCGAGCCGAGGGACGATACGCTACCGACACAGGCGGGGCAGCGCGCAGCACAGCCGCTAGCAGAGCACGGCGCGGTCGGGCGGCGGGCGCGCAGGTCGCAGCCGCAGGCACCCGCTCTCGCAGTCCAGTGCGCACGCGCACTCGCCGGCGTGCCCGCACGCATGCCCGTGCCCGTGAGACAGCTTGGCCGGCTTCTCGTAGTCGGGCTGGAACTTCTTGCAGAGCGCGAGCACGGACGGTGGATGCGGGTGCGATTTGCGCGACACCTGCCGAATGGATCACTGTTAGTTTATAGATAACGATACCGGACTCTCGGGTTTAAAAACTATTAATACATTATTTCACAATATTATATTTCATTCTTCAATCTATTGATTTGGGTAAGTCATACATTTCAATTAACATTAAATTTCTTTTGTAAATGGTATTTTTTTATCGTAAAACCTATCCCTAAATATCATATGACTTCCTGATTTCAACTTCCCATATGGCATACATAAGCCTAATTTCGTATTCTGCCATGTTCTTGGTAAATTATTTGTGCCAACTGAATGTTCAAAGGCACATTCAAATATCAAAAATCTTTCATCTACATAGCTCTTTTGCTCACATAGCGGCTTCAAACATAATATCACAGTCTCATTCACAAAGCAAACATCATCGGCAATCATGTTATTTTTCTCAATACCTCATCGCACCCAGGCACTTTAGGAATCGATGAAAGATGGCAAAATAAAAACATATGCATATATATTACCAAACATATTGCTATCTCATTTGCGGAGCATATATGTATTCAATCATGCTATCTTCTTCAATACCACACTAACACTTTATATTCGCCTCAAATAACGTATCGATGACGCGTAGAGTACCTAAAGGCGGCAAAATCAAAAAAATACATGGACTAAAAAGGATGTGTCGATCAAACTTATCACTATCTCTTTCACAAAGTAAATGAATCAATCAAGCTATCTCTATTTTTAATACTTCTGTTATATATGCCCTCTAGTCGGATCTGTACTCGCCTCACAAAAGTCGCGTCGGGGAAGGGCGACAAAACAAAAGCACGTGCATCAAACATATCGCTATCTCATTCATGAAGCAAACAATCATTCAAGCTATCTCTATTTTCAATACTTCACTACATGTCCTGTGCTCGTCTCACTATGGGTGTCGACTAAGGGTGCCAAAAGACACACGTCTAAGAATTGCACCAAAATAAAAGCACGTGCATAAAACGTATCGCTATCTCATTCACGAAGCATTGATTCATCAATCAATTATTCAATTCATGCTATCTTTCTCAATACCTCACTCGTCCCCTCGCACCCTCCGTACCTTAGGTGTCGAAGGCGCGTCGGGGAAGGGCGGCGAAATGTCGCGGGCGTGCGCATGTTTCAGCGGTTTGTCGCGTTCTTCCTCGTCAGCTGTTTTGCCGGCGGCCGGGGAGGACGGTCGCGTGTCCGTGGTTTCTGGAAAAATATAACATTCTCTTTACATGTTGTTAAGACTTACTGCGCTGACGCTCCATCAGCGCAGCGCATCTGGCGCTTCACCTAGCAAACCTTGGGATTGATCACTTTGGACCAGCATCTGACCAGACCTTGATCGTCTTAGGAAGATTTTATTGTGAACTTTTACGGCCATTGCATACAGTAAGCAATGCAGGTGCCAAGGAGTATATTCTCTTGTTTGTTGTTGGAGTAGTTCTCTTTCAGGCCTATCCAATTTATATTTGTGTCCATAGTTAATTCATTGATCATTTAAATATTTCTTAATCGAAAAAAGGAGCAAGGATGGTCATTGAAAGTGTATAATATAATAAACCCACCTTTATTATTATCGTGCGTGCCATTGGTCCCGTTGCAACCATTGACGCCATTGTGTCCGTTGACGCCATTGTGACCATTGACGCCACTGTGCCCGTTTACGCCATTGTGACCGTTGACGCCGTTTACGCCATTGTGACCGTCTTCGGCGGCGTCGTCATCGTCGTCGCTGACCTCGTTGGCGTCAAAGCCGACTCCGACGATGGCTCGAGGTAGATCTGCTTCGTCTTTCAACCAGGGGTGCTCCAGGCACTCTTCCACTGTAAGACGACCCCTGAAACGTGATACATGAATACGTTACATTGGAAACAACATATAATTCATTTTTTTATTTTCACATCGGAGTAAACCTCAACAGGTGGAAAGCGACTTATTGGTTGAAGAAGGAACAAGTTTGCCTGTTACAGTCCTGGTATTTCCGTCAATATTATTCCAGAAGAGTAATTTACAAGCCTTGGTGGCAAATAGGCACTATGGTATCGTTTCATGTGCGTCTCCAGTGCGCCTCAGGTACCTATTTTTCACGTTTATCCATCAAAAGCCTTGTTCATCAGCTGTCACAGAAATGGTTACCTCGACTTTGTTAATATAGAGATCTTCCCTGCTAAAACTGCACGCAATGGCGTATAGATTAATACACGCACTGCAATGAAGTATTTTAGTGGAAGGGCGTGCAGTTTTAGAAGGATCCCCTGCATTATTGCCCTAATTATTGTTAAAAGTGGGGGTTGATAAAACCTGCACTGACATCCCGCTTGGGGTGTATTGTGCTTTTACCCCTGCCAGTCTTACCAAGCTAGCATAGCTCCACAAAATATCGGAGTACGGCTTTGGGTCGCTGACTTAACTGTTCTATCCCTATTTGGTCAGGTGTTGTGGTATTGGAGACTTCTTTAAGGAGTCCCGACCTTAATCGTATGTTTTCTGTGGCGTTGGAGTGCAGTAGTCTGACACTGTCTTTATTACCCTTCTACATTAACAAAGTAGTGATCACCACTACTATGACCTGTGGCGAATTATTAAATAGTTGTTTGTTTGTTGGATAGGTTTATTGTTGGCAGAGGTGATGCTCTATACTATTTTATTTGTGCGAATCCTGCGGTGCTACCAGCGATTATAATTTTTTTCCGCACTCCTGAGAGGCAGGGGGGAGGACCCCAATGTTCGTCTTAATAATGAACACTATTGTCCTGCCAAATTTCGTTAAGATCGACCTAGCCGTACAATTGTGAAAAGCAAGCAAACAGACTTTCGTTTTTATAATACTACTACTGTGCCCCGCGGTTTCACCCGGAATGATACCTTCGATAAAAGTAGCCTAAGTTTCTTCTTATAAAATCAGCTATGTGCCAGGGAAAGTCCCGTCAAAATAGGTCCAGCCGTTTTGGAGACCATAGAGAACATACACACATCGATTAGTATCTAGTTAAGGATGAGGATTTTGTGAATACTTACTTCGGATCCACGACAAGCGTTTCTTTTATGAACTGTATAGCGCGCTGAGAGACTCCTCTAAACAGGTCCTTGGGGAAGGAGAGCTGGCACTGCGCGATGTTCAGGTAGGTCTCCTGCTTCGTGTCGCCGGCGAACGGGGAGTAGCCGCTGACGAGGACGTACGCCAACACGCCGATCGACCAGATGTCAGCCGCTAGCGACAGCGGCTCGTACGATAGGATCTCGGGCGCTGGGGGAGAAATAAGATTGTAAATGCTACAGACAGAGATAAGATCGATGCTGTTAAGATTAGTAATGATAGCAGTTCATAATCAAATATGGAAAGAGGGGAAAGATTTTTAGTGGCTTTTTCTATGATAGCTACTTTCTTTTTCGCGATTTCTTGGTATATTATTTCACTGTACTCATCATTTATTATGTACAACTTTTACTGTGGGACCTGCAAAAAGTATACAGATAAAAGCGGTGACTTTGATTCCTTGGAAGATGGCGAAGCTTTTATTATGGGACGTGGTGTGGGGGTAGGTACTCTGCCCGAGTTCCGAGCTTTGTATGTACATACGGTGGCGTTTGTGCTTTTATATGTACCTGTAGGTACGTATAAGAGCATAAATGTTGTTGTACCCAACCCAGCACAACCTTGTAAGGTTTGGCTGGGTTGACAAAATACTTATGTTGATTAGTTTTTGTTTATAAGTACTTATCTTTGTAAATTGTTTTTATAAATTTTACTTATGTATGTAGTTAAAGTTTGTTGTTATTATCTTTTATGTATCTAGTATGTGTATTATTATAGGTTTAATAGTCTACGGATGGAGTAGCTTGTGCGCGTGCCGTGTGGTACGATTGTACGTGACGTCACCAGCCGGTGCCAACGGAAGACCAGCGCTGGTTGTTTACGACCGGCATCTTGCTGAGTTGGAGCCGGTTTGTGACAAAAAAATATAATAAGCTTTAGTTAAGATTAGTTTAAATTTAAATGTCTCTTTACCATTACTATTGTATTTTTTTGCCACAAATAAATGATGTCTATGTCTATGTCTATGTCTAATTTCGTTGATACCCTTGCGCCATCTCACCTTCTCATTCAGCTGTCGCACCAGCCTTGTTCTGCATAATGACGCAAAACAAGGCTGAATCTGCAGAAGGCCTCAAAAGAATAAAATATAGTAGCCTAGACAGACGTGTTGGGCCTTGTGGGGTCGAAACTTTAGGCCCGTGGAAGACGGGTGCCAAAAATATTTCTAAAGAATTATCTAGCGTCTAGCGTCTGGTCTAGCATCCCGTGACCAAAATCCTGGTCGGTATCTTGCGCAACCGGTCAGTATTGCAATCCAACGCGGCAATGCGCCTAGCATTTTGGGAACGATGCCCGCGGGCAGCGGTTTATTAGATTAGTGTAGTATATATTTATTTTAGGTAAGTTTGATATGATTCCAAATATGTATACTTTTCTTGTTTTAATTATGTAACATAAATCTTTGAGGCATTTATAACACCAATTTATTTATTGGATTTGTATCTGCCTAAACAAGTCACCTTCGCTACTTTTGGTCTGTATTTAATTAAAATAAGTGATTATTTTATGACTGCCTCGTTGGCTCAGTTGGTAGTGATCCTACTTTCTGCGCTTGGGGGCGTGGGTTCGATTCCCATCTAGGACAAACATTTGTGTGATGAACATTTGTGTTTGTTCTATGTCTGGGTGTTAATATCTATTTAAGTATGTATTTAAAAATATATATGTATGTATATCAGTCTCTGGCAGCCATATTACAAGCTTTGCTTAGTTTGGGGTCAGATGACCATGTGTGCAATAATGTCCCAAATATTTATTATTATTTATATTTATCAAATTGTATTTTCTTTCCTATTAAGGCAAATCAGTATTATTTTTATAACCCTGTTAATTAATTGAGCCCGGAACAATTGCCTTATTTGCCGTCTTGCTTCCTTCCTTAGACACCCACTAGTAAACAATAATTATAAAGTTCCAAAAATGTCACGCGTGAAGTTTTTAATTGATAGATTTTGATTAAGGACGTTTTAAAACCTGCCTTAGGTTTTAAAACGTCCTTGATTTTGTTTCAAATCCTAAATGGAACCTGGCTTTTATGGGGCGATTTTCAGGTATCTTATTTCTGCAAAGGCCAAAGATTTATCCTGATAATAAACTACTAAGGGATACCTAGACCAAGGATAACAGTTACAGGATACAACAGAACAAAGAACGCATAGTAAGTAGTTCCGGTTTCGATATGAGGCTATTTTAAGCTAGGCTAACTAGATATTGAGAGCTAGGATAGCTGCCAAGGGTTTGTCAAGGAGTTGAAGAGAGTAACAAAAATCATTAAAGATGTCCTATTGCTCAGCACAGCAGTTGGTAATTCAGAGCTGATGAGGCTTTACTAACCAACATAATCCCTCGTGCCCAAAATTTCCCTAACGTGCGCTCCGGGCTGTATGGCACGGCTGATTCCGAAGTCGCAGATCAGCAACTCCTCGCCCCCTTCAGTAAGAAGGAGGTTCTGGGGCTTGAGGTCGAGATGGGCGACTCTCCGCGCGTGCAGGTGTGCCAGCCCCTCGAGCACGTGGCGCAGGGCGCGGCGGGCGGCGCCCTCGGTCAGCCTCTCTTCTTCGTCCAGTAAGCGCTGGAGCTCGCCGCCTGCGCACAGCTCCAGGACGATCGCGACTTCTGTGCGCGTCTCGTATACCTGAAATGGATTTACGTGCTAGATAACAATTTTATCCTTAAACAGGTCGTTCTATCTATACCATTGGGTTTTCTTGCCACCTTGATCGCAAGCTGGCGCTTTCACGGCATCTTTTAGTATCGAAGACTATGATGTATTTATTACTCTATTTAACAGAGCGATAGTCTACGTTGGGTATTTCTAATGAATTTACCGACGCACTCCTGCCGGAGAGTTCATACTGACCTCATGCAGGCTGACAACTCTGGTGCAGTCGGCGCACAGCGCCAGCACGGCCACCTCGTGCTGTATCTCCCGTGTGGTGTCCGCAGCGCGCCGCCGCTTCCTGATGAACTTGGCGGCGTATTCCTCGCCCGACACTAGATGCCGGATCTTGCGGACCGAGGCGAACTTTCCCCTGGAAAAGAACAAACAGTACAGGTTACAAAACGAGTTTTGGAAATTCACACGTCCCTATAAAACTACAGAATACGTAAGTGGTGAGAACTTAAGAAATCCAATCATCGGCATGGTAACTTGGCGAAACTGAGTTGAAAGCCTGTCGTTAAGAACCTTAGGGTGTGTTCCGATCTGTTTGTTATTCCTAGATCCTTAAAATTAAGTAAAACCACTAGTTTTAAGATTTTGTAAGTGGTCTGACTAAAGCAAGTATGAACTACTCAAGCTAGTAAAATACTATAATAAATACATATTTTTCTGGAATATATTTCATAGGTACTAATCGCGGCAATTTGTGAAAAGATGAAGACATCGTGAGACTGATCAAGCGTTTTGATTGGGTGATAAAATCTTGTAACTCAACTGAAAGCCATCTTTCGATAAGATTCTCCCTATAACTTCCGTGTCAAATGAAATGTGCATTTTCAATGCTAACAACAGTTTAAACAGGCAATTTCTGTCGTCATCCATTCTGAAACGCATAATATTACCTCTTAAGCTACGAGGCAACGGAACATTTCGACGAGTAAGTGCAAACATCACTCAGACCAGTGGTGGTGCTCAGACCCACCAAAACCAAAGAAAAGTGCAAGGCGAAGCAGGGAACTTTCTTTTAAGAATTTATTGTAATCATGCGTGAGCTTTAGTCAAAGAATTGTCCATTTATATAGTGATATGCGTACTAGACCAGGGTAGAAGCCTTCAAAAATGGTAAAAAGTGAAAAAAAATAGTAGTAGGATGAAACCCATTAGAAAAGGAGGGGAATATGATAAAAATGAAAGGAAAAATAAATTACAGTCGATCTGAGTTCGGGAAGTGGGAGGGGGGGGGGGGGGGTTTAAGGGTAAAAAATGGTTTATCTCGATTTCCGGTAAAACTACAAGTCCTATGAAAAAAAGTTAAATGGCAAAGTTGTAGGTAATAAAAAGATCTACAACTTTTATATAGACAATTTTTTTACATAACCTCAAAAATTATGTGAATAATTCAAATAACCAAGTTTTTGGTTTTTTATTTTTATTTTTTTCAAATTAATTTTTTGAAACTTTCCTTTTTATGTCCCAAATACACTGTAATTTATTTGATTTAAAATATTTATTTTTTCACCTTATTTTGACTTAATATCAAAAAAGCACCCTAATTATCAATCGAAAATTCTCGTGTCAAAATATATCCATCCGTATAAATGTACGATGAACACTTATTATACAACACCTCAAGTTAACACTACGCTTTGGTACCAGTCGCCATTTCTCCAGTGCAAAACTAGAGCTTCATAAATCGCGTGCTTTCGTTGCGCGCGCGCAATTAGCTAAGCTGTTGGGTGGCGCCGGCGCTTGTGAGTGCTACTAGAGGGGTCTACTAACATCTCATGAACTTTTATCATTCGTGTACATTCCTTCAGGAACGGTTCATTTATACGGTATTAAAGATATGACTTTATGATATAAAAAAAACATTTATATTTCTCTTATTGGTTTAGCATGGTTTTAATTTTTTTTGCGTGGTCTGTTGTGTTTTTTTTCCACAAATAAATTATTATTAAACGATGTCTACGCAACCAAACGACCGATTTGGTTGGACCGATTTGGTTATATTTTGTTTTAAAGAGTTCGTAATAATCCAAATTAGGTTATGTAAACACGTTTTTACTAGCTTGATATGTATGTATGTGACTTAATCTTTGAATTTAATTTTTAACTAGGTACATCAAAACGTTGTAAAAAAATTTTGCTCACTTATCAAACACTGATGACAATGCATTATTTTAAATAGTTTGACCCATTGTTCTTACCAGGATCTTCAGGATTAACTGTTTTAGAGGCGTGTTTTTTTACTGAGAATTATTTAGTTTATTTTGTGGTAGGCCCCGAGTGTTGTGCGAAAGTGTATTTTGTCATATTTTCTGGTATATGAACTAGACTGTTACTTTACGGTTGGTTAGCGATAAACTTAGCACTGCAGTAGAACGAACTACTGTCGTCAACATATTTTTAAAATCTGTCGCTAAATCCCATGCGATGCGATTCGTACTGGGGCTAAAGTTTGTTAAAAATACGTAGGTCCTACAATACGACATTGTGACACACCGAAAATACAAATTATACTAACATTAGTGAATGTCTAATTCCCTCCTACGCATTTTTCTATCGGACTATCAGAGTGGGCAGAAAAATCGACACCGCTTTATGGTTGACATTCCGAAAAGCTTTGAGCCGCACGAAGAGCTTTGATTCCACTTCTGTGCGAACTGCTAGTCTGTGGAATGCGCTGCCTGCGCATTGGTTTCTTCTGGACAAGCGTGTTCCATCGCTTAACATCAAGCGAGTTGGCAGTCAAAAATATCCGGCAGTATGATAAGACTTGACTGCCTAGAACGACTTCTGCCAAGCAATCTTTGCATTGACAAGACAAAAAATTTACATATGGGCGGTGGTGGTGGCCGTAAAGATCACAGAAAACAGAAGTAAATAGAACGGAAATGAGTAGAAAACTCTGTCGCCAGGTATTGTGACACATATGTGATTGAACATTCTTATTTATAACAATGCGTCGAACTCCGCGTCACAGTTGCTATGGGTTTGTATGGGTGCAAGTGGCTACAAAAAATTTCTCACAAAAGCGCATTGATAGCCGTTCTATTTTAAACAAAAAAAAACTATGGTAAAGATAGGTTTCCGTGCATCGCAGCCAATCGCGGCTGATGCTATTTGAAAATGTATGGTGACGTCAGTCGTCAGTCGCACGCGTCTGATGCAGACCTCGGAAGCGGCGCCATACATTTTCATAATGCGAAGTATTGTCGCATCAGTTGATCGGCCGCGATGCATGGAAGTCAAACTTTAGGCAGCTTTACTTGACGGTTAGTCTTTTGAACACACCGCCATACCAAGTGAGCTTTGGTCAGACGCTTAGTTAGCCTTTCATTAATAGAAATAGTCCTGGAGAAATTCCCATAAATTTCAAAGTACAGTCTGGTAGTGCCACGTGGAGTGCAATCCAGGTCAAGTTCAGTACTTAGTGGGTCACTATAGCACGCGGCGGGCGGAATAAGGCGCATGCGTTAGCGTAGGGCGGGCGGGACACACCCCCCGATTGACCCGGTCAATGAGAGTTCGTACAAAATCGTTACTAAGGCGAATAACATACTTACCTACTTACATAGAAAAGAAGAAATAGAAGAAGAAGAAGTAGTAGTACGAGAAGGTTTATAGAAGGAGCAGATCGTGAAGATAGGATGTAGGTATCGTATATATTCATACTTATTTTTACCAGGTACCTGTACGAGCCAAATTTCTTACCCGCCAGCCACCCTACCACTAAGATGATCGTAGTGAAGGTGAAGATTGACAACTCAAACATAGCACCTCATTACAATAAGAGTGACATTGAGTATTACATTGGAACATAATTATCAGAAGGAAGGAAAAGAAGGCCTCGGAAGTATTCTCCTTTAACGGGTTTTGCTGGATGTTCAAATTACAATAAACAACGTACATAGACATACCTCCGATTCCAAACCCATACATACTAAACACACTTGATTTCGTAAAAAACACGTCTTCGGACGGAATTCGGCGAAATTACCAAGCACCTGCCTCACAACTGCTGCCCAACAGCTCCTTTTTAAAAATCTCCAAAGTAACACTCCTCAAAACAACATTCAAAATGGATTCACGCAAAATTTCACAAGCCTCCTCTCACCCTAAATTTAGTCTATTCTAAGAAAAATACAACTAAGGCATCAGCGGTTGATATTTAACAGGTACAAGAGCCTCCTCAAATTCGTTATGAGAAGTGCTTCAGCTGCTCAGTTCCTGAGAATTCGAAATAGTTATCGATGGAATGCCTAATTGCAGCAATTTTGCCGCGGTATCAATGACCGGCGTGTATGATAATACAAAAAAATAATTATGTTTCTGAAAACGTGAGAATATTTGAGCGTTGGCATTCAGCGTGGCAATGCTGCTAGCATGCTGCGTATGCTGCTAATTGGTAGTGAAAGTCTTTAGATAACTTTAAATAGACCTTCAAGAGCCTGTAGTCTAACTGAAATAAGAAGGTAAGGTGGTTTGATTAGGTAGAGATCATCCACGCTAAAATTATTGCATTGGATGCATATATTTAAGTTTGTTTTGTTTAGTCCATTGGTTAGTAAAGGGACTTGCCCGTTTACATTCTATATTAAAATTTTAGGAAAGAAACAATCGAAATTACAGTTAAATCTACACGTCTTCCCACCTTCCAGCAATCAGATCAAGCAACAAGTAGCCAATCATTTGCCAAGCATCATCGCTTTACAACCATACATATCATTGTTATTGAAAACGATTGTTCAACGCGATAATATTTCAGGTCAGGAGATTATCAGTTTGAGGCAACATCCGACGTTTCTGATTAAATAACTGCCATTAAGATGTCATAATCAGCAGTCAGCAGCCGAGGGTCGGAGTAATGGTGCAATTTATGGCCCCAATCGACAAGACAAATCGCCTCGCACTTTGAAACGTCTACAAACATTGTCGAGGGGAGCAGACTGTATGAATATGCGAGCTTGACTATAAAAAGCTCATTTTTCCTAATGATACTAATCAGTCTGCCGAGGAGAATCAATCACAATCATGCGAGTTCACTTTCCACCGGAGTTCGTAGTAAGGCTGAGACTCCACTTTTGTGTATTATAGCAGGGGTGTGTTTACGGAACGGAGCTAGGTTTGTTTATTTTAAGTTTGGTTTGAAAAAAATACCTAGCTATTATGTTGATTGTCTAATAAATGTAGTGGTTACACGCCGTTGCGCCCGTGCTTAGTGCACTTGTTATTAGTTGCGTCTCACTTTCTGCATAATATAGCTATTAGTCGTCGCTGAATGTTGAGCAACGCGTCATTAGTGTCGCGGGCGGCGCAGGCGCAACGGGTTTGAGAGCGAAACCCCGGAGTTACGCAAGACAAACAACCACCTAAAAGCAAAAATGCGTCCTTGGCAGTGAACCGAGCGTCCATTTCACGCCGGTAATTATTCAACTTGCACAACCGACGGACGTCGATAGATCGACCGGCGTCAAGATACCGATCGCTATCTACATCGTCGATCGATCGTAACAGAATGAGCATCTCACGCCATCCGTCATCTCGTATTTCTTAATCGCAGCTTGGAGATAATGCGTTAAAAGCGCAGCGCAAGCGTAGACGCCGGAACGCGAGGAGCTCGCGCGTGACTCACTCGGCTCGAATGTCATAGGAGTTTTAGATTCGCGTCTTTATAAATAAGGAACGGCAGGTGCCCTCGCGCCGGCGTTTAACCGACAAAAAAGGCGAGAGCTAGAATCTACTTCACTGTAGGTACGAATTGCGAACCGGCAGGCCAGATTTGGTCGCACTAATGCGCTGCTATTAATAGGTCGAATGACGAGCCGTGACGGCCTTGCAACCATTTAATTGCTATAAAAAGCCCGATGCAGTTCGCCTTTGATACTGAGAATTTCAATGCTTTGACAAACTGGTAAAACAGTCGCGAAACCTCCACGAGAAAACGCGAGCAAATGGCAGTAGTGGTCGGCGACCCGGCCGCGGACGGAAGTCGTTAAATTTTACTACTGTTGTTGGACCCTCACGTTCGTTCGATTTATAGAAAGCTTTATTGCTCCTCATGTCGTTTATGCAAATGACGGGGTCAACAAGACCGCTCGCTCCCGGCCGAGCCGCCTTAAGATAGACTGAGTTGCTAAAACTTTTCTTTTATCCCACAAGACCTCCATCATGGTTTTGTTTTACAAATAAACAATTGGGGACTCCAATTGAACGTGAAATCTAAAACATCTTGTATATTTTTTTCCTGGTTACCTTTGTAACTGACCGGACTTATAACTGCGTAATTTCTGTGATCGATTGAGATCGGACCGAGCGCAACCTCGACCATGACTGGCAAATCTCGCCAATACACAAAGCTAAGGGGTACGCACACGCCTGCAACGCCATCATAAAAATCTGATTACAAACATGTACACTCATTGTGTTCCATTCAGAATGAATAGGCACCCCTAGCCAGAGTTAAGTAGATGAAGGGATCAGAGATTTTATTGTTTCGAGAACAATCATTCCAAATTGTAATTGTTGATGAATTTGAAGGGTCTTGGAGGGATGTTCAAATTATAACAATTACTGGCTGTTTCCAGAGAATTCGTATGACTTTCATTTAAAACTTTCAACCTCCTTTTGGACCCTTGATTAGGCCTTTTTACAAGATCTCTACACCCCGTAAGGAATCTAACTACTAAATTTCAGTTTAGTAGGTCAGGTAGTTTTCGAGATTTCGTGATGATTTGTCAGTCAGTAAATGAGCGTTTATTTCACTTTTATATGTTTTATATTCTTTATAATGGATTATATTCTACTGTTACTATTCAGTCATATCCATCGTCGACCACACCGTTAATTAACATCGGTGATTTTAAACATAAAAACAGCCCTTATCGAACCTTTTGAATCAATATAATAAATTTGTGATGTTTCATAATTTGTAATAACTGTTCAGTTATTTCATAAACAGTCTAATCTCCAAAACGATTACCTAAAAGTTTGTTATCTTTTTTTCAATAGTAGTGTGTATTCATTGCCTAATATGAGATACGACGGCCGAAAGCCGCGTTTGCGCAACGGATGAGGATCAAACAATGCCTCTTTATCTTATCAACTATCGTAAGGTAGCGTTCTCGGCGTTCTCTGCAAATTCATTACTAAATACAACTTTATTGAACAGACAATGAACGTGGTCGATAATGGTACTACCTTTTGAAACAAACCAAGTATCAGCAGCGCCATCGTCCACATCTTAGTGTGGAGTCTCCACTAATATAATAAAGAGGTAAAGCTTAAAATTAAATTACATTAATGCACGCTGAGATTGCTGAGAACGCTGCAAACTGGTGGCGGGCTTGAGGATATGGATTGTATCGGTTTTTTTGTTGTGTTGGCTTGCGTTTGACTTCTACCTCGCCTGTTGTTAAGCGATGATGCGGTCTACGATGGAGCACGCTTGCCTAGAAGAAACCGATTCAATGCATGAAGTACTTATTATCTAGCTTTATAACAAAAAAATAAAACTACTACAACAAAGAACATCAACAATCTTAGAAATAAAATTACTAACAAAGAAAACCGCAATTATTCAAATGGCAAGCAATAAAGTAATAATGATCATTCGTAAGAATTGTATTCAAATTATGTACCCATAGAAAATAATAGAGATGTAATCTAAATGGTTTTAGACGTACCTACGCAGATTTATGAGGGTAGAATGAGATTTTTTATGGAAGACTAGCCAAGTCTTTTGACCACAATGCTGCACCAAGGCAGATAGCCTCGGTTTTTTTTCTCTGTATAAGTCAGTGTTTAACCACTAACTCGCCTGTTAGTAAGCGACAATAAGGTCAAATCGCAGAAGATACCTATCCACCCTGATCTTGAAAAGAAATAGACTAATGTCTCTAGAAACAAGGTAAATGGCAGATTGTTGCATTCTTTGGCTGTACGGATTAGAAACGTAGAATCAAAACGTTTAAAGCATAATAAGGAAGAGGCCAATGCTCGTCCTCATCAATGAGGTAAAGAGAACTTTAGATAATAATGATGTGCTAAATATCAAGCGGAAGGTGGCATTGAACGTTGCACACCTACCGAGAACCCTTGGGGGAATATGGAAATTGGGTATTTATCAACACAAATTTAAAAGGACAACGTCCATTTTATATAGGCCAAGCAAACAAAAAGTTTAGAAAAGTGGCACCAATGTGGAAAATCCTGTTTGCTAACCGCATTATTTTCTTATACTTTTATATTTTCGAGTGTTAATGTGTACCTAACATTGGGGGATTATTATTAATTAAGTGTTCGTGACATTGCTCGAATGTGGGTAATGAACTAATGATGCAGCGAGATGAAACATGTCTTTTCGTGTTGTTTCTAAAAGTCCATAGAAGCTACTGTATAGTCTCCAGTACCTGTACTAGGGTAAGACTAGTCTTGACTGTGACTTACGGTGACTATGACTTGTTGATTGATTTTTTTTAATGTTTAATTAGATGTCGTCAACATCTAATTAAACTTAAAAAAAAATCAAAATGTACACTGGCAAATGCACAAGACGCGGGACATCAATATCCACAAGAGGATAGAAGAAAAAAAGATCAGAAGGAAACAATCGAACTGCTAGCTGCTATAGTATCTATCCGTGCCGGGCTCAAACATCAATATAAAATGGACAGTGTCTTGATCAAGCAATACTATCATTGGTCCAAAATTGCAGAGAAATGGCTGGAAAATATGTTTTAAATAAATACGCTGCAAATCCGCATATAATCCAATCAAGCATCAAAACGCTTTACATACAAAGGGATACACCTACACGTATACAAATAAGCGCGGAAACCAACAGATTGCTGATACCAGTTCAGAACAAACGGTAGTATTAATATCAATATATACAATAACCAAGACAATGGAGTTAGGACTAAAATTATAGGAAGTTTGACTCAAAGTAAAAAAAAAAAACTACAAAGCATTTTAGATCGACATTATTATAATCAGCCCACCTGAGCCCACATCAGTTGGACATAGGCCTCTCCCAAGGTATACCGCTCAGCCCGTTCTTCGGCTTTTAGCTTCCAGCCACAGTCAACTGACAAAAAACTACAACATCAACATTACAAAACAGAATGTGTTGCTTGTGCGCAATTATGTGTTGCTTTCTATATTTTGCTATCCCATTAGGCGAAACATAAGAATTCCACTCGATTTACCTAATTAACAACACCAAAGTAGGAAAATTTCATTATATTTCCCACATTAATCAACTACACGTATTTGAAAACAGTGGCCGACATTGTTCCGTTAAAAGCACAAGCGAGAAGACAATTGTTCTTTACAAAGAACAGAGGTCATTGCTAACGCAATTAGTGTGAACTTGTTCACGTAATTGGTACGTGAGGGAAGTACGAGGATCTTTCACATTATGCATACACGACCATCAGACCCCAAACTAAGCAAAGTTTGTGTGGCCAGCCAGAGACTGATGTACATACATATTTTTAAGACATATTTAAATATATATTAACACCCAGATATGGAACAAACACAAATGTTCATCAGCTCTCTGTATTTAGGATAAGCAGTCTTATATAAAGAGTAACCCTAACTTACCTACTACATCTCAATTTTAGTCATTCTAAATCTGAATCTCAAAAAGCGGAAGTACAAACAAAGCAAGCGCGGCATGCACTTGACACAAATAACAACCAGTTGTGTGCAACTTGAACTTCAATATCGACTGATTTACCACTGACTAGACGGACCAGTGATGACTGACTGATGTAGGGTTGCCACTGACTAACAAAGGAATTACCAGACAAAACAACGGCATCGCAGCAAGAAAAAATATGTTTAGTGGACGAACTTTAAAAATACACACAAAGGGAGTCTGTTAACTGAAGTATTGCGGCATAACAGGTTATTTTGGTGTGGACCATCGCAAAATCGCAATGGACACAATACCAGGATAACGTGAGATTGAAACACGGCGCAATATGCCGTTGCTCCATGATTCCACACAGCAGCGGGCTTCTCTGATGATACGACTTGTAACAACGACTGTTCAAGGATCAACAATGATGAACTAAGAGCTGGACAGGAAGAAATCCAAAAAGCGGATCGCCAAACATTCTTAACGAAACGGCGCTAAAAATGAACAAGACGCTGTAAGAATCGCCGTCAATGCCGCCAAGGATGGGATTTTACTTCTTTGTATTTCATAAGGCTGTCTAATCTAAGGGATAGCGACAGAAAAGAATGGAGTATTTTATGAAATACGAGTATTTTTGAGAAATATATTTGTAGAGCATAGAGCCACCCCTATTCTAATGATGACTAGTGTTCGCGGTGATCAAAGCGAGGGGCGGAACCGCGTGGGGGATCAACTCGTATTGTAATCATCCGCGAATGCACTTCCGCACCGCGCTCCTGCATTGTACTTACAGTCTTTAGTAATTTTGCACGATTATGCAAAGCATATAAGTCAGTAAAAAAATTAGGCACTCTAGTTTGCACTTGAATGTTATTGAATGGCTCTTTCATCGTCATCATGACCAATTTTCCACTCTATGCTAAAGAAAAGATATTTTCGGCGCGCCATCTGATCCGATCCTGCCTGTGTCAGTCGCGTCAAGCAAATACGTTGTTAAAAGGCATATTAATGTTCTTCAATAGAAGATAAAACGTCTTGGTAACGACTGTAATTTGTGTTTTGTATGATAATAACAAATAAATAGATGGCGTTTCTCTGAGTGATCCTGAAAGAAGTTATTCGCCAGCGAATTGTGTAATGTAGTATTAGACCGGCGATATATGTCGCAGAAACGATAACTGTTGGGGTAGAAATATTTTAGAGTGAAGAACACCAATCGGCAAACGTAGTGTGGAACTCCCAGAGAGTCGATGGGGTGACGATATACGTAAGGCAGGTGACAATGGCTGAAAGCGAAAAGCTGAAGATCGGGCTAAATGGAGTGCCTTGGAAGAGGTTAATGTACACCAGTAGACTAAGATGGACTGATTACAATGATGATGAGCTAAGAATAAACAGCCGGTGATCGCATGGAAAAGTTTCCGGATCCTCTAGGAAAGAAAGCTCCAAGGCCGTCCCCATTACAAAGATATCCTATCTCAAGACCTTCTAACAATGGCAGTCGAGCCGTTCGGTTCCCACGGCCGTTTGTTTACATCGAAGCTTACATGAGCTTTAGGCCTGATACGAACCATCAGGCTGGTTTGACAAGCGAGTTTATGTGATGAGATCTGTAGCAACAATTTTAAAAAGGTTTGTATAGAAAAAATCATGGATAGTATATTATAATTAGAGGTGAAACTGGTGAAAGCCTTAAACAAAATGTGATCGGTACAGTAAGCAAAATGATCAAAGTTACGAGCTTTTTAGTACAAAAGAGTGACGAGATGAGAAAATCGTTCTGAATGGTATGCACAAGAACGATGCAGTGTCATCCTAAATCTTTAATTTAATTTAATGAACTTCTACATAACAACGTCCTGCACGGCGTCGCACTCTGCTAGTAGCAACACTTGACAGACAGATAACTCTTTATTGTTCACACCAGAAATGACGTACATAAGACAAAAACCACTTAAAACTAGTGAAATACTTGATAAATAAATCAAACTAAAACCTTGCATTGAACTGATACATACCAATACTGTCGCAAAACAATAAAAATACAATGGATACGAGGTGTTTCCACTTCTGGATGTTAAAAAGTTAAAACAAAATCTTTATGAAGACTGTCAGTCTAACAGAGCAACGCTTGGCAATCTACTGCTTGCCTGTATCAGTCTGCTCAAGAGATGCGCACGAGTCGTGCTTCCACTTTCTCTCGATAACCTTTCGAGGGTGACCCGCTGGGACCTCAAAGAAGATCCAGTGCTGTCCCGAACGAAGCACTTTCACTGGAATTTTTCAAGAAATTAAATATTTTGAATCTTATTAAGAAGTTTAATCCAAACGAGTACAAATGTAAAACCAGAGAGACGTATATACCTGTGATATTAGGAAGTCTGCAGAAGATTATAGGCAAGCCACAAAAATATTGCAACTAATAAAATCAAATAGTATCTCTTTAGCACGACGTCGGTCTTAGCAATCTAATGGCTATAGAGACAAACTGATTACTGGATTATCTACTTGAGGCTCTTAGCTCTTGAGGAACTATGACAGAAATATTGGAATTTTTTGTAGCCTTACAGAGATTCTGAAGTCATAAAACTAAGCTATTTGCTAAGGACACCGCTACATATATCTCACCGGGAGATATTGTAGTGGTATAGAGGGTTAGGCAAGAAGTTCTTGGCTTTTGATATAGAGGTAAATTATAAGCTGTAATACTGGTTAAATAATTCCAGCAGTGGTCGATCAAATGCCGATACCGGCGGAAAGAGCGCAAGGTCGCTCCATTGTATGCGCAAGCGCACCCATTGTAGTCCACGCTGTAAATTCGACGACACGAGGTGTCTGATCGTTATTCTTGCATCGGACGTAAATAAATAATGTGGTCAGGAACTCGGGATGAGAACAATTGAGGGTTATGCCCGTTGCAGGCGGTGCGCGGTGCTCGCGCGTGTACCATTCGCGCTAGTACAGCGCATCGCCTGATTTCATAGCTACAACACTTTCAAAATAGTGCCAGTGGCAGTGAAAGATGTTTAGTAGTCTCCCTTTAAGCAAAAAGTGCTGCAGCTCGCCCCAGATGAGCACCACTCGCGCGAGTTTACTGCGCATCGTCTGCAACGGATTTTACGCCATAAACATATAAAATATATGTTTCTAATCCGTACGGCCAAGAATTGGAACAACCTGCCGGCTTCCTTGTTTCCTGAGATATATAATCTAAGCCTTTTCAAGGCAAGAGTGAATATGTATCTTCTAAGTCTGCGTGCATCTTCGACCACATCGTCGCTTATCAACAAGCAAGTTGGTGGTCAAACGCGGACTTATTCGCGGTGAAAAAAATATTTTAAAAATATAACGTAAGTACAAAAAGCGGTCACTTTTACTAAAAAATTTAAGCTATATCACTGAGCTGTTATATAACATAGGTTAAATCCTTAAAATGTGCAAGGTGCATTTTAGCTGATAATTGTAGTATCTCGTTTTGACGCGTGACACTTCATCTTGACAAGACTAAAAATAGCCTAATCGTGGGAAAGGTAGACCAGGCGTAAATCTTGAAAGTTCGCCCCTAGGAGCAATTTAGTCCATCTCACGACCACACCCCCTGTCTAGATGTCTAGTCTAGAAGACTAATTCGCACCTATCGCGGCAGCAGCGCCGCGTCTAAACGCCAAGACCAGAGCACCCTCCGGTGAAATGTTACACGTTTTAGGGTTCCGTATTTTTTATGCCATAGGTGGCAAACAAGCAGACGGGCCGCCTGTTATCCATGTATCGTCCAAAGTCCGATCTATTGTATTTTAAACTTTAATAGACGATTTAAATCGACCAATTTAAATCATCTGTTACGAAACAGTTCCATTAACTGCAATTATTTATTTTTTATTTTGCTGTTAATGACTGGCTACTGTTAAAATCCTGAGGTTATGTGATTCAAGGTTGCATACAATTGCCAAGCCAATTCAAACTTGACATAATGATTAATGGATCGTAGTGGTACGAGACCCCAAATAAACTAGTATACGAGCACCAAATATGAGAGTGGTGCACCAATGACTTATTTGGTAGGTACCTAAATAAATTATGTGCAGTTTCGATGTCATAGCTCAGAAACGGTGAAGGAAAAACATCGTAAGGAAACCATGTCCAAGAACCTCAAAAAGTTCAAGGATATATCATTCACCAACGTGCACTGGGCCAGCATGGTGCGTGAGTGCCAGCAGTAGGAACATGATATGCTGAAATTATGATGATAACAAGTTACTCCAGTTACAAATATAATTTATAAAATGAAAATATTACCTTGATTGTCTGAGTGATTATGATTAATTGTATCAATAGTTTGTACTCGTAACATTGATTAAATTAACCGTAATCACTAATTTCATCAAAAAATAGTAATGCTTATTCAGCCAGAGGAAGTTCACTGCTGACATTCACATAGGCCTTCCCCTTAGAACTCCACACTGAATGACATCTTGCTATCTGCATCCACTAGATGCCCGCGAATCTCACGATGTCGTCGGTCCATGTAGTGGGAGGATTATCTACGTTGCGTCTTTCTGTTGACTCAAGAACCTTTTTGTTGAGAAAATACGTGACATCTTCTCGTCAAAAATACCATAGTGCCTAAAGACAAGGTTCTTTAACCAGTGTGTTTGCTAGTGATGATATATGGTACTGAGACGTGATCCTGGACTGCTGGACTTTTGGAAAAATACAGAGTCGCACAGCAGGCAATGGAGAGAGCTATGCTCGGAATTTCTTTGCGCAATAGAATCCTGAATAAGAATATTCGTCGAAGAATCAGAGTCACCTACATAGGTATAAAAATTTGCATATTGCTTTGAAGTAGCAATGGGCAGGCCACATTGCTCGAAGAACTGATAACTGATCCAAATCTCAGTCTGAGTTAAGATAAATTATACATGTCACTTGCAGATATCAGTATCACTCTAGAAAGATCTTTGCTGTACCATCACTGAGCCTTCGCCAGTTCGTTTGAAAGCTTCGTAATTATAATAAAGAACTAACGTTGTTTATAACTTATATCATCTTCATTACCAGGCATCAAGAGATTATGACTTAATGTCATTAAATTGCAGTGTGTAATGAGTTAACATTAATCATTGGAGGTTGACGCACTTCAGATAAACGGAGATAAATTATCTGTGGACATGACTGATCACCATTTTTATTGCAATTATTAAGATAGGCACAAAATTGTACTTCCGTTCTTAGCAGAACTAGGGAGTAAGCTATCGTACAATAAGACTAAATAACAGTTAACAGTCAGTATAGGCAATCATATAAACACTAGAAAAGATGCTCTCTTTATAGGATTTCGTATCCAAAGGGTGTTATCAGGACCCTATTACTAAGGTCCGTCTGTCCTATCTTTTAACGGCTGTATCTTTCGATCTGTATTAGACAGCCAGTGGAAATTTCACAGAATATGTTACTGCGGATTAACAAAAAAAAAATCTACACAAACGTATTTTTTAACGTATTTTTGTATTCGCTCTAGTATAAAAACGGTAATACGTACAAGCGTCAAACTTGGCATGATTATAGTACACACTCTAAAGTAAAACAACAAATAATAAATACTGGCCAAGTGCAAATCGGTGACAAATGTCTATTCACGTCGTCGGGCGCGATCGGTACTTAGATGGACTGCCTGTGCTGTTGCATGATGTCTTTTTGCACTACTTTGTAGTACGGAACTCTTAGTGCGCGAGCCCAACTCGCACTAGGCCGCTTTTTTTTTTACATATGTTGATTGCTTGATTTACCGTCGAAAAAGCAGAAATAACTTTTAAAAATATAAATTGATATTTTTTTGGAGGGATTTTCAGATAAAAACGTATTAGTAAGAAGTTATGAAAATAAATAACAATTTCTATAGTATAGTTTACAAACGTATTATTGAAATCACGTATTAAAAGTTACCGACCACAATTCACTGAAAAAGAAGAGCTGTTTTTCTTCCGTGCGACATTTTGGCTCCATCACAAAATGTCCCTTTCGCAAAATGGCTACTGGTTGCAAAGTGTCTCTTTCTCAAAATATCTCTTTCGTATAATGTCCTTTTCTCAATATTTCTCTTTCGCATTATGTCCCTTATCGCAATGTGGTCGAGAAATATTGCAACACATCTATTACAGCGACTAGATTTGACTCACTTAACTGTCCCATCGTCAATACGGGCCGTGGTAATAACTAATACTTTAACCACCATTGTTTAGTGAACAGTTACAGCCATTAGACATTTGAAGCCACAAAGGGCTGCTAATGCGTCCTTGTCGGGACCCAGTACCGTTGCGACCTGGATACCAGACTGATGGATGGATGCGTTGGTTAAACGCATCGGATTATCTTGAAGAATAGGATTCTATTTTCAATAGATGCTCGTGTTTCTTGCAAAGAGAGATATGGACCATTGAATAATATAATTTTCTCAAACACGTGTTAATTATTTGAAGAATACACTTCGACGATAATAAGGCTGAGGCGACCTTTCCTAAAGTAATTGGCGACCAATTTTTAGCTTTTCTAATATCTTGTGTTGTGCGTACGTAATATTTAAATGTACAAAGAGGTTGATTTCGTTTTTCGACTAAAAAGAGGCGAATGCAAGGTTATGTTAGAATACATAGACAAAAAATAATTGTCATTTCCAGACTATGGCTGGGTGCCCATGATTGACTGTGATGTATGATTGAATAGAATAAACTAAGTACCTACTTATAGCGATCTGAAAATGTTTTTTTAGGTGTGTTTGCTTTGCTATAGGCATTTCATTATAGGCCTCAAAATGTGTTATCTTTTAATGAATACCCGTGTACCGAGTGTGAGATAAGTATTATACTAGCCTTGGCAGCAACTGATAATTTATGGCGTATGCTGGCCTAGGTAACGTCTTGGCCCACATTGTCACGCTTGTCCGTAAATACTTTTCTGGCCTGCCGTTGCAATGTACTATTATTAAATCAGGCCTATTTTTTTACTTTTTATCTTGAGATTTGTAGTTAAACTTCCACAATGGAACGCAAAGATTCATCGGGAAAGATATTAAAGCGTCTTTCAAGATTTAGATTGGCTATTACTAATGGTAGAAACGGATATCTGGAAAAATGTTTCGTCCTAAACATTTCGGGAAGTACCACAGAAACAATGTTGGCAAAAACTTCATTCAGAATTTCATCAGTTCGTTGACTTAGCGTGAATGAACCCGTCTATTTCAGTCGACCCTCAACTATTAGCGGATCCCGCCCCTGACCTACCACAATATCGGTCAATGCCAAACAACTAGTAGAATTTTACGATTATCGCCCGTTAAACAAGCATTGGCAAAATTTCAAGACATAGTACCGTCTGTAGTAAGTCTGATGGAGTTGCGGCAAAACTCGGTGAATCAGCTGCATGACGACTCCCGCTGTGCGAATTTTAAAGCATTATTTCTAATTCAACCGTAAACTTTGCAGCAAAGCTCATATTGAGGCGCGGTTCCAACATCCGTCTGGTGCACTATGAGTTTTAATTTTAGAGTAACGGAAACAGTAGCGCCGTCGGCAAGCGGGCTTTGGTTGCATTTCTTATTTTCTGATTGGCCTTCGCGTGAATGGTATGCCTCATAGCAGGTCAATGTACTGACTAGTGCCTTTATTGACAATTTGGGCAATTTTGCAACACTCTTTTTAAAATAATGTAGCTAAGTTCCACCTGTTCTTCTTGTTTTTTAAAACGAGTAATTCGCTCGCCCGTAAACGTCACGCTTGCACATAGCAGTTCAGTGCCATCCAGAATTTTAACAGCTCAAAACCCTAGGCGGCAATGCAGTGCGTTAGTCACCTTGAGATATAGATGTTAAATATCTTTATACCCTGTAATTTAACTGGAAACATTGCCTTTCAATCCGAAATACAGTCAAGTTTGCACAATACTACTTAACGGTTGAATAACTGGCAACGATACTATATCCGGGCAAATTCGGCAAAATTAAAAAGCGCTACCACCATAGCCATCATCTGCATTAATCGATGCAGCAAAAAAGCTTGTCAAGCCACGCCGACCGAGTCCTTAGGTTTTTTCGCTTACGAAAACGTAACCACACCAGCAAAATCAGACAAGGCAGATGGAAATTGGGAACTTGAAACGTCTGAATAGTCTGACGTTTTGAACCACTCACAAGATACGCGATATGTGGTCAAATTCATGTTAAACTTTGATCAAATATTGCATGAATTCTGAACTGGATACACTTTATCGCTCATTAGAGCTGAACCGGGCGCATTCCTCGCGTCCCCTTCATCACATCACGTCTAGTTGCGACACGGTTTGTTAAATAAACACACACTAAGTTCGTCGAACTATCAGCACGGCCGGAATTAACGCGTCTAATATGGAAAGTGAAAGGTCCAGGGCTATTTCTGATGGGTTAAAAAATCCGAGACGATTATTAGAAGGTGAAGTTTTTATTTTATCGCTCTTGTTCTACATCCTAAGTAGATGCATTCATTGCTATATTAATATCGTCAACGACAATGAAAAACCAAATTGCAATAAACTATGGTTTCCGAAATGAATCGTTGTGGTGGAATTTTACGTTTTTAATTGTCAAACGATTTAGTTTTATGCCAGACGTACGCATTTTCATAGAGGAATACGTTTGCGAAATGCTTTGAATATGTCAAGTTGAATCCTAATTTATTTTCGTTGAGGTCTGCTAGTATTAGTGAAACATATCGATGTAGACTTGGATAAAAGACTAAAGGTCTTTAAAGACCAGTTCTAGGTACCGGCCACTAATAGAAGGTACCGGCTCGATTTAAAACCCTCCAACACGTGTTTAAAGCACCAAGAGTGTCGGAACGCGGAAGGTGCCTCTTGGGATTGGATCTGAAGCCATGCATGGAGAGCGCGTGAGCATGCATGAGTCGCTTGCCGAGATGCAGCGGTGATCGTCTAACGTGATTATGGGATGTCGCGACTCAAGACAGGATTTGTTTACACACCGTGTTATATATCAAGTACACACATTTTGTTAAGTACGTGTGACTTTACAAAATGTGTCTAAAAATTAAATTAAATGGAATATCAAGGTTACTTTGAAACTTGTACTACTTCGGAGATGTTCGAGCTCATTCAGGTGGTCCTTGTGAAAAGATACTGTTTATTTACAAATATCTCTTCGTTGGGGTTGAAATGGATACCTCTATTAAACCCAAAGACAATGACTATTAACTTCAGCGAGGTCCAACTGTTATTTGCAGCTACAACCTGTTATAGGGCATTAAAATAATATATTTTATTGAGCACGATGCGTTAAGAACTCGCCCATTAAGTGTTAGGCTTTATTCTAATGGTACATGGTTTGTAAGCAGTTTATCGTTCAAGCAATTACACGCTTTAGAGTTTTGTTTCAATTTCTTTGTTTTAATTCTCTATATTTTAAATTTCTCATGCTTCGAAAAAGTTCTCAAGTCTAAATACCGTTTTGTTTATTAATTCTTAACAAATGGATTGGAAATTGATTTATCATTTAGAGTATTTTAGCGGAAGGGGCGGGCAATATTGTACGAAAATTCACTTCTGTCATGTTATAGCGCCCGGAAAACTTCTATGAAAAGAAATACAATGACCCCTTAACGGTGGTTAATTACTCCAATTATGTTTTATTTCGATTACTTACCTGTCAACTGTGATAAATTTCCAAATTTTGGCAGATTTATTGATTTCATAAAGTTAAGTTCAACTCAATCTGCTTCCTGAACGGTAAATCGAAGTAGTGTTATTTTACAGACTTTGTGTTCACTTTGAATGTCAGTGTAGAATGTCATGCCTTGACATTCGGTGGCCGAAATTTTATTACTTGTAACGTGATAGGTGAAACGTTTTGGGTAATTCTTAAACGGACAATCAACGTTCGTGTAATTTGAGATGTAATCATATATGCAAATCAATTTTTTAAGTTGGTTAAATTGAAATTATACTGTAAACAGTGTAGTTCGAAGACTTACAATAACAAGCTGCGCTCCGTGGTTTTACCTGTTGGCATTCATTCAGGAACCGTACATGTTTACGACGTCTTCTGGCTGATGACGATAATATGATTGACGACGATAAAATATCGTCAATTTAACCTTATTTCGACAGTTGCAATGCCAATACAGTCATTTATCTTGTAACTAAAGCTTTTTTCATTTCCGAAACGAAATTAACAAATTCCAAAATACTCTGTCATGTTCTTAAAAAATTGTGCCCAAATTCTTCAGTTTCCACACGAGACTAATCTGACTCCAACCCACATCAACTGCAAACCCATTTGAACAGTCATCAAACTGTCAAACAGAACTATCATTCACTGTTTTTGTGTCCTATTATAAATTAGTCCAGTTCCAAATTAATATTTATGAGTTTAACGGCCAATTATGCCGGCGGCAGAATGTCCACTAATAAAAACAATAAAAATGTACCAGGCAGTTTTTGCATTGAATCACAAATTACCAGTACTTATTATGACTATAGATACACCTACACGGTACCGCGGGGTAGGGGTGCTAAGGCAGGCTTGACTAATGGTATTACAGAATTACCTTTATACATTCCTTCTCACATTCTTTTCATGGCTTTCTCTTTCTTGTTTCGTCACAAATAAACTCTTTTTTTTTATGGTACTGTGTGACGAGACTAGCGAAGTCGCTTATCTGATGGCTCTTCACGCTTGCCCATAACAGCTCAACGCCACTCAGAATTTTGAACTTCAACAGTTCAAAACCCTGGATGGCAATGCACTGCGCTCGTCACTCCGAGATATAAGATGTCAAATCTCTGTGTGCCCTGTAATTTCGCTGGAAACAACTCATATAGGCAAATCAAACAAACATGCGCCTCGCGATTTATATTTCATCAGGATAAAGTATAGGGATAACTTTTTTTTTTCCTCTGATAATCTACAAACGGGTGAACAGATTTTCTTGAATTAATAGCTAAGAACTCTCTCGATCAAGTTACCTTTCAAAACAAAAAATAAATCAAAATCGGTTCATCCGTTTGGATTTGGGAACCACGATGCATATGACAGACACACACATTAAACTTATAACATCCCTCTTTTTACGTCGGGGGTAAAAAAGTATACTCGTCATCGTCATGTAAAATACATTCTCACCTAATTTCATCATAAAGATCATGTTTGGTTCAGCCGTTTAATGGCGGCTCCACATTATGGCGGCTCCACATTAGTGCCGTGAAGCTCCGAGAACAAGCGTGAACGTGAATGTGGAGGGTTTTCGCGGAGTTCACGCGCGTTCACACCTGTTCCCCGATCAGAGTCGGTATTTTGTCCCGCGACAAAGGGTTCGCGCCCCGTTCGCGCGGCGTTCACGCGTACACATCCACATTCACGGCCCCGCGCCAGTTTACTTCTTGTTTACGGTTGTTCCGGTCTATAAAGGCGTACGGACGTCATCTACCATCTTCTTTTTTTCCAACGCTTTTTAATAACTTTCTTGTTTTGGACGTCTAAATAGTACTTAATATGTTGCCACAGCAAACAAAGTTATTGCAGCAGCAGATTTTACGTCCATTTCGCGGCGGGTTTCACGAACGACTGTGAACATCCCGCGAATGTGGAGGGCATGACTTGTGCCGAGAATTCACGCCGTGAATTCACGCGTGAATTCACAGCACTAATGTGGAGCCGCCATTAGTGCCGTGAAGCTTCGAGAACAAGCGTGAACGTGAATGTGGAGGGTTTTCGCGGGGTTCACGCGCGTTCACGCCTGTTCCCCGATCAGAGTCGGTATTTTGTCCCGCGACAAAGGGTTCGCGCCCCCTTCGCGCGGCGTTCACGCGTACACATCCACATTCACGGCCCCGCGCCAGTTTACTCCGGTCTATAAAGGCGTACGGACGTCATTTACCATCTTCTTTTTTTCCAACGCTTTTTAATAACTTTCTTGTTTTGGACGTCTAAATATGTTGCCACAGCAAACAAAGTTATTGCAGCAGCAGCTTCTACGTCCATTTCGCGGCGGGTTTCACGAACGACTGAGCATCCCGTGAATGTGGAGGGCACGACTTGTGCCGCGAATTCACGCCGTGAATTCACAACACTAATGTGGAGCCGCCATAAGAAATATTACCAGAGAAGTAGTAAATTGTGTAAATTGACTTATTATCTTTTTATCTAAATTTGACAACCCTCGATTTCAGATATGAATCATACAACGGCGCGATTAGGTAAAAAATCAAATAGTCACCGAACCAAGTTACAGTTACGCGCCAGTTTACTTCTTGTTTACGGTTGTTCCGGTCTATAAAGGCGTACGGACGTCATCTACCATCTTCTTTTTTTCCAACGCTTTTTAATAACTTTCTTGTTTTGGACGTCTAAATAGTACTTAATATGTTGCCACAGCAAACAAAGTTATTGCAGCAGCAGATTTTACGTCCATTTCGCGGCGGGTTTCACGAACGACTGTGAACATCCCGCGAATGTGGAGGGCATGACTTGTGCCGAGAATTCACGCCGTGAATTCGCGCGTGAATTCACAGCACTAATGTGGAGCCGCCATTAGTGCCGTGAAGCTTCGAGAACAAGCGTGAACGTGAATGTGGAGGGTTTTCGCGGGGTTCACGCGCGTTCACGCCTGTTCCCCGATCAGAGTCGGTATTTTGTCCCGCGACAAAGGGTTCGCGCCCCCTTCGCGCGGCGTTCACGCGTACACATCCACATTCACGGCCCCGCGCCAGTTTACTCCGGTCTATAAAGGCGTACGGACGTCATTTACCATCTTCTTTTTTTCCAACGCTTTTTAATAACTTTCTTGTTTTGGACGTCTAAATATGTTGCCACAGCAAACAAAGTTATTGCAGCAGCAGCTTCTACGTCCATTTCGCGGCGGGTTTCACGAACGACTGAGCATCCCGTGAATGTGGAGGGCACGACTTGTGCCGCGAATTCACGCCGTGAATTCACAACACTAATGTGGAGCCGCCATAAGAAATATTACCAGAGAAGTAGTAAATTGTGTAAATTGACTTATTATCTTTTTATCTAAATTTGACAACCCTCGATTTCAGATATGAATCATACAACGGCGCGATTAGGTAAAAAATCAAATAGTCACCGAACCAAGTTAAGTTTCTAAGTTCACCGAACTTAGTGTGTGTATTTATATGTTATTGTATGTAAGTAATGTAGAATTATTTAAGCATATGGTATTTATTTGCATTTTATATGCACAACCGACCGTATTACAATTCTTTCATGTATAATGGTTGCCAGGATGGAATCGCTTTTTTTTTATGATACTAGGTGACGAAACGAGCGAAGTCGCTCGCCTGATAGCTCTTCACGCTTGCCCATAACAGCTCAACGCCACTCAGAGTTTTGAACTTCAACAGTTCAAAACCCTAGATGGCAATGCATTGCGCTCGTCACCCCGAGATATAAGATTGTCGCTTTAGGCGACAAGGCCGCCCTTTATACCTACTACCGTATATTTCATTGATGTGAGTTTAATTTATATTTTTGGTGTGCAATAAAGTTATATTGTAAGTACATATGTACAGTATGAACACTATGTATTTAATAAGTAGGTAATACTACGGTTTCCAATCTGATTGTTTCTTTTTAACTATTTCAATTAATTTTATATCAATATTTTGTTTTTAACCAACATCAAAAAAGGATAACGGTTCTATGTTCCACTATTGTTTTTTTTCATAGATGTATGTTCACCGATTTCTCCGCCAACTATTGACCGATTTCAATAAAAAATGTTTTTTTCGGTATGGTATCACACACACACACACACACATCATCAGCCAATTTACGTCCACTGTTGGACAAGGCCTCCCTCATAGAGAGGGGTGTTGCCATAATCCCCACGCTTGGAAGGCGGCTTGGAGATCGCAGTACGTTCACCGTGTACTATTAGGACGCTGCTGCCCATCCTCCGGTATGGTATAAGTTCTTCCAATTTGGTCCCATTGTCACCAAGTCAGGATTTGATGATCGGATCCCAGCGAAATGGAAGGCAACCCTCAAATTTTACAGGCATTTATTACGTTTCCATATATTTTTTAAGTTTGTTTTTAATGTGATCCACTTATTCTTATTTCTGTTCAGTGAGCATAGTACGAATCTTCGATAGGTACGTGAAATGTTTATCGAATTATATACGTACTTATTTCAATTTCGAAATAAAAATATTGAATGAATTTAATACTTTTTTACGTATCGAATAAACGTGCATCACCCACAACTGGTATCAGTTAACTGATAATAATTATTTATGTTGTAAGCATTAGCTTTTCTATGCTACCAATCTGTCATAAATAAGTAACTGACGTTGACGTTTATTTAGGATTAGGTGTAAGTTAGACCGGATAATATTTTAATTAGAGTAAGAGAGATAATGAATAAAGATAATGGCGAACGTACCTCTGCCTTTCAATCACCCTTACAATATTATTGCCGATGAATGCCATTTATCTATTTTGGTAGGTAGGTACTTACCTTACCTCTTTTAAGTTAGTTTATGAATCGCAAATCCAATACCAATCGGTACTCACCTGAAACAAAAAACAGGAAAACGTTAATAAATAGCACAATATAACTGACTGTCTGTCATTACTTGGGTTATAATATTGTTATACTATTATAATAAAACAAAGTCTGCTATTCCGGTTTCATTCGGCTATTCTAACCTAACCTAACCTAACGTGATAAAATCGTATTTATGAAACAAAGTAGACATTTCGCATTCAAATGAAAAAACAACTAAAGCTTAACCGGAAACGATTCACAATTTAAAAAAACTATAGATATGCCTGTACATAACATCAATGAATGTAGTGTAACCTGTGTTCGCCTCAAATAAAAAAAATACAGATCGATTACGGTATACTGCCAAAGTGAAGTCAACATAGCTTCCAAAACTACGTGAATTTCAAACTGAACACGTGAAACGACTACGCACACATGTTCAAAAACTGGCCTCACTTTTCGTGTTCGCCGTAATCCATCTGGCTATTTTTATTTGATCTAAGGTGTTAGCTAGTACTACAGTCATTTGGTGCTCAAAAAGGGGGTTATCTGGAAAGTTTTCCGGGAGTTTTGAAAATTAGTAATTTTATAGATTTCGACGTGCTCTTTTCGAATTTTCAATTTGCCACCTCGTACCTTAGCCGCTCGCGCCGCCATATTAAAAAAATGGCGTACAAATGCAGTTTTTTTGAGAATAACTCCGTTCCAACTCATTTTACGATAAAAATAGTTATGTAATAAACAAAACTAGAGAAAATTTCCTACAATTTATGTGGTAACGTTTTTTTTTTTAATTCAATAGTCTCAGCGTACGAGAGACTTCAAAAACTTTCCAGGTAAAACTACCAAATGACTGGACTACACGTGTCTTGGTTAAAGTAGGGATGTTACGGAGGTTCGATTCCGATTTCGAAAAGTCGGAACTTCCGATTATTACACATCCGATTCCGAATTCGGCTCTGCCATTTTTGAATCGGAGGTTACAATCGGTTATTTTTATTTTCAACGTCTAGGTAGGTGTATTTTGTAACTGAAATTAAAGAGGCTCTATCTTTTTTTTCTACTGTTTAATTTTACTAGATCTGTTCGTAGTCGTATCACATCTCTCTTCTGCCTCTGACCTCGACTCGCGACTCCGATTCCGGTTCCGACACCGACAAGTAAAATTTTAAATTTTCGACTCCGGTTCCGATAAAACCACTTCCGAACTTTTCAAATTTAAACGTCTAACTTTGTATTACTACATCACACTAACATTATAAATGCAAAAGTAACTCTGTCCGTCTGTCTGTTTGCTACATAATCTCGTCTAAACGGCTTAACCGATATCGATAAAATTTTGCGAGGTAAGTAGTATGTATTATGAGGACGGACATAGGCTATTTTTTTCTGAAGATTTAGCGGACGAAGTCGCGGGTATTGCTAGTAATAAATAAAATGGTGTACATATTGTATTTTATCAAACAAGGTATTTTTCTGAAACATGATATTTGATGTGTTCTAATTTGAAGAACACTTTTCTACGTAAAATAATAGACTTGCAAAATCAATTGATGTGCAAATAGGTTAATATTTCCACTACAAAGAGGCGAACGCACTGATACCTATTACCTACATAGATACTGCAGTCATGTATGTTCTGTCTTTAGTCTATTTCCAAGTACCGGTGTTAGTAGATTGGTAGGTATATATTTTTTTATAAATTGCAAGGCAAATACCTAGGCCAAGTTTCAAAACCGCGTATGGCGAGATCAGGCGTGGGATGAACTGGTCTGTGGTCACTTGAGCACCCACATGCCCCCAAACTTGCCGCTTGGACCAATGACACCTTTACTAAAAAGTAATATTATTAAAAAGAAAAAATCCGGCTGCGAAATTTAACTCCGGACATAAAAAGGAATCAAATCCAACGACATCAAAATAGACCAACGCGTTTAGATTATAAGAAGGTAATATACAAAACAAACGGCTGAACAGCACAGAAGACATAATAGTACACAGAAATTCCCTCCGCAAAGAAATTTCAGTAAACAAGGACTCTAACTACGAGACAATAAAGTAGCAATTCAAGTCGCACAGCGCAGGCTGGATACCGCTTGCTATATTCACCTATAGAACAGCTCCCTTTCTGATGAAAATTTCCCAACAGTGAAAATTCTTTCACTGTTGGGAAGCTACACTATCCCCGGGTGACATAGGCTATATTATATTTTGTAGCGAGGCTGAAGGCCGAGCTTACACTCGTGCGAAGCCGGGGCGGACGGCTAGTGTTTTTATATACTAGTTATTCCATTATTACATCGCACCCCGTCCCTTACCTCTTCTGTATGTCCTCTCCATACTAAGGTTGCTTGGAAGAGATCGCTTATAGCGATAAGGCCGCCAATTTTTTCACTAGTTTTTTTAAGTTGTTTTTTATGTACGTTTGTAATTTTTGGTGTGAACAACAAAAGAGTTTTCTATCTATCTATACACCTGTAAGTATTATAAGATTGTTTAGATGTCATTGTTCGTTGAAAAAAACCCAGAAAAGATGCTAAATTACACGCGACGTGGCTAGCGTGCGAGCCGAGCGAGAGCCAAGCGGCCATTGCTCTCAGCCCAGCCAAGTTTGATATATACCTAACCTACTTGTTCGTAGCCTTAGCCAGCCCTGCTTTACACCTGCCTGAAAGGTGCGCCGGCCGAACGTACCTAAACTGCAGAGTGACACCCCCATACCTCACCTTTAGAAGTCTAGGAACTGGCTGTAGCTCATAGTTGATTGGTCGTTCAAGTATAAAACTAAACCCATATAGGTATTCACCTAATCCAATGAAAAAAAAACACAAAGCAGCAAAAATATCGTAGACCGCATCATCGCTTAACATCAGGCGAGCTGGCGGTCAAACGCAAGCCTATTGTTAATTTAATATATATACCTAGGTAATTAAAACCTTATCTGTTTATTACCTACCTACTTATAGATAGGTAGAAGATTTAATTAATTACATTATTAGGTTGCCTTTTTACAGAAATACCTAGTCTATTAGGTAACAAAATTTCTTTTCCGCAAAAAAATATTTTTAGTTCACGTATTATTTTGGCTCTAACTAAAATTTATGTGTGTAAATTGTGTATCGGCCCTCAGCAAGCCGAATAAACAATTTTTTCTTTTTTTTTCTTTTTCTCATGTGACTTATTGCTGTTGGCCTTGCGGCCTCTACAGCTTGACCGGACTAGTTGGTGAACGCAAAAGGCGTTGGGCCAACATGGTTTAGATTTTGGGCGACAAGCGCAAGGGCACCTCGGAGGTACGAGCCTCGGCTTGGACCGTCGCCGGGAGTGGGGATCAGACTTGCCCTGGACCACAGAAGGGGTGTGCCCTGGGGCCCTAGTAAGTTGTTGAACTGAATGATTATTTGGAGAGAATCTAACCGATCTTCTTACAGATCCTGGGGGTCTTCGATCCCGCCGGCGTGATCGTTGTGTGTGTGTGTGTGTGTGCCTTTGGTAACCGGCGCCTGTGCCAAAACCTGAATATTTCCTGTTGCCAGGAGCAGTCGGATCGGACGAACCCAGCGCCGCCGAGGTAACGACGGCGATGGGGTCGTCCGGATCGCCTAAGATATTTCTGGGGCGTCTACGGAGGGGTGGAGTGTTTGTCGTGTCTGTCGAGTAGTTCGAGGTCTGGACTACGAGAGGGTTGGGATGGTGGGGCACCGCGTCAAAGTAGCGGCGGGAAGTGTGCTTCATATATTGAAGAATGGACGGGAGTTCGAGATCGCAGTGCAAATCTGCGTTTCGCATGTACCAGCTAGCGCCGACCGCTCTGCGTATGAAACGGTTTTGGATGAAGCTTGTCCAGGTCGATGCGGGATGCGTGGGCGAACGCCACGGACGCATAAGTCATGACGGGACGGATGCAAGTTTTGCAAATTGTCAGCTTATTCCTAAGTGAGAACAAACAATAATAGAGGTAGACTGCCTTGTCGTGGGTTTTATTGTGTAAGCCTGGTGCCAAAGAGCCGTTCCCCTGCTATCTCACTCGCGTGCACGGTGAGAGCGGTTTGGCGCGAGCAGGATAGCACATGATTTGCATGAGCATTTGTCCTTAAATAAATAAATAAATGATTATTGCCACCACCTCCAGACTTCCACAATGAGACCCGGCCGCCGCGCTGCCGCCGCCGATCTACAAGTAGCGGCACGAAACTAGCGCTGACCGTTATTGCGCAGAAGTAAAAAATAAGGTACCTGAGGGGAGCTAGCGGGATGAAGGGCGGGCGTGCGTAGCGAGCGCCGATTGGCTCTCCAGTCGCATTACGTTCCCCGCACTGATACGACGCCCCGCGCACATCCAGTGTACATCGCGTTCTGTCTCGTTCTGTCGCGTGCGGGACAGTACCCATGCGCAGCTATCCCCGCCGCGTATCGTTCAGCGCTAGACTTACGTGGCGCTATTTGTACCATGCGCTCATTGCGTTGCGCTCTAGCCCTCACGTGTTTTGCATGTGTGTGTAGCTGTGTAGCAACACGCAAGCATTAAATGAATAGAACAGCTGACAGCTTCGCTTATCGCCCACCCTGCGTAGCGCTCAGTGTTGCCAATTTGACTTTTGATGTGCTAAATTTCGCATGTTATTGTCTCGTTTAGGGTATATTTTTGGCGTTTAGCAGATAGCATATTAAACACTGAGCTGATTTATCTCTATTGTTGTCACCGCATTGAAATGTGGATTTTGTATAAATTATGTGGATTATGTGAACGTACAATTCCTATCCGCACCGCACGTTTTCAAGGCAAGAGTGAATAGGTATCCTGATATCTTCTAAGTCTGCGTGCTTCATCTTCAACCACATCGTCGCTTACCTACAGGCGAGTTGGTGGTCAAACGCGGACCTATTCGCGATAAAATTGCCATATTTGACGGAATTCATAGTCAGCGGTGAGAGAGAACCTTGTAGCCCTTGTACCTGTGTCATATTTGGCCTTGTGAGGGCAGGATCGTGTAGCTTAGTACTACCTAATAAAAGGTAGGTAGTACTAGGTAGGTACCTTACCTAATATAACTCGGTCCAATCATTTATCTGTTCTGACAGCTGCATTAAAATTGTAAAAGCCGAATGAAAATCACGAATTCTGATCAGTTTCCTTAGGTTTGTGAATGTGAGAGCATAATGTACCGATATAGGTATTATAAAAAGAAATTAATTTTAAAATATAGTGCAATATAAAAAGAAAATGTTTTATTCAGCTTTTTTTGCAGCTGTCAGAGCAAATATATACTTGGACTGAGTTTAATATACGGTTTCGGATGGATTATGTAAAGTACTGCGCTGTGTAGGTAGCTAGGTAGGTAGGTAGTAGTAGGTACCTAGGTTAGATACTAAAGATTGTTACGATTTAGGTAATATTTACTACTACCTATATTACTCTGGACTTCCACATCGACTAATGGTGCCGGTAAAGATCAGAATATTGTCATTTTATTACAATGAATATGCGCAAAAAAAAAATAAGTTGGCATTTTTTGGCACTTCGAAAATAAAACACTGTTTTTAACCACCCTGGTACCACCACTACCACGGTAAATATCGCGAAAATAATCATACAGCTGTTCGAAAATAAAGTTGACATAATTTTTTGCATTTTTTAACATCAAAAATTTAGTAAATTTCGTTGCAACCGAATTGGCACTGGCAGCACTGGCCCGCTTGTTTCGCTGTGAAGTCGTCACATTCAAGTGGGATTGTGTTAGTGTGCGCGGCAGACAAAGACACCTCGTCGTCGAACGCGTTATTGTTAGATAAGGATAGCGAGTCTTGAGCGCCGTGTTACACGGCACAGTTACAGTAGTTGTGTGCCTCGCGGTATTCACGTCGGCCATTTTATTTTCAAGGACAGTTTTGTGTTCGACGCCGTTGTGAACAGTAGATTTGTATTTGTTTCGATTTTAATGCGGGTCTGGAAGTTTATAAGTGATGGCAAACAAAAGAACGCATACTGACAGTGCTGAAGATAGTCTAGAGGACTTCGAGGATTTGATTGAGAAAAAACTATGTAAGGAGTCCGATATTATAAAACAGAAAAATATTAATGATTTAATTGAGAAAAACCTATATTCGGAGCCCGAGCCCAAGATTATTGAGAAAAAACTATATACGGAACCCGAGCCCAAGATAATTGAGAAAAAACTATATACGGAGCCCGAGCACAAGGTTATAAAACCGAAAAGTATAATTTTTCAACTATTGCCGTTGCTCCCAGGGAAACCATTAAGAATAGAGCCGACTGCATCAACAAGTCAGAACTATGAAGAACCATGTAGTAGTTTGGCGATAGTTCCATCGGATTCTGAACTTGCGGCCAGTCTGACCAGTGAGTTGGATATAAAGGAAGAAACAACCGATAGAGAACAGGACATACATTATGACGATTTTAAATCAGACGTAAAAGAAGAACCAATCGATACAGATGAGGACTTACATTTTGACGAGCATTGTGACGGAAGAAAAAAAGCTGTGATGGAAGATGTTGTGAAGGAAGACATTTTGAAGAAAAATGAGGACGATAAAAAGAAGGGTAGCTCGGTGAGAAAGTGGGCCAAAGTGCCAGATTCAATGAAAAACTTTGCTTTTATTAAAAAAACTAAATTTTTGAGACCAATGCCGAAAGATCCTTACGACCTTTTCCGTTTGTTTCTTGACGACGAGCTTTTGGACTTAATCGCCAACGAGACGAACAAAACCGGCTTTAGATCAGAAAAGACATGGAATCCCGTCTCACGCGATGAACTGACTATATTTATCGGCCTATTAATTCACACTGGAACCATTGGTTTGCATCGTTTATGTGACTATTGGAATATTCACTATTTATTAAGCATCACATGTTTTCCAAGGTTCATGAAAAGACAAAGATTTCTACAAATCTTAGATTACCTCACCTTTTCAAGTGCTCCAGGATCGGAAGGCATCAACAAAATCCAGCCAGTTATAGATCACTTTAATAAGAAAATGAATGGTATTTACTACCCGGGGGCAGATCTTCTCGTAACTAAATCGATAACTATTGTCTCTGGGAACATACTGTTGAGTGAAGAGAATTCAGCCAAGCGAATTGTTCCGAATCGCAGAACTAGAATCCATGTACTCGCCGAGGCCAAAACTGGCATAGTGTTAAAATTGAACGCGACCCAAGGGGATATCAAATATAAATCAGTGGTGCTCGATCTACTCGATGAAAAATTAAACAGTGGTCATTCAGTTTATCTTACCGAGCAATATAATTCCATCGAAACGGCGTCAGAACTTCTCAAAAGGAGAACCTACTGCACAGGGCCTCTAGATGAATCCTTGGTACAACGCATGCAAAATTCTTTGAGATGGATAGTGCCACTGGACGATCTTTACAATAAACATGGTTCGTACTATTGTGATGGTATTCATCTCTGCTTGAGAGATAAACAGTTTTACGTTTCGTCTCAATACGATGAACAATACTTACATACACCGACATCGAAAGGACGTTCAACGAATTCTAAATCGAAATTAGTTGTCATGTATGAAAGCGTTATGAACGTGAATTTAGATGAAAATTTAATGACATACTATCCGTGTCGGGAGAACAGCCTGAGTACGCAGAAGAAGGTTTTCCTTCACATCATTCAGGTGGCTATTACGAACGCTTATAAGTTTCATAAACAATATAACAGATTTTATAATTTCCGATTAGATATTCTGGAGAAAATGTTGCCGGCAAATGTTTCACATGAAGGTGACCCCTTGCATGTTCTGACTAAGATAGAAAAGGTGAAAATAAGAAAGAGAAGGGTACGTCAGGGTCAAATAACTGTAACCAAAGAGGTGGTGAGGAAAGAATGCAGAGGATGCAAGATGGAGCAGAGAAACAAGAGAACATGCACTGTATACGAGTGCCGTCTATGCATAGGGTCTCCCGGATTCTGCGAGCCATGTTTTGACCGGGTTCACAATGTTGAATAGGAAAGCAAGATTATTTATTCAAATTTTATTGTCATTGCTAATTCTTACTGGACGTTTAATTGAAGCATGTTTTTCTGTGTTACCTAGTTCTACTTTGTTTAATTTCAAAATGATCATGCCCTAATTACACAAATATTATAATTGCGAAAGTTATTCTGTCTGTCTGTATCTATTTGTATTAAATCACTGAGTGATATTGAAAAATGGTTTTCTATTAATTTTCTGTAGTACCTACCTATACCTAGTCTTATATTCTGGTGGCCATCAATTATAACAAAATCGGGTTGTGCATTATAGGATCGTGCCGATAATGTGCCTAATAAAACATATAATAATTTACAGTTTGATATTTGATAAATAGCCAGTACATCTTTAGCTGTGCTTTACTGGCCCGATTATGTACAGCAAAATGAAATACAAATAGTAGAACACACCCATTAAGTTATTATTAAAACGTACAATAACAGTTTAATGAGCACACCCCGATAATTCGCGTACCTGGGTAATGCAGCAATTCGCAACGCATTTGGTGGTGGGTTCCCAACGAGTCACACCAGATCCTGTCAGTGTGACTCGTTGGGAATTGTTCTCCCATTGAGTCACAATGTTACACTAGAGTGACTCGATTCGCACCACTACGGTGTGAATTGATAGGACACTTTTTGAAAACCCCTTCCGGACGCCCTCTAAAGTAGGACAAATCCGGGGAATCCTGAACGGATGGCAAGCTTGCTCAGATCAGACTAACAAGTAAGGTGGCGTGGCGGGTGCGCATCTGGCCTAATTCAAGCTTGATGCTTTTAGTCTAAGTCATTCAGCAGACGACATTGTCGCCCTTTTTAGGGTTCCGTACCCAAAGGGTAAAACGGGATCCTATTACTAAGACTCCGCTGTCCGTCTGTCTGTCTGTCTTTCCGTCTGTCACCAGGCTGTATCTCATGAAACGTGATAGTTAGACAGTTGAAATTTTCACAGATGATGTATTTCTGTTGATATAACAACAAATACTAAATAACAGAATAAAATAAATATTTAAAGGGGCTCCAATACAACAAACGTTTGGTACGGAACCCAAAAAAATAGTAAAGTAATCTGTACATACAGTTTTTGCGTTAAGCGCTTTAGTATTTGAAATACGGAGACATTTGAATACGATCGACAAATGTGCCAAGGCATATCTCCCGTGTTTGTCTTATCTGAGCTGTCGATACATCTGATACCAGCATGGCTAGCATGCGTACCGCGATAAAATTTTATCGACTCTTTTTATCGTGCCAAAGCATGACAGGCGTATATGAAACCGTAGGCACCTTGTTGCGTTCTCTCTCACCCTGCAAAGTGACAACAAGATTTTGTCGCGGTGCGCATACTAACCCTGCTGATTTTGATATGACTAGCTGTACCCGCGACGTCGTCCGCGATATCTTCAGGCTTTCAAAAATAGCCTATGTCCATCCTCATGATACATACCATTGCCTAGCAAAATTTTATCGAGATTATGTAGCAAACTGACAGACAGACAGACAAGAGTTACTTTCGCATTTATAATATCACTAGCTGTACCCGCGACTTCGTCCGCGATTTCTTCAGAATAAAATAGCCTATGTCCGTCCTCATGATACATACTGTTACCTCCCAAAATTTTATCGAGATCGGTTAAGCCGTTTAGCCGTGATTATGTAGCAAACAGACAGGCGGACAGAGTTACTTTCGCATTTATAATATTAGTGTGATAGTGTGGATGTCCATAATAACGTCATATTAGAATGTCTGGCAGTTAACAACTAGTGTGGTGTGGTCAATGGCAGACAAAACGACAATTTATACGCAACCGCGACCTCACACCGACGCGACTGCGTAATTCCTTATTGATCCAATTGACGGGATAGCTAGCCTACTTCGTAAGTGTAACGACAGGCACTTTATATCGCTAGTCCTAATAAATATTGTCTTCGCTCTCCGAGTACTGATTCTGATATTTTAGATCAGCAAAAATCAGGTAACATACCATTTTAGACAGCCACACAAATTCACACAATATACAAGGTAACAAAAAGGTGTAGTAATACTGAAGGGTATGTAATATGTATGTACTCATCATCATGAACAGCTTTTACTATGCGACCAAACCTGAAATCGTGAAAAATAAATGAGCTTGTTGTTCCATAGAAATTGGTCATTGACACTCGACAAAATGTATGGAATAGCTGTTTTTTTTTTTTCGCGATTTCAGGCTTTGGGACCAAGCCTATATAGTATAAATTGTTTGCTATGATTAGTACATAATTATCACCCAGAAACCCCTTCAGTATTACCACGCCTTTTTGTTGCAGGTTGTACATTATCAAAGCCTGTTATTTTTAAGAAATCAAAATACCTATCCGTTAGCCTATATAATATTGTCCGAACTAAAACCATCATAACTATTCATTTACCCATTTTCCATAGTTTTAATATATCTGTAAATGGATCATTAGTACCTACCTAAATAGAGCTGGGGCTCTATTTTTTTACCGACTTCCAAAAAGGAGTAGGTTTACATTCGACTGTTTTTTTATGTTTGTTACCTCAGAACTTTCGACTGGGTGAACCGATTTTGATGATATTTTTTTTATTCGAAACCTGGTGCTTCCCGTTTGGTCCCATTTCAATTTGGTCCAGTTCTGTCATTTTTATGAAGTCGGTTTTTTATATTGATAATTATTTTATAATCATATAACGTTAACGCAAGGAGCGGCTTGAACCATTCGAATATGCTTTCTATCAATAGAAAATATTTTCAAGCGATTCGAAAGTAGAGCTCCTTAACTTGCGAAATTCACATCTCACTAGTTAGTGCGGATTGCAATACGATTGCCATGCATCATAATCAGCTCAAATTAACAGTCTAAATACATCTCAATAAGCGGGGAGGTTGCCACACGCCACGCCTATACATTTAGGAAAGTAGAATGAAGGTGGGTGGTAAGATAATACGTACATAGAAGTACAGAAGCACTTACTGTCATATACTAGACACGGCGACCATAAGCACTTAAGTCAGTTTTTTTTTCTCTAAATGCTAAAAACTCGCAGGGCTTTGCTATTTGCGTTATCCGTCGACGGGAACAAGCAACCAGGTCAGAGGGCTTCAATACACGAGGCGACAGTCTTACGCACCATACAACTTATGTGCAACATCGTCCTGTAAACTTTTCAAAATATTTTAATTTTGACTTAAGTGCTTATGGGTTTCGTGTCTTTTATATTATAGTTTAACATCTAAGTTTAATAACATTTAAAAAAAATCTTAGACAATATGCAAATCTCTTCTTCTTCTCTTCTCTACATAGTATAAAATAAAGTAGCTTTCCGCGTCTGTCTATTTGTATATCCGCTAACTCCTCCTTTACCACTCAACGGATTATGATGCGGTTTTCACCATAAGTTAGAAAAAAAAAAACACGGAAGGTTTATATAATACAATAAAACCTAATTAAGTCTTTATGTATGTAGAAAAAAATAAACAATATTTTTCAACTAAGTCAACGATAAATATATTTACATGGCTTAAGTTTACCTTTTTTACAACTTCTTTTCCTAAATTACACCCGAGCGAAGCCGGGGCGGGTAGCTATAAATATTTAAATCTCTTTAATATCCAAAAATACTAGAGTCCTGAAGTAATTTTTTTTTTTATTGAAATGGGACCAAGCGGGAAGCACCAGCTTTCAAATAAAAAAGAATCATCAAAATCGGTTCACCCAGTCAAAAGTTCTGAGGTAACAAATAAAAAAAAAAAACAGTCGAATTGATGACCTCTTCTTTTTTGGAAGTCGGTTAAAAATAAAAACACCCGAATTGAGAACCCCCTTCTTTTTTGTAGTCGGTAAAAAATATGGTAGAAGAATGTCAACAGTAACTCGGTAACTCAAACAGGCCTCATTATAGAAGTACCGAACCGACGTATAAGTTGAGGGTGGGGTTAGTGGGGTATGACTCAAAGGAATGTCTCCGTTCAATGATATTTTTAGAAGGTATGTAGCAGGTCAGAGAGCGGCGCGTGGGCCTGAATGGGCATGAATGGCAGCTTTGAATAGCCGATGATCGCCCGTGAATGGCAGCCTTACATACGGAAAAAGGGTTTATGTCTGGGCAATAACCGTCGGCCGATAGATACATTAAGTTGATGCTGTAAAGGTATTTCATTGATAAGAAATACAAGAGCTATTTAACCCTAAGTTAAATTGTAAGTAAGAGAGAAATGCGAGATCTAAAAATGCCCTGGAAAGATACCTTTGCCCAGGAGTGGGACATTAAAGGCTATTTAATAAAAATAATGCACGATTTTTTTTATGCTGCTGAGTGGACAATTATGAAGACACGAGCAAGTCGCTCGCCCGATGGTAAGTGTCACGTTTGCCTATAACAGTTCAATGCCACACATAATTTTGAACTGCACCCATGATAGATATTAAATCTTTTTATGCCACTTTTTATAATAATTTCACTGGACACATTGCCCTTCAATACGAAACAGTAATATTTGCACATTACTTCAGCAGGTTTATCACGGGTCGTTGACAAATTGTCTTTCCGCCGTTTTTATCCGGGCGAGAAAATAACAAATATGTTCTAGCTTAGTCGCCTACGCGCGGATAATACGGCCTGCTTACAAAACCGAGCTACAACTTTTCAGCTTCGTAGGTCAAGTAGTTTTTGAGATTTTGTGATTGGTCAGTGAGTGTCTCACTGAGTGTGGTGGTGTGATGTGGTGTGTGTTATCATGTCAAGTTTATCACGGTTTAACCACAGTGCAAAACCATGGTTTAACCTCAAACGCATAATTTGTGTCATCAAACCTCACGTGAACACATCACTTCGAACAGCCAACATTATTAGCATGCCGTAAATGGCAATACGCCGTGGCAAGATAATCTTATCCGACTTTTATCAATTTTTGTCATTCTAGTTTAAGTTTGTCTACTCATATGGTTAGCTTAAAATTATAAAAAAGGTGTCATATGTAAATTGAATGTATTATCAAGGAAACCCCAAAGACCGAAATACGATTAAGGAGAAATATAAGATAGAAGAAAGACATTTTATTTATATTACACGGGAATTACTCACGTAAGATTAGGCCGGATACTCCGACCATAGTTTCAACCGTATACCGCGGTCTTTATCAAGGTGAATGCGCGTGCGCGGCTGCAAAGCGAGACGAAGCCGCGCGCGCGCATTCACCTTGATAAAGATCGCCGTATACGGTTGAAACTATAGTCGGAGTATCCAGCCTAATCTTACGTGAGTAATTCCCGTGTAATATTAGTAAAATGTGTGAAAACCACGTCAGTTTCCATAATAAAATAGAAAAAGAAAGTAACAATGATTTGAGCTTAACTCCTTTTTATTTTTGGATTCATTCAAATACCTATTAAATTGTGTCTACGATATCCCAATATACAGATTTCATAATAATGGAGGGAATCGCAAAGGTACAGTTTACAGCTGTACTTTAAAAAATATATGAGAAAAACCTTAAAAATTAAAGTAGCGAAACGCACGACTGTGTGTAAGCGTTGATTAAAAGTGGGAAAATTGTTAACTTCTGGATAGTGATTAATGTATATACTTGGTAAAGTATACACATTAAATTATGAATGAATACTAGTAGGTATACTAATCTCAGAGTAACATTATGACAGTTGAACGGTTCAGTATGGGGACTACAACATACTTCATACTGTAAGCCAGGGGTTCCCAAAGTGTGAGCCGCGGCGACCTGGTGCGACGTACAAAGTAAAGAGGGGCGCCGTAAGTCGATCCTCTATCATTATCCGAAACCACAAATATTCGCGGTTACTTTTTTTGAGCGCTCGCATCGGGAAAGAACATGGCGTCGAATAACTCTTTTTCGACCAAAATGACACATAAGAGATTTTAAATTTGCAAAACGATAGCTAGCTAGGGTAGGGCGTCGTGACAAAATACTAAACTTAAAATTGCGCCGCGGGCTGAAAAAGATTGGGAACCCCTGCTGTAAGCATTAGATTTGCTATGCTACAAATCTGTCATAAACAATTGACGCTAACGTCTATGTAGGTAGTATTAGGTGTAAGTGAAACAGAAAATTATTGTAATGTAATGTACATACGTTTCTTGGGGCAACGTCGGCGTCGACGTCGGGAAATCGCGAGGCATTAGCATTTATTTATAATATTAGTGGTTTTTTTTCTGGATCAAATTAAATAAACTGTTTTTTTTTCGACGCGACATCCACAGAAGATTGTATTCTTCGTTTTTTACTGTGTCTAATTAATTTAAATGCTTTATTTCTACGCAACGTCCACAGAACACATACTCTCCATACAACACAACTGAGCTACACGCCTCACCAGCGTCAGCCAATTAAATTACCATATCCGATGAAAAACGCCTCCACATACGGACAAACCGTTTATTCTAACCTGTAGTGCCACCAAACGCAATATCTGTGTTATAAATATTAACATTTGCATAAAGCACCGGAAAGAATAGATCAGACGGATTTATGAGTTTTTTTGGGTATTTAGGACAGATCGTATGACCACTTTGAGATGTAAACGCCTTACGGGTTACGATTGAAAATTCTGAACGAAATGCGTCATGAATTGGCGCATAGCCGTAGCGTGGAATTAGTGTCCTTTATCAGCATTTTAACCGACTTCAAAAAAGGTGGACACGTTTTTTAAATGTTTTTTACCTACCTCATAACTCTGATTTATTTATTTATTTATTTTATAGGGTAATTTTTCTTATTCCCATAGAAATTTCACTAATATCGGTTTAGTAGTTTGGTTTTGAAATCAAAATAACTGAAAAAAAGATTCACTCGTGATTTGAAGACACCCAGATTGTAACTACCGGGGAACACCCATTCTGGCAACGCATTCCACAGACTAGCAGTTCGCACAAGAAAAATGAAATCAAAGCGCTTCGTACGGGTTTTCGTAATATCAACCATGAAGCGGTCTCGATTTTACGTGTCGTTTGTTTCATATTTTTTTATTGAAATAAGTACCTTCAACGGTAACAAGACTGTTCCATCCATTCCGTTATTTAGATTCGATTGCCATATGAAAGTCAAATCGGAGTGCCATTAAACAGGCAAACATAAGTCATCCATAACGCATAGGCGGTTGTTGTTACTCGGGCATCAACCGGTGGGGGTCAATTCACCATGTCTTCTCCCGGACCGTTAGAGGCCTTTTCTCACGCCTCCAAAACAATGCACCGACATGTTTGCGTTCACCTTAATTGAAATTGTAGGATACAACTGATATCTTGAAATTCAACCGTGTCTTGTTGATCGTTGAGTTCAAAATTGACGGTTATATGCCAGCTCACAATTGGGTATCGATGACGAATGGCAAGCGGTAGACGCAAGAGTTTGAGGCCAGATTATTTGCCCAACTAATTGATTTAAACGGTCAGCGGTCGGTTGATTGGACTGCACCAGGAAATGCTGGACGGCATTGAACGGGACACACAAAGTCAAGTTTGCGCACGTTGTAATATTTAAAATTTCAGAAAAATATTGTGTTAATTATTATTGACATTCTTGTACTTTTCCTAGAAAAGCTACCACACTTTTCTGGCAAAAAAATCAGTTAATAGCTGATATCTTGCAATATTCACGGTCGGCGCGGTCTATTAGGCAGAATCCATTACTTATCTAATATCAAAATAGTTCTAGTAAAATCTCATCAAATCTCATATAAACTGAGGGCATAAAAAGGGCATAATTGAAAGTTAATAACGAATACTGCCGCCGGGTCCTAGTGGCGCTAGTTTCGATGCCTGATTTTATATTCACTTATTGCAATTTATTTCTACCGCAATAACCATGCCCATCAGGCAGATCAAAAAATGCCTCAAAATAATAGTTAACAATTGATTAAGAATGACTGAAAGCTACTATTTCAAGCAAAAATCTTATATCTAGTCACAAGCAACATGAGCAAACATGCTCTATCTTAGACCGCCTCGTCACTTCCCATCAGGTGAGTAAAAAAATATTATTCGAATGCGTGCCATCAACTTTCCTTCCGAGTCCAACTCTCTATTCGTCGCACGTGCCCTTATTAGTGCACCGTAGTATCGTAGTGCCGTGACATTGCCCCCAGTAGTCAAGTTGAAGGGCGGTCGTAGAGTCAGGTCGACGGCTCCGGGCGGCGATGCGCGACGTGACTGAGGTAACTCTAGATTGGGCGCTGTGCTCCCATCCACTGTGATGTAACTTCAAGGGCAGTATAATAGTATTCCGCTTTATGGTTGACATTCCGAAAACCCGTACGAAGCGCTTTGATTCCACTTTTATTGTGCGAACTGCTAGTTTGTGGAATGCACTGCCTGAATGGGTGTTCCCCGATAGATACCCCCCGATAGTTACACCCAGACTGTAACTATCGGGGAGTCAAGAGTGAATCGGTTTCTTCTAGGCAAGCGTGATCCACCGTAGGCCGCATCATCGCTTAACATCAGGCGAGTTAGAGGCCAAGCGCAAGCCAATTCTACAATAAAAAAAATACAAAAAAAAAGTAAGCGGCCGATTCCATGTAACTTTGCAAGACATTATTTCAACTGAGTACTGACTGAGGCAGCCCCGATAAGACAATCACCCTCAAATCAGACATACTAGGAAGATATGGTAAGACGGCTTGGCGTTGCAATGCATCTGGTTTATATCACACTTGATCTCTTTAGTCGAACTCCCCCTGAAAACGACCTTGCCGTCGTTTTTAACCCCCGACGCAAAAAGAGGGATTGTATACGTTTAACGTGTGTAATTGTGTGTCAGTGTATATAGAGATCATTAGACGAGGTAGACTAATACGAGGCCTTTCCACCACGGGAGCTAAGCTAGTATGTATAGTGAATCAATCTGTCAGTAGATACACGCAAAAAAGTATAAGTTTCCTAGGACCAGCCCTACTGTTATTTCATGTATTGTGCTACAAGTCGGGGCTTTGACATTGGATTACGAAATCACATCAAAATGAATCATTTTCCGGAGGCATTCATTTGTTACCAGTTACGAAATACTTATCATGGATTGATTTGTTGACGTCTGCGACAACATTTTCGTGAATCGTTACTCAAAATAGCCAATAAGTTCATGGTAACTCAGCAAACTATATTTTACTTAATTTTATTATAATTGAATGCATCAATTTACTAAGTAAAATTACCTTCACATTCAACCTAACAAAGATATAATGACAACGATTCAAAAACATCGTAATCGTTTTATTGAAAACCACATGACGCCGCATTACGCGAAGATTTTGATTAATTTCTTGAGACGACCTTCCTGGCGCCAAGTGACCCTCGAGATTGGACGCAAGGCTGCCTGAGCTGAGCTGATGATGACTTGTCTACAGTCAAGTGGACAGCTACTTGTGTTTTGGCAAGTCATGTGACGGATAAGCTTTTTGTCTTTTGATTGGATGAAATTGGTACCTAATCTTTAGTATTCCAAGGCTTATTTTTCAACTCATGTGTTTTATTCCGACAGAATTCAAAGGTCTGAAAGTTTCTGGAAATCCAGCGAAAGCTATTTTTTACGTATTTTTGTATTTGATCTAATTTAAAAACGGTAATACGTACATGCGTCAAACTTGGCATGATTATAGTACACACTCTAAAGTATAATAACAAATAATAAACAATGGACAAGTGCAAGTCGGTGACAAATTTCTGTTCACCACCAAGTTAATCAACGTCGGGCGCGGCCGGTACTTGGTTGTGTGACCGTGATGGTGTCTTTTTGTGCTACTTTTTGTATTGTGGTGGTACGGAAGCCTTAGTGCGCGAGCCCAACTCGCACTTGGCCGGTTTATTTAGATATTAGATGTTGTGCGTTGTTTTGTTAACCATTACTGTTTATATCTTTGTTAATTTTTGTCGAGTCTTGTCTTTAGTTTATGTTCGATGATGAACTTTTTGGTTCCAGCAGCGCTGCCTCATCGTTTATAGTTTCCACTCCAAATTAAAATATACTTAATGATGGTGGACGCACTTTTATTACATTTGGTATAAAACTTCATAATAACGTCTGTATCTGCACTTTGTTCTCCCGGACTTAAATAAATGTAATTCTGATCAAAACATAAATAATGTATTTAGTATGTATCAAAGCTTGTTTGTCCCAGTTATTCCATTTAAGAAACATGCATGAATGATTAACAACTCTGAATGGGCTCCAACGTTCGCATATATTATAAATATTAAAATACACAACAAAAACAAAGCGCATGTTGTAAGAAATGCATAAACTAATTAATTCAATAAGCCCGTTAACGATACAAGTTTATGATTATTATGCTCAATTACTTTAGAGTTAAGAATGAATGAAATGACGGGAGAACGGGGAACAGCAGAATGAATGATAAAAGAGCCCTATAAATGACACAAGGCCATCGAATAGTAACATTAAACAGAATTATTGAAAGGTGAAGCAAACAAGATATAAGTATGAAATGCCGAAATAATCTTAAGAAAAAAGGATTAAAAAATACCTGATTGGGATGACGAGGCGTGGCTAAATCGGCTGCCTGGTGGGCGCAAAAAAAATACTTATTGTAGTAGGATTATTGTTTATTTCTTTATCTGTCATTTAAATGTCTGCAGCACACAAGTAGACTGTACCTACAATATGTATTTATTATTAACATAAAAATGACTGAACCAGATCAAAGAAATCAGTAAATTTTGCAAAATGATGGACAGCAGCAATAATTAAATAGTAGGAAATTATGAGCTATATTTCACAAAAGACAATCCATGACAAATCAGATTATTTTGATCTTACAGGCTTTACGAGACATTCAAGTCTACCAGCCAACCTGTCTTTGGTTAAAATCCTAGATAATCTATGGACTAATGATATGTACGGGTGACAGATGCCTATTAAAGTCAAGTGACATTGACAGGTGAATAATGGCGATCAGCGAGCATTGTCGTTAGGCGCATAATTACAATTGACACTAGGCTCAAGCTTTACATTGCGATTGAGAGATAATTGCATTTAATTGTAGTGCTAATTGAACTTGATAACATAGCTTTAATGCTACTCCCCGGTGTTTTTACGCGGTTTTTTTGGGATAAAAAGTGTTGTAAGTGTGTCCATTAAAAATGCGTACTCAACCTTAATCGATTTATATTTTATTTGCCAAGTAGGTAAGCACTGTTGCACTCATCCACTCACTGCTTCATCACGAAATCTCAAAAACTACTTGATAAACACAGTTAAAATTTGCAAGGTATTCTGATGGGGTTCGTTAAGAAAGGATTTTGCGAAGGGTCAAATTACGAGGGGCAAATGGTGGTTGAAAGTTTATATTGAAGTTTACGCTTACGAATGCATGGCCAACAGCTAGTATTAAAACAAAATCAATACAAAAATGTTATTTCCTGTAAAACCAATTATACGAAACCTTAGCAATAAGTAGATACAAGGTTCTTCAGAGTTCTTGTGGACCCTGCACTATGTGAGACTTGTATCACAGCGACCATGCCAGTTTCGATTATTTTACATAGTAATGGTGTGGTGATATAAAAACAGTGGGCGAAATACAAGTATTCGCTACGTAATATACGTATCGAACTTCATACAAATTTTGAATTTCGAAATCGAAATTTGTATGGAATTCGATGCGTATTTTAAGTAGCGGAAATTCGTACTTCACCCACAGAAGTATGTTGTAGTTTAGGAAATAAATAATGCCTAGTATGATAATTACCAATATAAAAAAAAAAACAATTCATAATAATGTCAGAAATGGACTATGAAATGGGACCAAACGGGAAGCACCAGCTTTCAAATAAATAAAGAATCATCAAAATCGGTTCACCCAGTCGAAAGTTCTAAGGTAACAAACAATAAAAAAATAAAAAGAATTGATAACTACCTCCTTTTTGGAATAAAATGGAGAAAACCTAAGAGATCATTTATGATGAGTTGTTAAGATTTGGTTGTTGAACAAGACATTGCCCATGAAGGAGATTGAAAATATTGGAAGAAGGTAGATTGAAAATATCGGAAGAAGGTAGCAAACTCACGGGGTACAACTAGTATTAGAGTGTTTGGCATCAGCGGCGTCGCACGGAATGCAACACCAATAACGTTAAAATTTTATTTTCGTGTCGCGTGTTCGATTTCATTAAAAACTCGTAATATTTAACATAGTTGGTATTTTTATGTTATTTTAATGAAACTGTATAAATTTCCGAGTGATTTGATGTGTAAACTTTAACTGCTCATTTCATAAGATGGCCATATACTAACGAACTTTGACACAATGCTGTGTGTGATAAACACAAATTAACGATCTAAAAGATTCCGATTCGATTGCTATTTTATGTTATTTTAATGATACTGTATTCATTTTATTTATGTTACACGGGAATTACTCACGTAAGATTAAGCCGGTTACTCCGACTATAGTTTCAACCGCATTAGACGGCCTTTTTCAAGGTGAATGCACGCGCGCGGCTGCGTCTCGCTTTGCACTACGGGCCGCCGCGCGGCGCGCACGTGATGACACCGGCTGCTTGTCGGGTACGGGGGTGGGGGTGCGTAGAGAAATATGTTGCGCCGGCGCACACTGGAGCTCTTCCTCACTCGAATCTTCCTGCGTGTCGGGAATACTCCAGCACGCGGAGCTCACCACGTCGCCACCAATCTCACGGTCACTCACACGAACTCCATGAAGGCACGGCTTCCAAGTCGGTGGCAGGTTCCATCCTCCATCCCTATTGAAGGTTGGACGTCGACTGATCTCGATGGCTTCTCTGACTTTCCGGGGCACAAAGAATTTCTCCCGTGCCAGCACTTTCGCTCTGTCGAACCTGATATAATGCTGTGCGCCGGAGCCCAGAGAATGTTCTGCCACCGCGGAACCGTTGGTGTCGAGCTTTTTCATGGAACGTATATGCTCCGTGAGCCTCGTGGACACGTTCCTCTTTGTTTCGCCGACGTAACATTTACCGCAATCGCAGGGGATCATATACACACCGGGAACCCCCAAAGGGTCTCTATCTTTTGGAGAGCGGAGCAGCTGTCTCAGTTGCCCTATAGGACGGAAGATCGTCTTGATGCTGTACCTCCGGCGTAACAAGTTTCCGATACTGTCCGTCACTCCTTTAACATACGGCAAAAACGCTGTTGCTCTCTCTACCGATGTCCGACGTGTCCCGGTCGTCGCGTTTGCAATACGCCAGCTCTGCTTCCAACTATAACCATTGCTATTCAGCACACCTCTGATATGGTCCAGCTCAGTATCCAGGTATTCGTAATCGCAGAGTTTCAACGCTCTGTTAATAAGTGTCCGTGGTACTGATGCTAAATGTGCTGGGTGATGGTGTGAATCGGCTCTGAGATATCTATCCGTGTGCGTTGGTTTACGGTATACCGCGTGAGACAGTCGGCCATTCGAGTCACGTTTCACCAACACATCAAGGAAAGCTAGAGCTCTATCCTTTTCACGTTCCACTGTTAAAGCGATTCTCGGGTGGATGCTATTCAAGTGGTCCAAAAACAGATCTATCTTATCTCTACGTATAATAGCAAACACGTCGTCCACATATCGCCACCAGTGTCTCGGTTCATAGGAAGTGTTCAGTAGTGCATACTCTTCGAACCACTCCATAAATATGTTGGCTACCACTGGAGCTATAGGAGAGCCCATCGCAACGCCGTCAACCTGTAGGTAGAAATCCCCTTTCCACACAAAATATCCACTAGTCAGTGTGTATCGTATCAACTCTATATACTCGATAGGTATGGGAATGCATTCTAATAAATCAGATATAATGTTGATAGTGTCCTCTATCGGTATATTCGTGAACAACGAAACGACATCGAAACTCACCATTTCCTCATTATCTGTCAATTGCACCTCCTCTAGCAACTGTATAAAATGTGATGAGTCTTTCACATAGCTAGATGTTTTACCCGTAAAAGGGAGTAGCATGTCTGACAGAAAACGTGCGGTTTTATATGTCGGTGAGTCTATCTGACTAACAATGGGACGAAGAGGCCAATCTGGTTTATGAATCTTCGGCAACCCGTAGATTTACCCGCGGTATACCGTAAACCAACGCACACGGATAGATATCTCAGAGCCGATTCACACCATCACCCAGCACATTTAGCATCAGTACCACGGACACTTATTAACAGAGCGTTGAAACTCTGCGATTACGAATACCTGGATACTGAGCTGGACCATATCAGAGGTGTGCTGAATAGCAATGGTTATAGTTGGAAGCAGAGCTGGCGTATTGCAAACGCGACGACCGGGACACGTCGGACATCGGTAGAGAGAGCAACAGCGTTTTTGCCGTATGTTAAAGGAGTGACGGACAGTATCGGAAACTTGTTACGCCGGAGGTACAGCATCAAGACGATCTTCCGTCCTATAGGGCAACTGAGACAGCTGCTCCGCTCTCCAAAAGATAGAGACCCTTTGGGGGTTCCCGGTGTGTATATGATCCCCTGCGATTGCGGTAAATGTTACGTCGGCGAAACAAAGAGGAACGTGTCCACGAGGCTCACGGAGCATATACGTTCCATGAAAAAGCTCGACACCAACGGTTCCGCGGTGGCAGAACATTCTCTGGGCTCCGGCGCACAGCATTATATCAGGTTCGACAGAGCGAAAGTGCTGGCACGGGAGAAATTCTTTGTGCCCCGGAAAGTCAGAGAAGCCATCGAGATCAGTCGACGTCCAACCTTCAATAGGGATGGAGGATGGAACCTGCCACCGACTTGGAAGCCGTGCCTTCATGGAGTTCGTGTGAGTGACCGTGAGATTGGTGGCGACGTGGTGAGCTCCGCGTGCTGGAGTATTCCCGACACGCAGGAAGATTCGAGTGAGGAAGAGCTCCAGTGTGCGCCGGCGCAACATATTTCTCTACGCACCCCCACCCCCGTACCCGACAAGCAGCCGGTGTCATCACGTGCGCGCCGCGCGGCGGCCCGTAGTGCAAAGCGAGACGCAGCCGCGCGCGTGCATTCACCTTGAAAAAGGCCGTCTAATGCGGTTGAAACTATAGTCGGAGTAACCGGCTTAATCTTACGTGAGTAATTCCCGTGTAACATAAATAAAATGTGTGAAAACCACGTCAGTTTCAATGATACTGTATTCATTTTCTGCGTGATTTGATTTGAACTTTAACTGCGCATTTAATAAGATGGCCCTTTTCTAACGAACTTTGACACACTGCTATGTCTGATAGATTAACGGCAATATATTAAAAAAACATTGCTACATTGATACGAAATATTTTATCGAAAAGTGCACAAACAACATCTAGACCTCAAATCAGACATCAAGAGAGATATTTTGAGAGAGTTCTTGTTCAAATATATAATCATAACCTACCGAAAATTGTTCAATTGATTTTCTTGTTAAATAAAATAAATAAATATCTGGGACATTTTTGCACACACGGTCATATGACCCCAAACTAAGCAAAGCTTGTAATATGGCTGCCAGAGACTGATATACGTACATATATATTTTTAAATACATACTTAAATAGATATTAACACCCAGACATAGAACAAACACAAATGTTCATCACACAAATGTTTGTCCTAGATGGGTATCGAACCCACGCCCCCAAGCACAGAAGTTAGGTGCACTACCAACTGAGCCACCGGGGCAGTCACAATGATGTCACGGGGCAGTCACAGTGATGGGCTGACCGTCTCCGACCGATGGGCTAGGATCGTCACAGTGGGTGCCTGATGGACGACGCAGTCAAGGAAGGCATAGGAAACGCTGGCATGACGATCTTGACTCATTCCGGAGAGGTTGGCAAGAGGTGGCAGAGGACCGAGATTTATGGAAGGAAATGGGGGAGACCTTTGCCAAACAGTGGGACAGTATAGGTATAGAAAAAAAAACTTTACTCTGATTCGAGAAACGTAACATCTAAGTAAACGCAACATAGACTAATTCAAATTGTTCAATTTGATCCCTGGGTTTCACCTACATCGAGTGCCTTATTTTTTTATCACACCTCTTCTAAGTACTGGGTAGCCTCTATCTGCGGTACTCGGTAATCTTATCATTAACAGTACATTACCACAGAGTAGAACAATTACAGAGATACATCTTGTTTTTTTTTAAAACAGAACCACGAGTGGATGGGCAGCAGTATCTTCCTATTCCTATTTCACGGTGAACGCTCTGCGATCTCAAGCCGCCTGCCAAGCGTGGAGATTTAGGGCCCAATCTGAGTGTTAGTTAAAAGATCATAATATTCCTGTCAAAGCACGGTTGCCTAAAAAAAACGCTTTAGGCGATAAGGTTAAAAGTCTCGTGTATTTGTACTGCTTACTATATCTGTGGCCTTAGTACGAGCACTTGCGAAAAAGTTATCGTTACGTAAACGATAGCAAAATGTATGAAAAATTGAACAGCGCCTCTATCGGACGTGAAAGGAAACTGAATTTTTCACACATTTGCTATCGTTCACGTAACGATAACTTTTTCGCAAGTTCTCGTACTAACCCCACTGTTGTCTTTTAATGTGTGGTTTTTAAGCCGAGCAAAGCTAAAGTCTCAGTCTTCGGGAACAGGTCGGCATTTGTAAGTTGTATTTGTATTGTGTAGGCAAGTAGTTCATACAATAAAAAAATAAGTTCGAATATGAGCAAAACTAGTCAACGGAGTTGTTAAATATAGAGGTCACGTTCGGGCGAACAACTATAGTTAATAGAGATCAGATTGGATAATTATCTAATCTGACTTGGGGTACTTGGGGAGATAGGTATCATTGATACGACAACGCTGCACATGAGTAGCGAAATACCTAGTGGAGTGGTGCTATTACGGCCGTCCGACCGGCGCCTGCGCCTCATACAATATTAATGATTTGACAGATCTATTGCCGGATAATTAAAAGCCTATTGGAGTTAGGAAGTAATACGCCTAGTGTCTAGACGGTGTTTTGTCCACAAAATGGTGATTAAAAAGCCAAAATACCTAAATCATCATATCCAACGCACTCGTGTCCTTTCATTCAGCTATCGTATTAATATATAATTATCAATATAAAAAACCGACTTTATCAGAACTGGACCAAATTGAAATGGGACCAAACGGGAAGCACCAGCATTCAAATAAAAAAAGAATCATCAAAGTCGGTTCACCCAGTCAAAAGTTCTGAGGTAACAAACATAAAAAAAATACAGTGGAATTGATAACCTCCTCCTTTTTGGAAGTCGGATAACAACTAGTTGTTCATCTCGAACTGTGAACTCGCAACCCCTATATCCTGGCAACACCTCGACCGATTTTGCCCATATTTAAACATAAAAATTGCATTGGAATGAACTACTTGCCTTGGGTTCAGTGTGGAGGTTAAAGGGGGAGGCCTATGTTCAGCAGTGGACGTCTTATGGCTGATGATGATGAACTACTTGCCTACAAAATATCGTGAAGATCGGAACAGCGATACGCAAGGTATCGTCGAACAAAAATACAAACAAACATATAAACACTGACTCGTTCCATTCTGAGACTTCACTTTGTCAACCTTTCAGATCAGACAAACATGGGAGATATGATAAGATGGCGTGGCGGGTGTGAACGCATCTGGCCTAAATCGGCTTGATGTCTTTAGTGGAACTCACCCTGCACACTACTTTGTCGTCCTTTTTAGGGTTCCGTATCCAAAGGGTAAAACGGGACCCTATTACTAAGGCTCCGCTGCCCGTTTGTCTGTCTATCTGTCTGTCTGTCACCAGGCTGTATCTCATGAACCGTGATAGTTAGACAGTTGAAATTTTCACAGGTGATGTATTTCTGTTGCCGCTATAACAACAAATACTAAAAAACAGAATAAAATTAAATAAGGGGGCTCCCATACAACAAACGTGTTTTGTTTGCTCGTTTTTGCTCGATATTGATAACGGCAACATGTGGACACTTGAAATATTCACAGAATATTTAGTTATATCTTCATATTACAAAATTATAATTAAATTAAAATAAAAAATATTTAAGCGGGGCTCTCGTACAACAAACGTGAATTAATTGCCGTTTTTATAGATAATGGTACGGAACCCTTCGTGCGCGAGTCCGACGCACTTGGCCGGTTATTTTACAAACAAAAAAATTGTGAATACCTCAGAAAAACATCGGTCACACTCACCTCAACGAAGTGTATGAAAAAGCACTTCAGGGTTGGTCCCAATAAAAAACTAGTTCATAATTATGAGTGCAATGACCTTTCGGCTTACACCCTTGCCCTGTATAAGTGTGGTCATCCTTATCAAATTCTCTCATCGTCGGTCCAGCAATATCACACTATCAAATGCTTTCATCAAAGTCAACTCGCACATCAAACAAAATCGGCGGTCCCGGCTTACAGTCATCTGGTTCACTTTTTTGCATCCCACTGTAACGGTCATGAACCCTGCCAGGGTTCACTGCAGGCCATCAACCTTTGTGCCAGACCAAAAAAATAAACACTATGAAATTTCATACTGTCGAGATTTTGATACGCAACGAGCGTGAAATATAAGTACGGGCCGAAATGTGCCAATAAGACCCGTTGCAGTCGTTGTTTGGAAGAATGACGTGCTTTGAAGTATATATTTTTTCTTATGGGAGGATTTTGGCGTCGCACGCCTTATCCAATTACTACTGTCAAGTATTTAAATACTTTATAGTTTTTTTTATCGCGAATAAGTTCGCGTTTGACCACCGACTAATCAAAACTAATACTAGAGTAATAGATCAAAACATTATAAACAGATCGGGACGCTACATACCTGAATTGCCATACCCTAATTGGGTAATTGTGTCAATATAAGAGTTAACTATATACTTAGCATAATATAATGTGCAATAAATGATTTAACTTTGACTTTGACTTTACCTTTTCACTCTGACCTTGAAAAGGCTCTAGTTTCAGTAAATATCGTCAAACTAGTCAAAGTCATGGTTACGCTTGACTTGGATTTGCCAACTCAAGCCTCAGTAAAGTGGTACACATATTATTGGACTTCTTTAGGTATGATATTTTAAGACACATCACATTCATAGGATGTTCTGTCTAAATTTTGCGCATAACACTTTAAGTGAGCGCGAACTTGATAATGCAATTTATATTCGGAAAACCTATAAAACGTTAACCTATAAAACGTTACCGTTAAAACGATATCAGTGGCCGACGTACGAATATTCGCTACGTAAAATACGTATCGAATTTCATACAAATTATGAATTTCCAAATTTAAATTTGTATGGAATTCGTTAGGTATTTAACGTAGCGAAATTTCGTACTTCGCCCACTGAATGTTATGTACAGAATGTAAGGTTAGGTACAATGTTAGATGTTACCGCGATAATGAGTGGGCCCTAAGGATGCTTACTTACCTGTTACTTATTAAATGACTGGGCCCTAAAGACGAATACTTATTAATAATTATGATGCACCACTGAGTCTTTAAACTGATTGTACATACCTGAAACAAAAAATAAGTTAACATTAGAATTTACAAAGTAAATATACATCAGCGTTTTTTTTTAGAAATCAACGCAAAGATCAAATCGCTAATGATAAAGATAGGGTTGCCAGTCCTACTATATAATATACTAGCTGCACCCCGCGGTTTCACCCGCGTGGTGATGATGATGAAAAGTAGCCGATTTGTTAATCCAGGACATAAGTATGTACATATGTGTAAGTACATGTGTGTATTCCAAATTTCATCCAAATCCATCGAGCCGTTTCTGCGTGATTGAGTAACAAACATCCATCCATCCAAACTTTCACATATATGATATTAGTGTGATAATACCTACTATAATAGAGTTACAAATACTATAATTCCACAAAAAAAGAGTAGCTGAACAAACTATATATTATTTAGATAACAATATGAAACAACATTTTTTGTTTCAAAATGTAAGTTGTCTTAAAAAAATTAAACCTGTTAATAAAGGCTCAAACGACATTTTTTTAAGTACCTATTAATTTGCTTAAACGTATTATATGTTTTTTTGCCATCTACTACCTAATTTTACAGGTAGTACTTAAAAGCCTCGAAAATACTATAATTTGACATAAAAACTTAGCAATCTTAGATAGAGATGTGAAAAATTGAACCCAATAATATTTCTCAAATAATCTAGCTAGGTGAACAATAACAATGCATGGATTGCGCGAAATTCACACCTAAATAAAAAAAAACAAAGCTGATGAATCTCGGTTTGTGAAAGGGTGTATGTACTAAGCCGAAAGGGGTCTATAATATCCAGCATTATTAACCACTTTTACTACGGTAGCAACTTGGCATAGCGAAAAAAATATCAGCTATTCCATATAAAACGGTCATTCACACAGCAAAGTGTATGGGAGCAGCTGATATTTTTTCGCGATTCCAAGTTGGTCCCATAGTAAAAGTTGTTCATAATGATGAGTATACTGGACCCACAGAAAAGAGAAGTAAATAGAACGGAAATGAGAAGGAAACTCTGTCGCCAGGTATTGTGACAGATATGTGTTGATTATTATTTATGTCAACGCGTCGAACTCCGCGTCACCGTTGCTAACACTGTTGCTATGGGTTTATATGGGTGCAAGTGGCTACAACAAATTTCATAAAAAAATACTTTGACTGCCGTTCTATTTAAACAATTTTTTTTTCTTTTCTGTGACTGGACCCCTTTCTGCTCAATACACCCTTTCGGTGTAACCTGTATAGATTATAGTCGCGGCGTGGTAGTGGTCCAGCCAAGTCAGGCAAGTCTCTCATTGAAAGATTCTACCAGAGAAGTCAATATCATTGGCTAGGTATAATATTTATTCGATCAATTTGACAAATAATATGTGACGAATTTAGTTACAAAATGCATTTATCATACTCGTAATCGTTGTTAAGTAAATAAACCCTCTTTTAAATTTAGGACATGTAACACGTATTATGCACAAAAGGTTTCAATTTTAAAAAGGTAAGCGTGTATAAGGAGGATATATACAATGTTATTTATGATACTACAATGTATTTATGCTTCAGGAAAAGGTGTCATGAACATAAATTATGTAGAATAAAGGAAAACCACAATAATATAATTACTGTATCTAGTCCTCAGAGTTCAGCAGTGTATTGTTCTGTAGAAATAATTATAGCAATTATTTTATTTTTCAATACCTCATCACTTTGGCTTTGTGTGACTTGTGGCTCTAATTGTTTGGTGTATTTTGGCAAGTTGAATAAAATATTTCATATAAAGTTTCCTCACAATCGAAATGAAAAGCATCCGAAATCATCAATTTCAAACGAGATATTCACGCACAAGCGAAGCGAGAGATATATTTATACGTAGTTCTCGATTCACTATATTTCGAGTGCTTTCATTCCTTTGTCTATCTAAATAAGAAAGATAATCAGCTAGGATAATTATAATCATCATCAATATTCACCTTCCTTCTTTTATATTAAAGAATAGGCTTGACCGCCACCTCGTCTGATGTTAAGCGATGATGCCCTTATCCCACTGCTTAGACCCTACCCTAGCCCTAGTAATCCATTTGTCTCGCTATGTGACTTAATCGAGTCCAGGTCAGCTATTAGTCTGTCCTCGTCGCACTTACGGCAATCCGAATCAGGGATAAAACTAATGTCACAGGTCCTGGATTATTCCAGGACCTGTGACATTAGTTTTGCCCACGACCCGCGACTGTACGATATCGTCGGCCCATTACGCAGACCAACGCTCCGCCAACCTTGCTTGCCTCAGCTTAGTCACTAACGGCCACAACTAATAATTATAACGTGTCAATAATTATGTATTATACAGAGACATAAAAAGTTTAATAGTGGTAGGCCATTATTAAACTTTTTATGCCTCTGTTTGTGTCTAAACAATAAAGTCCGACCTAGATGAATTTTCACAAAGAGGTAACGAACATAATAAGGCGGGCATAGAATGCATTTAACCTCGAAAACTGACAAGAAAAACTGTATAATAGCAAGTAAAACCAAGGCAAGCAGTTTGAAATTGAATGTGTAGATGTAGAATACCTTTGGCTTTAAGTTTTAATCAACAGGTCGCAGATTAGCTGCATAGCGCTCGCAACTATAAACATTTAACGTCCTCCACAATGGTCTGCTTTTACTGCCTCGTAACTGTGCTCCGGATTGCATTCTACTGTTGTAACACAATTAAAAACACAATTTGCACTGTTTCACACGATTATAATGCTAGTAAGACAATTTCTTTGGTGTTACAGAGATGCTACACGAAATATAAGATTTGCAACGTCTACATTCGATTGGTATATTGTACATTGCATGTATGGTATACAGGTAGGGTTGCCATATCTAAAATTTGGCAACCAGGACAAGAAGCGTGAAAACCCCGGATTGTAGAGCCCAAAACCCGGACATGTCGAACAACAGGTTTTTTTAAAAATATAGTGTAAAAATCGCGGCGTGCGGGCACAGTGCGTGTCGCGGGCGGCCCAAGTCTTTAAATTTTCAAACCCGGACTACAAATGAAGGTCCGCCCGGACGTTGCCCGGATGCCCTCTAAACTAGGACAAATCCGGGGAAACCCGGACGGATGGCAACCCTATATACAGGGCTACTGGTAATCAGTTAGCATCCTTGTAAGGGCGGCCTCAGTACATCAAAACAAACAACTTTTGCTCTACGACTTTACAAAATTCGAGAAAACTAAATCTGCTATCTAAACTTCATAAAATAATCATTCACTCCCGACAAAATGTAACAGCAGATATTTTTTCCCCGAAAAAAAAAACGAAGAACAAACTAACAGTTCCAGGTTACATTGAAAAATTAATAGATTAAAGTATTGACAAAATAATGAATGGCCGATAAAAATTATGCCATAAATAACACAATTTCAATGTAAATACGTAAGAAAAAACTATGAATGGAAGAATTATGGGATTAAAGTGACCTCCCGTTGAGTTTTTAGATGACGGAGTATTAGGGCATTTATCAAAACTCTTTTGAAGAAGAAGCCGAGAAGTTTTAACGAAAAACTAATTTTGACTTAGTCACTGGTACTATTATATTTATAATTATACCACTAAATTCTCGGGTCCAGCCCGGACATTTGGTGGGCATTGGTGGAGCCGAAACCAACACCAAGAGGCCCTTTTGAATATAAAATACATGCAACTATGAAATATGTATAAAAAGGAATATGAAACTATTGTACAGTATAGGATTAAAAAAGACTGGGCTATTGAGGTGAACAACTTGTGGATGGAATAACAGATCTATAGAATGAGAAACGGCACCTGCCTTATCCTGTCTCATCTCAAAATATATTTAGGCAAGTGATGACTTGCCACCCACGGAATGGGCCCCCCATAAACGCTGCCGTATCTTGGCACCGGAGGGGCAACATCGGCGTGGGTGGTTATGGTGTAGAGAGGTGTGCTGCACTTTCACTAAGAGCTACTCGCGGCGTTATGCCCTTTAACACTTCCACCCTGGAGCTTAGGTTCTTAGCTCTTGCGGTTTTCACCCCTGGACGGCCGGTTAAGGCAAGCCAGGGGTCAGGGGTCTCATTTAGCCCCATGGAATCGGGGTACGCGGTGTCGCCACTCACCGACGGCTCGCCATAAAGTCGCCCCCTGCGTTTTAATATACCTACAATTATACCTATTATTATGTATTTATTTTGTGACCTAGTGAGGATGGAAAAATAGGGATTTCAGTGTGATTTTATTTTAGTTTTTTTTACCGACTTCCAAAAAGGAGAAGGTGATCAATTCGACTGTATTTATTATGTTTGTTACCTCAGAACTTTCGACTGGGTGAACAGATTTTGATGATTCTTTTTTATTTGAAAGCTGGTGCTTTTAGTTTGGTCCTATTTTATATCCAGTTCTGATATTTTTATAAAGTCGGTTTTTTATATTGATAATTATTTTAATTTAAATTGCTGGAAAACGTGCCGCTGATTTTCATTGATAACTTATGATGAGATATTATAAACGAAAACTAGAACTAAGTATTGGTATATGCCTATATTTCTATGAAAACTAAGTCCAACGCAGAGACGAGAGCCGCTGCATCGCGGCGTAACGGCAGCCTTGAAACACTCAACTCTTCCCAGTTTACAGTAGGTTCAAATTCGCCTAGCCGCGCGGTGCACCTTCGCCGCGTCGCTACCCACCGCGCCTCGGCTGTTTTAGTATCTAGACGTATACCTAGACAATTTTTAATCTAGCGTTTAAATATATTTTTTTTCATACATAGGCCTTAGTTACTAAGGCTTAGTAAACAATGCGCGGCACGGGCCGCTTGCATATACTCTGCAAAATTTTATAAACCTACCCTCCAAGTTTGTTTTTTTACTGTAATGTTAACGCATATTTTAGTATATTTTGACTGTTTTGATAATAGCAATACTCAATAATTTATTGCATAATTATTATGAAGTTCACATACGTTTGGGGTCAGGTGACCATGTGTGCAGTAATGTCCCAGATGTTAGGTAGCATGTTTAAATTAGGTAATACATAATAATAATCCTGATTGGGTATGGCAATATAGTGCAGAGCGGATAGATTTATTGTTAACTTATTTATTGTTGTAATATCTCTGTAAACTACGCTCAGTGGCGCTACAATACTTACCTATTATTACTGTGTTTTCTCAATAAGTGAATTTGTAAATTCTTTTGAGGAAATAAAAATCTTAAACCGTAAATTTTGAGGTTACGCTTGGGGCTTAGATAAAAAAAAATACGAACTATTCGAATCTAATTCTCAGTTGAAATCTTGAGTATTTGTTACGGAAAGGCGTGGCACTTACCAGTGTTTACCATCAGGTGAACGACTTGCTCGTTTCACTGTTATATAATTGAGTGCAATAATAAGACAATTAAAACACTAACAATCCGTACTGCAAGTTAGATTAACGGATAGCCAAGTCTTGTTGTCAACCATTCATAGCGCCAAGCCGATTGTTATCTACGAATGCGGATATACGAGTTAAAACATAGCTTATTAATGCATTACTTTAATTTAATGCATAATGGTAAGGCCAAGGACATTCTCGTCTAGACATAACAGGACAATCTCAGAGTATAAAAAGGGCATATTTTTAAACTAAAATCGGAAAAGACACTGCTGTATCCTGGTAGGAATGTCTAGACTAGACTGTTACAGAAAAGTTGAAAGAAATATATAGTAAGTAAACATCGGCTAAGTGCAATTCGGAATCGCGCGCCAAAGGCTCCGAACTAGAGATGGACGAACTGAGGTTTAAACCAAATCGAGTTAACTCTAGTAGAAATATGAGACTGTAGGTTTCGAACCCTAAATACATATAAAAATCTATCCAAGTTTAACAATGTATGAAAATAATCAAGTAAAAAAAATGGCTAGATAACACCTTGATTTTTGCTATACTCGTAATTAGTGTTTTTGGTGCGTATTTGACTATATTTATTTATGCGAATAATATTTTAAACACAAATATTTACAACCTAAAACTATTACTTCTTACTTATTAAATATTATATTATGTACTTACCTATACACAAATTAATATAAAAATCATAAAAAAGGACTAGTCAATCTAAAGGCCTCTTTGGTGGAGAGAAATGTGGGCAGAATGCTGCCAGTATTCAAATTTAATTTTAAGAATCAACATTAAAAAAAAAATGTAGATGGCAACATCATACGAAAAGTTTTTAATAATTCTCGCAGCTAAAAACTAAGACATTTTACATATCACTGGTTAAAAAAGCTAAAAAATTGCATTGTCATCGGTCCTTGATAAATGTGCAAAATTTCAATTTAATTCGACGTTTTGAAGTAGTTGAAAATCAAGTTCAAAGATTCCATTACATACCAAGCTAATAAAAGCGTGTTAAAAATAAGTCACGATGGCTATATGTAGTTACTTTTTGCTTTTATAGGCTATGGCATCCATGATAATGAAGACCTTTCACGACTAAAACTACAATCATGTTCACATACGATTGAAAGCTTCAGACGTGACTTGCTCGGTCACATTATAATAAATTCAAAGACTTGTCAGAAGTATACGACACCATAGATCGTTACCGTAACAGTTAATGGTCATACGAAAGATCGAGATAACTATCATTTAACTCGAGGCGCGAATGGAGAAAGTTCTGGAAGACATGGAGAATCGATTTTCGAAAGATATTACTGATAGCATTGACAGCGTAGGGAAGAGCTACGAGATATAAATTAGATATGTAGTCTTTGATACAAAAAGATATTTCGATTTAGAACTAATAGATAAATTCGTAACGCACACAGGCAGGACGTTAATAAAATATGTAACATGCAATTTTGGGTCTAATTTTTTACCGACTTCCAAAAAGGAGGAGGTTCTTAATACGACTGTATTTAAAAAAAAATATCTTTGTTACATCAGAACTTTGGACTGGGTGACCCATTTTGATGATTCTTTTTAATTAGAAAGCTGGTGCTTCCCGTGTGGTCCCATTTCAATTTGGTCCATTTCTGTAATTTTTATGAAGTCGGTTTTTTATATTGATAATTATGTGTTAATTCTTATCTTTTTATGGTACTCAACGCTCAAAATTCAAACAACCTCAGATCAGAAAAACCAGGGAGAAATGCCTTAGTACAATTATCCTTCGTGTTTTACCCACTTTTAGCACTATAACCGCTAATAATGTATAATTGTCAATATAAAAAACCGACTCCAGAACCGAATTAAAATGGGACCACGCGGGAAACACCAGCTTTCAAATAAAAAAAGAATTTTCAAAATCGGTTCACCCAGTTGAAAGTTCTACAGGTAACAAACATAAAAAAATACTTTACACAAGTGGATCACATAAAAAACCGACTTCAAAAATACATGAAAAACTTTATAAGTGGCTATATAAAATTTGAGGGCTGCCCTCGATGTCCCTGGGATCCCATCATCAAATCCTGACTTGGTGACAATCGGACCAAATTAAAACTATACCCTAACGAACTAGTTTTTTTTAATCGGTCAACAGTTGGCGGAGAAATCGGGGAACACACATAAAAAAAACAGTGGAACATAGAACCGTCCTCTTTTTTTGAAGTCGGTTAAAAACTGTAAATACAGCACACTTACTCATCATTTCTCACGCACACTCAGAAACTTGCAGCGACAGCAATGAACTAACCAATAGTCGTCAGCAGGGTGAGTTCGAATAAAAGCATCTGATTTAGGCCTGATGTGTTTGCATCAGCCACGACAACGTACCTTTCTCCCTTGTTTGCCTACTCTGCTGTGCAAGTACAGTCCTTTATCGATTGACGAAATCGATAAAATGCCATAGAATCGATCATAGCGAGTACGGATCAAATGCAATTTTATTGAATTTGTCGATTTAACTGCCAAAGGTATCGATCGATAAAGAACGGCACTTGCACTGCTGAGTACAACATTGGCCAACCAGAACTTGAAAACCCTCTTTCTTTACTCATAAATATAGGTAAAACTAATAAAGGTACGCCAAAATATAAACGAGCGGGCCTTTTGGAGATTGCTGGGGGAGGCCTATGTCCAGAAGTGGGCATACTATGGCTGAAATGATGATAATAATGAGAAAATATAAAACAGGTTTACTTGTCAAGATCTGGTTAGCCAAAGCTGTATAAAAATTTGATGCTAAGTTGAGCCCTTAACATTTTGTTCTTCATTTGTAAACTTAGTATACTAATTTAAGATATAGGTGGTCTCTATCATCAATCTTGTTTTAACAATACAGCTGCCCACTCATCTAAACAAAGTATCAAAATACAAAACAGTATTCATATTTAAAAAAAAGTCACATAAAAAGCACTCAATATGACTTAAGTTATCTATAACAAAAGTCGATATAAAATATGCGCACGCGCACCCGTTCAACCATCCCTGTCTTTTTGTCTCCATCACAAGGGCAGTAACGTAGGCGTATCCCTTTTTATTTTAATGAATGTTTTCTTGTAAATGGCAGTTAAACTATAAACAGTAAGGAAACTAATGTTAGGCAGTTAAGTACGTCAATCAACATATCGGTTTTGTAGGTTTACAAGTATTTTTTCGCAATTTGTTAATTTTCGCACTACACACACACACAATCAAAATTAAAACCGAATCAAAACATCTCTACTTAAATTAATTTAAGATTATGGACACTTGAGATGTGAAAATCATAGAATGCAGAATTTGGCTGATGATATAATCTAAATTTAAATTTTCACCGGTGAAGCTGCGTATCTACATGAAGATCCTGACCTATCGAACACTTTGCAGTGTCCGTGGTCACAATTAGACTAGATGACAGATGTCTAAAGAATTTTTATGTTTTTTTTTAATGCGTAAATAGGCTTGCGTTTGACCGCCAACACGCCTGATGTTAAGCGAAAAATTATAAATAAAAAAATGAATATCTGGGACATTATTGCACACATGGTCATCTGACCCCAAACTAAGCAAAGCTTGATGTATATTATAATATGGCTGCCAGAGACTGATATACATACATATATATTTTTAAATACATACTTAAATAGATATTAACACCCAGACAGAACAAACACAAATGTTCATCACACAAATGTTTGTCCTAGGTGGGAATCGAACCCACGCCCCCAAGCGCAGAAGGCAGGTTCACTACCAACTAAGCTAACGGGCTGTCAATTGTTTACAAATACTGGCCATGACTTTTAGTCATAAGTGTCATAACGTCCTTATGTCCACAGTAGTCGATCGATATACACGCGATAATTATATGTTTAATTTTTAACCGTTTTAGTAGGATGAGCGTCCTTACTGTATTATCAAATGTGTCCAACGAGGAGATAAACAGATGACAGGCCAAAAGGCCCTATTGTCTTACAGGTTTTATTTATCGTTTTCCGTACGTTGTAATTTGAAAGTCGAATTTGTTTTTTGTAAGTCTACCGGCACTGACAAAGGGTAGACAGTAGAATCGGATCGAGAGAGGGTAATTTGGTACCTTTCAGATTTTTTTTGAAGGCTTTTAGTTTTAGGATCATGCCGTTTGGAATGTCTCGACGTGTTTTAAAGAAAGTCTCCTATTATACATTTATTTACTTTTAGGCTTATTAGGCAATAGACACAATAAGTGACCTGAGCTTAGCTAATGACTGCCTAAGTTTAAGACCCTGATCTTAAGTTCGGACTTTCTATAAAAGTTTGATTATCCGACAAAAGTTGGTGGTAATTGAAAGTTTTAATTTCAAGGATCAAGTTTTAATAGTCGTATTTCTTAAAGATTTAGTTTTTTTCGAACATAAAAATATACAAACGTATAACACGTTTTTTATTAAACAAACGAATATGCAAAAAAATAAGTCATATATTTGTTGAATAAGTGTAACAGTCTCATTATACCAGTTTTCCTCCCTTCACACGATGAAATCCTCCAGAAAAAAAAGGAGTTTCATCTCTGGTAAGGAATCCTGATTCCTTTCCAGAGATGAAATTCCTTTTTTCTTCTCCCGAAGAATTGAATTGAAGTCGTTGCTCGTAAATCAATCTGATCTAACTAGTTAGCAGTATCCGAACACAAAAACACCGCATTCATTCGCAAAGCACACACGACATTTATTAGCAACTACAAAGCAAAGACAATAATTAACCATGCATATTGACAATGTTGCAGCCAACACAATCGCAACTCTCTTCCTTATTCCAAAAGCTTTAAGCTTTAGAATCGCTTTAATTCGAATTTATTTTATCACGACATTGTACACCCTTTCCCTAAGTTTTATAAGGGCTTGCATACAAAACAATGATCACTGTACAGTGGACACACATAAGGAGACAGCTAGGACAACGATAATGAGACAAAAGAGTTTCTACGCAACTTAAATAATTGCTTTATTGCCTACATAAAGTGATTTGCACAGAAATTATTATTTTAAAATAACATTATGGGCAAATTGTGGTGTAATATAATTAAACAGGTATGTTAAACAAGCCACGTTCTTTGAGCAATATTCAATATTTTACGTCAACAATATTGCAAATGGGTAATATAAAATTGCATTCTAATAAAATCCTCCTAAACCTTTGTCCTGAACGCAATATTTAAGACGTAAATTAAGTTTCTAAAGTGTATACATTCATCATTTCACGCTGAGTCTGATAATTATTATTAATAATTTAAAATATTTTTTCTAATAAAACAGAATTTATTATAGTATATTATATTTTTATTAAGGAAACCGACGTGTTTCTTAGTTATTTTTTTTAAACTATTGATATTCATTGCTTATGTTAGTTTTAGTCTCTGTGTATTCTAAACGTCTTTAAAAACATAGTTAGGCAGAACTCATATGCTAAGAAAGGGGGAAAACCTGAAATTGAACAAAATTAACCAGCTGTTCCAATACATTTTTATATTTCTAGGGGACAGCTGATATTTCGCGATTTTAAATTTGCTTTTAGAGAAAAAAGTTATGTTTATAAAGAGTACTTCCAATGGTCGAGGGGTCATATTACGATTGATGTTTGTTGAAGTATGAATATACTTTCGACTTTTTCAAAAAACTTAATGAGAAAAAAAACACTAAATTCTAATAGCTTCTATTAACACAACTGCTTATACTAATACTGCTACTAATTGAAACAGTATTGAATTTGTTCATATAATTTTACGATACATTTTTTATCAGTAGATTTTGTATATGGTTGGGAACTGGGAGACCATATGAAATGATGGCAGGTCCCGGCCATGTTGCAACCCTAGGTTGAGATAAAGTTTTAATAAGGTCTAAAGTTACATTTATTTTCAGGTATTTTCGTCTCTTGCCATTTACCTTTCGGCCACGACAATCAATCGAGAAGCTCTGGCACGGTATGACAATGGCCAATTTGGTCGACGAGAAAATGCACGATTCTCGAATTTAACTCATTTTAACTGAATACGATTCTCAGAGAGCAACGGGACCCGACAATGAGGAATTTTCCCACAATTTACTTGAAACTGTTGAATTTTGACAGCCGCCGTGGTGTATAGGATGAGTGAATTATAAATAAATAAATATCTGGGTCATTTTTGCACACACGGTCATCTGACCCCAAACTAAGCAAAGCTAGTAATATGGCTGCCAGGGACTGATATACGTATATACCTATATATATTTTTAAATACATACTCAAATAGATATTAACACTCAGACATAGAACAAACACACATGTTCATCACATGAATGTCCTGGGTGGGAATCAAACCCAAAGCCCCCAAGCACAGAAGGTAGGTTCACTAGCAACTGAGCCACCGGGGCAACTAAACTTGTTTCACTGGCAATAATAAACGTTATATTTTTTGAAATTTAAATAATCAAACACATTAATGTGTTACGCGTTTCGTTATATTTCGCAAAAAAGTTCCTACTACACAATAATTACAAATGCTTGCAAAAAAACAACCTCAGATTTAATTGAACACTGTACAGTGCATACACATAAGGAGACAGCAAGGGCATAGATTGAGACAAAGGTATCCACGGAAATTATATAATTACTTTATTGCCTACGTAAAAACTAATTTGTATTGAAATAAGATTATAGGCAAATTGCAGTGTAGTGAAATTAAACAGGTATCACACAGCGCTTATAAACAAACAGACAAAGCTAAGCATTCAAACAAAGAGAATAAATCTACAAGTCCTCACCATAACCAAGTGTTTCTCTCGGCTATGACAAAGCTCGGTGTGAATTCCTCACTTCTTACTCACAAAGGGACCTCTCGACGGCGAATGGGCAAATGTGACTTAGTGCTTCTAGCCTAGACCATAACAGGACTAGACCGTGTGAAAAATGCGTCTACTTGTCCACTTACATTGTTAACAGCTAAGAACAGACTTTGTTTACAAAACATACAACAATATGTAGTAGTAACTAATCTATATACCTAGTAACGAAACCTACCACCAGTATGTTGTCACCTTACCACGGTAAATATCCCGTAAATAATCATATGTCTGTAGTGAACAACCGTGATAGTTTTAAACAGTGTCCATTATTTACGTCTGTAATTATAAATAGACACTTCAAAAAAAACCTCGGCGTCGCTCTGAAGAAAAATATTAGTACGAAAATCACTGAACTTGTATTCAGTAACTTGTCACTTATTGAGATAAGTGTATCCATGTTAAATGTATGACAATGACATTTAAAACATAATAAAGACATGTAATGATTCATACAGTTCTGACGCTCGTAAAAATTTACCACATATAATCACAATTCACAACAGCAAATGTGTTCATACAGAAAGCAACATCGATTACAGAAATATAATTTCAAAAGAAACGAAAGCGACTCTGACACGAAACTTAAGTGCTGGATTTCGAAAATATCTGACAAAATGACACGTATCACCAGAGAAGGCGATTACTGTGATTACCAAACTACAAAATCTACAATATCCAACGAAATTGTCTGTCATTTTGAAACTGTAATGCTTAGCGTTCACGATTGCAAACACTTCAGAACTTTTAGCAATTGAGACACTAGTGTTAACCACTCAATTACACGATAACAACCAAGCATAAATTGTTTTTCTTTTAACCTTGGTAAAAGAGCTTATAATCTTAACAGACTTTCTTAATCATAATTCATAGCTGACAACACTTGATTGAGCCACTTTTCAAACAAAAAAAATACTAAATCAAAATCGGTTTAGCTGCTTGGGAGCCATGATTCCACAGACAGACACACAGATACACTTTATATTTATAACACTCCCCAGTTTGCTTCAGAGGTTACAAAGGTATTTGTCTGACAATACCTCTTCAATTCGATCGACATTATAAATGTCCATCCAAAGGTTGCCTAGAAGAAATCGCTTAGGGCGATAAGTTATTAGCTTGGTATGTATGTAAAATAATCTATGAACTTGATTTTTAACTACTTCAAAACGTCGAATCAAATTGAAATTTTACACAATTAACAAGGACCGATGATAATGCAATAATATAATTTAATTAGTTTGTCTCATTATCCTTACCAGGATCTTCAGGATTAGCGATTTTAAAGCGTGTTATTTAATTTTTTTAACTGCGAGAATTATTTTATGTTAAACACTGTTTTAAACTATCACGGTTGTTCACTAAAGTTAAATGATTATTTATGGGATATTTACCGTGGTAATGTTCTCCTTCCACAACTCCTGGTGGGAGCTCCTTCCACAACATTACCACAGTAAATATCCCGTAAATAATCATTTATTTTATGTTACTTTGTATTTTATTTGGTGTTTAATAAAGTGACATTATATTGTATAATAGATGCTGTTAATAGTTGGTTACTTTTGAAACTACTACAAGATTAGAATATAGCTCTTGGTAGATCAAAATAAATACCACAATTTGATAGATGCAGGTTCATAATACATACTTAAATTCAATTCCCCGAACGTCCAGTCCTCTACGTCCAATTCTCGTAACGACATCGTCATAATACAAGCAAAGCCTTGCGAAACGGTCACACGAACAATAAAATCTGCCACTTCACGAAGTAATGTACAAGGCGTTTAACTTTCATAACACTTCAATCTTAAACAGTGATTAATGAAGTCGACTTACTCATCTTGAGATTAAGCGTTAACAAGTGCCGGTTAATTAAACATGCTGTTTAATCATGGTAATGAATAATCGAGGAAAAGAACTGCACGTGAGGAAGACTTTAAATTGAGGTGTTAAGGTCTTAAATGCAGATGGAATTCCAAGATGGTTAAGTTAATGGTCATGTCGAAATCGCTTTTATTGAATTTGTGAAATTTTGATACTTTGTTAACGATATTGTGAAGATAATAACTACGATAAAGTGGGTCAAGCGCACCTATGCGAAATTTTAATATCGTCACTTATCATTCTTGGTTACGGTCAGTGACCAAGTATAGCGCCCAGTGATTCACTGTTCGATTGTATCAGTTCGGATAAATAGACACAGGTGAGAAGTTCTAATCATCGAGATACAATACCAATAGAGTCACGCTCGCGCCAAAAAAAATGTCCGAACCAAAACTTAGAATTATTAGACATTTTGGTTAGTTGTAAGGCAACCGCGATCCGACTATAACGCCGCGCGATGCACGTGCTACGATGATATAGCGGACAAGCGACGTTGAACACTATGGAAGCGACATAACGTCTCATCATTATCAGCCAGAAGACACCCACTGCTGAACATAGGCCTCCCCCTTTAACCTCCACACTGAACAACACCCTGCCATCTGCATCCACTGGATGCCCGCGACTCTCACGAAGTCGTCGGTCCATCTAGTGGGAGGCCTAACTACGCTGCGTCTTCCGGTTCGTGGTCTCCAAGAAGTCTCTCAAGAACCCTTCTGTTATCGGTTCTTCGAGCGAACCATACATAACGTCTAAATTGATGTAAATGTGGCATTGTGAACTATATAATTGATGTCTAGGTATATATAACGACGCTCGGACGTTTTTTGACTGTTTTAGCTTAGAGATTGTGAGTCTATATGTATTGTATCTCTATGGTTCTAATGGAGTCTCCTCCATAAGAGAGTTTCTTTGTCGTGCGTCTAGTTTGCCAGGTTTAGGTCGTGTAGACTTATGTGCTGTTAATTCCTTATCTATATAAAATTATATATACATCATCAGATTATAACTTTGTGCTTTGTGATTTCATTATCACCAGATACAAGGCGAGCTTTGCTTTAAAGATTACAACTTCGATTTAAAAAGCCAGCCAGCACAAGAAAAAGCACATCGAATTGAAAAATATCGGATGCCATCGATCACTTTACACAATTATGCACATATTTAAGCGGTAATGAGACACAAACGAACCCTGTTATACAACAGTAAGTTATTGGCATAAGTGAAGCTTAATTAAAGTAAAGGCCGCTAGAGGTCGCTTGGCTCGCGACCTTTTGCTGTTCAACGACTTTGCTTACGACTCTATACAATACACGTAAATAAAACAAAACTCGAAAATTAAGTAAATTCATTTCGAATGTCTATAAATATAACTCAATCTTGACATTATTATGACTTTTTGGTATTTATAGGCAATCGTTTTTACAGCCTTGCCTTCTTAGCCAATTCACTGTGGAAGTAAGTATTATTTTAGATGTCATAGTACAAAATAACATTGTAAGATTAAAATACCAACAATTGCAGACATAGTGGTAAGGTTGGGCCAAAACCGGAAGCAAGATAATTTTCAACATTCTTTTATTAGCTTGGTATGTAATGTATCTATGTAACAGAATCTTTGAACGTGATTTCCCCCCCCCCCCCCCCCCCTTTCAAAACGACAGATTGATTTACTTTAACTTTGCAAACTTATCAAGGACTGATGACAATGCATTAACCATTTGTACCAGGATCTTCAGTATTAGCGATTTTAAAGCGTGCTTTTTAGTTTATTAAACAGCGAGAATTATTTTTCTTCAGTTTCATAATGACACCGGTAGTGTACCGTTACAGTCAATCTTCACTCAAGCTAGCCAGTACGTTTTATTTATCGTGTGATTTGACCCTAATGAGTTGAACACTACAAGGCTTAATTACAAGCTTAGTCAAAACAGAATGACATCTTCGACAATGCGCGTCAAGATTTGCAATATTATTAGCAGTAGACAAGCCATTAGGCACTTTGTTTCCACTACTATGTTATCTGTACTTTGGGGTACCTCTGTATGGTCGAAGAGAGTGTATAAAAACATTTTATTTTGATTTTTATAATATTGGGTGACGAGACGAGCGAAGTCGCTCGCCTGATGGCTCTTCACGTAGCCCATAACAGCTCAACGCCACTCAGAATTTTGAACTTCAACAGTTCAAAACCCTGGATGGCAATGCATTGCGCTCGTCACCCCGAGATATAAGATGTCAAATCTCTGTGTGCCCTGTAATTTCGCTGGAAACATTGCCCTCCAATCCGGAACACAGTAGTGTTTGCACACTACTGCTTGGCGGTTGAATAACCTGCAAAAGTGTGGTACTTCCCCAGGTGGACCCCTGCAAAAGAGTCCTACCACTAATAATAATTCAATCAATATTCATTATTCAAGATAGAATACAAAGAATAAACATAATCAGAACTAATGACGCCTGTACTGTACATAGGTATAGGCTTGGGTATAGGTAAACGTACTCAAGATGCGTACGCGTACACTGCGTACAGGGTTACCATCACTTGACGAGAACTTGGTAACTAAATATAAATTCACAATAAAATTTCAGATTTATCTACAGAATATAATGTAATTCTAACGTAATATTCATCAATATTAAACACTTAAACGTGTGCCTTATTCTCATATACTTAAATATGTAAGCATACATAAAAAAATAACACAAGTTAGATGTAAAATTTTTGCTTTGTACGTTATAAAATATTTATTACAGCCCTGTGGAAGTGTGGGCGTTTCTGGACGTTAGCTAAGTTCTAACTCTAATGACGTACGCAATACGCATCCCGTAACGAGCTGTCAAAAGTGACAGCTGGCAATAAAACGAAGACATAACAAGTGCATTGCAATCTGCTATACGAGTGTGGAATAATCACATGGCCATTTGTGAAGAAGGGGGTTCCAATAAAGAAAATCTAACAATGTTTAATAAGTTTGCTTTGATTTATGGATTGAATAAAATAATTCGTTTGATTAAAAAGTAATTTTTGAGAGCAATTAATCAAATTTATCCTCAAAATATTAAGCTAGTAAAAAAATAGATGCTAAGGATGATTGCGTAACCAGTTAGGTCTTTGAATAATTGAATTGATGATTGATTGAATTGATTGATTTGATAGTCAATAAAGATCTAGAATCTAGATATATAGATACGAAAAAGCTGAGTTGCCCTTAAGCAAAAATCGTTATCTTTGGTTAAAAAAAAAGTTATGACTCCATAGACAACAAAAGGAGATTAGCGAAATTTAACAACTATAAATTAATTATACCTAACCTTGTCTGATTAATCAAATGCTGATATTCATAAGTATTGTCGCATTACCATGCATATTTTTTTTAGTTCATAGTTAACTTTAAAAAAAATGCACAAATATACCTACCGGTAACGATAGACCGTAAACGTGTCGCAGAAAGAAACAACAAATTACAAGCGAATAATTCACAAATCGATTTAATTTTAATCGAAAACTAACCAAGTCAAACGAGGTCAGTAGATTGAGCGTAGAAGAAGACTCGTTCCTGGAATACTTGCAATACTTCTTCGAGTATAAGTGCCGACTTCTTCAAGTATTCAAGTCCGACTTCTTCAAGTCAAAAGATTTAAGAAGAACCTTTCAAGGTTTTTTATCAAGTTATAGCACGACCGCTCCGTTCGAGAGCCCCAATGCAATCTCATCCTCGTCTAGGTGTTCTTTTTCATTCTTTCCAGTTTTAAAACTATAGAAATAACATAAAGTTGTAGGGTCTGTAAAAGTTAAAAAAAGTTTAAATGTAAATTAAAATAAGGTGGAATGAGAGATGAGGATGATGAGGGGAAAAGACATAAAACAGTTTAAAAAAAAAAAAAACTTTAAAAGCTGTTTACGCAATGTAGATTTCTAATCGATATTGAAAAGGCTGTTGTTATCGATAGTCGGTATGCTATCGATAAATTTAAATCATTCGAATAAGGTTATAAAAATCTTTTAAGAGCAAATGAGAGTGAAATGAGAGTCATACTGAATGTGAATACTAGATATAAGTAGTGATTATAATTAATTTAAATAAAACTCAAAAAAATTAGATACAGTTTTTAGGCACTGATTTGATACGTTAAATATTATTAATTTATACAATAGAAAGCTTCAAGAAAAACTTGTGTCCTATTACGAAACAATACTTAGATTAGCATTTTGATAACACGCATAATAATACAAAAAAAAAAATAAGATGTCTAAAAATAAATAATAGAATTTCTATAATATATATTATAATGACAAAGCCTTGCTTTCCAACGATTATTGAAATATAACAGGATACGTTTACACAACATTTAACGATTTTTAGTTTCGCAACGTTTTAATCTACATTTATGTAAATTTGAACGTAACCAGTGAGTCAGTAGTAAACAGATTAAAAACTGTCGAGCCTACAAACCTGAATACCACGACAGCCGGGTAAATACGAAATTTGGCTCAAAAATATTTAAAAGATTATTGCTGGCTTTTCATAACAAAGAGATAACTCTAACTCCAAACATCTAAAATAATTTAAGTGGCTTGATAAGCCCAGGCAATCCAAAAGTCATAAAGATTCATTGAAAAAAGTTTAGAAGGTTCGTTTAATTACCTAGATGTCTCTTCGTACTAATTTTGTGAATCTACATTCAAAGATTTAACATATCAAGAAGAATATATTGGCTAGAACTCAAACTTTTGTCACAGGTCATCGCTATCGCTTTTAAAACCATAGACTACTCGTCTATCATTGCTATCGATTTTGATTACTCATATGGGGAAAACACAATTGTCAGATATGATAAGATCTCCGATACAATTATCGACACATGAAATGATGGAGTAAACACAGGTGCATTCAACAAAAACAACGCGCAATTCAATCTGAAGTTAACATTCTGAGCACCGTGTCTAATATCCTCATCTCCATCTTACATCACATGACTTAATGGCCATTTATAACAATTTCTTAATAGATTGCGGCCGTTGCATAAGGTATCATCACAGAGGCCATACGTCAAAGTCAATGTACTTTTAGCATTATCAAAGTTTTCGTCATAAATTTACATGAAGAGACACCCATTTCCATCAGATTTATGGTTGACTTATGGACGGTTGCGGCCAAATTGTTGCCTGCCGAACTCGGAGGTAATATCACCGAGCAGATTTATGACAGGGACAATGTGGAAGGGAAACGTAACGGTACGCCTGGATATGATGAAGTGCCAAAAGTTCAAAAGGCGTTTTTATGACACCCATTTTTTGGAAGAATACTTAGGGACGCGTAAGTACGAGTAGGTCATGAACGTCGTATTGAAAATTTAAGAGAAAGCATTCGTGATACACGTTGTTGTAACATGAAATGCTATATCTACATGAATAAATAAGAAGAAATTCATGAAATAGGGAAGTATGTATCAATATGTCTAGAGCTTAGGCTAGAATAATTCATGGCGTGTTATTGGAAAAGCTACTGAAGAATTATTTTGTTTGCCGCTTTGATTATTAATATTTTGTTTGTTTTGTAAAGTAACTGCTTTGGTATGAAACTGTAGATAAGACTAAAGTATGTTTACGTTTCAAACAGGTAAAACTGGGCCGAACCAAGAAATCGGGACAAGATGTGACATAAAATGATGAAGGGCCAAAAGCCCTGGGTCCATGGCTTTCACCATGATTGGTCGCCAATTATCCTTTGGAACCTTGACGTTTGTGGATATATGGCCGGCGTACAAACTGATTGTTAACTTAAGTGCTTTTCGGGGATACAGTTCATAATAAACGATTGCCCAGAAAGGTCAGTAGAGCACTTCTTCGAAATCTTCTAATGATTTAGCTCAGCTCTTTCTTTCCACTTCAGTTTTTCAACAATTTTTCATATTAACTACCAGTAATTCTTTAGGTCTCGTTAATATTTCAATAAATCATCGTTTGTGTGTTTCGAACTATTGGATTTTTCTAGATTCCAAATTTCCAACAAGCATTAGTGTTAATTTTTGGTTAGTTATTTTTTGTGTAGGTATATATAAATTTATAAACTAAGCTAAAATCGTTCAGAGATATTCACATAAGCCGTAGTCGTTTAAAAACGACAAAAACCTCGTCACCCACACAAGTTCACACAACCTCTGTTATATCACAGATTTTATAATAGTTACAGTTGTTTCATCGCAGAACCTTGTCTGCATCTTCGGACGTGTTCTGGACTAATTTCGACAAGCTCGCGTCATTGAGGTCACCTTTCGAATTTTTAAAGCCTGTAATTGCTAAAGAATCTTCTCGAGGAACAATAAAAAATGTCTGTAGATTTGTTTGTTTGTAATTATAACTGGAGAAAAAATTATTTAATTTTTATTTATGCGATTGTTTGAGGGTTTTACTGGCTTTAGTGTCACGTTTTTTTTATTGCTGACAAGCTAAGCGTTTTGTAGTTTCACTAATTTAAGAGACGATTTGAAAATGTATGGGTACGTCAGGCGTCGGCCGCACGCGTCTGACGCAGACGGTAGACCTCGGAAGTGGCGCCATACATTTTCATAGTGCGAACGGAGTCCGAATTATTGTCGCATCAGCCGCAAGCGTTAGACCCGTGCGTCAGAAGCTAACGGCTGCGATCGGCCGCACTGCACGGAAGTCTACCTTTAGATATCCACAACGTTATCACGGCAAACATCACGTTAATAATTATATAATGGTTGTGAAAAACTGAACAATAGTTTAAACCTATACTCAGCCTATACGATCTTTCTTACTTTTAGAATAAAAGAGAGTAAAATGTCGGTTTCAAAATTCAAAATAAAAACCTACGTAAATGAACAATGAGCATGGTCGTGGAATCAGCTTTCATTGTTTGTAACGTTGGCATTAGCGGCTATTGTTTCGCATGCGCTTGCGCCGGTTGGTGGAAGGATGCGGCAGGTGCCTCGGGTCAAGGATGACTCCACCATTTGACTCATTTGTAATACTCTACTATACTCTAAGATCAGACAAACATGTGAGATGTGGTAAGATGGCGTGGCGGGTGCGAATGCATCGGGCCTGAATCAGGCTTAAGTCGAACTCACCCTGCAAACGACTTAGCCGTCCTTTTTAGGGTTCCGTACCAAAAGGGTAAAACGGAACCCTATTACTAAGACTCCGCTGTCCGTCTGTCACCAGGCTGTATCTCATGAATCGTGATAGTTAGACAGTTGAAATTTTCACAGATGATGTATTTTTGTTGCCGCTATAACAACAAATACTAAAAAATTGAATAAAATAAATATTTCAGGGAGCTCCTTTACAAAAAACGTGTTTTTTCCCCATTTTAATAGATAAGGGTATGGAACCGTTCGTGCGCGAGTGCAACTCGCACTTGGCCGGTTTTTTTTGATGTGGACTATCAGTTAATTTATTGGTGTCGCTGTATGTTTCTTAGAGTGAGTATAATGCCCGTTGCAGACAATGCGCGCGAGTATACCTTGCGTGGGTACTGCGCAGTGCCTGCAAAGAGCTATAACACTTTTTTCTTAGTGCCAGTTGCAGTGTAAGTTGGTTAGTAGTCTCGCTCTGAGCAATAAGTGTAGTGTAGTGTGTTGTAGTTCGTTGCAGGCGACGCACAGTACTAGCGCGATTACTGCGCATCGTCTGCAACGTGCCTGAGAGATGAGTAAGTGTGCCGTACTTAACATACAGTTTTTGCGTTAAGCTGTGAAAAAAGTGGGTGAAAAACTGAGACATTTGAACACAAACGATAATTGTATTAAGGCATATGTCCCTTGTTTGTCTGATCTGAGACTATACCGGGTGGCTTTTTACACCGAAACGAAAAAATTTGGAAGTGACAGGTACATGGTCAAAAAAGTCACCCAGTATGTACGTGCAAGGTTACGGTTAAAGTACGATAAAAGTGAAAAAATACTTGCTAACTCTACTAGAGCATATTAATTACTAGCTGTACCCGGGACTTTGTCCGCGATTTCTTAAGAAAAAAATAGCTTAAGTCCGTTCTCATGATAAATACTATTACCTCCCAAAATTTTATCGAGATTTGTTAAGCCGTTTAGCTGTGATTATGTAGCAAACAGACAGACAGACAGAGTTACTTTAGCATTTATAACATTATAATGTGGATGAAATATTATGAAATTTTATCAAATCCACACGAAATAGTTTAAAAAAAGCAATATAAAGTAAAAGAAAATAAACAAACCTAGGTGCTAACCATATTCTATAAAATTCTAAATAAAATATTGAATTTCATAAAGAATGAATCCTTATTAATAAAATTAAAACGTTCTATAAGCCTTCGATAGTTAAACTTGACATAATTATTATTGTTAGAGACGTGTTCGACTCAGCGGGACGTTGTACCTTATAAAACTTGTAACCCGGAGGTTTTATGATGCCTTAATACCCCGACAGGTGACACATGTGGCGCGGACCCTTACCTGGAAAAAAAGAAAAAAGAAATAAGCTCTATGGTCAATAATTATTTATTCAAGGACAAATTGGCGCTCTATAAACTAAACCGGTGTGCCTTGGGCACTTGTTTGAATTGAACCTATCCTTCATTCTAGTGTTCGTACAGTATTTTTTCTCGCGTTAGGAGAAAAAAAAAATGGCGTCCCACGTCTTGGCCATTTAGCAGTGTTAAATTTTGACATAAATTCAAGTTTTATTACATATACATACATGGTCAAACAAGTCACAGTCAGAGTCAATCTAAGTAAGTCACGGTGAAATCTAAGTCATGGCCTAGTAAAATGGTGGAGACTTTTGGGCTTCAATGGAGTTCATAAATCACATTGCGACACTCAAGCACGTTCCCAAACACTTAATAAATCATAATCGACAATTATTAGTTCCATATATTTTTAGTGAATAAACTTCATTTAATTTTTATTCAGTAAAGGATATGGACATATAAACCAAAAACGACTAAGCTAAGACTTAAAAAGAAAAACACTTAAATATGGTAAGGTGAAGTGCATCTCCCATTTCCTTGTATTTATAGTTCTAACTCCTAGTTAACATAAAGACGGTCGTACACACATGTTGTCCAGTTCAAACACGGGATGAGAACACGCCTACACAACTATGGGCCACCATGGAACAACAGACAATGGAAAGGACATCATACAACGTGCCCGCGCAGTACTCATTTCTTTGAAATTGACGATACAATTTTGAGGTATTTTTCGTACCTATGGGACAAATAAGCATAACACATCACAACACATCGCACTAATATTATAAATGCAAAAATTTGCGTGTGGTGTGTTCGTGTGTTGTTCCCACTCAACTTGAGGGCTGATACTTTTGATCTCGAAAAATTTATGGTTAGCGTAGATCGGGTCTCTGCTATGTGTCTAATTGTCTATATCGGCACAATACAAGCTATTTATAATATTTGTATTTCTTACCTATTGCGTAAAATATAGCAGTAAGAAAAACGACGCCTGTTTCGGTTTTAAATTAATTATGAGAATGTGTGTTGTAGAATTTCGCTCATACTCGTGGCGATACTCGGACAAAGAACATGGACATTCCATGTGTGGTGTGATGTTCCGTGGGACCACACAAAGACGTCAAAGGATAGGCGTATGTAAACAGGTGATGATGGTACAAAGGACTTCGTCGGAAGTTCACGTGTGGTCTACCAAGGGTTGTTTAGGGTGGAAAGTCAAAAATAAAACACGAAAAACAGAACGGCTATATAGACGATAGAATGAGTAGAGTGATTACGTAAATTAAAAGACAATGGGCAGAAGGCAGAAATAAAATAACTTCATAAACTTCAATTCTAATTCAGGCTAAACAAAAGCTACTATTTTTTTACTACGCTACGTTTTATAACAATATTGTTTATGCCATAGGTGGCAAACCAGCAGAAGAGCTGCCTGATGCTAAGCAGTCACCGTCGCTTGTGGATACGCCGAGGCGTAGCCGAGATCAACTTTTTTGTATATGCACCACATGATATTAGAGGAGACAAAAATTGGACGCCAATTACTAGAGGAAAGTTTCGAGACCTAAACTGCAATTGCTAAACGAGTTCTTCAAAAATGGGCACATTAAATGCCATGTTTGAGAAATAATTTAAAAATCACACACCTTGCAAAGCACATCCACATCTTCCTCATCTTGCAAAGCTAAAAATCCCACACCGTTCGATTTTTCCGCTCCTTTATTCCGCGGAATTCTGTGGAATATGCTCCCCCCAAAAGTCTTCGCGCCGAGCTTCAACATGAAGCATTTCAAAAAGGGTGTCTACAACTACCTCTCCGGGCTGGCAAAGCACCGTCAACACCGCTAGTGTTGCAGGTGTCCATAGGCGGCGGTTTTGCTTACCATCAGGCGGACCGCATGCTTGATTGCCGCTCTTTTTATAAAAAAAAAAAACACAAACTCAAACAGCAAAACGCTTTGGTTAATCCATTTGAAATCTCAGAAGACGCACCACGCGGTGGTGTTTACACTAAACGGTCGCAAACCCTCGACCATATGGCGGAAACCGTTCACATTCTTGAAGCTAACTTGATGTGAATTGCTCGTCGGGAACACGAGTCGAGACTAATTTCTTTAAAAAACATAAATGGCTGATTGTAGGACTTATAACTACGCCTATTATGAATTTGATAAGCAGTTGTTTACTTTATGTCAAAATGGAATAGACGTTACTTTTCTAGCGATGAACACTACTAACAATGACATTGCGACGCAAATTATGGCGAAAGCCCACGAATACAAAAGAACAGCTGCTATGTGTGTATGTAAAATGCGAATCCTTCATACCCCAAAATTACTTTAAACTGGATTGTTGTTTGTCAAGAATTTGAAATTACTAGAAGATATCCATATTGTTTTAAAACAGAAGTGTAAGGTTCAAAAGAAATCTAGATTATTAATGACGGTGATGATTTTTAAGATATATTGTACATATTTACAAAATGTTAAGAAACCAAGAGCAAGCCTCACGTGGTGTGTTGAAATTAAATTGATAATCACAGGTTATAACGCATATGAGGACAAATAACTTATCACCACACGAATTATCTAACTTAAAATAAGCTAACTCTAACTTTAATCACAACAATCCTATAATATCACCTTGAAGCAAAACAACAGATAGCCGATAGGTAAGCATTAGAGATTCGATTTATTTCGCAGCTTGCCACCGCTCCAGCGGCGCGCGTCAAATCGGAACCACAAAAGAAGTTCAAGCACAATGGTTCAAGGTTCATCCAGCCAATGTCAGATGGATTCTCAGCAATTACCCGTTCATTCCGCGTTCCAGATCCCGAAACGAATTGCCTCCTCGAATAGAGCTAAACTGCCTATGTACGGAATTAGGAAACGTAAATTAACAATGCCACAATGGTTATCGGCAACGGCATTGTGAATTTGAGTTTCCTTACAGGAATTTCGATGTCACGACAAGACAAAAACATTATACATTTCTGTAGTGGCAGGTAATGAAGGCATTGATGGAAGAACGTGAGAAACGTGAGCCGAGCCGGGGCAGGGGGTACTTTTTTAATGACTTAATTCGGTTCAGCACTGCAAAGTCCATTTAATTCAAAATATTTTATTTAAGTAATGAACGTATCTCGGATGTTTCGATTTGTTTTTATTAACTGGCAAATGCCATTATTAACTTTATACAAGCCAAAAAAAAGATACAAGCCAACTATTATAGAAAAACAGTTTGACTGCCAACTGCTTTATAAACCATTGAAGATCTAAAGACAATTCAAGTCCTCAAACCCACTATCAGTTGCCAGCATACTCACGGCATTATCACGCTGAATAGCGTAGAGTTGTTTGAATTGTACACTACATAACACAATATGTATTTCTTTTTTGTAGAATTTTTCGTGTCATCGGTTTTATACGGAGGTGTATTACTATTTTTCAGCAGAACTGCGACAACGCTGCTGACTAATCTGCCAACGCGGAAGACCATTGCGAATCGTAGATTACACGGTAGTAGGTACGCAAAATGGCAATTCCTAATTACGGAACACCGTTTATAGTATTGTAGTTGTTACACCCACGTACAAGATTTGGCATGGTCGCCTTGCCTTGATGTTAGAGAATATATCAAGTTCAATGTTGCAAGATTGCCTAAATATTAGGTATGAACACGGTAATAAATTAATCACGTTCAATTTTTGGATAAGATTTCCTTTAAAAAACTCCAGATAGATGTGTATTAGGAGTTCCGCAAGGTTCCATTCGTGGGCAGCTGCTTTACGTAATATGTATCAACACAACATATATAATATATATGTATGTAGCACTTTGTCTTGTTTGTTCTATCGACTATCAATTTATTGATGCCATACATTATTCAGAATTAGTTACGACTTGGAACCACGCGTATCATGCGGGTAGACAATAAATAATTTAATTGTGTACATGGCAAAAAAAGCACATTAACATAACCATTCCGGGTAATAAAGCACGACCTTGTACTTGCCGGTCCCTTGGCTTCATTTGTAACGCTTCGTGAAATATGTTAAATGTAAATATAGCAGTGACTTGTGTACCTGACACAAATTTAATGAACATAAAACAAATTATGAACTTATCCTAGTTTTAAAAAGTAAATCTAATATAAATGATAACAATAAAATTTATAAGAAGTAACAGAAACATTGGTTCAAAAGAAACTCTTAACATTGTAATCTAAGTTAAGAACGAAAGTATTTTCCCTGATGACTCGCAATCGCACGATATCTTTACAGACCACACGTTTGATGCCTAGCAGTATTTACATACTGGTATGTAATCCTTTTATTATAATTCAATTTGCAAACATTTGAATATTTTATGTTGGGTCTTGCTGCATGAGATGTAACTGAACGAGTTGATAAATTTTCATGTTGAAATAATTGCAAGAGAAAATGAAGTAAACCGAGATACTCATTAATAGGTCTGATGATATTGGATGTATCCAGGAAATGAGTTTTACTCGTAATTAAAATAATTATGTAAATCATCGTGAAGATTATAATCAACTTTATGATAAACAAGTCTGCTAACAGGTCAATTAATAGTTGCATGCTCATAAACAGATCAAATTATGTCTCATTGTCATAATCAATGTGCGCACTGATGGATTAATTACATTTAAATACTTGCAAATGCTAATTTGAATGGTAGTTAGCTAGCAGTGATTTTATTGTAATGAAAGTTGTATAAGATCTTTGATTGTATGAATCATAGCAATAAACCTTGATAAGTACAGATATATAAACATAGGAATGTTACTTCAACTCGGTAGTAATATTATAGTGAATAACTTAAAATCATTGTAGTAATAAAAACTTGAAGAGAAGAAACATTTAGTGACATACAAAGATAGAAAACAAAGCATAAGTAAAAAAATCCGACAAAACCTACTAAATGTTCCCACAATAGAATTTAAACAACAAAAGCGCAACATAAATAAGACCGCCGATCTCTTTCGCAAATCTAAAGGGAGCGGCGCGACCCAAGGCCAAATAGGTGGTCACGATTAGAAAGACAGAGCAGCGCCATAGGGCACAAAACTAGACCCAGCACCCAGAATCCAAGGTCTGTCGTGACCCGATCGGATAGTTACCTAGCAAAGGTCAGAGGTCAAATTGAAAATTGAACGCCTTCTGACACTTTGACGTAAGCATGAGACAAGGGGCCGTAGATAAATGAGTTAGCTCTAAGATTCCGCAATCAGATTTCGAAATCGAAGGTGAAAAAGCTGTCGAATATATTAGATTCGACACAGATTGAAAGGGCGCGGTTCCTATTTGCATGATGGGGTTTGAGGTTGGCGTGGATAAGGTTCGGTATTTTGTGGGACGTGTAGGTTTTATGGTCTTCGCATTATACTTAGGCCCTTTAGGTTTGTCGTCTTCTGGAAACCTATTTATATTTTGCCATTTATTGATAAAATTGTGGATCCAAAATCCAAACGTACGTGACTTAACAAAATATGACCATAAATGTCACCCTTAGCTATTCTCACTTAAAACTCAAATAAACTCTTCAAACGGCCAGGCATCGGACAACGGGCAAAAACGCCGTGCGACTGCTGCGAACCGAATCGATTCGTGGCGCTTGGGTGGGACGTTTCAATCGATTTAATATCGATTACATCACCCGCATAGCTACGTGTTTTGGGCGCATAAACGTTGTTTACGCAATGCACTAACGCCCTTTGAACCGGCACTTCACTAAGGCAACTTTCTAAAGAACAGAAGCAGGTAGTACAACAATGGAGAAATGAAGTTGCTCATAGTCATAGTACATGGCGTATGAGCAAGATTATCTCCTTGAAAGCTTTTGTTCAAACACTTCTACGTAGAGAGATGATCTTTTATGTTGTGGGAAATTATATTTGCGCTGGTAATCGCGATTGTACGCAGTTGTAAATGTACGATATCTGGTTGGGACCTAGATTCCTATTTGCCAAAGCTTTGTAATATTTTGGTTTCTTCAGAATGGGCTTTGGAAATATTTCTTTTATCGAACATGAAATCGAAGAAGTAAGATTACTTACTTCGGCACGATTGACCTAAGCTAAACTGCATTGTTTTGATCTCAGATCAAATAAACAAGGGAGATATGCCCCAGTACATGTACATGTTCTCATATGTTGTGTGTGTGTGTGTTTGCGTCCCACTTTTTTCAATATACCGCGAAACCGCTCAAAGCAAAAAACTGTAAGTACAGTATGGTACACTTACAATTTTTTTCACGCACACTAAGATACTTTCAGCTCACCAATAAAATAATTATATAACTAATAGTCCATAATCCACATACATAAAACGGGTGACAAGGTCAGCAGGTTGCAGGATGAGCATAATGATGCTAAAGGCATGAAACCTGAGGCCTGATTTAGGCCAGATGCGTTCGCCACGCCACCATACTTTCCTTGTTTATCTGATCTAAGGTGACATACCCTAGCCGCTAGGGCGTATCAAACTTAGAATTCGCGCGAAGTCAAAGGCCAATCAGAGGAAATAAACGAACGAGCAGAGACAAAAATACACACGAATAAAAAAGGTTTACAAACCATACATTGTCGCAACTTACACGAGCAGTGGTATGTAAGTACCAAACAAGGAGGTTGGATAAGGTATAATTAAGAAACATAGTAATGAACCCGAACAGTTAATTTAAGTTCCTGCTGAACTTACCAAAGTCTGTATAGGAAACGGGTAACAAACAAATGCACGTCTCAGTCGTTGGGACTCATTAGTGAAACCGGAAACAAGGGGGAGAAGTCATGAAGCAAAAATAAATTCTTAATGAATGTTTACCATGGTGTATTTCTGGCCTTGTTAATTGTGTAGGTTATATGCAGTCTAAAAATGCCTAAGAGACCGCCTGGGGTATAACACTTTTGCCAGTTATTCAGCGACAAGCAGAAGCGTACTGCGATTCAAAAGCAATGTTTCTAGCGAAAATTCTGATATAATAGTGTTATTTTTAGGTTCTCGGGATTAACACAAACCTGTATTAATTAACAAAAAAAACCCTCCGAGAAAAGAGCTGATAACCTTCAACCAGCTGATCAGATTTTCTTCAATCATATAGCTAAGAAAACTCTCGATCACGTCACCTAAACAAAAAAAAACTAAACCAAAATCGGCTCAGCCGTTCGGGAGCTACGATGCCACAAACAGAATTACAGATACACATGTTAAACTTGTTACACCCCCGTTTTTTGCGTCGGGGGATAATGAAACAAATTTAACGTGTGTAAACACGACACTAGATGGACCGACGACATCGTGAGAGTCGCGGGCATCCAGTGGATATAGATGGCAGGATGTCGTTCAGTGTGGAGGTTAAAGGGGGAGGCCTATGTTCAGCAGTGGACGTCTTATGGCTGATGATGATGATGAAACACGACACTGCAAAATGTTCGAAGCATGAGGAATTAAAATAACGTAAATACACGCGATAAAATCCGTTAAACGACAGATGTGTAATCAGTTCAAACCCAAGTTTTGCCCTTGCGCGAATCAGTGTCAAAAATACGATCTACGCTTGCAGGAAGGGGCACGCACAAGTCTCTTCCAAAACTCCAAATTACTCAAAAAATATTTTAATTTTAAATAAAACTAATATACATTAGTTTACATAATACATATAACCATAAGAATATGAAAAAATCAAAAATCAAAAACCTCTAGACTCGGAGAAAAAACTAAAAACCTGTTTTAGAAGGCCTGTTTTCGCCGAATTATTCTATCGCGAAAAGTTTCACCAATCATGTTACCGAATTTACATTAAACTTATTTATATATTCAACTATTTATAATCATAATCAAAATATTAATTTGTTACTGTTTGCCATAACCGCATAAATTGATACAACGCAACCTAAGTTGATGAAATATAAACTCTTAAAGTGTTTAATTTCAATACTGATATAATTTTGAATTACAGTTCAAAATTGCGTGTTTTACTATTATTGGCAAGCGTGGCTTACCATCAGGCTAACTACTTGCTTGTCTCGTCACTAAATTACGTAAAAGTGCGTGTTCCTTCTATCCTACTGCTTACATCAGCTGAGGTATCGATAGACGATTCTACCAAAGTATTTTTTAAATCCAGCAAAACTTGAGCAAAACCCTTCGATAACACAATCAGCCGTGGCAGGTTTAATTAAATTTATCAGAATGCCCATGTTTGGATACTTAGGTTGCAACTTATATTTATTCTGTGTACGGTTTTATCGCTTATCAAAGGAGCGAAACAATGAGATTGCTTGAACGCAACCAACGCCGCCTGGTTGAGGTTGCGTTCAACGGCCAACGCCTCTTTCGCAAATTTACAACAATATTGAAGATTTTTTAAATAAAAAAAACCGATTTGGTATTATCTTTGGATTAGCATTGCATAGCTCAATCGGTTATTTAAACAAGTCTCATAAACGTGTTTTTAATACATACTTATGTAAACATAAGTATAGTACGTAGATATAACATAAATGTATAAATACTGGGGAATGCGTCAAGGGTGTAGGTAATAAGCCAAAAGGGGTCCATTCCATAATACCCATCATTATGAACTACTTAAAAAAAACAGCTGTTCCAAACGTTTTGTCGAGTGTTAATGAACGTTTTTCTATAAATAGAACAACTTACAACTAAAGAACAACAAATACTATGGACCCATTTCTGCGTAACCTTGTAGAACCGCCCGCCACCGCACGCCATCACTGTCGCCTCTCTGCCCGCTGAGGTGGAAGACGCAGCCTAACAGTGACCTCACCAGGATGTTTCCCCCAACGCGGATTCGTATGCGCGGCTGCGCGTGCGCATGTCGATCTGGAGCGTGCGAATGTGTCAGCTCCGCCGCCGCTTATGGCAGACGCTGATGAGCACCGCATTCGTGCACAACACTAATTATAGTGCTCGGTTAGAATTATAGTAATGTGCTTCGGTTATACACGTAATACTTGGTACTTAAAGTTGTATGTAAAGAACCATGAACATAGTATTTAAGTTGATCTCGGAGACAGTTTTCATATAGAAGAGATCTTGGAGAAAACTCTTAATGTTACTGAAAGAGACTCAATACTTTATATAAAACACAAGAGTTTAGATTGATTTGCTTTTTACCAAGAGCAACATGTCATCTCTGATGTTAGTAACAATCAAAGATTTGTTCGTAATGCGATAGAAGTCTTCAAAACGGAAGTTTAGACTCATTGGCTTTCTTTACCATAACTACAGGATGGCAAGAGGTTAAAGAGAAGTTCTCATCTGAGTATGTGAGTGAGGTGTGTCCACACATTTCAATACAGACACACTGCGATTTACTTAATCGTGGCAATATTAATAACGTTAATGTTATTTTATTTTTTTCTATTTACTTATTGTGATTTACCATTATAACAAAATTTTCTATTTAATTTTTCTAGTGTTATGTGTTTTAAGTTAAATGTTATTTGTACTACTTATTATTATTTGTAATATTACTGTTCCTAGTTCTGGGGAAGACACTGACTGGGGACTGCTGTAACACAGCCCATGCTTAACGACTTCCAAATTGTATTTTGTGCTACCTTTACGTAACAATAAATACATTTTGTTTTTGTAATTACGAGTTTAGTATGTAATAGACCAGATTAACACAGGATTGAGGCAGATGGAACGAGAAGAAAGAAAATTGTATTTGGTAAGAATACCGCGGTGAAAAAGAAAGTTGACATTGAAAAAAAAAAACAATAACATCAAAGAAACTGTATTGAAACACAGGACATAATATATAATATAATCAGGTGACAAAACGTAACTGAGGCAATTAAATGCGACTATCTCACTCGCGCAAAAAGAAAACTTTAGAAATTAATAGAAAAAAAACCTCATATTAAATAACAACACGAAAATTACAAATTACAATGTTATTCTTTTAGAATGATGAAGCACCATCAGTTTTTTTAAATTCTCAGTTTTATTTTCATCATGAAAAATGTTCAAAACGTGCGTTGAGATAACTTTGAAAGTCTTAAGATCAATTCTCAGTAGAAATCCCGACTCTCACTAAAAAAATTACAGTTATCTTACAGCGATAAGGTCTGAACTGTTAACTGGCTGCCATGACCAAAGCAGTCACTGTCTAAAGAGGAAGCCCGGAGATGTCATTAGAGACTATTAAGATGCTGCACAGCAATTACTGCAGTTGACGCCAGTTGCCAACAAAGACAAGGTCACTGACAGTGGGCCCAGTTCTATTGTGCGGACGATAACATCTATTGAAAGTAGATTTAGGACACTGACCTTAGACTTTAATGATTGTATTTATGATTGAATAATAATATGTCAATAGCCGTAATATAAAGAAGGATTTAGGACAAAATATCACACATTACACTAATTGAAAAGAAAAAGATAGTCTACAATAATTTACTGCAATGTCAATGGAGATGAAGTAATGACAATCGTAATGGTACAAATTAAAAAGTACAGTAGGATTACAGACTGTTTACGTAAAGTTACGTGGTTGAATAAAGATGAGCAACCAATAAATCGCTCTATTTCATATGCAAAAAATACTACAATTCATTTTGGAATTGTAGCGCAAGGCTTATGAATAGCAATAATAAGTTCAGTTGTTGGCGCGATCGAATTCCAACCTGCAGGGTGTGGGTTCAAATGCTAACAATGAGCTGCAGCTGCCGGTTATGAAAACCTCGTTAAGAAACCATATTCTGGCACCCTCAAGTTGCTCAAATCTGTCACTATTAGTGACTATGTACCTAACGCCATATTCCAGCAGCCTCACCCGAGAGCCCGTTCTAATTTCAGCTGGGAATTGGTGTGTGTTAGACACAGGTAGATCTTCAACCAGATCGTGTCATAACTTCATGTGAGGTATGTTCAAACGTTTAGCCCATGAACCATAAGAAATATCTATTCTATAAATGCAAAGACCTCCTTTGCATATCTTAGAAGCTACTGCATCAATAAATGAATTATCTAGATTAGTTTATGAACAGCATAATCAGACCCAATGCATCCAAATGGCTCAATATTTTCTCTAATCCTGGCTTTGGGAATACCAGTGGTCCTTTTATGTTTAACCATCAATGCTTATGAAGGAAAATTACCATAAGACGATTGTTTATGGCATAGTCATATATAGCTTGGGGTATTTTAGATTACCCTGCTTTTTAAAGGATTTTTCTGTATTTACTTCAATCAGAAAACATGGAAAATGATTTAATAACATTTATAGTTCAACAAACTTGTATAAAAAGTACACATCCAAATACATAATGTCCCGAACTTTCAACATCTCGTAAGACGACAATAATAACACAGACGCAATTTCACCACAAAGCCTCATAATGTGGTCATTAATGCCTTTATAATAACTTAACCATGAATAGCATCCATCCGCTGCATGGGCTGCAATCTACCATTAAACACCATCATCAGCGAACAGGAACTACGAAACGAATTAACGCATAACTGCCTCAAACATCTCCACTTTAATTGAAGAATATCCAATAATCCGAATGCCGGCCGTTTAAACTCAATTACAGTTTAAATGCCACTAAAGGCACTAAAGATCAGCGCATCACAACAAGAAGAAATCTTTATTTAATTAAATGATTTAATACATACGAATAAGGCGTGTATATCATCAGTGACCTTTCAAGCTCGGTTGTTGATACCGTGGCGGAATAGCCAGGGCGAAGTAAACATCTAAAGAGAACGCGGGAGCAATTTTTATGGAACGCATAATTCAAGCTCGATTACTATCCGTTCTTGTACTAATTGGTCGACTTAACATTTCGAAAGTAGCTTCACATGATCTTAATTAAATCTGGGGCAAAACAAACCAGAAAGCGGCAATTAAGCTAATGATGCACTGAGAAGTAAGAATAGCAGCACCGCGTCCAAGGTTCTGCCGGACTGAATACCGCACGCGTCCACAGCCGACCTCACACACTTACCTTCTTCCCCACTTGGTCGCACACATTTCTTACGAGCTGACAAGCCTAGCGCATTCGCAAAACCATTACGAACGAATAAAACTGGGGACAGTAACAATTTCATTATAATACCAGCGGCAGACGCTCTCGATACTTTCAAATCGTATTTGATTGAACCAGATATTAGATATTAATACCAACTGAATGGCACCGCATTCTTGCGTTTTACAGCTTCGTCTGCCTACTTAGCATCCTCGGGTCTAATATCGTGTCGCAAATCATCCACTGGATGATCGTATACCTCCACACGATGACATTTAGCCGGTGAACCGTGCCTCGTGACTGCAAAACGACAAGTCGTGGCATTCTCAAAGTATTTTTCGCGTTTGCGAAATGAATCGTGATCGGTAACAATTGTCGTTTCCAGGCGGGCGATCTAATCGAAATGGGTCGTATGTTCGGGCGCCGCACGCTGACTGCGTTTGCGCAACACGTGCAAGAGCCTTCGGAATCGAAAGGGCGAAATAGAACGTCAGTGAAAAAAGCAGCTTTCTCACGATTTCCAGTTCTGGTTGATCCGATCCGATCCATAATCCATCAGAACACGGTACAACTGTCAGCTCAGATCCGATCTCAGTCTTCATTAACATCAAGGGAAGCTTATTTTTAGCTCGGTCGACCGCTATCACGGAGTTTTTGCAGCGAGCCGAGATGGGGCGGCATACTCTGCCGTAATTTTATAGTTCCGGAGAAACGGTTAAGGGAAGCGACAAGACAGTCGTACTTATATAGCTAATTGTTTGCGGAGCGCTTTAACTTCAATTAACGAGAAGTAAAGAATGGGAGATCTTTCCTAATATGGGAATATCAACACCCCAAACACATTGCTAGTCTAGTTAAATATAGCAACTATATTTGTGTGGTCGTTCTTTCAATCTATTGTTGATCCGATCTCTCGCACGTCACAAGTCAGAACATTTCCATTTCCACCTGTCAGGCCTTAACGAATTCATCCGGGCGAGCACGGCAGATGTGGCAATAGGCTACCGTATTGCCACTGCCGGAGACACAACAAAGGGCCGGCAGACGGTCTCTAGTTGCACAATGTAGCAACAATAACACGGCGCCGATCCAGCACCGAAGCTCGATTTATCGTCAACTGGCGCCATTATCCAATACACGACCTGACACTGCTAGTCACTAGTCGATAGTCATATTATGACACGCTACTGCTTTAACAGTTCCAATACCTTCCCTCAGCTGAATCAGATTAGCGACACGTCATAAAATGTCAATCGTTGTGAAACAATGCCTCTCACAGCACAACCGAGTGCAGGGGTCTTACGCCCAACTCTAAACGCAAACCTTAACGCGCCGAGATACGGTTTGCGGCCGCGTGATTTTGCAAACTGCACCTAATCGGGCCCGCGTTTAGAGTAGGGCGTAAGGCCCCAGGTACACGTTGGCGATATGCCACGGTTCAACCGGCACTACTTATTCCCACGTACGCGGCGTATATGGCACAAAAATGTATTTGATGTATGTTTGACCGTGTAAGGCATATTGCGAGCCGTACCGAGGGTCTTTTGCGTGACTCAGCTACCTATAAGCTGCGTGGCGTGTAATTCTAACCCTTAGTAGACGCAGAACCTAAAAATAGCTCGAACAAAGAGCGAGACGATTTAGTGGTCTGCGACTTCAATGGACATTGTTAACATACGCAGCCGGACGATAAAGTCTCATTCAGGCTGCGAACACGACTAAATGCCACGAAAAAGAATGAATTCGTCGCAATCCCCGAGGCAGGCAAAACACACGTAATGAGTAACTAATTGCGTATAAACGAGCCATTCAAGCATTCTCACAAAGCAAAAAGAGCGGCTAATACGTTGAATGAAATGAGAAATAATTAATCATAATCGCAAAGGTCTCGGGACTCTCAGGTTAAGTAAGATTGCTTTGATCGGGGATTGTTTTGCTGCAGTTTGTCATTTACAAATCTAATGACATGTACAGTATGCACAGTTGTACTGTTGTAATCTAAGAATATTATAGAATCAACCGATGCAACGGAGTATCACTTTACATGTCATCTTATATTCTCTAACAACAAATGCATTTGCAAGGATTACTTTACATGTGTATACAAATCAATGAAGGAAAACCTTATCTCCAAGAAGTAATGGATCAATATAGGTAATTACATATTTTACAAAAAATAAGGGGCATTAAACATATAACTATTAAACGGTGTCTGGTTAACTAAAAATTGGTATTGGATGAAACTTTGACAGCCAATTATTAAAGTTCAAATATTATGATACAAAACTGGATGAAAACAAACGTTTGCCGCACCAATAATCCTGTAGTAATTATTTTTTTACTCGAATAAGTCCGTGTTTGACCACCAACTCGCCTGTTGGTAAGCAACTATGTGGTCGAAGATGAAGCACGCAGACTTAGAAGATACCTATTCACTCTTGCCTTGAAAAGGCCCAGATTATATCTCTCAGGAAACAAGGAAGCCGGAAGGTTGTTCCAATGCTTGGCCGTACGGATTAGAAAATTAGAATCGAAACGTTTGGTACTTATCCAAGGAAAGTCCACAATGTAACTAATCAAATAGTAATACTTCAATCCTAGATGGCGCCACATTGGCTAAGCGACCTTGGTTCCTCATTTCCTGCATACCCACACGTTGCTACATCATCGTGCGCTTGATCGTCGCATCATTAACCTGCAGCTATGTGCACATTAACCAGCGGCTATGCGCAGTATTCGTAGCTGTTAATTCGTCTATTGTTCACTCGAGTCTGAATAATGCGTACGGTAATTGAATACGAGGCATTTTCATTCAATGTGAGAAAAACTGCACTGGTTTTGTTCAGGCAACTCTAGTATATTTCCTTATTATATTTTTTTAGTTTTATCTTCAAGCCATATTCAATATATATATATATATATGTGAACCAACTGGTGAACCTGGGGTCACCTACACTCAGCGTTCAAAAAACCAATGCTTGTAGTATGCCTAACACAGCAAGCAAGGAAACATTGATATAAGACTTATTTTATATATTAAACACATAAGTAGTAAATACACGATGATACGCCTTTACCGACTATTCCGCAAAAACACTATCCTTGCCTGTGTAGCACAAAGATATTACTGTACTACAAAAATCACCTGCCTGTGTCACCGCGACTTCCTGATTGATAACGATCAAGCGACACAACATCGAGAGTGCGCGAGCGCAGCTGTCGACCAAGATAGCGCACGTTCTGTTAAACGTCACTTGACACGTCATTATTCCTTGTTTGAAAAAAGACAACATGAAATAACATGTCTTGAAAAGTCTAAAGTATTGAATGTCAGTACACATTTGGAGCCTTGTGTGAAACGGTCCAACTGGCATGCAAATTAAGCAGTGTCACAAAAATAATTTGGTTGTTTTTTACATGAATTTGATCCACTTTGATAAAATTCAGAACGACAATGAATGATTAACGAATTGGAACGATTGAAAAGAACGAAACATGGAATAACATATCTTAAAAACTCTGAAGTATTAAATGTCAGTACAAGATTGGAGGTTTGTGTGAAACGGCCCAAATGGCATGAAAATCATGCAGAATCTCAAACCAACTTTACTACTAAGGACTAGGAATAATGTACATATCACATCACACATCATCAGCCAATTAACGTCCACTGTTGGACAAGGCCTCCTTCATAGAGAGGGGTGTTGCCATAATCCCCACGCTTGGCAGGCGGCTTGAGGATCGCAGTACGTTCACCGTGTACTATTAGGACGCTGCTGCCCACGGTGGTTCTGGTCGCAGTTTTAGGACATACCCTGGTCCGATGTGTCCGAATTTACATACACGTAACTCCTCAAAAGAATGAAGAAAAAAAAATACACATGTAGTCCCTGCAATCTACATATTTCAATCCAGACCAATCTGCCTAAAACCTTAAATCCCAAGTCGCAGCAACCCCTAAAAGCCCAAAGGCTTAATTCTAAAAGCTCCCAGTTAAAACATTGAAATGTGCATCCGACATGCACTTTCCCTCCCCTCATGAGTCCCACCCCTACGATAATCACTCCCGCAGACAGTCTGATGAGATTTTATATGGTGTGGGAAAGAAATTCATGTTTCCCTTGAGATTAATGGCATTTTGATAGTGGTTGGTGACGGATATTTCAATATATACTATTGATTATTTTAGATTGGACTTCGTAGATGATTTATTATTAATATTTTTTAGATTATTGAGCGACTACTCTGTACGTAACATAGGGAATGTTTTAATCAAACATTATTGGCGTTATTTGTAAATAATTTCATAACATTTCCATAGATATTCATTATCTAGTCTACCTGCAAACACAAACACTGAAGTGTTCGAAACGTCAGGAATTCAAATAATTAAAAATATACACACGATAAAATCCATTAAAGGTGTTTTATTTCAATTATTTAATATTTTTTGTGAAGAATCACACGGACACAAAACATGCTAAAACATAACAAAGGATTCAAATAAGGAAGCAATTATAATAAGACAAACTTGCAAGGCGGTAATGCGATCCGAAAAGCGACAAAGTCATTTACATACCAAAATAGGTTATCACATGTTAAAAGGTGAGGTAAAAGGAGCTCTCAGACGACAATGTAAATACAAACATCATTATTTCTCGCCTCCAGTCACATAAATCGCGAAATTCTTCCTATCTTCAGACATCATTGCAGGTTGCGCACGCAAAACTTAGTAGATTTACGATCACAAAAAAACGAGTTGAGATGAGGCGCCGTCGCAACAAAACAAGCGGCCGTCATCACATCGCGCTTAAAAGCTGTTAATCAGCACAAAAAACATACTAGAGACCTTTTAATTAATGTCTTCCTTGATTCCAGCCGCAAGTGCTTGTTTAAGACGATTTATTCGCGTCGGCAAACCTGCAAATATATTAGTTTGTTTGGTGCTCACCAATGGTTTGCATACCGGTAATGCAGTTGTAATCTTATTTATGGCTACGGAGGCCGTGTCCGCTCAAATATTGTGCGATGTGGTACAGGAACCCGGATATCGTGAGGTTTATTAATGGGGGGCGGTCACAGCATTAACAGAAACAAAGACCATGTTAACAAGAACTCGCTACTGTTAGACTAAGAAGATTAAGAAAAGCCAGCTCAATCAAAATGGTGGAGACACAAATAATAAAACTAAAATGCTAATAGCGTTTAAAATTAAAAATATAAATAAAACACCAGGTTCACAATGAGCGGTAGATGATAATGCAAATGATAAAACGATGACATAAAATATTAACGTAGAATATAAAAAAAAACAAAGAAAGTTAACATGTGACCTAAAAATTCACAGAACTTACATAACCAATGTTGTTCGCAACAATATGACTCAAAATCACGACCGGACTATAACATCTTGTACAATACTAAAATCTGACTTTGATTAAGTGGCGATCCGAGACAAGAAGATGACGGCACGCTCCGGAGACAAGTACGGACAAACAGAGATACGGAGCAAAAAACCCTCGTTGAATCGCAAGATAAATGATCACCAGGTGAAAAATTACAACGTGACTGTAAGATTAAATTTCAATAAGTTTGCTGTCATTAGTGACTAGTGACATCACACACGCAAGCGTGGGCTAACTCGTGAAGCCCTACCAAATCTACTCTAGTTTTTACAAGCTTTTGCCTTTGCTTTTTTTTTATCCTTACCTAGTATGGATCAAATCTTGCAACTGAATTTTTAAATATGTAGTTATTGCCAACCGATTGAGCTAAAATGTTGCTTACAAATTTAATTTGGAAGAAATTGCATGCAAGGTTAGCTAAGACGTCATTTTAAATCAAATATGGCGGACTTCCAAAGATGGCGGACCAGTTTTTCTTGCACCCCCATGATATGGGCGTCAAATGAAAGGATACGAAATAATAATAATAATTTCATTGTCACTTTGTCTTCACTAGACGGGTTAACTTTCATAGGAAATGAACGATATTCCGTTTTGGTCTTAAAGCTTCTAGATATAGAGGTTAATATCGATCACTATCTACAAGTTGTATTTCTTTATTAGCGACGAAATCATTGAAACCTACTATCATGGCTATATGACTATGACTCAGGCTTTACGAACGTTCGACATATATTTATTATATGTGAAGACTGTTTTTATTTTATTTTAAATGACATATTTATATTACATTGGGAATTTGGTATAATGTAAAGGTACTAATATGTATGTACTTATCGCGTTTGCTATATTATAAATCCTTTGGTAGCATTTATATAATGGTATCATTAAAAGTGTTTTAGCATCCCCCGTTTATCTTGTAACGTAAATTCTAATTAGGAAATTAATTAATTAATTTGTTGCCTGAAAGAAATCGCTTTTAGCGATAAGGCAGCCACTAAAGGCACTTTTTCTGTTTTTAAACTTTATGTCTGGTGCACCCAATAAAGAGTTTCTATCAGTGTAATTCTAGTCACGAAGCGTTGGACTTCAAAATTATGGTAATCCGAGACGACGACTCGAATGCACTAGAAAATTTCAAAAGATGCGGCGCCAACATCAATCCAATCTTTACGCAACACGACACCGTTTTTTCCATAAAAAAGACGCGTAGACAAGGTGAATTGAATTTTTATTATCGGTTTTACTCCAGTATCTATGTCGAGGCAGTAAAGTGAGCGCCGGTACAGTTAGGAATCTCATACGAGTGTGTCCGTCGCCTACGCCTGGACCCGTCTACTTTTTGTGGCGGAGAAAAACTTAATAGCGCATTAAGGCAGTCTATAATCTGCGCAATAAACTGCTGCTGAACTTGATAATGAGATCTCGTTGTTGTAACGCTTAATTAAGCATAGAAGTCGGCATTGTTCACCTCGTTCGCGGCCGCTTCCGACAAGAGCGGGCCATTGAGCGTCCCACGTGAAATTAAACGCCGATCGGTTTGCATTCGAATTAGCATTATTGTCGTGGCGATATTCAATTACAACAAAGCAATAAACAACGTATGCGCCGACGGTATCGAGTGAAGGCAATACAATAATTGCGCAATGTGATTTATGCGCTTTGTCGCCTCCGACACAACACGGCGCGCACGTGGCGACAGCACAACCGTTCGATCAAACGATGCGATCAATTTTATCACTTACTGGGCGTGGGTGAAACGATGGCGTATCCGACATTCTTGTAAATTATACGGTTCGTTTGCACCATATCGGGGCGGTCTCATTATGTTAAGCGACAAAGACCGTTACGCATAATATAAGAATTATGGAATCTGTAGTGTTTAGGGGACCGTTAACCGTGAATTCGGTAAACAAAGGCGTGACACGGATTGACCTCGCCATTAGTGGGGCTTTTGAATGCGTCCTAAATAAATGCAGATGAGTCGCGTGTTAAAACAAAGCTTATTCTTTAAAGAGTATTTATGCGAGGGGTAAGTATAATCTGCAAACAAGTCGGCATTTCGCGGACGCGCTGTAACGCTAAGTAATGTTTAAACAGCCCCACGTTGGGCGCCAGCGGGGCGCCGGAGATTAATCATCGATTGTCACGTGCCGGACTCACCCCAACCCCACTGTATTTAATATTTACGCTATTTACAGTCAATACTCTTTCCATGTTTATATTTCACGTCTCGCCAATCACAAGACCTCCTAATACCTTTTCACACAAGTCTCCCCTAATGCCCATTCCCATTAGAAATAATTTCGAAATGTCCGTTGTATTTGTGAGAGTCACGTGCTGCGGCATATTATGCCGAAAAGTCTTAGTTAGTCGTTAATGTACCAGTATCTAGTGTTGGGAAACGTAATGAGTTTTCCATTCAATCGAACCCAATATCTGTTCCGGTAGCGGTATTTCTGTGTCGTTGTGCAACGGATAAAGTTTATGAAACTCGTTGAACCGTGTTTATTGAAGCCATTCAATATGAATTAGCGGAAAATTAGCAAACCTTTCGAGTGAACCAATGTGGAAAGCGACAGAAATAGGAAACCGAGCTCATGAAATGTGAGTATTGTCGCACCCACGAGCTGCGGCAGTACAGTTATAGTGGTTTAACCCACTTCCAAGAGAATAGAACATTAAAATTTGCATATGTTCCGTCTGGCACTTACTTTATCTGTCTGAATTCAATGGGGACTTCGGAACCATACATACCACAGAGCACATAAAACGCAACCGTTCTAGATTTAACTATGTATGTTCAATTTAGCGAACCGTTACTAACCATCTGCACTTAGTTTATGAAATAATAACTCAATCAGGCAAACGGGGACGGTCTCCGATGCAGAAGACGTATAAGGCCGTATTGGGCTCGTGGAACGGTTAATTGGTATGTAGTGCGCGTGCGCACGTGTATGTGTCGCATTATTGATGCGCAGACTGCATCTCTGCTGGTACACTAATGGGCCACGTGTTCCGATTATCCAGTACCGAGACACGCTCTTCAGCACTGAAAAGTACCTTGTGTCTTTATACAAGGGGTACATTGTCGTTTAGTTTTTTAAACCGCTACTATGATAAAACTATAACCTTAACAGTAAGATTGGTAAGTAGCACTAATGCGTTTTTGTATACGCACGCTATGAATATGACGTATGTACGGAGATATGAGGCGCAGCTCTCTGCAGACGGCTTCAAACTACATGTAATCTTGGAAAGTTTGTGTGAACTGCTGCGATTGACTTGATGTATACAGTCAGTTTTATTTTACAGAAGGACTGCGATTTCCTCAGGGCATACCGGCTTATTTGCTTCAGATTTCCAGACTTGAAATATATGCTAGATAGGATTCCCATCTCTGAAAATGGATACGCACAATTCGCACAATGACTTAACCTCAGCCGGGCTAGCATGCGCACCGCAAAAAAAATTGTCGACTCTTTATCGTGCCAAAGCGAGACAGGCGTATTTGAAACCGTAGGCACCTTGTCCCGTTCTCGCTCAACAAAGTGACGATAAAATTTTGTCGCGGTGCGCATGCTAGCCATGCTGATCGTACAAACAAGGGAAATTATGATTTTGAGGGCGTGGCGAATGCAAACGAGTGTAGCTTTTAATCAGTCTGGAATCTGGACGGCTTTGGTCAAACTAACCAGCAGTCCTTGACGCCCTTTGCATGTGGATTACTATATAGTTCATTGGTTTCGCTACAAGTTTCTAAGTGAGCCTAAAAAGTTTGTAAGTGAGCTGTACCAACAGTAGTGGTAGTTTTTTTTAATGAAACTTGAAGACATTTTAACACGAACGATAATTGTAAATAAATAAATAAAATAAATATCTGGGACATTATTGCACACATGGTCATCTGACGCCAACTTGTACATAGCATTTCTCCCTTATTTGTCTGATCTGAGGTAATATCGAACAGCGAAGCGTGCAAATATCTATTGATATCGGTTAGGAATTCCCAATTGCGAAACGGATAATCCACCTCGCATGCGGAACCAAATTGCAAAACGATATTTTTAGGGTTCCGTAACCAAAGGGTAAAAACGGGACCCTATTACTATACTACTAAACCTATGATGTATATCTGTCTGTTCGTCCGTCTGTCCGTCCTACCTTTAAATGGCTGTATCTTTCGAACCGTAATAGATATAGCCAGTTGAAATTTTCACAGAATATGTATTGTTACGGTAGATTAACTAAGAAATAATAATAGTCAAAAAATATATATAAAAAGGGGGTCACCACTCACCATACAACATACGTATTTTTGTATTTGCTCTATTGTAAAAACGGTAATACGTACGGTAACGGTAAGCGTCAATATTGGCATGATTATAGTAGGTAACTATCTAAAGTATAACAAAAAATTATAAATAATGGCCAAGTGCGCGTCGGTGAAAAGTTTCTGTTCATGTATTCGGTTACTTGGACGACCTTATCATGTCTTTCACCGAATCTAAATTGCAAATTTAACTAATTTTGAAGATGGTTACTTAAATTGTATTGTGTGGTGGTAAGGAAACCTCAGTGCACGAACCCGACTCACACTTGGCCGATTTTATTTTAAAACGATCTGACGACGCGTTCGGTGGTTCCTTCGAGTCCGGAGCCTCAAGGGCGCAGGGCTATTTATAGCGAGTCCCGAACGGAGGACGCCGCGTCCGGAGCAACCGAGCCCACCTTGTCCCACGAATTTTAATGCCTGTTTCCCCGAATCACAAGCCAAAGGCGAGCCGCCTATTGAGAAACGATTCAGGGTCTTTCGATGCTTCGAACCTTATAAACACGAAGTGCCATTAAATTGCGGCTCGCTGTCGGCCAGGTAACGCTTCGCAGGGCTGAGACTAATTTGGGATACGGGACCGACGGGAATTATTTAAGGGGTTTCCACGTGAGATTAATCGACTTTAGATGGGATACTAATCGAGCTTTTAAAACGTTATCAGCGTTACATTAGAGTAACAGAAAAAGGGTTGTTTTGTTGTGGCACTTTTAACCAACTTCCAAAAAGGAGAAAGTTATTAAATCTACTGTTTTTTGTTTTCTTTAATGTAGTGAAGCTTTTTTTAGCCCTGTTATAAATAATAAAATTATTTTACTATGATGGCAACTGACGCAATCTTCACACGTTTTATTTAAATGGCGCGAGAATTACTCACTTATACGTAAACGGCCTTATCACATATGTACAAGCGTCCATTAGACGCTGTCTATCTGCGGAATGAATGCTGAATGAATAGGCCTAATCCTAAATCGTAGTGTAAAGATAATACCGTAACGTTTTTTTACTCACTCTGTTTTTATCTTCAAAAATGTTACAAACGACTTGCAATTTCTTTCGCACGTTTTTAACATTATTTTTGAAGATAAAATATGACTTAGTGAGAATAAAAAGAAACAACATATTAGAATTAGACCATTATCTTTAGAATCACATCATCAGCCAATTAACGTCCACTGTTGGACAAAGGCCTCCCTCATAGAGAGGGATGTTGCCATAATCCCCACGCTTGGCAGGTGGCTTGGGGATCGCAGTACGTTCACCGTGTACTATTAGGACGCTGCTTTCCATCCTCCGGTGGTTCTGGTCGCAGTTTTAGGACATACCCGAGTATTTTTCATTAGAATAAACTTATTTAATTACTTATTTCTTTTAAAGCTATTTTGATTCATGTTGGTTGATATAATATTTAATACTTAGGCAGAAATGATAGACTAACTCAAAATAATTTACTTATTTTGGTTGGTCGAAATGTATCTTAATAGCTCTTTGACACATATTATGTGCAGAGTATTGACATAGCAAGATTAGCAAAAATACGGTTTTCACAACGATCGAACACAATTCTGGAAAAAAAAAATATCTGGGACATTATTGCACATAATTAAAGTAAAGTTTTTTTTTAAACATGTTAATTCTTTACTATAATGTAAAATCAGGATAAGTGCGAATCGGGACTCGCGCACGAAGGGTTCCGTACCATTATCTATAAAAACAGTTAAAAAACACGTGTGTTGTATGGGAGCCCCCTTCATATATTTATTTGAACTATTTATTTTTAAAGTGAATATATAACTAAATATTCTGTGAATATTTCAAGCGTCTACCTGTTGCCGTTATCAATATCGAGCAAAACCGAGCAAAAAAATCACGTTTGTTGTATGGGAGCCCCCCATAAATATTTATTTTATTCTGCTTTTTAGTATTTGTTGTTATAGCGGTAATAGAAATACAGCCTGGTGACAGACGGGCAGACAGACAGACGGACAGCGGTCTTAGTAATAGGGTCCCAATTTACCCTTTGGGTACGGAACCCTAAAAATTATCTGCAAATATATTCCTATATTCGAAATGTTGTTTTAATTTTATTGTCTCTTTTGTAGTTTAAATTAGCTTAATAACACTATTATAGTGGTAAAATAAACGTAACGACAATCGAATGGAAAGTTCCAGTTACCATGTCTACAGAATAACGGTGTCGTAAATGTTGTTATTGAATTATCCTATAATGACACTGATGTAACCAGGAAAACCTCAGCACACCATCTACATATAGGTACAGCAATTATCATCATCATATTAAACAAAAAACGCGAATAAGTCTGCGTTTGACCACCAACTCGCCTGTTGTTGTTTTAATGCCATAGGTGGCAAAAAGGAAAACAGGCCGCCTGATGGCTCTTCACGCTTGCCCATAACAGTTCAACGCCACTTAGAATTTTGAACTTCAACAGTTCAAAACCCTAGATGGCAATGCACTGAGCTCGTTACCCCGAGATATAAGATGTCAAATATCTGTGTGCCCTGTAATTTCGCTGGAAACATTGCCGTTCAATCCGGGACACAGTAGTGCAACACCAGGGGCATCACAGTTACGTTGCCGACCAATATAGACTCTATTAACAGCCCTTTTGAAGAACCCCATATACCCTCATAGCTGGTATAGGATTTTGCGGAATGGCCGAATTAAGGGGCAAAAGGGGGTTGAAAGTTTATATGAAATGTCTACGCGTACGAAGTCGCGAGAACAGCTAGTATTAAATAGATGCTGAATTCTGGTAGGATGGATCAAGCTAGACTGTTTTCTGGTGACGTCATGAGGCGCCAGGATCGATGACGTATCCTGAGAGGATGTCTGAAGGCCCACTGACAGTTTGAGGTCAACAAGACGCAGGACGGCAGACTAATTGCTACTTTCCTTGACCCATATTTTAGGAAACTTGACAGGTTAATGGAATTTTGATGTCGGTGGTGTTAACAGGAAAACGTTTTGGACGATGCCTACTTAGGTAAAACTCTATTAGAATGAATCTTTGAATTTGAGTTTTCTTGAAAACACTGGACTTTGAAAAATAGGTTACATAGAACATTGTTACTATTTATGGTGATAACAAATTTTACAAGTACGGTTAGCATTAAAAATCAGCAATTAGCAAACCGGTATATCTCAGAACCTCATAAGTTCAAACACATACGACATTCACCTACATGCACTAAGCCATTTTTATTAGATAATATGGATAGTTACAATCTGGGTGTCTTCAAGTCAAGAGTGAATCGGTTTCTTTAAGGCAAGCGTGATCCATCGTAGGCCGCATCATCGCTTAACATCAGGTGAGTAGATGTATTACGTTGATCTAGAAGGAATCTATTCACTCTAGCCTTAAAGATGCTTAGATTGTAGTTCTCAGGAAACAAGGAGGACGGTAGGGAGTTCCATTGTTGGGTAGTGCGTATCATTTATATGACGACACAAAGGTCTTCCCGCTGAGCTTCCTTCAACATGAAGCGCTTCGAAATGGATGTCTACATCTACCTCTACGGGCTGGCAAAGCACCGTCAACACCGCTAGTGTTGTAGTGTGGCGGTTTCTGCTTACCATCAGGCGGACCGCATGATTGTTTTCCGCTATTTGAACCGACTTCCAAAACCCGACTTCCGACCACTTCTGTTAACCGACCGAAACCAACTTCTATTTTTTTATGTTTGTTACCTCAGAACTCTCGACTGGGTGAACCGATTTTGATGATTATTTTTTATTTGAAAGCTTTCCGTGTGGTTGCATTTCAATTTGGTCCAGTTCTGACATTTTTATTAAGTCGGTTTTTTATATTGATAATTATTATTTTAGTAAAAAATAGTCGTGTATTACGGATTTTTGGAATTTCCACAAACAACTGGTGGTGTTAGTAGCATGGTGGATTAGGGGCGTTCTCTTTCTCTCTTTCAGTCTGAGAGAAGTCCTGTGTCCCACTGGGATATGGATCCCAGTAGTGTGATCAAGACAGGCTGATTATGATCGCGTGTTATATATAATCAAAGTGCATAATGCATGCCATTGCCACAATATGCCTCACACATAACTATTATGTCATGAAATACATCATGTCTTGTAAGACTTGTAACACAACTCGGTATGTGGGCGCATTGTCACCGGTTCAACAATGTACAAAGGTATTTGGCACGTTATTTAGGGACATTGTTCTAATTTTATGCGTACCAAAGTTATTGGGTAAAACGCATGGTTAAATTCTTGGGCGAGTCATTCTGTTGTCTACCGTATTATGTAGGCATTGATAATATATACTTTGGATCTGCCTTTAAACTCGAGCTAGTACCGAAAAAAGTTTGCCAACAACTGAAGGGGGCGAAGTAAAACGTATGGCACACACTGACATATTATTACTAGTTCTACAAATGCACACTTCAATATTGAGCGCACACAACTGCAAAAGTTGTGCTCAAAATGTATACGAATGGATGACCGAGGATGGTGTAAGTGCTAAAGGGGAAACTGTAGATATAACGCTTCCATTTTTTTTTATAAGTATGTAAGTTTGAAAATGACAAATTATAAAAAAAAAGATTGCCTAAATTTATAAATAGGTAACTATTAAGTAGGTACGCAATTTCAGTTACTTAGTATTTTTTCTCAGTTATTTTGATTTGAAAATCACACGAATGAAACGATTTTAATAAATTTTCCACATTAGTCTATAAATGACGGGAATCTGAGGGTAACAAACATTATAATTAAAATAACAAAATACAACCGAATTGAGAACCCCCTCCTTTTTTAAGTCGGTTAAAATTAACGAAAGTTATCTGTATCGACTGTTTATTTAAATTATGAAGATTCATTTGTTGTTGATTTTTTGAAGTAAAAACTTGTTTAGCCCCGTTTTGCGATCATATGGGCAAAACCAACAAAACTTATGGGTTCGCGTCACCGACATGCTAATGTGACGTATTAGTTTTCACTTCTGTCGGGAGTCCCCAAGACTGTCTATGTTTTATTTACCTAGCCAAAAAAGTAACAATTTTTTTAATAAAGAATTTAGGCATGCGCTTAACCGCCAACTTGCTTGATGCGGTCCATGATAGAGCACGCTTGCTTAGAAGAAATCGATTCACTCGGGAGTTGTCACCCAGATTGTAATTATCGGAGAACAGCACATCAGGTAGCGCATTCCACAGTCTAGCGGTTCGCACAACAAAACAATCACCCGTTTATTTAAGGACTTTTTTGCTGCTAAGCGATGGTGTGGCCGAGAGTGGTAAACATAGCCTGGTTTTCTGGTTTTATTCTGGTGACAATCATCCTCTTTATGCAAAATGCAAATAAATTATGGAATACTGATTTACATGTGTCTTGTATTAGATAAGGTTACGTCGTACGTCATACCAAGCGCATGAACAAAAGCGCGGTAACTCACAAAAAGTTCATAGACCGCGCACTTGTCAGCCTATTAATAAAAAACTTGAATCTAACAACATTAGTACAAAGTTATTTGTTCACTTACGCGTGCAAGTCCGCGCTAAACCGTCAAACTGTAAAAAAGTTGCAAGCCAATGTGCCAGGAAAAACAAATTACCGTAATGTATTTGTGTTTACTGTTAAAACTGCTATATTGACGCTCTTGTAAAGCGAGGTTTAGCTAATATTGACGAAGAGTCCCTTCGCCAGTTGTGATTATTCAAGACCCCTTATTCACACCGTTTTGAAAGGTTAAAAGTTTGTGTAATTTTGTGGTAATTTCTTCAATTCTGCGTAAATTTAAGGACGACAAATATAGAATCAGTCATCAGTTTGTTTTGTTTGAAACTAAAGTGGGACTGGGTCGGTCATGTCAGTCGCATGTCAGAGGATCGTTGAGCTAAAACCACGACACAAAGTAGGTATAACCCCACACAGACTCTTCACCCCAACGCAGTCCGAATCTTGGAAATCTTTGGGAATCTTTGGAAGATTTCCAATCTCGTCAATAAAATAAAGGTACACAATGCAAGGTATAGGTATCCCGGTAGATAAATCAACCGAATGAAGAATTTGTCACAGACATAACCGAGCTCAAGAAGTTTCGTGTAATGCCCAAGACCTTTTAGTCCTGTCAGGGGTAAGGCCATGTTCAAAACGGTGTTATCAGGGAAATGCGAGGACCCGTACCCATGTCCCAGCCCGTATCACAGGATTCGTTGTCCGAGTGTATCAGACCTATCAGGAGGTTATTTATTGCTTTGAGATGCGCACGCGCATGTCCACGTTCCGGACGTGTAAATTTGTAAGGACATAAAAGGAATAGTATCTAGATGAATTTGTGTCAAGCATTCATAATTAAATTTACGAGAGAATTACTTTAGTTCATTTGAGAAGGTATTGACAAGTTACTTGATAAAAGTCTTACATTTGCTCATTGACAGACAACGCACTGCACAGTCTAAACCGCTTGGCCTAGAAGAATGAAATTTTTTAACCAGTGTTCCTTATATAACGTAGGTGAGCACTAAAAAGGTATTTTGAAAATTATATCAATTGACGAGATCGAAATCTAAGCCCTTACGCGTAGTTGCGGGCATTTGGCTTGTAATACGTAAACCACACATGACATTCCACAACTTGGGATGAGTTTTAATTTAGTTTTCACGATCTGAACCTGAGTTTACTTTTATAAATTATTTTAGTTTCCATCCACGATTCCCTGGCAGCATTCATCACCTAAAAGCACGAGTAGAAAATTCCGTCGGCAGGCGTAAGTACGCCTATTTTATCGGCGCACATAACTCGTCCGGACAGGTTCCGTAGGCGGGTTCGCAATAAAAACCTGGGGTCACAGAATAATAGTGTGTTCAGTACCCTAGCTCGATCCAAAGACAATTAAAGATATTAGGAATGTCTGTAGCTAACGGTCTAAGTTACAGAGCAGAGTGCCTAGTGCGTGTTTTTCCAGTTGCGTTTATCTATTAGATAGCGTTAACCACGACTTTTATTAAATAAGAGCAGAGCATAGTACATGACGCTATATGGAACTGCTCTTATTTCATACAAATTATGTCATAATAATCATATATATTCATCGTAGTTAACGTTAACGCGATCGAGTAGGTAAACGTAACTGGAAAACACGCACTAGGCTCTCAGGTCTACAAAACGAATATCTAATAACACTACTCAACAAATAACAAACTTTTTATTTTATCCGAGTTCCTACTGTGTGATTATAATTCCTTGTTATTGACCTTAATACAAATATGTAATTAGGATTTTTTTATAACATCTCATTTTTTTTCGATTTTCAAAATACCCGCAATATAAAAATAATCAAACTTACGTCAAAACTTTAAATTCATATTTCTCAGTTTCTAGACGAAAAAAAATGTTCCTACATATATTTATTATTAGTCAACCTCGATATATGAAACAATATGAACCAAATCAGATATTTTTTTAGTGTTGAGTAGTGTAATTTGAGAAGAACGAAATGACGAATTGCCAGCAGTGGGATGACAAAGTTGTCGAGAAATAGATGACGACACTAAACGGGAGCTTATAACTTTCTAGAAGCTCAGAGGTTAATGAGGACAGGAAAAGATGACCAGGCTTTCGTTTAAAAGTTTGAGAAACATGTAACTGACAATTACGTATCACATCAACAATCATCTTAATTATCATGTTCAAAATGGTGTCTCGTATGAGATGAGACCTAATACACTTTAATTTCAGTACTCCTGCGTTGTTCGGTCAGCCTAAATCTGCGCACGAGTGTCTGATAACTAATTCCAATCGGTGTATATCTTCCTCACTGTCTTCTCCCTACAGGGTGGTGGTTACCGAACGCGGGTCGTCGGACCGGGGCGGCCGAGCTCGGCCTTCGCCCCCCGCGAGCCCGCGCCGGCGCCAAGGACGTCGCCCGCGGTTGCATAATCGCCTGCACGCACGCTTACAGATACCGTTCAGACGAGATCCAGTGATGAGTACGGCAACGCGCAAACCATATTTAGGTGGTTTCTTTTACTTTGCTCTGGAAGAAATTGGCGTAAAGAGATAAGGCTTGTCATAGTTCAATGATCATAAAATTGAAGGCGGACCCTACAGAGATAAAAAAGCTCTTTCGGTCGCTCTTTGTCTAGATTAAATTTTTTGGTTATTCAAGTAGTGTACTCGTATCAGTCAGTATACAAACCGCATTAGTTTTTTCCTGCGAACTAAAATCAACATTTCGAAACAATAACATGATAGAAATTAACTCATTTCTTTGACAGCTTACATCTGCGAGTAAAATCCAAGATATTCTCTGAACGGCCTTACAACATTCAACGCCAAATTAATATTTGTCATTAGGTACCACAAGATGGCAGGAATGAAAATAAAAGTATAATCGGAATTCATAATGTCAATGAATGCAGTTTTTATACATCGTGCTTGGCTGACTTAATCTATTGTAATTAGAGGATTTTCACTTTCCGTACGCCCGTTTGGAATGGGTTTATCACTTTCTGAATAGGAATTTGTTTCTGTAGCACGATTATGTTCAAGCTACTAAAGCAGAATTTGCATAAAACTAAAATTCAATCAACAATTATATTTTCTCGAAGTTGTTATACATACGTTGCTTATAGCTATCTTGGACAAATTGTTCAGGTTCAGTTAGGTAGGTCCAACTTAGGCAAAGAGGTCGTCCGTAGAATCCAACTCGGGTGGGTAGCGTTCGGGAAATTACGTGACATCTTCTTATCAGAAATACCACAGTGCCTATATAATGACAAGGGTCTTTAACTAGCGTGCGTTGCCAGTGATGACATATGGTACTGAGAATTAGACCTTTTGGGAAAACTCAGAGTCACACACCGGGCAATGGAGAAAGAGAGCTATGCTCGGAGTTTCTTTGCGCGATAGTATCCGGGACGAGGATATTCGTTAGGAAGAACATTACAGCTTACACATTTATATTACATACAGAATACAGCTTATTTACATATAGAAACATTACAGCTTTTTTTATAAGACAAATAATTTCGAACAGGTCATGACGATCTACCATGTAGATGCAATCAGGGCATTGATGATGATAGAACTCGTTGAAAGCTGCTTTTTTGATTAATTATATTAGCTAACTAGCCGCTCGCCCCGGCTTCGCACGGGTGTAAGCTCGGCCTTCGGCCTCGCTACAAAATATTATATAGCCTATGTCAAATTGGAAGAATGTAGCATTCTATTGGTGAAAGAATTTTTTAAATCGGCCCAGTACTTTTTGAGCCTATTCATTACAAACATACAAAAATAGGTACAAATCTTTCCTCTTTATAATATTAGTGTAGATAAGTAGTACAAGATATGGTGGTTTAATAGTATTTGAAGTTAAAATAAATATTCTGTTACAATCTGCTAAAATGACGTCAAATCTCGCTCCGTGATCACTGTGTGAATTATTTGATTTAAAATTGTTCGCAGGACTTGCGAGCGATCACCATATGGCCTTTGAGTTTCCTCATACACTAGTATGGAAAATTTCCTCCAGCTGGTTTTTTTAGCGCTCCCAAGGATCTAATTATTATTCAGAGTATATTTACATGCGTCCATAGGATGGTAGACCACTTTTTCTGTCTTGTCTGTTTGTAATGCCGTAGAGAATTCAAGGTTTAGAGCAACGCAATACTTGCTGCCCTCTTTGACTTTGAGTGTAATATTTTAGGAGAAATCTTATATATTTTTCTAAAGAGCGAAGCAAAATATATTTTTTAATCCGGTATTATTAATTTAGTTAGACCGCCTCAATGATTATTGATGAGAATACAAATGACATAAAGTTCTTATTAGACTTAAACAAAGAATTCTGTACTCAACAGTTAAATAACCGCCAAAACGCTCATGCAGAATAGACCCCACCCTAAGCGCTTAAGATTTTGCTCGCTCTCAAAGTCTCAACAAGTGTGAAATCAGTACGTCTAATATTATAGAAACGAAAAAAATCCAATAAAACAAATTTTATGATTCAAATACATATTCAAAACAAGATTTTGAAGTGTAGGTTGCCCCCGAGAAGTGGTTCTCGACATTTTCAGTAACGCCCCCATCAACAACAGGTGTTGATGGGGGCGTTACTGAACTAGACTTCCAATCCTACACTGATCCTGCTTATACAATAATTGTAGGAACTGGTAAAAGCGACTGAAGCCGCAGGCTCAAAATACATGACAGGCAGGCCGATTGAGCTTATTATAGGGTGTTGATAAACGTAACAAAATAAAATAGTACACAAATCATCATCATCATGATCATCAGCCAGAAGACGTCCACCGCTGAACATAGGCTTCCCCCTTTAACCTCCACACCGAACGACATCCTGCCATCTGCATCCACTGGATGCCCGCGACTTTCACAATGTCGTCGGTCAATCTAGTGGGAGGCCTACCTACGCTGCGTCTTCCGGTTCGCGGTCTCCACTCAAGAACCTTTCTTCCCCATCGGTTATCAGTTCTTCGAGCGTTGTGGCCTGCCCATTGCCACTTCAACTTGCAGATTTACACACAACAGAATAGATAGCACACAAATGAATAGGGATAAATCTGTGCTAAACTTGTTAATATACTAATTTGAAAGAATTCGTGCAATTTAATTTGCAAATTATTAACGGATTATAAATGTATTACTAATGAAGTGCAAATCATGATCGTTTTTTTTTGCATTTTTAGAATTTTACATACCGTTTCCCATGCCGTGTTTCTGCTGTGTCTTTCGATAAACTTTATAATTAATAGCCAATTTATTCTTCGGGGCTCTTGACTAATTTACAGAATAGAGTTAATTCGATCGTAAGAAAATATAAATGGTCTCACAGAGCAGCTGTATCAATGATTAAGTGAAAATAACAGTGTTTCCATCAGAAAATGATTGCAGGCCTGAAGTGGAGCCCGACTGTCATCAGAGGCTGTTAAACTTCAACATTTATACTATAGATATAAAATTATATGTCTTAATTTAATGACTTGATTTTTAATTCCTATTCACATATTTTTGTTTATAATTTGTTGTTAAGTCCGGAATACAATTAAGATATAAAAATATACATATTATTTAGATTTTTTTATAACATTTCTTTAGATCAACTTATACTACTTATACAAACTGGTAAATTTTATTTTTAATAGCTCAATAACCAATTAATCATCTACGTACACTTAAGGGACAAATACTTGACAAAAGTTTGACATGATCTGCCCGCGTCAATAAAGCGGTAAACAATAAGTTCCCAACTGCAGGTGAGTTGCCTACACCCGTCGGTCTATCTAGGTGACTTACTTGCAACTTGCATATATTGCCGGCTGATAATTATATATTTTCCATTTCGAACGAGGCCGCGTAGCCTTGTTAGGCTATTCACAGACGGCGTTGCATATAATTTCTTTCATAATTCCAGGGTGTACAACTTCAAGTGTTAGAAACGTGACCAGGTTTTGGTTTAGGCCATTCTTAAACACAGGTGTTGATGGCTAATTATTTACAAGGTAATTTAGTGACTAGAGTGATAAATGAACGGCTCAGTGAAGGTATTTAGGTGAGGTCTAATTGGCGAGAAGCTGTCATGTTGAATCCAACAATTGTTATTGTGCTGTAATGTAATGCAAGCTCACACTGCGAGCGGAGCGGACACTGTACCTCTTCATGGATCTGCCTAAAAACTTCACTACACTAAAACCCACATCATACAAGCAATTTTATTTTAAATCTTCCAGCAGGTTTTAGCATTCGCACCGTGACAAAATCTTGTAGTCACTTTTTGTCATGCGCGAACGTGACACTGACAAGGCTACTTTTATGTCAATAAAAAGTCTTAAAATTTTGACACATCTCGTAAATTAGGCCTTTATTGTAAGTCAATATGTTAAAATTGTACTGTGTACATCGAGAAACAATACCTATAGTCACAATCGAGCAAAAAAAAATGTCTGAACCATAACTCGGTGCACGCTACGCATTGCGCACTTTTTGGTTAGTTGTAAGGCAACCGGGATCCGACTACAACGCCACGCGATGCCAGTGCTACGATGCCCTATCGTAGGACAAGCGACGTTGAACACTATGCAAGCGACTACATAACGTCTGAATTCAAGTAAATGTGGCATTGTGAACTATATAATTGATGTCTAGGTATATACGTATGTACAACGTCGCTCGGACGTTTTTTTGACTGTTTTCACTTAGAGATTGTGACGTATTGTTATATGATTATTTACGGGATATTTACTGTGGTAAGGTTGTGGTGTGTTTTCCCGTGAACATGGTGCATGTAACTGCGCCGAAATATCGGCAGCTCCTTCCACAACCTTACCACGGTAAATATCCCGTAAATAATCATCTAACTTGTAGTGAACAACTGTGATAGTTTAAAACAGTGTTTCTGTAGGTATTGTATCTCGATGACTGTGTAAGAACATTACGACCTCAACACCTACGCGCATGGTAGCCAGACTGACTATAAAATTCGGACTACTCTCCGGTACATAGTAACAAACGTACCACCGAAAAACATTACCCTCCTTCTGAGACAGTCGGGTAAAACACTTCGCTCGCAGTGGAAGACTGTAATCCATCATACTGAACCCACGTCATGAAGGGATCAGCGGTGTTCGCAGAAATCCGCGTCGTGTGACATTTACCTGCAACAAAGGAATATAATGTCAGACAGTGTGCGCGTGATCTTACGCTCATGTTGGGCCATACAATTTGAAATATACCATAGAATTAAATTTTCCAAATTCAAAGTAAATCATAACAAACCTACCAACACTAATAGAGAAACTTATTAACGGTTAACGATCTTATCGACTTTATTCAAAAATGGCCCATAAATACTTGTTATAGCGAAATGTGCAGTTCGTACGCGGCAAGTTGACAAAGCATCACATTGGTGATGGCATTTATTGCTAAAAAAAACATGAAATTAATCTCAATTTCTAGTTTTAGCATGTTTAAAAAAATTACTATGCTACTTATATTTGCTAAATGTTTAAATTATTATCACAGCTAACATTTTTAATTTCATTTTTTGAGAGAGTTCATAAAGTTGCTAATAAATTAAATCTTGTCTATGGTTTACAACAATCTGTTTTGCTTTTTGTTTGGCTGATCAAGGTGAAAACTCGCTGTCGCACGACAGCGAATTTTAGCATTCGCATAGATTTGCCACTGTGCTAACTTTACAAAGCTTTTTTCTTGTTTATTAAGACTCCATGCATGGAGTGCGAATGCCAAAGTAATCCATCACTGTACAGCATAGATTAAACTGTTAATAAGACGTTTAGAATACATCGCTGGGTTTGTTGAACTGTAATCAAAGTTTTAATGCTTCCATCGACCTGATTTCTTCCATCAAGCCATTGCTGGCCAATGCTGGCACTGCCATGTCAATTGATAACTGTTAAGGGCAAAATGGCCCTACAGATGCCTGAATTATCGGTACAAACACGCCTCAAGTCTAACGGAGAAACATCAAGCTTAGATTTGCTACCCCTTTAATGGTCATTTGTACATCTTCGATTAATTTATAGTTGCTCTAAAAGCATATAAATAAACGATGTAGTGCGTACGGGAATTGGCACTCTAAAATATAACTGTTTACATATAAAATTCTCCGTTAGATTTAATTTATATTACAGAAAATTACTGAACCTACTTAGTATTTGTTTATTACTATATGTAGGCGCATGCCTACATATAGTAAAAGCTAAAAGCGGTATTTTTAGTGGCAAGAAGCGGAACTGACAGTAACGGCTGGCAGCGAACCACTGACAGTTGACGTTTCGGCACTTTGGTGAAACTTCCGGCGCATAGTTTTTATGGATGAGATTATTTAGTTCAATTCAAATTAAGTTTATTCAAACATAAAATATTTAGCTAAGCGCCACTAGCCTAGTATTGGTGGACTAGTGATGGAAGTGGCGCCATCACTGGTATAACGCTGTTAACAGCTCGCTGATCGGTCGTTGGCAACCAATCTGCATTAACGAATTTAGCATAACGTCTGGCAGAGGCGCTAGCGAGAGCGCGCGGACACGCGAGGCTCGGGGAGCTCAATTTTGGTTTGAGGGTGGCAGCGTCCGTTACTAAGCGGAGTACCTTGTCCCCATGTAATTTCAAGTAATTTTCCATTGTTAGATGAAACATAGTGTTACGGAAAAAAAGCTGTCATTTGTACGTGCGATGTCTCTTTTTACTCGCCCTCTTTACCCATACCGTAGAACAATGATGTCTGATTCGGATCGGCCTGCCTTACTCCTTCCGATTCGACATATATTTTGTCATATTTATGAACAAAATTGCAATCACATCTTTATTATAGTATTTGGCAAATGTTTGTGTCAGTTCGCTTTTGTGCTAATTCTACAGCCACACCACCTACCAAAGCAACATCTAAACAAAGGATACCTTCCCTTCATATTGCAAATATCAGCACCAGGGATTTCGCAAGACATATTCCGATTCAGTAAAATGCCAACCTTTATGGCTGCTCGGAGATCTGATTATTCTCACAAAACGGGTCACCCCATGTCTCAATATTAAGTTTAAGGTGGCATTTAGATCTAAGAGTGATGGGGTCAAGGCCAGGTTAATCCAAGATGACGCGACCTTAGGTCTTAATCTCTATAAAGGGATTAATTAGGAGAGAAGAGTTACATCGTGCGAATAGGTTATTTAGTTAACACAAGTTAAATGTCAGCTAAAAACACAAGGTTTGATATTAGTTCAAAATATCACAGCTTCGTTAGTAGAATGTGAAATCGATTTTTAAAATGTCAGTGTTTTTATTCATTTTTGTGAGGTTAATCGAAAGCAATTAATGAATTAATTAATTTTCTTTGACTGTAGAATCTTCTAAGTTAGTGGTAGTTAGTTGAAGTGGCAATGGGTAGGCCACATCGCTCGAAGAACCGATAACCGATGGAGAAGAAAGGTTCTTGAGTGGAGGCCACGAACCGGAAGACGCAGCGTTGGTAGGCCTCCGAGTAAATGGACCGACGACATCATGAGAGTCGCGGGCATCCAGTGGATGCAGATGGCAGGTTGTCGTTCAGTGTGGAGGTTATAAGGGGAGGCCTATGTTCAGCAGTGGACGTCTTCTAGCTGATGATGATGATAGAATCTTCTCAGGACGTTGGCTTCTAAATAGCATTTTTTAATCAACAAAGACGTAACGGAGATGGTGTATATGCGATAAGATAAGAAACTGTTTTAATTATAATGCAGCCGTTTTGACCACCAGAGTTCTAAAATTTTGTAAAAATTAAAAGTAACGAAGAAAGCTACAAAAATCGAGGCGACTTAAGTGGCCAAACGCGGACTTATTCGCAATTTAAAATATTGAGTTTTTTTTTTTCATATGTCTAGAAAAGTAGATACAGGAGTTACTGAGGTGAGTTAACAAGAAGAGATATTTTGCCATTTTCTAACCCAAATACAAAACATTCGTGTTATCAGTGACCCATTCCGACAACTGGGCAGTGGACCGGAACACGGCATAATGCGTACGCGCATCGATTTTGATAACGCATGCGTACTACTAGCTACATGAACAATGTCTCTTTGTTAAAATAATTGATGAAACTTTTCTACATAACATTTATTTTATTTTGCAATGACAAGCTAGAAAGAAGGTATAAATCTCGGATCAGACAAAAAAGGATGGCCTTAGTAGGTACAATTGTCATTCGTGTTAAAATATCTTCGTGTTTCATCCACTTATTTCACTATACCGCTAAACCGCAAAACTGTAAGTACCTACGGCACATTAACCCATTCTTCACGCACACTAAGAAACTTGCACCGTCACCAATGAACTAACTAATATTCGACATGCAAATAATAATCAATATAAAAACCGACTTCATAAAAATGTGTCAGAATTGGACCAACATAAAATGGGACCACACGGGAAGCACCAGCTTTTAAATAAAAAAAATATCATCAAAATCGGTTCACCCAGTCGAAAGTTATGAGGTAACAAACTTTTTTTTTTAAATACGTTCGAATTGATAACCTCCTCCTTTTCGGAAGTCGGTTAAAAAAGGCCGACAAGTCTGCTGGGTGAATTTGACTAAAAGCATCAAACCTGATTTAGGCCTGATGCGTTCGCACCCGCCACGCCACCTCACCATATCTCCACTGTTCGTCTGATCTGATATCATAACCAATAGATAATTATCTTCAAAAGGTCAGATATCATTGTATGACTGTGCACATCCGAAACACAATCACATGAAGTGATAGACTGTTTCTAGAGCAATCGCTACAGAACAGACAGACGGACAAGGCAGATTGACAGGTACATTGAAACGAAGATCCGTGACAAGTTCAGGGCAAAAAATGGCAACGGGAAATGGTAGATTGATCCGCATTTGAATATGTCAAACTTGATCGTTGTCGGCATTAATACCGATTAGGGCCGTGCCCTGGCTACGATATCGACCGTTTACATACAAATGTGCTAGATAACTTTTTGCTAACTAATTACTCGTCTGATTTGGGTCATTATCATTATTGGCAGGCCATTCAGCCCAACTACATGGCATAAACATCTTCCCTCATTCGCAAATTTTCCCTCTTCAACGTACACATATGATAGCATGGAGCTGTAAGAACTATCGACGATTCCAAGGTCACCGAACACCTAGAGCCGCTCAAAATGTGCAGAGACGTCGAGTGGCATGTATCTTTTATCACTGAAGAATTGTTTGATCTGATGCCGGCGTCACGGTTTTATCATCGCACTAGCTTTTATCATCGCACTAGCCGTCACCGCTCACCCACAGATCATAGATCCGTAGAAATTGCATACTGTGCGATCATTTTTGCCTCACACCTACAAAATTTGAAATGAGCTACCTACCTACCGCGGTGTTTCCGAGAAGGTACGGCATGGGGTTCTTCAAAAGGCGAGTTAATAGAGTTTTAGGGTCAGTAACGTGTTGTGGTGCCTCAAGTTTTAAAAGTATCTATAGGCGACGGTGACTGCTTACCATCATGCAGCCCGTCTGCTTGTTTAAATCATAAAACCACCAATGGCATAAAAATACATCTCAACCATCCAGGTTTCTCATAATTTGATTATGTCATCCGTTGGAACTTGGATTACTCTTCCAAGGCTACACAATTTTACCCTCGCGTAGCCACCACCGTCTAGCATGATTGACAAGTTTGAATAACGCAAATAAAATTATGTTTATATCACTGAAGTGAGAATTTTTTCGTTTAGATCTTTTCTGTGGTTTATATCATATTATATTCTTATAAGGTATGACGAAAGCAAATCGTCATTATTATGCCTAAATATGACCAAACCAGCAAGAGATACATCAAACGAGAATTCAAAGGAGTAGTTACCGAAAAAATCGCTAAAACGTTTGTCAGAAAACAACTGAGTTAAAGAGGACCTGAAGAACAGTTTGGTTTGATAAGTTTGAATATCCGGCTCGAAGGACCAAGTACTGCGCAGGAGCATGCAAACATTCCGTTAGACGCCATATTTATATTTTAAATAGATGTTCCGTTGCCGCTGCTAGGGAGATTTATTACTGCAACTGGTAAGGCTCTAAGCATGTCTTGAATCATCGAAGAAAGAGCCATTTTGTAGGAATACCGTTCTATATAGTAGTCCGTAATCCGTATCACGTCATTCAAAAAACTTTTGAAAGTTTGAAAAAAGAGGTTTCGTATTTGGGTGATAAAACGGTATAAGGAGATTTATTTAATGAAGTACGTAGTTTTAAACTTCACCCGGCTAATCCTTGAGTAGGTACATCGGACAAGCGTCAGACAAGTAGGATTGTAGGTTAAGGTAATTTTAACCATTTGAATATTCTAACAAGTAAAACAGCCCAGTCAACAAATACCTACTCATATTGGAATTAAATTGCGCCTAAAGACAAAATACAATAAATCAATGTTAACAAAGTGGACACAGACAGCGTGTAATACGATTACTGAATGGAAAACGACCGACCAACCGCATTAATATCCTTATATAGTAGCAAAAATAATGGAATAACAAATTAGTTATTTGCACTTTACGATAATGCGTGGCTTAGAATAGGTACTTATTCTAAGATGCGTGGATTTTCGATAATTATATTATAACGAAAAAATTAAAAAATGTGTATGCTTAGAACAACGCAGCCACTTATTTACGGGCGGCCTGGAAGGGAGATGCCATAGCGTTTCCAAACCGATATTAATTTAATATAATTCCGACCGCGTTACGAGGGTGTTTTGTTTAAGGACTAGAGGCCCTGATGAAAAAATTATTAATTCACGAGTAAAACACGTTTAAAATTTGAAACTGAAGTGTAGAGCTTGTCCAGACGTCTTAACTCTGCTCACAAAACTGCCACACTTAAAAATATTCTGTTTGCACTAATGTAAATTCACCAAAAAAAATAAGTTTAATGGGACTGTCAGGTCAGGTTCCTTTTCACATGACCATTCACATATATTTCTGTTTTTTACAGGGGTCTTCTTCACACATTGAACTTCGTTCCATCGCCATAAACGTAAACGCACCCATTAATAAATACATAAAAATTATACACACAATAATCTGTACTTGTGTAATATGCATGCATGGCCGTGTGGACATGTACTTGGATAGAATGGAATGCAATGCCTATGCTTGGCGATCCCCTTCCGTGTTACTCTAGGACTCGGGGTAAAGCAATATGAATTTCTACAACAGCATCAACACACACACATGGATCGACGAAGAACAGAATACACAAAAGGGAACTCCTTCCACAACCTTACCACGGTAAATATCCCGTTAATAATCATATAACTTTAGTGAACAACCGTGATAGTTAAAAACAGTGTTCAGAATACACAAGTCGCACCTTTAGAACAGTAATGACTCAATCCAAAAAACTAACTTTTTAGGAAATCGCAAAATAAGATTGATCGTTACGGCGTTATCATACGCATTCACAATTTTTTCCGTACTATTTAGAGTAAACAAAAAATACTATTCTAATTTGTTGAGAAAATATGAGGCTTTAATCTACATATAAAATACTTATCTCTCAAGAGTTGGTATTTATTAAATTATACAAACTTGAAAATTAATAATAATAATAATAAAAATAATAAAAATGACCGCTGTCAACATAAGTTCATTTTTTCATAGCTGTGATTTTTAAATCATTTTCTCCATAAATTACGAGCAAAATCAACAAAATATTCCTTTACATAAAGAAAATACAGATAATAGTTAATTGTACAATAAAAAAATCAAACAAAATAAACCAAAATGAAAAAACTACGAAGAAAATATTACGTTGCCATGACATCTGTCACAATCTACAATAATAGAAAATGGGAAAATCTATACATATAATAAAAACGTAGAGATAAAAAAATCTGTAATTGCGAGATAACAAAAAAAAAACACACAGGTCGTCTTAAAATAAGCAGCTGAACACGATAGGACAGTTTTTAGAATTTTTGTCTGTTTGTTTGTTTGTTTGTTTGTTTGTTTGTTTGTTTGTTTGTTTGTTTGTCCGCGCACATCTCCTAAACCACTGGACGGATTTTAATGCGGTTTTCACGAATATGCTTAGAAATTACCAGATTAAAACATAGGCTATCTTATATCATTTATTTTAATTCTTTATTTTTACATAAACGAAAATAAAAATCAATGATTTATTTCTTCGTTACCCGAAACGTAATATGAGGATCGTCACATAGCCTCAAGCAAGGAGATCCAAAGTAAAGAGAATGTTATTGACGTAGCCATTAAAATTTTGAAACTGTCAACTATGTCAACTGTCAACATGGTCATTCGGTTAATCAGTTTAAATTTAAAGAAGGTTCCTTAACCTTCTTAGATGAATGAACGTGTAGATCAAGCATGTTATAGGCCTTACAACCTATTTGGTGATTCATTCCAGTGCATGGAGTAGGAGTGTGGCGTACTCGTACTCCTTGCGCCAACCTTCGTGCATTTCATTCCAATTTTCCACGACGTGTGGCGCTGGGGCGCGAAAAGAAAAAAATAAAAGTACACCGATTTTCAAATGGAATTGTCATTCGCTTTTTCTAAGATTTGTCTAAGATTTTTCTTTGCATTAAATTTATAATTTCTTTCGGACTCAGCTATTTTCTTCCATTGTCGGTAGCTTAACCCTCTCCTTCTATATAAATAGTACAAATCCACTATAATTGGTGACCACTGAATGGACCGTACACCACCGACAAAGGTCAGAATGCCGCTAGATCGTACTGATAGCACTGCGGCTGACACGAAGAATAAAGATGATGACAATGTATTCCGAGTTGGCGTGCGAATTCCACCGTTTTGGCCCGAGAAGCCGGCGATTTGGTTCGCCCAGATCGAAGGCCAATTCGCGATTTCCAACATCACTGCAGATAGCACCAAGTTCTACTATGTGATTGGACAACTTGACCCGCAATAGGCAGCTGAAGTCGAAGACATCATCGTCAACCCGACTGTGACCGAGAAGTACGAAAAACTCAAGCTGGAGCTAATTAAACGTTTGTCCGCATCAAGAGAAAAAAGGTACAGCAACTTTTAACACACGAGGAGCTAGGTGATCGTAAGCCTTCTCAATTCTTACGTCATCTACGACACCTAGCAGGCCCCGGAGTTCCAGAAGACTTTTTACGCATGATTTGGACCAGCCGCCTACCGAACAGCACGCAGACCATCATTGCTTCGCAGCAGATGACGTCATCACTCGATGTGCTGGCAGACCTAGCCGACCGCATACATGACGTTGTCCCTGGGTCGCATCTACATCCAGTACCACACCGGGAAGCTCCAAGCTCCATATTACATTCTCATGGTTTTATTCTATGTTAGCATTTAAAACACAAAATATACCGCATCCTATTTTAATACAGTCCCGCGAATAGAAATATTCAAAAAAGGCCCTTTGTACATGAAAATAAACCTATACAACAAAATTCCGGACGCAATAAAGAAAGAAAGAAATAATAACATTTTTCCAGAACCAACTTCGTAAGTTTCTAACCCAAAAATGTTATTACGAGATAAAAGATTTATTCGACGATAAATTTTAGAAAATTATAATTAGAAAATAAATATCGATATATAAATTGTTAAGAAAGTAGCGTCATAAGTTTTGTATCATCTCATATATAATTAAGTACCCTATCACACTAAGTATGTTTTTTTTTTGTTTTGTAAAATTACTTCACCCTAGGTTAAGTTTGAATAGTATATATAATATTTATGTAATAGATTAACTATACTTAAATTTATATGTTTATGTCTGTGGTCTGGTTTTGTGAACAGCCACTACATAAGTCATTGCTGCACCCTTTATGCAAGGTATATAAACTTAGCTTTTAGAAGAATACAGTGTATATTATTTGCAGTAAGAATAAGAATATAGAAATAATTTTATTTTACTGTGATATTTTAACAGATAAATAGAGTAGTTCCATTTCATGGCTTTTTAATCAAGGTATACATACAAATGCACGAAAAATAAGAAATAACTAGCCAAAAGCGTGTTAAGACAAGCATTATGTCAGGGTTCCGTGGCCAGCGAAACTGGCCGGAAATATACTTTTAATGGTTTAGACAAAAAGAAAATTTCAAAACATGCTCTGCACTGTGGTCACATTATCTTTTTGATTTGAAAACTGTTGACGGTGTTATTTATTACTTTTATGATTCTATCAATACTTCATACAGGGCGACTTAAAATAAGCAGCTGAACATGTTAAGGCAGTTTTTAGAATTTTTGTTTGTTTGTTCACGCACATCTCCTACACCCCTGGAAGAAAATGCGGACGGATTTAAATGCGGTTTTCACGAATATGCTTAGCTATGACCAGATTGAAGTATATGCTATGTTATTTTGCGCAAGGCCGGGTTAAGGGAAGAAAAAAGAATTGAAGGTTTATATGAAAATCTACGCGTACGAAGTCGCGGGCAAAAAAACTAGTGTTTAAATAATATAGAAAATGATCACACGGTCTCAAAGAAAAAAGAACACAGCGGATACTAGCGCACACCCTCCAGCACCGCCCGCCTCGTCGTCGTCTCCGAGCACCTCGTCGGGTGAGGATGATTTCCACACCATCCGCGAGACCAGCGGCTCGTCGAGCGACGCGAGCGGGCTCGGGAACCCGCCGCCACGTCCACCTGCGCGACGAGGACGTCCCCCGCTGCCGGCACGCTTGGGGCCTGTGGGGCATTCTGCCTCACGCCCGGCCCCCGCTACCGGTGGTGTAGTGCGTCGCATGCGATGGACCTCAAGTACAAATGAGAACTGCATGCGCGCATATTACAGGGCTACAGAGGGGGGAACTAACCTGTCAGCTTACCGTGTTAGGATGCTCCCTTTGTTTCAGGCCCTTGAACCAACTGTTGCCGTATCCGCCCAGCGACTATCGGATCAAGTGCGGGCTATCCACCGTTGCAAGATGTTGGATCAGTCTGTGCTTGATCGGCTCCGCCTGGAGGAACTACGCACTCGTCCGACTCCTGCCTCGGCGCGGAACCCGCCCATCGCGTCGTCTGCCCTGACATTGGCGTCAATGCCGGCGTCGGTGGCGACACTAGCGACACCGGCTGATCCCGTAGTCGACGTGGGAGATTTGGCGAGTGATAGTGTCTCCGACCAGGTGAGAGAGCAACTGAGGGGGGCTTTGGAAGACGCGATCTCCCAGTATCGGTTTGCACTCGACTCTAGGCCGCGACTACCACGTTTGCCCACCCATAGACGCAATTTGGCTTTAATGGGAGCCCTGAATGCTTTGCTAGCTCCATATTTGCGGGCTAGTGAAGATTTAGTTGATACCCACTCGATCATGTACTGCGGGGCCATCGCGGCGTGTCGCGTTGCACGTGTTAAGTTTCCGGACACTAAGCGTGCATCGCGAACCGCCGGGGGGCTGCCCGCATGGCAAGTGCGGATCGAGCGGCGTATCACCTCGTTCAGGACTCTCATTGCAAAGCTAATCTGCTTCAGCCGGGGGAATAATCGCCCCCGAGTCATGCGTTTCGTGACACAGGCATTCGTTGGGACCGGTATTAGGCCCCACGACTACCTAGCCAAAGTCACGGAACGTATTGACTATCTGAAGCAGAAAGTCTATGCATGGGCAAACCGTATTCGCCGCTACAGAGAACGTGTAGATAGATATTGGCAAAATCGCCTCTTCCAAAGTGACCAGAGGAAGGTGTACCGAAGCTGGGAAGGAACTGAGCAACGTGTGAGCGACGGGCAGCTACCAGATGCAAGCGCTATGATTAATTTCTGGCGCAGCATCTGGTCGGTGCCCGTCGAGCACACGGAGGGTGATTGGATGCGTGTTGTCGAGCGCGAATGTGAGTCCATCGAACCCATGGGGTCTATTTTAATAGACTCCGTAGACATTAGTTGTGCGATCCGTACGGCACAGAACTGGAAAACTCCTGGGCCGGACGGGTTGCACAACTTCTGGATAAAGTGGATTCGATGCTCACATGACCGCTTGGCGACCCAATTTCAAGAAGCCCTTGAGCTCGGCACCCTTCCTAGCTTCCTTACCATCGGTGTCACCTTCCTGCTCCACAAGTCCGGTAGTACCACGGAACCCAAGAACTACAGACCCATCACGTGCTTGCCTACCATCTACAAGCTCCTTACATCCATTTTGAGAAATAAAATTAATGCGCACATTGTCGCGAACAACGTTTTGGCCCACGCTCAAAATGGATGTAGGGTTGGGTCCCGTGGTACTAAGGAGCTCCTCCTCATCGACACGGCCATTAGCCAACAAGTCCGGCGAAGCAGAGGAGCCCTCTCCGCTGCCTGGATTGACTATAAGAAGGCCTATGATTCGGTGCCTCATTCATGGCTAGAGAGGGTTTTAGATTTGTATAAAATTGATACAACTCTAAAATCATTCTTAGGCGCATGTATGGGGCAGTGGACTACAGTTCTTCGTCAACCAGGCGGGGGAGATGGCTCTTCTGTCCCGCAGGACTTAAAAAGGATTGAGCGAGGCATCTTTCAGGGTGACAGTTTTAGTCCATTGTGGTTTTGCCTAGCTCTGAACCCTCTCAGCACTTTGCTGAGAGATTCTGGACTAGGCTATCGGCTTCGAAGAGATGGTCAAGTCATCTCCCACCTGTTGTACATGGACGATCTCAAGCTGTTTACACCGAAACGCCAAGACTTGGTGGAGCTGCTAAAAATCACCGAGGTTTTTAGCAGCGCCATCAGGATGGAATTCGGTGTAGATAAGTGTGCGGTCATGCATGTGCAACGGGGGAAAGTTGTAGATTCCCCGAATTTACAGCTTTCTGAGGGGATGACTCTCAGGTCTCTCTCTGAGGCCGAGACCTACAAGTACCTCGGTATGTCAGAGTCGTTGGGTGTATCGGTAGAGGACATCAAGAAATCGGTGAAGGAGCGCTTCTTTTGTCGCCTGACCAAAGTACTTAATAGTCTTTTGTCTGGTGGCAACAAGGTGTGTGCCTTCAACGGTTGGGTGATGCCTTTACTGATATACTCCTTTGGCATATTGAGGTGGACTCAAACTGAGCTGGACGCCCTGGACAGAAGGGTCCGTCAACTGCTCACATCACATCGCATGCTACACCCACGCTCGTCTGTTATGAGACTGTACATTCCACGGAAGTGGGGGGGTCGAGGCTTTTTAAATGCCAAGAACCTACACAACCGTGAGGTGTGCAGTCTCAGGGATTTTTTCCGTAACAGTGAGAGTGGGATGCATCGCGATGTTGTGGCTGTTGACAGGGGCCTCACGCCGCTCTCCTTGGCAAACGAGAACTGGCGCAAACCATCGGTGCTAAGCATCGAGGATCGCAAGGACGTATGGAAAGGCAAGGAGCTGCACGGGCGGTTCTATCGGGTCTTAACAGGGCCCGATGTGAACCTGCTTGCGTCGGTGAACTGGTTACGTTTCGGGGACCTCTTTGGGGAAACCGAGGGGTTTGCCTGTGCGATTGCGGATGAAGTTATCAAGACCAACAACTACCGGAAATATATCATGAAGGACGGTACGGTCGACATCTGTCGGGCATGCCACCGTCCTGGAGAGTCTCTCCGACATATCATCTCCGGTTGTTCGCATCTTGCTAACGGCGAGTACTTGCACAGGCACAACCAAGTAGCCAGGATCATCCACCAGCAACTTGCCCTTCGATACGGCCTTGTCGAGTCTGAGGTGCCGTACTATAAGTACGCACCAGCACCAGTTCTCGAGAATGGTCGTGCTTTGCTCTACTGGGACCGGTCTATCATCACGGACAGGACTATTGTCGCCAATAAGCCTGATATCGTGATGGTCGACCGGTCCCAGCGCCGGGCAGTGCTCGTCGACATCACCATCCCACATGACGAGAACCTCGTGAAGGCCGAGAAGGACAAACTCAGCAAGTACCTTGACTTGGCTCATGAGGTTACCGCCATGTGGGATGTTGACTCGACGATCATTGTCCCGATAGTTGTTTCGGTTAACGGCCTTATAGCGAAGAGCCTCGACCACCACCTTAAGAGGCTCTCGCTAGACTGTTGGGTCAGGGGTCAGATTCAGAAGGCGGTAATCCTTGACACGGCGCGCATTGTCAGGAGGTTCCTCACTCTGCAGCCCTAACCACCGGTAGCTTGGGCCCTGCCCCGCTGCTGGCGGCACCCTAGGTTTAAGTTTTTTTATAATATTTTGTTTTTATAAAAATATTGTAAACAAACTTAGATTTAAGAAAACAAATAAATACGTGAAATAATAATAAGCCCCCTAAAGGCAAATCACACGTCCTGATCGACCATCTGATCACGGGGGGCGGGCAACGCAATTTTGTAATTACTGGTGCGGCTAACGTGGCTCTGGAACGTAGGGTAGAGGAGGTGTAGGTAAGAGTAAGTAGGTACGAGTAAGTAATTAGTAAGTTATTTGTAAGTAAAAGAAGAAGTAAGTGCGTATAGAATAGAAGAATATGTAGAAGTGTATATATAAATAATAATAAAAAATATTAGGTTAGCTTTGCCACTTTATGGCTCTTAGGCAAGACAGCCTTAGTGAGGTTTAAGTGGGACAACCGATGTCAATGCAGGGTGGCGGCGGAAGAGTAGCTAGAAGTAATATACCAACAGGGCTTAGTTAGATAGCCTACTGCATGGTCACACGTTCTGAACTAGCGTCGTGAGTTAAGATTGTGTTCAATTTTAAAAAACATGAATAAGAAAACTTTACATTGTCCCCAAGTGCCCGGCGGCTCCAGGGGGGAAGCCAATGACAGTAGGAAGAAACAGTAGGTAGAAATTAACTGCTAAACACTGACTGGAGAGCTTTCGCATCGACACGAGCCTCGAATTTTCAGAATTAAAAATAGACCAATATAGTCGTCTGGACCTTCCCACACAAATTGGACAGTTTCAAATTTTCAGACCGGTAGCGTAGTTTGTATTAAGATGGTTTCTGTCAATAACTCGTTTTACGAAAATTTCGAATTAGGTCACTGCTGCTCTAAAGGTGCGAACAGTTTGGTTTAGTGTTGGTTGACCACACACGACACGTAGTTCGTGTGTGGTCAACCAACACTAGCCGCATCAACCACATGCTAGATTTATAACATGAACCAATTGTATGTTCTGCTGGTGCTTACAAGCTCTACAAGGATGTTTGTTTTGTTTATGGACCCTGGTCAATTGGTCAGGCTACATGATTCAATGAGCGTGTTACCGCGTATGCTTGCATGTAATCTGATAAGAGATAGAGTTAGAAATGTATTTGATAGACCAAACAGCACAGCATCTCCAGCAGACTATAAACATTTAGTTAAGTATAGTTCTGTCGGCTCTATCTGTTTTAGTCACAGAAAAGAAAAAAGAAATGTTTAAATAGAACTGGCTGTCAAGGCATTTTTGTAAGAAATTTGTTGTAGCCACTTACACCCATATAAACCCATAGCAACTGTGACGCGGAGTTCGACGCGATGACATAGGCTTGCGTTTGTAACAGTGTTTTAATTATGACAATATCTTCTCTGACGCTTTACCTATTTATTCAGGCTTTGTACAGTGTGTACATTTTCTCCATAAATTCCGCGGCTATTCATGACAATATTAGATTTAGTATTTTTTTCCTAACACTTAAAATGATCAGCTCACAACTTTTTGCTTATATTTCTTGTCTAACATGTCATTGTTGTAAGTATAGGCACAACCTTTGATTGACTCATGCCGACCGCTCCAGTTATGGTAAAAAACGGACAGGTGCGTTTGTTGCGGTTTTTGCAGACAGTCAATTGATATCGAGAGGTGAATGACAGATGACTACGCCTGTGTTGCTTGTTGCTATTTATAGGGTTGCTACCATCGAGATACAATACCTAGTCACAATCGTGCCAAAAAATTACCGAAACAAAACTCGGCGCACGCAACACATTCCGATTCGATCGCCGGTCCGATCGGATTATTAGTATTATTTCCTAAATATATTCGTATTTGGTTATAATTATCATAAAATAAAATAGCGAACGAGAAAAGGCATAGACTTTAAACACTAAACCCAATGGCAACCAGCCGCAGTATTCGTATAAAATTGTCGAGAAACTTAGAAAGTCTTCGAAAAAATTTTTGACAGCGCTGAAACCAAATAGACAAAGATAGAGAGTCAGACGAACAAAATAAACATATACTATGAGATCAATATTTCAGATAAAGCTAGTAGGTCAAAGAAACAGATCAGGACAATGTGCCAGGGAATGCTGCCAAAGGAGAGACGTTTTATTTCAGCACACTCCGATCCGATAATGAACAATCATTAAGCGATTCTGCACAAATTTACAGGGCACAAGGATAGCTAAGCATTCAAAAACAGAACATGACAAAAAATACAAGCATACGAGATGTAACAGCCCAACGCAGAATGGAGACTCAAGGCGGCGGCGTGAGTAGGTTCAAAATTGTCGCACTGTATCGCGCATCGATTGTTCTTCATTATCAGCGTATCAGCCTTCATTTTCCCACTGCTGGCCCAGTGCATGTTGGTGAATGGCATACAATATTTCTTTGAACTTTTGAAGTTATTGGACTTTCCTGGTTTCCTCACAATGACCGATGGCATCGCAACTGCACATAATTTTATGAAAGTATTACTTAAAAAGTCATTGATGCAGGACCGAGGATGGAATTGGGTGCCGTTAGGTTGTAAAGCGCACATGCTATCGCTAGGCTAAATTCTAGTAAATGGGGTATAATTTTGAATTTAGCATAAACCGTTGGGCCTAAGGTAACCCAACGCTATGCACCGCAGCGCAAATTTTAATGATCAAAATTCTGGGTAACAGTTTTAAGACTCGGGAAACAACTGGGAACTCGTGGGCAAAACCACGAGGCGTAGAAGATGATAATAGTTTGTACCGCTTGCGTAAATAAGTCTGCACAGTGTGCAGCACAAGTACTTCAAAAAGTTTCACATATCGCAGGTTTCCCGGTACCACAGCTTCCTGTTAAAATTTCAGCGGCTATTTCTCAGATTTTCACCGGCAGTACGTGAGATATTGCGTGAAAACGCGTGCGAAATTAGCTACGTGATTGAATTTCGCGATCCGATGTTTCGAATGCGCGCGGCAGCGTTTGTTAAGTTTGTTTGCTTTCTTGCGCAAGCGCAGCCACCGCTAGACCAGACTATTTATCAACCAAATAGTTGGGACTGTAATGTTCTCCGTTTATCGTCGGTTCGACCTTCGATTGTCTTTCCCGTGTGAATGGTCCTCGTTTATTTTGTAATGTTTTGTTATTGTCGGTTCTTAATTATGTTCGAAATCTTACGAACTAACTTAGCTATATTAATTGTAATAATCAATGCTTAAAGTTGCTGTCAGCTTCTCACTGACGAAATCTGTCAAGCGAGAAAACGAGACAGCCATTTTAAGCTTCGATTACTTAACTAACGTTTGTAAGCAATAGCGATATAACCACATTGGTTTATAATCTTTGCATGTAAGATGTCCTTTATTGTTTTATGATCGGAATCATCATATTCTTCTGTGTTTATCAGATACCTAAGAAAATACTTATTTTTTTTCAATCTATAACTCTGTCAATCAAACTAAGTCAAAGAATTTACGCTATGTCAAAACTCCTATTCATCCGTCAGCGTCACCTTTTTTACCTTCTTCTGACAACTAGAAGAGACTGATCAGGACAAACTAGGCTTTGCCTGCGACTCAGGTGATGACGACTATAATTAGAATCCCTGCAAAGCTAAAAGTAAATTATATATTACTTATTATAGTAAATAAAAGTATAACCCGTGCATTGTATAAGGTAATTGAAAAGTAACAGCGGCCCGCTGCGTACTTACGAGTATATAGCTACTTATCTATGCCTACTCGTAGTAGATACAGAGCTATTTCAGACCACTTTATCTCTTAAACTACTGAATAGTAGTAGTGTTATGTATTTAATCTGCTGAAATCTGCCGAGTGAGCTCTTCATAATGATGGTAATATTGCTCTATTTAGCAAAGTTAACTTACGATTTTTTCCTCATTTTTTTTTCGCTGAATTCATCTGGCTCTTGTACCCGTGGCACTCCCACTATTAAAACGATTTAATTGACACCTCACATAACGAAACCCAATAAGCCATTTAGTTTGTAGGGCGTGCTAAAGAAACCATCATACATACATACTCTCAAAAACCATAACCCCTCCTTCGACTAAAATGCAGAAATCCTATTGAGCGTCAACATCTTCCAATGTATGCTTTATATTGTCATTACATTATACTAACCTTGCTCGACAGCAGACTAGCTGTAGCTACTAATTAACATGTACAGGTACAAACAAATTTACTTTAAGTTCATTATAATGCCTAATTATCTTTTCCAATATTTTTCAAACAGTGTTATTGTTGCCACAGCGTACATTATCGTGTTTGAACAGATATACGAACCGGGTCAAGTATACCGGAAGCTATGATGCCCTGCGCACGCGCACCGCACTGTTCAATCTATCACAGTACATCATAGGGGCATATTTAGGGTTGTCGTGTTTCCCTTTCTACTGTCGAAAATGCACTTGTACCTTTTTTATTTATTTACAGATGGGCTTGCGCTTGACCGCCATCTCGCCTGATGTTAACCGATGATGCGGTCTACGATTGAGCACGCTTGCCTAGATCTATTTTATGACACGCTTATATAAGTTTTACTTGCGACTACGAGTAGCTCACTATAACAAACTATGTAAACAAATCTTGGAAGTTGATGTTGACCTGCTTTTGATTGTATTGATTTGAAACTTTGCAAGTATTGTACATATATGTAATCCGGATGGCAATACAATAATTCGGTGTCATCGAACTGGTCTGATGATGGACCCAGAAAGTGGATGGTGGGAGACTTCAATGGCTAGTAAATCCTAAGCGTTTGGGATTATTTGGTTTGCTTTAACTAGTCACGGAGAAATACTTAATCCTTCTTCATGCTTTACAATTTGTCTGTCTCGCGCAGTGTCATCCCTAGTTACAACGTCACACAATGGCCAACGCCGCCGAGTCTATTATATTCACCACTCGTCATGCCAATCACGACTGGCATAAACAATCGAATAAGCCGACAAATCGGATATTCAGTGACGTCACTTGGATACAAAGTGACGTCTTTTTAAAAAGATTTTTCATTACATTTTGGCTCCACGCGTCTAATCTTGGAGGAACAGTCATTACTTATTTCAATGTTAGTGCTGATTGAATCAGGCGTTACTTTGCGGAAGTCCATCTTCAAGACTGTTTTTGTGATGAATTTCTAGTGTAATACCGCTTCTACGTCGCTTCAGGTACATTAAAGAATTTGGGATAAATTTTTCTACCGGGTACAATTGATTTAATAGAATGGATCTGAATTAAATTGGGTAGGAATGTATACTCTGGATTAACTTTAATAAAAAAAAGTTTTTTTACCTAAGGTACTTAAAAAAAAAATTGTCTTGTAAAAAATTATGGTTCCTAAAGGATAGCGGGTAAAAGCGCGGGTGCTGCTAGTATCACTGTAAAATGTGAATGTAAAAAAAACAAACATCATTTTGACGACTACCAGAAAAATATATTTTTAAAACCTTTATTACTTATCTAAACAAAATAGAAGCTTACACTCACACTACAAAAACAGTTAAGATTGCCCGTGCCCATAGACAGTTGAAAGTCTAAAGACAATCCAAATACCAACTATATGTTGGCAGCGTACCCAGCATTCTGGCGGCAATACCACGCTTAATGGCAATGCTTATGCGTTGAGCCAGATACACGCCAGCATTTTGGTCACGCGTCGCATTAACCAGGCGCTCTGAAATATTCTTGAGAATGAGCTGAGCTCGTGGCTTGGTCGCCTGTCCCCAAGGACCTAATGTTTAAAGTGGTTACATAAACTGTGGTCACTATTGTACTAATTTACGGGGATTTTGATAAAATCAACTCAGTATAGCTTATTGAATGGAAAATTCCAGAATTATTAAAATAACTGCTGGTGTCGATAAAAACTGCATTCCACTAATTTGCATTCGCCGGCGGAAAACGCCGACGTGGACAGGTCCGCTCTCTCAAACGAACAAGTAACAAACCATGTTCATAGACGAGTGAAATCACTAACCACTAAACTTACATCCGTGCTGTTGTTGTCAAACGCCTAGCCTGACAACCATGGGAACAGAACTAGATGGAGGGTCACGAAGAAAATCATTTGTAATTTCGGCCACGTTTATCCTATACTTACAATAGCAAATTCAACCATGGTGTGAAACAGTCTATAAAAATATCATTTTGGCAACTCACACTGTTACCTTTTCATGACTAAACCTAACTAAACGTAGTGTGATATGTTAAGGCGGTAGTGTGTATCACAACGTATCACGAAGACAGACAGGATTTCGCGACGAAGCCAGTTTTAATGCACCGCATGCCACGTACGGCTGGTGTCTGTTTATGCGATAATTATTATAATTTTTAACAGACTTCCAAAAAGGAGGAGGTTATTTATATGTTTACAGTATATTCTTTTCTTAAATTGTTTAGTTAACTAACGTCAAGCCTGATGGCTTGATGTTAGTTCCCTGGAGTCGAGGGAAGCCATTAGTATGGGACGCAACTTGCGCAGACACGCTGGCTCCCTCTCACCTCCAGAGCACATCAAGAGCGGCTGGTGCAGCAGCGGAAGTGGCGGAAAGCCTCAAACGGAGGAAATATGTATCTCTCGGCGAGGGATACATATTTCTTCCGTTTGGAGTTGAAACCATGGGACCGTCGGGTCCGGCTGCTCGGGGTATGGTTAAAGAGCTGTCCAGACGCTTCGTAGATGTGACGGGTGACCAAAGAGCTGGCGCTTACTTTGGTCAACGAATAAGTTTGGCCATTCAACGTGGTAATGTCGCTACATTTTTAGGCACCTTATCCGAAGACAGTGACGTCAGTGACCTAAATGCAGTTTTTTATCTATAGTTTTGGATAGATCAGGCTAGGTATTTAGTTTAATTTAGTTAGGTATTTATTTAGTTACTTTAGTATATGTTCGTTGTATAATAAAATATTAAAAGTTAACAAACTAACTACGGATATTATTAGAGTGACCTTATTATGTCGAAGGCTGCTTACGCTTGAGTGGAGGCTTCGCTATGTGCCGCCACGCGTGGAATTGTTTCGCTACGGATTCTAATTACGAACCAAGATACGCAGGAAAACTAATGATATGACTATAATTATTTCTCTCAGTCAGTTCACAAGTTCCATTGTAATTTTAACCTCCGACGCAAAAGGGTGGTATTAGTGTGTATCTGTGTCGATCTGTGGCAAAGTAGCTCCCAAACAGCTAAAAAAAGACTTGATCGAGAGTGTTCTTAGCTATGATTCATGTTAATCTATGATTATCAGCTCATATCAGGCAATTTATACTTGTTTTTAGCAACTGAGTGACGAGAAGATCAATTCGGTTGCCTGATAGTTAAGCATCACGCTTGTCCATGACCCAGATCAGTGTCAGTTCAGTTTCAACAACAAGTGTCAACCAGAATTCAGAACTTTAACAGTCCAAAACCCTATGCATTATATTTTTTTTTTTTTTTTACTTCAATAGAACCAGAACCAATAGAGCCTGCGCTACGATCTGAGTAAACCCCCGAGTGCTCTAACCACTAAGGCACGGTTGCTTTATTGTTTACCTTCCAAAATGTTGAAGTCTTTGCAACCTAATTATTTTTTATTTGTCTTGCGCGGCATTTCACTGGGTTCTTCACCCTGCGATTTCAGATGTTTAATCTTTTTATGCCCAATAATTTCTATAGTTAAACTGCAAAAAAAATTGATCTCTTTACACCAAATAATTCTGGAGCAGCTGGTTCACTGCTGAACGTAACAGACATACTTATTGGTCTAATGTCATCAAGTTTAGCTTAGCTGGATTTCCAACAAAGATTTAAACAAGTGAAGCAGCCCTGCTTCTATTGCATTGCATGGCTCAGCTTCGGTAGACCACTTTATACTAGGTTCAAGTTTTTTTAACGATGACCAGCTGCAAACAAAATTGATTAGAATTTACAGTTTTCATACAATGATATAGCAGCTGTTAAAGCAAAAAAACCGAGTAGTTTTAGTGAAAATAGACCGATCGTTTCACAGTTGAGCTTTTTCCTCTTGCACAGCTTAGCTGCCTCGCACATTCCTCGTGGAAAGTCAGCTTTATTGTACCATACCGTGTGCCAATCTCTGCGGGGCAGAGGGTAGCCCTTTGAACCGGCCGCGGGCAGTAGGCTGGCCGTGCCTCATAAAGCTTGCAATTTGACCGGCGCCCGCGCACGATTACTCTAAAATGCGCATTTCTAGGAAGCCCTCGTACATAGTTACATTTTATTGAAGTTGCGCCGCTGAAATGGAGCGGATTTTGCAAGATTGTTTCATTTCCTAGAAATTGGTATATTATAACAAAGCAATCCTTAGATTGAGTTTATTGCATCATACTTCTGATAGGTTATTTTCAAGTCTTTCAGAACCACATTAAGTAATATGATAAAGTGATGGTCTATCCTTATGAATGACTTGCTACGCTTCGCGGTTTTACACGTTACTCTACCTACACGAACAGTACATGTTTACGAGATACATATAATACGTGTTAATTCAGAACATAAGCTTGAATGGAAGGAAGGATTGGAACAACCTGCCTGCATCCTTGTATCCTAAAAAAGTTATATAAATTAGGTCTTTTCAAGGCCTCAGTAAATAGGTATCTTCTAAGTCTGATTGCTTAATTTTCGACAACATCGTCGCTTATCAACAAGTGAGTTGGAGATTAAGCGTGGACTTATACGCGAGAAAAAAAAAATTGCCTATTCCAAATTTAAAATTTTATTTATGTAAGTTCAGCCGCTACGGAATAGAGTGGAAACAATAACACAACACAAACTCTCGCATTTATAAATACTACCGTGTAATTTACGCAATATGCAAATAGCGCTCTCAATAAATCAACCGATATTCTTACCTCATTCCCGCACACTTATAACATCCTTAACATTCCTGCTCTCACATAACCAGACCCTTACGCAACTCCTGCGCAGGAGAGGCGGCGGTTTTCAAACGCGTCGGTTAGGAAAGTACATGCCGGAAGTGGTGTATTAACTTAGCAATGCGTAAGCGCATAAATCTCGCATCCGTGAGCCGACAGAGGCGCCCTCTTGTCCCGATCGGTAGTTGTAAAGGATATTGTAGCATTCAAACGTAAGTTATGATGATGGTAACGACCTTATTGTAATGGTCTAGACTCTGGAGCTACAGATAGGAACCCGCTGACCAGATCTTGGTCTAACTTAAGCTCTTTCTCTACGTTGAGCGCAGCCTTTACATCAAGCGAGACGACGCCGACGACGGTCAAACGCAAAAAAAGTGTATATTATACTTTTGAAATATTTGATATAGTTCAAAGGACTTATGACATTCACCAGGGCCAGCATGGTGGACTAGGTCCCCCCACCCCTCTCTCTCACTCTCTCTCCCTCTCTCTGAAAGAAGGCATGTTTCAAGTGAATCTGTTTCTTCTGGGCAAGCGTGCTTCATCGTAGACCGCATCGTCGCTTAACATCAGTCGAGTTGGCGGTCAAACGCAAGCATATTACAGAAGAAAAAAAACCAGCAGCGGGAACATGAAAGGCTGATAATGATGACATCTTTGATACCGATAAAACTGACACATTAGCAGAAACAACACATTTATTCTGTAAAGGATTATGTGAAAGGGTGGATACTGGATTTATAGCACATGTTCTATGTACTTGGATTGTACTAACACCATTTTTCAATTCTTTCAAGACTTTTCCAAAGACGGCCAATCCTAATAATACTCATAGTGCCACAAACGGTCAAACTAGAACAGTTCACAAAGCAAATTACAAATCACGGCAAAGAGCAAAGGTACCGGCCACCTAAAGAGGGCATAACCATTACTTTCGTTTAGAAAGGTAACAATAGTTTTACGGGTGAAATCTATTGCGGAGTTGGAAGGTATTGAATTGGACTAATTCGTTTCGCCTTTTGCAGATATCTGTGAAGCTGATATGGGCATCGGAGCGTGTGTGTAACGGCGTGAGTGCCATTCCAGTGCCACTTCGCATGGGAAAATAGAATGGTGCTTGCTTACCTAGTGGTTATGATTTAGCTTCCGTGATTATGGTCTATGATTTCAATGAGTAATGCGTCCGTACGCGTCCGAAAATCTGTCGAGAAACCGATCGGGAAAATCGGGTCTCAGTCAGATTAGCGTTTGTATGTACGTTTGTTTTTGTATATTTGTTCGACGATAACTTTCTCTTCGTCAATTGGTCCTTCATGAAACTTTGTAGGCAACTAATTCATCCCAATATGAGCAAGTAGGTGGAGAAATAATCGATGAAAAAAATCAAATTAAAAAAAGAGACGACCACCCACCAACGAAATCAACGTAGACTAAATTTACACTGGTGCGAAGTATACGAGTACATGTTAGCACCACCGAGTTGATATCATTGGAAAGGTTCATTCGCCCCGGAAAGTAAGTATCTATTATTACGTCAATGCCATACTTTAAGACTTCAGAATGTAGTATGACCGCTCCTTTACACCTGCATTTATGTTTCGCTGACTCAAGAAACTTGCTATTACGTCGCCGCTGCACGCATTCTCTGACAAAGTCTTAACGTTTAGCACGTACTGTACTAAAGCACATCACTTATTCAGGCTTTATTCAGGTCGTCAGCAGCCCATACTTGTCCCAAGGATACTTTAACTCCTTCAATTACGCACGCACGTAATGATGCGCGAGCGCACTTAGCGCAACCACCAGATCAGCTGATAACGCGAAAAGGTAAACGGTGTGGTTGCACGCAAAAACTGCGCTATTTCGTTGTTCTAATTAATAGTATTCTAGCCAAAATGATGTCCTACGCTCGAGTAATATTACACAATTGCAGCATTTATTTACCAAGTTAAACAAGCCTTTAAGTAGGTTATAATCCTGTTTGTGGATAAAATATCCGTTATGGATTATTCCTATCACTCAATAAGCTAATCTTAGCTATACATAATATTACATGAGTTTCAAGAACACACAAAAGAAAAACTACAGTCATATGAACTGAAAATCGTCTCTTGTGGAATCGGCATGGCACAACTTTTCGGGAACGTTGAGTTTTATATTTTACTGTATTTGATATTTTCTTCCGTATTTTACCGTCGTAAGTATGCCCAGGGTACATCCCCCAAATAATACCCCTTAAAAATAAGTAGTGGGTCGTTAATAGAGGCTTGAATCCTATGGAGTTTTAGAATCAACATGAAAATACACGTTTTACCCCATTATATAACTTATCCACACTCAAGCACTTTCACAAACACTCAATAAATAATAAACCACCATTATTATACATTAACACTCTAAAATGCACAATTTTAGGAAAATAATACGTTGGCGCCCAAACTTCACAAAAGTCAATATTTTACCATTTCGCTCCTTGAGCCATCCATGTTTTACGATAAAAAAATGTCTATGCATTACATTCATTGTACTCATTATCCCATCAAATTAGATGAACTACTAGTTGATCAAGTAAAAACCGGCATAAGGAAAACAGTTAGTGAAAGGTGTTGAACTGTTGACAGCTGGAATGAGACCAGAATTCACGACAACCAAATACAGTGTAAACTCTTTATAACGTTATCCGTTAAAACAATAAACTCCCTGTAACGTTGAAGTGAGCCCAACTTGGTTGGTTTGCGTTAAAACCCACATATTGAAACACTCTTTATAGCGACACGCCATTCTCTATTACGAAGAAATGTGTTCATATTTTTAGACAGTAAATATTTATTATCAGTATTATTGTTTATGTTATGTTATCAGGTAACAAAAGACTTTGAAGCTCCGAAAGGTCGGTCTAGCTTTTGTTATCCTTAATTGCCTTGAACACGTGCAGTATGACGCATTGTTTTCTCGGCAGTGATGGTCTTCGACCAAGCATACTGGGTACCTATCGTATTATAGGTACATATTAAAAATTCTTGCTAATTTGGTTGTTTTTTTGTTCACTCTATATAACGATAACTCTCTATAACTACAAAAAATGCTCAGTCCTTTGAGTTTCGTTATAAAGAGTTTACACTGTATTAAGATCACAATCTAGATTTTAGAGCAACAACCATTCGTCATAATGTAGATTTGTAACGAGATAGCTTTGTGAGTCGTTTACTTTATTTATTTCTTCATTTGATATATTGTTGTATTGGTAATCAGCTGTGTGGTTGATGTAACCGCGGTCTAGGTACTAAAACGTTTATCGATAGTCAGTGTTTTGTGTCATAGCGACAACCCTGCAACTTTTCAAGATCTAGTGATAGTAAGTAACACCTCTCTTCTCGCCGGACTCGCATTCAGTTTTCAGTCAGCTCGTGACCACGGCCATTGTACATAGTCGCAACGTCGAGCAAAAGGTACATATTTTTACCTAAATTAAATAATGCGCGATAAGTCTCGATAATCATTTGAAACATGTGTTGAAATAGCGAAGCTTTATAAATTACAGTTGTAAGAAATTTGTAAAATGAAGGCCGTTTACGTAAAAGAAAGAAGTTTAATGGATTAAACTACGATCTTTTCAGTCCACAAATGTTTTCTTCTGTGTTATGTTCGATTAGTGTGTTATGTATTTATCCTCAAAAACCTCTAAAGTGCCGTTAATTAAGCTCATTGAACAATACATGTGACATTACAAGTCAACTTGAAAAATTAGCACTATCTATCGAGATGTCTACTACTAACTACGTCGTATCGTTCTCTAGTAACTACGTCCCATTATCTCGAGTACCAATGAAGTCGGCTCGTGACTGAGTTCACACTGGTTTGCAATATTCATGTACTCACCACTGAATCATTAACATTCAAAAAGTTCCATTGGCCCTGTCCTTACAAAATAGTAAAATCAATGAATATCCGTTGTAAATTGCCGCGTGATTAGAGTTCGTCGAATAAATTATTCTTTCAAGTATATGTGAACGGTTCTTTTTTTTTAAGTCACGGTTTTTGAGTTTTTTTTTTCTATTTGGTAACGTAGCATAAAAATACTTTTATGCTACGTTATCAAATAGGAAAATTCAACAATAGAAAAGGCTAGTACCAATCAATTTAATGAATAAACCATGATAGGAATTAGAAAGCTGTCCCTACTCTACCTACTAGTACTAACACAGCGTTATCTTACTGATTTACAACGATTTAAGATGTAATCCTTCAAAGATAACGGACGCCTTCGAGGTACTTTCCGAGAAGATACAGGTACCGACAAAGGATACTAGATCAAAGATAAACAATTACAAATTACGACGTTGATCTTCGACTCTTGTTTTGTCTCCAGGACTTTATCTTCACTCATCGATCTTCACACTTCAAATTTTTTGGTTCCTTGAAAAAATCCTGACAAGGTGTTGTTTATTTTATAATCTTCTGTGACTCAAGGCTTTGGGTCATATATAATAAAAATTGTAGTAAGTATAGTGTAAAAATTGTTTGAAGTTATATATTTTTATGTAATTGACGCTGAATTGACGAGACTAGTATTAATAAATTTCTGTTCCACACCTTCTTATCGAGTCGATCATTCGCGAGCGATTTATGTTTTTGGACCTGAATTAGGGCACCCCAATGACACTCTCCGTGGCCTTATTAAGATCTTCTAGATTGCAGGTTTTAGAACATGTTTCACAGTTCCACTAAATACTTTAAAGGCTTCCACAGACCTTTTGGTCAGCAGCAGCAGCGCGGCTGTATGAACAACTTCACACCAAATATGCCAGCAGCATCCGAGCAGCACAGCCGCGGACAAGCTCGTGCAATGTGTATGGGATAAATATAAGTTCTTTGTATTACAAAATGCGTGGGCCGGGCCTGCGTTCAAGCTGTGCTACTACTGTGCATCTCTTTGTTAGGCTCAATTATGCTACACTTTGCTACATGTCATTTCAACGACGACAATATGGGACAGCGTCTTATTCACAGTATCACCTTAACCTGTCTACGTCAGTCTACTTCTCCCTTAACAGAGACAGGGCTTTTCCAAAACCTTTCACTTGGTCCTTAGCTTAATTCTGCCAGAATCTTCTGGTTTCCTGGTATAATCACCTAAAAACAACACTGTAGTGATCCATTACTGAATTGTCAATTTTAGCACGATGACCGCATCGCAAGCTTTTAGGCCAAACGCCACTTACACATCACACGGTGTCAAGGCCTCACGGAAACCTCTTCACTACACGGTGCAGCCAATCAGTGACGCAATTATAGAGGAATGCAGAGGTTTCCGCGTATCAGTAACTGTGGTAGCGGGTCAGGCGGCTTATGGCGTTCACACGTTTCTGAGATAAAATTGTGATGGGTGCGAGAAATTATATGGTAATTGGTAACGGAACGTAGGCAGTTAGAGAAATAAAGATGTCAAGATTAAAAGTTAAAAAAAAAATCTTATGTGGATAGAGAGGTGAACGACCAAGGATTTAGGTACTCTCAGAAGAAAAAAAATTGGAAGCGCTATAAGTAAAGTTTCCCCTTTAGCACTTACACCCCCTCTCGGTCGTCCATTCGTTTACAATTAGATCATCGTTTGCAGTTGTGTGCCCATCAATATTGAAGTGTGCGTTTGTAGAACTTGAAGAATATGTCAGTATGTGCAATGCGTGTTTCCCTCGCCCCTTTCAGTTTGTAGCAGACTTTTTTCGATACTAGCTCGAGTTTAATCCAAACTATATATTATCAAAGGATTTACTAAACATAAAGAAGAAGGAAAAAACTGTGCCACCAAATGTAGAAATGAAAAAACAGCGAGATGGCGAATTCATGAAACCTATCATATAAAGAGAGAACGCAGATCAAGAAGTAATAGACCAGACAAAGACGAAGGCATTATCTTACAAAGAGGTGAAAACGTTGGTAGGAAAATTACCCCACCCACAACAACAACTACCATAATTCCTTACGATGGTTGTTCAGAAATAATCAAACCATTCAATCTTGACGGATTGGAATCCAAGACTACAAGTTTCAGAACTACCATCGAAATAGTTGATACGCCATAAAAACGGTTTCTCAAATAAATACACAAAAACCAACACGCATAGCTTAAGTCTAGGCCAAGGTCTTTAGATATCAAGGACGCGTTAGTAAGTCAAGTTTCACCGCATTGTAGGTCTTAGATTCCATCCTCGTTCTAAGAGTTACTGCTACAAAAACGCATCAAAAACACCGCGAGATGACCAACAATTAGCGCCTTGCTGTTCCAAGAGCTTCTAGTCTGGGAAGGTGTAAAAAGGTAGCGCAAAGCGTGTCAGTAACACTCATATGATAGAGTTCCGTATGATCAACACAAAATTAGTTTCATGGCATGGCTAGCATTGGCAAACTGGGATATACAATAAAAAAAATATCCATACGTTCGTCGCGTGATACGTTCAATTGTAGAAATATAAAAAACTGGGTTGTTTGTTCTATTTCTATAACAACAACCGCTAAACCAGACCTTCCTAAAAACTCTGACGTCTTATAGCATCACTTCTTGGTAGAGTCCCTACTCCACCAACCGTCCTGATTAGTTTAAGACATTCTTTCACTTTTTCTTTCTGGACGTGAATCAAAAGTGAAGAGTTCATACTAAGATATACCTATTGCGATTACAATTAGTCAAGTAGTAATTATAATAGTAATTATTTACATAGTAGTGTAAAAAATTGGTATGAATGTGATCGCAACAGACAGAAACAAACGTACTAATGCAGACTAGTTTTTTCAAGAGGTGCTTAACATAAACGCCATATGAGCTGCACATATCTAACTAAACCTTGTGACTAGTTTGTACTGCCTCATAAAAAAAAAGATACATCAAGTAACTACTTTTTTTGAAATGATTAATCGAATCAGTCGATAAGGAACGCATTGGAAAAGAAATTAATCCATCGGACAGCTCCCTTCGTTTGTGTCGCTTTTTTCCCTGGATCCCTAAAAACCTTTGCTAGATGGATGTCGGACGCGTCTCGCCCGTGACCCGGTCACGTCCCGGATTCGTACTCGTGTGGTAGTAATTATTATTTATTCTGTGTTCGTGTCTGATTATTAGCCTGACGTCACAGATTAATTAATACGTATATAGTGAAGCGAAGGCATGACAAAATGTTGCCAGTTCCAAATGCATTATTAAAATAGACTTCCTGAATTTTATCGTAGTTCATGCATTTCATGTGAACTCTTTTTTATTTATCCTTTAATAACTGTTCAGTTGATTGATTGGATTTTTGATATGTCAATGCAGTCATAATGGAAGCAAAAAATATTTTAACAATAGCAACACCACAAAGGACTAACAGTGCCTAGTCACTGGCCCATTATCAAAGCGAACCAGCTGAAGGTCGCATATTATAGTTGTGGCTTGCATACTTGCCAACAAGCCATCCAATAAGGCTACCATACAAAAAATCTACGCACCCGGTTGTGAATGACATCCGGTTCTGGATACAGACAAAAAATTAAACATGCTGGTCAAATTCTTAGAATTAGGATTCTTACCGACACATTGAAAACTTATTGCACCTCGCGGTTTTACCTGCAATTTTGCAGTTTTCCTGTTTTTTACCCGAAATCTAAATCCGCCAAAATACGTTTTACTTTAACCCCGAAAGTTGGAACACTTGGATCTAGAGCCCTTATTCACAAATTTTGTCATAACTGTTTTTGACAGGTTTGTGATACCGGCCGATCTGTCAAAATTCTTTGTAAAACTATCGCCATTATCCAAAATGTGAATTATTTTGTGCTTTTGATTGTTTATATCTAAAATTTGGGTAAGTGAACGTAAGGTCACGTGGAGTTAATTTATTGGCGTACCCTCGGGCGGTCCCACCACCTACCATTGTCAGATAATACGATTACGTCCAATAATAATCGAGATAACAATCTACCGAAACAGTTTTCGTATTGTCTATTTGTCACATTTGACTTTGACATTTGTAATTAGTTGAATATTGAATGTTTATTGTCTCTTTGTTCGCCTGATTAGTGTTGGGGTATCCTTGACCTGTCGCTTATGGCGCGAGGTGGCTGCAGCTGTACTTTATAATAATACTATAATACTAATTCTCGGCCGGGCAGCCATTCTAATGTTAATGTATATGTCTGTTTTGGGTCTAGATGTTAGTTGTATCTGTATGCGTTTCAATTTTAAGTCATTCCTGATCCGTCCCAGGAAAATCAGGAAAATGAGATTGATAGTATCAATCTCATTATCAATTTGATACGTTTTTGACCATCCTTCACTCACATAAACCCTGCGACGCAGCGGAAGAGGTAAATTCATCGGCATAATGTTACAAATGGGAAATGCATACTTTCAGTTTTGTTCTTTTACGAACGGCTTGTCTGTAAATTTTCTTCTCTGCAACGGAACTGCCTACGCACAGCCACTAAGATTTTGTGCTTGCGACGGCGTCGTTGTATGCACTCTCGCTTATGTGCGCAAAGTCTCAGATATTTTAACAAATGACATTTGCAGGAAGTTCTGCGTAAATAACACGAGTGAGCTTGAGGCTGACAGGCAGAAACGTCAAACATTTGACAGCTGTTATTACTTAACTAGCACCCGGCATTTCTAAGGAAATAACGACTGCTATTAACAATTTAACAGTGTGTTATGACGGTGCTATTTCCCGGAAAAGGTAAAGATGTTCCTCAACTATTTACTGCTTATTTACACGAGGGTTTAGCAGCTAGCCACACATTCAAGGGTTCAGAGAATGCTGCAGTGCTTGCAAGTAACTGTATGTGCGCACGCGCATCCTCGTCGCCCTCTGACACTCGGGGAGTGACACGCAACGATAATTTAATTAAACCTTGACACTTTTAAAAAGCTTCTTGGAACACTTTAATAACACGTCACTCCGGCGCCGAACAAACATGTGTAAACAAACAAAATGCAACTTCCTTTTCGGGTTCATTAGCCGAAATAAACGACAAAAAGCTAGCCTATTATTAAAAAAAACTAAAACGCTACGAGCAAAATTATTGGGTAAATTGTATATTTAATAATGATATGATAAATTGTTTACGAGTGCAACAACAAAGGGTTACAAGTCTCATACCTGAGGAAAAGTATAAGTAAGTAGGTATTATTCCTGGGCCAGAGTAGAAGTAGTATTCCCAGGGGCAAAGCATTATTGTGGGGTGTGTCTGAGTGTTACTTCTGGGACAATTAATATATACTTCCTGGTGCATCCAAATATCGTGATGAAATAATTAGTCAATCGGTGCAAGACGCAGTAGGCACTGACCATCCAGGGGGCGCCGGACGTTCTAGCAAATTGCTAAGTTCTACTCAGAAAATTTAGGGCAAATATTATCTGTTAAGATATTGAAAACGTGCTCATAATATAGCTCTGGAAGGTGAGCGCGGCCTTAATATAAATTATTAACTTAAGCATGGGCTTGATAGGAAAAAGTGTGAAGTCAGTAGTGTGCAATTGCGTTGCTTATCCATGTTCGCGCATCGCGTAGGCTCCGGCTGCGGTCAGTGTCTTGTTGCACAATACTGGACGGCCGGGTGCCGGGGCGCGGTGTTCACGAGCTGTTTACAAAGGTAATTAAGCTGTCGCCCGCACCCGCCTACGGTTTACCGTGGACGTTTCAATTAGCCGTACCTAATCCCGGCGCTAGGTGCCGTGTCGCAAGCATTTACTCAACGCTATCGGAGCTGATAAGCCCAGCGTCTCTCCCGAGCTGCGCAAATATTGCGCCATGGCTAACTGGGGCACGCGTTACGGGCATGCCAAGCCCGAGATGATATCCGTGTCCTTCCAATCGATTACGGTAACGAAGCGGTACGGCGCCGGTGGTTAATCGATCGAGATTCCGATGCCCTTATGAGATTTGTTCTAACTTGCGCAAGAGTCGGTGTGTGTCGCGAATCATCGCAGTCGCTCTAGATGCGCGGAGACAATGCGCTTGCGCCAGCTCGCTCACGACGCTTTGCGCAAGACTACGGGAACGTCGTGAAACTACATAATTATTATCTCTCGATTTACGGAACGCGAAAATCTTCAGGTGTTCAAGACGATATTAGGCCTAGCGGGCCATAATTAAACGACTTTAGAGTCTTTTGACTAGCGAGAACACTTTTTGAGACGTAATCCAAATCGAAAATCGATCATATTCAGACTAAGTACTTTGTCTTTTTATAATTTATTCAATCGAAAAGGACTAACTATGGCGTAACTACGTATTCTGAAGACAACTGGTGGGTGTATGTATTTACTTATTTTGCATGCCGCTTGTGAGTCTTGCAATTGTTAATCTACAGAGTACGTTAATCGTAGAGTCCAATGGCTTGCCCATTCGCCCACTCATTGTTTAGGCGTTGGCGAGCTCAAATTAATAACATTCTGCGATACTGTGCTGCAATTACGGCACACAGCTATCTGTAGTTACAACGCAATAGCGGAGCTGTGAGAGTGTCAGTTGCGTATTTGTATTTGGGTCGAGTTGAATCGTTTCTTATCGCGCGATCTGTTAACGCCGTAGAGTGTCATCCTCAAACAACTTGACATCAATCGGGTCATCTGACTACAGTTGGCAGAACTCATTCTGGGCACAATGCGCTAAACAACAATGGTCTCGGAAGTGCGATCGAAAGCCGATCGGCAACTTGACCGTCGTGAGAAAGAACGGCGACAAATATGCGGCCGTTTGCAACAATACCCCTTTGTTGGGACGTGCGTTCAGAGTTTTTGACTTTCATAGAAATAAATAAACACGTTCCGAGACATAATGGCATCTAAAATAACTTGTCAAATAAAACCGCATACGAAATTGTGACAATGAGTAACGAAGGAAGAGTCAGCAACTAACAAACACAGTCTCCTCTCTTTTCCGAAAGTTAAACAGTGTCGATAACTTATACCTTGGACTACTGAGTAGAAAATCCTTGCAGAAAGCTCCTGAGCACTGCGTACGTAATGTAGTGAAGTAGGTATCTTTTTTAAACAGTTAAGGGGCTGCCTGATGGTAAGCGATCACCGTCGCCTAAGGATACCTGTGACACTAGGAGCATCACAGAAACGTTGCCGACCTTTAAAGGCACTATTAACAACCCTTTTAAAAACCCTATGTTATAGTTTCTCGGAAATGCCACAGGATAGCTCATTCCGCAGATGAGAGGCAAAACAGATTGCGTTAAACGCACAGTGTGCAATTTCCACAGATCTACGAGTATGTTACGTGGATTAGCTTTCAGGCAGTGGCGGCTATGGTTAGAAGATAGTAATAAATATTTTATTTCAGTGAATATACTTCTTCTGAAGTCAATGTGTCGAAATTATCTGCTTTGTCCCCGGGGAGACGTCGATTTATTTAATAAGCTTAATAAGCCAGTATTTCATGAGTGCCTCCTAGATTTTTTTTATGTTATCTCCTGTATGTGATAAGCTCCGTGCTGAAGGGTCTAGAGCACGCTCCTTCATGAGTAGCGCTGTAGAACTGGTCTATTGTTCCTTGCGTGGAATTTGTTGTCAATAACCGACGAGACAATGAAACGTCCACAGCTGTTTAAACAGTCGGGGCCGTTCCATGAGTGTAAAATGACACACTATCACATTCCTCAGTCAGACAACTGAACTTCTAGTTCGCAATCACCAATTTTTTTTGGAAGTCGACAGCATTTTGGGGAATTTACGTGTTGAATATGTACATATGACTGCCTCGGTGGCTCATTTGGTAGTGATCCTACTTTCTGTGCTTGGGGGCGTGGGTTCGATTCCCATATAGGACAAACATTTGTGTGATGAACATTTGTGTTTGTTCTATGTCTGGGTGTTAATATCTATTTAAGTATGTATTTAAAAATATATATGTATGTATATCAGTCTCTGGCAGCCATATTACAAGCTTTGCTTAGTTTGGGGTCAGATGACCATGTGTGCAATAATGTCCCAGATATTTATTTATAAAAAAAAAATAAAAAAAAAAAAAAAAACATAACTGTATTTATTATGTAGTAGGGCTCTATGGTAGAGCTCGCCTGGGGAAATTTGCCAGTTATTTTACCGCCAAACATTTGGTACTGCCCGTCTATTCTGCAAGCTAAGTGAGGTGATAAGCTAAGTGAACGTGTATTTTTCTTGTCGATTACTATAGGGAAATGTCAAAATGTCGAGTGATTACCCTTGACTGTAGTCCGTTACCCTTATAATTCGATGTTTTGACATTTATATGCAGAAATAGCCAAGAAAAAATCACATTTACTTAGCTTATCACCTCACTTGCGCGTTCGCTTAGCTTGCAGAATAGACATGCTGTTCTGGACAGAAGTGCAACTTCAAATATTTTATTTTTCTAAATTAGTCTACCTGAACTTCTATAATTTTTTTACGCTCATTAATTTTTTTGCTTGTGGACTATTAATTAGATCATTGTTGGCGCTGCTTTCTTAGTGTGCGTGAAAAATTAGTAAGAGTGCCGTACTTGCAGTTTTTCATGTGAAACATCTATCGGCGCGCCTTGGCAGTAACACCGGCACGTGTGCCGTGACGGCATACGATATGACGCTATCTTGTGCCGTCATGTTTCAGATCTGCCGGGCGTCCCATGACGGCCAACTTTTTTTAGTTAAGTGTTTTAGTGAAAAAAGTGCCTGAAACATGGCGCAATATTAACACGAACGATAATTGTACAAAGGCATATCTCTCTTGTCTGTTTGATCTGGTACATGCATATCATCAAGTGAACGATTTGCTAGTCCGTTCACGCCATAGCATAAAAATATCTCATAAATGTGATCGAGGGAGCACGCCCGTACACTAACCTCGGGTGAGTCACGCGGAATCCAATCGGCGAAACGAACAAAATCGGTTGAAAAGTATCGAATTCGAACACAAACGGCTCGAAACGACCTCGAAACTTATTCGTATTCAAAACAGCGCGTTACATTGACTATACAGAATAAACATTACAGGAGACAAAATGCTATCGTATAGATCAAAGATATTTAAAACCTATGGACATCGGTTGTACGACCTCAAACTATTTCCTAACGAATCTTTAGTGTATTTTTCACTTCAATACTGTGTCAAGTACAATAAAGAATAAGGGTTTAATTATCTATTTTTATTCCTGTACAGTTAAAAATCAATAATTGATCCCTTATTGGTCTCTTTTTGTCGCACTGGACATTACAGCGATAACGTACATGTACAATATTTTCCAAAAAAAATGTGTTTTTTAATTTTTGTTTCAAGTTTTGTTGATGCTGCAATGTTATGAGCAAAAAAATGTTTTCTTTTTTCGACATTGAAGCGGAAATACAGTTGAGATTCGTCTAAGATACAGTTTTGAAGCAGAACTTCCCTAAAGTAGCGTCTGATTCAATCAATAACCATACTTACTATAAGAGTAAATAGCATATGCATTTTTTTTTATTTTTTTTTAAATATCTGGGACATTATTGCACACATGGTCATCTGACCCCTAACTAAGCAAAGCTTGTAATATGGCTGCCAGAGACTGATATACATACATATATATTTTTAAATACATACTTAAATAGATATTAACACCCAGACATAGAACAAACACAAATGTTCATCACACAAATGTTTGTTCTAGATGGGAATCGAACCCACGCCCCCAAGCACAGAAAGTAGGATCACTACCAACTGAGCCACCGAGGCAGTCCAATTTGGTCTATAACATTGTAGCATTTAAATTAGTTATTCGGTATTAATATAACGATTACGATTAATTGAAAATACAGGTAAAATCAGGACACTTTTTCGTGAGTTTTGTACTCACAACATCTGTGTTAGTAAATCAATTGTTTAGTTAGACCAACAGAGTTGAAGACTTCAAGCAACCCACATGAAGGATAAATGTGTAATTGAAATGTCACAATGTGCGCAACAGACTTCTTTAAACGGCCATTACCGGCGCAAGCGCAGCTTGAAGGTCCGCAGATGCAAATTTTAAATCTAGAACAGTCGTTTAGACAGCCCGCTGTGCCACACATTCTCTTGAGCTAATGGCGAATCTTCGACAGATTAACTGTAATGTACAGTTAATCAGAAAAATAAATAAGCTTAATGGCAAATAAATATGCTCTAATAAGATTAGATCAGGAACGAAAGTTAGACCGTCTCTTTAGTACCTATTTACTACTGTTTCTAAAGTCAAACGAGCGCAAAACTATAATACCGAATTTAGTAAAATTACACGCAAAACTTTTCGGCCTCATGATAAGGTAACTATATAATCCTAACCCAGATCCAACCTAACTTATTATCTGTCATGAAACCTGTTCTAACACTGTTAACAAGCTTTTAAATAGGCACTTCAAAGCCTTAACAGATCCAGCGTGTCGCAGGGTCCCGTTCTAGCACCATTTCTAAAAGTGGGTCAGATCAAACAATATCTGAAACAATTGAACAATATTCCAAAGACAGTAAAATCAAGATAGAGCTACGTTTAGCATTTCCTTATTGAGTAGGACTGTGGAAATGGTCTAGAGCAAGCATGGTCAGCCTGGGGCCCGCAGGCCACCAATCGACTTTCCAACGTCTTTGAGATGTCAACATCGATTGGGTGCCTGTGCCTATGAAGTATATTACCTTTGGGCGTAATTCTTCGATACATCTTCGACCACATCGTCGCTTACCAACAGGCGAGTTGGTGGTCAAACAAGTACTAATTCACTATAAAAAATTAAGACAATTTTGATCACATTTTATTGACCTATGATTGTAAGAATTTTATGACTCGTCACCTAAACCCTCTTACGTAAAAAAAACTGCCCTTAGCCGCCAAGCCACTGAGTAGCGTGTTACAATGACAAAAAAAACTGTATATCTATAATAATTGTCAAGCTATAATATTCGCCAGAAGACTTGGAAATCAACTCAACCAACTCTCAGTTCAACCTCAGAAATCACTTGAGCACTCCTGGACTCTAGAATCTAACGATCTGCGACTCAAATGCTCTACCCATTGGCCCGAGACTGAGAGATAGTATCAACGGGAGTATCTGAGAAATAGTACTAGTTATTGCTATTGACAACTATAAAGTTTTATTTATTTGTAAGCCCTGAACGTGTGATGAAGCTGTTTGATTGGTATCGTGATGATTTGTTTGCATTTCTATCCTGCGTTTATTAGTCATGTCATGATTGTTTCTAGAAACTTCTGATTGTATTACTTATCGGGCAAGATTGGAATGTTTACTGTATTTTTTTATTTGTTTTACGAGTGTTATTTATATACAAACTATTCACAATGTACACCGCGAATGCATCTACTGTTGCATTTTTTTTATTTTTGTTTTATGATACTGAGTGACGAGACGAGCGAAGTCGTTCGCCTGATGGCTCTTCACGCATGCCCATAACAATTCAACGCCACTCAGAATTCTGAACTTTAACAGTTCAAAACCCTGGATGGCAATGCACTGCGCTCGTCACCCCGAGATATAAGATGTCAAATCTCTGTGTGCCCTGTAATTTCGCTGGAAACATTGCCCTTCAATTCGGAACACAGTAGTGTTTGCACACTACTGCTTAGCGGTTGAATAACTGGCAAAGGTGTGGTACTTCCAGGCGGACCCCTGCAAAGGAGTCCTACCACTACACATCTTTGTATTATGCTTATACTTAATAATGACTCCGTTGACGAAACGTATCGATCGTATAATAGTTTTGCCAGGTCCAAACAAAAGGAACATATAATATTGAACAAAAGAAACAATACCGAACATTGAAAAAACAAAGTCTAGAAACAAGAACCAGTTGTATTGAGCAAAACATAATTATTTTATTTGACGAGGTTCAATTTCAATCGTGAATGTAGAGTGGTGCAAACACAACAATGTGTCGAAATACGAGTACGAAGTGTCAAAATATGTGATACGATTGGGAATTTATTTTTGCTGAACGCCCTTTGCAGATGTCAAACCCAATTTCTTGCTTGTTGGCTTGTTTTCGTTCGTAAGTCTTCACCAACAAGTTGTTGAAAAAGCATTTTAATTTTAACAGATCTATCCTATGTTTCTGAAAAAGAATACAAAAACTCTACAAAAAGACATCAAAGAAGAAAGAACGCGAGCCTGTTTTGGGTGCGCAAGCGCCGTTGCAGGTGATCTTGACACAGTAACAGTAGCGTTAGATCCTCAGATCGATGTCAGTGGGCCGCGCGACGCGGTGGCCATTCTTTACGACACCGTTGTGCAAAGACGTTGCAACTCTCGACGTGGTGGTCGGAGAGTTGATTTGAATGTGTGGGACACAGTAGGTATGGCTATCTTAACAAACACGTGTCATACAAGTTTGTTCAGTAAAGAAGAAGAAAGAACACATCAGTCAATCAAAACAATCAGGCTACCCTATATTTTTTCAAGATATTCCCCAATTTTTTTATTTATCTTTTCCTAGTTTTACTTCAAACGCCAAGATACTTGAAAAGGCTAAATTCAAAAGAGAGATGACCTGGAGTCATGAGACGATATTTTGACTTCATCGGACATATGCAAAGAGGAATTCTCACTGTTGATCCTCGCGGTCAGAATTTGGGGGAAGAGAAGCCCAGGATGAAAAAGACGTAAATAGCCGGATGATATTAAGAAGTGGACTGAATTGAATTACCAGCATCTGAAGAACGCAGATCGCAGGAACTAAACTTGAATAAGAAGATGGTATTGATGATAATGATTTTCTAGAAGATATTGTAAATTAAGGTGAAACGTTTCACTTTGGCTAGAAAATCAAATTTCAAACAGTTTTTTTTGTCCTTGTAGCTAGGCCGGGTAATTATTTTGAAATGGCATAGTGTTTGCGAAAATTGTTGGTCGTTCTTTACATTATCATGTACAGCTATTAATCAGTTACTCACCATATCACTTACATTAGGCAATAAACCGTTTGAAACAGCAAAAATTTGTTTATTGACAAATGTATGTAATAATGTGCATTGGAGATAAATAACTTTACGCGAGTTTGTAGAGAATAATAATCAATTTTTGCAAACATCATGATCATTTACAATAATTACTCGGCCTAGCTACAAGAACAAAAAAACTGTTTGAAATTTGAATTTCCCGCCAAAGTGAAACGTTTCACCTTAAGGTGCTCTGCTAGGTAGAATTCCAGGAAGCAGCTGATGTCAAGTGGATGAGTGAAACAAAAAAATTATGTGAAATGGCTTCATTATGAATAATCCATACGTCCATCAATGGATGTTCAGGCTGATTATGAAGCACCAGAAACCAATTTAACATTACTTGGGCAATTTTGTGTTGGTTGTATGAGCAATAGCTGACGAAAAATTTACTAGTAACTCCACGCGGTATTTACGCATCGGATGTCGGATATAATGGGTATGTTTATCATACCGAGATGGTTTGTTTTGATCATTGTCCACCTCCTTATATTAGAAATCATCTCTACCGCCAGCATAATACGTGTCTCCATCAAAACAGAGCTAAATTTCGATCGCAAGCAATTAGCAAACAAAAACAAAGCTATTAGTGACTTAACTGTCGTATAAAGCCCACACGATCGGCAGTTGACATTGAGCTTCCGAATTATTGACATGCGCGAATCGGCGGAGTGACTGCACTCATTCAGATGTCAATCGAATCGCCAACTAGTTAGTAGGGATAGCAGCATAAAGCTGGATCTTTCTAACATGGCTTGATTTGTCGATAAATGGTTTTAACAAGCTTTTTGGTCAAAATTTAGAGGAATTGTTGCATGTTATTGTTGTCACAGTTATTTAATTTAAATGCAGCGTTAAGGCGGCAGAAAAGTAGAAGACGAGACTGGATAAGTTGGTGCGCTAGAGAAGAGACTTATACTTAGCAGAGATGGTTGTTAATAATGATTATTTAATTCGACGAAAAATCTTGGTCGAAATTAATAACGGCATGCAATAGATTTCTATGACTAGAAACTCTAGAGTTTTAGAATCTGTGTATGCTGTAGGGTTACACAAAACGGTGGTATTATGTCAAAAGGAGGTTACGGGTTGCATTGTGATAATAATATTTTTTCAGTATAATTTTAAATTACTGAAAATGGGCAATAGTGCTTAAGTGCAATTATAGTGTCTTGTGCATTTAGTGATTGTGATGTAAACACAAGAAATTACCTGCAGAATTTTGAGTTTCACCGGTAAATATATGATCTTTCCATTGACATGATTTCATCTAAATTTTGACCAAATAATAACATGAATTGATTGCAAAATCTGATTTTACAACGGTATATTTATATCTTTTCTTCATTATGTGTCTATTTCATAGGTAGAAGTAAAATTGATGATAAAATTAAGCAAAAAACATTTGATATGTTTACGCTCTGTTATCACTAGTGATGGATAAAATGATGACGTCATTATTATCGATATCGATTCGATATTTTTTAGCAAATGTCATTAGGCAACGCGTGCATATTAATAAACATTTACATAAAATGTTGTTAAATTACTTTTATTCCGATTAGGACTCACGCACGACGCCGACGGTTAAATTATTTAAAACACGCTCACTAATATTATAAATGCAAAAGGTTAATATGAATCTAATACTAGCAGTGCCCCACGGCTTCACTCGCTACCCCATTGCTAGTACTTACATAATTTTATTTCGTAGATAAAACATAATATTACGAATTAATTGTAATTCTTTCTAATTTGAACTTGACGTATTCCATACTTATACGTGAAAATGGATACGGATTATATGTAGAGAAAACAAAAATTCAACCATTTTCAATAAACATTTTGAAGACAAATGTTTTATTCAATGAAATCAATATCGCATATTAATGAAAGATTCAATACCTATTTCATTTGTACCCGTAAGTGAACATTTGTGAAAGCAATTCCAACAAAAATAATAATATGTGATGTATTTAACTTTGATAACTTTTATTTTACATTTTGATACCTTTGCATAAGTATATTTTTATGGATTAAATTCCCACCAAAACGATTGGTATGTTCGTACGTTAGTGTGCTAGGATAAATAAATATCGATACATGGTGAAACTGACATCTAACTCATCCGCCTAGCTAGCAGCCTTATAGTGGTTTTTATTCTTTTTGGCTCTGTAGCAGTGTTACTTGGAACTAGGAAACAACTCAATTATAATTGTCATGCGATTATGTTTATCGACAAAAACCCGGAGGACCATTTTTGGACAATCGATGAAAAAGTTGGTACGTTTCACAACACTAATTTACTGACGCATGCGCAAATGTTTTTTTGTTACGTTATCAAATTGTCGTAGGCTATCTTTGACATCCTAAATCTATGATCTAAATCACGAAAAATCACTAGCTCCGTAGAAAAATCAATTTCCACTCATTTATAAAGCAGCCGATAATTTTTCAGCTTTTTCATGGTGGCTTTCTAAGTAAACACTGTTCATTATTCAATGACCCTTTTTTAGCGCCGTTCCGTGTAACCTGTAGATAGAATTGTTTACCTCGTATTCTAAACCACAAAGATTTCTCCACTAAATTCCTTCGACGTAAATAAGCTGAGTAATAATACAATAATTCTCAGTATAAAAAACTGACTTCATCACAACTGGACCAAATTAAAATGGGACCAAATGGGTAGCACCAGCTTTCAAATAAAAAAAGAATCATGAAAAACGGTTCACCCAGTCAAAAGCTCTGCGGTAACAAACATTATTAAAAAAAAAAAACGAATTGATAACCTCCTCTTTTTTGGAAGTCGGTTAAAAACCATCTTTAAACATACAAAGATCTCGTGACATTTAGTCAAAATAAACTGTTAAGCATCAATCGATGATAACACATGAATTCATGTCTATTGTTTTGTTATCAACACAAAGGTTACACAGAACAATTAAATAAATAACAAGTTACAGGCCGAACTTTGTGCGCTCTAGGAAACGATTATCTATGGTATCGTCGAGATATAAGATTCGACATAGCTATTCCAAACACTGAAAAGAAAAATTTCAGGAAGTGACAGTAAATTTTGTAAAGAAATAAACAAATAGTATGGTGTACAGGGTTATTGATAAAATAGAAGCAATTTTCTTTCGCAAGCAGCTTCTCTACATCATACGTCGTATCAACTGTTGTTTCATGACATTTGTGTAAAAAGATGTGATGTCGTTTTTCCACTATATACAAAGAGGCGATTGCACAAAGGTTATGTTAGAATTTACAAAAGCAAAACATTGGCATTCCCTGACGGTGTCCTGTGTTAGTACAAGCTATAGCCATTAGGAATTGTCGTTTATTTAAAGTTTGGTTGCTAGGCAACGTTTGAATTTTTGATTATACTATTATTTCTTAGTTAGTTCGCCATAATATTACATATTCTGTGAAAATTTCAACTGGCTGTCTATTACTGTTCGAAAGATACAACCGTTAATAGGTAGGACGAATAGACAGACAGCGTATGCTCAGTAATAGGGTCCCGTTTTTATCCTTTGGGTACGGAACCCTAAAAACTAAAGAAGGGTCTGTGACTCCCCATGCAACAAACGCTTTTTTAATGTATTTTTGGATTTGCATTAGTGTAAAAACGGTAATACGTCCAAACGTCAAAATTGGCATGATTATAGTACACACTCTAAATGAAAACAACAAATAATAAATACTGGTTAATTGCGAGTCAGTGACAAAATGTTATTCACCACCGTATCTCGTACAATCTCCGAAGTTAAGCAACGGTGGGCGCTTTCGGTACTTGGATGGGTGACCGCCTGGGCATATCTATTTGGAACTACTTTTTTGTACTTTAGCAGTTAACAATTTATGTGGTGGTACAGAACCCTCAGCACTTAGCCATAAATATAGCACAATGACGGTGGACCTTGCATTATGCATAAATTATCTCAAAATCGGTTACACGTATAAAGGTAAAACCCCTAATATGCTTGTTCTACTACCGTTGCAGTAACGTTCTACGATATTAGAGCCCAAATCTAAGTATTTTCGTATGGAAGAAAATCGGCATGACGCAAAAATTGACAGGACGCTGTCTGCAAGAGGTTGATGGCTTAACAATAACCCTGTATGGTTAGCGATTAGACTGGCGATTCGTTTCGGTGGAGCTGCAAGTACATCGAATTGGTCTAGCGCGAGTGTCGCTTGTTACCCTTGTTATTGTATTCTAATGCGGGGGATATATTCTAATACCTATTCATAAATTGTATTGTATCCATTCGCGCGCACCTTCACTGTGCTAAGGACGCGGCGGTCTTTGTCACATTCAGAACTACGTTTACAAATATTCTGAATGAAAGACCAGGCTTGGTGATGGGAGGTGGTGTACACTGTGTACAGCAGTAATCTAATCGCGTAGTGGCCGAGACTAGGTCGGAGGAACCCTGGCAGGTCGAGGACGAGGTGGACTGAAGAACAGTAGATTTTGGCCTAAATTTATACCAAAATAAATAAATACCTTTAACATAAATCACAATTTATGGCAAGACTTGCCAACGGATTTACAGTATTAATATTTCACTTGGCCAACATTTACATCTCCCATAACTAATCGCCTGTTTAGGGCTCAGTATCTGATCTATCATCACTGCAATTATGTTAATATCCTGCGCGCGCATTGTGCTCAAGATGCGCCGGCGCCGGGGCGCGGGATGCGCATCATTAGCGCAATTAGACGCCGTACTATAGCGCCGACGCGCAATGCTTGTGCGTAAGCGCAAACCCCGCGCCGCGCCATTGTGTGAAAGCATGCAAGCTTTCAGTCGAGAGGAATCACTTGACTGAGTCTTTAACACTGATTGACTTTTAAAGTTATTTTATTACCTTTTGTCCAAAGAATGGGTAAAAAGTTCTTAAACAACCCTAGTACAGAGACGTTGCGTTGGATTGGAAGATTAGATCAAGCTAAGATCTTTGTCATTATCATCACCATCAGCCAGAAGACATCCACTGCTGAATTTAGGCCTCCCCTTTAGAACTCCACACTGAACGACAGCCTCGCTGTCGACATCTGCATCCACTCGCGATGTCACAATGTAGGTCCATCAAGTCTAGTGGGGAGACCTTTAGACCTTTGTACTTCGAAATTTCTCTCCAAAATCAAGTCACATTTACAACCTGGTGGATCCTCTCGAAAAGTATAGTGTAAGTAGATTTGTTTCGCATTTGCAGACGAGATCAGAAGACATTAATCACCATACGCTCCAAGCAGTTTAGTTTCAGTTACGTAGATGGTTTACAATTTATGTTTCAAAGCTACCTATAAATGTGGTACGCGTACAACTAAACTTTATACAAGGATACAAATTAACGAGGCCGCATTCACCTACTTCGCTATCAATAACAAATTGGCCATATTTCCCAGCTCCCGGGTTAGTGGTCAATAAATCGCGGTATCTGCAATCCGGAGCGGTTTGCCATTCGTCAGTGCGGCAGCCACTTAGTACCGAAGTAGGGCGGATGAGCGCACGATATGCCTTTCACCTGCCGCTGGGCGAACTTGGAAGACGGGAAGTTGGGGAAGTGGGAATCCGGGAATAATATCTACCAAAGTAAAAGCCGTAACAGACGTACGTACCACGGACCGCCGTCTGACCAACGGGAGGGAAAGAGTAAATTTTCTCTTCCGTCTGACCAACAGGAGGGAAAGATAAATTTTTCTCTTTCCCTCCTGTTAACAATGCTGCATACATCCAAAATCCAATCTTCAGCTAGATATTCGATATTTATTCAAAAAGGATGGGAACAAGGCAGATAAGTACTGATAGTTGTTAGAATCAGGTGTTACTTCGAAGCAGTTCATCTTCAACACTGTTTCTTTGACGAATCTCTAGTGCATTTCCGCTTTAACATCGCATTAAGAACCTACAATAAGAAATTTGGGATCAATTAATTTTATTTTACTACTAACCTGAAACAGGTTTAATAAGTATTGATAAATTATAATAGAATACTGAAGATTTTTTTTTTAATGCCATAGGTGGCAAACAAGCAGACGCTCCGCCTGATGGTACGTGATCACCTTCACCTATGGATAACTGCAACACCGGGGGCATCACATATATGTTGGCGACCCTTAAAGACTCTATTAACAACCTTTTTGAAGAACCCCTAGAAATATTATAGGTTATATGATATGAAAAGAATGGCGTTAGTTATTACTGTTAGGTTCTGTGCGCGCATCGCTTACGTCCGGACGTGTCGCTTTGGTGACGCACCTAATCGTCAATCTGCGCACCTATTAAAATGTCAGATTTGTGCGCTTGCCGTATTGTAATAAACGAATTACTATGCTTTATACAATGCAAAGTGGATGTGATGGACGAAGTTAGTATTCTTCAAATTTGTGAGTCTCATTTTAAAGAAGAGGAGATTGATAGTGCTAAAGCAATTTTGCAAAACTCGACGAAATCACGACGCGCAACCAGAAAAGGAGATGGTAAAAACCGGAGACACCTGCAAGATATTATAAGTATCATCAAGGAAACTGAGCCTGATACTCTTCCTTCGTTTGTAGCCAAAAATTTGAACCGTCTCCCAGCGGTAACGTGGGACCACATTGACGTCTCGGTGCTGTTGAAGGACGTAATTCTTCTCAAACAAGAATTGCATGCAGTTAAAAGTACCTATGTGAAGCAGTGTGAGCTAGAAATTCTACGCAAAGATCTAGAAGTACGTTTAAACCTCGATAATAGTGACAACAAAGAAAATAGCAATTGTAGTTTTCTTTCGAGCAAAACTCAAATATATTTCGATCCACCTTCAGATAATAATTCTGCAACCGGCAGCACAACTGTTTTACCTGCGACAAGCAATAAGCAGCGGCCGGCGGTACCGGCCCGGCTCCCGCCCGCTATCACGCCGCAGCCCGCGGCCGCCCTCATTGCTACGAGCAGCGCGCCGAGTGAAGTCGCTTGCGCCCCCCTCGAGTGTCCGTCAGCTGTTACTACGCCCGCTGCTAAGTTATTAGATCGTAACAAGCACGCCAAGACGACGAAAACAAAAGACTCTGTATCCCGAAACCACGTTCAAAAGAAGGTCGAGATCGATCAAAACGACGGATATACTACTGTGTCATATAAAAAGAAGTTTAAGAAAAACAAACAGGGTCAAGCGGTAGTGCAGGAATCTTTTTCTATTAGGGCCGCACCGAGGCAAGTTTGTTTATACGTGTCGCGGTTAGACAAATCGATCACTGTGGACAGTATCATTAGATACATAAAAAGCAAGGGTGAGAATCCCATTACAGTAGAAAGGATCGTACCGTATAAAGAGACTAGTTTCGCGTCTTATAAGATCACAGTACTGTCTGACAGGAAACCTACGTTTATGAACCCTGACTTCTGGCCTGTTGGCATCGTATTTAGATTATTTTGGCAAAACAAGTCTTCTGCTAAGTACTCGGTACTGTGATCTGGACTGAGCATGATGAAGTTTGTCAGTTTTAACTGCAAATCTGTTAAAAGAAGTGTCGATTTTATTCGATCATTATGTGATAATTATGACGTTATATTTCTGCAGGAGCATTGGCTTCTCCCCAGCGATCTTCCTTTCTTATCAGATATTCACGATGATTTTTCGGCGCATGGTGTATCTGCGGTTGATGAGAACCAAATTCTGAGGGGGAGACCGTTCGGGGGGGTGGGTATTCTCTTCAGAACTGCGGCGTTTAATAATGTTAGTATTATTGACTGTTCTGACCCAAGGTTGTGTGCCATTAAGACAGAAATTGCTGGCAACTGTCATATGTATTTTTCGGTTTATATGCCACAAAATGATATAAACAATTTGCCAGACTTTACGAATTATTTGTCTATTATTAATAGTTTAATTGAAGAACATAATGTAAGTTTTGCTGCAGCGTTTGGTGATTATAATGCAAACATTGGCACATTGTTCGGTAACGAGTTGATGAAATTTTGTATTGACAATGATTTAATTTATGCAGACTATGAATTTCTTAAAAATAATGACGATAACTTTACTTTTGTAAGTGATGTTACTGGCTCAAAGAGTTGGCTAGATCATTGCATCGTGACTCGGCTCGCTTGGTCTAGTGTATCGAACGTATATGTTATTGAAGACGTGTTGTGGTCGGACCACAGGCCGTTGGCAATTGAGTTTGACTTTGGTGGCATATCGGTAAATAGGGTTGAGCCTAACGTATCCTGCAGTGTAGACCGGTGTGTATGGGGGAAAAGGAATGGCGAGGAGATCGAGTTTTACAAGTCTCTTTGCAGTAAAAACTTATCATCTCTCGACTGGAAGTCACTGCGCCATCTGAGCACGTGTAAAAACTGTAAGGCTGAATCGCACATTGAACAAATAAATAGGGTCTACGATCAATTTATAATTACCCTGCAGAAGGCGGCGGCGAGTAAAAGAAGCAGAAAGGTGTGGCGTCCTAAATCGGTGCCGGGTTGGAACCAACACGTTAAAGCTGCACACGACGAAGCTAGAGTGAAGTATTTTGCTTGGCTAGATTCTGGAGCACCCACTTCTGGTCCACTTTTCGAAGAAATGAAGCTAGGTAGATCTATTTTTAAAAGTCGCCTAAGATGGTGCCAGAAAAATAAGGAAATAATTTTGCTAGATAAAATTAGTAGCGCGTGCTCAAACAAGAATTTCAATCAATTCTGGAAAGAATCGTCTAAACTTAGCAAAACTAGACCCAGAGCCCCAGCGTCGATTGATGGCGAAAACGACTGTAAAGCTATAGCTGAAAACTTTAAGCACAGGTTTCTGATTGCAGCTTCAAGTCCTGTTAGCAATGGTAGTTCCATTAATAATGATCTGGGCGAGTTACCAACTATTTCGTGTACGCACGTCGATGAGCAGTGTGTCTTTGATACCATTACGAAATTACCAATGGGAAAGGCTGTGGGTCATGATCAAATAGGTGTTGAGCATCTGCGTTTTGGTGGTCCTTGGGTTATCGTTTTTCTTTCAGTCTTTATAAACGCATGTTTCAGGCACTCGTATCTGCCTCCTGACCTTTTGAAGTCTGTGGTATCGCCGATAGTGAAAAGCAAGACAACTAGTGCTTCTCTGGGATCTAACTACCGGCCGATCTCAATCTCCACGTCATGTTCGAAGGTCATCGATTCCATTTTGTTAAATCTTCTCTCCGAACACATAGTAATTGATAATGCACAATTTGGTTTTCAAAAACGGTGCTCGACGGATATGGCTATATTTAGCCTGAAACAGATAGTTGAATACTATACCTCCAGACGGACTAAAGTTTATGCTTGTTTCTTGGACCTGAGCCGCGCTTTTGACAGGGTTGACTACCGGATCCTGTGGGAGAAACTGCGAAGTGCAGGCGTTCCTGGCGACATCATTCTTCTTCTCCAGTCCTGGTATAGGTCTCAGAGGAACGTGGTTCGTTGGCGTGATGCGTATTCCGATGAGTTCGTGCTGCCGAGTGGTGTGAGACAAGGCGGACTAACATCGCCTTTACTTTTTAACTTGTACATTAATGAGCTGATCGAGGAGCTCAACGGAACCAGTGTCGGCTGTTCGATAGGGCAGAAATGTACAAATAACCTGAGTTACGCTGATGATATGGTTCTATTGAGCCCTTCGATCGGCGCCTTGAGAGTGCTACTTGGTAAGTGCGAGAGATATGCTGCAGCTCATAGCTTGATGTACAACGCTGATAAATCAGTGGCGATGGTGTTCGGAGCTACAAAAAAGGATGCAGCTGGACTTCCTCTGTACTTGAATGGGGAGACGCTGAATTATGTTACCAAGTTTAGGTACTTAGGACATATTGTTGCCAACGACCTTGTGGACGATCTAGACTTAGACAGAGAGAGACGGTCTCTAGCTGTTAGAGCCAATATGCTAGGTAGAAAGTTTGCTGGCTGTTCGCGGGAGGCGAAAATCTTACTATTTAAGACTTATTGTACTGCACTTTATACTCCGCAGTTATGGTCTCACTACAAGGTGGAGAGTTACCGTACGTTTAAGGTGCAGTACAATGACTCGTTTCGTATAATGTTCCGACTCCCGCGGTGGTGCAGCGCTTCCACGATGTTCGCGGAGGCCCGCGTGCCGGCTCTCGATGCACTGATAAGACATCGCATTGCCCGATTTAGAGCTACAATCTCTAAGTCGGGTAATGAGATTATAAAGACCATTTGCGATCATTGTTTTTCTCTGCAGAAATTCTGGTCTAAAATGTTAAAGTATTAAATTTAATTTTCTTTAATTAGTACCTAAGACATTTTTATTTGCTTTTTTTAAAATTATTATTATAATATTTTGTGTAATTAATTCTGAATGGATCAGTGTTATCCGAATATAAATAAATGATTTGATTTGATTTGATTACATCCCAACCCAAGATATATGAAAAAAAAGCATAGAGCGATAAAGCTCAGTACGTGCTTGCTTCCGATTTGACATTCCTGATTCGCAGGTATCAAAACATATTCTCAAATATATACAAAGAGAGTTGGTGCAATGCCAAAACCCCAGCAGACCCATTACCACGCCATTCGCTTCCATTCGGCTCGTTTGAAGAAATAATAAATCACTTGAGGTCATGTATGGCACCGTTCAATAATCATTAGTAGGGTACAAACATTTATTAAAGGCAAGAGGAAAATGTTTAGATGAGTCAAACACAAAGGTCTGTAAATAAGTCCAAAGCCTGCTTAGTTTTCGAGGGCTTTAAAAGTACATCACTTAATTACCAAGGTAACTTTTGAAACCGTAAGTTCATTACAGTATTTAATAATGTATCAGTAATTAATTTAGAAGGAGTAACAAATGGCGAGGAATAACAAAATTTACGATTCTCTCCCGACGCCTTAGGGGTAATATTAAGACGAGCCACGAACGTCCATAAAACAATTTTCTTTTACTACGACATGAAAGATAATAACAGGCTACTGGAATCTACAACTCCATCATACAAATGGCCAAGCTTTTATAGCTAAATTCTTAAAAAGAAGAGATAAAGACATGGTTTTGTAGTGAAGAGTGATGTTGGGATCAAAGGCGTGCGTGCGCGCAGACATCACGTTGCCATTGCTGTAATAGAATAATTAATGGGCGCTGGACCGAAGCGAGGGTCACTGACAGTCAGTACAGCAACCCTTAAGAGCAATGCGATTGTCGGTTCACGGTAGAAGGCGCAGCTGTGTCGATGAAGCTTTTGTAAGGAAGACTAATGTTACAGAAAAAAGGATGTAGAAATTCAATCAAAGTGATTAAGAGAGCTGAAAGGCAAACGACTATATTAGATTTAGTAGAACAAGTTGAGAGCTGTTTATTTAAAAGCCTTTTATAAAAATTAAATAAAAAAGACTGCTGACGATAAATGTAAGCTTTAGCAACGTTCTTGTAAAACGTTCAGCCACGATCCCACAATTGCACCACAAATCATTCTAATATGCTCTCGCAGCAAGCCTGACCCAAAAACCACGAAATACTGTAACGGAGGCACCACCCAAAACCGTAAATATCTACCGGAGTTTCTAAACTCTGTTCCACTTACGAAAGCCTTCAGAAATAACAGCCCGTTCGTTATTAGCCATTCAAATTGTGGAAAACAATGGCATCGGTTAGGGGGTCGCGGACATACAGACCCAAGCAAATAACACAACTTGGAGTAATCAGCGGTTACCCGTCGCTATTGTTTTCGGTAAAAAGATTAGTGATGCAAATGGCCAAGCAACGGAACTGGCGAGGGCTAATTCTGCTGAAGTCTTACAAAAAATTATCGAATAGATAAAAGGCAGACGCTTTAAGAGCTTTTTAATAAAGCGGATAATCAATAACTCGTCAGAAAAAAGGAAAATCTTAAGCACACAAATAGCATGATTGGTGTTAAAATAAATAATAAATAAATAAATATCTGGGACATTTTTGCACACACGATCATCTGACCCCAAACTAAGCAAAGCTTGTAATATGGCTGCCAGAGACTGATATACGTACATATATATGTTTAAATACATACTTAAATAGATATTAACACCCAGACATAGAACAAACACAAATGTTTCTATCAGGTCCTGATTACTTATAAATGGCCAACGTCAGTCACGCATATCGGGCCTTTACGCTGAGAGCGCCGATAAATGGGTTTGCAGCACTGTAGACTGTAATATTCGTGCTGAGGTAGTCACTAGCTGTCGGGTGGTCGTCTAATGTAATGCAAGCGGGCTCGAGGCGCTCCCGGCTTGAAATATCACGGAATATTACGCCACTCGAATAGAATAACGTGAATCAACCGCGATGCTTAATGCCAATACTACTGAACCTTATAATGATGAAGCGGAATAACTTATTCGTAAACAGATCTACTAAGGTAGCGATAATCATTAAATGGAATGATCTGATTCACGAGCCTTTCAAGAGGTGCTGGGCTGGTCGTCTTCTGACTAAATTAGTAAAAGAATCGCAAAACTACGACTTCTACTGGATATGGCGAAGATCTTAATCGTAACCTTCAACGTGACATCCGTTGGTTCGACGAAAATTGGCGAAGCTACAGCGAGGTGGTCACCCACGGCGAGACGTGGCTCGTTAGGGCGGTTTATTACAGACAAGTCCATACAAGGGGCATAGCCGACCAACATCGTAAACAATTTAAAGACTCCTCACTAACGCAAAATTGAAGGTAAACAATCGAAACGGATTTGGCCAAAACTTCGATATTTTTTTAGCAAAACTCGTGCCAATGTTGTGTCACCGCACAATCTGCTCATGCGTTAATATGACTTAATCTCGAGGAATTCTGGAATGTGAACTTTATGTGGGTTAAGTGCCAACCTACGTAACCTCGGCGGAGACAACAGCCTTAATTCACTGCCAAACTCTTTTACAGCTCAATCGAATTGGTCGCAATCTCGCTAACTGCCTTAACCAAGACTGGCAATACAAATGTACTCATTTATTTTGTCATAAATGTCATAATGCCGAGCAATTTCACCAGTAAATGTTGGCAACGTTAGTCGGTATATTACAGCCATTACTCATGCCTAAGTGCATCATTATTTGTAACGGGTGAGAGTGCATGCACGTCGGAAGTCTCGTACGAGCGCGCTAGAGGTCCGAGATTGATAGCGATCTGCGGAAGGCGGTACGGGAGCCCACTCTCTCCTCCATTGTGAGGAGGCGCCGACGACGGTTGCCCTCTCGACTGAAACTAAACACAATTATAACAATACCCCGAACGAGAGTGTTCCGCGGGAGTTCACCAGGAAGCGTTCCGCTCTGCATTTCCATCTGTGCGGTAAGAGGAGAGAGTCGCTCGTGGTTCGGAACATGGTGTCCAGTTACAGGTATCCATTTCCAGTGAGCGACGGGCGCGGATGTGTAACTGAGAGACGTGCAGCAGCCGGCGGCGGCGGCGCGATCAGTACCGCGCTCCACTGTTAATAACTCTGTGAAAACTACGCTCAAACCGGCCTACTTACGCGAGCCCTGCGGTGGAACCTGGGACCGCTACGTCTCTCCATGTCGGTACTCTTGCGGTCCGTTTTTCAGCGATTTTGTCCGAGATAGGTGTGCCCACATAATGATGGAAACGGGTAGCCAAGGCGCGTATCTGCAGTGCAAGACAATCGGACCGGCAGACGGTATCGCTTCCAGGCTCGCGCTCCGACCTACTCGTAACTACTCTCGACTTTGCATTCCACAACGAGAAGATATGATAATCGCCAAACAATCCCCTCTAAACTGAATCAGTTTACGATTGTACCGGGCGCGACACAATACCGGCCATATAAGATTTCGAAAACTAAATTTTTCCCGACTCGATTTGACCGATTGGCCATAAATCTGTTACGGGCGCTCTTGTGCCCCATCGTCCCGTTGGCCTCGATTGAATACGCACATAATGGATGTCGCCATATGTTTAGTTTATTATCCCCCGTGTGCTGTATTTATTGCCCCGGCGTAATACCGAGGAATAGACAAGGGGCCTGTATATTACATTGGGCTCAATATATTCCGTCGAACAATACACATGAGCGACCGCAAATCGTACGAGCCTTTGTGAAGCCAGAGTAACGACCCACCCCGACTAGATTTCCAGCAACAATGTAAGTAAGTCTCTAAATATAGCGAAGAATGTGGATGATGTAAGGAAGCACGACTTGCTCACGAAGCTCACGAATGAATCAACGCGAGCACGTACGCCGTGCTACCAGTAATGCACCAAACACGAGGAATGCTCACGCTGTCAAAATACTATTAATAGATAGTTTCCCCATAACTGATTTAGGCTCATCAACACTGTGTCGCAAGTTTCGTCGAATCCACATTTCGTCTTTTCTTAAAGCAATCGTTTGAATTACGAAGTATCCAATTTCGACTGGTATATTATGCAAGCGGAAATGTTAATGAAATTAGCATAATTTTAGTTTTGTTTGAGCGCGTGCGACATGCGAGTCGTGACGTCACGTGTTGGGGTCGGGTGGTACGAAGAAAATGGAGTGATTCATGCGTGGATCGTGCGGCGGAGGTGCGCGGGCGCATACTGATGGGGACACGGCGAACACCCGCGCAAGCGCCCTCTGGCATGCCTAACGAGCACTTGTCTCACTGACACATTGTCATAGTGGCCAACTATCTACCAGACACGTACTATGTGGGAGGACCACTTCTAGCGTACAAATTGGATTTGATGCGATGCGATGTAGAGTCATAATCACAATTCTTTGAACTTTTTCAAAAATATTAGTTGGTGTAGCCGATTTTTACGTACCCCAAGTGGCTATGAGCCACTTCTCAGTCAAAAGTTCAGCCGTCAGTTTGCTTGTTGACACACAAACCCTTTGATAAAGATGACTGGCCAATGCACATCAAATTCGTACCTCCAAATTCTCATCATCGTCGTTACGGGTCTTACCTGAAAAAAAGCAAATGAGTACATTAGATAAAGTTACTACATTTGTACACCACATTTACATTTTGATACAATCTTCGTGATAATTGCTACGATAGCATCAAAAGCGGTTACGCCAAGTAACTTAGTAAACTAATCTAAAACAACATCGCCGGTTGTTACTCAACAACGTAAAGAGCATAAAGCAATGAATTAGATATGCAACAGTTGATAAATAACACGAGAACAAATTGACAATACACTGATAGACAATTACTGGGCCGCCGCCGGTGGTAGAGGCCTACTGGGCGATAAGGACTCTAAACTAAAAATTTCGTTTTCCCAAAGGAGGTTGCAAAATCGTAACGATCTTGTAATGCGATATTTTTTCAACATAATTATCGTAGACATTGCTCATGTTGTCATAAAAAAAATGGTATCTCAAAACTAATCAACTCGTCGATGCTTTCTATAACTTGGACATACACATTTGTCGTAATTTTTTTTACTACATAATTGACCTGAACGGTTAAATAGCGGTCGGTACGGTACTACGGTCTACAAATACAAATGGATTTTTATCTGTAGACCGTACAATTCTGATTGTTCGGCGATCGTTTGCGAAAGTCGGTACAGTGGAGGCTATGTCATTACCGCTTTGACATTTACATGTGTTTCTGTAATTGGATTAGGAATGAAACGAATCGTTAGCAGCACCTGTAACGGCCTAACAAAACACTCTTGTGAAAACCGACGCGAAACGTAGGAATCGGCTCAAGGTGGACTGATCTATTGGTTATTTGTTTACTTGACTGGTCTATTAAATCCAGTACGTACGTACTAGATAACGCTGCGACCAATTTAAGAACCAATTTGTTTTAATGATTCTTCAAATTGTCAAATTGTTACATTAGTGGTGGTTGTGTAGTAATGTGTGGTGAGCAACCGAATATAGTTTAAAACACACACACACACACACATCATCAGCCAATTAACGTCCACTGTAGGACAAGGCCTCCCTCATAGAGGGGTGTTGCCATAATCCCCACGCTTGGCAGGCGGCTTGGGGATCGCAGTACGTTCACCGTGTACTATTAGGACGCTGCTGCCCATCCTCCGGTGGATCTGGTCGCAGTTTTAGGACATAACCGGGTCCATAGTTTAAAACAATGTTTATCAAATATTTAAAATACAAATATGGATAGTTCAGAAGAAGTTCTATTCAGGAAAACAGTTTTCTTTAAGCTTGTAGGTGTAGGCTATTTGCTCAGCTAAAAGCCTTTGTGCTCTGGTTGATAAAACTTGTAGATATCGCTAGCGCCACCGGTCGCAAGCAGAATTATCTGAAACGCACTTTAGATTGAGTTGGCAAAAGTGGCCAGTGTCGCAACCGTCGAACGTTTGTTTCTATACCCGCGTCACGTTTCTCTGATTAGATAAGCATACGGTGTTAATTCTAATTGAAAAATACCTTAGCCACCTTAGACATTTTTTTAATGTTATACTTGAAATTGAAAAAGGGTGTTATTCTGAGTGGAAATATCAATGTACAATGTTTTTAGTTGTTCAATAGTCAACGCTATTGTAAAGAGACATTTTAGCACTATCATTGAGCATTCTCATTACAATAGGTGAGAAATGGCGTCGGTATGCGTGATGACGCGGCACTCAATGGTGTGCTAACAAAGCCCTTACATACGAGGAGTCTTTTCATAGTTTCCGAAGTTGATGCGTGTAAAACGACGAGGTTGCAGAAATTTTGTTTCAGGGTTTGATAGAAGCAACTCGAAAGCACTGATAAAATGACATGTAGAGGTACAAGAATGATCAAGTTTCTCTAGGAAATATCGTAGTTGAACGGTCGTTGACAAGCGATCCTTTGCTGAACTAAAAGATACTAACGACATTCAACACTGGGGTCGCAGTACTAGTGCTGCCGAGAATCCAGATATTACACTTATTTAACATTTGCCATTAATTTAATCTGTTTATCCTATGGTAATTAACTAAAGGAAAATACATAATAACAACAATAAGTAATCGGACCGTGGAAAAAAATACGTTACGTCAACAATCGTGATGGTGAAGCTATACTATCGTGCGACCGATGATGATGACGAAAATAATGAACTCGAGACTGCCATCCCGAACGATACAGATCGCTGTTAGAGCGGGGTACAGCCGCACCAACGCAACAAAACCGTTGCATAACCGCGGGAAAACGTCGGATCACGACGAGACCGCCCCGGTGCCATTATCCGAATAGCTAATGTCGATAGTACACATAAACACGCAATTAACTCCGAGGAGCTACAAATAATTCTAGCTAACGTCCCCGGCGAAAGTGACAATGATGCTTAGGCTCTCGAGGCGGTGTATCGCTTCACCAGACCAATAATTCCGAGAGCAATGCATTAATTAAAAACGGTTCGGACATTAATCAGGCACCGGCGGTACGATCGCGATCGGCGGTTCCGATTTATTACGCTCCAGATAAGAGCTGGTTCTCGCCGATCCGCGCGTTGATATACCATGATCAACCGAGTTTTCCATAACGAGACACTATTAAAACCTACAAATAATACAGTACCGAGGGACAGGGTTCAGGCCTTCAGGGTGCCAAAGAATAAGTGAGCGCCATCGGCCAGGATTATAAAAAGGGCCTACATTCGAAAGGAGCAGTGAGTTACATCAGTTCGGTCGCGAGCTAGAGGCAGCGGATCGCGTGGCTGTCCTGCGCAATAATTTGCATAGTTAAGAAGCACGCGGCCATTAGACGAGGTGTCGCCGGCGACAGTAACGACTTCATGGAACCCGTGCTGCTCGGACCTCATCAGATTATGAGAAGACGAGATTCTTGCCGACCATTGCACAGTAAACGCGTACTTGGGACAGGCATTTTTATGCGTTTGATCGCGTAGTATCGGTGGACCGCTTTTCTAGGAAGTTCACAGCCACAATTTAGAGCGTGCCCGTGGATGGTTTACATTGCTCCATAATAATGATGTAGAAAGATCGCCGGCGGCGGTGGGTGGTCGCGATAACGCGCTGCACTCGCGTATCCCAGCGGGTGGATTGTCTATCTATGCCGATAAGATAATAAAGCACCCCAAGCTTCATATCTATTTCACTTCACCTTGCTTCAATTGGAGCAACTGGAAGCATCAATGCACCGATCGTTTTCTGTTTACGTTTAGTTATTATGCAACAAACAATTTCCATTGAATTTCCATTTCATCGCACGTGATAAAAGTGAAAATCAACAGTTAGTATGACGTGTCGATCACATCCGGTGGTAATCGGGTTCCTGGCATCAAGTGGGACACTTCGCTTTCTAGGAAGAGCCTGGCAAAATGTCGGACTACGGCGCGCCAGCAGAATACTAACAACACAACCAACACAATCACAAGCCATCAACTATATCATATTCTCTATTAATTATCCCTGTATCAAACTAGGATCAATTCATTCAGCAGTATTGTCATTTAGACAGACATATAAAAAGTTACATATTAAAACAGACATATAAGACATATTAAAAGTTACTTTCAATGCAGAGTCGTAAAAGAACCCAAATTCATATAAAAACGCGTAAACACCAATTGCGTCGTTTAGATCAGCCTGGAGTGAGTGTATTGTGTCAAGGCGAACACTTTCAAAGCACACCAGTTCTCGCAAACTTGTCCTCAAATGTTGAAATAGAACCTGCTACGATTGCTTTCGAGGATTTTGACTTTTACGGATCGAGGAGTGTCTCGCACTGATGCGGAGCGATGTAAACGACCTCAGCGCTTTCGGCCGTAGCAAAGACACCGAACTTATGGAATTCATCTCATACCACGCGCCGTGCACCCGAACCCGTTGCAAACAATGACCCCGCACAATTACACGCCAATTCGATTACGCAACTTCGCATTATGTACAAAATAATCAAAAAACTGTACAGTATGGACTCTATAGCGAACAATAACGGTATTGCTAAATCTCGCCGGGTGAAACGAGAGCACGCGTTTTGTCACATGGGTTAACCAAGAGCGTAGAAGACGTTCTAATTGGCAAGTGAAGCGACGTTTGGAGACTCTGGGCCTCGGGCACCCACGCCGCGACCGCTCTCGAAGTGGGTCACTGTCGAAAAGTCGATTCGCGAATCAGGCATTATTGTTAATCGGATTACGATTGGATGACGCCGGTGACAGCATCCGCGGCCGGGGTCAGCCGTCAGCGACATTGTTATCTGAACTTGGCAGCTGCGACCCTCACCTGTGACATGTATTACGACGCATTTACGCATTGCGAAATGTAGTTAAACGCCTACTGACACCCATATTTATTCGAGCTTCACACCACAAATGTTAAGTTATCTGCTTGCTTATCGAGTAGGCCGTAGTAAGATTTTTATACCACATGACTACCGTGGCTTATTGTTCTTGTTACTGTTAGACAAACAACCATTTGTCTAACAGTATTAATGTCATTATCATCTGAACCACGCTCAGTTGTAAATCCCAAAATGCTAATAGTAGTAATCCAAAGACATGACCAGGAGGTGATTGCTCAATTTTGTTTGATCTGTAGAAATCAGCCAGTTGAGCTAAGTCAAGTGCATTACGGAGATCAAATTTTTTTTAGGTAGTTTTGTATTATAATGAAGCTGTTATTATGTGGCCTACAAGCTCAGGGCGATCGCGAGCCAAATGTCTATGGAGCAATCAACTTTATCTTTATATATAGCAAAATGAGCAAATAACTTTATCGAGCCGCGTCGCATAAAAGCGTCATAAAAGATATTACCCGTGTCCTGGAGGAGCGTGGTCGTATACTCGTATCGGATAGAGCAGTCGCGATAGCCGAGCCGTAAGATTACAGATTACTTGAGCTTGCGCCGTCACATGGCGTCCGATGGAAACTCCAGAAAAACCACTCATAAAATACTACTCCTGCGCCGATATGAGGCGTGTATCCGTTGAGATAATCTCGCCGTTAATACCAGTTATTTTATTGGATTCTACGGTTAGGAAGTTGTAAATATGGAATTAAATACTGATAGTTTCGTGTCACGCATCGCCTAAGGAACTTGGAGTTCGAGAGCGTTAGACTTTCTCAGCTGGCTGTCGAAACCCTTTCTACCATGTAATTACTCATTGCTTCATTGCTCTTCACACTTAGACTTCGTATCGTAAGCGTATATTTAAAATAGTTTAATCATAATTTTTAAGATCCTAGTGATGTTTCGAAGGAATGGTGGAGTGGAGAGGTTTAATAGCAGTTCCGAGATTTTGGTTCGGTGAGTACAGAGCTATTATGTCGTCAATGCACGGTGCATATTTATTATAAACGACATTAAAATGGCCCGGAACAGTGTTCAAGGGCACACTACAGTAATATTTCACGCGGAATTACAAGAAATTCGGCTAACCCCCTTAGTCTGACGAAATAAGAATGAGAATCGTTTGACACGAAGGAAAAGTTGAAAGGAATAATGCGTGCGTTGAACTTAAAAGGTTGTGACAGGGGTATTACGGTAATTACCTTAATTTGTAAACACAAAAAACGGCCGTCGACTACTCGTAAGTTAAATGAGCGAAAAATTAAATAACAGAGGCGTACAAGACCAGAAGTGCGCTAGCAGAGCCGTTAATTCGCTTAAAATACGGATTGCTCACCAATTAGCATCCAGCCAGCACCATCGCTCGCTTGTGAGAACATTATCAATTTCCCGTAGAAATGTATAATTGAGCAACAGTTTTAAAAACCGTTATACTGAACACTGCTGGACACGTATGTAACTGATAGTTAAGGAGGGCTAGTTAAGATAGCCATCCAAAATATGAAAATATAATTACGGTTGACTGGAGTAACATGGTATCTGGCAGATTTCTGACGATGGAAACTGCGCATATCATAAGCAAAAATCTCTCATTATCATGACGAACTCGTTTGGAATGCGTCGGGAAACCGCGACGTCGGTCGGTCGTTGACTGATCGCCCAAACGGCACCGCATATGGCCACATCTATTGTGCCTCAAAAACAAAACGCGAATCATGATTCACCTGGCGACGCCTTTTGAGGAAGGTCACTATACAAGTAAATGGATGTCGACAGTGCGTGAATCAAATTTCATAACAAGGAAACTGCTGGTATCATCAGGCCAGGCCAGAGCTAGCTTTAATAGACTCTCCTTAAGCGGTCGACCTTCGAGGTGACGGCCGGAGATTCTGCAAACGCGTAAATGATACATCGGTTAGCAATTGTACCTGAGAATTAATAAAACGATTGCGAAATACCCGAAAATAGCGTGGTTGTATCGTGATTCAACCAGACTGACCCGATTCGGTCATTTCGATACCCTCAAAATCCTTAAGTACATAATATGACCGTGTTCATAAACAAAGTTATTTTACAAGACAAGACGCTATGCTTTATTGAACCCAAAATTAATTTGCGAAATTATGATACTTGTAATACAGAAATTTGGTTAAGGTCTCCAAGGTTGATGCTTAGATTGTGTACCCCTTCAAAACACGTATGGAATTGCGTACGCAGAAGATATATGTCAATTCTTCAGTTTCTCCACTGTTTTGTTGCGTTTCATCGAGTTTACGATGTAAACAGAGCGCTATCGGTCCATTCGATCGGTTGTAACTTTCCGATCGGTGCGCCGTCCGACGTCCGAATAGGGTATGGGATTGTGGACGTCGAAAGTGTCGTTAGTTCAGCTGTAATTGGACCTCACATCGTCTCGGGAAGGTAAAGGCGCGTGACCGTGTCTTAAAAACGATCACCTGCCTTAGAATAACCCACGAGAAGTAAAAATCAGCGGGTAAGACCCGTGAGAAGCTGAATTAGTGGGTAAAACTTACGAAGAATTAAAAGAACATGACAATCAACGGACCTTACTAGTCCACGGAGGGGGCTGAGACGCCACAGGTCGGACAACGATTGACCGGTGTGACTCTCGAACACCTGGGGGTATTTGCCCCCAGCGCCTAGCCTCGGCAGGAAGGCATAAGCCTAGAAGCCAATTTGCCTAACTCTACACACCTATAAGAGGAAGATGACCCCACTCGAACGATCGAACCTCAGAATTTTTTTTAAAAAATTAACATTAATAAAACATACTTTAAAAGTACTTTTATCTATTAGGAGAGCTAAATGATTGTTTGTGTCGGAAATACAATACTATTACGATGTTACTATAAAACATGACGTCGTACAGGGAGGAGCGTATTTATCAGACCTGATACATGATATCAATCACCCTACTTCTTTGAACTTTGATAAAGGTAATCTGACAGGCACTTAGCGAACGTAAACAAATGAAAACAGTAGGTATCTAGAGGTAACAACATAATAACGATCGGAAAAACACAACCGTTCAACTAACCTGTCCTGTCACCGTTGGTTACGCGTACTTGATAGATAAGAGTGTTTACGCACGTACAGTACAAATATTCCTACACTCTTTAAATTAATAAGATAAAATATAATATTAATAAAGATAATAATTATAGTTAAAAAACACGCTAAAGTTAAAACAAACCAAAGGCGCCCCAACTCAAGGAGTTTAATAGTAACCATTGAAGAGTTCCACTATCCACCTCCTAGCTCCATCATCAGATCAGTTTGTTGGTATCAAATTATTGTATTGAAAAGATCCAATTATTAGTAGGTTAAATCGACTTCCAAGATTTGATTACAGTGTTAGTAGAAGCCAATAGAAGCTAATATATTAAGCGTATTAACAATTAAGGTTAAACTGTCTCATACCGCTTTTAGTAAAATTCTCTACCATTATCAGTTCTAAGTGCTTGCGTTCCAAACAATAATGAAAAAAATAATACTTAAAAATCATTATTTTTCTTATCAGGCTATAATTATTGTAAGGCCGAAAAACTATACAAGGAACGCTGTTGTACGATATTCATAGTATCAAATCTGAAGTGACTTTTTCTGTGTCATTAATATGTTTATTCGAAAAACTTAAATGAACTTATGCAATTCCTAAAGATTGACTTCCGCGCATCGCAGCTGCGCGCATGCATCTAACACGCGCAAGGCTGCGATCGGCCACGATGCACGGAAGTCAACCTTTTTATAATTTCGGAATCAGAATATCAACTTTACCAAGTCTTGTCCAGAACACATGCAAATCTGTTTAATCCTTAACGCCTAATTATTAAGGTTGGTGTTCGTTAGTTAAGATAGGCGTGGTCCCGTTGGTAAACCCTTGGCCCCAGTGACGGAAAGCGCCTTCCAACTCTGCTTCCGGCTCGGTCCCGTATGCCGTGAATATTCCGAGCTCATTAACGCACTACTTAGTACTTGTACCTATTCTGTGGCACTGCTTAGAATTTACATATGCATTACTAGCTGCGCTCCGCGGTTTCTCCCGCGTGTACTTTTTATTTATTTATTAGAAATAGGCTCGCGTTTGACCGCCAACTCACCTGATGCTAAGCGATGTTGCGGTCTACGATGGAGCACGCATGCCTAGAAGGAACCGATACATGTACATGTAGTCACCGTCTACATTCCCACACAAACAGTACATTTTCCCGGTAGAAAAAGTATCCTATGTCACTCTCCGGAAGGGTTGCCAACTTTTTACTCAAGAAGTAAAGTAAGTAATATTAAGTTCCACAAGTCACATTTAATTAGTTTATAGTCTTCTTATTGTACTGTACTTGTAGTTTTGGAAATAAATTATGATGATTATATTAAGATAGAAAAAAGAAAATGAACAGTTATTTGGAATAATAAATAGTAAGTAATTATTTTTATGTAAGGCCCGAAAAGAGTTCGGGCGGAAAGTTATTTTTAACCAGATTTACAGTGACGTTGAAATAAACAGTATTTTGCATACTTTATTTTTTTAACAGTAAACATTATTATAAAGCTAGAACAGTATAATAGTGATTTTAAAGGTTCTGTACCCAAATGGTACAACGGGACCCTATTACTAAGGCTCCGATGTCTGTCTGGTCGTCTGTCACCAGGGTGTATCTCATGGACCGTGATAGTTAGACAGTTGAAATTTTCACAGATGATGTATTTCTGTTGCCGCTATAACAACAAATACAAAAAAATTGAATAAAATAAATATTTAAGGGCGCTCCCATACAAAAAACGTAATTTATTTGCCGTTTTTGTAGATAATGGTACGGAACCCTTCGTGCGCGAGTCCGACTCGTACTTGGCCGGTTATTAAAATATGGTTGCCAACCCTGCTTTTTGGCCCTTTGAAAGCTCTATGGAAAAAAATACATCGATTCAACTCGTCAGGAATAAAGAAACAAACTTTTGAATTTTTAACAGTATTTAGATGATAAAAGCAGCCATGGTCGTTACCCTAGATTCTGTAAAAGAAGGATGGAAAATGCTAGGAAATGTATATACCCAATAAATCATATCGCACTAAATTATACTACAAAAGTTTGTGTACATAGCATGACAATAATTAATAAAAAAAAAATAACACTCAGTTCAGAAACGGCTAAACAGACTTGGACGAAGTGTGGACTGTGGAGATAGGAGTGGTGATGATACCTAACCCGATTTGCCCAGAGCAACCAAATAGTTTTTTTTAAATATAGTAACGAGCAGCAAACAGGCAAACGGTACACCTGAAGGTAAGCGACACCTACAACACTAGCGATGTTGTCGACGCTTTACCAGCGCGGAGAAATGTTTGTAGATACCCTTTTTAAAACGCTTCATGTTGAAGCTCGGCGGGAAGACCTTAAGGGGAAGGTCATTCCACACCTTGTAGGTCCACGGGAGAAAGGAGCGACATAAATGTACGGTGTGGGTTTTCAAGCTTTATAAGACTCTTGGGGGGCCTTTTGAAGGTGTCGGGATGTGCGGTAGTGCGCTAGTACGTTTATAGGTTTAGGGGACGACCGACGGTGATTGCTTACTTTCAGCTGCCCCTTTGCCTGATTGCCACCAATACCATAAAAAAAAAGTAACGGGTATCTCAAGAAATGTGGGAGAATACACGGGTCGTAGTCGTGAAAGCACATGGCAACACTTACCATTAGTCTACCTACAGTTTGTTCATAATTTAGATAAACAGCATCAGTCGTAACAGCGCAAGTGCACTGAAAGCGATGACATCACCTCACGAACATGCGTTTCAATTACAAATAGTCGCAGCTATGCGCTAAGTAAACCGTTAATTATTCGCCTCATTGTCTAGATATGTAATTTATTGGTATTTGTACAGTAAGTACGTGGAATTTGCCCATTATCTTTCACCTCTGCACGGAGACGGGCAAAGGGTGATAACATTCTCGATCTATCTCGTCTCGGTCTTATTTGGGTCATAGGGCATTCTCGTTTCGATCTAATTCGGGTCAGAGGCGGTGACCACGTGCCTGTCAAACTTCCTAACTTGTATTTGACACTGGCAAATGCACAAGAAGTGCGACGCATAATCCTCACAGAGGAAAGAATTTAAAAAAAAACTCCCTAACCAGTAGTAAATCATTATTTGCAACTTGATCTGACAGAAACTTTTATGTGATGGTTAGTCCTTTTTAATGATTGTGAAACGCAAGCACAGCGTTTATTTAATAAACGAGTTCTTATTAGTTTAACCGAAACGTTAACTGAACATTCTAAAATAAAGCCTAAGATACTGATTATGATGATACATATACATACAGATACGTTGAAGTGATAATGTACAAAACCGATATGTCTGCAATTTATGAATATTTATATCAATTATACGTATTTACAACAGTGAGTTATGGTTATTGGATAACATCACATAATTCTAGGACCCTATTGCACCAGTCGCGATATACGCTACAAAGTTACTAATGATCCTATCTTTCTTTGTTTTCTATCTAGGGACCAATAAAATACAGGACCCGTCACTCACCTGTTCTTTATTTTACCCTCTTGTAATTTCCAAATCGGGTTTATAAATGACGGACTTCTGCGGTAACAAAGCTAAAAAAAATACAACCGAATTGAGAAAATGAGGACGCATTTTATAAGTCGTTTAAAAAGAGGAAATTTCAAAGAGTTAACAACTAATTAGCAAAAACAATATCTTAAAAATAAACAGCGATTCTATACACGTGGGTAATTTAGTCGGTAAGCCTAAAACTAAGATAACTCTTTACTAAATGACCACATCAATAAGGATAACAGATATAAAATACAATTAAACTATTATTTAGACTTTTAACAGGCGGCCTCATCGGTTAAAGCACACAGCTTGTATCAAAGTATTCATCATCATCATTTCAGCCATAAGACGTATTCCAAAGGGACCGGTTGGAAGCGGCCTGCATCCAGCGTTTTCCTGCGTTCTCTTTTAGGTGTCAAAATATTAATTAAGTAGTATTTAATATTTTGGCCGCTTTAAACCTGTTGTTCTACTTGTTTCGTGTCCATTACTTTATTAGACCCAGTTCAATTCTTAGTAATTTGAATACAATATGTTATTGCAAGTGGAAATGGATCTACACTTTACAGTTCGTGGCTTTAGGACTACTTAACAAGTAAACACAATAAGTACAGACCGTAGTTAATATTTCTCTGTCAAGTTTAGAACTGTAATAAATCTTTGTCTTTCAGACATGAGAAGTGTAAACGTAAAGCGTACATGCTATGCGACTTAGCACACTAGCTGTGATAGCTAGCTTATTTTAGTCTTGTGTAATGGCAGTTATAGAAGTAAATCGCAAACTAAATAGTGGGCTAGATAGCGAGGTGTAATGGCAGCTTTAGATTTTACAGATGAATAAATAAATAAATATCTGGGACATTATTGCACACATGGTCATCTGACCCCAAACTAAGCAAAGCTTGTAATATGGCTGCCAGATACTCATATACATACGTATAATTATATTTTTTTAATACATACTTAAATAGATATTAACACTCAGACATAGAACAAACATAAATGTTTCACACAAAATGTTTGTCCTAGGTGGGAATTAAACCCACGCCCGAATATAAAGGATAATGAGTTTGCAAACTTTCGGTGCATTCTTAGAAAGACGATTAGACATTTTAAGTTTTCTTTACTGCAATAGCGACTCGCATACGTCGCCATTTTCCAGGTTTCTCGTACCTATTTACTGAAATTATATAATTTTTTAAATAATTTGTGACTGCTTACCAACTTTCGTCAAAATCGGTTCAGTCGTTTAATGACGCCTTAGCGTTAGGGTTACAGTTCAATGGTTTTCAATAAATCGTGTGATCTTTTTACAGCAAGTATATTAATAGTATCACCTCATAGATGAAAGGAGAAAGTGGCCAAGCAAGCAGCACGCTGCTCTGCCTTGGCTCTGGCCTAGGCCATAAATATTCAAGCAAGGCAGTTCCCACGGAACCCCCGGTTCTGCACGGGTGCTCTCATGCTCTGCCACGGTCCCTGGACGCCCTAATAACGCCAGATGCAACTTCTAGGAACGTTGCCTTTGCGTTGATGCGCACACGCAAGTATGAATAAGACGGTCATTTTCAACTTCAGAATGTCAATCTTTTGTTTAGAAATGTAGTGGGTTTGATATATGTGAACTATTCAGGTGTCTTTCAGTCTCACAGAACCTCACATAATAACACGGATCATTTCCTCGAAAAGAAGCCTGATGCTTCTGTTTTTTATCGTTTATCTATCTTTCGCGTGTCGCATAGCATTAATACATAAAATACATCCTACTCGTAATTATAGCAAAATAAAATTACACAAGACTAAATTATTGTTATTTTTTGTTTGTTGTTAAGTACCTCATCGTAGACTACAAAAACTTTAACAGATTATTTTGGGAATTTTGAGAAATGTCATTGGTGCCCTTCCAAAGGGTGCCAATTGGGACTCTATTGCTAAGCCTATGCTATCTGTATGTTTATTTGACGGGTGTATCTTTAAAACCGTAACAGATAGCCAGTTGAAATATTGGCAGAATATTTAATGCAACAAATTTATTTTAACGTACTTATTAATTTAAAAAACCCTGTCTTGAGTCTAATCAGCCTTACTCGTATGCCAAATAAGAATTCATGACGTAACAGTAAACAATAACTAATAATATTATTAACATAAATTCTGACGTCGGGGCTAGCCACTAAGTCTATACAAACTTACTTATTACATTGTGTGGTGCAGCGATGCACGTCGGGTTAAGATAACAACAAAGTGAACATGACAAGCGTTAATCAAGCCGGGGATGCGATTAGAATATCGTCAAGGTAACGCAACGCAAGCATCCCACAAATGAAAAAGGAAAGTACGGCAGGTGCGCGCCGGCCCTCGCCGGGGCGGGGAAGGAATGCGCTAATAATAACCGGCGCCCGCGCACGCCCCTCGACCTGCCCTGGCTACAGGGCGCCTAGCTCATGTAAGGTAACTAAAAAGTCTAACATGAAAATACACCAAGAATAGGCCTTGGTCTCTTGATAGAAAACAAGTTTGAACTTTCCTAGACTTCTACAACTTTGAATTTGAAAATGATGAATTTGATGATGACAAATATTGGGAAGAGCAACAAAACCTAAAATAGAACTATGTCACGGTAATGGATAATACATAGCTGTGATGATGATTTGAATGAGTCTACAACTCTACATATATGAATACCTGTGGAACCTATTGAACCTTGATTTTAACCACGTCTTACAGGTATGCAAAACCGAATCGAATCAACAAATAAAACAATCTAGAATACAGCACATGTGACGGATAGCTATTGAGCCGTCTGAAAGTCTGAGTGAACTCTCAAGTAAGTTTATTGGCATATCACCCGACCATAACAATAGAGGATGCAATATGCCATGGCTCCGCTTCAGACACGCTCGGCGAATGCCCGATGGCTGCCAAGATACTATGTTATAAAATTAATGTTATTTCTCCAGCTAAGACGTAATAAAATCTTTATTTCTTTGAGCCTCGTGGGGATCTAATCCAAAACATAGGTACATATTCCTTTACAAGCTGTTGCAATTGCAACATCGTTAGATAAGTTTATATACAAAATGGTAAATTGCCTTGACGGATTTGTTTTTGTATTGAGAGGCTCCAATCCAGCATAACTTTTTAATTTATGTTTAAGATGTATTCAAATAGAAGTTGTTTAGCTTAAATTATGTGATTCTATATATTTTTTGTAATTAAAGTTATTGGATCTAAAACTGCGAGCTGAATGCTGCGAAGTCTCACAGCACCTTACATAAAAAGACAAGACAGACGCTAAGAACATAGTACGCGTAAACAAATAGCCGATCACATGAATTTGATGTAATTTAAACTAAAATACTTAACCGACCATATCTCAATGCCGTATAAATTCCGGTAATCTCCAATCACCTTCAACCTGTCACTACCGAACTGGTATCACAAACCAGTGCTGGTAACACGGCAGTTGGGTCACCCTGACACATTTACCACTCCGTTCTCCGCACTCCATTAACGCGTTAGATATGATTATGATGGATTGATTTGCTTAATTGGTACAAGAGCCACAGAATTGCAAAGCATAAATTGATATGATCGCGAGAGGGGGCGGTGGGGGCGCTTAGCCACCTTTTACAATTCAAGCATATCGCCGAGACCTTGTAATATTGCATTTGAGTGTTGGCTACCGTAGTATTGTTTAATTCATTGGCAGTGTGACCAGATTGCATGTGCAAACGACCCTTTAACCTGAAAAGGCCACAGATTCCAATCACCATCATCAAATGAAAACCGATCACACGTGCAAATTTTACGAGTACAATAAAGAACTGGGCCTAGAATCAAGACCTACAAACACATTCCCAGATTATTTCTCCTAAGCACATTACAATACATGAATGCCAATCGACACTGGTATTATAAACCAGTTGCTTTAGAAACGATATGAGTTTCTAATGTTTATAGCAAGTAATAGTCTTTTCCAACCTGCCGGGTTGGCTTTACGTAACCAACAAAACCTCTTGGGAATCAAGACCTTTGCCATTATTCATGATACTAAGAAAAAGTGTAACTAATCTCTTCGAATGTGGTTCGTGGAAAGCTGTAGAGCGCGGTAAGCAGTACAGACGGCCGACCTTTGTTCGGGGTGTTTGGGTTTTTGCGACGTGTTGAAAGTGCCAAGTTACCTAGTATTGTTTTTAATTTAAAGTACATTTCGGGGCCTCCTCAGGCTCATACTCAAGTTACTGACTGGGTAAAATTAGTCAGCCTAACTTTTGTTTCAGAGCAGGATCCTTATCTGCCTTTTGTCACCATCACAAATAGCATTTTTTTAACATAATTTTTTACGGATTAGTACGCCTGTAATTATTGTTTGGGAGGATTTTGGGATATACCATTCTATGCATATTCAATGCAACAAGCTTAACATTTCACGCAATGCAAATGATATCCGTGATGAATTTGTCAGTGTTGCAATCCCCTCAAATGTGCCCTTTCCGTCAAGAAGCAATTATGACGTAACATGGAAAGTGTTTCAGAGGTGCTAACAATAACAGCCATAGTGTTTACATTCACTCGTTTCGTTTCAATGGCGCTTAGCTGCTCTGCTAGATAAGCTAATGTTTTAAGTATTTTGTCTGAGAAATGGAACCTGTCTAATGAAACTATCTAAGCTTACTTTATTATCTTACAAGCAGACTGTAAAAGAGCTTCCGCTAACTGGAAATTGGAATGGCATAATATTTCAATGACTTCGTCAAATTCCTGTAAATTTCTCAAGTCTCTTCTCGGAATGTCTAGCATAATAGTACGCAGCTCTCCATCTATTATTCTATCTGTCACGAAGCAAAATGATAATACGGATTAGACAAACTCTGCTTCCTAGTATTGACAATAGCCAGAATATACTCAGTTCACACCTATAAACCCTGGCCCAAAAATCCCGTTACCTTCCAACGTTGGTACTGCTTTAGAAAACTCGAAGGTGGTAGCGGTACTTTTGGTCCACCGGGTTCATATTACGCAGGTCGTTAGCGGTGTCGTAAACTGACGCATCATTTAGCACAAGTTGGGGTAATGAACTGCATGGTTTGTTTTATGGCAGTCATTAACAGGAATACCTTAGACGGGACTTGGATAGGCTGTTGCTCTATTATGGTTAAGATTTTGTAGAAACATTGTTGTTCAGTATTGTAAAACATTCTATCTAATACAAAATAAAATGTTGGCTGTTTTTTGTTTTGATTAATGTAACAACGCGCGTCAGAAGCCTTACAAGTTTCATATCCAGAGGAATTTTAAGTAAATTACTTCATACATCAAAGCTAAAATTCTATCTATCAGAAAGCAATGCACGGAGAGCAATTAAGATAGCATATAAATTAAGCCAACTTGTTGCACGCGAGCATAACAGAACTACAGTACTGCGAATTCCCAGACTTCACGCCGGAATGCTGGTAACTGGTGACTGCGAAGCTGTGAACAGCTCTTAAGTTACACGTGCCAAATAAATCTGTGGAATTGCTCGTTGAGGTAATTTCGTGTCGCCGAAATCACCTGCTACGCCATTTACCCTCAAGGAACTACCGTTATGGTCATATTCGTCGTGTTTCACTCGCAATGGCTTGTACTCGGTGACTACAAACTAGCCGCGTCTTTTGATGATTTGAGAGAAAAGACGTATCCAAGTAGAAATTGTTCTAAAAACAAGCACGTGTATTCCATATCATCAACATGAATGTAAAAAATGATATACTAGTTATATTATAAAACGAAAAATTATAATCTGTATATATAAAATTCAAAGTTCTGACTGAGATGTCAACGCACAGCCTAAACCGCTGGTCCTAGAGACATGAAATTCGGAGGGTGTATTCGTTGTGAAGTGTATGCACCCACTAAGAAAGGATTTTTCGAAATTCCACCGCTAAGGGGGTGAAAATGGGTAAAAACCTTAAAATTCGTTTTTAAGTTACAGACGTGAAAATTGGTATTGGAACAGTAATAATATATATCTCAATTTTAAAAGTATAAAAAATATATTATATTGCATTTTAGGGGTGGCACTCGTACATGTGAATTGGGGATGAATTTTTTTTTCACTCCACTTACTCGTGTGGGGTATCGTTGGAAAGGTCTTTTAAAATGAAGGTAAGGTTTCATACATCACTTTTTTATAAAGTCTATACTTTTCGAAATATGGCTCGCCAAAGTGGCAAAAAGTTGGTCCGCCCCCCTGCATTTCTAAACTAAATGACATAGAAGATTGAGTATTACAATACAGATAGATCATATTTAAAACCTTTATTCAAAATAATTTTGAACATTATCTGATGGTGACTTTTTGAGTAACAGCGATAAAACTGTAATAAATTCAAAGCGTTCTAGCTCAAAGGTCATTAACCTTTTTGTGAAATGGTCTTAACAAATAATGTTTCTCAATCAGTTTTCTCTATGTTTAAACCATAAAAAGTATATGCTATGTCGGGATGGTACATCTTTGAAATTTGGCTAAGTCAACAGAGCTTCGTTCATTCGATTTTTTCTATAACCATAATTTTCTGAACTATGACTACAATTATATGGCTTTGATTACGGAACCCTACCATACCCTCTTGGCCAATCATTTAAGTTATAGTGATGAAAATTTGTATCTGAATATACTTTTTAGGGTCCCGCACCGAAAGGGTGCTAACGGGACCCTATTACTGAGACTGTCCGTTCGTCTGTCTGTCACAGGGCTGTATCTCTGGAACCATAATAGGTAGTCACTTGAAATCGTCTTTGAAATATGTATTTCTATAGCCGCTATAAAAACAAATACTAAAAATAAAATTTAGTTGAAAATTAAAGGGTTGTGATACAAGAAACGTGTTGGGTAACATACAACGCTTTTGCTGCAGAGTTTTTAGTTTTAACACAAATTTACACGTATAGTGGTACGGAACCCTCGGTGAGCGAGTCTGACTCGCACTTGGTCGGTTTTATTAAAACTAAATCATACCACTTATTTTTCCAGGGTTGATTTTAGGGGTGAAAATGGGGAGGAAGGATTGTTTCAAAACTTTTTTATTTTCGAAGTCACTTTCGTAAAATCGGTTATTATTGGGTACCTTTATGTCTAAAAATTACAAAACAATAATAGCTATGTATGATTTGGACGCGCATTGAGGGTTCCGTATAAACATAGGTAAGGTATAGGTATCTAAGTATCATGTAAAATTAATTAATAAATTTACGGTTTTCAGAATTTTTCCTTTGTAAGACTTGCTGTAAAACATTGCTACTTGCCTAATTTCATGACTCTAGGTGAATGGGAAGAAATTTACAGGTTTGATTCCGTTGATCATTTTTTTGAATTAGTTAAAAAATGAGTAAAATAATATTAATATCAAAGATTGGATTAACGGTACACAAGTTATCGTCTAAGCAATAGACAAACGCCGATTTGTTTCCGTACACTCTAAGATCTTCGCTTTTGTAGATCAATAAATTTTGCATCCAATGGGTAATTTTGCTAATCCAATTCTAGAATCTAGAAACAAAAACGACAAAATACTAGGAAGCTGGATTCGTTGGATAATAATACACGTAAGTTGGTACTTGGCAGCGACTGAAGTTAATGCTGAAGGTAGGGTGAGTAGCGTGCCTTATTTGCCAGGTTTGATTCCCGGCATATATATGTTTGAATGATGAACTTAAATATGTATATAACCTAACCTAACCCAACCCAACGGGTGTTGGTTGTCCTCGTCTTTGTGTTCCATTGCATCCCCTACACATGGACTACCCTACGACTACTGCCCCTAGCTAGTGAGGAGCTATGAGCATGAAGCGTTATTATTGTAACAAGACTGTTATTTCAATGAACCTCGAACAATATCGTAAATCAAGAGCACTACGTTTTTTATGTCAAACGGCAAACGTAATGCGTTACGTTGCTGTGACGCATGACTTGCCCGATGAATAATGTGAGTTGTAATATGAATGCAATGAAAAAGTTTACACGATCGCACAAGTTTCATGTTCTAGTTTCCATTCAACTAAATGTACTAGTATTTTTGTTAGATTTAACGAGCATTTCTCTTGTGAGTTGGGCATGGCATAACATTTTTATGTTATAACTGTAACAAGTTCATGTTATCTGCCGCAACTCTTGTGTCTCACGACAGCCCAAAACAAGAAGGTTTATGTTTCTAGAGCTCGTGAACTTATGTACTTTTTGAGTTTCTTTAAGCACCAAAACCGTTTTTAACGTCATCGCTAGAAGGTATGTAGTTCTGTAACACAGTTCTACATTATATAGGGCGACATAAGCATAAATTATTTCTTTAGTTATAAGCTCATTTTAGACGTTACATCATGTTTACTTTCTGGAACTGACATACGACTGTCATTACAAATGATCAATATACTTTTAGAGCAATTTCATTCACTAGTTCTATGACAAACTGAAATAACCATATTCAAGTGACAACAAACGACATCGAATACTAACTGTAGATAGATTTGACAGCTTCCACAGCTGATGAAGCTTAGTCAACATTGCTCGCATACCGACGTGAATTAAGGCTGCCTTGTGTCTTTTTAAGGCCCATTCAGACATACGCGATATTATATCATATTCATTGTCGTTGTTGATTGTTTACTTTCTTGGTTATAAAAATGCATTGCTTTCAAATGTGACACTTCTCTTCAGCGAGATGTTGACAGATCATTTTATTCAGTCTGTTTTAACAAGCGTGTACAAATAATAGCTAGCGGTACTCTTACTTTTATTTTTGGTACATTGCAAGGTGCAAAGGTTCTCACACATATAGTCGTGGCTCGTTTTGTTTTAATTGATTACAGGCTTGCGTTTGTCTACATCATAAAACTATAGTCAGTATAGTCTATAATATATTATAGTATAGTAGATATAGTCAGTTCATTCTCCAATAAACCTTTTTGATAAACGCATACAATACAAGTGCGTAAGTTAATGTTTTGATAAAAATATTTATATTTTTAGAATAGAAATTATCTATGTGTCACTCACTGTGAGCAAAACTGGGTAAACTAGTCCTGCACACTGGCAGTGTAAGCGATGTGAACAAAGTGGTTGTATCTTTGCGGATTGAACCTTCTGTTGCCACAAGCCCACAACGGCAGCGAACACCGCGTATATCTGAATAGGCCCTAACTGTTACTGTTAAATCCATACCGCATTAACTAAGTTGAATGGGTTAATAGTCTTATGGCACGTGGATGGTGTGGTGTATTTCATAAGTCATTCTTAATCTGACCACTGACCGGTGAATGTCACAGATATTTGTGTTAATTTGAATCACCTTCGGTCGTGATGGCTGACATTTATTATGATGTAGTTCTTTACTATAATTATTTAGTTAGCGGTTTCGCTCGTGTCAACTGAGAAGGCAAGGAAAGCAGGAGATTGCTGAAGACGAGAAGTGCATATCTTATCGGAGACTCAATTACGGTATCTGTACCCTTAGTACAAGATTTGATAGTTATCGAAAACTTTTTCCATTTTCGTTATGTTCCATACATTGCTGGGCTGAAAGCTGTACGAAAACTTTTTGCGTATTTGAGTGAAGCTACCTATACTGTCGATTACTACAGATTTTAGTTCCTTCGCGTTTTCGCTGGAGGCGCTTTACCAAAATGTATGGAACAATACGAAAACGAAAAAAGTTCGTACTAAGGATACTGCACCAGCTTATTATGTATTACATTTGTACTATTATTCAATTCTGCGATATAAGATGACGCAGACAAGAGCAATAAGATAAACCTTAGCCTGAAAAGTAAGAAACGCACTAGCAATGCCTCTGGTGGTGGAGTTGTCTCTAGGCGGTTGTGATTAGTTACTTATCCCGCATGCTTATTTGCTACCCCTTTCTTTTATAAATAACTGGCCAAGTGCGAGTCGGACTCGCGCAAGTAGGGTTCCGTACCACTATAAAAAAAACGGCAAAATAATCACGTTTGTTGTATGGGACCCCTTAAATATTTGTTTTATTTTAATTTAATTATTTATATGTAAAGTAAAGATATACCTAAATATTCTGTGAATATTTCAAGTGGCTACTTGTTGCCGTTATCAATATCGAGCAAAAACATTACACGTTTGTTGTATGGGAGCCCCCTTAAATAATTATTTTATTCTGTTTTTTAGTATTTGTTGTTATAGCAGCAACAGAAATACATTATCTGTGTAAATTTCAACTGTCTAACTATCACGGTTCATGAGATACAGCTTGGTGACAGACGGACAGCGGAGCCTTAGTAATAGGGTCCCGTCCACTTTGGGTACGGAATCCTAAAAACAAAGATTGAAACTGGTTTTCGACCAAGTTGCGTGCGCGAAAGCGGTTGGTTTATGAGGAGTTTACACCTCTATGATTTTGTTTTATTACACGGGAATTACTCACGTAAAATAAAGCCGGTTCCTCCCAATATAGTTTCCACCGCATGCGGCGGTCTTTATCGAGATAAGTGCGAGCACGCGGCTTCGTCTCGCTTTGAAATTATAATAAGCTCTAGTTCAGTTTTATTTTTCATTTAATGTTTTACTTACCATTGTACATTGTGTTTTTTTTGCCACAAATAAAATATGTCTACACACTCGCAAATGTTTTGCGTTATGTTTTGTTCGCGCATTGATTGCAAAGCCAAGAAGGAGCCGCGCGGGCGCATTCCCTTTAAAAAGAACGCCAAATTCGGTAGAAATTATAGCCAGAAATGGTAAAATCAGCTTAATCTTACGTGAGTAATTCCAAACAAAATGTGAGAAACCACGTCTCTTTCTATTACCTCTATAACCTCTAATCTAAAGCCCGTTACAGACGTAGCTATAATACTTACGAGTATCTTCTGTATATATAAAATTCAAAGTCCTGACTGAGATATCAACGCACAGTCTAAACCGCTGGTCCTAGAGACATAAAATTTGGAGGGTGTATTCGTTATGAAGTGCATGCACCCACTAAGAAAGGATTTTTCGAAATTCCACCCCTAAGGGGGTGAAAATGGGTGAAAACCTTAAAATTCGTTTTTGAAGTTACAGATGTGAAAATTAGTATTGGAACAGTAATAATATAGATCTCAATTTTAAAAGTATAAAAAACATATTATATTGCATTTTAGGGGTGGCACTCTTACATGTGAATTGGGGATGAATTTTTTTTTTCACTCCACTTACTCGTGTGGGGTATCGTTGGAAAGGTCTTTTAAAATGAAGGTAAGGTTTGATACATCACTTTTTTATAAAGTCTATACATTGTGAAATACTCGCGGGCCGCTTGCGGCCCGCGAGTTCGATGTAGGTAGGCCTTCCACTAGATGGACCGACGACATTGTGAGAGTCGCGGGCATCCAGTGGATGCAGATGGCAGGATGCGTTCAGTGTGGAGGTTAAATGGGGAGGCCTATGTTCAGCAGTGGACGTCTTCTGGCTGATGATGATGATGATGATGACCATTCAAACATCTGCCAGGCCGGGATCTAACCAGAAACCTCCTGCTCATAAGGCACATGTGTTAGTACTTAGACTACTTAGCCATACCGGTCGTCAATAGCCAGGATGAAATATTTATATCGTCCTAAAATATAAGTACCTACTTTGCAGAGAACTCGATTATGTTTCTCTCAAACAACGCGGGCGAAGCCGCGGGCGGAAGCTAGTATTAATATAAACCAAATCTTCGATGCGCAGCTAACTATGGTAATATTTTAAAGCTGCGTGTGTAGTAACACAAAAAAACTATTAAAATATATCGTAATATGCTTAGCTATGATTTTTATATTATAAGATTGCCTGGAAGAGATAGCTTATAGCGCTAAGTCCGCTAATTGTTGCACTAGTTTTAATTTTATTTTATGTATGTCATTTCTGGTGTGAACAACATTTTTTTCTTTTTTTTTTGACATTATTTTGCACACATGGTCATCTGACCCCAAACTAAGCAAAGCTTGTAATATGGTTGCCAGATACATACATATATATATATATATTTAAATACATACTTAAATATATAATAACACCCAGATATAGAACAAACACAAATGTTCATCACACAAATGTTTGTAATAGGTGGGAATCGAACCCACGCCCCCAAGCGCAGAAGGCAGGTACACTACCAACTGAGCTAACGGGCTGTCGAAACTGAACAATAAAGAGTTATCTATCTCTATGGTTTCTACGATGGACATGAGATGAGTGTAGATGGGTCATGAGACTCGTCAAAACCTAGTATCAAACGCTTTCACAATGACTGGAAGGTTTGATCAGTCAAACTACGAACTTCGTCAAACCAGTTGCAGCTTTATAGGAATTTCAGATTTATTCAAGCACCGTTCACTGATTTTATAACCATTGCCCAATGGACTAGTTTTAACAATAAAACCAGCTGTAATGTGCGCGTTACATGATTAAGTCGTTAAGTCATCAGGTACAGTAACGTTATCTCTTCCGAAGGTAATTAGGGTCATGTCCGAGTGGCTGAGAACCATGGCACGGTAAAGCTTCGTAAACACGGCTCTCAATGTTATTTAAGTAAAGATTTTACGACCAAATTAACATTATATTAAGATTTACAAAAAAAAACCCTGTGGTAATAGTAGTATGAATAAGCGCCTGAAATTCAACGGGCCCCGAACTAGGCAGTGCATATTATATGTCTTGGCTTGGCCAGATACCAGCTTCTGTTTTAGTACTGAGATTTGTACACATTGACGTCGATTCTGATTTACCATTCTCTAAACTAAACTAAAATTGGCAGCTCTAAAATTGTTGCCATCCATTTCTGACGTATTAAAATGAATGGAAACGCCGATAATTTTAGTCTTGTCAGATTAGTTTAGTTTAGAGAATGGTAAACAGAATTTACCCCATTGTCGACTTATACAACATAATTTGGTATTTGGTACTCCAAATAAGAAATTTAACATTATAAATAACTTACAACACTTAAAAGAAATACATAATTAAGTATATAATTTATGAATGATGAATATAAATAACTGCTCTGGGTCAGTGTTTGTTGTCCATGTCTTTGTGTGTTCCTGTTCCACGGCTTCCCTAACTCATGGAAAGCTAATGAGAAGCCATGAGTATGTAGCGTTTTTATGGTTGACAAGTTAGGCGTTTGACCATACCTCACCTGATAATAAGTGACGGTATGTGACGTACTTGTAAACAGGTTTAGAGGGAATATGTAGCTTTATTTATCACTAGCTGTGTGGTTTTGCCCGTGATTTTCCTTAAGTTTTCTGCAGAAATAGTATTGTGCTTGGTCAACGTGAACCATTGACCACATGAAATCATTGTAAAAAGTCACTAAGGCCGATTCAATCGATTAGTCGGAGAAAGGCAAAGATCTTTAAAACTATAGATTCAACATTACCTAAGTCAAGTTGGCGTGCTGCATTGTATGTACCTATGACGTCTCGTCTTTAGTGGTAGTTTGTTTCTATTCGCACGGCCAATAGCTTTCAAAGAGTTTTTATAGTTTACTATGGAGCTTTTTAGCTGTTTAGCTGGAGATTGACTTTTTGTATTGACGTCTGTATTGACTACCAAAATGACGGAGATCAAACTGGATTATGCGGCGTGCTAGTTGGAACATTTAATAGACTTATAAAACGCGAAATCAAACTCGCGGTGCGTCTATCATTGAATAGTCTTTGTTAAAAAGAGATTACAAAGTTAAAATAATTTTAGCATATTGCAGAGATGTTTTTGCGACTCTAAAATTAGTTTTGAATATTTTAAAACTAAATAAGTGCTTGTAATTAATTAGACAGACCTCGTTTAATAATAGAGATGTTGCACCTTGAGATGAGTCACAGATATTATTCATTTCGACACGCCTTTTAAAATTTTAGCATCAATTGGCATATAAATAATTTAATTTATTCACACCCCAATAAAGCTTTCGCCAGTGACTAATGTTATTTTTAAGATTAAAAATATTTAAAAAACATTTTTTTTTGTATTAAATTATTTAAGGATTGCACTTGACCGCTACCTGGATCTGATGTTAAGGCTCACCTGTCAGAGCAATCTCTTTTCCTCATTTTCAACAGTTTTGAAGATCAAAATCGCTGGCTATCTTCAAGGCCTAATAGAATAAGTATCTTTTAGGTCTACGTGCTTCATCTTCGGCCATAATATCCCGTAAGTAATCTACAATCTACACTAATATTGTAAAGAGGAAAGATTTGTACCTATTTTTGTATGTTTGTATGCTTGTAATGAATAGGCTCCGAAACTACTGAACCGATTTGAAAAATTCTTTCACTGTTGGGAAGCTACACTATCCCCGGGTGACATAGGCTATATTATATTTTGTAGCGAGGCCGAAGGCCGAGCTTACACTCGTGCGAAGCCGGGGCGGACGGCTAGTTAATTTAATAAAGAGGAAAGATTTGTATTTTTGGATGTTTGTAACGAATTAACTCAAAAACTACTGGACCGATTTAAAAAATGATTTCACCATTAGAATGCTACATTATCCCTGAGTAATATAGGCTATATTTATTACTAGAAGTTTAAAAAAATACTACATCTGTGCGAAGCCGGGACAGGCGGCTAGTCATACATAACAGTGTGAAAAAACGCATTTTTTTAAAACAGTGATTTATTTAAATTAAGAAACAAAAAAGTTAGGTTAAGTGTGCACACCTGCTTCAGACGTGTGCGACGTCTCAGACGTCGACCCAATGTGGTTCTCCCTAAGCCTTATGGTCATTTATAGTAACAAGCGTTGCTTAAAAGTGGGAAAACCGCGCCTTAAAAGCAAAGATTAAACAATAGTCGCTACGTTTATAAGCAACCCGAGGTCATCGGCACCGCCGCCGGCGCTATAAATTGCTTTTCCCTGAATCAATCAATGGCTAATCTTTTTCACGCCGTTGCCCCCTACGTGATGCGGTTGCAGATTGAAAAATCAATGGTTTTTTCATCGGTAATAGATTTCCATTTGTCCGCCATTTTGTCTCAAGGTAACGAGAAGGCCGACGGTTCTAGAAATTTTTGTAAGTACAATGAACTAACATCATTGTTTCGTTTGAATGGACCTTCATTGTTGACGGGGAGAAATGTTAACAAATAATGGGGGGATATCCTGTTGCGTTGGTGTTAAACCCTCAAAAAACCGCCGGAGACCTCGGGGCCTGGCAGAGTCCAAGAAACGCGCAGAAGCTATACTTTAACCTAGCCCTGGAGCCAAAACTTTTCAAGCCCTAAGCCCTTTGGTATGATTTAAACTGTTGCTCTATCTATGACATATTATGATAAACTGGGTGCGATCAAGTCAGATGTGAATTGGTTTAGAACTAGGCAAGCATGCTTCATCAAAGACCGCATCCTCGGTATATATAAGGTGAGATGGCAGTCCTGCGCAAGCTTTCAAAAAAGGCAACAGTTTTGGATAGGTAACTCCGCCAGGGCATCTTTGACTATAATACTTTGACGAAAATGCCTTCAACAAACAACTAGCGGTCGCCAAAAAACTTGTCGAATCGAATCGACCACTTGATAAAACGTATAGTTTCTTCGGAATAGTTAGTAAAACCACAGGCTACAGTTAGTCAATGATAACCAAGTGCTGTAATTAACACGATCCATTAGTCTATCACTGCATTTGTATATCGCATTCGCAATGTCAGTGAAAGTGAACGGGGGCGATGCGCGGCCGCCATTTTCTAATCTCTACTTCCGATGATCATTAAAAGCTTCATTTTATACAAACAGTAGATCAGTATGGACCGTTCAATCGATGACGCGCCCTACCATTTCTCCTAATCACGACTTGATGCGTACGTCGGTCGCGCATACGAATGTACATGTACAATGCGTTTTATAAAGCACCGCACTGCAACGCTGATGGTCACGACGCCGGTATTTGTAATAATGTGGTGCGCGCGCATATACTGTTACGCGTAACCAACGTCAGCGATTACGTCACTGAAAAAAAAAAAAAACCTGCAAGTATGCAATGTTTTATGCGTAATTATCTAATTTATCTTTGACCCGGTATCGACTTGTGTGACATCATCACGTCACACTACGTCACCTTTTTTCTATACGAATGCTTTAAAATACTGGTGAGATTTACACGTCACTTTGGCACTTTGCCTCGTATATTACGTCATTTCTTATGATGCAACTGTTTCCTTGCCGATTTTCTTTAAAATTGTTTAGCCGTTTAGTCGTGAAAAGGTAACACCGATAAGAAGAGAGAGTAACTTCCGCGTTTATAATATTAGAGGGGTGGGGTTTTAAAACAAAACTGGTAAGGTGCTATCCTATGAATTTGTAAGGTTTGTGCATAGTTGAGTTACTGTTTATGCGTTTTCATCGGAAGAGGGCATTAAAATCTCGTTTACAAACACTTGCGGTTTTACTCGTCCTTAAATGTCCAGTTGTCCAACTGGTAATTTGTTATCAAGTCGTTAGTTGCGTCTCCGGTACTGATGACGGATACTGTTTATTTTACATATAATAGATAACTATAATGATAGGAATGGTTCGGTGGCGCGTCTGCCTCATGAGCAAGAGGATCCAAGTCCTATTCCCGGCCTGGAAGATGTTTAAATTATTAATTTAAATATCTACTCTATGTCCGAGTGTTAGCTGTCCTGGTATATGTTTTGTTTTTACTTTTGACTTTTTATATATTTCTTAGTAAATCCGGCGTAACATTACATATTCTGTGAAAATTTCTACTGGCCATTTATTATGGTTCCAAAAACAGCCGTTTAAACGTAAGACGGACGGACAGACAACTTAGGCTCAGAAAAGGGTCCCGTTTTTACCCTTTAAGTACGGAACCCTAAAAAGTCGGAAAACGCCTATTATAAAACCATGTTTGGCTGTTGATAGTTTTTCACTTTTACAATCCAGAAAGTAGTCAGCAGAAATTCGGCTATCAAACACAATTTCACCGCATAATTGAACATCTGTACCGCAATTAGAATCACAACAAAACTTGACATTCACCTTTCATCGAGCCCGGCGCGTAAACCCGTCAAGGTCTGTTACACCAAGGCAATATCATGTGGTGTTTTAGCATGCTACATAAATAAGGCGTAAACCGTCTACCAGGTACTCTACGAGTAGACGTACGTACGTAGTGCATAGTAGCCCATAGAGCATAGAGCGTAAACAAAGAAGATCATGGGGCTGGCATACTCGCATGGCGACGAAAGTCCGAAACAATAAAAAAACATAATAGAAATAAAGTTGAAACACATTTAGGTACTTGAAGGAAATAAAAAAAACTGCTACTACCTTAGCAGTATCATTATATTAAGTACTAGCCGTCCGCCCCGGCTTCGCACGAGTGTAAGCTCGGCCTTCGGCCTCGCTACAAAATATAATATAGCCTATGTCACCCGGGGATAGTGTAGCTTCCCAACAGTGAAAGAATTTTTCAAATCGGTTCAGTAGTTTCGGAGCCTATTCATTACAAACATACAAAAATAGGTACAAATCTTTCCTCTTTATAATATTAGTGTAGACTAGCTGCGCTCCGAGGTTTCACCTGCGTGGATTACTACTTAATGTCATCAGCTATCTGCCAGCTTAAATCGATCCAGTTGTTTTAGAGTCCATACTTACATAAAATTTTACACATCGCCTTTTATATGGACTATGTCTGTCTGTTTGTTGTCATTCCAATTAATATCATGACTTAACGGCATGTCTGATCCCATTTGGCATCGTGGTAGTATGAATCTAGTGATATGTTTGATTTAATTTTATTTCTTTGCTGCTAATGAATAATTGTTATTGCCCTGAAGAAAGGTCTCATTGTAATAGGTTGTTCTATTCGGTGATTCTATGTATGTTTATGCATATTTGTTTGACGTTAAGTTGCGGATCCGATTGATCCGATCTTCATAAAATTTTGTAGGTAAGTAGTTAATTTTAATGCAATATAAGCAAAATCGGTTACGGGGTTTCGATGATATGGAACTGGGGTCGCGAGGTCACAGTACGGGACGAACAACTAGTTGTAAATAACTATTTGTAATTATTATTATTGTACCTACATTATTATTATCATTAAGTATACGACTGTCCCAGTGGAGATTTAGACACATGTTTTTCCTGAAAAATGTTGAAAGATTTCACCGATTTCGTTAACGCAGCTAGAGTTTATTTGCTCCTCATATAGCACGTAATAACGCCACACGATGTAGCGTTGGTGTAATTTCTGCTTTATCGCCAGTTTCCGGTTTTGACACCGCGAAAGCTGGCTCACGCCGAAACGATCGGCTCGCCATCTCGGGACGCACAGGTTCAAGATCACAACTTTCGATAAAGAAACCGAACGGTGTCGTAACTCCAATCAAACGACTTGTGACCCTACAACATTATAAAACAACAACGTAACAACGTGTCGAAAGTCGTATACGTGAATTTTAATAGCCCGATTAACGTTTAGAAACCCGTGATATTTCATAATTGTGAAAACAAATGGTATTATTTGCATAGGCTGTTCATTGACTGTGTCGTAAATTGGTTAAGAATTTGGAGCGCGAATTAATCAGCCATAGTCTTCTAATACAATGGCATACTTGTATTCATCGTAATTTAATATGTTACATATTAATTAATCGATTGATAAACCGTTTGATAAATCGGTGAGGTCCATGATGGCTCAACGCTAATATTCATCTATAGACATGCTGAGTTTACCTATTATTGGGGTAATTATAAAATCTATTATAAAATCGCCGACGTTGCAGAAAAAGCCTGCAAACTGAAATGGGACTGGGCCGGCCATATAAGTAGAATGTCGAATGAGCTGTGGGCTAGAATCACTACCGAATGGCAGCCGCTTGCCATACGACCCCTTGGAAGGCCCAGAAAAAGCTGGCGGGATGATCTTGACTCCCACGCAAAAGAGTAGTCCATCATAGAACAAAACAGGGAGGAGTGGAAGAAAGGAAGGGAGGCATTAGTGCCGCAATGGAACGACCACAGCCGTAAAAAAAATAACACACAACCGGTAACATATTGTATGTTATTTTAGCGTGAACTCGATATTACATTCTAGTAATACTTAGTTTACTGTTAAAACGTGTAAAAAAATTGTTATTAGTTTTTTTTTGTCTCAAATACATTTTGGTTTTTAGCTGGAAATTTTAGAAAAATAATTATTAAATAAAAATTAAACAATTTAGTATGCAAAACTAATAAAACAGAAAATTAACTAAAACATAAAATAACTATATTAAGTAAAAATAAAACAGAAAATTAACTAAAACATAAAATAACTATATTAAGTAAAAATAAAAAATAAAATAAAAATTGGACCAATAAAAAAAAAAAACAAATTGGTTATAAATATTGAATCACCGTGTTAAGTTTCGGTGAACTTAGACCAAGTTTAGAAATTAAGTAAGACTTTGATGCGAGGGGAAAACCTCGTTTATGCGAGACACGTGGAAAAGTTTCAACTTTCGACTAGTTTGAGCCTTCTGAAGTTATGTCTCCTGATCCCATAAATCAACGCAGGCGCAGGTGGGCTGGCATGCCGGCGCCACTCCTCCCACTTGTCTATACTTCCAGTTTGCACAGTCTCGTACATAAATTCCAGCATAAACAATTCTACTTAACCCATATGGAAACCCAAATTAGCAAAACAGCAAACTTGTCTAAACAAAAGCTAATGTAAACTGTCGAAAGTCGGTCGCAACGGAAAAAAACCCATGTGGTGCGAATAACGCGAAACTGTTTTAACCCATATAATTTGTTATCTCGAAGAATTCGCCCGTATAATTTCAGCGGAATTTCATTACATTATTACATATTTGCCCATAAAATCTAGAGTAACAGCATTTAGCTTTAATACATAACAGATTTATGCTCTTTGCTCTTTATTTTCTAAGAAACATTATTGCTTTGCTCTGAAACTATATCACACACATACGAGTCATTACTGTTTGCATTACCTGATTCGAATTTGATGTATTTTAGTATATTTAAATGGCTATATTACAGTGAACGCATTGATAAATCGAATTGTATCGATTTATGGTCGAATACAGTTAAATAACGATTACATTTATCGATTTTTATGGCGTTAGTTATTATCGATAAAAAATTAATAGTCGCAAGGGTTGCTAATTGCTTTGATAAGAAAATTTTATCGTAAATTGCTATCGATGTATCGACATTTTGTTTCATGGCGCTGCATCACGAATACGGCTTCTTTTGATAGCTGACATTTACGTTTCAATTCCTGCAAACCTAAAGTTTTACTATCTTGTATGTAGCACATTGTTCTCAATCATCCATGTACTATGAAATCCACGCTAGTTCTTTTGCCCGGGCTTTGCCCGCGTTGTGAACAAAACATGGTCTATGTCATTTAGTGATAGTGTACCTTTCAATCAATGAAAGAATACTCTGTAGTTTCAGAGATTAACTCCAACAAATAACAAAATCACAAACTTTATCTTATATTATTGGTGTAGATAGTGAAGAATTGAATGAATGATAATTTTTACAGGTTATTTTATCCTTTTCAGTTTTAACCCCCGACACAAACAGAGGGGTGTTATACGTTTTACACGTGTATAAAAGAAAGACCCATGCCCTCGTATAACTACACCTTTAATTCTTCTGGCCAACTCCACTGCACAGCTTGCGATCGGGTCTTTAAGACTAAGTTTGGCCTAGCGAGCCACATTAGGGCTCATGATAGGAAAACTTTATTAGGAAATAATAATTAAGGGTCGCCGTCATCGAAATCGATGAGGAGGACTATATACATGTGTATACGTGTATTTATTACTGTCTGTGGCATCGTAGCTTCGATTGTGATTTAGTTTTTTTGTTTTTTTTGAAAGGTGACTTGATCAAGAGTGTTCTTAGCTGATTCAAGAAAATCTATTCAGCCATTTGAAGATTATCACCTCTTTTATCGAGAGTTTTTTTAAATTGACTTTATATACCATCGAGGTATTATGTACTAATACATATTAGGTCTATGATTTATATCTACTTATTAAGTACATACTATGAAATGTGAATCAGCAAATGTAGATAAAAACACATCAGTCATAATACTGCACGTTAGAAGTGAAAACTTAAGTAGTAATTCACATATTCTACAAGAGATGGCGCTGTTTTAAAATACACGGCACAGCGTGACGATGCCGCGAGTTCCATGATTTATGTTTACCCAAAAAGTACTCAACGCGTCTAAAGAAGTGTTCACTTCAAAAATTCTACGTAATTTCTATAGACAATAGAGATGAAATCATCAAAGCTACTTCATGTAACCAACGACGTTTGAAGGAAGGACAAGATTTGAAAGAAGGGCCTCGCATTTAGTCTCACAAACGAGATAAAATCGCAGTTAGGACAGACAAACCTACTCGTTAAGTCGAAAACCCACGTTTTTTGTAGGTACGACACCTCAGTGACATCATTCGGGTGGTAGTGTGAAATTAATTACGTCTAAGTTAACTGAAGGCTCACTACAAGGCCTGCCTTCCGGCACTTGCGGTGTTACATTGATAATTTGCCAAAATTACTCGAACAATATACAGGAAGTGATAAACAATGTATCGAACAACAAAGTTAAGAAGGAACGGTGTTTTGTTGAAAGGTACCTGTTTTTATGAACCGACGAAAAAGAAGTACGTTTGACTGTTTTTTTAACCGACTTCCAAAAAGGAGAAAGTTCTCAATTCGACTGTATATTTTTTTATGTTTGTTACCTCGGGTCTTTCGACTAGGTGAACCGATTTTGATGATTCTGTTTTGATTTGAAAGCTGGTGCTTCCCGTGTGGTCCCATTTCAATTTGGTCCAGTTCTGTCATTTTTATGAAGTCGGTTTTTAATATTGATTATTATTTTTAATGTATGTTCACTCCACCACTTATTAACCGATTTCAAAAAATCTTTTGTTCGGTATGGTATACTTCCAATTTGGTCCCATTGTCACGCAAGTCCGGATCTGATGATGGGATCCCAGGGAAAGCGAGTGCAACCCTCAAATTTTATAGGCACTTATTACGTTTTTCATATATTTTGAAGTCGGTTTTTGATGTTTACTAAACTTTGCGCATTACGTTGCAGTAAAATGACTAATAATAATTGACTTTATAAAACTGACGCAAATTAATTTGGCATAGGAACGATCTAACTAAGCAGGTCCAAAGATCGCTGGTCAGGCGACATAAGGTGGCAGAAAACATTGGAGACTGGCACAGGACTAGAAAAGATGGCGCGCTGAAGACGAAACCTATATATTAATGCTATAAGACTTATAGACAATTCAAAAATTTGGCGATCCACATGATTCGAACTTGCGCCACCCAGATTTACGCCCCGAGCGTTGTATCCGCTAAGATAAGGTTCTTAAAAAAACTGGTCGTATTTTTTTTTGTCTAATATTTAAATAGTAAATCCTAAAGTTTGAAACAAAATAAAAAAACATTACAAACAAACGTTAAAAACGTTTTAAACAAACGTTGTTTAAAAAACAAAAAAAAACACGCTTCAAATTCGCTTATCCTGAAGATCCTGAGAATGATGAAACAAAGTATTAACATTTTTGCATTGTCACTGTTACCTTGACAAGTGTGAAAAGTTTCAAATCAATACGACGTTTTAAAAATAACGTTCAAAGATTCCGTTACACAGATGCACACCAAGCTAATAAAAGCATGTTACAAATAAAACTTTAGGAAACATATACTTAGGAGAAGAAAACGATTGGAGATGAATGTAGAATACAAAAAAATAAGTAAATGTGTCTTGAATAATTTTTATTTTTGCTTTGATTTGCTTTAAAACGTATGAGGTTTTGCGGCCTAAGCGAAGACTGCATGGCAAAATTTATGCTGCAATTTCCGATCAAAAGCCAGGAAACGGAGTCTATCATAATGATGATCACGATGTATCTTCAAAATGGAAAAGTACAATCCACTATTTCTGTGTTACCACAATGACTCAAACTATCTTTAAACCTGTATATGTGTCTGTATGTGTTTATTATATCCTTCAACTTTGCCACAGAAAAACACGACTACACGATTCACACATAGCTGTGAAAATTGATAAACTGTTAATAACCTTTAGAATCGAACAAAGACCACAAAGCTAAAACCTCTAAGGGCAACCTTCAAACAGATTTATCAGTTTTGAATTAACTTTATCTAATTACAAATTAATTAATGGGAATGCGTGCCATGGATCAATTAACAGGGCTTATCTATAAATCGAATGATTAATAAACCAACGGCATAGTTGTAGAGGTTGCAATAGATATAATAATTAAAGTCTCAGATCTAATTCACGATGGGCCAGGGTATCTGACGTTAGGATGAAGTGATAAAGTTAAGCTAGTTTTTGGACAATCCCGATTGAATAGGAACTTTTGAAACTATGTTGATTCGAATAGGTGTTTTAGGTTCTAAATACAACATTTAGTAGATATATCATACCCAACGTCATTTTGCATTTCAGATCCAATGCAGCCACATACCTGTAAAAAAGAAATAACAATATTAGATTTATAATTATGCACTAACAAAAACCGTTTACATAAACACAAAACACTTATTGCTGTTGGTTTTACAGTATGTTATGTAGTGATGAAATTATAGGGTGGCGATAAGTACCAACGCTTGTTGTTATCATGTTACTTTGGCATTAAAAGGAACCCTAACAATGGTGCATAAACTATGTGGAAGAAGCACATACAAACTATTGATATTAGCTTTTTTGGTGCTTATATTTGCTAACAAAGTATTCAATAGGTTACTCGACAAAGTGCTTAAAAACCTTTCTAATCACAATTCCAAACACTCGCCGTATTTCGCATTTCGTATTCAGCGCCTCTAACGAATGTCCAATTAAATATTCTTCTGGGAAAACGCCGAATGTTGTGTTAGCGATGCGATAAATCGAGACGTGTCCCGCATTTGTAATCGATAATAATCGCCGTGTCCAATTCGGACACTTCACCGTGAATGTCACCGTTGACTCCCGGTATTACCACAGGTAATAAAGCACATTGATAGATGCATTCCAGATTGACAGTAACAATACCCGATTCAATATACTATGTTGGTTGATGAAGATGCTAAGAAAAAGAAAGATAACGTTAAAGACACAGGCATATTTTATTAAATGACGCAACTGACCAGTTAAGTCAAAAGAAAGAAAAGTACGAAAAATTACACAATCCTATAAAATATTAATAATACCAATTGTGTAGAGGCAAAATAGCTCAATGGCATTGTCATATCGTAATAGTTGAAAAATTGACCCGCAGACCAATCACGGCTGATCAACGAAAATTAACTATTGATCAACGACGACAACGGGACAAGTGAACTACTTATTAAGATTGCTATGAAACTGGGCCAACTCATCTCTAGTGCTCCACTTCTTCAGTTTGGTTATGTTTGTACAATATCGGATATTACCCGATCTGGTGTTTACCAGACTGGGAGGCGTAGTGTAGTAGTTTGTATACATTGAATCCGCCAAAAAATATTGAAAAAATAGAATTGAACAGAAATAATTAGAAAAGGTTTTGAATGAATTTAATCTTCATTAATTTTATCTATCCGCACATTCTGCACCAACAGAGTTGTGAGATTGACTGGCATTTAGGAACTGGATTTGTCAACTCGATAATCGAATTAATTGATTGTGGAGTCGAAGCTCTTATCTATGATGTCAATTGTCATTAGGTGCATAGCTATTTACGTCACTACTATTATTTTTGACTGCTGTTCTTTTACAATTTTATACTGCCCATAGCCACGTTTACAGCACAATAGTTGCGTCCGTTCCAGAAAATTCATCAATTAATGTCATATTACAAATGCCAATCCATTGATTGTCCTTCAAACTCACAATAGATCAATTATAATTACAATCCATCACCGAAGCGAAGGGCTTACAGAGACATTTCGTAATAAGCCAGATCGATTGACACGGGAGGAACCAAGTGCTCCGAATCGATTAGAATTCGATTCGGCACAATAGAATCGAAGTTGCACAACTATTGAGGTTAATACCGTTCAAGGACTCCGCTAGGCGGGCCTTATTGACGAATCGATTGAGCTTCAATGCTGTCACGGTGTTCGATTAATAACAAATGATTTAATGGCATCGATTGTGCAGTATCGACCGGCTACTTTTAAGTTCACGGCTGCGCTCGATAGAAGTCTCGATACAGACGATTTCGTAACGATTCTAATGCGAGTGAATTGGATCGTGTGTAGGAATATTCATCATAATCGTTGACAGCCGTTACGTTCGAATGGACGCTGGAAGATTGATTGGACACGCCAATGGAAATAGACCAAGTATTGCAATCAGTTTTTTTTTATTGAAAAAAGTCTACTTCGATTGCAGATATAAATATTAAAGAATTGGCGAGGTTGTTTAACATCAATCATGTTCTATGAAGGCGAACTGAAGCTGGTTTTTTCCTATTCAATAGAATTATATTTAAAGTTTAGGGCAGATTCAGTGAAGAAAATGTTTTCAAATAAAATCCATAGGTTTTCAATTCAATCAGTCCTTTATGCAGTCTCATGAATAAGGCAAGTCACGATGCACTCTCCTATACGCGAACCGATTCGATTTTAATTCGCGGCATTCCAGTCTCCGCATAATCGCTCGCCATCACTCACACGATCAGGAATTCCGATGACGATCGTAAACATATCGATTATGAAGGACAACGTCAACAATCGAAACGCCTCCGATAGACGCTAATAACGCATTCGGCGTCCCTATCGGTGCTATTTATCTGGGGTCTGAAACCGCAGCGTTTCGACACTAAGATAGTATCGAATTAATTGGAACATAGAAAACATAAGACTTTAATTATAGCTGTCGATTAAACTATTTCAATTTAAAGGCGCTCGGTGTGGCCTTGGAGGTTTCGTGTGTGGTTGCACAATGGTGCAGAGCGGGATCGTGCAGGAGTTGACGGCAACGTGATCGAGGCGTCACATGTCCGCATCACCGCGTGACCCTCACGCCCTTGTATCCTCCAACTATTAATATCTAGGGCCAATTTGTGATTTTGTAATACATTGTACATCATTAGTGGAGCCGTGATTGCGACGAACCATGTCAATGTTACGTTTGTGTCACTAATAAGGTAATCCTTATTGATAATCGCATTCCGAGCCGCCTCGTGAGCGCATTCTTTTGATAAGATCTGTATCGTTTCTAATAAATAAGGCAGCTTCTATCTTTCTTTAGAATGACCTTTATCTGTCATGTTTCTCAACTCTGCTGGCGCTATTTGAAACGTCTTAATTTGGAATGTACCAATGAGCAAGGTCAATAATTAGCATGGAGTAAGCGCGGTTGCATTTAGAGCTCTCGTCTCGAGGATGCAGTATCAATAACTACAACGCGCCGACATCTCGACGCCTGCGCTTCCACTCAACCGTACTTTAGTTAGGGTTGTTCGACGTAATCTAATAACAGTAAGTAATATTTTTACTATTTACAGAAAAAAAAACAATTATTTATTTTAGGACAAATAGATCCATTGTGTTAGTACAAACAAAAACAAAACGATTACTAAATAGCTACATTTCTTAGCGTCTTTCGATATGACGAAATAGGAGCGACATTGTACCAAGTCAAAAGTGAATCGGTTTTTTCTAGGCAAGCGTGATCCATCGTAGGCCGCATCGTCGCTTAACATCAGGCGAGTTGGCGGCTAAGCGCAAGCCTATTTTACAATAAAAAAATAAAAATAAAAAAGTTCATCAAAAATAATAATGGAATTTAAAATTTATTTGACAAGCTCTTTGATCTAATATGACATTGTCTTAAAGCAAGCTGCAAAACGTGACAAGCTTAAGATATGATATATTTCTGAGAGAACTTAAAAGCTTCCCGTGCGTATGAGTAAGTTTTCACCACAGCCAGCCCTCGGGATTTAGGTCATTCACGATCCGCTGCGGCGCCGCGTATGCGCGTGTACTGTTTACCTAAGCCCACAGGATATGGTCACGTGTGCACCATGAGAGCATAATTAATCGGCACGTCATGTCGGTAGGTGGGCGTGCTGATACTGATCGAAGATTACGGCTGACCACCAGCATTGAAGGGAAGTAGGGAACAGCGTGATAAGGATCAAAGGAATATGATAATCTTGGTTATAATTTCAGTTATGGTCAACATACTACACCTGTGGTCTAACAAGTAAAAAATAAACTTATATTTATGGAAAATTATATGTATTAGAACAATACAGGGTATTGTTTTTAAATTAAAGGAAATCTATTGATTGTATATGCAAAAATCAAGTTTTATCCTGAAGGACCCAACACGCCACCCGCGAGCACTCCTCGTCTAAACTTCCGCAATTATATCCGACGCCATCCAAAGCCGGCGCCGAGACATCTGGCCAACGTTCCTGGAGTTAACGAAGCAATTTCACGTTTACAAACCCGCAAAAACTGTGAGAACGGAAACTGTAATTGAATGAGTAACGAATTCATTGGCTTGAGTTGTTTTGGTCAGTCTAAATTTAGATAAATAAGAAACACGAAAGATACGATGTAAAGACTCATAAATACGCAGAAAGTTTACGCTTTTACAAATGTTTAGAGGCTGCTTATACAAATAGCAATTCAGACAGAGCTTTATGTTTTAGAATCGTTACTACTTATGTATGGTGGTTACCGATGGGGAAGAAAGGTTCTCGAGTGGAGACCGCGAACCGGAAGACGCAGCGTAGGTAGGCCTCCCACTAGATGGACTGACGACATTGTGAGAGTCGCGGGCATCCAGTGGATGCAGATGGCAGGATGTCGTTCAGTGTGGAGGTTAAAGGGAGAGGCCTTTGTTCAGCAGTGGACGTCTTCTGGCTGATGATGTTGATGTATGGTGGTGTGACAGATAATAAACTACAATTATATTCAAACTAATAACAAAAAAAAACACAAAACATGTTCTAAGACGTTTAGGCATGTGAGGACGGTGATCTGGTGGTAGATACCGCAAGACCTTATTACATCGCGTATAAATCGCAAACCGACACGTGCAAATTAACGGTAACACGCCGAATTCGGTCGTCTATCAAAATGCTCGGCGGTGATAGCTTCGTGCCGAAATGTCGATACATACTTCCTAATCAGTGAACAGTGTAACGCGAATTTAAAAATAACGATGGAATCTGAATAAAAATATAACACTATTAGCTAATACTTGTCTACTATTGGACGTAACCCTCTGCATCCACTTTGCAGGCTATTTGTCTCAGATCATGACTCTTTCTGGCTGCAGGGCAAAAAAGCAAAGAGGTTAAGTTTTTAAAGTTGGTCAAACACCCACATAATTCACTTCAAATTTACTCGGTCAAGAGTAGAGTTATATTATGGTCAAGAGATTTCCTAGAAAACGTTTATCAAGATTAATTATTTCATTATGAATGTGTCGACGACAAAAAGACACGGTTTTACTCTTAACTCATTCATGTTAAGTTGTTATTATGTAAATAAACAATAACATCAGTAGATAATTTGTCAATAAATAAATTAATCTAGGCACTGTTTCATTTATCTTATAAGTATAGTTTTTCTTATACCTAGAGGGAATTTGTTGAAGAGAATTATCTACTCCATAATGTCCCTCCGTTTGAATGCTGGGGACCGTTCCCGTCTGCAGTTCTCTCGCTCGCATACTTTCACATTAGACAAGAAATACAGTCTCTTAATGTGTATTACCAAAAAGTGACAATACCATGTTTTGCTGTATATATAGTAGATAACATTAAGAACAAGGAAATTTCAATTTGATATATTTTAATTAGATGAAAACAAGTGATTTTTTTGCATGTTACCATTTTACTCCGTCAAATGAATTTATATCGGAACAAACATTTTCATTGTTTGCAATGTTATTACTTATTTTATTATAGACACCATAGCTAGATTTTGTAACTTTTTGGAAATTCACATTTAATACCTTCAATAATGACGAAAATAATGTGGGATGATATTGAAATTGTGCGAGCGAGAGAACTGCAGACGGGAAGAGCCCTCTTAAAGGGTTTGAAGATATTTTTAAACACTTTGTTTAAGAAGCCACTGATTTGTAAAATATACCATGACCTGCGAGAATATCTTTAGAACTATCAAAGAAATCCCTTACATCAAGCTCAGTGGTTGTTTGTACGACCACAAACTAACGGGCTCTCATTTCATTTCACATTTCATGAGCACAAACTGTACATTCCGTGGGAACTGTCAACTAACCGCATCTACCACTTCACACTACAGATACCTTCAAGTTACTCATTATCATTCTGCATAAATAACCACGATTTAAACTCTATTGCAATAACAATAAAGACGTGGAGACATAAAGGTGTCCAAACATGTCCAAACACATTATTGGATTGTAGGATGTAGGCGTCTGTGGACACAAAAGCAGAGCGAAATGTTGTAACGTTTCAAAGAGCTCTTGTCTCTTTAGCTATGCAAAGAGCTCTATTTGTACAAGACATAATGTAAAGAAATATCGGTCACTTTCGAACTGTTTGCTTTCAATACGATTTTGTTAACGTGGGAAGTGAAAACTACAAGGAAGCGAACGGAATTTGCATACAACGTGAAAATAACTTACAAAACTTGAAGCATTTTAGAATACATGTAAATATTGTAATTGAGTAATAGCTGAAGTCATCGTACGTAACGCTAAATACAATTAATAGTGTAAAATGAGTCAGTAAAGCACGTTTTAAGAAACTGCGACTAATTACTACGGCAAATCAGATAACGAACAGTTAAGTGCTATGGTTGCGCAGAATGCGTAGACGCTCGATTAAATAAGTTAATATCATAATAATTATGGTTAGGATAATTCTGAAATAATATTCTCGTAGCTGCTATATCATCATCATCATTGTAATCAATCAACCTCAGCTGGACATAGTCCTCTCTTAAAGCATGCCACTCATCCCGATGCTTCCAGCAGCTGTCTTACGTATATCGTCACTCCATCTAATCTCAGGGTGTTATAAACTTGCTGATTAATATTCTTCTCTCTAAAACACGTCTACGTCTGCAACCTGCAGTTTGCTGACACGCTGAGCTACGTCGGCGATTTTGGTTCTATGGCGAAATACATAATTCCGGAATCAATCTCTCAGAGAACCGCCCGGGGTAGCTCTTTCCTATTCATTCAGATCTAATTAATAAAATATTCAAGTCACTGCTATTAAATTATAAGAAACTACAAATTTCTAGCTAGGACAAACGTAAGCTCTACCATTATACCAACATAAATAACTGGAAAAGCCATAATTCCCCCGCACAAGTAATAAAGCAGACAATTTATTAATGCCAACATAGTCTTGCAAACTAAAACAGTTGTAAAAGTCAAACTAATTTGTCGTGTCGTGTGTACAAGTCGCCACAAACGTATGCAGGTTTTACGAGGCACATTTTTAAATTGGATGTGCATTTTAAAAGAGTAGGAGGAAAGGTAGTGTTGGTACCTATACTACCTACTTAATAATATAATATATAATAAATGTTAATGTTATTTTTATGTTCTTAATGTTTTGAGATGAGACAGGATAAAGCAGGTGCCGTTTCTCATCCTGATAGATCTGTTTTCTTATTCACAAGTTGTTCACCTCAGTAACCCAGTTTATTTTTATCCTATACTGTTTCAATAGTTTCATATTCCTTTTTATACATATTCCATAATTGCATGTATTTTATACTCAACAGGGCTTCTTGGTGTTGGATTCGGCTCCACCAAATGTCCGGGCTAGACCCGAGAATGTAATTTAATATATAAAATATAAGAACTGTATAGTATGGATATTATAAAAATAAGAATAACAATAATGACAGTGAGAACGACTGGTTTATACATCTTTTAGAAATAAATTGAGATTCGCGTCAAAAACCCTCGCAGGTGAAGGCTTACTCGTATGACGTCACGATCTTAAACACTCCACGCCAATATTACGCAACTTTCAAACAAAATGGTTAATTGTTTTCATAATCATGACGTCATTCGCTCTAATTGCCGTTTATTTCATCATGGTGGCTTTTTATATATTTTTATTTTATCAAAATATATACTTATATTAATTAATGTCGCAAATAAAAATAAAAAGACATTAGACATTTTAGTTTTTAGTTAGTATTTTAAGTTTTCTTTAATTTTCTGTTTTTTAAGTTGTGCATAATAAAATATACATTGAAATATACATTGTCGCAAATAAAAAATATAAAGACATTACATAGACATTTTAAAATAAATACTTTTAAGTCTTTCTATTCTAACCTATATTTACCGATTCCAAAAAGGAGGGGGTGATTTTTTGTTACTATTATCATGCCTAATAAAGTCTGGTTATTATCACCAATAAGAAAAAAACCTAGTGATCTTTTACATTCGTTTCATAAACAAAATGCCTGTGCCACATACGGTCCAGAACATTATAATTCCTTATTAAAGAGTCATGAATTTAACATTATTATCGTCAAAACTGACGTGCCTTGATATAAACGTCGGCGTATCGTCGATTAATAAAATAAATTGCATGGAAATCACTCCAGCCACTTTAGTGAATACTTTTTTGGCTATTTTATTAATGTATGTGTTATTAATAATCAATTTTACTTTCGTGATGGTGCGTAAACTGTTGTGGTTATCATAAACAATGGATGCCACACCTTCCGTAATAATAATAACGTACATGAAGTTGGCAAGTGAGACAATGTTAATAATGGAATGTTTTTTCTTGTGAAACGAGATGACGACGATAACCATAAAAGAAAGGCTTGCGTTTGGATAAAAAGCTATCAGACGGGTGTTTGATTTGTTGAAAAAAACAATTAGGGTTAGTGAACAATATAATTAAACATATGGTAAATATGTATCATATTTAATATTATATATAAGATATATATGTAAGGATACTAAATAAAGAAATTATAAGTTTTCGTTCGGTTTTCTCGTAAAATGAGTGTCAGTATGGAGTTTGAATGATGTACTGACAAGTGACGTTCTTGAAAGTGTAGTGCGCTCTCTATCTTAAAATGCTTATTATCTTTTTGTTTTGAACACGTTTTAATTTTGTTTTCAGTGATCGGCTCTGTTTGTGGTCACATTTTTAACTGTCGAAAAAGGAGGCCAGTTCTATGTTCCAATGCATTTTTTTTTAATATATGTTCGCCGATTTCTCTGCCAACTGTAGACCGATTAAAAAAAATTGATCGGTAGACTATACTTCCGATTTGGTCCTATTGTCACCGAGTTAAGATCTGATTTTGGGATCCCAGGGAACTCGAGGGCAATCCTTAAATTTAATAGGCACTTATTACGTTTCATATATTTTTGAAGTCTTTAATGTGATCCACTTGTTTATAAGACAATAAAAAATTATCTGCCCGGTAGCCTATTCAATAGCTTTTTTTATTGCAATCTTATTACAATACAACTGTTGACATTTAATAAAGCAGATGACTGCTAGAAACGGTACCAAACAGACCAGAATGCACAAGTTTAACACAACTGCAATCACAGTTAACGATGGGAATACCTCACAGGACCGCAAGCAGACACGTTATTTACTTTAACAATGCATTACCAAAATAGGAAAACCACGCTCGTCAAGTGCAAATCGGCACCTGCCGATGACCCCAAGCCTAACGGGCATCCTTCAACGAATCAGCCGCTCTATCAGGACCTGCGAGATCTGCCCAGTTTCCTAAAAATGCTAAAGGGGAGAGAGATCTGGTAATCGTGGTGGGTATCTTGGCTATGTACCTATATCCTCCGGTTCTTTGAATAAAGGTCGATAGGTCGAGTGCACTACAACGGCTGGTCGACGTTCCGACACGAGCGGTAGGAAATGTATGTCAGTTAACTGTTAAACAAACATTGGCAAGTATCGTCAAATTAACGAGGCAGTGTGAGTCATGACTCTGATCGAGTGATAACCCCTTGTCTTCCCAGACCCGGGACAATCAAGGTCCGCTGGCTAACAAGGCTTTGACAATCGGCTCCTCTGACTCGTGGAAGAAGAAACATTCTCTAATGAATACCGAAAATGAACTGCAACCAAATTGATAAATTAAATCATGAATCAATCACAATGGCGTCATTGATCAGTTTCATTCTAAAACCATTGCGTATTATAACGGAACACACCCGCCAGTCAAACTATCCAGGAAATCCATTAACGCTTAGGCCGTACCTTCTGTATCGTATTTAGATCTGACGAAGAAATATTAACACCGAAATTGCAATTAGCGAACAAAAGGGCCAAACAATTCCGCTACCATTACAGGATCAATTAATATTGTTGAGGCAGACACCCACCTGCCCGGAGAGACCCGAGATAAGACGCGGCTCATAGACAGTATTATGATAAATGACACCGGGAATATAGAGACGCTTTATTTATAACTCGCTTGTGTTGTGCAATGCAGACTTCCTTTAAACCGTCACGCAGCCTTGCATTAGATTATCAATTAGCCTTACATACGTACATGGTACTCACAATCAGCGTACACGCATATTAAAAGGCCATCTTTATCCAATTAAATTTATCGATGGGACCAAATGAAATGTGTAGCGCGACGAAGCCGAGGGTATCGGATATCGTTCTATCCTGTCGGTTTGCCGGTCGTCAGTTCTAAATTCGGGCACAAGTAACATAACAAGACTTCTGCCATACATAATTTGCTTGGGAAAGATGTAACTATGTTGCCCGCGATAAATTAGCAAGAAGCCACCTGTGTCGTTGCAAGCTATCCACGGATACAATGACTAGAAGCCGAACAAAAAGTAACTAACGATTTTATCACGTGGACAAAGTACAGCTAATATTTTAATGGCTTCGATTTTACATAAACCGCTGACGCAGAAGACTTTAATCCCTATACGTGGTAATCTTATCTGTGAAGGAAAACACTGAAGCATTCATTCGAATAAAATGACGGAAGGCAAGAAACACATTTCAATAAAATAAACGCTCTATAAATGGCGAAAAGCGATTTGGTCAGTCACGTTGTTTTTATTTTTAAGTGCGACAAAGTGACCCCTATTGAGATAAAAATTAAGCCACAAAGAGGCGAGACGGCGTCTCCGGAGGTCAGAGTTGTCGGCTCATTAATACCGAGTTAACGGCCAATAACTTAGTGGTTTAACGAGATAAATATCGAATAATATTAATTAACAGTACGAGCTTCCGTAGTCCAGTCCTGACAATGAATTGAAGTGTTCATTCAAAGTGACAGCAATTTTATCAGGTTTCTAGAGCTAATGATTGCTGTCTTGTATGTGAAACTAAAATAAATAGACGTTTTGCTTTTTGAATTTCTTAAAATTTCACACCAAACTTCTGAGTAATCCGGAAACATTGGTAATTAATTATAAATCGTATTGCAGAATATTGTAATTACGCCAAACTTGTTTCAAACAACGCAAATACATACATTCGAGAACTTTCATCTGTTCAATTAGCCAGTCACGATGTTCCGGGAGGATAAACTTTGGCATTTCGTCATAACTTTAATCATTGACTATCATAAACGTTGCCTATACTTCTACAGACAGTAAAAACTAACTGAAGGCTGACACAAAGAAATTTGAATGAAGAAACAAACGTCTTTTAAAATAAAAGAGTGATCGTACATACGATTGTAATAATACGAATTCCTCTACATACACCCGCACAATCTAATCTTATCACATATAATACAGCCAGATAAGGCCGATTCTTCAAGCTACAACATGAATTTTGGTCATTCGACATTTACATTTATATATTACAAAAACTCGCAGACATTGACAAAAGTTATTTAAACAGGAATCGTCACGGAATGATCAAAAATAAGTTATCTTACTACGCAGGAGGTCTTAATCATCCAAATATATTTGAGCAAGTGAGCAAAAAACGCACTGTTGGCACTTTACCACCCACGTGGAACTAGAATAAGGATATTACCAATTACAGTTTTGTACTAAAACATGTGTTTCTGGTCGTGAATTGTATGCGGAAGTTTTAGGATGGTGATGTACTTGTACGCATCCCAACAGCATAGTTTTAATTGTTAAAACGAACGCTGAAATGGGTAACGAAGACTTCAAGAGACAATTTAACAAAGATAATGACCAATGTATCGTCATGTGTTCGTAGTGGTTATGTAGTCATTGCGAATTACCAAATCAAACCTCATATTGTTTTTTTTTAATTTGGTTATTTATGTATGTGAATGTAATTTTTATTTCTGCTGTGCACCGTTTTTTTAAAATTCTATTGAAAATAAATATTATGCGAAAACCTAAGATATCATTATTTTTTAACTATTATCATCTTTTAAAAAACGTGTGTATCATAAAAAAATATTGTTTTTGTATTAACGTGAAATATTCATATTTATTGCTGCATTGTATCATTTTCCAAAACTTGTATTTTCCCAGTGTTTACATGTAACAAAGGTGGATTATAATTCTTTAAGTTCGATACGTGCACGTCTACACTGCACGAGTGTAGGTAAGTGATATCTTCACCACTTCACAGGATCATGCATGGGGCATGACTTGGACTTGACCGCGTCTTTATTTGCTTAACTTTGAATTGTTTGACGATTTCTATTTATAACTTGATATTATCCACCACTTGGAAAATCAATTTTAAGTAAGTGACACTGGCCAAACAGACAAGATATCTGGAGTCAAAACTTTAATTAACAAAAATCATGAATAAAAATCAGAAATGAGGTGATTAGCAAGTTGAAGTGGCAGTGGGCAGGGCACATAGCACGCAGAAAAGTTGGCCGATGGGGCCGAAAGGTTCTCGAGTGGAGACCGCGGACCGATAAGCGCCGCTTCCAATCGGTCCTTTTGGAAATCGATGGGGGAGGCCTATGTTCAGCAGTGGACATCCTATGGCTGAAATGATAATGATGAATAAAAAAACTGGTTACTATAACATTTACGTAGGTGCATGAAATAGCATGAAATTAAATAGCTGACTAGACAGAGGCACCAGGACGTGTCAACCTTGGTGCGTTCATAGAAATTTAAGAGCCTTACTAGGAGATGGCTTTTTATCTTTTACCCTTTCACTAGTGTCGTAGTCTAGATCTCAAGCAAGAATGACAAAGTATAACTCTACGTCGTACATATTATATATTTATATTATTTTGGTCTAGGCTAAATATAAAACACTAATTCTAAGCAATACCCGCAGCTCCAAAATAAGTTGATGTTAACTTGACATGGCACATTAGATGCGCATATCTCGACGACTTCCTTATGAGTGCGGTCACCTTTGCGCGCAAAAACTTAGCAAAAAATTCAAACGTAAACACTCTAAGGAACATCAATAGATGAAGTCACGATTAAAACATTGAATTGTCAATAAAATCTAGCCACATGCCGCATATGAAGTGTCAATAAACGATTTGCAGCTGTCCTGAAGAGATTATGGCCGACTTACATTTGTCACTTTATGCAAATCTTTCATACCATACCTGACTAAATATGGAGGTATTTATGAAGATTAGATACGCATAAACAGCTTAGGGATATCAATTTCATGGCGGGATTAAAACTGGGGTCAAGTTTAAGCATTTAGATTTAGAATAGAAGGTTCTCGGACCCTTCCTGCATTAGATTTTGTTTCTATATTTGGCTGTGGCGTTAATAAGTTCGTATCGCGTTTTAGGAAGTTAACTAATAAGTTCCTATTTCCTGTTGAAAGCAAAAGGAATAAATAAAATAAAAAATATTAAAGCATGCTCCGGAAGCAGATGTCTTAGGCAGCATTCTTAATAATATGAATTCAAACAAGTATAAATAGTATTTTTTAAACCCCCAAAAATGAAAAAAATAGAGAGAGCTGATTATCTTCAAACGGCCTGAATAGATTTTCTTTAGTCGTAACTAAGAACACTCTCGACCAAGTCTCTTTTCATATATAAATTAAAATTTATTCAGCCGTTTAGGAGCTACGATGCCCAACTTATAACATTCCTCTGTTTGCCTAAAAACGACTTCAAAATTTGTAAGCACTTGAACAAAATTATTGACATTATCAAATCAACAGTGATTACCTCTCCCTACTAACGCCGGTTAAACAAACTTATATGATTTTTTTGAAAAACAGATTTCATTACATTTTAAGCATTGAAGCCCTAAGTATGAATTCAGGACGTATATGAAATCTATGGGAATACCCACATGAATGTGCGATTGACAAAGACTTACTATTCAGGCTGGAGGGGTGAAACGGTACCAAATGTCTTCGCATCCGATCGAACTTGGCTCCGTTCCCAGGCCCCTAATGAAATTCTGCCTACAACTTCGAGTTACTCATAGCTAGCACTTAGTCAGTCGAACGATTCGCTTCTCTTGGATGTGGATGACTAATTTGGTCTTCACGTCGCGTTTAATTTGGAAGGATGCGTCTGATTTGCGTTTCAAGGAGACTTCAAATATCAAACATCAATGTCAGAGCCAGTTCTCAGACTTTTCAGATCGCAAATCCGTAATTTATAGTTTCCTTCCAATTTTAGTTTCACGGCATGATATTTTAATTTTTCTAATTTACTCTGTTACGGTTATGACATTAAGTTTCAATAAATATACATTGTTACTTAATTCCCTGCTGTTTTATGATGATCACTGAGATTATGAGTTAGTTTCAATATTTTTATAAACTGCAAATGGATGTTGTGGAGGTGACCGTCTCTTTTTGATTTACTGACCACAATGTGCGTAGGAGCACCTACGCCTACTAATCGATACAAACCTAGGAAAAATTATTCCAATTAATTAATTTTCGCCTTTTAATACGTTTTGAATACTATTAAAACAACACAACGATTTGTCAAACTACATATTAATTAATAACCCTACATATTTCGTTTTAATTCACTTGTATTTCTACATTTTTTATACTTATACAAGTAAAATATAAATTGTTTTTTTTATAACTCCCGATAAACTATGATAATCTTTAAACGAAAGGATAAGAACACGCAATCAAGTCACGTTTCAAACAAACAAACAAAAAAAACCGTCCAAGTGCGAGTCGGACTCGCGCACGAAGGGTTCCGTACCATTATCGATAAAAACGGCAATAAATCATGTTTGTTGTATTGTATGGGAGCCCCCTTAAATATGTATTTTATTATGTTTTTTAATATTTGTTGTTATAGCGGCAACAGAAATACATCATCTGTGAAAATTTCAACTGTCTAACTATCACGGTTCATGAGATACAGCCTGGTGATAGATGGACAGACGGACGGCGGAGTCTTAGTAATAGGGTCCCTTTTTACCCTTCGGGTACGGAAACCTAAAATCTAAATCAAAATTGGTTCAGCCATTTGGGAGTTACGATACCACAGACAGACACAATTTACCCTCGGTAAACTTATAACACGCCCTTTTACCGCCGGGGGATAAAACTAGTGAAACAACTGTCGGCCCTATAGCTATGAGCGATCTCTTCCAAGCCGCTTAATATGTAAATAATTTAAAGACAAATAATGAGAATTACTATATATCAGAAAAGTACTCATAAAATTTGCGATAAATTCACCCGAAACGTCTTCACAACAAAAGAGCAAGTGTCATAGTGCCTATGACACTTGCTCTTTTGTGGCACTACAATAATAACGAATGGAAAACCGAACTCGGTCACATCCGGGGAACAATTAACTCTAAGGCTGATTGTCGAAGACTAAAGCAAAAACACAGTTCATAATGAAACAAAAAATGTATCGGCGCGACCTTGAGACGAGAAAACACTTAAACAAAGAGCGATCACGGAGAAGGCTATTGTTTACACCGCCATGTGTCACGCCGCCGAGCCGCGAACATGACAGTCGCACACATTCCATATATGACAACGGGCCGGAGCGCGGGACTTATCACTTGCAGGCTGCACGCACAGCCAACCCAAACAAAAAAACTACTTTAAAAACTAAGCGCAAACAACGCCAATTAGCAAAAGAAAAACGAAGAGAAATCTGCTCCAATATCGAAGACGAACAAAAAATCTATTGTTACAGTAGCGAGCGAGGTGACCAGAGGTCTCCAAGTCGTGCGGATCATTTTGCGACCGTGACCTCTTCACCGGGAGATATCAGCGAGTGACCGGCCGCCGCTTGCGTCTCTGTCGCTTTCTTCTGACCCGCTTTTCATAAACAATACTTCGGCAACGTCGTCGGTCCGCTCGACGGCCACGAGAAAGTGGCCGATAACGTGCGAGAACCGACGCTTGCATCCATTCCTCCGATAACCATAAGCCCATAACATTCAATACGCAAATCCGTACACAACTCCGCAGCATTGCGGCTCGAATTCTCGATCGGTCACGGAAAAGCGGTATCCGATTCAGGTTCAATTTACCGTGTGAACTGTTCCTCTCGTAACAACGCAAATTAATACACGAGTAAATTTCCAAAACAAACTCCAAATCCGGTACCGTTACGTAAAATTTAGAAAATGCAATCTTGTTTCAATATTTTCTTTCGATCTACTGTGCTCTTGTATGATACAACTTACTATGGCGAAGGGCCCCATGGCGCTGGCGCGTGTGACTGAGTTTGAGTTTGAGAGGGGAATGACGCGGCAGATGTTTTGTGCGTCTAGTTTAGGGACATCTGGCATTCCGGTCGTGTCGGATTCCGCAAATCACATAACAAATTCACCACGAACCGACTACGTGTTCGTCAAGCTAACGCACAAAACGGACAGCGTCTGATTGCGATGTTTTGGACAGAGTGACGGATTTTTATGCGCCAGCAAGTGGATAACGAGCTACCGGTCGATAAAATGAGGATGCGGAGTAAGAGATCCGAGCCACAAAACAATGAAGGTCATAAATCACAGTTTCCTCCGTATAACGGTTGCATCCTACGGGCAGAAGCTTCGCGGCGGGCAATCCAGCGCACTATCTAAATTGATGGTTTCCGGTGCACATTAGAGCAGAGTCTATCGCGCAGCTGTCTGCCAAGCGACACACTTCATTTGCCGTTGCGCGTGCGCCCGTAGAAAGTAACGCTTTGTCATCGGCCACACTCACCCAAAATCGAACAAATAGGCGCGTGAAAGGGACACGTTTTGCGCGAAATGTTCGCGGCAAAGCGAGAGGCCCGAGCCTTGTGTGAGATGAGAACTCTGAAGCCGCACATTTGGCATGCAGGCATTCGCGATGTTCGCTTCACGCGTTATTTCATCTTGCATATCACCGGCCAGATTCTAGACGACAACGTTATTTCAATTAAATCCTTATTTGATTTCTCAATCACTAATAGTAATGGGGTCTTCTCTTCTGCAATCATCATCAGCCGTTAACTACGCCTACCGGTCGCCGAACCGTGCGTGCCTGCACGGTTCGGCGACCGGTGTACGAAATAAACGAATGTAATTTCCGGTGATTCGATCATTATGATTCCGTTGCATCAGTCACAAATCAAATAAATTTTCAGACTATTGGAGCAGCGCTTGCCATCATTTAAGTTACTCTCATCGAGATAACCGATTAACGACTGGCAAATTCAAATGGCTCATGACTTCAATTTAAACATGGTCATGATTATAAGTAGGTTTATTGCTATCGAGGACTTTTTGCTTCTCAATTGATTTACACCATTCGATACCATTAACTTCTTGTTATTACTAGCGTCCGTGTCAGCGTCGCGTAGGTGTTTCGGCGTCGGAATTAATTTATTCGTGTGGGAGGAACGGTAGGAGACTAAAACCACAATAGATCGGGTTGCGGTCGTTAATCAAAGTAACCGGCGACGGCGAGGAAGATAACTGTTGGATTCGGTGACAAAAAACCTGAGAACGGGCCGACGACAAGCAGCCGTCAGTTGTCAGTTCCACCCAGAGCCCATTTTAGGCACGTTAACAACGTTCCCAGTGGCTGTTGTCCATCCATCACTCTACATTTTTCATCTGGAATCCAAAGGTTTCTTTTACAAAGATTATTCTATCCTGTCGCAGGCTGACAGTCTGGCCACTAATAATTGCATTCCCACGATGTTAGTGAAGGGTTAATAAAATCGGAACGTGTAATGATCTTCCCTCAGGTTATACATGCAGGTCGATGAGTCAGCGCTCACAAGGATAATCGGTTAGATCAGACATCGGTTACATCACCCCCATAACTTGGAAATTGGTTTTTGCCCGTCTGTCTATAGATAATAAATTAAATCGATGCTTGCAAAACAGGCGCAGCAAAAACTATTTTGTCTTCGGTCAACGTACATAGCATAGACAATAGGAGATGAAATTACTTGAAACAAAACAAAAGCAGTGAGCATTAGATAAATTGAACAGCGTAGGGCTGAGAACAATAGCCACAGGGAAAGGCCAAAATAAAGGTCAGGGCTATGGCAGGTCCCATTAAATATTCATGGGCGTATTCGCATATTGTGTGTACGACAAAGGAAATATACTTAATGCGCTCGGTGCATAAACTGCACAACTAGAGGACATGACACTGCGCCGAGCTGCCATAATAAAACGACACAAAGTGACATTGAGAAAACGTGATTTGCCGGTACAGATTTTTATGATCTCTCTCGAGAATTTTTACAGTTCCTTATATTTCCATTTAAAGAAGTATCTTAAAAGCCTTTTTATGGCTCCGAAACTTTAGAAATTAAATGTGTTTTATATGGAGTATGAGCAACCAAAGGTCATCGGCTCTTTCACAATTTTTGTTAGTATTTTCATTTGCAGTTGTATTGCCTCCATAACATTAGTATTTGTAAAGTTGCACCGCGTCTACTAGACCGATTCAGGGGCGGATCGGCGCAGGCACGGTTTATGCAAATGCCTGACCACCCCGCAGTCTCGGGCCGGCTCGCTTACCATGAATTCATTAGTCATGGCACTGCAGACACACCCCTGGAAAGTTTCTCTTAAATTGTTCGTCAATTTATCGATGCGCTGATACATGAAGCCTTCCTGGCGAATTTTTACATTTCCGAATGATCGATCCATAAAGCCAACTGGGAGTAAAGCTCCGCGGAATAGATGAGAAGCAATTGATGAGCCTAATGGATTCGCTTCAGTCACATTGCACTTTCGCCCATGTCAGAATCGCAGTGTGAAATTGAGAATTTAAATCTCGATCGTTTAATTTTAGATTTCAATTAATTAATTCTCGCAATACATGTTTATCGCAAGGAACATTTCATGTCGGTGGCAGGAAGATGTGTGAAGCGGTCGCGGCGGCGGACGGCTCCCATTACTCGCGCCGGTGCGCAAGCGCTGCCCTTGGACTAGCTGCTTACTTCACACAACATATAGGTACCAAAACAAACATGTCGCGTAAAGAGACAGACTTAGAACGGAATTCCATTCCAGTCGTTCCGAGCGTCCGTTTCATCTAAAGCATACACATGACCGCGTGCCATCTCGATTCTGACGTATGAGGATAGATTTTGACAAATTCAACCGATTCGGGCGATGCCGGCACGACATTCCGCTTCGGCGGATTGAGCCGTCAGAGGCGGCGCTAGATTTACTGGCGCGATAGCGAGCGCCCTTCCGCCGAGCTGATAAATAGCCTCTCTAATTATATTTACGCAGCGCCGGCCGACTTGCCATAAATCCTCACTGGAATGCTAGAATAACGCCACGTACGGCGCCGGGACGAGCACCCCGCGGATCCGTCACCGCTGACACTTGAAATTAGTGAACTAGCGATTAAAGACTACTAGATCAATTACGGAGTATTTTAAGGAGATTCTAAGCTAAGTATAAACCAGGATGGTCGGAACGCGTCGCGGGCAGATGAGGATGGAAGCTCCGGAAGCGTACAATTAAAGACGACGCGTATACGGAGTCAGTGAACTCGGTCCAAGGTTATGGGAGGGAGTGTAAACAGTGTGCGTTAGGCACCCATCAGTGTGCCGCAGACGACTTATTCGACCGACCAACGTTGCGAGACGTCAGTATTTGTCCACGTATCTGGAAAGATTCAATATTGCGAGACAGACACCTATTCGATAGTAAAAAGAATGGAGTCGCAGACAAGAAGGATAGGCAGTACTTAGCCAGCATTAAATCTGAATTTAATGAGAGCAAAAAAACTGATGTAAATTGTAATAGACGCTTAATGAATTTAACTTTTAACAATTAGGTACGAATATTTTATATTCAAAATATAGCTGTCATTCAACTTAAAACTATGACTAAGTGTAACGAAATTGGTTTTGAAGTTATGACTTCACACAGTGTCACAAAATATGCGTTTCATTATGCAAATTGTACGTAAGTATACATGTGTGTCACAATTTCTAACATGGAAAACCCCGTCCATCTACTTTGATTCACAAAATGTATTTTGAATCACTGAAGTACTTGTTGAATGCTAAGCGCAGTGGGTCATCGCGTATTCAACACGTGTTTCATGTTTTTACTCAGCTTAGACATTTTCACAGGCTGGCAGCTATACTTCTTAATCTATCGCATTCCAAACAAGACCAACAAGATCTCGAGAGATGAGATATAAAAACAGTAAAACCACAACAGCATTCCGTCTTACTATCATGTTCTAAAATTAGCAGCAGAGAGGATTGATAAGCGATGTGCGGGCATACTCCGCATTGTTACTATTGAAATATTGTTGAAGATAGGCAGGCCAACGCTGTCGACGCATCTCGATCGTATCTCGCGAATAATCTATCTAGGCATGCGATCTGAGCTGACATTCCAAGAAGGGATTCTCATACGAACTTCATACATTATCTTGCGATTTGCAACTCTCGGCTTGAGTAATAAATGCGACAAATTTTCCGATAGCCGCAGAACCCGTAACCGGAGACGATAACATCTCTATAAGAAGCGCATCATAACATTCAAAGGTAATCAGTCATATCCAATTCATTCGAGTCGTAGAGCGCGTTCAATCTCGAGCGATTAACGAGTCGGCTGTCGAATCGTAATTAGGTGTCTCTAGATGTTAGGTATGTATCGCCGCCCATATCCAACCGGCGAAGGTCGGCGAGACTTTCGCTGCGACCGGGCTGCGCCATATTATGCGAGCCCAACCCGAGCATCGGAAAATCTAGTCGCCCACCACAATGTTACGAATACCCGATTCGGGCACAACAGCATTACCATACAGCCGATCTGAAGTCGACACGGCTCCCGTGTTGACATTGGCCGCACCGTTACATCGGTTTTGTAACCATATCAAAAGCCTGCATTCCAGTGCTCGTGCAGCTCAAGAGAGGTTCGATTGTTCTCGAGCGGGTCGCCCACGTCATGCGAGGTGTCGCAGGCTTGCACAATTTGGATGGGCGGCTCTGGCAGGTGAGCGCCGGCCGCTGGCGACCTTGCCGGCGAAGGGCATAACGGCCGCCACCGCTCAACGCGTTCCGTGACGGTCGTCGAGCGGAACGATCGCACACCACCTGCCCCCGTGAGTGACCGACTGGATACTAGGAACCTTCCAGAAGAATACTGCGTGACCGGTACGTGGGAGCGGAAGGCACTCGCGTCTAGCAGTTTGGTCCTTCAGATAATGTAGTGCCGGTGTCACGAGCGGCGGCTAGCCGCGCGACCTCGCTCGCGCTTAACGTCGTCATACGGATCGGGTTTCGTTCCGCAAACTCGAGATAGCTGAAGCACCGCCACTGCATACCTGCCGCCGACTTTGAACCGCGCTAGCCTTATTGTATCCCATTTAAGCTATCGCGTCCTATTTGAATAGGAAATGCGAGGTTACGTTTGTAGTAAAGTAATTAATCGCGTTTCCTGAGAGTTTTGCCGGTTAGTCACCGCGCTTAGAACGGCCGGCGCATCGCCGCGGCTAAAAACGGCGTTCTAATAATCGACACTCGATCTAAAATAGCCGCGTGACAAACGAAACCGAAAGTGATGCGTGATGCAACGGGCCCGAATTTAGCCGGTGCGGCCCGTGGTGCATCGGCCGCGAGGAACGCGCCCTCGGCTGCGCTGGCGGCGTCGGCCGTGCCAAGCCGCTGGCATTTCGCACTAATGACACGAATAAGATATCGGCGCGGATAGGCTCCGGCCGGCTCCCGTCATCCCACTTGCCTACTCTTCAGAATCAGATTTAACCCAGAAACGATAGAATTCACTACATCGCATCGCAGCTGCACATTTTAGACTGGTTTTCGTCGCCGCATGTGAGAACCGTTGAAGCTTCGATGCATGAGGGCCAATTAATCCACCCTACCGTTAGTGAGAGGTGTCGATGTGATCGGCGATGCATTCAAGCAAAGGTAGGAAGGTGGAGGTTCCGTTGTGATACAGGAGGGCGCGGGTGGCGCGGGTCGGAGGTCCGGCCGCATTCCGCCGCCACACGAAAGTGAAACCGCATCGGCGACCGCTCAGCTGTAGAAAGTCCACGATTACATCTCAGCAGCGGCGCGCCGGCGCGGCCGTCGCCGGACGAGCAAAAACTGCTATCTCCACGAGTCTCGGCTCCCGGGAAACTGCCTGGCGCGGCGCTCCGGCAGCCGCCTGCCCGCCGCCGGCCACGGAGAAATTACAGATGACCGCCATCAGCGCTACGCGAGATTCCTTTCCTTTGCTCAAAGTCTAACTAAACGCCAAACGCAGCGTCAACGTGCCTTATGGAAATACGCAATTTCACCTTGATCATGCCATGACATATCCGATGGGTAACTTACTTGGACTACAATGCGATAAACTACAGTACTTAGGTGTAATCTCACCGAAATTATCTGAACTTACTTTATACGCCACCGTGATCATTTACATAAAATAAAATACATGACAGAACACGCCCCGAAAGTTCGGTTTAGAACCCAGTCTTACTTAATTCTAACTGGTTTAAAAATTAACGTTTGGTATTTAAAATTATTTTTATATTACTTAAATCTAAAAAAAAAACTTGCAGCAAAGAGTTGCTGATTTGCGACATAATAATTAGGTACATCTATTTATGACATATTTAAGGACTTGATGAGTAGGACGACTAAAAGACAAAAAAAAAGTAGGAAGACGCTAATCAATAGCATTGGACCAATAACGGAACCTTGAGGTACGCTTTGAGCTAATCCTTACCTTGCTATGTTTTATATACTCTATGTAATGTTTTTTTATTGAATAAATAATAGGATTGCGTTTGACCGCCGACTCTCCTGATGTTAAGCGTTGATAAAATACAAACGAAAAACCTAAAATAAATAATAACCGTTTAATATTTGCTATACATGGATTGACCTTTCTTTACATTGATATTTTTAAGCAAACAATGTCACTGTGTCACAGGCCTTTTCGAAAATCAATTTTAACTTAATTTGAGTCATTCCCGGAAATATACTAAATAGTTAACGTCTGAATGGTAAAATTAAACAATTCCATCACAGGGTTAATAGTAGGCACCAGTACTAATAAGTAACACTAATTGAAATGTGCCATTGACGTCATTTACCTATACAGTATACATACACATTATTCAGATAGTCCATTGCTCCAATGTTTACAATGTTGCATACAGTAATAATAAACATGTTATTATTGGGTTTCCTTTACCTTTTTGAGATGAAATGGAATTCTTTGCCGCAGACATCCAAATTCTGTACTTGTAATTTGTAATCTTAGGTCTTAAATACCATAACACTATGAACTTTGGCAAGCTCGAATCAGACATGAACTTACGAGTTTCAGAGATCTTTTGCCGTTTCGACTTCGTATTTTCATCTGCCTTGCGATGTTCCAAGTCAATAGCTCCCCGGTAATTCTCAATCTCCAATAAATTCGTTTCTACACTATGATCCTTTTCCAATATTATCTACCCACGTACCTTATTATTAATTTCCAGTATACAGTTAATAAGAACGCATTAATATTCATAACCCTATGATTCACTCCGATAGATTAGGTTCTTAGTCTAGGTGCAAAGAGACGTGTTAGTAATAAGAAGTTGCAGGCCTTACAAAGCGATTCGAGTGAGGTAATTAAGCTCAATTAACTACTTACACAGCCAGCCATTACGTCTAAAATAGCGTTTATTGCTCTCTACCTGACAATTAGCAGACGTAGAAACAAACTGACGTAACTACAAAACTATACTTTGCAGGTTTTGATTGGATAATTTTAGTCGATTACTTGCTTCGGTTGCCAGTCGAGTTTTTCATACATGGTAAGGTTCGTTACGAGAAATTCTTAACGTGTATACGTATTGGCAATGCTCAATAGAGTCGGGTTCTTCAAAAGGTAAACAGGATCGCATTGGCCGATTCTGAGAGGGATCGAGCGATAACGGAGTTTATGCTTATTGCGGTCACGCGTAAACTCGGCGCTGTTTGCGGAATTGAAGGTAGATACATCTTAATGGTAAAAGAACTGTCGCCGAGCTAAAACTGCGAAGGGAAATGGTCGTTTCACAAACTAGTCGGACCGCTTGAAACCGGTTCCGATCCGGCGTCGGGAGGGGAGATCGGGTGAAAAATAGCAACCGATCAAATTCAAAAAAATGCAATTCGTCGAGGTTGAATGACTCGCGATCGCAGATTGAATAATAGTTGCTATGCTACGTTGCTAGGTTCCTGGGCCGTATGCCGTAGTAGAAATTTTTTGTTCTTTGGAATAAAAATAAAAGATGTTGATGTAAGTACCTACCTAGTAAAATGTGATAATAGTTGTGTATGTAATAGTTGTTTTGTGTATGTTGTATTGTGTGTGTTGTGTTGTGTAGTTGTGTCTTAATGTATGTTAGTTTTCATACTTTTTTCCACACAAACGCGTATGGAAAGTCAGCAAGTAATATTCCATTTAGTATTTTACCAATCAATATTTTTATTACTTGTTAATAGCTCAGCTCATCAGAAAAAGCGACGTGAAACTTATATTTACTAGGTATCTTTTACATAAAGCTAGCATATAGTAAATTTAATTAAATAATAAGTCTTGCGTTTGGTTACTTTATTTCCGCCTCATATTATGATAATTTATGCAAAGTATGAAAATAACAAGGTACAGTCAGCAAATTGTGGTAGGTAGAGTGGAATGTTGCCCGTCAAACTATGAATAAAGGAAAAAGGAGGAAAATTGCCTGTCTTCGTTCTTAAATGTTTTATTCAAAGCGAGGGTAAAACTATCTTGTCGATGTAGATGCTTGTTAAACATTATTGTACTTAATTTCATTAAAATAATGTCAAATTTGAGTACTTAACATTTCGAGGGATTTTTAGGGTGGGGTTTTTTTTTATTACTAAGTCTGTCTGTCTGTCTGTCCGTCCTACCTTTTAAAGGCTGTATCTTAACGTATTTTTGTATTTGCTCTAATGTAAAACCGGTAATACATTCAAGCGTCAAACTTGGCATGATATAGTACGCACTCTAAAGTAGGTACCTATAACAAGTATATTTTTTTCCAGTTGGTGTATTATCCGAAGTAAGAGGAACAGTCTCTCTCAGTTTCTTGAAAATTACAATAAATTCTATCCGTGACAGAAAAATAAAGAAAAATTGTTACATTGAGTAGCTTGAAAAATTATGCCCCCCATTTCAGATATTATCATATTTTCAGGTATTTTTTTTTAATTGTAAAATAGGCTTGCGCTTGGCCGCCAACTCGCCTGATGTTAAGCGATGATGATTGCCTAGAAGAAACCGATTCACTTTTGACTTGAAAACACCCAGATTATAACTATCGGGAACACCCATTCAGGCAGCGCATTCCACATACTTAGCAGTTCGCACAATAAAAGTGGAATCAAAGCGCTTCATACGGGTTTTCGGAATGTCAATCAAAAAGCGGTGTCGATTTTTCGTGCCCGCTCTGGCAGTCTGATAGAAAAAAGGGCAGGAGGGAATTAAATCATGCAGATCTGATGCGCACTCTCCAAAATGTATCCGATAAAAAACCGATAGTCTAGCAACTTTTCGGTAAAGACAAAATCGTAAAAAAAATAACAGCATTAGCAAATTCGTCAAATATTGTAAATCTGTGCCAATACCAAATTTTAAGTAATTTAGATACTGACTGTACATTTTTTTAAACTTCAGAATAGATCTATGTTTTTCGTTCTTTCTACACATTATATAGGTTCATTTATTGCATAGAAATTAAATCATCACAGCCCTACTCTACTACACTTTTAATCAGAATACAAAACATGTGTCCAGTGCGACCACCATGAGACAATCCAAACCAAACCTTACACCCTTTTAATTGGAATTCTCCAAAACGTATTGGTTTGACTTCAGCGCTCTTTTCTATTTAACCAATTACATATATTATTAATTAAGAATTTTCTAGTAACTTTTTTTTTACAACGGACTAGGCATGCGTTTTACCACAATCTCACCTGAAGGCAAGCGATGATGTGGTCGAAAATGTAGCATGCTGGCTGGCCTAGGAAATACCTATTCACCTTTTTCTTGAACAACCCCATATTGAACCTGTTTGGTAAAAAAAGTTTTACTATAAGTAATTGCAGCTGTGGATGGGCCTGGTCACCTTAAAGACAGATAAATAATTGATAATTCAAGTTTTGGAAGATAAAACAGGTCGAAGTCAAGCAAAGTATGTCACGGTCAAGTCCAAGTTATGCCCGAGTAAAGTGGTGTAGACTTTACCAGAGGCTTCAATGGAAGTTTGTCAAAATGTTAACAATGCGGTGACTGGGATTTAATCTTTCACTTTGTGACTAAAATGTCTAGATTATTTATTTTAAACTTCAGCTTTTTGTCATTTAGAAATGGTACTTAACCCTGAGTTTTACTACAAAAGTTATAAACTGATAATAGCATCTCATCTCATGGAAAAATTTGCTTAGAGTCTGTGCGGAAAGAGAACCGTCATAAAATTTGAGGGCGCAACTGTGTTTTTTTAACGTATTTGCTATGGTGACAACACTGTTACGTCATTATAGCGCGACTATGATTCTTGATATTTCTACACTTTGTCAAATAAATTGATACAAAATTCTGTCTAAATAATACAACCTATTAATATAATAATCAAAATCATATCGTTTTGTAGTTCCATTTTTCGCCACGACGGTTCTCTTTCCGCACAGACTCTACCTTATTCGGCCAACTCTACAAATAGGTTGAGTTGGCCAAATGGCTATAGGTACTCATGTTTAAATTAAAGCTAAAAAACCCAATCTATTCAGGGAGGTGTATAATATAGGCTCTGATGTACTTAGCAAGAATTGTTTTCCTCCAATGACAATAAAATAGGTGTTAGTGTTATTAAATTAAATACCTATATTGATTCATGCAATATAAGTGTTGTTCAATAACATTAACATTTTGTTGCCTTGAAGACATCACTTTATTTGATATGGCTGCCACAAGACACTAGTTTGTACTACTAGTTTCTCTATCTGTATGTAATTTTTATCTAATATTATAAAAATATAATGTTATGGGTATGTTTTGACACTCAATAATGGCACAGAGGCAGTAGACAAAATATGAATAAATAATATATAACATCTTCGAAAAACTACATTATTAACTATGTTTTATTTATTTTTAGATCAAAGTATAACACATACCTACTGAATTCCATACAAATTTTGATTTTTTAATTGAAATTTGTATATAACTCTATACATATTATAAGCATGTGAATACTTCGGTCACAGCTCATACCATGGATTACATTTACCACATACTACTTTGCCGATTGTTGCACTAGTTTTTTAAGCAGTTTTATAGTGTAAATTTTTTATAATTTGTAGTGTCAACAATAAAGAGTTTATCTATCTATCTACTTTTTATCCTGGAATACTTAATAACAGTTTCTACGCGATACAAGGGTCAACAGCGGAAGGTGGCAAGAAAATTATAAAACATATATTTATGCTGTATGACTCGAGATGGAAATTCACAACAAGAAAAATTTATTTAGGCTTGCTAATGAATAATTTAACACCTCACGCTTTTCTTGTACCTATAGCGAAATTAACTCTTATCTGTTCTTATCAAGAGCCCCATACATATACAGTAGTCAAAGTTATCAATATGAGTGATATTACTTCGTAACTAGCCTCGGCTACTAGGTATATGACTGTATCCCTATATATGTACATTGTTATTAGCTAAGTACCTACCTATCAAGCTTTAAAGCTATCAAGATGTAATAAAAGTGTTTGTGAGATTGTTTACCTGCTCAGTCAGTGCAACCATTTCTTTGATGGCATTTTAAGTAGTTAATTACCAAAGTTAATAACAAATAAAAATCAGTGCCAAAATAATCAAGTATTTTAATCAGTTATTTATTTGTTGTTGCAAGGTCATATTGTGTGATTATAGGAAGTACCTACCTACATAATTCAAGCTACTTTTATTAACCTATCATATCAAATCAATGCAACAACAAAATGCAATGCAAGGCAAGGTTACATTATTATTTTATAAACTTTGAGATTAAATCTTGAATGTTGCAAACCTTGATGCTAGTTGTAAGGCTCATTTTAGTGTTGGTATTATTGGTATGGCCTATGTAGAAAAAAACAACAATGGGGTCATAGGGTCAAGAAGGTCAAGAAACTTTTGACAACCATTATCAGCATTTGATACTTGACAGTTCACAGAGAACATGTGATGAGAGTTCTGTTAAAGTGTGTTAAAGTGATAATGACTGACCTTGCAAATGGAGTTTGCTCGACGTGGTAGACCGAGGATATGGGCTCCGAACGCATGATGCTGCGGAGCCGTTCCTCAGGGAGCTCCAGCAAGCCATCACTCGCCGTCTTGATGTCCATCTTGCTAATACCACTCAACACACTCATTTTAAACGTATAAGACGACTACGACCGAGTCGAAAAGACTTTAAAAAACTTCAAAAGTCAAGCACTGAACGATTCACAGCAGTCCTTAAAATCAAAATTACACTTATTCGTACAAAAAGAGGCATCAATTAGACCACATGAAACATTTTAATGCCTTTGCTTTTTCAAAAGGTAACCGAGTGTTCTCCCATATCATTGCGAGAAGAGACAGCAATCACACAAAACGCTTCACTTGCTCCACAAAATAGTAAAACAAACAGTTATCACTTCATCATTGGTCGAAATGAAAAGTAATATTTTGTTTGATCACACTCGTTTCGAGAAAACTTGTAAATTGACAAGCGCGGCAGGACAGCTGCGCATCGACGAGTCGATCGCACTTCGCCGTACACGTTTCTGCCGTTTTCCGTTCGTTTTCGTTGCCGACTTGACAGTTGGTTGCCGTTGGTCGCGCGACGCGTCGGCGAACCAGCCGATACCGCCGTGCCATTCAAATTCCGTGTCAGGCGAATGTCGTTGTTCCAAGGGCCTAAGTTCGAAAGTTGCTCAGCAAGGTCAAACCGTGAATAACTTAGGTGATTCAAAGTAGTTTCAAAGTGTGACGATAGATGACGTTGGTACCAACTATTATTAGCTACATTGTTTTTTTATTACTACTGTCTGCCACTTCTTAACAGTTTCAAGATTTTTCAATAGATGACGCATATAAATATGTATGTTTAAATTACGTTGTCTAGAAAAAGGTGTGTAATAAGAAAGAGTGCCTAACAATACTGCTTTTGCTTGTCACATATATTATTATGATTAAAGCCGTAACAGACTCGTCAACTTGGCTGACGTCAACCACGTCAACCAACGAGAGAAAAAGAGAAGGGAATAACATTTTCACTCTTTCTCTACCGTTGGTCAGATGGGGCGGTTCGTCAGCCAAGTTCGATACGTCTGTTACGGCTATTAAGGATAGCACAGCAGCTAAATACAAGATGTAAGAGTATCAAATATATAAATAGAAATTCCGAAAGCTAGCAGCTGTGTGAAATAATAATAATTGCAGTTTGAACATTACCATCATGTATTCTGTGATATTACGCACCAAACATAAACTGTTGCTTTTAGTGACATCTCTTGATAATATCTTGTTTTAGAAAAAAAAACATTGCATGCATGAAAGCATCACGCACTCCATTCCACATCTTGGTCTCAGTCATAGCTTTAATTAGTCTGTACTCTCAGTACAAGTAATTCATGCTGAAAATTCTAGATGGCGGTATACCCATTTTATGAATTTGAAAGTTTTGTTTTTTCTTCTTTTTTCTTCCGGTGCGAGTTTTGGCGTCCCATGACTTATGCATTTGCGTAGGTAGGCCTCCCACTAGATCATTAATAATGTTTTTATTTGATCTGAGCACTAGATGGACCGACGACATTGTGAGTCGCGGGCATCCAGTGGATGCAGATGGCAGGCTGTCGTTCAGTATGGAGTTCTAAGGGGGAGGCCTATGTTCCGTCTTCTGGCTAACGATGATGATAACTACCTAGAGCCAGGAAGCCATCGAAATTATGGCGAATGCCCTAAAATGAAATCAAGAAAGTCTTTAGTAAAAATGTATTTATTTCTATATTTTGTTTATATTCGATTGGCATATTTATTTCTGTTTCAGTTTGTTCGCCTCCCACGCTGCTTGCATTACTTGCGCAAGCGCCTCGAACCCTGGACCGCAGTATTTCTTGAACTCTGGCATTTGGTATAGCTTAGCAAGCCACGCGGCTGTGTTTGGGAATCTGTAACAAAAATAAATTAATAGGTACAACATTTTTAAAGCCGTACCTAAAGAGTGTAAATGGGATCCTAATACCTACTAAGCCTACGCTGTCTGTCAGTCCGTCTGTGTATCTTTCGAACCGAGATAGCCAGTTGAAGTTTTCACAGGGGGTCATATTACAAAAGTTTTTTTAAACGTATTTTGTATTTGATTTAGCAGTCTAGCTAGTGTAATAAGTACGTAGGTACGTACCTACAAGCGTCAAACTTGGCATGATTATAGCACACTCTAAAGTTTAACAACAAATAATAAGTACAGGCCAAGTGCGAGTCGGGTGCAAATTTCTGTCCACCAGCGGTTTTCGTACGATCACCGTAGTAAGCAATGTCGGACACGGTAGGTAGTACCTACGTACTTGGATGGGTGACCGCTTGGGTGTGATGTCTTTTTGCACAACTTTTTTGAACAGCAGTAGTTAACAATTTAGTAGTAGCTTATGGCCTTAATTGCGTGAAATCTTCTCGTCCAAGATACCACAGTGCCTAAAGACCAATGTGTGTTGCCAGTGATGACATGGTACTGAGACGTGGTCCTTAACTGTTGGTCTATTGGAGAAACTCAGAGTCACAAATCGGGCAATGGAGAGAGCTATGCTCGGAGTTTCTTTGCGCGATAGAATCCGAAACGTGGATATTTGACAAAGAACCAGAGTCATCGACATAGCTATTAAAATTTGCAAGTTGAAGTGGCAATGGGCAGGCCACATCGCTCGAAGAACTGATAACCGATGGGGAAGAAAGGTTCTTGAGTGGAGACCACGAACCGGAAGACGCAGCGTAGGTAGGCCTCCCACTAGATGGACCGACGACATCGTGAGAGTCGCGGGCATCCAGTGGATTCAGATGGCAGGTTGTCGTTCAGTATGTAGGTTAAAGGGGGAGGCCTATGTTCAGCAGTGGACGTCTTATGGCTGATGATGATGATGGCCTTAATTGAAATCGTGTTTATTTCTTTGAAGCCAGTTTCTTTTTGGTATTATGTGATGGTACCTATTTTGATTTTGCAAACTGCACCTATTCGGGCTCGCGTTTAGTGTTGGGCGTAAAGTCCCTGTGCGAGACTTCTATGCATCTATAATCCATATCATATTATATTCTAGGCAAGCGTGCTCCATCGTAGACTGCATCATCGCTTAACACCAGGTCAGCTGGCGGTCCAAGGCAAGCCTATTCCCAAATAAAAAAAATATTATGGGCTAGAAATGCTAGAATTGGGATTACTGGTTATGGGCAAACTGACTGTTTAGGGATATTAAAGCTGTATTAGTGTTAAGAGCAGGCTGACCGTTAAGGGGCACTGAACCGTTAAGGGCAAGCATGACGTTTACCATCAGCCGAGCGACGAGCTCGTCTCGTTTAGTTGCATAAAAATAACTGTAATGTTAATGTTCAATAATTTTAGGTAAAAAAAACCCGTTAAACTCATCTCATGATTATGTTAATCAGTGAGCTTGATAAGATCACCAAAACAAAAGAATTATTATTTAATAAGTATTTTAAGACATCATTTGCTCGCAAACATGACTTGCAATAAAAAAGCACATGATAACAAAACAAATTATCCCAAACTCGACGGGACTACTGCGAATAAATACGCTTTTCGGTAATAAATATCGGTTATAGTTTGGTGACCTAACAGGAACTAGTCCCTATCGATCGCGGAGCCCTGGGCAAGCACCCAGAGTGCCCAGTGGGAAAGAGGGGCCAGCACACACACACGCGCGCGCGCACGCGCGATGAGTTGTGTTTCGCAGAACACAAACATACAGAATACAAACATATCTGCATAAAAAGTCAAAAACAAAAAATACTTGTATATCTCAACTTTTTAGGTAATCAATAATTGTGAAATATACCCTTGGAAAACACTGCATTTTGCAACACAGTTTTTAACTAACGCAAATTGTACACTCATTTGTGTCTACAAGAAATAAATTATTATTTCACTTCATTTATTTCATTTCACGGGTCTAGCACGGACATTTGGTGGGCATTGGTGGAGCCGAAACCAACACCAAGAGGCCCTTTTGAATATAAAAATACAATAAAATTATGGATTGTGTATAAAATGGAATATGAAACTACTGTACAGTATAGGATTAAAAAGTCTGGGCTATTAAGGTGAAAAACTTGTGAATGAACAGACCTATTGGATGAGAAACGGGCCTTATCCTGTCTCATCTCAAAATATATTTAGGCAGGTGATGACTTACCACCCACTGAATGTGCCCCCCATAAAGGCTGCCGTATCTTGGCACCGGAGGAGCAACATTGGCGTGGGTGGCTTAGGGTGTCGAGAGGTGTGCTGCACTTTCACTAAGCGCTACTTGCGGCGTTATGCCTTTTAACACTTATGAGCTTAGGTTCTTAGCCCTTGCGGTGTTCACCCCCGGACGGCCGGTTAAGGCAAGCCAGGAGTCGAGATCTGGGGCTTTAGCTCCCTGGTACGCGGTGTCGCCACTCACTGACGGCTCGCCATAAAGCCGCCCCTGCTATTAAAATATTATTATTATTATATGACATTCACCAACATGCACTGGGCCTGCATGGTGGATTAGGGCCCATTCTCTCACTGAAAGGAAGCATGTGTCCCAACAGTGGGAATATGAAAGGCTGATAATCTTTAATACAATGAACTCACTTGTTACTATCTACTTTAAGGTAACCCTGCATGGATGCGGTGGTCACGCCGACGGCGAGGTCAGCAAGGGTGAAGTGGTTAGTCGCTATGTATCCCTTGTCTCCGAGGTATGTCTCCACCACCTCGTACGCCTCTTCAATGTCTGACAGGTGTCTGGGAGTGGGCCCGGTGAGACCTTCGAATAGGGAGGGTAGCTGGAAAAAATATTTTTCAATTAGATACATACAATAGTAATTTTGTCCACTATCGGTATAAGCTTAGAGATAATATTATGTATATTAGAAAAACTCTATTAGGTATTGGTTCGTCAATAAATGCTTGTCGGGAGTGAATGTTGTGGAACAGCTGATTATTTCGCGATTTTCGAAAAGTCTTAGAACAAAAGTTATTGTTATTTGATGTGGTTATTGAGGCTTGTCCTTAAACTGATTAACAGTAGCCTTGTATACATACCTAATGTTCGAGAAAAGTGCCATTCAAGGCTTGGTAACTGAGCATTTATGGACTCGATTATAGGTACTGGCCTTTAATACGGCTCGGCCAACTGTTTCTTCCATAAATGCTTATATTTCCAGCATTAGCAGCATTAGGTATTCTTACAAGTCTTCTCACCAAAGATCATCGGCATGGTCGTTACGAATGTCATTGTAAAACAAGTTACTAATCTATCGGAAGTTGAAACAACTTAATAGGTTTTTTTAAGTCGACAGGTGGCAAACCAGCACACGGGCCGCCTGATGGTAAGCGATCCCCGTCGCCTATGGATACCTGCAACACCAGAGGGCATCGCAGATATGTTGCCGACCCTTAAAGACTCTATTAACAGCCCTTTTGAAGAACCTGATATTATAGCTGCTCGGAAATGCCGCAGGAGGGAGCTCATTCCACAAATTGCAGGTTAATAAAAAGGCGAAAAAATAAATAAATAAATAAGGCTAGGTGAGGCAAAAGGGAAGGTGAGGGGAAAAAAAGGCGTAAAACGCACAGTGTGCGATTTCCACCGACCTATGATGTGGGGATGAACTTTCAGGCGAACTTTTTTTAAGAAGACACTGCAGTATTTTTGCTACATTTGAGTCCATTTTTTAATCCCCTGACGCAAATATAAGGGTGTTATAAGTTAACCGTGTCCATCTGTGTATCTGTCTGTGGCATCGTAGTTCCCGAACAGCTGAACGGATTTTGGTTTTGCCTTTTTGTTTGTTTGAAAGGTGACTTGATTGAGTGTTTTTAGCTATGATTAAGAAAATTCAGCCGTTTGACAGTTATCAGCTCTTTTATCGGTTTTTAATAATTAAAATAATATCTGGGACATTATTGCACACATGGTCATCTGACCCCAAACTAAGCAAAGCTTGTAATATGGCTGCCAGAGATTGATATACATACATATATATTTTTAAATTCATACTTAAATAGATATTAACACCCAGACATAGAACAAACACAAATGTTTATCACACAAATGTTTGTCCTAGGTGGGAATCGAACCCACGCCCCCAAGCGTAGAAGGCAGGTTCACTATCAACTAAGCTAACGGGACTGTTTTCAATGTATACTTGTGTTGTATTTTGCCGTACTTACAGCAATAACCTTCAGCTTGATGAAGAAGACGGCAGCATCAAAGTACATGGCCTGATCAATGATGGCTCGCGTCTTCAAGTCGCTGGAGTAAAGGGACTCCTTCTGCTCTACTGTGCCGTACTTTTCCAGAAGATACTTGTGGATCGCGTGACTAAACATTAAATAAGTATGAATTAAACAGTGAACACGTACTTTAAACCATTGATACACTCTTGTAAAGTCATAAATATTATATCAATAGTTGAAAAAATATAAATAAAAAACATTTATAATTACATTGAAAAATCCATTCATAAATTAATCAATTCTTCTTCCCATATTATTTCAATCCTATACCTACATATACAACGGACACTGAACGACATCCTGCCATCTGCATCCACTGGATGTCCGCGAATCTCACAATGTCGTCGGCCCATCTAGTGGATGGGTCCATCAGTTCTTCGAGCGATGTGGCCTACCTAATGCCACTTCAACTTGCAAATTTTAATAGATATGTCAGTGAAGTTTAATAGATATGTTCTTTGGCTAATATCCCTTATAAATACATACTTTCAATAATTGTATTCTGTATTCAATAGAATATTGTATGAATAGCTTTAGAATAGAAATCTCTTTATTGTTCACACCAAAAAATACATATGTACATAGTAGGTAACATAAAAAACAACTTAAAAACTAGTGAAACAATTGGCGGCCTTATCGCTTTAAGCGATCTCTTCCAGGCAACCTTAAAGAATTACGCTATTTCTTAGTGGATATGGTAAAAAAAAATTACCTGTCTGTTAGTATAAAGTCACCATCTTTCAATACGGGCACTGTACCAAGCGGATTTATCTGGAAACGATAAATAATATAATAAAATAACAATATATGTAGTAAATAAATAAACATGCACTGGGCCAGTATGGTGGATTAGGCCTCAGGGCTAGGGTTACCATCCGTCCAGATTTGTCCGAACTTAAAGACCTTTTTCCGGTTTTGTAATTTGGCTTTATGTCAGGACTTTTCAAATTTTGATATGGGAACCCTACGGGGGAGATTATTCATCTTTATCAGCCTAGCCATCACTACTGGGACACAGACCTTCTCTCAGAGGGAGAGGAATATTCTATTATTTCATTAAATACTACTTACTAAATATATGTTGAAAATAATTATCAATTTATAAACGGACTTCACAAAATTAGTAAATAGGTATACAATTTCGGTTCCTAGGATGATATAATATTGTCATCAAAGTAAAAAAAAAACCCAGTTATTTTGGTTTAAAAGCCTAACTACTGAACCGATTTTGATGTAATTTCAATGTTTTTTTTTTCAAAATCGGTTCATAAATGACGCAGTTCTGAGGTACTTAACAAACATTTTAGTAAAACATCCGAATTGAAAACCCCTTCTTTTTTTAAGTTATTTAAATAGGTTTTTATATAGCGTGTAGGTAAGTAATATTAATTGTTTATTTTATTTATAATTTCTCACGAGTAGGTAGTAAAAAACAATGTCGACAATGTATTTACCTTAAAATACGCGTTTCACGGACATTTGTAACAAAAAACTGACATGATGTATTTATTTTCGAACATGGTAGGTACCTATAAAGTTATTTATTTACTTCATCATCATTATCAGCATATCATTTATATACCCACTGTTGGGACACAGACCTTCTCTCAGAAAGAGAGGATGGGCTCCATTTTTTTTTTTTTTAGTTTGTGCTGTAGTTTTTATTTTTAGTTTTAGTTAACCTTGAATGGGTGAATTGGGAAACTGTAATGCCCATTCAAGGTATGTATTTCATAAATAAATAAATAAATTTCAAAATCAAATCATTTATTACGGCATAATTTATGGTGGGTTTCACTTAGTATTGATCCCAGGGGCACCCGAACTAGTCAGAGACTGTGTGACGGGAGCCAATGGCTTCTCCTATTTAGGTATGAATCAACTAATTAAATATACCAAAAAATAAATATAACATTTTAAAATTAGATAAAAAACATATTAATAACAATTTAGAATGTTGATTACCTACTATGCCAATAAGTAGTCAAAGAAAAGAAAAAATTGCAGTGTACCCAGTATGCTGGCGGAATTATCGCCCTGGCCTTCGACCAAAATAAAATGAATGGAAGGACTCTAACCATTGAACTTGATCAGTAAAAACGAGTCAAAACCGTCGGACATATACTTCAACACCTAATTATAAAAATGTACAGTATATTTGTTAAAAAAAATAGATATCGGTTTTATTTGTGTATTTACACTTCGGTTAAGCATACGATATCATAATTTTGTCAGATGTTTCGTTATCGCGTAACAATAGACTCGTGTTTCACTTCCTACGGCTAGAGACCGACTGAAACGAAGTGAGCGCTGGCGCTCATTTTGTAATCTTCAAAAATGCGCTTCTACTGGACCCGTCCATTCATTTTATTTTGGTCGAAGGTCCTGGCTCGAAAAACTACTCACTTTTTTAAACTCTGGCGACTTATGTTCCTTATTGGCAAAGTCCACGTCGACTAGGTCGAACTGTATGCCGAGGATGTCGCCCAGGGTCCTGACAGCACACGCCGGTGGGCTGGGGTCCATCTTCCACAAGGTCGGCATGGTTGGAGTAACTACAGTTGATAACAGTTGGTTGGTGACATAGATATACAAATATGGATTTTGCTTATTTATAAGTTAGTATAATACTTAGTATTGAAGTTATCACACTTCACACTAATATCATAGATATATGTGAAAGTTTGGATGGATGGATGTTTGTTACTCAATCACGCAGAAACGGCTAGATGGATTTGGATGAAATTTGGAATATACGTTGCTTATGTCCTGGATTAACACATAGGCTACTTTTCATCATCATCGCCACGCGGGTGAAACCGCGGGGCGCAGCTAGTTGTACATAACGGGCAGACTGTTAATACCACTATGTTTTAGAATCTCTCTGTACGTACATAGTTAGAATGAAAAAACGAATTAATTTTATTATTAAAAAGTCTTGGACCTCCGTTATGTATGAAAGTATTATTTTCAGAGAACAATGGCTTGGAACCATTTCGGAAAAAGCTCGTTTTATTTATTATTCCGTAAAATACGAGTAATAATGCTAGTTGTTATTGTATTAGATAAGGGGTCATCCATAAATTACGTCACACGTTAATGGGGGGGGGGGAATGTAGGTAGGAGGGTGTCAAAAGCTATGTGACGTCACATGTTAAAAATCAAAATCCATTGATGCGAATCCATGCGAAATTTATATGTGAATAACAAACTGATATAATTTGTATAAATAGATAATTGTGTTTTACGTTTTTGTATTTAGTGAACTAGCTCTTTTAATAAATTGCAACATATATAAAATAAGAGTAAAATAAAAATATTTGACTTTATGTTGAGAAAAAAAATTAAAATCACTGTTTTCTTTTGATTATTTATTAATACATGCATAAATTTGAAAAATGTGTGACGTCACATCAGGGGGGAGGGGGTTCTGAAAATGTGACAACCTGTGACAAGGACGGGGGGAGGAGTTAAAAAGTACTAAAATTTGTGTGACGTAATTTATGGATGGCCCCTAGTAATAATCTTATCACTTACGGAGCGAGCTGTCGATAAACAGAAGTTCTGGTACAAGGTTGCCCAATGCGAGCTGCCCACTGACTGACTATCCATGTTACTTATTACTTTGTTACTGTGTATTTATTCAATTCAAAATAAGGCGCCGTCTCCACTAGGGAGGGAATCGTCGGCAACGTCAGCCCGCGTCGCAACCTGTAAAATCATCATCAAAGGCTATGAAATGGAAATCATGTTTAAGCAATAAGTTAATACCGACTGCAATAACATTCAAACCCGATTTTTTTGAACGTGGTGCCATGAATAATTAATAAGACTGTTTTTACTTAGATATTGTGACTCTATAGGAATTGTATCTCGATGGATAAATCCAATTTTTAACCAACTTCCAAAAAGGAGGAGGTTCTCAATTCAACTGGTTTAAAAAAAAAAGTTTGTTACCTTGAATTTTCGACTGGGTGAACCAATTTTGATGATTCTTTTTTTATTTGGCAGCTGGTGCTTCCCGTGTGTATTTCAATTTGGTCCAGCTCTGACATTTTAATGAAGTCGTTTTTTTTTATTGATAATTATTAAATTTCAACCCCTTCCCTGATATAGATAGTTTTTTTTTTTGAAAAAATTGCTTTATGCAGTTTGATCTCATCACACACACTGTTACACAGTCTTCATGCACGTTCAATGGGAATCCTTTAAAGATATTACCGCTAGTGTAGATATATTGCAGAAATTTATATCATTCATCAGACGAAAAACGCGTGCAGAATGACTCTGCTTTATAATTATATACCTACTATTTATTGATATTGTACCTATCTAATACTTAATATCCTCGTGTTCGACTCAAAATTTGATATGGCAATGTGTGTTTAAATTTAAATTAAATATATGTATTCTTACCAACCTTTTCAATTCAATTTCGACTTCTCATGACCAGCGTACCTAAATACATAAACAATTTAATACCTAACCTAACTAATACCTAATATTATTAACTATTTATGGTACCTAAATAATTTAATTCCCTTATCAATTTGCGCACAGAGCAGTGTAACGTATAAAGCATTTATTGAGTATTTTTAATGATCGCTGCCTACAAACATTGATCTAGAAAACCAAAACTCGTTGGGTACAATATCTTGAGCGTACCTAAGCGCCAAGGGGAAAAGAAGATCGGTTGAAGATCCAGAGGTAGACCCGAAATAAGGTGCTAAAGATGTGAGAGTGTAAGGTTTCCGATGATGATATAGAGAATAAAGTGAAATGGAGGAGAAAAGTAAGGAAGGCTGACCCCACCATGTGGGATTCATAGTCGGGAAGGGAGATAACAGTTCAAAACCCTGCGTAGCATTACACTGCGCTCGATATCTAGATATTTTAGATGTTAAATCTCTTTCTGACCAATAATTTCACTGGAAACATCCCCTTTTCAATCCCACACACAGTAATGTTTGCACACAACTACTTTTGCATGCTACGGAGATTAAATGACTGGTAAAGGTGTATTAAATAACTGGCAAACCACTACAAAACGAATCTTCATGGGCTAAAGGCCAAACCGCATTAAGGCGGCGCGGGCGCTGTAAGACATTCTCCTAGAGGCGCTGATTTGGTTTGACATTCGTAGGAGAATCAGGGACTGCATGTGATTGGTTCGCGTACGTCAACGTTTGACCAAAGTCTAAATGACCCATCAAACGTCAGTCACATCTGTCTTCCGTGTTGTGCGGACGTTTGGTACTCTTAAACTCTTAAACTCTTCGCAGATTTTATTATCAGCAAATTAGGAAACGGAAAAATTAAATAAACGAAACATTCAGCTACTTATCATTTTTTCTTTTATTCTTATTGATTTCCCAAAATGCGTGTAATGTCTTATCAAATATGGCGACAGCGGGGGCGCTGTGTTTACTGAAACTCGGATCGCTCTCCAACCGCGCCAACCAAGCAGCAGTGCGAGGGAATCTGAAAAGAAAAACATAACTTTTCTTAGTTACTTAGGCCTTTTGCTTTGGGTGGACCTTTTATAACTAGTTGCGACTCCCATAACTTCCAGACCGGGGCCATTTTGACGAACGGTCCCGTTTCACCGTTTGGATATGGAACCCTAAAAACAATGTCTACTTGTTGTGGTTAGTACTTAAGTTTAAACAGTACTTACTTTTCACCGTTCAGTTTCAATATAGGTTGCATGAAAGTCGCGGTTGTCCCAACAGAGAGGTCGGCCAAAGTGATGTGACCGGCTGCCACGAACGAGTGACGCTCAAGGTAGGCCTCCACCATGCCGTATGCGGCTTCGATGTCCGCCAGCTGCTGGGCAGAAGGGCCTTGCAAGCCGTGGAGTAGCGTTGGGAGCTGAGGAAAATATACAGGGTTATTGATAAATTCGGAGTCTCCGTGCGAAAGTTGTGACGGAGTGGAAGCCGTCGAGCTGTCGACCCTGTCACCCCCGGACTCGACGGCGCGACGAGCTCGGGAGGTTTAAAAAGATTTGTCGGGCTGGCCCATGACAGAGACCAGTGGAAGGAATTGGAGGAGACGGTTGCCCAACAGTGGGAAAGACAGGTAAACATAAAAAAAATTGCTAACAACCTGACGCAGAGAGCTTCCAAACACCATACTGAAAAAAAATATGATTTGAACATAGGTACCTAACATCTTTTGTTTTTAACCGACTTCCAAAGAGGAGGGGGTTGTCAATTCAACTGTTTTTTTTTTATGTTTGTTACTTTAGAACTTTCGACTGGGTGAACCAATTTTGATGATTCTTTTTTTAATTGAAAGCCGGTGCTTCCCGTGTGGTCCTTTTTCAATTTGGTTCAGTTCTGACATTTTTATGAAGTTGGTTTTTTATATTGATAATTATTACAGAACTTGTTTACTGCAGCCGTCAGAGCAAATTAAAACTTGGACGGAGTATACAGGGTTACGATGAAAGGGTGAAATAAGCTATTTATTTATTTATTTATTATAAACAACTTTTACTATGGATCTGACTATGAGCTCTGAAATGGCGAAAAAAAAAACAGCTTTTCCATACATTTTGTGACAGCTTTTTTTCGTAAAAAATGTTCATAGTAATGAATACAGTGACCCCCTTCCGGCTTAGCAACACCCTTTCTCCGTGACCCTGTGTAGATATAGAATTGATTAATTGAAAGAGCTATATAATGTTTCTGCCTGTGACACTTTTACTAAGCTTTTTTTGTGTGATAAATGTGTGATACTAACCGCTACAGCCTTCAGCCTTATAAAAAACAGGCCAGCATTAAAGAAGAGGCGCTCGTCCACTTTTGCCCGCGCCTCCACATCACTCGGATACAATCTCTCTTGGTGATTTCCACCATACTTCTGTACTAGGTACTTGAGAATAGCGTGGCTGCAAGTAATAAAGCAAAAAAAGCTATTAACATTTGCAAGTTGAAGTGGCAATGGGCAGGCCACATCACTCGAAGAACTGATAACCGATGGGGAAGAAAGGTTCTTGAGTGGAGACCACGAAGCGGAAGACGCAGCGTAGTTAGGTCTCCCACTAGATGGACCGACGACATTGTTAGAGTCACGGGCAGGGTAGGACGGGGCCGGAAGGGTCCGGGGCTAACTCTAACCCCGGGCTCCAATTAGCGCAGTTTGCAAAATCACGCGAACGCGAACCTTGACGCACCGAGATACGGTTTGCGGTCGCGTAACTTTTCACAATCACCTAAACTGAATCGCTTATAACAGGTAACCATAAAGCCCCTTGTCGCTAAATTGTTCCCTTAGTTTAATAGTTTCCTTATCACCTTTCAGATATCGTGAAGTCGCCATCCTTCAGGACCGGTATTGTTCCCATCGGATTCATCTGAACAAAAATCATAATAATTATTATAAAACACTGTTTTAAACTATCACAGTTGTTCATTACAATTATATTATTATTAACTGGAAATATTAATCCCTCCCCCGTTAGTTTTCCCGTGAACATGGTGCATGTAATTGCGCCAAAATATCGGGAGATCCATCCACAAGCTTAACACGGTAAATATCCCGTTAATTATCATGTAACTATAATTATTATAGTAAATAATTCTCGTAAAAAATAGCGCGCTAAGGTATTTCGTAGAACAAACTAAAGGAATTTTCTGGTAACTATTAGAGTTCCAGTATTCACCTCTCGGTAATATCATCAGAAGCTCTTCATCACCAAAAGGAATACCTATAAAGGGTCACACGGAAAGGATCTACTAAGCAGAAAGTGGTCCGTTATACTATGAACAACAACTTTTACGAACAACTTTTACTATGGGACCAACCCTGAAATCTTAAAGGTTGCTATTATGCTAAGATAAAGTTTCTTTTTCAATCACATCTATATCGCGGTGGTTCCACGGGGGAAAAATCCCCTTCCCACCGGGGGGTCATTGCAGTGAGCCCACAGGAAAACACCCATAAAATACAACCGTCACTTACAATCTGGGTGTCTTCAAGTCAAGAGTGAAACGGTTTCGTCTAGGCAAGCGTGATCCATCGTAGGCCGCATCATCGCTTAACATCAGGGCCCCGATTCTACTAAACCAATTGTTTTTCAATTTTTAATGAATTGTCTATTTTTTTTTAACTTTTGACCCTTTATCTATACAAAAAGTGTCAAAAGGGTAATTTTTGAGGCAATTCATTACCATTTAAAAACAATTTTGTTTTTCACTTTTGACACTTTATCTATATACCAAAAGTGACAAAAGGGCAATTTAAAAAAAAAAACGTTAACAATTTAAAAACAAATGATTTAGTAGAATCTGGGCGCAGGCGAGTTGGCGGCCAAGCGCAAGCCTAATTTATAATAAAAAAAAATCTGCAATGTTTAGATCCCAAGGTTCTTTTACATTGTTAGTTGGTTACAATTGAAGCAAATAAAGAGCATAATAGATACAACCATTCCTTTACTGTGATTTAAATCGTTTTCCGCATTTTTCTGCGACATAATGTTTTCTTTTGCTACCTTTCCAAGTTTTAGTAAGATCACAAACAACGAGAGCTCTTTCCTTTGCATTACATGAACAAGTTTTTCAACGACAAATTCAATGAAATTTTACCTCTAAATATTTGTGCGACTTGTGCTCCATAATCCGCCAGTCCACATCTAACAGATCCATCTCCACGGCCAACAAGTCCGCCAACATAATGACGGATACGGCGGGCGGGCTCGCGGACAATTTGTACAGTAATCGACGCGCCATATCTGGAATACTCATTTGGTGTCAACATGGGGAATTACCACACTTTGCAAGTTATTCATTTGACCAGCGGATTTGTGGCGGATTTGCCCTAAGGCCCAGTAGGCCCGGCCAAGGGCGGCCAATTGTGACAAAAATTCACTGCTGAAAATCTGAGAAAATCTCACAAGAAATCTGAGAAAGCGGCGGCTGGTACTTACTATATGGCCTAGGGCCAAGGGCGGCCAAGACTGCAAATCCACCACTATCCACCACAAGCAGTATAGCATTTTGACAACTGACGAGTGAGACGAACAAGTCGCTCGACTGATGGTAAACGTTACTCTTGTCCATAACAGTTAATTGCTCTAGTCTCAACAATTCGGGGTTAAGCAGAAAGACTAAATAAATATCTGGGACATTATTGAAAACATGGTCATCTGAGCCCAAACTAAGCAAAGCTTGTAATTTGGCTGCCAGAGACTGATATACATACACATATATTTTTAAATTAAATTGATATTAACACCCAGACATAGAACAAACACAAATTCATCACACAAATGTTTGTCCTAGGTGGGAATCGAACCCACGCCCCCAAGCGCAGAAGGCAGGTTCACTACCAACTAAGCTAACGGGGCTGACTATGCCGAATGTGTCCATAGTACCCATCATTATGAACTAAGCCGAAAGAGTACCCATAATTAGTCAGAATAAATAAATAAATTGAAGCATTATACCTACAGTTTCCCCTTTAGCATTTACATCATCATCCTCGGTCGTCCATTCGTTTACATTTTGAGCACATCGTTTGCCGTTGTGTGCGCTCAATATTGAAGTGTGCGTTTGTAGAACTAGTAAGAATATGTCAGTGAGTGCAATACGTGTTTACCTCGCCCCCGTCAGTTTTTGGCAGATTTTTTTCGGTACTAGTACGAGTTTAAAGGCAGATCCAAACTATATATTATCAAAGCATAATCATAATTTTTTTATGTATGTAACCTCAGAACTTTCGACTGGGTGAACCGATTTTGATGATTCTTTTTTTATTTAGAAGCTGGTGCTTTCCGTGTGGTCCCATTTCAATTTGGTCCAGTTCTGAAATTTTTATAAAGTCGGTTTTTCATATTGATAATTATTTAGGATGTCGACTAGTTAGTTCATTGGTATCGCTACAAGTTTCTTAGTGTGCGTGAAAAATGAGTAAGGGTGCCGTAATTAGTTTTTGCGTTAAGCAGCGTAGCGGTATAGTGAAAAAAATTATGAAACACAGACATTTTAACACCCTTTGTTTGTCTGATTTGAGGATGTGAATATAAATATTAGGTATCACATCACATCATCAGCCAATTAACGTCCACTGTTAGACAAGGCCTCCTTCATAGAGAGGGGTGATACCATAATCCCCATGCTTGGCAGGCGGCTTGGGGATCGCAGTACGTTTACCGTGTACTATTAGGACGCTGCTGCCCATCCTGCGGTGGTTCTGGTCGTTGTTTTAGGACATACCCGGGTCCAAATATAGATATTAGGTATGCTTAGTACAAAATGATGGTATAAATACGTAAATATTGAAATAAAACTAAACTTTACTCACCTCAAATCAAAATATCACTAAAATATAAAGATAAGACCTCGATAAAAGCATTTCTTGTTATCGTTATTTTATGATAAGAATTAGTAAAAATTTAAGCAATAAACGTCCTAATCGACTTGTAAGAAAACGTTGTAAATAATGAGGACGCCACTATCGTAAATAAATTCCACACTGAATCAGCATATTTATTTTTTTAATTGATTTTTGTTCGACGATATAACTTGTACCGTCGCCGTCAATCGAGTCGTAGGCAAAGTTCGAATTTGAGCAAAATTTAAGTAGTATAGATTGTTGGAATTGGTTGGAAGAAGTGTTTTTGCGTGCAATTATAAAGCATCCTTTTAATAAGTTAAATCTTAAGTGAACATTTCATGATTCCTGTTTGTTTTTTTGCTTGTTTCGTTCCCAGAACGCGTTAAGCAGTTTCCCGAAGTAGACTACGCCTTCCTTATTGACTGTGTTGAAGAAGGACTCTTCTTCCAGCCGCGCTATCCAGTCAGTGCATCGAGGGAACCTGGAATACAGACAACTAACTTAAGAAGGGGATCTCAAATGTTTTTTAATGTTTGTTATCTCATTACTCCGTCATTTATAAACCGATTTGGAAAATTATTTTTATATTTGAAAGAATATACTTTCAGATCGGTCAAAATTGGTTTAGTAGATGAATTTTTAGAGCAAAATTACTAGGAAAAATATGTCATCAAAGTAAACGAAAATGCGTATTAAATTTAAACAACTTTTTTTTTCAGTTGAGTTATTACCTACATTATAGAGGGATACGCGGAAAGGGTGTAATAAGCCGAAAGAGGTCCTTTCTCTATTACTATGTTAAACTTATATGTACCTAATAATAATAACATCTCAACGTGCAATTATGCCTTAGTTCTCGCCCCATATGAATCGTGAGCTTTCATAGCCGCATCGATTTGCGATTGAATTTTCCAAAAAAAAAAAACAGTTTTAGGTTCTGTATAGAAACTTACTTGTCCTTGTCCACTTTATGCATGGTCTGTATTGCAGTAGCAGTCGCTCCGGCAGATAGGTCAGCTAACGTCAGTCGATCCGTCGCGATATAGGGCCTAGAATTTAAGTAGGCTTCCACGATGCCGTACGAGTTTTCTATGTCAGCCTTGTGCTTAAGGGTTGGCTCTTCTAGGTTCGACATCAAGGTCGCCGCCTGAAATTAGAAATCGTCATCATCATCAGCCTTTCACTGCATATCATAGGCTCATAATGCATGCCACTGAGCTCGGTTGGCAGTTCTCTGCATCCAGTTTTTACCCATCCTTTTATGCAGGTCGTCACACCACCTGGCTGCACGCCACCTACACTACGTTTGCCTAAACGTGGTCTCCACTCTAGAACTCTATTATCTATCATGTACCCACTGCTGGGACATAGGCCTACTCTCAGAGAGAGAGAGGATGGGCCCTACTCCAGCATGCTGGGCATGCATGTGGCTGAATGTCATGTCTTTGAACTTTTGAGGTTCTTGGATGTTTTCCTTCAACTCGGGAACTCGTTCACCCCAAATTATAAATGTAGCTTTTTAATTTTTATTTCTTTATCTTTTTATGTAGCCAGTATCCACTGCTGTTGGGCAAATATATTTTTAACTAGCTGCGCCTCGCGGTTTCGGATGATGATAATGAAACGTAGCATATGTATATCCAGACATAAGCAATGTATATTCCAAATTTCATCCAAATCCATCGAGCCGTTTCTGCGTGATTGAGTAACAAACATCCATCCATCCATCCATCCAAACTTTCACATATATGATATTAGTGTGATTATTCTATTAGAGTAGGAAAAGTAATGCCCAAAAACACCAAAAGAAACAAAGCCTGGTCAAGTTCACCAGGCAAATCCATGCCAGTCAATGTAGTGTTGAAGATAGGTATATAACATGCCTGGTTTGAAATGGGAAATTAATCTCCATCTCCAGCATAGTGTTTCTAATCAAGTGACCTAGCTGTTACATTGTGGAGCCATCCCACCCCAAATTTAGAACCTGGCCGCGCGTGTTTATGCTCCATAATTTCACTGCAAGCATTGCCCTTCAATAATTAATTGCCAACAGCATAACTGGCAACGAAATGGTACTTTCTTAAGTAGACTTTGCAAAAGCGTTACCACTACGTTTAGAAAAAGTGGTCATTTACGGGTAAGCCGTTTATTTCTATCCTGTGTTCCAGCTGTGAAGGACATGCACAAACCCACAACAGTAAGAGTCTGAAGGTCCGCCGGGTTCTTCATTGTTGCATTGCTAGTATAATCATATGTTTACACTCACTCCGACAGTCCTGAGCGCGTTGAAGAAGACTCCGGCCGTGAAGAACATGCACTGGTCTACGAGAGCCCTGGTCTGGAGATCCGCCGGGTACAGCCGCTCCTGGTGATCAGCTCCGTACTTCGCCAGAAGGTACTTCATTATAGCGTTACTGAAGAACACGAACCATACGTAAGTATCCATCAAAAGCTGCGGCGAGCGGAGCAGAGTGGACTTTTCTTATTATTCAAAGAAAATTTGAGTTCGTGTGTTGTCTATATTTTCTTTGAATAATAGCCAAGATCTTCTCGAGATCAAGACATGCGTATGGATGAGTTCCGTGGCAAAAGCCATATAATAGCCTACCGGACAGACGTTTGATTTGCAAAAATTACAGGTTTAGTGAAAAACCGTTTTTTATCGGCTTATAAAATTCTGAGATACAAGCGTTTTAAAGTTTTTCTTCGGATTAGGAAAGGATACTCTGTCCCTTTGGCAAAGTGAGTGTCATGGAGTTTCTATGAGTATTTACCTTTCGGACAGCACAAAATCGCCGTCTTCTAGAACAGGCACAGTGCACATAGGATTCAACTGAAAATAAAAATGAACTTCTTATTATCTGCCTCAATTTACTATACTTATATTAGTTCTGTTACAGCTTTTGGGAAAACTCAAAGTCATGTGACTTTGGCATGTGGCCTGCCCGTGGCCACTCGACTCAACTTGCAAATTTTAATAGCTAATTATGTCGGTTCCTCCACATGAAAAAAAAAATACTTCTCTTTTCTGTGGATTCATCTGGTGCTTCGGCGAATATCCACCTTTTGGATCTTATCGCGCAAAGAAATTCCGAGCATAGGTATATAACTCTCTCCATTGACCGTTATGTGACTTTGAGTTTTCCCAAAAGCTGTTACAGGTCGAAGACCGATAGCCGATGGGGAAGAAACGTTCTTGAGTGGAGACCACGAACCGGAAGACGCAGCGTAGGTAGGCCCACTAGATGGACGAGGACGACATTGTGAGAGTCGCGGGCATCCACTGAAGTGAGAATTTTTTCCTTCTCTTTTCTGTGCGGGCATCCACTGGATGCAGATGGCTGTCTGTCGTTCAGCATGGAGGTTACAGCAGTGAACGTCTTCTGGCCGATGATGATGACAGCTTGTATGGTTTATGAAAACTTCTCAGTAGATAATCCGATAGATTTTTCATTCTAAGCATTTAAAACACAAAATTGCACTGCACACCAATATTAGCGGAGTCCCCCAGAGCCCTTTCACGACGGGGAGGTTCGGGGGTGGGGGGTGGAGGGTAGGTATCCCTACCTCTCCTCTAGTGAGGAAGGAAGGACACCGATGTTGACAACAATATCCGAAGAGTTCAAACCACCTCCCAAGATATATTAGACAACTGACCTTCCTAAACTCCTCGGTCTTGTGTTCCTTTTTCACGATGTTAACGTCTCTTAACTCCATCTTCAGATTCAGTATGTCAGCCAGCATCATGCACGCGCGCGCCGGCGGACTCGCGATGGCGCGATGCAACACAAGGCGAGACATTGGTGACCTGGAAGCATAGAACCACCTTATCCTACCATCCTTTTACTACTACAGGACAAGTAGGAAGTCGGCCCATTACCACCCATACATTGCGGACTTTAATTCCTTGGATACCAAACGTTTCGATTCTACGTTTCTAATGCGTACGGCCAAGGATTGGAACAACCTGCCGGCTTCCTAGTTTCCTGACAGATATAATCTGGGCCTTTTCAAGGCAAAAGTGAATAGGTTGGTATCTTTTAAGTCTGCGTGCTTCATCTTCGCCCACATCACATCATCGCTTACCAACAGGCGAGTTGGTGGACAAACGCGGACTCATAGGCGAAAAAAATTGTAGGTATAGAAAGTAGGCTGGAAGTTTTAGGGAACCTTGCTTTATTCTGTTTATTCAAATCCTTATAATGATGTAGGTATACAGGATTATTATCATATAATGATGTATAAAAGATGGCAAAATGTATGAAAAATTTAACAGCGCCTCTATCGGACGTGAACAAAACCTGAATTTTTCATACATTTGCTATCGTTTACGTAACGATAACTTTTTCGTAAGTTCTCGTACTAAGGCCGCTGATAACTTTTTCGCAAGTGCTCGTACCAAGGCCACTGTACTTTTTCTGTACTAGTAGGGGCCTTACTTAAAAACGTTTCTCAAGTTGTTCTATGCTTAAAAATACTCTCTCAACTTCTCGCTTACGGCAATGCCCACTCGCAAATACGAGACAGCGCAATTTTAAGCATAGATTAACTTGAGTAGGTACGTATTATTTTTAAGTAAGACCATATAATATGCTTGTTTTGTCATTGCAATAATAAAAACATTCTTGTCTAACTAATAATTATCAATATAAAAAACTGACTTCATAAAAATGTCAGAACCCAAATTAAAATGTGACCACACGGGAAGCACCACCATTCAATAAAAAAAGAATCATCAAAATCGGTTCACCCATTCCAAAGTTCTGAGGTAACAAAGATTTTAAGAAAACAGTCAAATTGATAACCTCCTCCTTTTTGGAAGTCGTTTAAAAAAATGTCATACCCAAGGAATTTAAATATAATACCAAACGGTATGATGAATCTTACCGATTTAAAAACTATTTATACAGGCGCCTATTATCGATGAGCTGCCCGGAGTAGGCGGGCGCGTTGCCTTAAACTTTTTTCAGGCAAGCAAGTATACTATCCTATTTCTAAGAAAATATTAACTATTAATTTATCTATGGTTTAAATTAATATCGTATCGCGTTTTTTTTTATCACTTGCCGTAATCCACATTTTAAAGGTTAAAAAAACCCAGCTTTCTGTCTTTTCTGCTTGTTAACCAAATGCAAATTACAATAAAAATCGTTTTCTTCCCCTACCATTTCCTAAGTCACTACTCACTATTTGTATTCAAGTTAAATAATTGGTAAACAGTGTCATTAGAATACATTTGAATGAAAACAAATAATATGAGTACAAGGACATTTATTATATGAACAAATACTCACCTCTAAACAACAATAATGAATAAACACTGCACTTGAATTAGTATTGACACCAGCGTAGATTATCCAACTTCGCTGATTGACACAGCTGATAAATATTACCTATCTAAAAAAGCTGATAAAATGCAATCTCTTTGCACATAATCTATAAACGAAGTTATCTAGCCCGTAATACTGTTATCTGTGGTAATGATGCAGTGTGGCAACCTTGAACTTTGTAACCGTAAAACAAATAAGTAGTGTTTTTTTTTAAATCCCCCTATAAAAGAGCTGATAATATTCTAACGGCTGGACCGAATGCACGTGCTGGTTGTGTACAACCGGCATCATGCCGAGATGGGGCCGGTTTTGAACCGAGGTCCAAAAAGAAGGAGGTTCTCAATTCGAGTGTATTTTTTATGTTTGTTACCTCAGACTGGGTGAACCGATGTTGATGATTCTTTTTTATTTATTTAAAAGCTGGTGCTTCCCGTGTGTTCCTATTTGGTGTGGTTCAATTTATAGTTTTACCTTCTGTACAGGCCCCTCTTTCCCACTGGGCACTCTGGGCACTTGCCCAGATTCCGCCGCCGCCACATCACCAAACAATAACCGATATTTATTACCGAAAAACATATTTATTTCGATAAAATCAATAGATAATGACTGACTACAATATCTATATCTATATATAATACCTACCTGCTTTTGCATGCGTGAAGCTACTCTACTCTCGCCCGCAATAGTGCTCTGTCAAGTTCATAATTGGCGGTCCCATTATCCTAATGTGCCCAGGGCCTCCAATAAAACAGCCCTGCTTCTGTAATTGACAGATAGGATCTCAGATTAGACAAATATAAGCGGCCAAGTGCAAGTCGGGCTTACGTACCACAACATAAAAAGTACAAAAAAGTAGCGAGTAATGCAAAAAGACATCATGCTCAGGCGGTCACCCATCCAAGTACTGACTTCTGTGATTGTACGAGAACCGGTGATGAACATAAATTTGTCACCGACTCGCACTTGGCCCGTATTTATCATGTTTTTTTTTTATTACTAAATAGGCTTGCGCTTGGCCGCCAACTCGCCTGATGCTAAGCGACGATGCGGCCTACGGTGGATCACGCTTGCCTAGAAGAAACCGATTCACTCTTGACTTAAAGACACCCAGATTGTAACTATCGGGGAACACCCATTCAGGCAGTGCATTCCACAAACTAGCAGTTCGCACAATAAAAGTGAAATCAAAGCGATTCGTACGGGTTTTCGGAATGTCAACCATAAAGCGTTGTCGATTTTTCGTGCCCGCTCTGACAGTCCGATAGAAAAATACGTACGTATAGTACGTAATACGTTGCTTACACTGTACACTGTACCAAGCACAAGTTCGGTCGTGCATGGAGTACTGCTCTCACCTTTGGGATAGATCAGCTAAATACCAGCTCGGGGCGTTGGAGTCAATTGAGAAGCGTGCCAAGAGGCTCATCAGCAACGAACCCCTAGTTCAGACTAAGCTTCTTAGTCTTGAGCATCGGCGCAAACTTGCTAGTCTATCGGTTTTTTATCGGATACATTTTGGAGAGTGTGCAACAGTACCCTTAGTACAAGATTTGATAGTTTTCGAAAACTTTTTTCGTTTTCGTTTTGATGCATACATTGCTGGGCTGAAAGCTATTTGAAACTATTTATCGTATTTGAGTGAAGCAACCTATACTGCCGATTACTACCGATTTTAGTTCAACCGCGTTTCCGCTAGAGGCGCTTTACTAAAATGTATGGAACAATACGGAAACGAAAAAAGTTTTCGAAAACTGTCAAATCTTGTACTAAGGGTACTGATCTGCATGATGTAATTCCCTCCTGCCCTTTTTTCTATCGGGTACGTATTATAGTTTTTACACTAAAGCAAATATATAAATAATTTTTTTAAACGTTTGTTGTATGGGGACCCCTTTTAGTTTTTACATTTTGACTTTATTATTATTTCTTAGTTAATCTGCCGTAACATTATATTATTCTGTGAAAATTTCAACTGGCTGTCTATTACGATTCGTAAGATACAGACAGTTACTCATACAGACGTTAAAAAGTAGGACAGACAGACAACGTAGGCTTAGGAATAGGGGAGCCAGCGAGAAAGGGACAGAGCATACCTTTCTAATCCGAACAAAAACTTTGAACGCTTATATCTCGGAACTTTATTGACCGATTTAAATAACTTCTTCAGTAGTTTTATACTATATAAATATATTTTTCTTTACTTTATGATTATTTTAACACGTCAAAAACTGTCCGTAGCCTATTAGTTGATTCCCAGTATTGTATTTTTATATAGTAATTATGGGAACTCAGTCACACAACGGGCATTGGAGGGAGCTATGCTTGGAGTTTCTTTGCGCGATAGAATCCGAAACGTGGATATTCGCCAAAGAACCAGAGTCACCGACATAGCTATTAAAATTTGCAAGTTGAAGTGGCAATGGGCAGGACACATCGCTCGAAGAACCGATAACTGATGGGGAAGAAATGTTCTTGAGTGGAGACCACGAACCGGAAAACGCATCATAGGTAGGCCTCCCACTAGATGGACCGAAGCCATCGTCAGATTCGCGGGCATCCAGTGGATGCAGATGGCAGGGTGTCGTTCAGTGTGGAGGTTAAAGGGGGAGGCCTAAGTTCAGCAGTGGACGTCTTCTGGCTAATGAATATGATGATGACTTATGGGAAACGTATCAATAAAGATATGGGTTAGCTTACATATAAATTAATTATGTGTGTATGTATAGATTCTTATTATTTTGTATGGGTAATTAATTTAACAATGTTTTGGTGGTAAAACTTATTTACAAACTGATAATATAATGCTACTCCGATCTGCCAGTGTCATGATTCCTGCGAAGACGGCAGGTATTCCTTCACTATGGTTATTATTTTCTGCACATCCTCTTCTGATAATCTTTCTTCACTCTCCTGTACAATCTGAAAGAAGAACTTAATCTTATAACATGTATTTTACACAAATATTTACAGAAACTATGATTTTGACATAGTAATTATGATTATTAACGAGATATTTACCGTGGTAAGGTTGTGGATAGAGCCACCGATATTTCCGATAGGTCGGGATTGAGGTTCGAGTTTCAGTGATAACCGTAGCAAAATACTTATTTATAGAAACTATTATTTTGTCATAGTTATTCTGATTATTAACGAGATATTTACCGTGGTAAGGTTGTGGATAAATCTCCCGATATTTCCAATAGGTCGGGATTTAGCTTCGTGTTTCAGTGATAACCGTAGCAATAGACTTAGAAAGAGGGTAGATCGCTTTCACATCACATCACACATCATCAGCCAATTAACGTCCACTGTTGGACAAGGCCTCCCTCATAGAGAGGGGTGTTGCCATAATCCCCACGCTTGGCAGATCGCTTTGTCTATCCCTTAATTCTGAACGGTTTGACCAACCTCCCGCATTTTTCTCGCGTAAACATAATGCATGAAAATGCGCCGAAATATCGGGACCTCTATTCACAACCTTATCATCATAAAATATGAATTTTAGGTACATTCAAGAGCAGTCAGAGTTTCTTTGCAGTTGGCTACATTTTTTTAATCTCTAGGGAGGGGCAGCTGCCCTTGCTCCGTCTTTTTCGATCAAGATCAAAGTTGGAAAGAGAGAAAAAGACAAAACACATCGTAACTATTCCAAGACTAATCCACGTTCAATAATAGGGGGGGGGGGGGCTACTGCTACATATATAATAATATGTAGTGTAGATTATTACTAGTGTGAACCGAGTTAGTGTTGCCTGCTCGCCAGTGTGTGGGAAAAGGTTTTAGGATATTATTACTCCTATTATTAAAACAATTTATTTTGCGGAATCGAAAACATCTATTTTTCACCTCTTGACAGATCTCTTATAAAACAAAACACAACTCTATTGAAATAAAATAATAAAGGCGACCGCGAAGGTCGCACTGGTGAAAAAGAGTTCCGCCACACCACCCCCCCACGGAGAAAGGAAGAATAAGCTGAAAAATTTATAAATAAATAAGATAATCACATATCTAAAATATTTCTAAACTTCACCCTCCTCCCGGACCGGGTGATGACAGGAGCTGGTGTAGGTGCAGGGACCAACGCAGGCGTGAAACTGCTAGCTGGAGTTGGCGCAGGCGGCACAATTGGTTCACAATTGCCAAACGCCGAATCCAAATGGGCAGGCTTAACGCGATCTATGCTAACTGTACGTTCCCTTCCATTAATATCGAGAGTGATCGTTTTGTCTCTTCGCCCGATGATACGATGAGGACCGGAATAAGGCGGCTGCAACGGCCTTCGCACTGAATCATCGCGTAGCATGGCATGCGACGCCTTAACTAAATCTTTAAATATGAAAGTCGATGGCTGGGCGTGGCGTGTAGCAAGGACAGGACGGAGAGCTTCCATATATTTGCGCAGCTCACGGACGAAATCTACAACGTCACTTGGGCTCTGCGATGTTATTGGAGGTATGACGAGTTCTCCAGGCAAGCGAAGAGTCTCTCCATAAACGAGCTCTGCAGAAGATGCCTTCAAATCTTCTTTGAGCGCCGTTCGCATCCCTAATAAAACTAACGGCAAAGCTCTTACCCATGTGTCATTATGACACATCAAAGATGCTTTAAGCTGCCGATGCATGCGTTCCACCATACCATTTGCGCAAGGATGGTAACTAGTCGTGCGCACCCGTTTGGTACCACATACATCCATTAGACGGCGAAACAACACAGATTCAAACTGCCGGCCCTGGTCGGTTGTCAAAATGTTTGGTACCCCAAAACGGGAAACCCAACCAGTTACGAATGTATCTGCTACCTCTTCTGCTGTGATTGATGACATAGGCCATACTTCAGGCCACCGTGTGTATCTATCAATCGCAGTCAGGCAATAATTGTACCCTTTCGAGTGAGGAAGTGGTCCAATAATGTCTAAATGCACCGACCTAAATCTGTTTGACGGTAATTTAAACTCTCCAAGTGGCGAATTAATATGTCGAGTTACTTTACTGAGTTGACAGCGTAAACAAGTTCGAGCCCATTCACGGCAATTTGCGTTTACTTGAGGCCATACATAACGTTCAGTTACCAAGCGAGTGGTTGCCCGCGCGCCAGGGTGACTGAGGTTGTGACACCTGTCGAATGCAGCTCGACGGAATGCTGGTGTCAGGTATGGACGTGGTCGCTCAGTTGAAGTATCACAAATTACTGTGATATTTGTGCCAGGGATGAGGATGGGTTCGAGCTTCAAAGACGAATTCCCACGCATACTAGCTAGCTCCTCATCCGATTCTTGCGATAACGCGAGTGCAGCAAAATCCTCTTCAAGAGAAATAGACTCAACGCGCGACATGGCATCAGCTACGATGTTATCAACCCCTTTAATATACACTACATCAGTAGTAAACTGGCTGATGAAAGACAGCTGGTTTAATTGGATAGGCGGCAATTTCTCACGTCGTTGTACAAAAGCGTATATTAGCGGCTTATGGTCAGTGTAGATAGTGACGTGTTGTACCTCCAACAGGTGCCTGAAGTGTTGAACACTCTCGTACACCGCAAGGAGTTCCCGATAGTACGCCGGCCACTGAGCCTGTTTAGCAGTCAGCTTTTTACTAAAATAGGCTAGTGGCTGCCAATCATCATTATCGACGCGCTGTTGTAGGCAAGAACCAACGTGCGTTCCTGAAGCGTCAGTAAACAACCCAACCTCAGCACTGTTATTTGGGTGTGCTAAAATTGTAGCGGACGTCAAGCTTTTCTTGCATTCTTCAAAGCACTTTTCTAGCTCAGGAGTCCACACAAAAGGTTTATTGCCTTTGCCTTGAATAGCAGTGATTGCTTCAATTAACGGCGCTTGGTACTTAGCCGTACTTGGCAAAAACCGGCGGTAGTAATTGACCATGCCTATGAATCTGCGCATACCCTGAACTGTCTTTGGGGGCGGGTAATCCACCAGAGAACGAATTCTGTCCTCAGGAGGACGCGTGCCCGCAGCATTGACTCGATGCCCAAGGAAAGATACTTCTGCGGCACCAAATACGGACTTGGCTGTATTAATCACAACGCCATAGTCGAGCAATCGCTGGAACAAGATTTCCAGATGCTGCGCATGCGCTATTTGGTCTTTTGAGTAAACCAAAATGTCATCAACATAGACATAGCAAAAATCTAAGCCACGGACTACTTCATCGATAAATCTCTGAAAAGTCTGCCCAGCATTACGCAAACCAAAAGTCATATACAGAAATTCATATAATCCAAATGGAGTAGTTATCGCTGTCTTGCACACGTCGCCTGGATTCACCGGTATCTGTTGATAGGCCTTGACCAAGTCTATAGTACTAAAAACGGTACAGCCAGACAAGTTGTGCGCATAATCACCTATGTATCGGACAGGGTAGCGATCAGGAATCGTTCGGGCGTTTAATGCACGATAATCACCGCAAGGACGCCACGTTGAGTCCTTTTTAGGTGCGAGATGCAGAGGCGATGACCAAGGGCTATCAGATGGTCGGCAAGTACCAGCTCGGACCATATCTTCGAACTCTTTCTTTGCAATGCTCAGTTTTAATGGTGCCAACCGACGCGGTCTAGATGTCACAGGGGGACCGTCGGTAGTGTTTATATAATGTACGGTGCTGTGTTTAATAATTCTAGGTGCACCAGGTGGTCGCGTTATACTTGGGTATTTCTCCAAGATCGCTGTGAATGGCGAGTCAGGAAGAGATACTACCTTCACACTTTGCTGTTCCGCGGTATAAAGGTCCGCGGACGAAATAAGCCCAGTTTTACTATCGCACAGCTTACCTTTTGAGCAATCGGGTAAAAGCTGGTAATGCGACAAAAAATCTACGCCAATAATACCACTTTCCACATCCGCCACGACAAAGTTCCAGGTGAAATCCCGTCGTAGCCCTAAATTTAAGTTCAACTGTACCAGTCCATATGTGATAATCTTACTGCCATTAGCTGCAACTAAACTATATGATAATGGCTGAAGCGTACGTCCTTTTATAAAGCTACGAGGAACGCAACAAATATCCGAACCAGTGTCCACCAAAAATTTCCGGTTGGATCTCCGGTCGGTCACGAAAAGGCGGCGACTAGCTGGCGAGCAACTGGATGTCGCCTTTAACAGTTGCTGTTTTGGTTTCCCTGATCACTAGGCGGGGAACCGGACCACTTACATGGAGGCACACATTTACGTGCTTTTGTCGCAAAACGGTCATGATAAAAGCACAAATCATAGTTACGTGAACGTGATCGGCTGCGACTACGATTACGGTTACGATTGAAGTCACGACTACGCGTACCAACATGCGAGCTGCAACCAGCAGAGGAAAGTGACGCTACTAAACGGGTCAATTCATCAACTTTTTTAGTCAGCTCCTGTACAAGATCAGTATTCGAGTTAGGCGAAACCGTACATACCTCCAATGAAGTTGATTGAGCGTTAATTTCAGCCAAATTGTCCGCTAGTTCGCTTAGCTCAGCCAACGATTCTAATCGTTGAGCAGCCAAGACAGTTTGAAGATATCGTGGCAACCTGCTCATCCAAATTGTCTTCAGAATATCCTCCGGAAATGCTGCACCGGCTAACGATCTCAGATGACGCAGAAAAAACGACGGCTTTTGATCGCCGATCTGCTCCTTCTCTAGAAGACGGCGTATTTTCTGCTCCCGAGAATCTGAGAACCTAGATATTATTGCGTTGCGCAATTTCGTGTAGGGTTGCTCCCTCGGAGATTGGATTATGAAATCCTCTACTTCGCGAGTACAATTGGTATCGAGGTGCGCAACTGCGTAATTAAACTTTGTGATTTCTTGGCTAATATTATTGATGGAAAATTGCGCCTCTAAACTCGCAAACCATAGGGCCGGGCGATCTCTACAAAATGGAGGGGTACGTATAGATACTCTGTTAATCATTACCTTCTCCGTACCGCCTGTGCCAGATCTGCTGTCACTGCTTGACATTTCACGTCCACCCGTACCCGCGGAAGCTGGTTTGAAGTCTTCCTGCTCACTGTCACTCATGACGTGTGCTGTCATGAAAAACCATGCTAAGAGAAAAACAAAATTCAAAAACAAAAACTGAAAACAAAAGAAACGTGGGAGTGTGGTGTGCGCGAATGCCCTACAAAAAACATTGGTACAAAAATATCTTAAAAATATGTACAAAAATTCACCAAAATAAAATAAAATTAAATACACACACAAAAAAACACACAACAATATAAATCACACTGTCTTTTTAGTCCACACTGGTTCTTCCAAAAGATACTTCGACTTTAGTCTTGACGCGCTCCATGCGATTGTTGCCAGCAGTCAGCAGCACAGCTCTCGTAGTCGAATTCACCACTTCTTTTTCTACGTTTTCGTATTCTCGTCGACGAACGATCAGACGACCGTGGTCGCTTCACTCGTACCACCAAAGAAAGTACTCGTACCTATTTGCGTACCTTTGCTCTTCTTGTGTTCGAATCGTCTTAATTTATGTTGTGTTCGTATCGGGGTCACCAATTTAGGATATTATTACTCCTATTATTAAAACAATTTATTTTGCGGAATCGAAAACATCTATTTTTCACCTCTTGACAGATCTCTTATAAAACAAAACACAACTCTATTGAAATAAAATAATAAAGGCGACCGCGAAGGTCGCACTGGTGAAAAAGAGTTCCGCCACAAGGTGTTAAACTTCGTATTCACGTAGGAAGCAGGTTACCAGCGCCGATCTACCAGCGCTTATCGGTACTGGTCCGCTCTGATAACCGCTACATAAAGCAAGCGGGTATAAGCAGGGTCTCTGTAAGCAACAAATGGCGGTCTACCAGCGCTGATAGGAGCAGGTCGGAACTTGTCGGCGACGTTCGGCACTTATCGGTGCTGGTTCAGCACAAAGTATAGAAACTGCCTGCGCCGACTACCTGTACCAGTGCGATGACCAGTACCGATAAGCGCTGGTAGATCGGCGCTGGTAACCTGCTTCCTACGTGAATACGCCCGTAGACAGGTGTACAAATATTTATTAAGAACCTGCAGTGTCGTAACAATGTCCTTACCAACTGAATTTCAAGCTCAGTTCTGGGAGGGTTGTTGACCATCATCAACTTTTCCATTTTAGTCAGCTTGAATGTTTTCATAGCTTCTAGAAAATTCTGTATCAATTCTGACGTCTGGTGTTTGCTGTCAGTTTCTTGTAAATAGTGTACTGTCTGTAACAATGGGAAAGACAACTGATTTTCGAAATGTTATCATACAAGAAGTAACATACAAGTATATTTTTAAATTTTAAAACTCTCATCAAAATAGCTGATAATTTTCAAAAGGCTGAACAGATTTTCTAGAATCATAGATAAGAACACTCTCGATCAAGTTATCTTAAAAAAAACTAAATCAAAAACGGTTCTGCCGTTTGGGAGTCACGATGCCACAGATACACGCGTTAAACTTAACACACCCCTTTGTTTGCGTCGGGGGTTAAAAATAAAGGCTGGTTGTATTTTGCGGAAATGGCATAACGGGTACCTATGGAACATTAAAACTGGAATCTGCCTGTCAGTGGGTGATCCTCAACAGTGTTGGTTTCTTCTAGGCAAGCACATACACGGTCCATTGTAGACCTATCTTGATGACAACAAGATGTTTTTTTTTCTTTTATCGCAATTAAGTCTGTTGAACACCAACTCGCCTGTTGGTAAGCGACGATGTGGTCGAAGAAGAAGCATGCAGACTTAAAAGATACCTATTCACTCTTGCCTTGAAAAGGCCCACATTATATCTCTCAGGAAACAAAAAAACTGGCAGGTTGTTCCAATCCTTGACCGTACGGATTAGAAACGTAGAATCAAACGTTTGGTACGTATCCCAGAAAAGTACTTATCCACAATGTATGGGTGGTAGTGGGTCAATTTCCTATTTGTCTTGTAGTAGAAAGGGGATGGTAAGATAATATTGTGTAGTTACGATGCACATTCTCTGAAATGAATCCTATAGAAAATTTACAGACTCGCTACTTTACGGCGGTGTTCTAGACTGTGAAGTTTCTTTGTCACTAACTTCTCATCACCTATAAAATTAAGCAGCACGCTGGTCAACCGATTCAAGAGCTTGGAGAACCATCTTGAGAACTTGGAGCTTGGGATTTGGCTGAACCATCCCAAAGATGACAGCAGTATTCCACACACGATCGCCCCGGTGTGAAAAAGCGCCTAACCTTACTCAGGACACCCAGCTTTTTGCCAGCAATTGCCACTGCTATTTACCATTTAGGTCTGACGCTAACCCCGAAGCTCGGTCAATTTTATAGATACATCATTAATATAAAATACCAAAAAATACCAACTTCATAAAAATTTCAGAACTGGAGAATCCAATTAGGACTACACAGGAAGCACTAGCTATCAAATAAAAAAAGAATCATCAAAATCACGTCACCCAGTCGAAAGTACCAAACATAAAAAACCATAGCCTAAAATTTTTTTGTTGATCCTAAATCTATGTAAAAAACAGTCAAATTGAGAACCTCCTCCTTTTTGGAAGTCGGTAAAAAAAGTTCTTAGGTCAAAATAAGAACTAATTAAACTGGACAGAAATGGAAACCAAATGAGACAGATTACCTTAATAGTAATTCGTCTCAGAATTAGATTATATTTATTGCAAAAACTGTTTTACTTTTGGTAAGAGCCATTTAGAGCGCTGACCCAAAATCCATAGTGTTAAATATCTTTGGGAATAACAGAAAAATGGCAGGTGTGTAAGTCTATTTACCTCATAGGTGACGGTTGCTAAGGACCCCTCCCGCTTATTCTTTTTATTTGTGCTGTCTTTCAGTTCTTGTAGGATCTGCATAACCTCATAATTGGATAGGAATGCAGCATTAGCATTAATTCTGAAACATATGATAAAATATGACGTTATTGCACACCGAAATAATACAATGTAATGAAACATTCAATACTGTATTGACTCACCAACTTCAAAATTAGTAAGATATGTAATTTCTTTTACTTGGATGACAATAATTATATTATCCATTTTTTTTTTTCACTTCATCATCATCAGCCAAGGAATTGTATTTGGAATTAAGTAGTCCACCAGATAATCAAAGTAGGTTAGAGTATTACCAAGCTAAAGTGGCAGAGGCCCAGTTATTTATGTTGCAGAACTTATAACCGTTGGGGCGGTTAGATGTGTTGTAGAACATAACACCTTGCTCAGAAACTTAGATACCTGATGGGGTGTCCAATACAGGGTGCAAGGCAGTGTATAGAATTGAAAAGCCAAAGATCAGGCTAAATGGTTTGCCTAAGGAGAAACTAATACCTAGTCTATAATGAGCTAATTATGATGATGACCTAATAGGCTTATTTTTTTTATTACGTATAGGTCCTCATTTGCCCATCAACTTGCCTGTTAATAAGCGAAGATGTGATCGAAAATGAATCACGCAAAAGATATACTCATACTTAAAATAAGAGTGAAAAATGTGTATTCTAAACCATTGATAAAACTACAGTTAACTTACGTTTCCATTACAAATATGACTTTCTGCAGCAACAACACTCAACAGTAATCTCCTTGTGAGTAATATGTTCCTTGACAGTAATATTCAGCAGTTTATTTTCAATGTTTATGATGTGTGTTTAGTGCATTGAAGTGGGTAAATAGTAGGAACCCCCTTTTTGAAACAGTCATTGGCGTGGTGTGGTGTAAACCTTTACTATACTAATATAACGCGAGTAATAGTGTTCCGTGAATATAACCGTTCACCATAGTAGGTTGCGTGCGCTCACCTACTGCAACTGTTTGTTTTAAGTTTTTAGCACATTTATTTTGAAAACAGAAGAGCAAAAAACTTTTTTGGGTGGATTATAAATGTCAAATACGTATTTGGCAATCTTGGCATTGATAGCTTGGAAGGTTTAATTAAATTCTATCCGTGAGGATTTTGGCGTCGCACTCTTGTACACTTACTATCAAACTAAATGATGATTAAGTTTGATTAAATGTGGTCAAACAAGTCCACAGAAAAAAGGATAACGAGTCCTTATTCTGTGAACCAGTCTGACAGAGTCAAGCAAAGTAAGTCACAGTCAAGTCAAAGTCATGCCCTAATAAAGTGGTGGAGACTTTACATAAGGCTTCTTTGGAGAATCAGAATCAGAAAATATTTATTGTATATAACTGTGTACATATGGGTCAATAGTTTTTATGGATGAGATTATTTTAGTTAAGCGCCACTTAGCCTAGTTTTGGTGGACTAGTGATGGAAGAGGCGCCATCACTGGTGTAACTCTGGTAGGTAACGTACGCTACTGACGCGGCTCGCTGATGGGTCGTTGGCAACGAATCAGCGTTTAGTATCTTATGCATACCGTCCGGCTGAGGCGCTAGCGAGAGCGCATGGCCACGCGAGGCTCGGGAATGACAGGAACCTCGAGCTCTAAATGAGGATCAGTAAAGTAATAGCAAATTCAATAGAATTAGTACTCACTTTATTCTTCATGACATAAGAATAATATATCTTTTTGAATTATTCAAATCGGACCATTACTTACGAGGATATTACGTAATAAACATTATGCCGTTCCTGCCGCTAAAAGTAATGGATGCCGGGCGTGTGACGACACCGTGACGGTCGCCGCCAGTTAGCCGTTGGCAGCTTATAAGGCGCGCAGTGTTTTGGGTGGTTAATTGTGACTTTGATCAGTATTGTATAGTTTTATTGAGTTATATTTCAAATTCGTTGACAGTTTTTTCTGGGGTATGAAGATGGTAGCGTCATCAGCAAACATGATGCATTGGTTGGTGTTTAATGATTATTATGTAGATATATATAGCTCATTGATATAGACAAGAAACAGTAGAGGTACTAGAATACTGCCTTGTGGCACTCCTAAATTCTTAAATTCAAATTTAGATTTATCTTGATTTATTGTTGTTTTAGTATTTTTATTAATACATTTATGAATCATCAACGAATCAAGTTGGCTTGGCTGGCTTAAAATAACTGGCCAAGTGCGAGTCGGACTCACGCACGAAGGGTTCCGTACCATTATCTAAAAAAAAAAACGGCAAAATAATCACGTTTGTTGTATGGGAAATATAAACCTTAAATATCTACCTGTTGCCGTTATTAATATCGAGCAAAAACGAGCAAAAAAATCACGTTTGTTGTATTTACCCCCCTCCCCCCTTAATTTTTTATTTTATTCCGTTTTTTTGTTTTTGTTGTTCTAGCAGCAACAGAAATACATCATCTGTGAACATTTCAACTGTCTAACTGTCACGGTTCATGAGATATAGCCCGCGGGGCTATCATGGATCTTTGATCGGGATCGCGAGTTGTCAAAATTTTGTCCAAAAGAAAGCGTTGTCTATTTCCAATTTCGTAGTATGAAATTGGAAATAGACAACGCCTTTTTTTGCGTCATAACCCCTTTCAAGTGTCAAAATTCTGACACTCGCGATCCCGATCAAAGATCCATAATACGGCTGCTGGTGACAGACGGACAGACGGACAGCGGAGCCGTAGTAATAGGGTCCCGTTTTACCCTTTTGGTACGGAACCCTAAAAAAGATGGTGGTATTTATAACTAACCACCTAGATCTAATATTTAGTTTTGTCACATTTTGGTAGTCATTTTATCGGAAAATACTTTACTGTTATATAGATTTTAAAATGTTAATCGCTAAAAAGTTAAGTAGTAAGTTATTTGGAAAATGTTTTTCGGAAGTTTCATGCCAGCAAAGACGCAACGTCAACGTTCATCAAGATTGCTTTACTACGGGCGTGTATAGAAACAAAGGACCTTTAGAAACATACATCCGCCATTATTTAAATTTATCCCTACCGAAAAACAAAATATTTGCTACTTATGTATGGATTGATGGCAGTGGCATAGTCATGAGATCCAAAGACCGGGTCTTAAAAGAGGTACCTTGTGATTTAGATAATGTTCCAAAATGGTCATTCGATGGAAGCTCTACAGGACAAGCCATAACAAATGATTCAGATACTCTACTAATACCATCGGCCATTTACAATGATCCGTTTCGTAAAGGTCCCCATGTAATTGTACTCTGTGAGACATATCACGGTGATGGTACTCCAACTAAGACAAATCACCGAGCATACTGTGCAAAAGTTATGAGTAAATTATCAGACCAAAATCCTTGGTTTGGTATAGAACAGGAATACACTATGTTCGATACAGATTTATGGCCCTTGGGATGGCCGAAGTCTCGTGGTTTTCCTGTATCAGCACAGGCAAATTTCTCTTATTGTGGTCTCGGAGAACATGTCGTAGGTAGAGAAATTGTCGAGAGCCATGCTAGAGCGTGCGTTTACGCTGGCATGGACTATGAAGGATCGAATGCTGAGGTAATGAAAGCAACATGGGAATACCAAGTTGGAACATCTTTAGGAGTTAAAGCTGCCGATGATCTGTGGATGGGAAGATATTTACTTAGTCGAATATCCGAACATTTTGGAGTAGTTATAAGTTATCATCCTAAGCCCATGGGTCCACTTCAACCAGGTATAGGATGTCATCATAACTTCAGCGTAGAAAAGATGCGTGCCGATGGCGGGTTAACAGAAATCGAAAGAATATGTAAAGTTTTATGTGAGCGTCATGAAAAACACCTGAAAAATTATGGACTTGGAGATGGTGCAGAGAACAAAAAAAGATTAACGGGCAAATTTGAAACAGCTGCATTTGACACTTGTAGGTGGGGAGTTGCAGACCGAGAGGCATCCATAAGGCTTCAAAGAAGTGTGGTTGCAGAAAAGAAAGGATTTTTAGAAGATCGCAGACCCGCAGGAGACTGCGATCCTTACAGAGTGTGCGCACTTCTCGCTGAAACATGTTTGTAAAATACAAAGTTAAATTTTGTACAACGTAATAATTTATCAAATGGAGAAATCGATTAGTTTTATATCTTATCAATGAGTTTCTTGCCTTCATGCATCGTAAACTTTTTAATATATACTTATAATAAGAACACACAGTAAGAACATATTTTATTATTTTTAAACAAACGAAAGAAATGATTAATCTGTCATTTTTTTTTTTTATATTTGAAAAATACGTGTTGTGCTTTAAACGTAATGAAATAAAATTATTAGTATTTTAAATTAAATTTTGGTGATAATGGCTTTCATTAGTAGATTAATTCCATTATTTGGAGTTAAGAACATTTGCAATATTTTAGTGACACCTAAGCGTAACATGCTCAAGCACTCCATAAACCATATCATGAATAAGAAAGTGTTCGACAGATATTTGAGACTGCCAATACCAAGCAACAAGATATTAGCTACGTACATATGGATTGACGGTTCTGGGATCAATTTAAGATGCAAAGATAGGATCCTTCCGTCGGCACCCTGTAATGCAGAGTCTACTCCCGCCTGGGCTTTCGATGGAAGTTCTACTGGACAGGCAAGAACAGGTAGCTCTGATACCACTCTAAAACCAGTCGTCGTATATGCCGACCCATTTAGAGCATCACCGCATGTATTAGTTCTATGCGAAGTGTACTTAGGGGATGAAAATACACCTGCTCCGACTAATCACAGAAAGTTTTGTCAAGACTTGTGCACAACACATAGCGCCGAAGAGCCTTGGTTTGGATTGGAACAAGAATATACTATGCTAGACGTTGATGGCTGGGGGTTAGGTTGGCCTAAAGGTGGTGGATTCCCTGCAGTTCAATATCAATACTCCTACTGTGGTATTGGGGCCAAATATGTAGCTGGCAGGGACATATCTGAAGCACATGCAAGGGCCTGTTTGTATTCTGGTTTAGCTTTTGAAGGTACCAATGCAGAGGTAATGTTAGCTTGCTGGGAGTGGCAAGTCGGAACTGCAGTCGGGATGAAAGCTCCTGATGACATGTGGTGTTCGAGATACATAATGGGTCGTATAGCTGAAGATTACGGCGTAGATATTACTTACCATCCAAAGCCCATGGGAATGTTGCATCCCGGCGTTGGTATGCATCATAACTTTAGTACAACTAAAATGCGTTCGGATGGTGGTTACAAGTTCATTCTAGAGTGCATAAAAAAACTGGAGACAAATCATATGAAACACATGAAAAACTATGGAAATGATGAAATGACAAACAGAATGAGACTGTCAGGGAAATTTGAAACAGCTCCTTATGACAAATTTTCTTGGGGAGCAGCAAACAGAAAAGCATCTATCCGGCTTCAAAGACATATTGAGAAAAAAGGCAAGGGATTCATGGAGGATAGAAGACCAGCAGGAGATGCCGACCCATATTTGGTTTGCGGTCTGCTTTTGGAGACGTGTCTTGGTGCTGCATCTGGAAGTGGCACAGGCAGCGCATGTCCTCCCCCTTCTACCCCTTGTGGCAACCCCTGTGCCAAATAGATTTTTTTATTGGTGAAGTAACTAACTGTGAAAAATTTGGTTAAAATGTTTAGTTTAATATATAGTTAGTATAGGTACATATGTATTTTGTAACTTGTTGCTTTTTGTTAAAACTTAATTTATTGCTATCCATATTGTTAAAATATATTTATATCATAACGCGTATTATAAAAGATATTTACATAAGAATGGGCGTATTTTTACTATATTAAGCATGAACGTGTTAAATAATTTATCAAACATTATTTGACATAACGTAACTACATTACTGAGAAAATATATTTTGATCAAATCTGGCCCCGTTCCATAACTATAACACGCACGTAACACGGCGTGTTAACCTCTAAAAATTTGGGCTATATTCCTATGAAATAAAGACGATTTATTTAGGTAGATGCTTAACGCACCGCGTTACGAGCGAATCAGCGCGTTTGCAGGTATGGAATCAGGGCCCTGAGACCTCTCTTCGCTCGGTCAATTATTATTTATGTATAATCAGAAATGCCACAAGACTTAAAACGGAGTAGGTATCATGTCGGGGTGAATATAAGCCAATACCTGAGAAAAAATAAATATATTACAATTACATAACTATAAATATTATTAAAGGCCAATACCATAAAAGTTGGTATGTTTTTTGTTGGTATGTTGGTGCATTTTTAGCAAGTATCCGATGTGGTGTGGTTTGTCATGTGTAACTATCTGTGATTAAAATCTGTGAGTAACATACATATGAGTTGAAGATTTCTTCGTCATTGGAAAAATAATACAGGCGCTAGTGCATTATGTGCAGAGGCGAAAAAAATTATCCGATAAAATAAACGTCAAAGTTGACAATGGCATTTCTTGCATGACAGTCCAACTTATTTTCATGAGCTTATCAAATGAGAGAACTAAAATTATATGGCCGACTTTTTCGTTAAAAATACGATGGTGGCGCTCCAACTACATCGTATGGTAAGTAGGTCGCTTTTGTAGATCGGTACCGGGTGGTAACCATAGACAATTTTTTATGAAAATAAATTTCCGCCATATTCGTTCTCTATTCCTTTTCGTCATATGTATGGCATAAGGTGCGTTTGCTTTTGTCCGCCATATTAAATGAAATCAATAAAATAAGACAAAATGTCGCCTTACTAGAGTGCGTGAAATATCTAAAATCATCCTGTCTTTGTGTGATTAATTCATCAAGAGGATCACAATGGAGAATTCCTACGGTGTGGGGGTTGTAAACCGATACGCTCTTTTTTTAGACGACGAGACCGATCCTCTTGATGCAATAAAAGCACGAGAGCAAGCAAAAGAGCTCAAAAAGAAGACCAAAGAAGCCGAAAAGGAAAACAAAGGCAAGCCTGAAGTGAAACCTAAAGGTGCCGTTACCGCTCCCGTGAGAAAAGGAATCAAGGAGACGCAAAATGTGAAGTCTCAAGAGATCAAGGTTGGCGAACAACAAAAAAACAAGGGGCCTGCACGACAAATCGACCGCAACAATGCGGAGCGCCCGCCCCCGCGTCGCCCGCGCGAAGACAGGCCGCAGAACGGAGAGCGCCCTGTCGAGAACAAGGAGGGTGCTCCGCGACCTCCTAGGCGCGAGTTCGGCGATCGCCGGCCTAACTATGAGCGGCGCAACTTCAGCGATAACCCGGAAGGAGGCGAACGCCGCGGGCCCCGACCTCCGCGCGACCCTCGCGACCGTGATGCACCGCGCGGGCCGCGGCCGGCATACGACAACAGAGGCAAGCGTGAGTTCGACAGGAGGTCGGGCTCCGACAAGACTGGCGTGAAGCCAGTGGACAAGCGCGAGGGTGGCGGCCCGCACAACTGGGGTACGCTCAAGGATGAGATCGACGAGCTGAACAAGACCGGATCGGAGGGTGAGGCGCCGGAGGAGAAGCCTGCGCCCACCGATGCGGCCGCCGCTGGTGACGGTCAGCAGCCTGAGGTGGAGCGCCCGCCACAGGAGGAAGAGCCGCGCGAGCTGACGCTGGACGAGTACAAGGCACTCCGCAACGCGCAGCGCACGGCGCCACAGTACAACCTGCGCAAGGCAGGCGAGGGTGAGGACCTCAGCCAGTGGAAGAACCTTGTGTTGCTCGAGAAGAAGAAGGAGGCAGAGCGCGGTGAGGACGAGGACAGCGAGGATGAGTACGATCTGTCCGACTACCCGCAGCGCGTAGGCCGCCAGAAGCGGGTGCTCGGCATTGAGTTCACGTTCAATGACCAGTCGCGGCGCGGTGGCGGCGGTGCCGGCGGGGGCCGCGGCCGAGGCCGGGGACGTGGACGCGGGCGCGGGCCTCCGCGTGAGGAGCCGCCGCCGGAGGAGCGCCCACAGTTGCCGCGCCACTCTGCGCCGCCTAAGGTTGACGACAGCAAGGATTTCCCCTCTCTTGGATAGACACAGTGAGCCTTCGCTCTTCTCCCTTTTGAAAGTATGATAGAGTTACAAATTAAATATTGTATGTACCGTTATTTTTGAAGTAAATATACAGAATATTTACACAAGCGTGTATTATATTACATCAGAATTATGACGAGTCATTTTAGCTACATATGAAATTTATTGATAAAGTTATTGTTCTAGCTAGACTACTCTCCATACATCATGCTCGTGCATTACGCAGGACGTACAGGGGGAGGATATTGTTTTAAGTTTTTAAATACACTTTAGCTACATTGCATATGGATCTATGATAACAGTAGCTTTTATCATGTAATCACAGCTTTTGATTTAACTTGAGTTATATTCGGATTAAGGTTTTAACATACCGACGTGACACGCTATAATGAATTAACTCTGTCACAACTTAGCATAGAAAGTGGATAACCCTTGTTGCATTTTACATCGTGAGTTTGTGTTGACAAATGCAGACTTAGGGAAATGTAAATAGTTATATATGTTTTAAAGATAAGGTCGTAAAATAACAAGGTTGATTTTTGTTACACAAACTTGAAAAATAATAAAACATTTGTATATGTGTGATATTTTTTTTGATCATTTGTGTTGAAACACATGCTCTTCCTGTTAGCTTCCTTGGTCTTATAGTTTCCTCCCCCAAATACGCTTGATGTAGTGAAACCACTACCAAAGTATAAATTAATACTAATAGAGCACTACAGTGATGCGACTAGGTAGCTCTAGCTTGTTTACAACTCTGATATCTTAAATTTCATTATCATATTTATCATAGGTAGTGCAGCTTGATTACAGAAAACGCCGTACAGTCAGCATCAAATTGATAGTGTAGTCTTAGTTCTGTCAGGGTATTGTCAAAAGAATTGGAACCATGTGTATGCATAAATTCATATAGTGTACAGTCAGAATATTGTTGTAAGTATCCAAAAGGGTCAATATATCTTAGCAACACCGTTGCCAATATTATATGTCAAACTCTTCATTATTTTTTAAATTAAATAACAGCAGCATTGCCTGATGTTAAGTGATTATGCGGTCTACGATGGAGCATGCTTCCCTAGAAAAAACCGATTCACTCACGAACACGCTGTTTTCAAATAAAACATTAAACAGTGTCCATGCAATTATAATTTAGAAATAAATTTTATTCATTACTTTAGTTGCATGTAAGTGCTAATTTTATTGGATAAAAGTAAATAAAACTGGTTGGTGTCTATTGTAGAACATTTTATTTGAAAACATCAGTAATTAACTACATATTTTATTAATACATATTGTGTTGCTAGGAATAATATTTATTGACCACTCGATATTTATAAAAGTTTGTGTGTTCTGACTTTCTACAGATTAATTTTTTTAGGCTGTCGTTCAGTGTGGAGGTCAAAGGGGGAGGCCTATGTTCAGCAGTGGACGTCTTCTGGCTGATGATGACACAATTATATCTGAATTAAGGCCTTTATACTGTTTTTTTTTATTGACTTGCTTTGGATGCCACTTTTGTCAAGCGATGATGCAGTCTATGATGGAGCATGCTTGCCTAGAAGAAACCAACTAACTCGTGGTTTGATGACACCCAGATTGTAACTACCAGGGAACAGCCCACAAGCAGAGCTCACCAGTCTATCATTTAGCACAATAAAAGAAGAATCAAAGCAAGTACAGGTTTCTGGAATATCAACTATGAAAATGGTGTTGCCTTTTCGTGCCTGCCGTGTTGTACAAAACTGGGTTGGGTAGGAGTGAATTAGATCATGCAGATCTATCACACATCCTCCATCAGAATATATGCAGAAATATCACACTCCAATATGTATCTGAACAAAAAACAACTTTGCGCCTTTTCGATTCATATGACTACCTTGAATGCTAAAATAAATTTGATGCTGAGCGCTGACTTTACATACCTATGGGGTTCTTCAAAATAATATATAAGTAGGTAAATAATGTTGTAGGTAAGAAGTAGGATCGTAATATTAGGAGTGTTAGGTGAGTTAATAGATTCTTAAAGGGTCGCCAAAGTAGTTTTGTTGCCTCTGGTGTTACAAGTATCCATAGGCGACGGTGACTGCTTACCATCAGGCAGCCAGTCTGCCTGTTTGCCTTCTATGGCATTAAAAAAATGTGGACAACATGCTTGGCACAATTGTCACTTCTTTACCTTGGTATTAATCACTGAAGTGAGAATTTTTTCTCTTCTCTTTTCTGTGGTATTAATCACTTTAGTTTTACAAGATGTAAAGCTATAGCTGGAGTGAAGCTCATCATAGCCTAGCTCAGTGCCCCTAGATCTTAAAATAAACTTGTGATCATGACTTTACAATCTGGGTGTCTTCAAGAGTGAATTGGTTTCTTCTAGGCAAGCGTGCTCCATTGTAAACTGCATCAGCATCATTGCTTAACACCAGGAGAGTTGTGGTCAAATGCAAGCCTATTTATAAAACAAAAACAAACAATGTCTGTTAAAATGACTTTAAAAAAAAGGAGATTTTTAAAATGTTTATTACCTCAGATCTCCGTCATTTATACACCTATTTGGAATATTCTGTTTTTATTTGATAGGATATACTTTTAGTTTTTTTTTATTTATGTTTTATATTTCATATCCTAGTTATATTTATTTCAGGAATATGTACAAAGGTATATTAAATGAAGCAAACACAAAAAAGCCTTAAATAATAAACTTTAAACTAAAAATCTAAAACAAGATTTTGTCCGTGTGGTATAGTCCGTTTTTAGATTGATCTCATTGAAATTTCATCAAAATGGGTTTTGGAGATAGGTTTCAAATCCAAAAAAAAAAACAAGTAAACGAAATTCCATATTTACTAATTTTGTACTCAGGTTTTAAAAATTGATAATTTTATACAATGTCTGGTCATTGTGACCACGATAATGTACGTATCATGGTCACAGTTAACCACAACCCCAGGAAATAGAATAGCTTTATTATTTCTGTGATATGGGCTATCTGAGAAAAAAATAAATGTAATTTAACACTACACATTACACCAAGGTCGTCGATTTGATCACCTCGTTTGCAGTTGCGTTGTGCCGCTCAATATTGAAGTGTGCGTTTGTAGAACTAGTAAGAATGTCAGTGCGGCAACACGTGTTTACCTCGCCTCCTTCAGTTTTTGGCAAACTTTTTCGGTACTACGGTAAACTATATATGATGAAAGCTGTGACTATCATAATGTACATAATATATCATCAAAGCCTACCACAGCCCCAGGAAACAGGATATATTGGCTTGTACTTTTATTATTTACTAGCGATCCGCCCCGGCTTCACACGGGTGTAAGTTTTACATATAAACCTGCAGTGAAAAATTATGTAACTGATAATGAAAACTGCATCAAAATCCGTTGCGTGGTTTAGGAGTTAGCGGATATACATACAGACGGAAAGCGACTTTATTCTATACAATGTAGAGATAAGGATTAGATATGGGCATTGAAACAAATATCTGTAAGTCATTTTGTATATTGATAATTATCACGTTCACACAAAAACAATTCACTTAAAATTTACAGATAGTAAAAACAATACACAGAAATAGTTAAATATTCAACATAATAGAGATATTACTTAAAAATTAACATGAGCTTACATATTCTTGTAAAGACAATAAATAAGTTTATTTACATTTATCAGAAATGCTTTCTTCAGAGAAAATGACAAAGCAACAAATACCTACGTAAATTATTGATCGAGAATGTACTTAATATAGATTTTTATACAATGAATCAAGGAACATTAAATTTACAGAAAAATGATCACAAGTTAATTCAATTCTAATATTTATAGTACCTACTATGATTACCTATTGCATTTTCAATAGGGAATTATTTTACAGGGTTTACGCACATAGACTGTACTAAGTCGAAAGGAGGTTTGTACTCATCATTATGAACAATTGATACAGGTGAGGCATAATTATTTTCTTTTAGGTTCCATTAAGTGAGGCATTTTTTTTTAGTGTTCTTATTATGTAAGTTCAAATTTTGCAACCATTGTTTTTAACAGAGAGGTTCTCAATTCAACTGTTTTTTTTTTAAATTTCTGTTTGTCACTTCAGAACTTTCGACAGGGTGAACCGAAATTGATTTCTTTTTTTATTTGAAAGCTGGTGCTTCCCGTGTGGTCCCATTTTAATTTTGAACAGTTCTGATATTTTTATGAAGTTGGTTTTGTTGTATTGATAATTATTATTCCACCTTTTGTAGACCCATTATACACAATAAATAATACAATAAAACTTTTACTATGGGACCACTCATAAAATGGCGAAAAATCAGCTGTTCCATACATTCGAGTGTCAATGACACTTTTCAATGGAACAGCTGATTTCCCCCCGCGATTTCAGGTTTGGTTCCGTAGTAAAAGTTGTTCATAATGATGAGTACAACGACCTCGTTTCGGCTTAGCAGTCTAAATGTGTAACCCTGTAGACATAGCAGAGATGCATTTTGTTTTATACATAAATAGCTGACTAGTGTTCAGAAAAAGACATGTTCTAAATAAAATGATACAATATACATTGAAACAGAGGTTCTGTTGCTTTATTAATAACTTAATAGCAGACTTATCGCGGGTCGATAGGTTAACAATAAGTGACGTACAAGCGTAATAAATCTAAATACAGGACTTCAATCCCGTTTCACAGCCACAATATACGTTCACTTACAATAAAAGCGTTAATAAAATACCAATCTTGCAGAGAATGTGGCTAGTTCAGGTTCACAATAAATATCTAGGCACATCTACAATATAATACCTACCTATAACTATCTTTGTTCGTAGCTAGCCCTACTCTATCAATTGACTATTACTTACGTAGGCAACGAGAGATTGCAGGAGATTATTAGTCGCCATTATTTACAGCCGCGGTGTAACTCTATCAGGATCGAGCTCGCCACCTCGCCAGGTCTGATATTCCGGGAGTGACACAAGCTTACGTCACTGTCCACTTCATTGCAACAAACACAGAAATTGGGAAAATGAAATACAAATGGATCACATTAAAAACCGACTTAAAAAAGTTATGAAAAACGTAAGTGCCCATTAAATTTGAGGGTTGCCCTGATCCTGACTTGGTGACAATGGGGCCAAATTGGAATACAGATACACACTACCGAACAAAAGATTTTTTTTATATCGGTCAACAGTTGGCGGAGAAATAGATGAACATAAATTTATAAAAAAAAACAGTGTAACAGAACCGTCTTCCTTTTTGAAGTCGGTTAAAAATACAACAAGTTGGTTTAATATATCAAACATCGATGACGTAGGCTTGTGTCACCCACGTGACCTCTGCATCTTGGCATGTCATACCTGGCGGAGTATATCATTATACCATGGCTAGGATGCATACCGCGACAAAATCTTGTCGTCGCCCTGTCGAGCGAGAACGCGACAAGGTGCCTACGGTTTCATTTACGGCTGTCTCGCTTTGGCACGACAAAAAGAGTCGAAAAAACCCTGTCGCGTGCGCATGCTAGCCCCGCAGGTCGGCGTGAGCCGTATCAGTTGCGTGTTACTCCTTCAAGGGTAATGTGTAGTATTCTACTCGATACCGAAGGTGTTCGTTTCCTCGACCGCGAGTAGCAGTTTCTCGTGCAGCAGCTGCGGCATGGGGTACGGCGGCAGGTCGAGCCGGTTGAAGCAGGTGTGGGCGCGCGGCAGAGACTCCACGCGGCCCCAGCGCTCGATGCAGAACCGGCGCGGTCCCGTGGAGCCCCGCAGCGCTGAGAACCCCTCGTAGGGGATAGAAGACGTGCCCGTCACGAACTGTACCAGCCGGAGACGCTGCTCGTTTGTAAACCTGCACAACAAACACACTATTAATAATTTTATCAATATAAAAAAACAGACTTCGTCAGAACTGGACCAAATTGAAATGGGACCAAATGGGAAGCACCAGCTTTCAAATAAAAAAAAAGAATCATCAAAATCGGTTCACCTAGTAAAAGTTTCTGAGGTAACAAAAAAAAAATGATTCGAATTTATAACCTCCTCCCCTTTGGAAGTCTGTTGATAAAGTAAGTTCGTTATGGGTGTTCCCCGATTGTTACAATCTGGGGGTCTTCAAATCACGAGGGAATCGGTTTCTTTTATGCAAGCGTGCTCCATCGAAGACCGCATCATCGATTAACATAAGGCGCGTTGGCGGTTAAACGCTTCGATAAAATTTACTTAGGAATGTTCTAACTTGTAATAGTGTGAAGATATAAGTGTTTATGTTATTGTAACAAAAATCGGTCCCTACTCTAGATTTTTAGTTTTCGCTCCACCCTAAATCAAAACATGGCTACACCTGATATGAAAACCATGCTTCTTGAAAAGATATTGCAAATGCATATTGCATGCATTTGTATAAAATCAATTTAAATAAATAATAATCTAACTAATAATATAAAATTATAATTCTAACTAAACGTAACTATTCTAAATTATTATCACTTAATAAGTTGTCCCTAGAAGAGCACTAGTTATCGCGATACAGGGAATCCTACAGCGATATCTAGCGACTGCAAATTGTATTATTGGCATGTTCATTTTAACCTTATTGCAATAAGTTTGTAACCCTATTATTTTATTAATTTTAAACTAAATATTGTACGTAATATTATTAGTGGCAAAATAAATAAATTTATTTATTTTATTTATATTTATTTATATTTTTTTCAGCCCGGTTAGAAATGTCAAAATATTTTTAGGGGTCAGTATTTCGCGCAATTTTGTAAAGTTGTGATCGGCTAATTTACCTATGCAATCTTACCACAGTCAAACAGCGATTTCGTAAACTTTTATACTTAGCTGATAATGAAGTAACTGTTACTGAATAAAGTTAACTGCGTTCACTCACGAAGGTGCGTATAGGACGAGTTGTGAGTACGTGATGTTTTCATTAATTTTCTCTGCTAATCAGACATGTTTCCACTTTTCGAGGCACGTTCGTGGCGAAGTTACGAGTACGTTAGTTTATTAGACAAAAACTATATCGACATGGTGCACGCCATTTTTAGGGTTCCGTACCCAAAGGGCAAAAACGGAACCCTGATACTGAGCCTACGCTGTCTGTCTGTCCGTCCTACATTTAAACTGCTGTATCTTTGATACCGTATCTAATAGACGGCTAGTTGAAATTTTTACAGAATATGTAATGTTACGGCAGATTAACTAAGAAATAATAAAAAGTCTAACAGTAAAAACAAAAAGGGGGGTAGGTCCCCATACAACAAACCAATTATTCAGTATATCAGTCTCTGGCAGCCATATTACAAGCTTTGCTTAGTTTGGGGTCAGATGACCGTGTGTGAAAAATGTCCCAGAAATGTTATTTATTTCATTATTTTTACTTATTTTTGTAATTGCTCTAGTGTAAAAACGGTAATACGAAAGCGTCAAACTTGGCATGATTATAGTACACATTCTAAAGTATAACAACAAATAATAAATAATGGCCAACAATTTCTGTTCATTACCAAGTTATAACTTGTTATTTCATTACTTGGACGACCTCATCATTCTTTTACCGAACCCCAAATGACACATTTTACTAATTTTGAAGTCTATTTTTTTATTGTTAATTATTGTATTTTGTGATGGTACGGAATCCTCAGTGCGCGAGCCCGACTCGCACGTGGTCGGTTTTATTCCATTTAGCACACTGATTTTTGCCTCAATTACCTATTTTTAGCCTATTTTAGGAGGGGTTCTCAATTAGGTTGTATTTTTTTATATTTGTTACTCCAGAACTCCGTCATGTATAAACTGATTAGGAATTTTATTTCCCATAGAAAATTACATCAAAATCGGTTCAGTAGTTTAGTGTTTAAATCAAAATAATTGGAAAATTTTGTTACTTGAATGGCAATATTAAATAGCGTATTTTTTTACTAATTTTGAAGTCGGTTTTTTAAGTTGGTAATTAATAATTTTAATGAAGTATTTCTGTAAATTTTTCCATAGTAACAAATTAACACATTATTTTTGATAAGTGAATTTGCATACCGTAATGTATGCAAAATTCAAGTTTCGTTCAAGGTTTTGTAAAGGTGATATCTGGATCTAGATTCTAGACTGATATTTTTATTACTAAGATAAATAAGTTAGACAATTGAAAACCAAGAATGGTCGGAGTCGGTTGTATTTGAGGCTCGCTTTTACCCGACGACGGAAAGGTAAAAGGTATATTGTATTGCATAGCATGCTTGGTCAACCGATATTGTTTTTCCATATATTTTTTAAGATTTCATTATAAATGTATGAAAATGATAATAGATAATTATAAAAAAATATTTTAATCTGATTGAATTAACACGTGGCCGCAAATAGTTTTTTTTCTCTTTTTTCTAATGCCATTGGTGGCAATCAAACAAACGGGCCGCGGCATTTCCAAGTAGCTTTAATATGGGGTTCTTCAAAAGGGCTGTTAAGAGTTGGCAACGTATCTGTGATGCACCTGGTGTTGCAGGTATCCATAGGCGACGGTGATCGCTTACCAACAGGCGGCCCGTCAGCTTGTTTGCCTGATGCCTATGGCATAAAAAAACTCCGAGGATAGCTCTCTTCATTGCCCGCTGTGCGACTCTGAGTCTCTAAAAACATAGCGTTGGCGCATAGTTACCTAAGACTAAGAAAGAGGGTAGATCGTTTTGTCTGCACCTAAATTTGAACTTTTCAACCAACCACCCGCATTCTTCAGTCTTCCCGTGAACATGGTGCATGTAACTGCGCCGAAATATCGGGAGCTCCTTCCACAACCTTACCACGGTAAATATCCCGTAAATAATCATATAACTGCATAGTTACCTGTCTATGGCCTGCCAGAAGGCGAGTATGACGGGATGTCCGTCATGGTATCCGCCGCGGTACTCCGTGTTGTTCCTCCAGTCTGCCACGTCCAGCTCGGGCGCTCCTGCTATTACCAGCTCGAGCTCCCGCGCGTCGAACGCACCCACGAGCCGCGGGTCCACCACCTGGGGACAACAATCATACATTATTATGAAATATACAATCGATACCACAGAATACATATAAGTAAAAGTCCACGAAGAGATGAGGCAAGAAGATTCACTCCGCAAAATCATTTAAATAAGTAGCGACTCTTGCTACTACACTATAAAGTGCAATAGGCATGATGACTAATATATTTTTATTACCTCATAAAAAAGCCGATCATCAATTGAGCCTATCAACGAAAACAAAATTTAAATGAGTTCAAAAATAAATAAGTTATAGGCATTTTAATTTTATGCTCGACAGCGAGCGCACTATACTGAGCTATGACGTCAAGCCTCAGGCGCAGCATTCAAATACTATACTAACACACGCTTTGCGAGAAAGGGATGGCGCATCCCGTCTCTATCCCCACCTAAAACTTTAAACGCTCATATCTCAGAGATCAAACAGCCGATTCAATTAATTTTTTCTGTATGTGTAATGTATTTAGTTATATTCATCGCTAAGCCTGTTATTTGTAATAAATTTAACATTAGGCCACATGTCTATGCCGGACGTGCGAGCGCTAGCTACCTACAGATATATTAACCTAGAAGTTGCCTTAGTTAAAAAAGGAGGGGGGTTTGAAATGGGACCACACGGGAAGCACCAGCTTTCAAATTAAAAAAGAATCATCAAAATCGACAAAAAAAAAACAGTCGAATTTATTACCTCCTCTTTTTTGGAAGTCGGTTAAAAATAAGGTGTGCTTGTTGTGCAATGTGGTGGTGGAGTAGAGTAAGTATGCCAGTGAACTGACCTCGTGGAAGCCCCGCACGAGCCACTCCGTCTGCTCGGCGACCCCTCGCTCGACGCGCCACCGCACCACCCGCTCCAAGTACTCCTTCTTGTTCCGTTCGTTGACCGGCACGTCCCGCCCGCCCGGCTTCAGTTCGCGCTCCAACACGCGCCCGTCTGCGAGACGCTCCGACACCGCGAACGTCAGCTCCAGGGAGGACACGCAGCGCGCCGACTGAAATACGATGGTGGACGGTCAATACACGGTACACTTAATAACACCAATTACCAAACACATAACGGCCATAAGTCTGCACTCTTTCAAAAATTGGTTAAAAAAAATTGTTACTTTGGGCAAATATTATACAAAATTGGCGAATACTTTGTCATTATGACATACGAACCTTTGAATATTCATTCCCTAGGTTGGAATGTATACTCAAAGTATCTGACCTTTTCAAAATACATAAAAAAATGCCTAAAATAAATAGCACATTAATAAATATAATAACGCAGGGGCAGCTTTGTGGCGAGCCTGCGGTGAATGGCGACACCGTGTACCCGTCGTAAGGAATCGTCCTTGGGGCTAAATAAGACCCCGACCCCTGGCTTGACATAACCGGCCGTCTGGGGATAGAAACCGCAAGAACTAGGAACCTAAGCTCCAAGGTGGAAGTGTTAAAGGGCAACCGTCGCGAGTAGCGTTTAGTGAAAGTGCAGCACACCTGTCGACAACCTAAGCAACCCACACCGATACCTATTTCTTCTCCGGTGCCAATATACGGCAGCCTTTATAGAGGGCCCATTTAGTGGGTGGAAAGTCATCACCTGCCTAAATATATTTTGAGATGAGACAGGATAAGGCAAGTTCCGTTCATCATCATATATGTTTCCCATCAGAGGCAGCGCGGTAGAGCAATAATGCGATATAGTATTAAAGAGTATTTAAGCGTAGTGACTGAGTGGCCAGTCCTCATGTCAGTTTTGAGACCACCCGAAGGCCTTCAAAATTGACTCATCAGTTGTAGTGTAAATTGAAAGCCATTTATTGTGGAATAAAATAACCCTATCTGCCATTTCATTGCCCTCCTACGAATTATCATATCAACCAAATCTTAGTAGACATCTTTCATTCTAAATGTGCACGCCTCTGCACCACAATACGCATACAAAATACTACGAAAATACAATGGAGGGACGTGCACATTTAGAATGAAAGATCTCTAGCAAGATATGTAGTATCTTGTAAGTCAACAACCTAAAAATAAATAGCGCGCAGATGAAAACTATCTACTGCGTCCAACTGCGTCAGTCTTTACCCTAAATAAATACTAAAATTATAGTTTCTAAACCGATACCGAAACGATAGCTGCTAGATTGCAAGGTATGTAGTTATCGTACGATTCAGCTAAGATTATGACATTACACCATAGAGGCGTGTAATCGGATAGCACGATGTCAACATCACGTTTCGAAACGCACGTGGTCTTTTATTTTTAGCGCGGGCGCCGGCCACGTGCTTTTGTTGGTGACATTACGAGCTTCAGGTGACAACCGCCAGAGAGCACCACTTGTACATAAACAAAACAACGTGGGCGGTGGCGCTAGTGAGCCAAACCGTGGCTCAGTTGACAATGCTGTCGCTAGATGGCGATGTAAGTATTTAGTGAACAATATATAATTTGTTTCGAGATTCTAGGCAATGTTAGCGAAAAAGACAGTATGAGATCCATTTTGTTGCTACAATATGCTGTGTTTCATCTAATTAGATAGATAGCCATTTAGTTTGTTTAGACGGCGTGTTTGCCTTTTGTAATATAATATAGTAAAATTATAAGCTTAATTACTTAATTATAAGAACAGCTGATGGATATTTCTGTTTCTAAATTATTATTAAAAAATATACCACTTTAAATTTCCATCTATCTATTCAAAGAAAAATCAACCTTTTATGTATTTTTGAATACAATTATGTTCACTGAAGTTTGAGTTTTTATTGCTTTGCATCCTGATAGAATGGGGGAGGGGGAATAAGTCTGGTAGATGACGTCACGCATTACCCACCTGCAGCCAGCGCAGTGAAGCGGCGAACTGAGCATCCAACGCATCCACGTCTTCCAACGCGGGAGGTAGCCGCAGCAGCGCGCGGTACAGAGCACGCGTGAACCACGCCTCCAGCAGGTACCCGTGAACGAGCGCCAGGCCTATCACGCGCCCGGAGAAACGGAACCTACGGAAAACATAATAAAATTCAATTATATTTTATACTGGCTTCATACAGAAATAGTGTAGAGCCAGATGCCATAACAAACAAAAAAAATACAAAAAGATCTCATATATTTTAACCGTTGAATTAATCTAGTTTTCGAGACGTTGCGTAGGCGTATATTTTTATAGCATTTAAATAGGAAAGCAATTTCTGAAAGGTTAATTCACCGAGACTAAATGTTCCGATCAGACCTCGTTTGAAAAAGAAAAAAACGAGGAAAATTCATAGACCAAATGAACCTACACGTCATAAATTAGAGCCATCAACATCATAATAGAAATGAAAGATAGACTTCGCTAGATCCGCTTCGGACTTTTTTGCCCAAATAGTGCTACCTAAGATGTGTTGAGTCAACTTCATAATGTGCAATAACTTATTGAGTATATTCAAGAACACCATGTATATCAAGTATGCTGATAATCAGGCTATATTAGTCGACTGCTGGACATAGGCATCATCCAAATCGACTTCTAAGCCTGATCTTCGGATTTTCAGTGCCGTAGTCACTGACTCTAGCTTGCCAAACGCAAACGGAAGTAGCAGTGGACTTGTCATATGTCTCGCAGAAACGATAAACGTTGCGAACTTTTACTGCAAAAATTGGTTATATCAGCCATGCGAGGATGCACCAAGTAATTAATTTATTAAAAACAGTTGGTGTGGCCGAATGCTGCCTGGAATATATCTCTGTTTCTTAATACGAAATGGCTATTACGTTTTGTTCCCAAAAGCTCGCGTGGAAAACTCCACGCTGCGCAAGCGCGGAGAGCGCGCGTGTTGAGTTACGTCAAACAGCGTGTATTGTGTTACCAACAAACACACCCGCAGCTGAATGTAACTATTTTTTGTGCACGTCTTTGTACATTTTACCTATGACTGTCTCAGGTTACGGCAGCTTCGTTGGAGTGTGACGCGCTGGTTGGCGCCGACGTTTACAACGAACAGTTTTAGTTAAATTAAACCACGACTAAGAAGTACTGATTAAACCAAAAAATATAACCTTGACGAAATATTATTTTCGATTATATTATGTAGAATTATAGTAAGACCCAGAATACGGCGAGCCGCATATTTGATGAGTTTTTTGAAATAAAAAATTGTGTCTGTAATTGAAAAATGTGTTTAGGTCATTTTGCGAAGTATTAACTTTTTCAAAATATTTAGAACAATATTATGACCACAAAAAATGGAATAAGCAATTTCTCCAATTTATTCTACTCATCATAGAAAATATACCTGATCAACACCCCTTTATGGCTGATATTTCGAAAACCCGTACTAATGTGCTGCCTGAATGGGTGTTCCCAGATAGTTACAATTTGGGTGTCTTCAAATTAGGAGTGAATCGGTTTCTTCTACACAAGCGTGCTCCATCGTAGACCGCATCATCGCTTAACTTCAGGCGAGTTGGCGTTCAAACGCAGGCCTATCAATCAATGGCGATATAACAACTTGGCAGCTCATTCTTTACCCCGCCGTGATGAAACGGTACTGAATTTTCAGCAGGATCTTTTTCGCACGGGTCAATCCTAGGCGCGAATTGAATGAATGACTTTTGTTTTACCATACGATACCCAGCGACCGACGTGGCTTACAAAGCACACAAGCAAATTATAACTCATGCGCAATGAAGTGGTTATATTATCTTTGCCTACAATAGTATTGGCGGTATCCAGAGTATTGGCGGTGCATTGCCTACCTTTGAGGACTCTATCAACGCTTCGTTTGAAGCGATTGCGGTCAAACATATTTTCATGGGTTAAAAATATCTTAGTCCAGGCCTGGTATAAGTTAGGATAGACTACTTGATTCCTAATAACTCCTATTACCGTCTCGTAACTAAACTGTAATAGGTACCACTAAATAGTGTCGATAATAACAAGGACTTCGTTTACATAATAAAATTGTCAATAAGCGATAGTTAATCTGTCGCTTGACATGTAAATTACATCTAATAACCTAGTGCATGTGCCTCTTTGTGCTATTTTAATTTACTAGGTGTTTCTTGGAACACCGTCCGTACGCATAACTATTCACACACTTTTGCCTCCTTTAATTCAGACGTTTCGCAAAAATGCTCCGTTAGGTCCGTTAGGTCAGAAAGCTAATATTTGCAGCTGATATTTTGCAGGTAGCAGATTAGATAGAGGAGCTTTTAGAAGTCCGTTAGGACTTCTACAAGGAATCTGCTACCTGCAAAATTTCAGCTTCGTAGGTCAAGTAGTTTTTGAGATTTCGTGATGTGATGAGTCAGTAAATGAACGCGCGCGCGCGCGCTCGCTCGTGTGTGAGTGTGTGAGTTTGAGGGTGAGTGTGTGTTTCGGTTTTATTTATAAAGATTGTGCTCTACGCTACTATAATGGACAACTTATTAGACTAAAACCTGTTTCAGAAAGATGTTTTGACTGGAATCTAGACTGTTAGATAGCGCTGACCCATAACCAAATGTCAACAAAGGGTTTTTGCACGCCTAAAAACTGTCAGTTGACTAAATAAGAATACTATTTTCTACGTTATTTTAAATTGGGGCTCTATGCTTATTTTTGATGACATGGGGGACGGGGGATTTCTGGATGGTGATTACGTCAGCAATATTTTTTTTTTTTTTTTTCTGATTTTTCTGCAATATTTGCTTGAATAAATATTAAATGGGCATTAAACTTTTACATAGTCTATAAATTCCTTATTTTTAGACTCATGAGTAACAATAAAGTAAAAAATGTGCTAATGATTTTGTAGGCATAGGATTTCAGAGCTTTGCTTACTTTTTACTTTTGCTGACAGGGGGGATCAATTCACTTGCACCACCTCCGCGACCAGGACGGCGTCGCCATCTTACGCAAATTGAAAACTCGTCCACTGAAGTCCAAGCCATTTTCCTGGCTAGTTTATTTTCTTCCTAGTTTGTGGAAAGTACTCACCATTCGTGATGGTTATCCACAAACGCCGACATTGGCGACACGTGGACGGTATACGTATCGTTGGCGGAGTACTCGAACAGGCCATAGTAAGGGTTGAACAGTTCTCGCGACAGAAGGAAGAAGAACTCTCGACTCGGCCCGCCGTAGTCCAAGCCTTCTTCCCCGTCCCACAGCACGCACAGTTTGCCCTTCTGAAGTTCCTTCTTTCCGCAAGACATAATTCTTCTGAATGCATCTTCTAAAAGGTGCTCGCGACGGATGTGTAACCTGAAAGCGAAGAGGATTTGATGTTAGCCACAAATTTCTGAACTCAAGTGCCAGTTCGTAGGTTATCACAACCCGACATCAAATCAAACAAAGTTCTCCGCGCATCAGTGAAAGGATATAGGGGAACTGCAGTGAGTCCATCGATCCCCATAAAGAATTCAAAATAGATAAAAGTACCAGAGACTTCAGAAGGATTTTTGTCAGTAGCCCTCGCTTTTTTGTTTTCTGTAGAACAGTTTTCTCTAGAATATCCAGGTACAGTGGAAAGCGAGACCTGCGTACAAAAAGGCGGCAGCGGAGGACCCGTGAACGTTTCTATGAAGTAAAAGGTGCAATTTCTTATAGAACGCCCTGAGTTTAACCTGTGTTTTTTGCTCCAGTGCAGGTGCGCGGGTAACCTCGTGCAGGTCAAAGTTGATGCTGTGAAAGCTTGGTATGATGTACTCACTTGAGCTTGCCAGGTCCCTGTCCGTAGCCTTTGCTCTCCAGCTTCCTGTAGAACGCCCTGAGTTTAGCCTCGAAGTCCCTGCGCTGCGGCGCGGCCGCGCGAGTGGATCGGGCGGCGGCGGGGGACGCAGCGGGGGATGCGTGCACGCTGCTCACGCCACCGCCTGCCGGCACGTAGCTCATTATCTCCTGCTCGAACAGGCTGCGGAAGAGGGAGAGGAAAACGTTACACTTTCTTTGTGGATTATTAAGAGAACATATCTAATACGACAAAAATAATTAACTATGTATTTATATTTAAAAAAACAAGCTTTTCGCATTTTTCTTCACAAACCCTTTCATTTGATACCCATATCATGATGGGAGATAAGAAAAAATTTGTCCGCCTTCTTGGGGCGTCCGCCGTATTGAATTTAGTATGACGTCATTTTATTTTTCGTATTCTTCTCAGCAAACCATTTCATTTGATACCCATATAATGGGTGTGCATAAAAATATTTGGTCCATCTTTGGGAGTTCACCATATTGTATTTAGAATGACGTCACTTAGTTAACCATGGATTGTTATCCAAACTAAACGTGTATGCCAAATTTAGGTGGCTTAGGTTCTTTGGCGAATGGCAAAGAAACTCCGAGCATAGCTCTCTCCATTGCCCGCTATGGACTCTGATTTTTTTCCAAAAGGCCAACAGTTACGAGTAAGTACCACGTCTCAGTACCATAAGTCATCACTGGCAACACACACTGGTTGAAGACCTTTGTCTTTAGGCACTGGTATTTTCTGGTGGTATTGGAATTAGAAGACGCAGCGTAGGTAGGTTCTCTTTAGATGGACCGACGACATTGTGAGAGTCGCGGGCATCCAGTGGATGCAGATGGCTGGATGTCGTTCAGTGTGGACGTTAAAGGGGGAGGCCTATGTTCAGCAGTGGACGTCTTCTGGCTGATGATGATGACTGGTATTTATGACTGCACATAAGGGAAAATCAAAAGAACTCTACCAAGAAATACAAATTGAACAGAAAGTTGCATAGCAATGAAAAGCAAGTGTAAATTAGGTCGTTCTTAGTGCAGTAATAACAAGTGAGATAGCGTTGTTTTATAGATGACGGAGAAAACGCGGTGCCTTATCACGTTCGTGGAGCAACCATCCAGTGCGGGGCACGACTCGATAATACCAAACCAATACTCCGTTTCTTACTTAGGATTTATTTATAAAGGACTTCGTAGTTCACTTATGTGCACTACTAAACAATGCAGTAAATAGCGCCCAGTTTTTAACATAATTCAGAATGGGAGAATCTGAATACGGCCAGTATATACGGCAAAAGGAGGGTTTATGGGTTTGACAGTCTATGTATGTACATTTTAAATGTATGTCGTATCGTGAACCGGAGTATGTGTTTTTTTTTTTCATTATGTCTGAAAAATTTCATTGGTTTTTGCTCAGTTATTTTTTATAAGCTCCAATACTACGAATAAATTTATTGTAGTGCCTGTTGATTTAGCAATATCAATAATGTTGATTTAACGCTTACTAATTTTGAAGTGGACTTTTTTGTATTGAGTTTGGAAGATTTTTACTAAAATAAGTCAAAGTAAATTTAAAATTTCTAAGGATCAAAGGCTCTCGTAGTTTCTGCCATTTTTCTGAGGTATGACTTGGACTTGACCGTGTCTTAATTTACTAGATTTTAACTGTGACTCTGACTTGTTTGATCTTTTAAAAATTGATATTATCGAACACTTAAAAATTCTATTACACTTGAAACTGGCGAAATAGACAAGAAGTCTGGAGCCAAAACTATAAGACACAATCTTTTAGTTCTGCCTCCAGACTTCTCATAGATAACTTAACCCACAAAGACCATTTTGACCGAAAAAGTGCACATTTTCTCCGAATCACTCACAAACTCACAATCCACAATGAAGTGGGCAATCTTTTTCTAATTAACACAATAATTATTATCAAACACACTAAGTAGTTTTATTTATATTACACGGGAATCACTCACGTAAGATTAGGCCGGTTACTCCGACTATAGACCGCCGAATGCGGTTAAAACTATAGTCGGAGTAACCAGCCTAATCTTACGTGAATGATTCTCGTGTAATATAAATAAAATGTGGTGAAAACCATAATAAAACACTAAGTAGTATTCAACGTGGGGACCACACGAAAATAAACTGGTTAATCACAAGCAGAACATTGCACTGTTGAATTAACTTATAGTCATTGGATGTAATATAAGTTAATTAAACAGTAGGATATCCGAAAGTCGACTTAGAAAAAAACGTAAAAGCGCCATCTATCGATGGTTGCAGAACTATTTTCCTCCAGCTGTCAGAAAACCTCTAATTCACAAGTACAGGCGAATTGATCTATCTACACTAATCTACACTAATATTATAAAGAGGAAAGATTTGTACCTATTTTTGTATGTTTGTATGTTTGTAATGAATAGGCTCCGAAACTACTGAACCGATTTGAAAAATTCTTTCACTGTTGGGAAGCTACACTATCCCCGGGTGACATAGGCTATATTATATTTTGTAGCGAGGCCGAAGGCCGAGCTTACACTCGTGCGAAGCCGGGGCGGACGGCTAGTTATTTATAGATCTATGGACAACATAAACTGTATATGACCGAATATAAAGATGACCACGTCTTCATGTTCGTGAGTATTTAGTTCAAGCGATGTAACTGTTTTTTATCAAGCTAGTTTAAATTCCATTCTGTCCAAAATTCATTTGTGAAATCCGCGAAATTAACCTGAATATTACAAACGATCATAAAGCGAGAAAGTGTGGTGCTCCTATGATGTGTACTAGAGCGTGTGCCTAACACATAACAATTATTTAGTGAATGACTGTGTGAAATGAAACTGTTCCTTCATACTCATTACCTACATAACGCCAATGGCAATGCGAATTCATAAAAAAAATGATGAATTGTAAAGTAATGTTAATACAAGTTTTTAAATGTGTACATGTGCCTTTATTAACTAAACAAAATACAAGCTAATACTAACACTACAAAAACAGACTGCCAATAGACCGTTGAAGGTCTAAAGACAATACAAATGCTCAAGCCCTCTACAAGTTGGCAAGTGTTGAAATAGAGTCGATAGCTCCTTTCCCACTTCCCGTGAAGAAATCTCAGTTGGGCCAAAACGGCCGGAGCAATGAACCGTGATGGATTATGACCAAAAAGAGGAGAGCAAGGCCGGCCCACATTAGACAGAGACAAAACGCACGGGCTCTAGGCTAGTAATACCTGTAATCGATTTAGGAGAGCGGGAGATTTAGGACCGCTACGCCCCTCGCTCGTGATCGAGATTCGGTAATTATACTAATAATTTCATTTGGGCCCGTAACATACGTGAGGACGCGCCGTGTGCGCAGATCGCAGCCAGATAATGCTCGCTGGAGATATGTGCTCGGCGTTACACGGTGACTGTTTTATTGGTAGTTCGTACGCAGCGTGGCGACGGTCGTAGTCATAACAAAACTAAGATTTTCGGCGCGATTCGTTCCTTAAACAATGGGTTCGACGAAACTGCGAAGGCCTCGGTCGCGATCACGTACGCGCCGACACCGTACGTAACGATCAGGCCCTTCTACAGAAGAACCTTCGGCCGGTGCTTATCTATGACAATGCGCATTAATAAGACGCGTGCCAATACGCAAGGTGGCGTTGATTGCCTACCTGCGGCATTGTTACACGGATCGAATTATCGTTATACAAATGATGGAGGTAATTGAGGAAACATTAAAAGATCTCGGCCGCGCTGTGAGGCCTCTCGACGCCGATCGACGGGAACGACCTAAAATTACTTTAGAAATAAGAGATATCAGATGGGAATCGCTACGTGTTAAAGCAACATTCGTAACGAGATCAGCGATATAGAATCGAACCTCGAGTCAAGACAAATACAGGAATATCGGGGGGCGTGAACGCATCTCGCTCAGGTATCCGTGGCCATTATACAAGCATCCGGCGCGTCCCGCACATGTATCATTCAGAGGGCAGCAATCCCCGAAAGATAATGAGTATCGGAGGCATTTCCCCGGAGGTCTGCGCACGCGCTGGTCCGGCCGGCCCAGCCCGGGGCTGCGCGCGCGCCGGTCACGCACCTTGGCGGACAGGTGTGCGAGGTGTGGCCGCCTAGTCGGCACGATCAGATCTCTTCTACTCTGCGAGATAACATACCGCCGATATGGCATGACGACTTGATTCCGTCGGGGGTGAATCGAAGATGACAACGCAGATCTTGGGGATAGTGGTTATTCAATTAACAGTGGCCGCACTAAGATGTATGCCGATAAAGTAGCGTTGCGTCAGTCTGTATTGTTTCTAGTGGAAGTCGCTCGGGGAGATAACGTCGAGGGCTAGGACGTTAATGACCAGGTACACAGCCGTGTAATGGCGTACTTTCACCGCCACGAATGCGTAGCCCTCGGACATAACTCAACGCCGGCCAGCTGCCGTTGATGACTCCGGAGGGCCTTAGAAACGCGTGTTGCTCGAAATATTATCTTTTTCCTTAATGGCTTTTAATGGAACGTTCACTTCAATTAAAATTTTCACGCTAACAAATAATAAGGAACACAAAAATATATTGCGAAATATCTCAGTCATGAAATTGATTATCTATAAAAACCGACGTAATATCCCACACAAATTTTTGAATGGAATTAGGAGGCATAATCCAAATAACTCGGGTATATATTAGACATCTGAAGAACCCTAATTAAGGCTTCCAACGGCCCCGTATAATAACCACCAATGATTCCCAGCCCCGGGCGCTGGAGGCAGATCTACCGATGGCATCCATGGTTAGAGAAACTACTTCAAACCAACGCATGTTCATAACGCGCCCAGCCCTACAACGCCATGTCATTTGTTAGGGAATTCTCAGTACGGTTTTGTATTTCATAGTCTCTTTTATATATTCTACACAAATTGCTTCTTTTATGACGGAAATTATAATGAAGATATAAATAAACTTACAGTAAGGAGTCATACCAATACAAAATATTGATTTACGATCGGGATTCGGGTCCCGATAAAGTATCAAATTACTTCCGAGAAAAAAACCTCTAATATTTACACGTAGATCCAATTGTTCCATAACAATAGAGGACTTGTTTAAAGCGTAAAGTATCGTTTAACTAAAGTTTTAGAAGGCGATGCTGATGTATTAGGAAACGGTCGACATTGAAGCGGCCTTTAATGAATTAGAAGTCGTACGTGCCCCGTATTCGCGCTAAATGACTTCCTGCAACTAAATACTTCCAAATTAACAAATAGTAATATCATTATTCTTTGTGCACTCTCTGAATATTGGAGTAACAATGTTCTTGACAATAACACGTAGCGTTATGATAAATTGCATTTCTGGTTCTAGAACTTTGTGTGCGTAAACATTTCGTAATTTGAATTTATGTAACTAGTTTAGTATATAACTACCTATATTTTAATCGAGGTATATTTTTTGTGTAATAAAGTTAATATTAAATTGTTTGGTAGCACGAGATCGGGTCAGATGTAATTGAAGTCTAGGTTATTTAGATACATGTTTAGAAACCCTGGGTTTAGTGCTTCCTGATTTATGGTCGTTTGCGTTATTTAAACTCGTTCACGTGCTGTTAATTTGGGTAATTTAGCAAATTATTAATCATTTTATGTAATACTACTTTCAAGGTTCGAAGTGGACGGCGAAGTGAATCAAGTTGGTACTGGAGTTTAGCTGCATGATTGCTTATTGTGCAGGCTTAGCAGTTAACCCTAGATTCAGTTTATACACCTTCTGAAAAGCAAACATCATATTCAAGAGCCTACAATTTATAAAGCCATCCGAAACTCTAGCGCTCTTGTTTATGCGTTAGATCCGTAGACCGACTAAAATGAAGTTAACTTCACTATTAAAATAGAACTAATAGTTGTGTGCGCTATTTTAGTTACACCACAGAATAGATTTTAGTACAAGATTGTACGAAGTGTTAATGTGTAGAGGACTGGTAGTTTAGGAAGCCTTCGTAATCTTTGTTAAGATGCAACATAGTTGTATTATACAAGAGTTGTCTCTTTTGGGAAAAGCTGTTTATTAACAAATTTCTAGTGTATTTCGGCTTTAACGCCACATAAGTCTATGATGAAATAATTATTAAGTACGACAAGGAATTTGAGATCAATTATCTTTGTTTTACTCTACAGAAATTTGTCAATGATGCAAAAAATAATTGATCCCAAATTTCTTAACTCATTAAGAAATTTGGGAATCTCAATTCGTCAAAGAAACAGTTTTGAAGATGAACTTGATTCAAGAAATGCTACCAACTAGGATGTGGGCTACGTAACATTATTGTTAGTATATATTATTTAAAGCGACGATTTGGTCGAAGGTGGAGCCTGCAGACTTAATCGAAGGTATTCCATAAACGTAGATTTTGATTCAGGACATGCTAACCTAAATTCCAGTATTTTGCGCCAGCTTTTTTCTTAGATTTTTTTGTGGACAGCGGCCGCTTTGCCTTTAATAAACTCCGTTAATCAATCAAACCGTTCCTTTTTTTCATCGCTTTATGTTTCTGGAATGTTTATAAATTGAAAATCTTCGTGAGTTAACGCGATATAATCACAGGGTGCGGATGCGAAACCTAAATTTGCGGTAAATTGAGATGTAGCACCATGTAATGGGAACGCTATCATTATTATCAAAGTAGACATAAAAAATGCTAATCCAGCTTAAATAACAAAATTTATAAATTTGATCGATAGGTTAATAAATAATCATATATCACAAACAAATTCAAAAGAGAAGAACATTAGCTAAGCTTATGGAAATCTAAACAGCAAAATAATAAAGAGTAATGAGATTCAATATAACATAATCATTCAAAGTAATCGCTTCCAAGATAAGTTTAAATGATTTAAAAAAAAAGCACCTCGACACTACTGTGTCTAAAACCACCTCATTTAAGATTACAGAAAACATAGAAATAGATCGCGCGATAAACAACGATGATCAAGGTGAAGACAAATTATCGAGCAAGTAAAAAATGCAAGAACAATATTAGTAATTGGGTGTAAAGTGTTCCAGCCACGTCACGGCAATTAGGATGTTAGTAAGGACTTCCGGCAACCGACATACAGAGAACAGGCATTAATATGTATGTATGTATGTATGCAATTCATTTGCACAACAACACATGGTTGGTACAAATGACTATTATGCTGCTCAGCATTCTTTTGTGCTACATGATAAATCTTCTTCGTGTTGAAGGTTGGTTTGAAAGCTGTCGCGAGTTTCTATAATGTGTTTATACTTATTCCGACTGCTCAGGTCATAACACTACAATCAGCTCGTGTTCTTTTTAAGTCTCTGAACTATGCTAATATTATTTTGACGATTCATTTTTGTTGCAAGGTTTTTCCTCTTCCATCTATGTGTTGTAGTTTCATGGTTTTGTTTCAAGATGCTAAATTATCGACTGCTGTGTATTGCCGTCTTTAAGCGATTTTGTCGCTCCAATATATTTTTCAATTAATTAACAGCCCGTTTAGAGCTTTCCATCCCCCATATGCCGGGGCCAATCCAATTTAGAGACAATAAAACTGACCAGACAACAAAGCATTTAATGAAAAAGCTGGGTCCCTTCGCCCTTAATGTCTTTGTAATTAATGTAGCTTTAAAAAGAGCACTTAATCGAAACTTTAACACCTTGACATAGAGTTGGGAATGTGACAGTTTTTTTCACATAGGTTGTTTTGTATAGTCGGTGTCGGTCTGGAGCGGAAATGAGGACAATGCAATGGTGGAGGGAAACGATGGGGACAAGGGATATGGTAACCCATGACCCCTCCATTTACATGGCTTAATTATACTAGCAATGTTGGATTGGACATTCTGCGTTACAAATGAAACGGCAACGAAGAATTAAAATTTATAGGTACCTATTTTTCTTTTATTCCGTAGTTACTGAGTGTTACGATGGCCTCATTTGATACGATGCACACATGGGAAGACGGTTGGAAGATATTAGATAACGATGCAAATTTATGAATGGAAAGAATAGCCGCAAATAATAATATATACAAGATAATGGTCAAGGAAAAAGTATTGCTCAGTTAACATATACAAATGCATAATAAGAAATAAAGACTGGTACACAGGATACTAGTAGAAGGCAATATTAAAAAAAAAAGCAAATTAGCGGCGTGTCAACTGATAATTAAAAAAAAAGGATGATACGATGACTCTATTTAAAAATACTAGTCAAACATGACAGAGACATTCACAAAAAGACAAACAGACCAATCTATGAGCAGAAATGAGTAATATTAATGACAGGAAACGTTAGGACAACGACCGATTGGTGGCTGTCGAACACTCCTGCGCACGCGCATCAATAGACTGCGCCTTTGTTTATCCCTATTCTTTTTTCATTTTTCGAATTAGAACAACCGTCAGTAACTAACGTAACTGACAACTTAAACAATTGAAACCGGCGTCATTCTTCGGTCGGTTGAATTGTTTTTAACAATAACGATGTAATTAATTTTTTAATTTATGTAGTTATCATTACAATTGTTATCCTTTGTAAGTACGTACTTAAACGAATTATTTACATAAATGTATAAAAAAGGATTAACACAATTTTCATTTTCATATGTTATATTGCAATTTTTAAGCAAAATTATGGTAATATATTTCTGCTTAATTACAAAGGATGCCTTCAAGTTATTATAGAAACAAATTATTACTGAAAGTTGTTATTGAAGTTTTGTTATGTTTGCATAGTTATCGTCACATGTAATCTACACTAATAATAAATATTATAAGGAGGAAAGATTTGTATTTTTGAATGTTTGTAACGAATTAACTCAAAAACTACTGGACCGATTTTAAAAATTCTTTCACCATTATCCCGGAGTAACATAGGCTATATTTATTAGTAGAATATTAAAAAAAAACTTCACCCGTGCGAAGCCAGTATATTTGTTTGCTATTGTGGTTTATGCGAAGATTTCTCCGAATGTCGTATTCCAAGACTAGTTCGTCAATCAGTCAGTACTTAGTGCTCTCGAATGGAGTGTTCCTTGAAATTTATCTCGAGTGCTGGCAATTAGGCGTTATCTTTGTCATTTATACCGAATAAGAAATTAAACACGCATTTAAAATAGCCTATTTCTTTTTTATGTTGATGACTTCGGGCTTCAGACTGCGCCCGTTTCGGTGACTGGTAAGTCTACCAACACGCGTGCTGTCGATTATTTTTAACGCTTAACTCCAAGCATTAGACACAAAAGTAAAAAAAAAATTACAATGACTACAAGTAAAAAATAAAAAACGCGAATAATACCGCTTTTGACCACCCTCGTTTGTTAGTTGGTCTATTTATTTTTGACTTTATTTCATTTCAGGAAATATAGATATAAGCTTAACGGGATCAAAGCTGCTCCTGATTATTGAAGGCGCACGTTTATATAGGCAGTTGTCAAGTGCAAGTAGTAGCATATCTTCAATAGGCTACAGGACTAACAATTTTTTTTGTCTTATAAAAAGCTGACCATACATAGAGCCAAACATAGATAACAAAACTGAAATGTGTTCAAAATTAAGGAAGATATAAGCATTTTAATGTCTTGCTAGAGAGAGAGAGAGAGTGCACTATACTTACAAACGACGTCATTTTAGGTATCGTTCGCGCAAAACTTTATGAGCCCTCTGAAGTTAGGCGCGAGGCCTCCCCGACGCCCTGTAAAGTCCCTCGGATACCTATAATATGCGTACTGCGCAGCCACTGGGCCTAACTTCAGAGGGCTCATAAAGTTTTGCGCGAACTTGATACGCCATACAAACTCCGTACTGACGCTCACGGGACAGGGACCGAGCATACTCCGAACCTTCCTAATCCGAACGAAAACTTTAAACCCTTATATCTCAGAGCTTTATTAGCCGATTTAAATAGTTTCTTCAATATATTTAATTATATTTTTCACTAACCCGGTTAATTTTAACAAATTGAACAACTGTCCGATATTCTATTACGTAGGACTCAAGGGTACTTATTATAGTACCTGCGGCAGGAATTGTAATAAGTACCCTTGAGTCCTTGGCCATATATTATATAACAGTTACAATGTAATAACTAATTATACTAGATACTGGTCTCCCGACCAGTTAGACATGTCGGCGACATACAATGCCATCCCGCCCGACTGTGTCTATTCTCTAACACTATTGTTCGCGAAAATACCTCGGGATGTGGTGTTTAATTACAATGTCATGTTAACTTGAGCGCAAATCTCTATCATCATCATCAGCCAGAAGACGTCCACTACTGTACGACATCCTGCCATCTGCATCCATTGGATGCCCGTGACTCTCACAATGTCGTCGATCCATGATCCAAATCTCTATAATGATACCAATTTTTTTTTCACACATTTTCATTGTTCAACTGGTAGACGAAGGTTCTCTTGGCAATGTATTAATTTCTAAATTTGAGAATTTTTGTCAAACAAACGGCGTTGCTTAATAAAGTTAGTTAAATTAATCTATGCATAAATTTGCTGTCAAAATTTCGCTGTAATTGTTTCAAGCAAAATTGAGACAGGAGTCAATTTTAAGCATAAATTAACTTAACCAACTAGGTAAAATTAGAAAGTTTTGTCAACGACACGCGACGAAAGTTGTTAACTCAAAGTTTTTCCTTCAATGGAGATCCAGCTTAACATCTGTCTAAAATAAATTATAGGCCTAGCCCACATGAATTGTTAATATTTTCGGAGTAAGTAAAAGTAGCCTTAAGTATGTCTCTAAATACAGGAATGTATTTTATTACAATCGCCCCTGGAATGTTATCTGATTTCCATGATGTCCTCGCCCTATAAGGCCGAGATCAGACGAGCGCAGTTGGTGTCGCGAAGTTTTGCGTTCGATTTTATTTATTACTAGCTACGCCACGCGGTTTCACCCGCGTTATATACCTGCATGAAGCAACCTCCTTTGGCTTAGATGATTTTTTTTTCTATGATGTAATATGTCAATGTATAAACTTAAATTTTTGCCGTTCCATACCAAATGTAAGAGATAACGAAATTTGTTCCTATTTTTTTTTCTACATTTTTTCCGATACTTTAATACTGATTCGCCTATTTGGGGCGGAGAGAAATCCAACAAATCAAAGATCATGAAAATCAATCCAGCCGTTCTTGAGTTATAAATGGTGCAACTAACCCGACATTAACAGTTTAAGACAGGAAATGTGCTCCTTAAATGTACGAAACTGAATTAGCTATAGGCCACCTCGAAATATTTCGTACCTAATGAATTTTTTATGTTCTTTTTCCTAACTATATACAGCATGGACTATATCAGGACCAAGGCAAATGACATAGCAAGAGAGACCTATAACCAGCAGTAGAATCAAGACTGTGGATGATATTGATGCCATCGATGTTCACGATTGCTTGCAAGCTTGCTTACAGCGACGCGCGTTTCGTATATTATCTTTAGAATTTATGAGGATAGCCGTGACGCGAAAACCGCGACTGAAATCACGCTCGTCTGGCCTCAGCCTAATAGCGGGCACCAAAACCTATAATATTCATGACTATGACGTAAAAAGTCCGCTCTGAATTTGCTTTTATCGATTGATAGTATCAAAGTTCATGTCTCTTCAGTATCATATCATCACATCATCAGCCAATTAACGTCCACTGTTGGACAAGGCCTCCCTCATAGAGAGGGGTGTTGCCATAATCCCCACGCTTGGCAGGCGGCTTGGGGATCGCAGTATGTTCACCGTGTACTATTAGGAAGCTGCTGCCCATCCTCCGGTGGTTCTGGTCGTAGTTTTAGGACATACCCTCTTCAGTATAATACGGTTATTTTAGGACAAATACTAATGAGAAGGTTAACTAGTTCATTTGTCAATCTCGACAGTAAATTTCAATATGACTGAAACTTATTCGTAGCTGAAAACCGATACTAGACTAGATCCGGCAAAGCAGGCAAAGCCTTTTTACCGGCAATAGTGATAATTTTATCGTGTCTTCTGTGAGAATACTAATCACAGAGATCTCCTAATCACATCGTTTACATTTATTTTCAACATTGTTTGCATTGTGTACTCATATATGATTTAGGTCTAATTATAATGTTACTATTGGGGGACATATGGCGCGTATGAACCCCGACCGATGGGCCAGGATCGTCACACAGTGGGTGCCTGATGGACGACGCAGTCAAGGAAGGCCTAGGAAACGCTGGCGTGACGATCTTGACTCATTCCGGAGGGGTAGGCAAGAGGTGGCGGAGGATCGAGATTTATGGAAGGAAATGGGGGAGACCTTTGCCCAACAGTGGGACAGTATAGGTTAAGAAAAAAAATGTTACTATAGTACTTAGGCAATTTGGCATAATGCGAAGGTATTCCAAAGACTTGGCAAAGGCATTTATATTATTTGTTACGAGTATATATATTTTATCTATATTTATATATATTATACTATATTTCATTTATTACGTTAATTATTTTCAGCCAATGATTGCCTGAAAGAGATCGCTTTTAGCGATCAAGCCGCCACTTGTGGCACTAGCTCGTACCTAAGTGTTTTCTATTTGTTTGTAATTTTTATTTCTGGTGTACAAATTAAAGAGTTTATATCTATCTGTCTAATTCTTTGAAATAAAATTACGAAATTCAAATAAGTATTTAGTAAGAAATGACAAAAACAAATAGAGAATGTTTAGACTAATCATCTTGTCTTACTGTGTGAAAAGTATGAAAACAATAGCTCTATAATTGGTTACCATATAAGGAAAGAGTTTCTCGCTTCAGTTTTGTGCCATAAAACAAGGTTGATGTTATAATTCGTGGGCAAATCGTGCCGGCATAAAAACAACGAGCGTAAGAAATAAACATTAGCTACGCGTGCTCTAATCCATACTACACGGTGTCTATGTAAACTTAAAGACCGATGCTAAAGATAAAGACACCCTGAATAAAAATCTTTAAAGGGGTATCAGGCGTATCGAACTTGGCTGACGAACCGCCGTCTGACCAACGGGAGAGAAAGAGTTAGAATATAATTCCCCTCTCTTTTACTCTCGTTGGTTGACGTCAGCCATGTTGACGTGTCTGTTACGCTTCTTACGGCCGTACTCATAAACATTACTTAAGTTAAGCAATACTTAAAATTGCTCTGTCTCGTATTCATGTCTGTCAATTTCCGTCAGCGAGAAGTTAACAGAGCAATTTTAAGTATTGCTTAACTTTGGTAACGTTTATGAGTACGGCTGTTAGAGGAATTTTGGAGTTTACTTAAAAGGGGTGAGGTTCGTTATCGCTAAGCTGTTAAATTAAAACTTTAAACAGAAATTGTCAAGCGTTTCGCTCGTTGTTTTGATGATAGAATAAGCACAAGCAAGAGTATTATTAACCGACTTCAAAAAAGGCGGAAGTTCTATATTTTACTGTATAAAAAAAAAATTATGATCACCGATTTCTCCGCCAATTATGAATTGATTTTAATGTATTTTTTTTGTTTGAGGATTCTTCAGAGGTGGTCCCATGTAAATTTCATCAAAATTGGTTTAGTAGTTTGGTTTTTAAATCAAAATAACTGAAAAAAACATGTCATCCAAATAAACGCGTCTTTACTAATTTTGGAGTCGGTTTTTAATGTATGATTAGATGCTTGTTAAAACAGCAATTTTCTCACAAATTGTGTAGATCTTCGACTTTGTTCTGAGAGATCGTATAAGGAACGAAGAAATTTACCTGAGACGCAAAGCACCGACACAGCTCAGCGTATTAGCAAGTTGAAGTGGCAGTGGGACGGTAATATAAGGCAGAACCGATAACCGTTGGGGTAAACGTGTTCTAGAGTGGAGACCACGAATGGGCAAACGTGGCGTAGGACGCCCTGAGACTCGTCAGAGTGACGATATACGTAAAGCCACTGGCAGAGAGAAGCCGGAAGACCGAGCTGAGTAGCGTGCCTTGTGGGAGACCCGGATAGGCTAATTGCGATGGTAATAGACATTCTAGTTACAATCCTGATCCAGTATAGATATAAATGTCCTTTAAAAAGGTTTGTAAAAAAATTTTTTTAGCTGTACTCGTTACATTTTTGATAGTACAGTCTCACTATACGACGTTTTAGTAAATCTGCACGTCCAGTAGTCCGGCACTCTACAGTGAACCTCATCATCATCAGCCAGAAGACGTCCACTGCTGAACATCCACTGGATGCCCGCGACTCTCACAATGTCGTCGGTCTATCTAGTGGGAGGCCTACCTACGCTGCGTCTTCCGGGTCGTGGTCTCCACTCAAGAACCTTTCTTCCCCATCGGTTATCAGTTCTTCGAGCGATGTGGCCTGCCCATTGCCACTTCAACTTGCAGATTTTAATAGCTATGTCAGTGACTCTGGTTCTTTGGCGAATATCTACGTTCCGGATTTTATCGCGCAAAGAACCTCCTAGCATAGCTCTGTCAATTACCCGTTGTGTGACTTTGAGTACACCTACGGCCTCGCTATCTCCGCCCGCGCCTTGTCCTTTCCTCAGCCGCTATACCTACGCCCGACTACGCTCTTTCCTCCCTAGATTACTTATGTAAAATCGTTGTCATAAAGAAATTTGTAATATTTAAATACTTACTCGTACTTCCTACATTATGCAATACTTTATTTTATTTACCTTGAATGTACCATTATAATCCAGTAATCCGGCACCTCCTAGTCTCTAGTAGTGCCGGATTAGTAAGACTCTACTGTAATTATCAATTTACAAACCGATTTAAAAATTTGTAAATACGCATTTTAGTTTACTTAGATTACAATTTATTTTTTGGATTTTTCAGATATTTTGATTTAAAAATCAAACTTGTGAACCGATTTTAATGAAAATTCTGAGACCGATCTGAATGTATATATCATTTAACCTAAGCATACATAGTTTTAGAATGTGATACAGATCATTAATTAATCAACTTTTTTTATTTTTATTAATTGCATTCTTTCTGTTTTGTATGTTTATTAAATAAATGAAAATGAAATACCAAATCTGTTTATCCGATTTCTGAGGCAACAAACAAAAAAAAAACAACCGAATTGAGAAACCCCTTCTTTTTTGAAGTCGGTCAAACATGCGATGTGCAAAACCTAAACGTGAGCCGCAAAAAAAGCCCACCGAATCGCTGAGTCTGCCTTCGCCGCAGCATCAGATCACTGCCATCTCATAGAGTCCAGTTCCCATAACGAGTAGATTACCCAGACCATTTACGACGATTTGATTGGACCGCGACTAACGATACGCACTCACGGAACCCAACCGACTAAAAACTAAGGGATTTACGACAATCGTAAAGTCTAATTCGTGTCATTGTTAATTTAAAACCAATAGATGTAGATAAGTCACGCATTAACTAAGTTTGTTTAAAGGTGTAATGAATACGGCGGTCGTAACTTTTCTGGTGATTTTAGTGCTTCTCAAAGTCGTTTGATGGTATCGCCAAGTCAATAAATTAAGTAAATCTTTTATTTACTAAACTAGGTCTAAGCATTTATTTGCTGTGATAGCTGCAATTACTTTTTTAAAACCTGAATAAATACATTTACAATACATACATTTTTAAGGTATAGGGGTGGTGCAGCTGCCAATTCGGCAGAGCAGCACGAGCGGCGCAAATATGCTAACCTCGGCAGTGGTTACATATTTGAGGCGTTTGGGGTCGAGACATTGGGCCCTTGGGTACCGGGAGCTCAACTCATTTTCAAAAACCAGAGCGCCTAGTTAATGCGACGCGTGACCAAAATGCTGGCGTGAATCTGGCTCAACGAATAAGCATTGCCATTCAGCGTGGTAATGCCGCCAGCATGCTGGGTAAGCTGCCAACTGATAGTGGGCTTGTGCATTTGGATTATATTTAGATCTTCAACGGTCTATGGGCAGTCTAACTGTTTTTCTAGTGCTAATTATAGCTTGTATTTCATTTAGTTAAAGGCACTTGCCCATTAAAAAAATAATTTTATTTTAATATTTCACTGAAGTATATCAGTCACCTGCTACAATCTTACGTTCAAAAACCTAGCGAAAATGGTGTCACAATTCTTGGTTTTCATTCACAATGCAGCTGTCAGAACAAATAAATACCCGGACCAAGTTTAATGCTCCAAAATGTAGCGTAATTATATCCAAAGCACTTGTCCTCATTTCGACATATCTATTTATGCCACAACTGATTAGCGATTAACTGATATGTGACTAATAAAGTAAAACGAATCTAGTATCGTACGTAGTTAAAGGGCTTTCCGTTTTATTTTTACCGCTCATAGGCTTATATAGTCTTACGGCTAAGCGGGCTCGAAACGGCGCTGTGCGGAAAATCATGCGAACGTGAACTTTAACGCGCCGATATACGGTTTGCGGTCGCGCAACTTGGATGGTCCTTTAAGGCTGCACTCACCTGATCTCTTTCGCACTGATGATCTAAAATGACTGAGCGAGTGTATAAAAAACCGATTGGGCATTACCTTTAGAATAAAATTGCAAAATTTGTTAAGATACTCTTTTCTATAGCACGTTACGCTGACGTTTAGTCATTATAGATGAATATACTTTTTACCAAAAAATAGTATAATTTTTTATCTCTCTACTAATGTTACCTATAAAAGATCAAATCATAAGTGTTTACTAGATTGTAAAAATCACACAATCCAAAGTAAAGTATTTTTTATGTTGTGATTTGTTTTGGCGGAAGAGATACAAACATTTATTTTATTCGATCATGAAAATTGCTTTATTTGTCATTGTAAAGATACTGCCTGATTGATAAATATACATTAAAAGAGCTACCAGTAGTATCAGCATGCTCTTAAGGGCGCGGCCTCAGTAATTCAAAACAAACAACTTTTGTTCTACAACTATTCGAAATTCGGAAAAAAAACCAGCCTAAAACACACACAACACAGACAGTTCTATACAAAAAACCATTCCTCGCGACAAAATTTATGAAACAGCAGATTATTTTTCGTGAATTTTGATAAGTCGTTGGACAAAAGATGTTTGTTTTGACGTATTGAAGCCTTTAGAGGATGATAACTGATTACCAGTAACACAGTACACACGTTAAACTCAATACCCTTCGTTTTGCTGTGCATCGTCGGGTAAAAATAGAAAGATATACCTGCGTACGAGACTATTGATAAGAACTTCGGCAATAGTCGGCGAGTCAAAGGACCTAATCATTGAGTTCGACGACGCCAGTCTATTGAACACAAACATCGAGAAAGACTAAATTAAAAAACTGTTATCCTGGTCCTTTCAGTAGGAATGGCCTTCTTCTATAAAGGGTAGCCCTTTGTGCACAGCCGCGGGTGCGACGCCTTTCGTAAAATAAGGGCTTTAAACTTGGCTCCGATCCCAAGGTGTGCCCAAAGTATCTTTAGACGACTATTTGGAGAGCTAAAGAGACCTCGCAGTTTGGCATCACTTCAAGTTTCATAACCGCTGCGATAGAACGTTAATTACATCTAGTAAGTACAACAAAGTAAGCGATAAATGATAGAATCAGAAAAACGATGAGCATTTTCTCAAATGGAAGTCTCGTGTTTAACTACACACGAGTAGACCGCTTTTTCGGTCGCTTAACATTAGGCGAGGAGTTGGTCAAACGCAGGCTTATTATTAAAAAAAATGGTTGTATTTTTATTTTTTTATGAAGTTTATGTAAACTAAAACAGTAGTACGCTGCATTAAAGTATCACGGTTGTTCACTACAGTTATATGATTATTTACGGGATATTTACCATGGACTCGTTTTACTGTATAATAATAGCGTTGTATTTAGTAATAATTATGTGCTATTTGATTATACATTGTTGCAAACTATATTAGTCATTGTTGATCGAGCGAAGCGAATGTTTCTGAGTCCACGCAAGGATTCATATATATCGTCCTTGGTCCACGGGATCAGAGAAAATTTGGAAATAGTTTTTTTCGACGATATGTGCATCTGATCTTTATGAAACTTTGAAGGCAATTAGTTCATGAAAATCTTCAAAACAATACGTTTTTTTTCGCTCGAATATGAACAAAATCGGTAAAGGGGTTGTAAAGATACAGGAGTCGCCAGGCCAGGACACAGTTCGGGCCGAACACCTAACTATAGAGGAAAAAGCAGGCCATTTTCGTAAATTTTGTACTGGACCCAACATGTTGTATTCATAAAGATGCAAATATGTAATACTAATCGCACTTTTCTCACTCTTACAACACTGCTCGTATGTCAGTCGGCCATTGTCCGAATTAGTTGCCTCAATAGATCTCTAGTTCAAGTAAGTTTGCCGTATGACCGTAATCGCGAAGTAATTTGCTTTTAACAAGCGTCGATTTGAATTTGTTACGTTACTAGCGACGTTCTGATGATACATGTTACGAAATATTGTAATAAGTACTTAGCGATGTCTAAGCACAGTACAACAGGAAACAGGGGAAGAGGGAAATTTGTAGAACGTTTGTTATGTCCATGGTGGCGTGGAAACCGAACGGGCCAACCACTGAGATATCATCGCTAAAAGCGATTTCATGATCATAATGTGTTCATAATATTAGTTCAGCAGTTTAAATCAAACATCTTAAATTCCATGGAAATAACCAAGAAATTTATTGAATATACTTGTTTTTATTCTGAAAATGTAATACTCATCTCGAGTCAAAAGCAAATTGCATTGAATAACCAGCAAAAGCAAGGTCCATCCGGAAATTATGAACATTCTAAGATCGGTGATAGCGGGGAAGGTCCGTCTAGCGTTGCCACATCTGCGGAGATTTGCTCTATTAATTTTAGATTTGGGCCGATGTCTCGACTCCCGCCCCAGCTTGATCTTCTAATGGGCACCGAAGTTTTAGTCACGTACGAGAGCTGAAAGCTGAAAGATACATACTCGTCCTATGTTGGTACAGATAATAAATAACTAACGGGAACGAAGTTTCAGTGACGTACGAGGTTGAAAGCTAAAAGATATATACTATGTTGTTGTAGGTACAGATAATAAATACCAAAATTCATTAGGAGACAAAGTGCTCTAAGGATCCTAGTAACGGGAACGAAGTTTTAGTGACGAGGGCTGAAAGCTAAAATATAAATGTACCATGTAGGTACAGATATTAAAGATGCTTGCAATGTGTATGGAAATGTGATGTTCTCAAAAATGTTGAAAGTGTGCGAAAGATAGCTCTGGCTGATCGATGGGGCCTTAAGGCGAGGTTTTTCCACTTTTAAGCAACGCTTGTTACTACAGATGACCATAAGACTTAATATATTGTATTAAAGTCGCATTTAGTGGAGCAAAACCATGGCGCTTACATACAGTCGTGCGTTTCGCTACTTCTATTTTTGAGGTTTTTATGATATTTTTCGAAAAGTATAGCTGCAATGTAAAATGTATCTTTACGGTTCCCTCCATAATATATTCAATCTGTATATTAAGATATCGCAGACTTCGTTTAGTAAATAGGTATTTAAATGAATAAAAAATTGGAATAGCGCAAATCAGTATATTTTTTTTTATCGAGCGAATTGTCCTAGTTTTTCGATCTGTATGGTTGCCTAGATAAAACATAAAATTTGAATATGACACGATTTTTATGATTTTAAGCTAACCAAGGAAGTAGACAAACTAAAACGACCAATATTGCAAAAAGTGGGAAAAGAGGGCCTTAAGAAAAAACTGCACCTTCTGAGCACGGCCTATGATTTCTATGCAGCCAACGAGTTTGTCAAGATTGATGACGTCATCATAATTGTGCACTGCACAAAATAGTAGCAACCTATTCTGATTAATGCTATAGATTATGGTGTTCGTTGCGGGGTGTGTCGTAAAATTTAAATTGGTATACCGGCAAGGATAATATCTATGATACCTGTAAACTGGGTTACGCGGAAAGGGTGTATTAGAAAACATCGCAATTTCAACCGGGAAGATGGATTTAAGCACAGATTTAAGTTGGCGGCGTCGTCGAATCCCATAGTAAGCAAATGTACAAACTGCAGTTGTAGGTACTAGGATATTTACCGATACAGTCAGTGTTGTGTATCGTAGTGACAACCCTGCGATTTTTCAAGATCAAGTGAGGGTAGAAGAACAAAATACTCGCTATTCTCGCCAGACTCATTCGCAGTTTTCAGTCAGCTCGTGACCACGGCCATTGAAACATGGATGAAACGTCGAGCAAAAGATACCTATATTTGCCTATTTTTTTATATTTTTTTTAACGCGAATAAGTCCGATTTTGACCACCAACTCGCCTGTTGGTAAGCGACGATGTGGTCTAAGATGAAGCACGCAGACTTAGAAGATACCTATTCACTATCGCCTTGAAAAGGCCCAAATTATATCTCTCAGGAAACAAGGAAGCCGGCAGGTTGTTCCAATCCTTGGCCGTACGGATCAGAAACGTAGAATCGAAACGTTTGGTACGTATCCAAGGAAAGTCCACAATGTATGGGTGGTAATAGGCCGTTTTACTACTTGTCCTGTAGTAGAAAGGGGATGGTAGGATAAGGTCATGTAGCTCCGATGCACATTCTCCGAAATGAATCCTATAGAAAATTGACAGACTCGCTACTTTACGGCGGTGTTCAAGACTGAGAAGTTTCTTAGCCACTAACTTCTCATCGCCTATCAGTCGAGCAGCACGCCGGTCTACGGATTCAAGAGCTTCGAGCTGGTATTTGGCTGAACCGTCCTAAAGATGACAACAGTATTCCATACACGATCGGACTTGGGCTTGATATAGAGTAAGCAACTGTCCCGGTGTGAAATACCGCCTAACCTTACTCGAGACGCCCAGCAACAAAAGCCCAGTATACAAAATACTAGCTGCGCCCCACGGTTTCACCCGCGTGGTGATGAAAATCGGTGATGATGATGATGAAAAGTAGCCTATGTGTTAATCCAGGACATAAGCAATGCATATTCCAAATTTCATCCAAATCCATCCAGCCGTTTCTGCGTGATTGAGTAACAAACCATCAATCCATCCAAACTTTCACATATATGATATTAGTGTGATTAATGTGATGTGATTGCGCTATAAGTCCCGATAAACATTAAAACATTGTGTACTAAGTCAAAAAGGGTTAATTATCATCATTATGAACAAGTTTTTCTGAGGGAACAACCCTGACATCGCGAAAAAATATAAGCTGTTTCATAAATTTTGTCGAGTGTGAATGACCGTTTTCTATAGAACAGCTGGATTTTAATACAGGGTATATGCGAAACCCTTTATAAGCCTAAAATAATTTAAGGTCGTTTTAAGATTTATTATCACAGAAGAGGTCATATCTTCTGTAAATACTACACTTTAACAGTAAATCTTCATAACAATCAAATGAATTAATAAAACATAGTTAACTTTTATAATTAACTAGACAATTAAAAGACTTAATCGTCACGGTCATGATATTTAGATTATTAAACTTGGCAAAAACATTACTGAATATAGAACGAATATTACCACCTATTGTTTGATAATTTACTAGCGACCCGCCCCGGTTTCGCGTGAGTGTTATTTAGAAGAAAAAATATGTGAAAAATATGAACGTAAGGCATGTAAATTTATTTATCGGCGGCTTGGTTGCAATTTAATTTTTCTACATACATAAAAAGTTTATTGTTTATTTAAATATATATATAAACCTTCCGTGAAAATTTATTTAACTAATGGTGAAAACCGCATCAAAATCCGTTGCGTTATTTAGGAGTTATAGTATATACAGACAGACAGACACGGAAAGCGACATCATTTTATACTACTCGTATGTAGAGATTTGCTCTGAGTTTTATAACGAACACAAGCTAATTCTAGAACAATTATTAACCAAATGTTTCTATGTTTATAAACAAGCCTATTCCAATTCATAATTTTCTAATCACTAGTTATTTTGTGTACAAACAAGATAATAGTAATGAAGTAATTACAAGATTAGATAATAAATAGCGGCATTCCCTCGCCTTTGTTCTTATATCTAAATGAAATATTTATTTAGAACCTTACTTAAAAATCATTAATCGACATCCTGTTTAGTCTGTAGTAATCTGAGGTCTGAATTGACATGTCAGCATTCTTCGAACAGTCTACACTTTTGAGTTATTACCCAGTAAAAACACGATCAAAAATTAGAATAGAATAACTGGCCAAGTGCGAGTCGGACTCGCGCACGAAGGGTTCCGTACCATTTTCTATAAAAACGGCAAAAAAAATAACACGTTTTTTTGTATGGGAGCCCCCTTAAATATTATTTTTATTTTTATTTAATTATTTATTTTTAAAGTCAATATATAACTAAATATTCTGTGAATATTTTATGCGTCTACATATAAGAGAAAACCAATAAAATTATCTTCGTTTTTCTTACAGCGGTTTACTTTTGAAATTTGTATAGCTAAAAACAGAAATGGGAAACGAAGCGTACGAGACAAATAAATACCCATCAAAGTTAACTATCATTAAAGTTCGTATGTAACGTTTTTTCTCAATAAAATTAGAGCAAAAGCGAAATTTAAACACATAATGAGTTTATAACTGTGAGAACATCTCGCTGCGTAACCGAAAACAAACGCATGAAAAGAGAGCAGACGAGGTGTCGCACATGGCGCAAGTTTTGCATGTCTCGGTGCGTGAGAGTGGCGGAAATGACTGGCGAAGCTCGGGGAGTCTGTTACGGCATAATGCAGACAATACGAGGACTATAGATACTGCAGTTACTATATTCTAGGTATGAAACGAATGAAGACCACGGACCGGTCAGCGCAGCGTAGTACGTCCACCCACAAGATGGAAAGACGACCTAAAAGAGAGCGCTGGAAAATGCTGGACGCAGGCCGCTTCCAACCGGGCCTTTTGGAAATCGATGGGGGAGGCCTATGTCCAGCAGTGGAAGTCTTATGGCTGAAGTGATGATGATGAGGTACAAAAAGGAAAGTTTTATAGAGATCGAGAGAACGTCTAGTCTGATGGAAGAATTTCTTCAGACGCAACGTTGCTGTTGCATTTTGTACAATTATATTTTATTTTAGTTGTTCTATTTTGTTAAGTTAAAGGCACAAGAAAAACTCAAATAAAATTACAAGAAAACAATAATATGCAAAGGAGTTCAAGGGATAAAGTCACATGGCCATAAAAAACTAACTTACAATATAACCAACTCTTAGAAGTAAATTTCAAGCTTTTTCTAAATTGTCATGTCGATTTGAAGCTTTGAAAGTAGGTGTATGTAATCAACAATAATTAAGTACAATCAAGCTGATCTGATGATAGAGTCGGAAGGAGGATAGCACAACTCTTCAACAGCTACCAGAAAACCCCTCGTGTTTGGGCTCGTTTGGTCTGTTTTAACGAATATTTTAACTGTCGTTTGGTGTGTTTTAAAAAGTCCTTCTTCTGGGCAATCGCCTCAACTATTTGTAGACCCTGTGATGACCCGCCAGATTTGCCTATTCTGCCTGGGATGCGTCTCCTTAAAACCCAATGGGTTAAAGATACTTAGATGGAGGATATAATCTACGAGTAGCTTTTGCGTATGAAAAATTCTATAGGAAGAATTAACTGAGTTGTAGCTTGTGGTTTTTTAAGAATGTCGGAAATAGTTGCAGCTGAAAAGAATTGAATATAAGGTTAGTTTAGAGCTGTTAGATCGTGCTGTGAGATTAATAATCATCATTATAAGTCTACGGTTGGTCATAATCATAAGCCTTCTCCAGGACACATCACTATTTTTTTAATGCTTATATACATAATGAAATGAAAATGAAAATAGTTTATTCCAGATTTACATCCATATGAATTACAAGATTATAAGACATAAGACTCAGTAACACTTGTCTTATCTCTAATAAGTAAAAGTTAGTGTAGCGTGCGTCGGAAAGCACACGCACGCGTCGCTGTGCGTGCGAATAGGAACGCTTGCGCAAGCGCAGCGTAGAGACGGCCAATGCGCTTTTATAGCGCCTCTCTGTTTCATGTGTAGATAAATTGACGTGATAGAGACAGTTTTGCTTTCTTTGTTATGGTTTATTATTTTTAAAGGCTCTAATTAAATTATAATAGTTGTAAGAAATCTTCAACGTAATGCATTAGAATGCTTTTGAAACCTTTTTTACAATGTTTGGTATTTGGCAGGAACTGAATATGATATTCGCAGTGATATTAAAACTTACAGACTGAAAACGATGCCGAAGGTCTTGGATATGACCCCCATGGTCTTCTTCCAGCCCCTGATAAACTGGCGGCGGCGCTCCCCCGGGGGCGGCGCCACCGGCACGTCCAGCTCTATGTAGGAGTTAATCTTGCCGCTCTTTCGTTACCACTACAGAAACTACCACTAGTCGCACTTCACTGTAAGCTGGTCAAGTTGTATTGAAAACTGAATCTCCATTAGAACATTTCCATTGTCGTCTGTCGACTTATTTCTTCAGAGAAATCGAGCGCACAGTCGCGGAAGGTTCATGGCATTCAGGGCACAGCGTCACGTCCGTCCGCTCGGGCAGGCACCGGTTGACTGCCGCTCCGTCCGCTCGTAGGCCGCCGCTACGGCCGGTGACGGAGTGCCGGAGCACTGAGTGACGGCTCTTCGTAAGCTCGCGTGACTTACAATGCATTTTAACGTCGCTCGTCGTTAGAACGACTACGGCGACGTTACTCTACATTGGGGCGCAGTTTCCAGCAAAAACTTACCCTTCATAATATGTAGTACTTTACGTTTTTAAATGCCATAGGTGGCAAACAAGCTAACGGGCCACCTGATGGTACGCGATCACCGTTGCGTATGGCCTGTAACACGGCATCACAGATATGTTTCCGACCATGTTGTAATTACTAGGAAATACCGTTTGTTTTAATATCTACCGTTTAATAACTAAATAGATCTCCGGCTAAAAGTAAAAAGGTCGATTTCTTCAAGGCAAACGTGCTCCATCGTAGATCGCAAGCTCGCTTATCATCAAGCGCGATGGCGGTCAAACGCAAGCCTATTGAATAAAATAAAAGTCAAAAAAACAATCAACAAATCCATCGTCGATATTTTCGATTCACCTGAACGTATCCACAATCCTGAACCATTTTTCTGTTAACAAAACCAATTTTCTTTTCAATCATACTGCAAGAACGCGGAAGACCCTGCGGCTTCTCGACACTTACCACGGCACGCGACAATTACAAGAACGACGGCATACCTTCCACCTTCCAAACGCCTGGAGCTGGACGTTGCGTGAACACTGACACAAGAGTAAACTATAGACGTCTTCCAAAGGCTGAGTAAATCGGTACAAACCGAACAAGATAATCGCCTACGCATGTCTAAAAGCAACAATGGATGCAGTGTTTTTGTGTTGCATGCAGTTGATGTCACCGTGAGCTCATGCTTGACTCATGTAGAGTTTTAATAAAATAACGATACTAAATCCTTATATATACGAAGTTATTAGGTAACATGCAGAGACTGATGACTAAGTTTTGTTTCGAATTACATTAGTTTCGGTGCATTTGGCGTTATTTACGAGCTAATAAACTTATATTAATGGCTGGATAGAAAAAGGTCATTGGTGAACGCCAAAATGTAGAGCAAATACATTAATAAACGGTGAATTTGTGTGAGCTTTTATGATCATAATTTGGCTTTTTATTCCTTTTCCTTTCTGTTAATTAACTGAATATCTTTCTAAATTAAAGATTTTGTATGTTGGTTTTCAAAATATTATTTATCTATCCAGGCCCAAGTTGGTGTTGCGACGGCGCATTTCCACTATTTAAGCTTGTATTAGGGAAAACCTTTGTATTTTTGGCGTTTGGGAACTCTCTAGACTCTCTAGTCCTTATTCTGAGGGTCAGCTAGTAAGAAATAATGTAGGACTGTTTTCTTTTGCTGAACGCCGTACAGACGTTTTCCTCTGAAAATTGAACACTTTAACACGACCTTTATCGTTATGTATTGTTTCAGATGTTTGTCTGTCCTCCATCGCAAATCGCCGCAAGACTAATTTGTGCTACATTATAATATGTAATTGTTTTCGTAATGCTTGTCAGTATTCGAGTTCTATAACAAAGGACATTTGGTACGTGACTGTTTTTTTTTCTTTTCGAGTATGTACACGAACGATTTGCATCGGTTTATTTTCATATACTTAGGTATATTTTACATGCAATATTCGAAGATAAATAAAGTATTTCATAGTTGGTTCCACAGTAACATTTGTTAAAACGGTGACCTCTTATCGACTTAGTACCAGCATTCCGTTTAACCCTGTATAATAATTTTATCGAACACAGCTGTATTGACGGCAATAATACTACAGACGACAGTAATAAACAATTATTTTATTAAAGCATTTTTACGAACAATTAGTATAAATTGAAATACGCCCGATATAATATAAAAAAGCTGATAATCTTCATACGGCTGGCCAAGGCCATAGACAAAACATAGAAGAAGATAAAAAAACATCTAATTGAAAGGAGGTTGCTGTCGCTACAAAGGAGGTTGCATTGTTTTCATCTGTCACTGGCAGATAGCTAATGTCATAAGGAGCAACTTAAGATACTTTTATCACGGATTGAAACCGCGGGGCGCAGCTAGTAGAGATATAACAAGCTATCCTAGTAAAGTTTGATATGATTCAGAGAGTACGTCATGCTACGGAATTGACCATACTCTGATGCATTCATGCACTCACTAACTAGACACAACCTATGTCACTGACTAATTGATTCCGTTTTAATTGCATATAATTGCATAGACAAATATAGGGTTCTTATTCAATTGTATGTGTTTAGTTTTTCCACAAGTAAGATAAAGAATGTGTCACTGTATTTTTTAATTATTTGCGTTAATTGTCTCGTTCCTAGGTATACAGTTGATCTGGCGTAAACTTTTAATATATAAGGCAGAGTATTTGTCAGTATATTCAAAGGAATTTCTTGGAAACATGGAAGTAAGAAATTCCTAAGTTAGATGTCAATGTTGGTCAGTAAAATTAGTTATCCAGACGATTTTTTTTCAAATTCTGTCTTTATTTTAGGGATACCCAGACGATAAGAGTACGTTTCTTGGCTTGAAAAGTAAATCCTGGAGTATCTTCAGGTATATACTATAGACTGGATTATAAGGAAAGAGTTGTGATAAGCCATTATAGCAGTGTACTAAGTACATGGTACCCATCATTAAGAATAACTTACGACTTCCAAAAAGGAAGACTGAATCGATTTAATATTTTCAGTGACTCCATGATAAAGTAACAATCTTTAACCAGTTAAAACAATTGTTTTACAAGTGGATCACATTAAAAACCGACTTCAAAAATATATGAAAAACGTTATAAGTGCCTATAAAAATTTGAGGGTTGCCCTCGATTTCCCTGGGATCCCATAATCAGATCCGGACTTGGTGACAATGGGACAAAATAAGAAGTATACCCTACCGATCGAAAGAAAAAAGTTTTGAAATCGGTCAAACAGTTGGCGGAGAAATCGGTGAACATACATAAAATAATTATCAATAAAAAAAAACAAATTCATACAAAAGTGTCAGAACTGGACCAAACTAAAATGGGACCCCACGGGAAGCACTCGATTTCAAATAAAAATATGATCAATATCGGTTCACCCAGTCGAAAGTTCTGATGTAACAAATAAAAATCAAATCGAATTCATAACCTCCTCCTTTTTGGAAGTCAATTAAAAATTAAATATACAGTGGAACATAGAAACGTCCTCTCTTTTTGAAGTCGGTGAAAAAGGGCAACCTGTGACTATCACTGTGCATTCGTAGGTTTGAAATGAATCCATCTAATACATTTTCTGAGTGCCGTCAATCTGATCACACACGCATCTGATATCCCTGTTCCTTATTGCCTGACAGAATTGCGGGGCACGCCGCGGGCGGTTATCTATCATCTTATTATATCGATTTAGGGCTGCCAGCTGCATTATTTGTAACCAAAATTACGATATAGCTCGCAGATAAATATAAGGCGAGGCAATAATTATCACAAGCAAGGCTGCAACTCATAATAAAGGTAAGTAGTGCAAAGGAAAAACTTTTTTTATGATGATTAAACTATTTCAAGCTTCACGAGTTCCTAGAGAATCCCGCTTCTGAAATGTGGCCTTAGTACGAGAACTTGCGAAGAAGTTATCGTTACGTAAACGATAGCTAATGTATGAAAAATTCAGTTTCATTTCACGTCTGATAGAGGCGCTGTTCAATTTTTCATACATTTGGTATCGTTTACGTAACGATAACTTTTCGCAAGTGCTCGTACTAAGGCCACTGAACCAGCGTGAATGCTACTTTTTATACAGTATTAGGTAGTGTTTCTGAAAGTATGCGCGTTGCGGTTTCACAGACGTGGACAATCCTACAAATACCGTATATTGTTAGGGATCCGCTGTAAAATTTAGTTTCGCCCGTCCGCCCTAATTCCTTAGAACTTTCTAATTTCTATTTTAGTTATTAAATTAGGTGCATGAAACTTTCCAAATTTCTATTCAAGCATAGCTTTCAATTAAAACTATAAAAATATGTATGTTAGGGGTGGCTCTAGTACCAACATGATTCCGGATAACATATATCTTACTAGCCGCGGTTTCACCCGCGTGGTGATTAAAAATTGTGATGATGATGATGATAAATACTTTACGACCTATTCTCATACCTACCAAATATATATTAAAAATCATTAAAATTGGTCAAGCTGTTTCGGAGGAGTGCGACCACAAACACCGTGACACGAGATTTTTAACCGACTTCCAAAACGAGGAGGTTCTCAAATCGACTGTATATTTTTAAATTTTTGTTACCTCATAACTTTCGACTGGGTCAACAGATTTGGATGATTCTTTTTTTATTTGAAAGCTGGTGCTTCCCGTGTGTCTAGTTTGGTCCAGTTCTGACATTTTTATAAAGTCTGTTTTTTTAATATTTATAGATATCACTAAGAGGCTCCTAAACCATTTCTGAGCAAATAATCACGTCGATCCATAGCTCTGCTGCTGCGTGAAAGAAGGACAAACAAACCAAAAGTAGAGATAGAGTAGCAGTGTTCCGTCAGCCCTACACGCCTGCAGCTTCCAGTGCGACAAAATGGGTCACTGAGCAACGGAAATGGAACGGTAACGCTTCTCTGGTTCTTGTGCACGCGGTACATGCGCAGTTGTCAAGGATAATTAGGGTTTCTACGTAAATGTGTCTAAGTGCGAAAGATAGCTATGGCCAGTGATCGTGGCCTTAACCTGTTACGAAGTTACTTAAGCCAGGAAAAACATAACACATTCACACACAAACTTTTGCATTTGCAATATTTTTTATTACAATCAATAATGTATACAGTAGTCTCACTAATCCGGCACTTCAGTACATCAACACTTCCAATAGTCTGGCACCCTATACCCACGGCTTTCTATCTCTCCGCCCGCGCCTTACCCTGTCATTAGCCGCTACGTACGCTCGCCGCGCTCTTTCCTCCCCCAGATTACTAATTGTCATAAAAAAATATGTAGTATGTAAATACATACTTACATACTACCTACATATGACATATGAAATACCTACAGAATTCAACCCATAGAATTCTTGTGTTCTATTTACCTTAAGTTTCCCAAGATAATCCAGTAATCCGAATATTCCAATAATCTAGCACCTCTTAGTCTTTATAAGTGCCGGATTAGTAAGACTCTACTGTACTTTTTTTAAAGCCATAGATGGCAAACAAGCAGACGGGCCGCCTGATGGTAAGCAGTCATCGTCGCCTATGGATACCTGTATGACCAGAGGCATCACAAATACGTTTCCGACCCTTTAGAACTCTATTAACTCTCCTTTTGAAGAACCCCATGTTAGAGCTTCTCGGAAACACCGCGGAAGGTAGCTCATTCAACATTTTGCAACATGAGGCAATCACATCTACGATATGTGTATTAACTTTCAGGCGGCAGCGGCTAGTACGAAGATAAAACCGTGACGCCGGTATAAGCATCATAGTATAAACATGATACGAGTAGATTTTTAAACAAAATACTCACTGCATAGTATTATGCCAAGATGAAGACGAATCTAACGAAACCTCGCGCATCAAAATCTAACTTTGTCATCAACTGATCGTAGTGTGGTCAGTTAATGAAACGCGAAATAAATACATTGTTTCGTCTACCGAGTACACGAAGATTTTAAGCCGTCTAGGCTATATAGGTAATATACGTAAAACCTTAAAAAAAATATGCATACAGATACGCCCGAAAAACATTACCCTACTTCTAGGACAGTCGGGTAACAATAGGTGCAATGTGATTCAACTACGCCACACGCTTTAAAAAATATCGCATTTATTATTTTAGTATATTTAGATTTTATAATTATCATTGTAATAAAAATGTCTATGATTTTGGTGAAGTTGTAACATCAAAACTGGGTCAGTCGGAACTGCTGTACGCGGCTGTAAGACAGTTACGTCAAATGGGTCACCGCTACAGAAATGGAACGTTCCTGTTCCATTTCAGTAGCGTATACTATGATGCTGTGCGATTCACATGATTCTTGCCTCATGTTGCAAAATGTTGAATGAGCTACCTTCCGCGGTGTTTCCTAGAAGCTCTAACATGGCTTCTTCAAAACGAGAGTTAATAGACTTCTAAAGGGTCGGAAACGTATTTCTGATGCCTCCATTTCAGTAGCGTTTTTAATACATTTGTGTACATAATCTTTTGTATGTAAGTACACTTTAGTATACGATTTATACGAACCTTTAAATGTCAAGAATGTTGTCAGAAAATGATCTTCTTTTACAGATCGGCTTGAAATATAACGATCGGCAAAAAATATCGACGCAGTCATTCTCTTTTCACTAAATTTAATTATGTATAGACAACTGTTTTGCGTTTCTCCTAATCAGTTCTGCAATTTTGTTTGAAAATGATGTAATAGCAGCTTTGAAATCGCGATAAAAATATCAGCTGCTCTATAGAAAACAGTCATTTACACTCGACAAAATGTATGGTTTTCGCGATTTCAGGTTTGGTCCCTTAGTAAAAATTGTTCTCAATGATGGGTGCTATGGACCCTTTTCGGCTTAGTACACCCTTTTCGCGTAACCCAGTTTAGTAACAGTTGGATTCGTGGCCGTATTTTAGTCAGCCCTACGCGCTGTCGCAACCGATACGACATTGGGTCAGTGAGCCGGGAACACTCCTGCGCTCCTGTGTATGTGCGCTATGTATCCAGTATCCAGCCCTGTTTGAAACGTGTTGTGCCTATTTCTTAGTCGTTATTTAATGCTGCATGTTATTAGCTGATGGTGCATTAAACTTAGCTCTTTTGTCGGAGAACATTGCAGTAGGCTATCGACGCGTAATGCGACATCTATTTTTTTGGCCTTTTTTGACATACATCCAGTTTTTTACGTGAGACAGCTATTCAAAAACATTAATCTATACATAAAATACAATGATTTAACAAAAACTATGGACAAACATAACTATAACAAGTCCCCTGAACAATTGAAAGGGTAAACAATAATGATGCATAAGGAAGTCATGCCGTTTTGTTCTATGTCCAATAAACGCAGTATTGAGCCATAAACGGCGCCCGCTCTCCGTTTGGACTTTTACTTTCACTAGACAAAGGGTGTACGCTATTCAGACGATGTAGCGTTATTCCGTTTGTCATCTAATTGCAGGGTAATTAGTCAAAGTTAGAAAGCATTCGGGTCGCAGATACTGCGAGCGCCAAAGGGCTTCGATCTCCATTGTTACAGCTTTGCCACGCGTCCTTACGCCCGCCTATGATGGCCGTTGACTCTGCGATGACAGCTAAGCCCTAAATATAGCTTCGACCTTTTTAAACAGCGCCCTTCATAAGAGAATGCAAACGTTTCCAACACTTGAAGCTACGCAGCTACGAATCACGGGAACAGATATATTAATTTAGTTTAAATAGACCGTAAAAGAGATAATTTAGATAGAACGGGAATTGTAAATAAATATATCAAACAGCACTTGAGCTTCAAAGAAAGAGTATATCAAAGAGACTGTTCCCCGGAACGAGCGGGTGCGCGGGCGCATCTACCTGCGTCAAACCCGCCGCACTACACCGGTACCGTTATTTTCAATAAAAAAAATACATCTCCTGTTGCTAAGCAAGGGTGCGCCGATTAGGAGCAGGCTGACCCAAAGCAGATTGTTATAAAATAATAACATAACGCGTGAAATTACCGCAGCTGCGATCGGGATGACATGTGGAAGCCAAAGTTTGGAAAGCGTATAATTGAAGGAAACAAGAATTTATCTCAAAGGGTTACTATAAAAAGGATGTTGTGGTTTCGAAAAATTTATGTGTGATTCGTATGCGTCAGATATGGCGTGTATCCGTACAGGAAGTCTAAACGCGAACTGGCACCGCGCCAGCCGCAGGTACGGGCTTAGCGTATCAGCTTCGATGCTTGTTATGGACTTATGGATGATTTTGGCAGACCTTTCCGAGCCGTTCGAGATCCGCCGAACTTGGACTGTGTCCGAAATTGCTAGAGCTTATCTAGCAAAAAACTTTCCAAGGCATACCAAGGCATTAGTGAAGAGCTGTCAAAAATGCCAGCCCAAGAATGGAACCTGTCGTCCTCAAAGTTTCCAGAGAACTACAATTTAGATATCTTCAAGGCTAGAGTGAATAGATTTCTTCTCTTGATCTATCCTCGGTCTATAATCAGGCGAGTTGGTGGCCAAACGTAAATCTATATATTATATAGGTATAAACATGCTATACTAATATTATAAATGTTAGGGTGATTGTTTGCCCTTCTTTCACACAGCAACAGAGTATAGGATCGATGGGATTTTTTGCATTGAGATGGAGAGCTGAACCGGAGTGACATGAGATACTTTTTACCTACCTTGGTACCTACATTTTAAAAAAGTCAGAAAAGAAACATTTCTGTATTTTTGTATATTTTATCCCGGAAAAAACTAAGGTCCACGCGAGTAAAATCGCGCAGCTTATCTAGCGTTTTGTTCCTTACTAGTTACGAGCGAAGATTTATTTTTCTGTATACGCGATCGTGGTATCGAGGGAAGCAAAACCTTATTTTAGAAAATAACTTGACGAAGTGCGAGTGAGACGCGCGCATCGAGGGTTTCGTACCGTCAAACAAAAGCACTGAATAAACGTTGTTCCAAAAAAAAGTATGTCGGATTAAAGGATAAACTTTGAAGTGGAAAAAAACGCACATATTATTAAGAAAAATAATTGTTTCCTCGTCTCTGGTTACGAAGTTGCAGTTAAGATGGCGGCTGGTTTCGTACGCAGGAATATGTCTTCGCTCGTAACTAGTATCGAACAAAACAAAATATTTTAGCTTTGATCATACCTAATTACGAAACTATAGTGGCCCAAGCGAATATAATATCGGTTTACAGCCTAAAGCCGCATTCCGTTACATCTGTACTAAATGTTCGACTATGCTTAGATCCTGTGTAATTACATGTGCAGTGTATTGTCCGCTTTGTTGTAAACGCACCTGCGCGTCAATCAATACTGTTAGACGATATTTTGGCAAATCTTCATGATTCTTCCCTGAGCACCGTGGGAAGCCTGCAGGATGAAGTGAATTGAAGATTTTTTTCCAAATGGGTTATAGAGATGACACGTTTTGAAGATTATGTGTTGCAGTCTCGATTTACAACACAGAACATGTTGTACTAGGAGGGCTTGATTCAGTTTTTTTGTAAAATGTTATTTGAATCAGTTCAGGACCCTTATGCCCTAAACCAGCGTTTCCCATTTGGTGGGTCGCGACCCGGTACCGGGGCCATCAGAATAAAATAACGGGCCGCAGCATTCCCACCTATTGTTTTAAATTAATACTATCGCTCGACGCATTATAAAACATTTTTAATTGTAATACATATCTCATAATTTAAACATAGTAGTAAAAATAGTGAAATGGTAATTGTCATTCTAATCACTTTTCACAATAACCGGGCTGTCTCTTAGAAGTTAATCAGTATCGCAACAGAGCAACGGTACTACAACGTCCGACCGTCCGCTTATTACAAGGGCTACCTTATCAATGTATTAAAGAAGCTATTACCCTAATCGCCGCTTGATGTTATCACGAATTAGCAGCCATTGTCTGTCGGTAATTAACTTGTAGATACTTGGGATTAAATTCTCCTGATGAATCCGTGCCAAGGCTCGCTGTTCTGTACGTACCCTTTTGTTTTAGCGCGGACAGCAGCTAAAAATAGACTAGCGCTGATACTTTCGCAGTAAGCATAAACAGTATGAGAAGATCAGGGAAATATTTGGATAGGCTTGCGTTTGACCGCACGCTTGCCTAGAAGAAACCGATTCATCCGTGATTTGAAGACACCCAGATTGTAACTATCGGGGTACACCCATACAGACAGCGCAGTCCACCTACTAGCAGTTGTGGAAAGTGGAATTGAGGGTTATCAGAATACAACCATAAAGCGGTGCAAAGCAGCAAGGTTTGCAATTTGAACACATGTTTTAAACTTTTTTTCTTCTAATTTGACTTATTGCTGTTGGCCTTGCGGCCTCTACAGCTTGACCGGACTAGTTGGTGAACGCAGAAAGCGTTGGGCCAACATGGTTTAGATTTTGGGCGACAAGCGCAAGGGCACCTCGGAGGTACGAGCCTCGGCTTGGACCGTCGCCGGGTGGACCGTCGCATGTTTTAAACGTCTATACGGACTTATTTATATTTATGACTGTATTATTCACAACATTTTATATTTGAATTTCAGCCTTATTTGCACCAGCGTACAAAAACTGTTTTTGTAGTGTTAGTGTTGCTTGTATTTTTAACCGACTTCAAAAAAGGAGGACGGTTCTATGTTCCACTGTATAAATATTTATTTTTAATGTATGTTCACCGATTTCTCTGCCAACTGTTGACCGATTTAAAAAAAAAAATCGGTAGGGTATACTTCCAATTCGGTCCCATTATCACCAAGTCAGGATCTGATGATGGGATCCCAGGGAAATCGAGGGCAACCCTCAAATTTTATAGACACTATTGAAGTCGGTTTTTAATGTGGTTCACTTGTTTGTGGAATTCTTCTTAGTGTGTTGTTCTTAGTTTATTTTATCCTACTACTACTAATTAAAGTCTAGTGTTTATCGGTTCATAGACTCTTACTGTTTCTATTGCACGATTCCACGAGGCGCGGAAACTCAACCGCTATTTAAGGGAATAATTTTTCTTTTGAATTCTCTTCAGCGGCAAAAGTTTCTAACTTCAACTTTTTGTGGCATCTGTGAAGTTGCCGCAATTTTGCCTTTGTTTCTAATACACGAGTATTTTATAAAAACGAGCCGTGTGCCCAAAAGGCTGTCCCATCAGTTAAATTGGGTATGATGAAGTTCATACAAACTTTCATCTCCTTTTTAACCAATTAGAGTATTTATTTTCATAAATGCTCCATTATGCTAATTTCCGTTATTTATGGAACACTTTGCAAACTTTCATGATTCTAGACTCAGCTGTTTTGACTGTGCGTTGTTTGTCAATGAATGAATGAAGTAAGATGTTTTTTTATTATACAGAGTGACGAGACGAGCGAAGCCGCTCCCCTTATGGATCTTCAAGCTTACCCAAATCTAACAGCTCAACGCCACTCAGAATTTTGAACTTCAACAGTTCAAAACCCTGGATGGCAATGCACTGCGCTCGTTACCCCGAGATGTAAGATGTCAAATCTCTGTGTAACCTGTAATTTCGCTGGAAACATTGCCCTTCAATCCGGAACACAGTAGTGTTTGCACACTACTGCTATAAATTGGTTTTCACGTCTCACAAATAACATAGTGCTGTATGAAATTATTTTTCAACATGGAAAGTCAAGAGCTAATAAGGGAAATAATTACTCTTTAAACATAATAATAAATGAACATCAATAAGACCAGCCAACTTGTAATTACTTTTTTATTTACTATCTTGCTCTAATCAAGATTATTATTACGTATCTCTTTAAGGTGAAACGTTTCACTTTGGCGGGAAATTCAAATTTCAAACAGTTTTTTGTCCTTGTAGCTAGGCCGGGTAATTATTGTAAACGATAATGATGTTTGCGAAAATTGATTATTATTCTTTACGAACTCGCGTAAAGTTATTTATCTCCAATGCACATTATTACATACATTTGTCAATAAACAAATTTATGCTGTTTCAAACGGTTTATTGCCAAATGTATGTAATATGGTGACTAACTGATTAATAGCTGTACATGATAATGTAAAGAACGACCAACATTTTTCGCAAACACTATGCCATTTCACAATAATTACCCGGCCTAGTTACAAGGACAAAAAACTTTTTGAAATTTGATTTTCCCGCTACAGTGAAACGTTTCACCTTAAAGCCATAAATTAATACCTTCCACTTCAAATTTTTTTTGGCTTCTGCGGTGTTGAAGCATTTTTTGTATAATGCAGTATATTAGAACGCAACTTCAAGTGGGTTTATCGTCGCATAACTAAAGCTGTATAAAATAATTTATCAAGATTTGTAAGTGCAACATAACAACCACAGATAATTGATTGAATCAGGCTTTACTTTAACCATAGATAATAAAGAAGTGGGTATAAAATAAACGTAAGAAAACCATCCATAAATGTGACAAATTTGCAATATAAAAGTTTCGAAATTTCTGAAACCTATTACCATTTATTCAATATCGTCACATTCTAAAGCATAAATAAAGCCTATCTTTCACTTAATCTTATATTACTAAAACAATTGGCCGACCAATTTCACGAGACAAAGACCCAGAGACATTCCAGTCAAATATTTACGAGATCGATTTCCATATATTGCGCCCGCTCCGACATCAATAGACTATGAATATCTACTCCGAATTCACTGAATCTGTTATATTTGGATGAGACGAGTACAGGGCGACCAACGTATATATACAGTTGGCTAAATGATGAAGTTAAACATGTTCACGAGATGTTATAAGTTTCGTTCAGAAAATGCGATGGTGACGCCCTCATTCAACTGTACAGATACCTCGCACTGTACGCCACGTTGGTGTTTCAAAGACGCATATTGGTTCAGGACCTTCGGTATTTACGAAATGTCACTGGTACGATACGAATATCATAACGCGGTATTACTGTGGAAAGCTCCATGGGCTCGTTTGTTGAATCGCTCGTATGATATTACGCATGAAAATATCATGCGAAATGACTTCCGTAAGTTCAGACAAACATCCCAAACTAAAGTCGCATTTTTAACCGAATTCAAAAAAGGAGGAGGTTCTCAATTCAACAGTAAAAAAAAAAACTCAGAACTTTTGACTGGATGAACCGATTTTGATGATTCTTTTTTAATTTGAAAGCTGGTGCTTCCCGTATGGTCCCATTTTAGTATGGTCTAGTGCTGTCATTTTTATGAAGTCGGTTGTTTAAATTGATAATTATTAAATTGGTTCGTACAGAACCACTTTTCTATATTTCATTTCAAATTTTGAGATTCGCGCGTAATGAACATCTACTATCACGTGACCACGCATAGAGTAACATTAGTTTCCAAGTATTATGGTGATGGTAGAATGGCTACGAGCCGTGCGTTTTCGTTGTGTTGGTACTCCGACCTTCGGGAACCTTCGGGACCCGACCTCGAGCAGTTGGAGATAAACCGTCGTGCGTGATATACGTCTCCACCTCACGAGTGCGCAACCTCGGACCATACGAGGTGCGCGAGCGCGTCTAACGCCACCCCATCTTCTGCATCAATTACAAAAGAAAAACTGTAAAGCGAGCGTAACCGCACACCCCGAGTGCCACCTTCGGATCCTCACAGGTCAGTGGCTTTTCTTCCTCACCATATTTTGATCCGTTCGAGCCGGATATCTTGTTTTCTGTGTTGTGGTTACATTTTTACGTCCATTTTATCATATTGAGTCATATATTTCGAGTCGCCATACCGCTATATCCAAGTGTTTGGTTTTGATACTGCGTACTTTCAATGTAATTGTGCATATTTCGTGTATTATCGTTGCGATGTTACTAATCCCGATAATATTATTGAGTTAAAGTTGAGTTTACACCTTGTTATTTGCTTTATTTTGTATTGCGCCGAACTTCGACCTGCAAAATGGCGGAACAAGATATTTACGAGCGAGATATTATACTTGACGAAGTCAAACGTGTATTAGAGTATCACGAGAAAGACGAACAACAATTTCGAATTCGAGCTAGAGATATTTTACAAACTCAAAGAAATTTCATTAAATTGCAAACTAAAATTGAGAGGTCATTGTTGAAATTGCAAACTTTAAATCGAGAAGAGCAACTGCAAATCAGAAATGAATTTAACGATTATTACTACGCGATACAGGGTCATGTAGACGAGCTGAAGCGAAGGGATGATGAGGGCAGGCGAATGAGCAAAGCATTATTACTAAATAATTCCATGCAATCTAATCACGGACATTGTCATATTAATAAGTTGCCTGTTTTACCGTTGCCATCCTTTTCCGGCGTGTCCACGGAGTGGACGTCGTATCACGATTTATTTCGATCAGTTGTACACAACAATGACAACTACACAGATGCGGAGAAGTTTAGGTACTTACTTCTTACGTTAAAAAATGAGCCATTTAATCTGATCAAATCAATACCTATCACGGATGAGAATTATTCAATTGCATTAGAGATTCTTAAATCGAGATATTCGAACAAAAGAGCTATTGCTTCCAAACATCTTGATTGCATTTTTGATGTTGAATCGTGTTCTGAGAGGAACGTTACTGCAGGTCTGCGTAATGTTTTGAACATCTATCAGGAGAATATAAAAGCGTTGGAAGTAATGAGGTTTCCCATTACTGAATGGAGTTTCTTGTTGTTACATATTTTATTACGTAAAATACCTACTTCGATACGCAAACGTTTTGAATTGTCGTTGAAAAAACCTTCCGAGATACCAAGTGTTGAGTCATTGATTCATTTCCTAGAAAAAGATTTAATTGCAAGCGAAATTGTTGATTCCGGCGATAAAAAATCTCAAAATGTGGGTAGTCCAAAAATTCCTCAGTCGAGTGGCAGAGGCAACTCGCCATCTGCTAAACGCCAATCTTTCCGAGCGTTGAGTGCAAATGCCTCGAATACAAATAAAAAGTCGAGTTCAAGCGAGTCTCGACCTTCATGGTCTGAGAATAAAGATGGCAAGTGCGTTTGTTGTGACGGTCAACATTCGTTGACTAGATGTAGCAAATTTATGAGTTGGTCACCGCAGGTGCGTTACGAGTTTATTAAACAGCGATATGTATGCTTCAATTGTCTAGGCAGGTCTCACACCGTATCACAGTGTACGTCGAAGTATCTATGCCGATCGTGTTCGAAAAATCACCACAGTTCGATTTGTTTCAAAAATAAAGGCGAACTTCCGAGTACTGATAAGAATGCGTCCTTATCTTTTTCTGAGAAATGCATTGAGTTTGAGACATCACCGCCATCTAATGCAGTTACATCGAGTGCGGCGACACAAGTAGATTGCGCGTCATCAAGTACTTGTTCTGTTCCGACAGTGCTGCTTGCGACCGTACTAGTAGATGTATATGTTGGTGGTGAGAAATGCTCGACCGTTCGTGGTATGGTCGACACTGGCGCACAGATTTCTTTTCTTTCAGAAGCGTGTGCAAACAAATTGGGTCTCAAGCGTCGTTATTCGAAAACTCCCATATATGGCATAGGAGATAGCGCGCCTATTCGTTCGAAAGGAGTAGTATCATTTAACATCACCCCGAGAAATGAGTCACAGCCGTCAATACTAGGGCATGCAAACCGGGTACCCGAGTACCCGAAAAACCCGATTAACCGACTGATTAGAAAACCGGGTTTTTAGGATTAAAAAACCGGGTTTTTCGAGTTTCTTTTATTCACGATTGTTTATGTTAAATACTACCAGTAGAACATTAATAAACAATGAAACTTCATAAAAACTTACTGTTTCTCTATTTCTTCTCTACTGATCGAATAAATTTAACAGTTTGACCACAATCTATAATAATAATTAGGGATTAGGGAGTAATATATGGTTAAGCTTTGGTTTGACGTTGCCTGAGTGAGGCGCTGTGAGCGCTACTAAGTGCTACTAAGTGTTATTGTATGGTATTTCTATGATTTTTTGAAAAAATTTCTAATACTACGTATTTTAATGTATAGTCTTTTTCTTTCTCAATTTTCATGTTTTTGTGTTAACATAGCTAAATCAATAACCATCATCATCCCTATTATTATTTTCAATATTTTGCTAAGCGTACGTTATACTAGTTCTTCGTATCAACAGAGATAAAAAAAATAAGAGGACTGCCAGTGCCGATTCAGCAACATTAAAATATATAGAGTATAAAAAATCTGCTTGTGATAAATCATCAGCGTGGTTTTAATCATTGCATGCCACGGAAGGAAGCAGCTCCAAGGGTAAAGAATGTAATAAAATGCTGGAGATGACAGGCAGTTCTATTGAATAATCCGTCGCGGCTTTTTACACTAAAAAGTTTAACATGCCCCAACGTAGACTAATTAGTGACTCCCGCTGTCTATCGTCATCGTCATCAGCCAGAAGACGTTCACTGCTTAACATATGCCTCTCTTTGACCTCCACACTGTACGACGCCTTGCCATCTGCATCCACTGGATGCCCACGACTCTCACGATGTCGTCGGTACATCTAGTGGGAGGCCTACCGACATTGCGTCTTCCGATTCGCGATCTCCACTCAAGAACCTTTCTTCCCCATCGGTTATCAGTTCTTCAAGTGATGTGGCCTGCCCATAGCCACTTCAACTTGCAAATTTTAATAGCTATGTCGATGACTCTGGTTCTTTGGCGAATATCCACGTTCAGGATTCTATCGCCCAAAGAAACTCCGAGCATAGCTCTCTCCATTGCCCGTTGTGTGACTCTGAGTTTCTATAAAAGGCAGTTAAGGACCACGTCTCAGTACCATATGTCATCACACATTGATCAAAGACCCTTGTTTTTATGCACTGTGGTATCTTGGACGAGAAGATTTCACGCAATTTCCCGAATGCTGCCCATCCGAGTTTGATTTTTTAGGCGACCTCTTTGCCTAAGGACTTACCTAACTGAACAATCTGACCAAGATATATATAATGTAATGGTCAACAACTTCGACAGTATCGTTCTCTATAACTACCGGCACGGGTACAACATGGACATTGAACATGATTTTTGTCTTGTCCATGTTCATTTTAAGACCCACCTGTTGGGAAAGGCTACTGAGGTCGCTGAGCATTGTATTGAGATTCTCCAGTGACTGCCATGATAACTATATCATCGGCAAAACGAAGGTGAGTGATGTATTCGCCATTGATGTTGATGCCAAATCTGTTCCTAAGCTGTCTAAGTCTACGTCTAAGCTTGAAAACAACCTCCAATGCGTTCGTGAACAGTTTTGGAGAGATAACATCTCCCTGTCTCACACCTTTCTGCAATTGGATTGGTTCCGTGCTCCTTTTATCGGATTGACATGGTGGCGTATCTTTACAAACACTTCAGCACTTCGATATATCTATAGTCGATATGACAACGCTGGAGGGACTGCAATACTACCCAGGTGTCGATTTACTCAAAGGCTTTTTCATAGTCCGCGAACGCTAGGCATAATGGCCGATTACACTCCTCAGTCTTCTGTATAATCTGGCAGAGAGTGTGTATGGGGCTTATGGTGCTCCAGCCTTTAAGGAAACTGGCTTGTTCGGGAGGCTGGAAGTCTCAACATTATACCAAACGTTACTTGATTAATCTCTTGTTAGAGCTAAACAATAAGAATACGAAAGTCTAAATACATATATAATTACATTTTAGCATTTTCTTTACACTGCACACACTAAAACAATATTTTTAAGGCTTAAATAAAGAAAAACTCGAAAAACCCGAAAAACTCGAAAAAACCGGTTTTTGAAATTGAAAACTCGAAAAAACCGGGTTTTTTAAATTACCCGAGTTTTGCATGCCCTAGTCAATACCGATTGATGCGCTGGTTCTGCCGAAACTTACGCATGCGTGCATGCCAAGTGTCAAATTACCTACTTCCGGTTGGCCACATATAAATAATTTAAAACTTGCGGATCCTTCGTATCACTTACCACAACTGATCGAGATGATATTAGGAGCGGATATTTTACCTCAGGTATTTTTAGGTAACGTGATATCTGGAGGTCCCGGTTTACCTATAGCCATGAACAGCGTGTTTGGCTATGTGTTGTTAGGAAAGCTAGCGTTCGATTCTCCGACTTTACTTCCAGTTCAAGCTTGTTTTAGCTCATTTTCCGATGACGGCGACTTGAAAAAATTCTGGGAGCTCGAGTCAGTACCTGAAGTGAAGGTACTCACCCCCGAGGAACGTCTATGCGAGTCCATTTTCGAGAGTTCACAGTCTCGTGACTCCACAGGTAGGTACTCAGTTGCTTTACCCCGTAAACCTGATGCCTCACCTCTTGGCGAGTCACGTGACATTGCCCTTGCTCGGTTCCACAAACTGGAGCATCGTTTGGAGCGGAACCCGAGTCTCAAGGTTGACTATCATTCGTGTTTACAAGAGTATTTGGAGTTGAGTTACATGGAGCCGGTTTCAGACCCTCCATCAGCAGGTAGTACATACTACATTCCTCATCATTGCGTGATTAAAGAGTCATCTACGACTACTCGAGTTCGTGTAGTTTTTGATGCGAGTTGTCCCAGTTCTAACGGGACTTCTCTGAATGACATACTTTTGACTGGTCCAAAACTTCACCAGGATATTGTAGACATCCTTTTGAAATTTCGAATGCATAGTGTCGCGATTTTAGCTGATATTCGGCAAATGTATTTGAAAATAAAGGTTTGTGAATCAGATCGTGACCTTCAAAGGATCTTGTGGCGTACTTCGCCGAGCGAGCCTATACGCGATTATCGTTTGAGTACGGTGACATTTGGAGTTGCTTCGTCACCGTACTTGGCGCTTCGTACTATGCGGCAGTTGGCCCAAGACGAAGCAGAGTCATTCCCACGTGCGTCCAAGGTTTTATTGGACCAAATGTTTGTCGATGATGTGTGTTGTACTGTGAGTGATGAGGAAAACGCACTTTTATTGCAACAGGAGTTGATAGGTATTTGCAAATCAGCTGGTTTCGAGTTACACAAGTGGCATAGCAACTCGCCAGCATTACTTGCTGCAGTTCAGGCGCCAGTTGTTCATGGTGAGCGGCAGGATGAGGTGTCCTTCGCTTCCATGGAGAAAGACAACCAAACTAAGGTCTTAGGTCTTCAATGGAAACCTCAGAGTGACCATTTTACATTCAGTGTGCAATGTACCTCGAATGTCGCTACGAAGAGGGCCATTCTGTCGCAGATTGCGAAGATCTATGATCCGATGGGTTGGATTTCACCAGTCACAATTTTTGCAAAGCACCTGATACAGCTTTTGTGGGTCCGAGGCGTCCAGTGGGACGACCGACCTCCAATTGACATTATAAATGCGTGGACAGCTTTCGTCCAAGAGTTACCTCTTTTATCGCGAGTGTCAATACCGCGTCAGGTATTTTTTCCATCGAGCAGTGTTCAGCTCCATGGTTTCTGTGACGCTAGTGAGCGTGCCATGGCAGCGTGCGTGTACGTCCGTCTTACTGACGACGACACGAAACAGGTTCGGACGTTTCTTATTCTCGCGAAAACGCGTGTCGCCCCGATATCATCGTGCCTGTCAATACCTCGCCTCGAGCTTATGGCAGTCGTGATGTTATCTAAACTAATCGAGAAGGTGCAAAATACCTACCGCGATCGCGTCAACATTACTGAGACATACGCGTGGTCGGATTCGTCCGTAGTGCTTGCGTGGCTCCGATCACCGCCGTATGAGTGGAAAACTTTCGTTTCGAATCGCACAAGTGAGATTCTCACTAGACTACCAAAATGTCGCTTCCAGCACGTTCCGTCAGCCCAGAATCCGAGTGATGCACCTTCTAGAGGTCAATTACCTTCGACATTCTTACAAAATGATATGTGGTTTCACGGCCCGAACTGGCTTCATGAGGAACCCGCTGCTTGGCCAAGGTCGAAGCACATCCCGAGTACGAGCGAGGAGAAACGCAACGTACCAGTTGCGGCACTACCTTCCATTCAGATTGAGGAGATTGAGATTGTAGACAAATACTCGACTTTAGGTAAATTAGTTCGAGTCACATCTTATGTGTTTCGTTTTTACAACATTTTAAAGTCGAGAGTTAAAAGGGAGAAAATTTCCCATCCAAATTTCATTACAGTCCATGAGTATAATTTTTCCCTAAATAGATTGATCTATTTAGTGCAACATCAAGTCTTCGACGAGGATTTTAAAAACATTTCAAAAGGTCAACGACCTTCGAATCAGCTGAGACGGCTTGATCCGTTCATTGATGAGTCACAGTTCTTACGTGTCGGGGGACGCTTGCACAAGTCGTTGCTTCCCTACGAATCAAAACATCAATTGATTTTGCCTAAAAAACATCGGCTTACGAGTTTGATTATTGACGATGCCCATATTTCGCATCTGCATGCGGGCACTCAAACTGTTCAATACCTACTTTTACGTAAGTATTGGATTTTATCGAGTCGAGACGCAATACGTAAACATATTTTCCTGTGTGTGCGCTGCTTTCGTGCGCGGCCGGTACCGTCGCGACCAGCTATGGCGCCACTGCCTGCCGCTCGAGTACAGCCGCAACGTATCTTTAGTCGATCTTCTGTAGATTATGCAGGCCCATTCTATGTCCGGGCTAATAAAGTGAGAAATGCAAAGGTCATTAAATCATGGATGGCAATTTTCGTAGATTTAAGTGTGAAATGTTGCCATTTTGAATTAGTGAGCGATTGTTCGACAGAGGGTTTTTTGGCAGCATTGCGGCGATTTACGTCCCGCAGAGGCATGATAACCGATCTATATTCTGATTGCGGGAGAAATTTTGTAGGGTGTGACAATTATTTAAGAGAATTGTACGAGTTTTTGAGAAACGATTCAGTTCAAGCTGTTTTGAATTCTCATACCTTGCAACAGGGAATTACCTGGCATTTCCAGCCACCGAATTCTCCTCACCTAGGAGCTTTACACGAGACGTGGGTGAAGGGAGCCAAGAGACATCTCTGTCGAGTTGTAGGTACGCGAGTACAGACCTACGATGAAATGCATACCTTATTGTGTCAAGTTGAAGCCGTGATCAACTCGCGGCCGCTTTGTGTTCTGAGTTCTGACGCAGCTGATCCGCTACCCCTTACTCCGGCCCATTTCCTCATCGGCGGCCCTCTGACGGCTCTTCCGGATGTTTCCCTGACCGAGTCAAACCCCGATCGCCTACCTAGGTGGCGTTGGGTACAACAATGTGTTCAACATTTTTGGAAGCGATGGAGCCGAGAGTACTTACATGAGATACAACAACGTAGCAAATGGTATACGGATATTGGATCCCCCATCTGTGAAGGTGACATTGTTGTTATGTGCGATGACAATTTGCCTCCACTCAAGTGGAAGTTGGCTCGTGTACATGCCCTTCATCCTGGTACTGATAATAAGATTCGAGTTGTAACTTTGCAGAGTGGCCGTAGCTTTTACAAGCGAGCAGTTGCAAAGGTTTGCAAGCTTCCTATAGAGTAATTAAACGAGGAGGGTTAGGTACCTTTCCTTCAGAAGTACCTACCACTTAGCTTAGTGATTAGAGTTAGAGTAGACTTAGTGATCATAGAATAGTTTCATATAGATGAGTATGAGTAATTACGTTGAAAGAAATTACGTTCTTTCAAGGTGAGCGGTATGGTTCGTACAGAACCACTTTTCTATATTTCATTTCAAATTTTGAGATTCGCGCGTAATGAACATCTACTATCACGTGACCACGCATAGAGTAACATTAGTTTCCAAGTATTATGGTGATGGTAGAATGGCTACGAGCCGTGCGTTTTCGTTGTGTTGGTACTCCGACCTTCGGGAACCTTCGGGACCCGACCTCGAGCAGTTGGAGATAAACCGTCGTGCGTGATATACGTCTCCACCTCACGAGTGCGCAACCTCGGACCATACGAGGTGCGCGAGCGCGTCTAACGCCACCCCATCTTCTGCATCAATTACAAAAGAAAAACTGTAAAGCGAGCGTAACCGCACACCCCGAGTGCCACCTTCGGATCCTCACAGGTCAGTGGCTTTTCTTCCTCACCATAAATAATCATACGCTAACGCAACGAGTGGTTTGAGCCATTCGAAATCCCCTTTCTATTAATAGAAACAATTTCATTTCGCATGATATTTCCGTGCGAAATCATACGAGCGATTCAAAAATCGAGTCCTGTGGCAGGGTTTTGCAGAAATACACTTACGTCCCGTTGATTTGGGAAACCTATAAATAACAGGACCTACGGGTAGAATGTTGTTAGCGAGCATTTCACGTGCGCAGTTTTGTTATTATAAATAGGTATTATTATGTACCTACCTAATTGTTTATCAATTTTTTTTTATGAAACTGAGGTTGCTTGCCTAATGGTAGCTAATATTACGAAAGTCGTTAGATTTTTCAAGCTTCTTTTGTTGAACCCATAGTGAATATTTGCCCTGTTTAAGGTGAGGAAATAAAAGCTTTTTTTCCCTCACTTTTATTTTAAGATTGGTCCCATCATAGATTTAGGATAGCGTAGCAGAAAAAAAATTAGGTCTGTGGGTCCCATAAAAATTTCATCAAAACCGATTCAGTAACTGGAACTAGTAACTGAGTATTTGAACGAAAATGCAAATTTACAAATTTTAGAGTCGGTTCTTTAAATTGATAATAATTTATTGTTTTAAGTAATTGTTATTTTCAATAATCAAGGCCGGCAAAATGCCGCTAAATAAAATAAAATTTTACGCTCTATAATTTTCAGATAGGGAACGAAGTTAAAATTGTAAATTAGAGTCTGAGATATATCTATACTTCTATACTTATATTATAAAGAGGACAGATTTGATTGTTTGCTTGAATAGGCTCCGAAACTACTGAACCGATTTGAAAAATTCTTTCACTGTTGGGAAGCTACACTATCCCCGGGTGACATAGGCTATATTATATTTTGTAGCGAGGCCAAAGGTCGAGCTTACACCCGTGCGAAGCCGAGACGGACGGCCAGTTTTTAAATAAATTGCTTAAAAAGCAAGATTTGCCTCCTTAATCCTAACACATTTTAAGAACGTTCAGGATGTTCAGAGCTTAATATTTACTTACCTTGCATTACAGATGTATCCTGTATTCACGGAATATCCTTACCTGAAACAACAGACATACCTTATTAATACCATGTACGGTACGGTACAAAACAGGGTACCAACGCAAAGTTTAAAATAAACGTACGGGATCATCTGCTTTTTATGTACAAAGAACAAGGAGAATGACTGAAATATCTATTATACACTACATCTACTTACAGCATGCTGAGATGGGGACGATTTTTAACCGACTTCAAAAAAGGAGGACGGTTCTATGTTACACTGTATTTTTTTTAATGTAGGGTATGTTCACCGATTACTCTGCCAATTGTTCACCGATTTCAAGTTTTTCTTTTGTTCGGTAGGGTATACATCCAGTTTGGTCCCATTGTCACCAAGTCAGGATCTGATGATGGGATCCCAGAGAAATCGAGGGCAACCCTCAAAGGCACTTTTTCGTATATTTTTGAAGTCGGTTTTGTATGTGATCCAGTTGTTAGGTACCTAATATGTAAGTATTTCTTATTTTATATTTCATCGTCACAAAACTAAACTTTTTTCGTTCAAATGGCTCGTTTTTAGGGTTCCGTACCCAAAGGGTAAAAACGAGACCCCAGTTACTGAGCCTACGCTATCTGTCTGTCCGTCCATCCAACTTTTATACGGCTGTATCTTTCGAACCGTAATATATAGCTAGTTGAAATGTACACAGAATATATAATGTTATGGCGGATTAATTAAGAAATAATAAAAAAGTCAAAACATAATAATGAATGGGTCCCCATACAACAAACATATTTTTTAAACGTATTTTTGTATTTGCTCTGGTGTAAAAACGGTAATACGTACATGCGTCAAACTTGACATGATTATAGTACACACTCTAAAGTAAAACAACTAATAATAAATAAAGGCCAAGTGCGAGTCAGTAACACATTTCTGTTCATTACCAAGTTAAGCAACGTAAATAATTCGGTTACGAAAGCGAAATTGCATATTTTACTAATGTCGAATTCGGGTTTTTAAATTGATAATTATTGTATTTTGTGGTGGTATGGAACCCTCAGTGCGCGAGCCCGACTCGCACTTGGCCGGTTTTATTAATTTCACTAAGCTACGGCCGCTAGTGGATAGAGCGCTCGAGGTGTATTTCCGATCGCTCAGGTTCGATACCTGACGGTCGTAAACTTTTTGTATTGTCTATAAAGTTTTAAGTTAGTTTACTAACGTAAGAATCATGAATCACACCAATATCATATATGTGAAAGTTTGAATGGATTGATATGTGAAAGTTTGGATGGATGTTTGTTACTCAATCACGTAGAAACGGCTGGATGGATTTGTATGAAATTTGGAATATACATTGGTTATGTCCTGGATTAACACATAGGCTACTTTTCATCATCACGCGGGTGAAACCGCGGGGCGCAGTTAGTATACTATAAATATTAAATACAAAAATAGTACTGGAACTAGAGTATCACGCTGAAGTAGAACGCACTGTGAAGGACGATTATAATTGTTGAGGTATTGTTAGCAAAACGCAGTCCTTTGTTTCACGTAAGATATTATTCAGAAGTATCTTTCATGCAGTTATATATTATATTAGGAAGCAACAAAACAGTTATAAAACGTTTAGCGAAAAAGCCGGTATTTTCAATATTTTTCTACACTAGTTAATTTCATATTGTGGCTAATAAATAGTATAAGTAAATTCGTTGAGGGCGGAGTGGCTAGCATTTAGAGCCCACCAAAAGGGCAAAGATTTTTTAATAAAATTTTGCCTTTTTTTATTTTAAAGAAAACTTGACTGATTGTAGCAGGCGTCAAGTCATAATAGTAGTAGTTGGTACTATGTATAATTATCAATATAAAAAAACCGCCTTAATAAAAATGTCAGAACTGGACCAAATTATAATGGGATTACTACCAAACGGGAAGCATCAGCTTACAAATAAAAAAAGAATCATTAATATCAGTTCACCCAGTCAAAAGTCGAATTGATAACCTCCTTTTTGGAATGCGGTTAATAAAACAAGCATATATTAGGTTTTTAATAATTTATGATCGAGAACAATAACTTGCGTTCTAAGTAATTGCCTGACGAGTTAACCAATCAATTAATTTAATAAGTAAGCTACGATTGATTGCAAATTCGTGATGCGCGAAGACTACCAATATTTAGAAAAAAATACTTCATCATTATAACCCACAGCCTTCCTTATCATAGTCTCTCACTTGCAGTGCCATCTGCCTTGGCCACGCGCTAAGCGGTATTTTATTTTATGTGATAAATAATTTAAAAAAAATTACGACCGGCTGAATTCGACCTTGCGCAATGTTTACGCCCTGCAAGGCTGAAATATGTTGAGCGAATCCAATCCAAGCGTGAAACTCTACACAAAAACTATAATTCAAGAGTCGTAGCTACCTCTGCGAACCCCAACCAAACCAGAACTTCTTGGGCCCAAATTACCAGCACCAGCAAGCGCCAATCACAGGCTCCTAGACAGAATCAAGATCTACAGGAACTCCGGTTTTCTGCAGAACCAGCCATCTCCCACGCCCCCGTACAAACTATACCTGAAATGATCCAAGCTGAGCGGGAGGCAACAAAAGAAATACTCGTCGAGAAGACGTTAACACGTGATCTGGCTACGGCTGAAATGTTAGAAATACTTAATACTATTAAGTCTCTTAAGCAAGAATTCTCCAGATGTAAAACTTTCACTGACAAAGTTATCCTCATTCTAACGCATCCTGTACAATTACTAAACATAGTGACCCACTATGTTTAGTAATTGTACAGGACTCCGAGTACTTTATTGGAACGCCGACGGCGTACGCAACAAACAGCAGGAACTAAGCCTTATGGTAAGTGAGCTAAGCATCGATGTAGTCGCAGTCTGTGAAACAAAATTATCTCATCGTTCAAATTTTAATATTGCGGGTTTTGCTTGTTATCGTAAGGACAAGCGCTCTAACGGCACTGGTCAGGGTGTAGCAATCCTGGTCAGATCTGACCTTGTCCACAGCCTAGTTCCCTCGCCAGCCACTACAAACCTTGAAGTCGTAGGAATATCCCTTAAACTCTTTAACAGTCATACCATTATTTACGCCTTGTATCAATCGCCCAACTTACCTCTCATAAAAGGCGATTTTGACTCGATCATGGCATCCGGAAGATCAGTGGCAGCAATGGGTGACCTTAACGCAAAACACCCTTACTGGTCCCCTGGACCTTTGAACGAGCATGGGAAACGACTGTATGAACACATGTTGGTTAGCGATTATTTTATTCACGGCCCTCAAGACGCAACTCTTGTTCACTATTGCCCCAAGTATAAACCGTCTACTCCTGATCTCCTACTAACTAAAAACCTACACAATCTAAATCAAATTTTTACGATTAAAGCTTTATCATCTAACCACTTACCTGTTTTTGCCAACTTTGATGTGACAATCACTCGTAAACCAATTACCATGTTTAATTATTCAAAGGCTGATTGGGTTAAATACCGCCAAAGTATGAATAGCCGCATACACCTTACAACTCAAACCTATCAATCTGCTAAAGAAATTGACACGGCTATCGCACAATTTCAAGATTCCATTATAGACAGTAGAAACGCTTGTGTGCCCACCTTAACGTTCAAACCCTGGAAACAAACTCTACCACGATGCATTAAAAGATTAATTCAATTAAAAAATCGCCTTCGCCGCTATGCTGCAGCTGAACCAGTCCCCTTAATACGTAGGCAGTTAAACCAAAGAGTTCACAAACTGCAATCTGAAATAAGCATTGCTCTAAAATCACACAACGACAAGAAATGGGATTCCAAACTAAAGAAAGTAGATAACCCTGGCACAGACCTATGGCGTGTAGTTAAGTCGCTTCGTTCTAATTCTTCCAATCCTATTCCTGTACTTCAAACCAGTGATGGAACCTTAACTTCTACCGAACAAGAGCAGTGTGACGCCCTTGCTAATGCCTTTTTAGGAAATATGCTCCTGACTCATCACTGGAGTAGCGATGAACTAGAATCAGTTGCCTCTTCCCTAACAGTTTTGGACAATGATACGCATGACGATGATTACACTTCTCAACTCGTTCGTCCCAATGAAGTTAAAAAAATCATTCGCAAATTAAAAACTCGTAAAGCTCCCGGGCCAGATCACGTCACTAACTTACTCGTTAAAAACCTACCTCAAAAAGGCATCGTTCTCTTGACTAAAATATTTAACACCTGCTTGACTTTAAATTACTTCCCTGTTACCTGGAAAACGGCCAAAGTAATTGCCCTACACAAACCCGGTAAAAACTCATCTAACCCTACATCTTACCGCCCCATCAGTCTACTTCCATGTTTGGGTAAATTATTTGAAAAGATTATTTACACTCGATTGTCTCACTTTATTGAACATAAGTTAATCAATGAGCAGTTCGGTTTTCGAGCAGGCCATTCCACAGTCCAGCAATTAGCCAGAGTTGCTGAATCTGTATCGCATAACCTGAACCTAAAACGATCAACCGGAATGTTCCTGCTCGATATCGAAAAGGCATTCGATACAGTTTGGCACGATGCTTTGCTACACAAAATGATTAGCTTAAATATACCACTAAAGTTGGTAAAATTGACTAAATCTTACTTAACTAACCGCTGTTTTCAAGTTTACATAAATGATTCACGTTCTTCTCTTAAACCTATGCCAGCTGGAGTACCCCAAGGTTCTATCCTGGGCCCCCACCTATTCTTGGATTTCCTGAATGATATACCCATACAACCACGTACAAGTATAGCTTGTTTTGCTGATGATACTGCGTCATTTACGTCTTCCGATGATGTTGACCTGATAATAGGCAGGCTTCAGCTGTCAATTGACCTCCTCTTAGCATACTTTCAGAAATGGAAACTTAAAATTAACTCTGCCAAAACGGAAGCCATACTCTTTAGTAGGCAGCGTTCATTACCTTCTCGCAGGTTGCAAATAGACAGCTATCACATCCCTTGGAGTCGTTCTGTTAAATATTTGGGTCTCACCCTTGATAATAAGCTTAACTGGTCGGAAAACACGGATAAATTACGACTTAAAGGTACAAAAGCCCTCAATGCTCTAAGTCCAGTTCTTAATAAAAGATCCTGTCTCAGCAGTCGAACTAAATTGAATATTTATCGCACCTTGGTCCGGCCCTGCATATCATATGCGTGCCCAGTTTGGAGTAGCACCTGTCCTTCTAACATTAGTAAACTTCAAGTAGTTCAAAACAAGGCAGTAAAATATTCCTTTAACACCCGTTTATACACTAACCTCAGTAAAATCCACTTAGACATAGGCCTACCTAGTATATCAGAATACATTCTAAAGTTATCCAAAAAATTCTACTTGCACAAAAACCCCACGAATAAAAATGAATTGATCAGGAATATTTGCAAAACCCGCAAAACCGATTTAACTTACATCGATAAATATAAACGTTACAAATTACCCCATCACTTGTTTCTCGACTGCGATGAATAGGAACAGTGGCACGCGCAAGCGCGCGCCTCCGCTGCCTGCTGCCGCGCGCGCCATATACGCCCGTATTATCCTGCGATATGTGGACCGGTATGGTGCGCGCGACTCCGGCCTGTACGGTGAGCGCTTGCGCGTACGTCATTCATAACATGCTTCGCTCGCTTGGTGCTTGCTGTTCATTTGTTACCTACTTTGCGCCTAGCGCTTAATTAATCTTATCTTACCTACCCCCTTTCGGTCAGCTTCTGTTAACTAAATTATACAATATTATATCGTAAAAATGTAATACTATTCCTAAAGGTTACATAATAATGTGAACTTAATTGATGCAAACGTAATATTTGAAGTATAACCTATTAATTATTTTTACCTCACCAGCTATAAGTTTATACAGGGTGTTTGGTAGAGGGTCCGACAAATCAAATGAGCGTGTTCAGGGGCCCATTTGGAAAATACAAGTTGGCCAAAAAAAATCCCTGACCCTCCAATTTTTTTTAAGTTTTTTTTTTGTGAATTTTCCCATTTTCACCAAAATTGTACCTATTTACCTCCATAACATTTGTAAAATCTGTTTTAGACCGGATGTTTTTACTTGAATTTGGTCTCTAATACACCTTCAGGCCACGCAAAGCAAAATTGGGTACAAAACAAAGCTAACTAACTGATTTAGAGCTCATAGAGTGAAAAAATGAAAATAAAAATTACCTCATAGTTCAACTTTCACAGTGATCTAAAAAAAAAACACTAGCAATTCGGGAGGTAATATGCATTTAAAAACTTCTCTATTTATTATTTATTACAATGACATACTAAGTTGGTATAAAACTTACCAACTTGTTGAATAAATGAGGCAGAAGGGAAAATTCAAACAACAGAAATAAATACAATTATTTATTTAATTTAAATTTTGTTCGAACACAGCTCCTCTGGTATGAATACACGCCCGGCATCTACGGCGTATTTCTTTTGTAGTCGTGTTCAGCGTCATTTCTACTTTCATTTTTGAAAAAGCATCCCCAATTCTCGTCACCAATTCTTCTTTTGTGTTTATTTCAACTTCGTACACCAACTCTTTAGCACGTCCCCAGACATAAAAATCGAGTGGTGTTAGGTCTGGGGAACGTGCGGGCCATTCAATTGGGCCACCTCTCCCAATCCATGAATTGGGGAAAACGTTGTCTAGGTACTAGCGTACTATGTTCCGGTAGTGAGCCGGGCAGCCGTCATGTTGAAATACAACTGCCCGGTCATCTTCAAAAATCGGCAGGTCACTCATTAATTCCGGTAGGTCATTCATTAAAAATTCTAGGTAATTTTCCCCATTCAGTGTATCTGGGAGATAATGGGGTCCTATGAGGTCTCTCCCAATGACACCTGCCCATACGTTGACCGAAAACTTATGTTGGTGTGAGGCCTCTCTAGTCGCGCGAGGATTTTGCGATTCCCATCTGTGGAGATTATGTTGGTTAAAGATGCCCTCTCTCTTGAATTTAGATTCATCCGTCCAGAGAATGGTCTTCAGGAATTCGTCATTATCTACGTCCGTATGTAAAAGAAAACGGCAAAACCGCAAACGCCGCTCTTGGCCCTTACTTTACGTAGATGACACATTTTTTTATTTCTAGAGTTGTTACTTAGAATCCTATTTTAACTCAATAAGCTGGTAAGTATTATACCAATTTAGTATGTCATTGTAATAAGTAATAAATAGAGAAGTTTTTAAATGCATATTATCTCCAGAATTGCTAGTGTTTTTTTTTTAGATCACTGTGAAAGTTGAACTATGAGGTAATTTTTATTTACATTTTTTCACTCTATGAGCTCTAAATCAGTTATTTAGCTCTGTTTTGTATCCAATTTTGCTTTGCGTGGCCTGAAGGTGTATTAGAGACCAAATTCAAGTAAAAACATCCGGTCTAAAACAGATTTTACAAATGTTATGGAGGTAAATAGGTACAATTTCGGTGAAAATGGGAATATTCACAAAAAAAACCTTTAAAAAAATTAGGGGGGTCAGGGATTTTTTTTGGCCAACTTGTATTCTCCAAATGGGCCCCCGAACACGCTCATTTGATTTGTCGGACCCTCTACCAAACACCCTGTATAAGTGTCGAGCTTGAAAACGTATTTATGTAGTATTTCTTTGTACCTCTAGGACTTAATTAACACTGGAGATGTCCAATGTATTAATGTTTTATGTGAAATAAAGATATTTTAAAAACTAAACTAAATGTTTACGCCCCGAGTGCTCTAACCGCTACGCTCTTACGCTATTTTTATTTATTTTGCGATTTTTAGGGAAACTTACAGCCTAATAGCATAAACTTAAAAATAGATTTGGTGACTGGACCAATTAAAAGTTTCCGCCTATAGAACAATTAATATATTATAATTATTTGCAATCAATATACGCGTTAGTGACGCCAAACACCTTGCCATCTATACAAGTGTAAATTCTAAAGTGTGGGAAAAACACAAAAATATAAAAAATACTTACTAAACAATTTTCTTCATATCGTAATGAAATAGAAAAAGATAGCAAAATATGTAAAACTGTTAGTTTTTTATAAAATGGTACCTTCGATCAAAAAAATACAAATATCCCAAAATGACGCGCGAATCGCTTCAATACTCAATCTAGCTGGACTCAATACGCAGCCAGATTGATGATCCACAGTCACGCGATAGTTGCCCAAGCCTTAACACACCGCAAGAGCCGTAACAGACACGTCAACTTGGCTGACGAATCGCCGTCTGACCAACGGGAGAGAAAGAGTGATAATATAATTCCCCTATCTTTTTCTCTCGTTGGTTGACGTGGTTGACGTCTGCCATGTTGACGTGTCTGTTACGGCTCTTACAAATTACACAATTCCTGGGTTACGCGGAAAGAGTGTACTAAGCCGAAAGGGGTCTATATAACCCATCATTATAAACAACTTATTCTATAGGAGCAACTATGAAATCGCGAATAATATATCAGCTGTTCAATAGAAAACTGTCATTGACACTCAACAAAACGTATGGCACGATGACTGACGTCATTCTTCCTTATTCTATTTCAAATTTTATTGAGCTCTATTAAAAACATTCTATAAAAGGATAGCGAGACTGTTAATAAATTAAACATTTAATTAATTAAATAATTTACAACGAAGCCCGTTCCCGCAAGTGGGTTAAACGTCGAATTAATCTCATTCGTAGGCGATTGTATGCAAATACCCGCATGGCGTGCGCCGGCGCAAGCCCCCATAGCGGGCGATGCGACGATTATCTCCTTACGAAACCCCTTGGTTTCAATAGACTCTATTAGACTCAATTGGAAAGTCCCATTGAATTTGCCATGTTGAGAGGTTTATGGCGAAATTGGTGAAGAGGTTGATGACAAATTGTAACATGGTTTGGGAAATTTAGTTGAAAAGGCATAAAGAATACTAATACAAATATACAAATACATACTACAGTAGGTGTAAGTGCAGTCGCAATGTTGGATGCTATTAATGATTTATATGAAGTTTTTTGACTATAGTTTGGCCACAGGATTTTCAAGTACGGCCCACTTGGAAAATCCTGAACCAAGTGGTTTAGATTATATAACTGATATAACCTGATAAAGTGGATAATGATGATGAATGATAAACTGTATCTTCTTTTGACGGTGGTATAAGATGGAAGATAAAAGACAATAAATAGATATGGCTCCGTGTAAACAAATAATCAATCATCGCACAGCGCACGAGAGAAGGCTTCCACTGATCGTTATTAAACGTACTTACGAGCCTAATTGTAGCTCACTTAACCGTCAACAATCGATAACAAAGACATAAAATAAACATGTTTAATTTGTATTAACAGGACTTCGTATTATAAGTGTTTTTTAATGAAAATTTGACACCTTGCATGTTGATGATGCGGATAATGGAGCACGCTTGTCGTGAAAAAAAAAACAGATTGTAACTATCGGAGAACACATATTCAGACAGATCCAACAGACTAGCGGTTAGCACAATAAAAATGGCATTCAAGAACTTCGTTCGAGTTTCAGGTTTTAATTTATCTATGATTGGGGAGCTGGAAACATTTTTGTAACTTCCTTTTCATTTCTTCCTAACGCTAGCAGCGACTGCCATCCTTTTGCACCTTATGCTGTAATCATAGTGTGGTTTCTCAAGAAGTCTGAAATTTCAAAATTTAATCTAATTCCCTACAGGTTTAATAAATAATTTAATAATAAATATGGGAATTAATTATGCTCGCTGAAGTGGAGACCTATTTGCAGCAGTAGGTGGAAAATGGTTAACGGTGATGAAGATAATAATTAAAATAAAACAGAAACCACAGCTAAAATAGCAACAATTAAACAAACAACGATGACGAAGCTGAACTGAATATTAATTTGTACGGAAATAAAAGCAAATCTAACGTCAAATGGTAATGGAAACCTATCAAATATGTACTATAAATAACTCTAATTTCGCGATCCAATGCACATCGTGGTTTATTTTAGAAGCAATTATGAGAAGATGATCTCGATTCTCAATAAAAAGACATTATTTCTTAAACTAGCCTGTCGTTTGCGCAGTCTTTTCCCTGGCTAAGTACAAACGGCGATAGCAAAAGTATTAACGCTACACAAGCATTCGTAGAAAAAATAAACATTATTTGTTCTTATCTCAACAACAAGACAAACCAGCAAGCAGCGCTGCCTGAATGGGTGTTCTCCAATAGAAACAATCTGAATGTCTTGAAATCGTGAGTGAAACAGTTTCTGCTAGGCAAGTGTGTTCCATCGTAGACCGCATCATCGCTTAACATCAGGCGAGTTGGCGATCAACGCAAGCCTATTATTTAATTATCATAAAAGGTATTTCTACTGTAGCTATTATCATACGCAGCAGAGTAATTGTTGATGTTTTGGAACGGGTAAATCTTAATTTGAGCTAGTTTGTGTGTCTTGGAAACATATCAGATGCATAACATAATCATGCATGATGAAGACGACGAAAAGTAGTCATTGTCATCATGCACACTTCTATCTAAGCCACTGGAGCAACTGTGGCAGCGCCTCAGAGCCTCACTCTGATATTTCAAGGAGTTGGTTTGGCTCGGGTAGCTGCTGGTAAAAGGAAATGCACAATACACCCCAAGCGGGACGTCAGTGCAGGACTTATCGCCCCCATCAAGAATAAGAACAATCATGCACCTGCCATACTTCTTGCGGTTGTGTGGGGTCTGCAGGTTTATGTACAATTTGTAATGTATATGTACTTATATGTATTCATTAACCAATAACCTCAATGACGTCATTTTATTTTTATGTTTACACACATTTTTTATTGCAATCCAGATATGAATCAGTAATAGAATAAATAACGGTTTGTATTGTAATTTGTGCTGTGTATAATATTAATTAATAAATAAAAATTGATAGTTTATTGTTACTGTAAGGATTCGTGTAATTTTCTTGTTTGTTTTGAAATTTAAAGTAAAGTTATCATCATATTTTTTTGACTGCCTCGGTGGCTCAGTTGGTAGTGATCCTACTTTCTGTGCTTGGGGGCGTGGGTTCGATTCCCATCTAGGACAAACATTTGTGTGATGAACATTTGTGTTAGTTCTATGTCTGGGTGTTAATATCTATTTAAGTATGTATTTAAAAATATATATGTATGTATATCAGTCTCTGGCAGCCATATTACAAGCTTTGCTTAGTTTGGGGTCAGATGACCATGTGTGCAATAATGTCCCAGATATAAAAAAAAAAATATATTTAATACTAGCTGTATCCGCGACTTCGTAAACGATATCCGTCCTCATGATACATGTATACTATTACCTCGCAAAATTGTATCGAGATCGGTTAAGCCGTTTAGCCGTGATTATGTAGCAAACAGACAGACTGATAGAGTTACTGCATTTATAATATTAGTGTGGATGGATTGTTTATCCAACAATGAGATGTAGTAGTTGAGAAAAATCAGGACTTCAAAATATTTCGGCGTTCGATTTTACATTGTATCAAGACTACCAAGGTCCCATATCATGCCACATAATTAAGGTTGGTACAAAGAAATTATTACTGACTCCGTATCCAAAACATTGGGCTGGGAAGGTCAGGCAGGGCTTTCGACACAAATTATGGTATCAAAGGATATTATTAGACCCGGTTTCATTTGAGGTCAACCATACAAAGGAGCACAATGGAAAAAAAAATTATAAAGAAACACTGAAAATAAGGGAGTTTTTTGTGAACTGGAAGACGAGGTCACGCAAGGACTGCGTATTGACTTATATAGAAATTAAGGTATGGAATAGAAATCAAAGTTCTATCTTAATCAAATCATTTATTTTCTATACTTTATATACCAGTTATTTCATTATTACATCACTCCCCGTCCCTTACCTCTTCTGTATGTCCTCTCCATACTAAGGTTGCCTGGAAGAGATCGCTTATAGCGATAAGGCCGCTAATTATTTCACTAAGTTTTTTTTTTTTATGTTACTATGTACGTATGTAATTTTTAATGTGAACAATAAAGAGTTATCTATCTATCTATTATGTTAATTTATTTCAATAGCAACCCGATGTGAAAGTGCAGGCTGGATGGGACAATTAAACTTATAGGTGATTGCTTTCAGAATGCTGTCCAGAGAAGACAGTTAAAGTTAGTTCTATGTCAACACAGAAAGAGTGAATTTACCGGCGCTTTTTTGTAAGAGCTATAAAACTTCAATCATCAGTAACGGTGTTAGTAATCTTAAAAAAACAAATTACAGTATTTTGGTTCTAAACACTTTTTGATCTTTAGCAAGATATCCATAACCATATCACGTCCTAATACATTATCTTAAATCGATACTGTTTGTTTTTAACCGTAATCTATAGTATTATGTCTGATTTTCTATACAGATGATTATGTATGTGAACGGGAAAGTATTTCACGGTAGATAAATAAATGCCTGAGCGCTCTTCAATTTGTATCTATTCCTGTTTCTGTAATGATCGCAATTATAGGTCTCACGAATCGCCTCACTTGAGAAACGGATGTAAAATTATGTTCTATTAGCTTTTCGTTAGATCCAGTTATGAATGTCGACTAAGACACTATCAACATTTCTAATTCGATTCAATTTCTTAAACTCTACAATAGAATAATTTGCCTAGGAGGGTTAACGTCTGGCAGGATCATAAAAACTGACAAAGTGCAAGTCGGGTTCGCGCACTTAGGGTTCTGTACCACCATATAAATGTTTAACTACTAAAGTACAAAAAGGTAGTGCAAAAAGACAACATCACGCCTAGGCGGTCATATCCAAGTATACCGACCGCGACCGATGTTTCTTAACTTCGGTGATCAGAAATTTGTCACCGACTCGCACTAGGTCATTATTTATTATTTGCTTCGACCAAAATCAAAATGAATGGACGGGCCCAATAGAAGCGCATTTTTGAAGATAACTAATCGAGCGCCAGCGCTCACTTCGTTTCAGTAGGTCTCTAGCCGTAGGAAGTGAAACACGAGTCTATTGTTACGCGATAACGAAACATCTGACAAAATTATGAATTCGTATGCTTTGCCGAAGTGTAAATACACAAATAAAAACGATATCTATTTTTGTAACAAATATACTGTACATTTTTATAATTAGATGTTGAAGTATATGTCCGACTGTTTTTACTGATCAAGTTCAATGGTTAGGGCCCGTCCATTCATTTTATTTTGGTCGAAGATTATTTGTTGTTCTTCTCTGGAGTGTGTACTATAATCATGCCAAGTGTGACGCTTGTATGTATTACCTTTTTTACCCTAGTGCAAATACAATAATATGTTTTAAAAAACGTTTGTTGTAGGGGGACCTCCGCTTTAGTTTTTAGTTTTCGATTTTATTATTATTTCTTAGTCAATCCGCCGTAACACTACATATTTTGTGGAAATTTCAACTAGCTATCTATTACGGTTCGAAAAATACAGCCGTTAAAAGGTAGGACAGACAGACAGCGTAGGCTAAGTAACAGAGTCCCGTTTACTCACTTTGGGTAGGGAACCCTAAAAACGAAGCCATACAGCATGATATAGTTACGATTGGTAAAACCATTCTGCAAGTACGGGGAAAGGCCCAGTTAGACGAGGTGATGATTGTAACGAGACGACCCCACCTAGAGGGATAAAAACAGAAAGATGATAGAGACAATATTATTTATTTGATTTGCAACATTATGCAAAGTAAGTTTCTTAAGGAAGATATCTCTGTTTTGGTGGTTTGTCTTGGTTTATAATAGAAATCTCAGAGAGAGAAAAATAGAGAGAGAGAGGAAGAGAAAGGGTGAGTCGCACAGCAGGCAAAGCTATATCTCAGTTTCTTTGCGCGATAAAATCCGGAATCAGGATATTCGCCGAAAAACCAGTCATTAATGAAATAGCTGCTAAAATTTGCAAGTTAAAGTGGCAATGGGCAGGTTACATCGATCGAAGAACCGATAACCGATGACGAAGAAAGGTTCTTGAATGGAGACCACGAACCGGAAGACGCAGCGAAAGTACTTAACTAGATCTCCCACTAGAAGGACCGACGACATTATGAGTATAGAGGACATCCAGTGGATGCAGAAGGCGAATGTCTTTCAGTGTGGCGATCTAATGGAGAGGCCTATGTTCAGTAGTGGATGTCTTCTGGCTACTGACTATGATGTTAGAAATCAATATTCCATGCAGTTATTAATCTATACAAACGCAATACAATCTGTGCTTATTTAGCTATCTGTATAGTTTTTTATGCATACGAAAGTAGTATTATTGATCCTTTTATAGTAACTACTAGCGACCCACCCGGCTTCGCACGGATGTTAGTTTTATTATATACATAAACCTTCCGTGAAAAATTATCTAACTGGTGGTAAGAACCGCGTTGAAATCCGTAGCGGATATAGCAGATTGATGCGGAAAGCGACTTTATTTTATACTGTGTAGAGAACAGTTGCATTTGTGATTATAGCTGCAATTAATGTAGCATGTCTGATCTAGCGTCATTTTCTGTGTAATTTTGTATGAGATCATAGTTTAATTATTGTAAACGGTTATTTGATGGATACAGCTCCGGATGTTCACGAAAACCACGTAACATATTATTATCATTTTTAATTTCATTGAACCCTAAGAAAACATTTTACTACACAGGATCACACAGACCGCTATGTATAAAAAAACAATCACATAGATATTATATAAATGCTATTAGCAGTGTTCAGTGGCGTATTTTAAGATTGCGCGCCATGGGCCTGTAATGTTCGCCGCCTCTTAAATTAACGAAAAAGAGTAAAAACTTTTAACTAGTTATAAAATAAAATCTAGTAGCATTATGCCAATACTGTGTTGACGTGAGCTGAGATGATAATGAATGAAAAAACGTTTATAAAGTTGAATGATTATTTACCGTCTTCCCGTGAACATGGTGCATGTAACTGCGCCGAAATATCGGGAGCTCCTTCCACAACCTTACCACGGTAAATATCCCGTAAATAATCATTTAACTTTAGTGAACAACCGTGATAGTTTAAAACGTTTATAGTTACATATTACCTACCTAGAAGCCATATCAGACATGTCTGTTAGGGCTTCTCCCTTCTTTTTTTCGCCGCCCCTCATAGCCTGGCCATGGCCCATTTGGCCCTAAGGTAATTACGCCCCTGGCAGTGTTAAAGATAAATCTCCTTCCGTAATTTTTATCAATTCAAGTTGAGAATTTATGTGCCTACTATAAAAGAAGCCTGGCATGACGCACTCATTGCAATTCTACTGACTGATCTAATAGAGTAATTACAATGCAAATTAGAAGATTTACACATATCTATGGTCATAATTAGCTGCAACTAATTAAAATAACATACGGTATCGCAGTTTAATGATAGATAAATAAAAGTTCCATTAAGCGGAAAACTGTGGACTTCTTTAGCCACATTTAGAAATACACATTATTGGTATTTCTCCTAATATCATTAATAGAAAAGCATGAAATGAAAAGTTATAAATAATAATGATGTTATGTAGAAACTTTTCTACTAATAATTATCAATATAAAAAAACCGACTTCATAAAAATGACAGAACTGAACCAAACTGAAATGGGACCACACGGGAAGTACCGGCTTTAAAAAATATATAGAATCCTCAAAATCGGTTCACCCAGTCGAAAGTTCTGAGGCAACAAACATAAAAAAATACAGTTGAATTGAGAACCTCCCACTTTTAGGAAGTCGGTTAAAAATCTTACAATTCATTCATTGATAACGCAGTCTAAACCGCTGGGTCAAGAAGCATAAATTGTGTAAGTCCAGGTGAGCTCTAAGAATGAATGTTTGAATATCTATTAGCGAGGCCAATGGCCGATCTCTACGAGTACAAAGTCGTGGGCATTTAGCTAGTTGTCAAATAACTAAGCAAGAGAGTAACCTTTTTTATGAAGTCTTGCGTTTGACCGCCAACTCGCCTGATGTTAAGCGATGATGCGGTCTACGATTGAGCACGAAAGAAGAAACCAAACCGATTTACTCGTGATTTGAAGACACCCAGATTGTAACTACCGGGAAACACCCATTCAGGCAGCGCATTCCACAGACTAGCAGTTCGCACCATAAAAGTGGAATCAAAGCGCTTCGTACGAGTTTTCGGAATATCAACCATAAAGCGGAGTCAAGCGATCATGCAGATCCAATGCACACTCTCCGAAATGTATTCAATAAAAAACCGATACACTAGCAACTTTACGCCGATGCTCAAGACTGAGTAACTTAGTCTGAAGTAGAGCTTCGTTGCTGATGAGCCTCTTGGCACGCTTCTAGAGCAAAACGTCCTAAGTCGTGTGTCGGTCTTCACGGTTTCCAAGATAAAACATTCAATTTTGATACGAAACCATTTTGATAATTTTAAGCTATCCGTGGAAGTAGATAAACTAAAACTAGAAAAACTAAAAATACTAAAAGTGGGAAAAGAGGGCCTTAAAATGGGCAATGCTGAAACCGCGACAACATGGTATGATAATTAATGTCATTTTGATGTATGTTACAATATGTGAACGACGACCATAGGATGGGACCGTTAAATCTTGTGGTTAAATCGTACACAAATCACTGCGATTGAAGTTCGCCGCAACTAATCTGACAAGGTCACTTAAATGAGAATCCAATGAGACTCAAACGCCAAAAGTTTTCTTTCTGTTTAGATCAATTTGAGGCAAATATAATTAACTTTTCGAATGTGTTTATGATTTTTAGTATCCACACGTTTTCAGCAGATGTTAGAATGATGAATTTAAATATCTGTCCTGGGTGTTCGTTGTCAGTTTATGTGTGTTTGTATGTGTGTCATAGCATCCTCAATACAGTAAATCCAAGTTCGGGAGGGATACAATTCAAACATGAAATAAAAATGTCTTAACATTCTTATGTATTCCTACCACACCTATTCCTACCTATTCCTACCATTCCTACACCTTTATGAAACATCCTGTACCTACTAAAGAAGTAGAGTTGTAATATAATTTTAATAAAATAAAATAAAACAATATAAGAGCTGATAGCCTTCAAATGAATGAACAGATTTTTCTAGAATAATAGCTAAGAAAGCTCTCGATCAACTCACCTTTCAAACAAACAAAAAAACTAAATCAAAATCGGTTCAGAAGTTTGGAAGCTGCGATTACATCCTTCTTTTTGCGTTGGGGGTTAAAAAGGCTCTACGGAAAGTACAAGTATGTATGCAAAAATTTAAGTAACTACAGAGATAATAATCCAGTGTATCTATCGAGATACAATACCTATAGAGTCACAATCTTTAAGTGAAAACTATTAGACATGAATTACATAGTTCACAATGCCACATTTACTCCATTTATCGACGTTATGTCGCTTGCATAGTGTTTAACATCGTTTTTCTGCTATGTCGTCGTAGCACTTGCATCGCGCGGCATTGCATTCAGATTACGGTTGCCTTAAAATACAACTAACCAAAAAGTCGGCGCAATGGTGGCGTCAATGCGTAGCGTGCACTGAGTTGTGGTTCGGTAATTTTTTTGCACGTTTGTTACTCTATACGTATTGTAGCAATGCGCCGAGTTTTGGTTCGGACATTTTTTTTACGACATTTTTGACTCTATACGTATTGCAGCATTGCGCCGAGTTTTGTTACGGATTTTTATTTGCACGTTTGTGACTCTATAGGTACGTATTGTAGCATTGCTCCGAGTTTTGGTTCGGACATATTTTTTGCATGTTTGTATCTCTATACGTATTGTATCTCGCTGAGTTAGCTCTATAAACTCATAAAGATGAATATCACCACGGTCTGGTGACCACAAGGTAATCGTGTAGTGAGAGTTTTGCAAAATAGTTTTCACTCATTATGGATTTTGTAATTAGTGCGAAAATGAACAATGCTTGAGAGATACAGAAAGTAAAGTTTAAGGTCAGCTTCTGATTTTTATATGTTGTACTATAGTAACCGCATTATCATTTTTAGAATTTATCGTTGGAAAACGCAGTTTAACATATTTCTCAAATATTTTTTGTAGATTATCAACCATAAAGTTAAGAAAGATCAAACGATATTTCTTTGACGAATCTCTATTTCCGCTTCAACGTCGCATTAACTTCTTACAATAAGGAATTTGTTATCAATTATTTTACTCTACTGAAATGGTGAAGTGAAGCAGAAATAATTGATCACAAACTCCTTATTGCACTTATTGTGACGTTGAAGTGGAAATACACTACAGATTCGGTAAAGAAACAGTTTTTATTTAATTAAGTACTGTGAGTAAGTTATTGAGGGGTCAATTTTAAATTTCCATTGTAATGTATGTTTTTGGAGCAAAAAAATGTATATATGGGATACAAATACGAAGAACTACAGTTATATGATTATTTACGGCTTATTTACCGTGGTAAGGTTGTTTTCTCTTTCTCTACCGTTGGTCAGACGGCGCCGGCGGTTCGTCAGCCAAGTTGACATGTCTGATACGGCTATTACATGCACCATGTTCACGGGAAGACTGACCACCGTGAATATCCCGTATCTATACATATAATAAAACCGTAGAGATAATAAAAACTGTAATTGCAGGATATAAAAAAAAAAACACAGGGCGCCTAAAAAAGCAGCTGATCACGTTAAGATAGTTTTAAGAATTGTTGTTTGTTTGTTTGTATACGCACATCTCCTAAACCACTAGACGGATTTAAATGCGGTTTTCACGAATATGCTTAGATATGACCAGATTGAAGTATAGGCTATGTTATTTTTGGCAAGGGAAGGATTAAGAGAGGAAAAAGGGTTGAAAGTTTATATGAAAAAACAAAACATGAAAGTTTATTGTTTATTCATTATAAGTTTATTTTTATATGAAAGTCGCGGGCACTAGTATAACAATATAACTGTAGTAAACCGTGATAGTTTAAAACAGTGTTTTAAATACGAAAAATTCGCATCGTTAAATACATGCGAAAAAACGCTAAACGCTAATCATTAACTGACTTGTCAAATCTACAGGAAACATAACTCCAACTTATCGTTTATTAGCATAAAACTATCATTTCAAATGACATTCAGCTAAATATGGCTTACATGTAAGGATGTAAATTTCCCACGACTTAAACGGGGATAAGACGTGACATGTATTATTTATTAATATATTCCCGAATACAGGAAAGTGCACGATAAATAATAAAAGGGCAACGCTGACACGGCCCAGCGGTCATCAAAGCTATCCTCCACCTAAAGTTAGCTCAAGACCATACAAGATTTTACACAATGGCTTAGCTAGAAGATCGAAAAGACCAGGCAAGTGGATCACATTAAAAACCGAATTCAAATATATATGAAAAACGTAATAAGTGCCTATAAAATTTGAGGGTTGCCCTCGATTTCCCCACGATCCCGTCATCAGATCCTGACTTGGTGACAATGGGACTTAATTGGAAGGATTATAGGATTATTAGATTGGAATTATACCCTACCGAACAAAATATTTTTTTTGCGGCAACAGTTGGCGGAGATATCGGATATCCTGCTTTTTCGATAGACATATCCTCCATTTTCGTCAGTTAAAAAGCAGCACCAACCTTTACATAACGTATTTTTTATGAAAAAGTATATTTTATATATGGAGTAAAATAAATGGTCCGAAATTTATTGCTTTCTATAAAGGGCCGTGAAATTGTGCTTAATTTTCTAGGGGTCCGTGGATTGAAAAAGGTTAGCAAACACTGGTCTAAGAAACAGTTTTAAAGATAAACTCCCATAACATAAAGCATTATTCAATTAACTATGACGTATTAAATATTTATCTTTGCATTATTATCTTATTCGACTTTTACTCCAGAAGTAAATTATACCCCAAGCACACCAACAATACTGTTCCGTATGATCCAATATACAAAAATCTAGAATTAAGTAATCCTAGACTTAGCAATTCAATAACATTCTGGCGTCTACTCTGGCCGACAAGTTATGACGGCTAAACACAAGTCTTTGTAATGCTAAAGTAAGGACGCGTATATTGACTGTCAAAATACATTAGCCATTCATGGGAGACCTTGCCACTGGTTACTACCAAACTGGTCAAACTCGGCAAGGATAAACAAACCGACTGCCATTGTTAATATATTGTTGATACAAATTATGAACATGAATAATTTGACAGTAAATCACATTTTGTTTGTACACTCAAGTTTGGTTGGTTGAGCAAACAAAAGTGGCGACATTATTTATTTGCGGGAACAAAAGTAGCTGTTGTTGCAAAAGTATGCCAGTTGGAAATATATATTTAAATATCGGATTCAAACTCAATTTTACTTTGAGTGACTAACTGGGGCCTTACCGCTAACTCTAACCGCGGGCTCGAACACGCGCAGTTTGCAAAATCACCTAAACTGAATCGCTTATGTGGTGGACGTAATGGCTTTGGACTGAATAACGAGTTTCATTCTTGAAATTATATAAGTGATATATTTTATTTTTAACGAACTTCAAAAAAGGAAGACGGTTTTATGTTCCACTGTTTTTTTATGTATGTTCACCGATTTCTCCGCCAACTGTTGTCCGATTTTTTTTCTTAGCTCCATGCAAATTTTCATTTAATTAAATTGAAAGACATTACATTTCACTAAAGCGGATATGAGGGCCACTAAAAACTTATAACAAGCGAAATACTACAGCGCAGTTTTTTGATGCAAAATTGCATCATATGTAATCTCAAATCTTCAATGTCAAGGTCCGATTATAAAGTAGCAAAAAAACGGCAAAAATACTCAAGCAGAATTTATAGAACGGTTAATCAGGAACCATCTGTTTTATCGTAATGGTCGAGGACCAGCGTCGTCTGTTATTGAAAGTGACAATATACCAAAAAGGCCTTGAATCTGGGGTAAGTGGAGTGCTTTAGAAGAGATCTATGGACTGATGATGTAAATAGAACGAATTCTCTCCAGAAAACTCTCGCGTTGCCAAAATGGGAAATACTAGGCTACCAGACTGATTATATTTATTGGCTTATAAAAAGCTAACTATAAATAGAGCCGATCATTGAAAATAAAATTAAAATGTTTTTATTTACAATTTAATTAAACAAACGCTAAATATAAAATAAAAAATACACAAAATATTTCAAACGTGTATCACTTGATCTGTGGGAGGACGATTGCATTTTGATACCACCAATCCCCCACAGAATTAAAATGAGTTTAAAATGCAAGACGTTAAACTTATAAGCATTTTAATGTCTTGCAAGACAGAGACTGCACTATACTTACAATACAAATGACGTCACGTGTAAGTACGCCATACAAATTTTATACTGACACATACTTCGCGGAAAGCGACAATGCCGACCAAAAACTTTAAACGCTTAGAACAATCTCAGAACTTTATAAGCCGAATTAAATATTTTTTTCATTATACGTATAAATTATTAATAAAATTTTTGACTAGGCCTGCTATGTTTTTGCAAATTAACCTCCTGTCCTGATAGCCTATTGTGTTATAATGATGCACGCAGGAAACAGTTTTTGTTAGGCAGAAAACTCCACCAGCGCCCAGTCGCGCGCAAATTCATATAACAGGTATTATAGGAACCTAATAACTATTTTTTTTTTTTTTTAAGAACAAAAAAGGTAAAAGCATTCAAAAGTAGTTGCAATTACTTTAAAGTTATTATGTGATCTATGGCTTAGCTTAGGCTAAGGGTAACTAATTGTTAACGAGTTGCCGGAACAATAGTCAAGTTCGCAAAAAGTCCAAATGTCAGAATTATCATAGAGTTCAGAGTATAATAGACTATAATAAATAACTCTTCATGTCTTTTTTATTTAAAACGGTCTCGTATTCGTTTTATTTCTTGCTAGCTTGGAAAAGTTAATAACTAATACAGTTTTTGAAATGTATTATTGCTTGCGCTTGACCGCCAACTCGCCTGATGTTAAGCGATGATTCGGTCTACGATAGAGCACACTTGCCTTGAAAATTGGATGAAAGATTTCCATAAGTAGTTTTCGGGGTTCTGTTAGTTCTGGCCTACATTTCATCATAATCATTATCAGCCTTTCATGTTCCCAGTTTCCACTGCTGGGACACAGACTTTCCCTCAAAGAGAGAATGGGACCTAATCGTCCATGTTGGTCCAGTGCAGTTGCAAACAGTTCTAGAAACATTAAATCACAGCTTGCCATTAGCGTGTCAGTTAACCGCGTTTAGTATTAGGTATTAGTGCTTTTGCTATGTAAAGCACTAAGTGGTTTATTTATTTGTAAAGCCATTCGCCAACATAACATGGAAACATGTAATTTTGTCCGAGGTTGCGGTTATTATAGCTCATTATCTTGGCTTGGGTATTAAAATGCGAATTACCTATTTACAAGATAGTTACTCGTATGTTGTCAATAAATCACATAACAAACAAATATACATATTTTTATGTATATTTGTTATACATAAAATATAAATATAAATTGCTGATAACCTTCAAACCGCTAAACCGATTTTGACTGCCCCGGTGGCTCAGTTGGTAGTGAACCTACCTTGAACCTTCTGCGCTTAGTGGCGTGGGCTCAATTTCCACCCAAGGCAAACATTCATGTGATGAACATTTGTGTATTTTCCATGACTGGGTGTTAATATCTATTCTCCTCTAAAAATCTCAAATTTGGCCTCTATTCCTTAGGAAATAATGGCCAACTTTTTGAGGGTAACTTGACGCACCGGTTACGAGCGTGTTTGTGGTTATGGAGTCAGGGCTCAAGTCTTCATTTTCAAAGAAACAAAAACCGTCGTGGTCAATAAGAGAAGAATGAACGACTCTATTATGACCCATAATAGCACAAAAGATAATTGATTTGCACAATAGTACATTTGTTCACCTAGGGAGCAAACAACTATTTTAAAGGCGAGAGTGTTTCTTTGAATCCAGAGCGGAGCAAAGGATTCTAAAGTAGAATCCTGAGTGTAGCTAATCACTTAGCTACACAATATATATTCAAGGTTACTCGAGATCAAAATAGTTGTTTGTTCCTGAGGTGCACACTTTACTTTTTATCACCCTCTAGGAGAAAATAAGTGCAACTTATGAATAAAAATATAATACTTTCATTCTCACTATTGGAAGCTCAGAATAAATAAATAAATGGAAGCGTTATACCGTAGTTTCCCCTTTAGCACTTACCCTCCCCCCCTCTCGGTCATCAATTCGTATACATTTTGAGCACATCGTTTGCAGTTGTGTGCGCTCAATATTGAAGTGTGCTTTTGTAGAACTAGTAAGAATATGTCAGTGTGTGCAATACGTGTTTACGTCGCCCCCTTCAGTTTTTGGCAGACTTTTTCGGTACTGGCTCGAATTTAAAGGCAGATCCAAACTATATTTTATCAAAAATTGGAAAACACATTTTTTTTTTAATAAAACTAAGTAAACTTCGAATGTGATGTGATTGTGAGTGTGTTACGAACGAAGGCAGAATGCATTTCCCGCGTTTTTTCACAAAGCTTTTTTTTATTTGGCTCGCGTAGTTTGCCTTCTTTCAGCCGCGCATACATACAGCCTGTGTGTTGTTCATACAATGTTTGTGACTGATCTCTTTGGTGATTGGAACTTATACTAACAATAAACAATATCCACATTCTAAATTCAAATCACTTTTAGACCCTAGGGATTAAAGAGCTATTTTAGTCCCTGTTTACGAAGAGTATACTAGCTTTTTTCGAATAGATGTGATAAAAAGAAACTTAAATAACTTTAACGTTGTCAGATAGTTTTATAAAATGATATACAAGAACTTCGTACAACTTTAGTGGTACAATATGTGTGAATCAGATCGTGACAAACCGACCAAGTAAATTATAGCATGAATCATAATTAACAAATAGGTGTGTTTAACTTGTAAAAAAACGAGCAACCGATGTTTATTTTGCAATCTACTCAAAATTGTGTCAGTAAATTGTATAGAATTAGGATGTCATTGATAAATTAAAACTGTAGATACGAAACATACTCAGAATATCGAGTCCAGTGCACTTAGAACAATATATTTACAGACTAGCAGGGAAGTTGTACCATAATGTTTTTGACCGACTTCCAAAAAGGAGGAGGTTCTCAATTTTTTTTAATGTTTGTTACCTCGGAACTTTCGACTGGGTGTACCGATTTTAATGATTCTTTTTATATTTGAAAAGTAGTGCTTACCGTGAGTTTCCATTTCAATTTGATCCAGATCTGTCGTTTTTATGAAGTCGGTTTTTTTATATTGATAATTATAAACGTTCTAATAATCGAAACTTCGCGTTCACAATATTACAGCGACGTATTTTTCAATGCATATTCGAAGAGCATTTTTTTTATTTTTTTATTGTAGAATAGGCTTGCGCTTGGCCGCCAACTCGCCTAATGTTAAGCGATGATGCGGCCTACGGTGGATCACGCTTGCCTAGAAGAAACCGATTCACTCTTGACTTCAAGACACCCAGATTGTAACTATCGGGGAACACCCATTCACTCAGTGCATTCCCACAAATTAGCAGTTCGCACATGAACAAGAAAAGCATGTCTTGAATTTGTGTGAGTACAATGTACAACCCGGTCACAATATCTGTGCACCTGACTTCGTGACGTCATATCGGCGGTCTGGGTACGGTGTGTACGCACCGGGGAGTGCGCGGAGAGGTGACAGGGGAAGCGGGAGAGGCGCCGCATTCCAGCGAGGTGCACAGATATTGTGACCGGGTTGTAATTTACTTTAAAAAATGCTTATAAGTGCTGGTTAGTAGTATTCGAAGTCACAGCTACGTTTTTGTTTTGCTATATATTTTTGACACGGTTAATATTCAGGTTGATAATTGCATGTTTATCACTACATGCGTGACACTTACTATCAAATCAAACCTACACATACACACATATAAAAGGTAAGGTAGGTAAATATTATTTCTAAACTGCATGCTTATAGTATGGTAAGCTTTTATCCATGGGTGGGTGAATTGGGGTCCCCTGTAACTGCCCACCTAATTGTATGTTAAATCTGTGACATCTGTGACATTATTGCACACATGGTCATCTGACCCCAAACTAAGCAAAGCTTGTAATATGGCTGCCAGAGACTGATATACATACATATATATTTTTAAATACATACTTAAATAGATATTAACACCCAGACATAGAACAAACACAAATGTTCATCACACAAATGTTTGTCCTAGATGGGAATCGAACCCACGCCCCCAAGCACAGAAAGCAGGATCACTACCAACTGAGCCACCGAGGCAGTCGGTGGCTCGGTTAAATAAATAAATAAAGTAGCATACAGGTTCGTAAGAGCCGTAAGGGACACGTCAACTTGGCTGACGAACCGCCGTCTGACCAACGGCAGAGAAAGAAAATTTTCTCTTTCTCTCCCGTTGGTCAGACGGCGGTTCGTCAGCCAAGTTCGATAAGTCTGTTACGGCTATAATGGAACGTATTTCATGTCTATCAAGCGCTTGCCTGGCTCATATCACATCAAAGGCCGCTGTACTGAACTTGGAGTACAAAGGGGTGGCAGTGATAACGGGGCGGTGCGCGGTGATGGGAGCGCCCGTTCATCAAATACTTGGTCGCATTCGAATGGGAGTCATTCCCGACGACAGTGAGGTGGTGGCCAGGGCCGTCATTAACCTATTGGATGCCCTGGGTACATTAGAAAAATGGGGCTCCTATGACCTTGATTGAGCACTATTTTCGGATGAGAGTAGAGTAGTATTCGCATGCAAAAGGTAATAAGCAAGGTAGGTATTGTAGTCTGTCATTATCCTTAGATTTTATCGAAATAAATATGTTTTTCGATAATAAAAATATCATTTATCGTTTGGTGATCTGGCAGGAACTAGGGGGCCCCATCGAGCGCGGGGCCCTGGGCAAGTGCCCAGTGGGAACGAGGGGCCTGGTGGTGGCATTAGTGTCGGTATTTACTCCGTAGAACAATCTTGGATAATTTAATTAAAGGTATAATTCAACCATACAAGTCCTTAATAGAAAAGTCCTTAAGCGCACTGACAATGCTCCAGGTAGTGCTGGTGTCCATAGACCATGAAGTTGTCAGAGTCACCGCTCTCGCCATCGGTCCACCGCCGTTTCAACCCAATCTACACGCAGCTTTGATTCTCGCCCTATAAAAGACTTTGATATGGGGAAAAGGCCGTGTATGTCTGTAACTACTACATACCTGAGCATGCACGTGAGCTGCACATCGTGCTGATAGCGATGCAGCGCGGCCACGCCCTCCACGCGCACGGCGTTCACTTTGTCGCGCAGCGCGCCGCCCGCGCAGCCCGGGGCGCGCTCCCGGAGGATCGACATTATGTTAGGCTGCCTCAGGAACGCTACCACCTGGGGTTATACATAAATGAAGTAAATCACTGTTTTAAACCATCACGGTTGTTGATCATTATTATTAATGGGATGCGAAGGTGTTCAATGAATAATTTAAAATTTGAGTAACTTATAATGAATGCATTAATTAGTATATAGCCGCGATTCAAAAATTTATGGCGTAAAAATATATTTTTGAAAATAACGACTACATCGCCATCTCTTGACAACCTAATTTTGGGCCAACCATCTTTAAACAACTATACGGGGTTAGGCATATTGACTTACTAAGCCGAAAGGATGTCATTGCACTCATCATTATGAACAACTTTTACTATGGGACCAACCGCGAAATCGCAAAAAAAAAAACGCTGCTCCATACATTTTGTTGAGTGTCAGTGACAGATTTCTATGCTGTTCCATATATTATATTTTTTCGCGATTTCAGGTTTGGTCCCATAGTAAAAATGGTTCATAATTATGAAAGCAATGCCCCCTCTTCGGCTTAGTACAGTATATGCGTAACTCTGTATAATATACAACAATAATGATGTACCTTATCGTTGTACGCCACCGGTATTTCTTGTGTGTTGTGCGCGTACGCATCAGCCGCTGTCAATGGCGGCCGGGGCGGCGGCGTCGGGGCCTGGCAAATTTTAAAATAGTGAGTAATTACAATAAATAAATATCTGGGACATTTTGCACACACGGTCATCTGACCCCAAAATAAGCAAAGCTTGTAATATGGCTGCCAGAGACTGAAATACATATATAATTTTAATTACATACTTAAATATATATTAACACCCAGACAGAACAAACACAAATGTTTATCACATGAATGTTTGCACTAGGTGGGACCCGAACCCACGCCCCCAAGCGCAGAAGTTTGGTTCACTACCAACTGAGCCACCGGGGCAGCGGCGAGATGGTGGCTGAGTGGTAGCATGTGCGCTTTAGAATCTGACAGCACCGGTTCGATCCTCAGCCCTGAACCAATGACTTATTTAGTACCTAAATTATGTACCTAGATTATATTATGTGCAGTTTAGCTGCCATCGCTCAAAAACATCATGAAGAAATCGATATGTCCATGAACCTCAAAGGTCAAGGACACACGACATTCACCAACACGCACTGTTGTTGTTTTGGGGGTCTTGAGGTTGTGTCTGTCCCATATTGACTAGACGAATGCAAGGCACTGTATCATACTCGTTACAGCCGTCTCTTAGTCATGCACTCCAAGTGTCCGGCAACACATCGCAGCTAATTAGCAAAAATAATTGTAATAAAATGCCTTCCTGTGTCTTTATAAACTGCACAAACTACACACGCTCTGTGAGAGACAAGAAAAATGTTACATTTCACGCGTAAGTACTGTATTTTCTACTAAAACAGAAAAATAATATAAATTGTTTTATCTTAGGCGGCTGTTGTCACTACGAAGTGTATGAGCGAGATGTGTAGATAGTCTTGTGTGAGAGAGTGATAAAGATCGTAGCATAATCAACGACCAACACCGAATTCAGCCATATCGTTGGACGCTTGTGATTGGAGAATACAAAAGTAATTCATTCAATTCGCCCCTAGGATTGGTCCGCTCGAAAAAGATTCTGCTGAAAATTCAGTATCTTTACATCACGGCGGGTTAAAAGGTATTTGGATCATTAATAATTATCAATATAAAAAACCGAGTTCATAAATATGTCAGAACTGGACCACACGGGAAGCAGCAGCTTTCAAATAAAAAAAGAATCATCAAAATCGGTTTACCCATTCGAAAGTTCATAATAACAACATAACAAACATTAAAAAAACTCGAATTGATAACCTCTCTCCTTTTTGGAAGTCAGTCAAAAGTATGATTCATGCTGGTGTAATCCTAGAAGTTATTTTTACATATTTAAATGCTGCAAAATAATATTCCGATTTTAGCAAAATGACCAAAAAAATAATTCATTGACGACTTGACCGCAAACGCACTATGTAGGTTGAATGACCTTATGACTTCACAGGCAAGTAATAATCACTGAAGTCACGTGGCCTCATAAGAGTCAAAGGTAATTTTGAAGTCTGTTTTTTATATCAATTTATCATTTTTTCGTCAGCCTGGTTCAATTTTAAATATCTGCACAACTTTTTGATGGCGAACGCGGAAGCTATCGAAAAGTATCTGGTAACATACACTAAAAATTTGCTTAGAATGAAGTGTAATAAGAAACAACTCGATTAAACGCAAAAGAAACAAAAACATGCCCATGCGACCAAAAAAATGCAAGACCAAAAACAAATATCGAAATAAACAATCTACATCTACCAAATAATACTCAACAACCAAAAACATCTACATTCGGAGAACCGGAGCGGATTCTGGGTACTCTTTATGACTCTTATATAAAAACTTTCATCAAAAATATATTGCTGATTAACTTGCCTATTTGAATTGACAAACTTCTGTACAGTGTCCCATTCTGTTTGGTTATAATATTTAGTAAAACTTTTTACGCCAACACGGCTGAACAAATTTTGATAAAATTTGGCATGGTGTGCACATCATGAAAGCTAGGATATTTCTCTCAAAAAATTAGGGGAAATTGTATGATCGTCAGAACTGCGGGGTACAGCAAGGTTTTTCATGTTTGACAGGCTAGGCGTTTGCCCACAGGTCATTTGAAATTAAGTGACGGTGTTGTATAGGGTTTTTTAAATTGTACAATAGTGTTGACTGCTACCTCGTTTGATGTTAAGGGATGATGCAGTTTATGATTTCAAGGTGCCATTTAACGCACCGACCCTTACAATGTTCTCATAATAGTGCCCTCACATCCGCTCCAGCAATGAACTAACAGCAATCTACAAGACACTACAAGTACAGGACAAACATGTAGGCGGGTTATTCCAGGGCCTGCGATACAAGTTTTGTCACCGTCTCTCTCATTCGTACTGAGATAAGTTCAACGGGGACAGAAACATCGCAAGCACAAGAATAGCCGGCTAGAAGGCAAGCTGGACTAACATCCTGGAAGACGTGGTCGAGCCTGACGGGGCGGCGGCGCTGCGGCAGCAGCGGGGAGAAGGGACCTGCCTGCGGCGCGCGCGGCAGCCGCGGGTCGATGAACGTCGTGCGCCGCATCACGTGGTCCACGAAGAAACGCTACACCCAACACACAATAGAGTCAAATTCTCTAAGTGAAATCTGTCAAAAAAACAACCGAACGTCGTTGTACATACCTAGACAACAATTATATCGTTCACAATGCCACATTTACTTCAATTTAGTTGTTATGTCGCTTGCATAGTGTTCAACGTCGCTTGTTCGCTATGTCATCGTAGCACTGGCATCGCGCGGCGTTGTAGTCGGATCGTGGTTGCCTTACAACTAATCAAAAAGCCTGCGCAATGGGTAGCGTGCACCGAATTATGGTCCGGACATTTTTGAAGTAAAAACTTCTTTAAGCGCGTTGAGCAATTTTTGGGGTGAACAAAAATCATGAAACTGGCGTCATTGTCACGCTGTACCGTGTATTTTAAAACAGCGCCATCTCTTGTAGAATAGGTGAGCGACTACTTAAGTTTTCACTTCTGACGTGCAGTCCTATGACTGATGTCGTTCTTTTTTGGCACGATAGTGACTCCACAGGTATGTCGCATGGTGCACGTAAAAGTAAACTAGATATTACCTTTCCATTCCGGTCGAGCTTGGTGTCCCACCCGAGTGGTAGGTCTCGCTCCGATTCGCTGAACATGTTGACGAGCGCCACGAGGTCTCTGTTGTGTTGGTAGCGCTCGAAGGAGGACGTGTCTCGTCTTATCTTGGATATCATGTGTTTCAGTGTAGAGTTGCAGTTGTACAGGGACGACGCTTCCTGAAAATGAAATAGAATCGTTGGTAAACACACACAATAAGTTATTAGACTGTATTAAATATATCATTCATGCTGGTGTAATCCTAGAAGATTATTATAAAAATTAAAATAAATTAAAAAACATCATTCATTTTTTTTTTTTTAATTTAATAACTAACAAACGATGTCCTGATTTCGGAAAAATACAAAATAAACATATGTTTTCATTGATCACAATGATCACTGAGTGGCTGCAAACACTATGTAGGTCGAATATCCTTATGACGTCACATGCTAGTAAATCGAGACAACAATTGAATGGAGAGTAAGAACTTGTTTGCTTGCTTGTGACGTCACTGAAGTCACGTCGTCGTTCAGTGTGGAGTTCTATATTCAGCAGTGGACGTCTTCTAGCTGATGATGATGAAGAAGTTCGATCTGATTCACCTTAGTAGTCCCCAAATATCCACATTTTCAAGTGAATCTTGTTGTAAAGTAATAAAATTTTGATAGCCCTGTTGGCCCAGTTGGTAGTGAACCTGCCTTCTGCGCTTGGGGGCGTGGGTTCAATTCCTACCAAGGGCAAACATTCGAGTGATGAATATTTGTGTTTGTTCTATATCTGGGTGATAATATCTATTTAAGTATGTGTTTAAAAATATATATGTATGTATATCAGTCTCTGGCAGCTATAGTATAAGTTTTGCTTAGTTTGAGGTCAGATGACCGTGTGTGCAAATATGTCCCGAAAATTTATTTATTTTATTTAATGCGAATCAAATTTGAGCCGAAGTAATTATTACCTGGTTCATGTGCAGTATGGAATAGAAGTCAGGCCGCGCGAGGAACTCAGCGGCTGGGTGCGGCGCGTGCGGCTCGGCACGGGAGGTGGAGGCCGCGGCGGGCGGAGCGAGAGCCGCGGGGGGCGGGGGCGACGCGCATGCACCCTCCGCCTCTGATAGTTGCGTACGCGTCATCGTGCGACGGATCGACTGGTATCTGGAATTAAGAGTAAAATCCTCAGAAACAAACGTCTATAGCGTGTCTATAGCTAGATTATAGTCCTTTTAAAATAACACAACATACACCTTAACACCGTACTCCAGAAATCAGAAAACGGTCATTGACACTCGACAAAATGTATGGAACAGCTGTTTTTTTTAAACCGACTTCCAAAAAGGATGAGATTATCAATTCGACGTTTTTTTTTTTATGTTTGTTACCTCAGAACTTTCCTCTCAGTGAACTGATTTTGATGATACTTTTTTATTTTAAAGCTAGTGCTTCATTTTTATTTGGTCCAGTTCTAACACTTTTGTATGAAGTCGGTTTTTTATGTTGATAATTATCGTTATTTCAGTATTGATCCCATAGTAAAAGTTGTTCATAATGACGAGTACAATGACCTCCTTTCGGCTTAGTACAGGGTGTATGCGTAACCTTATATAAGTACAGCCGCTCCATAGTTTTCTTACCTATTACGAGCATAACTATTTGTTGCTTACCTTCTGTCAAGCTGACGTCGTTGCACTTCGGGCGCGGGGGAGCGCGCGCTGCCGTTGGCTGCGGGCCGCTGCCACGTGGTGGTGCGGTTTACGTGGTCGATGTAAAACACGCGCCCGTGGCTGTCCATACGCGCTTCCCATCCTGAAATCAAATACGTTAGGAAATTAATGGCTATAGATTTTCTCCTGGAAAATAGCTACTTAACACCATAATAGACAGCCTGTTACTTGAATCAATCAAAATTAAATAATAAATATCTGGGTCATTTTTGCACTCACGGTCATTTGACCCCAAACTAAGCAAAGCTTGTAATATGGCTGCCAGAAACTGATATACGTTTTTTTTTAAATACATACTTAAATAGATATTATCATAGAACAAACATAAATGTTCATCACATGAATGTTTGCCCTAGGTGGGAATCGAACCCACGCCCCGGAGGTCTCGGCAAATATCACGTAATATTTTTCCCCGCAAGACACAGTTGTAAAATTCCAAAAAATGGGTTAAATTAGGTATTACATGTTTCTCCACTAAACTACGGCTAAATCCTACACAACATATAAAAAAAAATCTTACGCGAAATTAGGAGGCTCCGATTTTTTTTCGGGATAAAAAGGATCCTATACCTCAAGTCTAACCGTTGCTCTGTACTGCGTGAACAAACAAGAACAAACTAACACACTTTCACATTTACAATAGTAGTATAATGAATATGTATTTTACCTGCCGGCAGCGGTTCTTCGCACTCAATGATACCACCAATCATGTTAGCCGGGAAGTCCCCCGTGAGCGCCATCTGCCGAGAAGCTCTCTCCGGTATCGAGGGCAGTCGGATCCCGGCCATGTGCCGCAGCGGTGTCGGCGACGCGACCGCGTTATCATTGTCATCGCTATCATCCATCCGTGGCCTTCGAAGGACCACGTCATCTGGCGGCCCAGCGTGCACTATCGTGAAATGATTGCTGTTCACAAATTCTAAATTCGGTGACCGGATCTCCGAAGTCCTCAGTTCGTTCGTGAACTCGACCATTTCGAAGTTCTCGAGCAATCTGGATTCCGGGTTTTGTACCGGCGGGGGGTGTAGGTCTGGCGGAGGCATGGGACGGGGCCTGCGGGCGTGGTGGGTTGGCGTCGGGGGACATTGCGGGGCGGCCGAGCCAGCTAATGCAGCAACTCGAGCCAGTACCCGCGGGTGAGGCCTTACGGGACTGTCCACATTCTTGTTAGTCTTATGTGGAGAATGTTTAGGCGTGCCTTCGCAGCCGAGATTCTTCAGCAAATGCCGCGGCAAGCTCGAGTGTTTGGGCGTAGATGACTCCGAGTATTTTCGGTTCATTAGCATGGCTCCGACGCTAGGCGGCGGCGCGCACTCTTCCACCGGCGACGATGAATGAGACGAGTTACAAGAACTGGGCCCGTTGGACACGTTGTCATTTTCTCGTGCGTCTATGTGTGACGAATTCAGAAACGCCGTCATCATAGTTGGAGTATGCGCTCGACCCGAGTTCTGCCTCGTCAGAGGTTTGTGTCCTTTCATTGTTATCTCTTTTTCTTCTATCTGGTTTCTATTGTCGTCCTCGAACTCCGAGTGGTTACTTATATCGTTTATAAACGTGTGCTGAGCCTTCTCCTCTGATTTTGAAGTCAAGCCGACTCCGTCGATGACGTCCTGCGGCGGGCTCGGCTTGTCTCGCCGCGCGAACGTAGTCGTGATATAGTTGTCAGGACCTATGTCCTTTATAAATAAAATCTTACTCCTACTAGCTGCGTCTTCAGGTACATTTTTCTTTTTTTCTTCGTTTAACTTGGTTAGTTTCGAGATGGAGGATTCGCACAAGCTGCCGTCGGTTTCGGGGGTGGCTAGTGGCGCGACGTCCTGTCCACCACGCCAGAAGCCCGCTGTGGAGGACACAGCCACCTGGTTTCCCGAGTAAAACTCTCCGGGCTTAAAATCACCGATGTCGGCTTGTAATGCCGCTGAGTTTGTGATATTGTTGTCCGTAAAAAACTGCTCGTCTGTGTCGATCAGTTCGAAGGTAAATGCGTCTTCAGGTTTGGTGAGCTTTTTCGGTTTTCTATGCCTCGGGACGAGGGGAGGCGATAGTGCGTGCATGCGCTCGAGCGGTTTATGCGCCTGGCGCGGCGGCAGCGGTGGCACTGGCGACTTCTGCGCGTCGCTCGGGACAGCTGCACTTTCTAGGTCATAAACGAACTTCATGATCTTGCACGGGTTCTGCGGCGACCATATCTTGTAGTACTCGCCTCCGGGTGAAGTAGGCGAGTCAACGCCGCTGTGAGCTTTCGGCTTTTTCTTAGTTCCGTTGAGCGCCATCCCGCCGCCCGTATCCACCGGCGGGGGACATTTCTTCTTCACTCCCGACGAGGTCGGTTTATCCGTAGCACACTGAGATTCACTATTTACACGAGATTCCATACTTACACTAACTAGAGATTTAGGATCACATGTTTGTTCGAGATTGTTCCCGTTAGATTCTAGGTTGCTAATTGAGCATTTGTCGACGTTTTCACTGAGCCGCTTGATGTCCTGCGAGGGCACGAACTCGACACGCGGGTTTTCCGAACTGCCGTCGAAGCTTTCATTGTTATACGAGAAGGGGGAGACGACTTGCTCGCCGCTCCGCTTTCTGGACATGCCTTCTTTGAGCCTGAGAGGCAGTTTCTTGAGGTCCACCTTAAACCTCTGGGGTATGGGCGTGGATTCCGCTGCACACTCCTCGCCCTCGCCATTGTAATAACGGAAACATAGAAGTTGCTCGCAGTCTGAAATAAGAAAAGTTATTGACTATAATCACGAGCTGTAGGAATTAAGGAATCTTATACGAGGCTTTCTAGCATTTCTTGTTAATGTTCTAGAGTAGTTTACTTAACCGTTCGGCCAAGGATTGGAACAACCTGCCGGCTTCCTTGTTTCCTTAGATATATAATCTGGGCCTTTCCAATGTTACAGAAAATATGTATCCTCTAAGTCTGCGTGCTTCATCTTCAACCACATCGTTGCTTACCAACAGGCGATTTGGAGGTCAGCGAGAGTTGGAGGACTAAGTCGCGAAAAAAAAATGAAGATGAGAATACTTGACTGACTTTTTTATGGGTTACACGTTATGAGTTTGGTCACAGCTCATCTGACGGTGTGGTAAAAATTTGTAAACACGTCTAGAGCCTGGAATGGCAACTTTATGTGTGCACACAGTATTAGGTGCTTGGGGACATATTTTCAACTTGAGCGTTAGCGGTAGCTCTTTAGGGCTCTACCTGCCATATTGTGGTTTTCTCATGACGTTATTCGCAGCTCAAGGTCTGTTGGGACTTGAAGCCACACTGCTGCAGTTTACAATTTGAACGTGCCACAGTGGTTGGCACGTTCAAATTGTAGCTAGCTATAATCGCCACTAAAGTTTTTGTTTATGATTATGACCTATTATGATCTTGATAATATTATGATATACCAAAAACCCGTACGAAGCGCTTTGATTTATTTTATTGTGCGAACTGCTAGCACTGCCTGATTGGGTGTTCCCCGATAGTTACAATCTGGGTGTCTTCAAATCACGAGTGAATCGGTTTCTTCTAGGCAAGCGTGCTCTATCGTAGACAGCACTATCGCTTAAAATCAGGCGAGTTGGCTGCAAACGCAAGCTACTAAACAAAAATATACATACAGACGAACATACTACCACCTCCTTTTTGGAAGTCGGTAAAAATGTGTGGGTATATTTAGTGGTTCCTGTTTTTTTAACCCCCGACGTAAAAAGAGGGGTGTAATAAGAAAGTTTAACGTGTGTCTCTGTGCTTTTGTGGAATCGTAGAACCCGAACGGCTGAACCGATTCTGATGTAGTAATTTTTTGTATAAAAAGTAACTTGATCAAGAGTTCCTATATATGAATCATGAAAATCTGATCAGCCATTTGAAGAATATCAGCTTGAAAATATCAGTAATATATACTTGTGATATGACTCATTGAGCAATGTATAGAAGGGTTTTTTAAATGGTGTCTGTGGAAGTATGTGTGCCAGTTGTGTGTTAGTTAGTCTTCATTATCAGTTTAATTTAATAAGCTAATGTCACGACAAATGCTAGGCCGTAAGTAAGTTCAGCCGGAGTACTCAGGCGAGTGGTGCGGTGATTACCTTCATAAGGCTGATTGGGCTCATCAAGCAGCCACATTATGGCGTCGCTGGCGCATCCGGTCGCCGGCACGCGCGCGACAACGCCGCCCGGCTCTGAAACAAACACCATTCATTCATAAAGCAAACATTCATACTTATTTCTCGAAAGACAGAGGCGTTCATATTTCTCTTCTCCATACTCAGTTTGGCATCTACTATTATGGTCAGGGTGACGAGAAACTGGTCGGTTGAATCCACGATTGTGGTCAGGATGACGAGAAACTGGTCAGTTGAATCCACGATTGTCGTCAAGATGACAAGAAACTGGTCGGTTGAATCAACAATTGTCGTCGGGATGACAAGAAACTGGTCGGTTGAATCCACAATATTGTCGTCACGATGACGAGAAACTGGTCGGTTAAATCCACGATTGTGGTGAGTTTGAAGAGAAACTGGTCGTGTGAGCGTTGACTTAAGGAAATTTGCGTAGATAGATAGATAGATAGAAAACTCTTTATTGTTCACACCAAAAATTACAAACGTACATATTAGGTAACATAAAAAACAACTTAAAAACTAGTGAAACAGTTGGCGGCCTTATCGCTATAAGCGATCTCTTCCAGGCAACCTTAACAAAACAAATCGTACAAACCGTGATTCATGCATTCATTATCATCATCAGCCTATCTCAGTCCACTGCTGCATATAGGCGTCTTCCAATGCACGCAACTCAGCCCGATATTCAGCTTTTCTTTCTCTCAAAACGAGTTTTTGAAGTAGTAGTGTGAAGTGAATACTTCTTTAGGCGCGTTGATCACTTTTTGGGTGAACAAAAATCATGGAACTCGCGTCATCGTCACCGAACGCTGTACCGTGTATTTGAAAACAGCGCCATCTCCTGTAAAATAGGTGAATTACTACTTAAGTATTCACTTCTGACGTGCAGTCCTATGACTGATGCGTTTTTTTTTGTAATCGCGCCTTGAATGTACCGCTGTGTCGCTGCTCAGAAGCTAGGCAAAAGACAATTTGTGAATAACAATTCATTATTATTGTTAGACGCTGACTGAGATAATTTTATTTCATACTGTAATATAGACTTTCGTTGTTTTTTTTTTTACTTGAATTCAAAATTCTTATATAGATCATTAAATTTTTCGTGCTTTTCAGGGAGTAGGGGAGCGGCAATCTACCATAGGCCCAGGGCAGCCAAGGTAACAAATCCACCCCTGGAACTGATACCAGTATTTACGAATAACCGCCATCAAAGAAATTTACCAATTGGTTAAATGATTATTCTATGAAGGCAGAGAATACCTAATTGGTGTCCTATCGGTTTTTCTAAGAATGGCGATAATGACTAAGGAGACATAAAAGCACTTGCTCATTAAATTATTCTCATTCGCTAACAAGAAATCATTAACATACGGGCAAACAACTTCGAAAGGAAACCATCCGACTTGTGTTGGCGAAAAACAAAAGGCTGATATGACGACTGGCAGAATCTTATTTAAAAGCCCTAGCGGCAACTCTGGAGCCTTGCACAGCGGGTACCCAGTACCAGCATGTAACACAAAACGAGCGCAGGTGCAAAACAGTAAAAACAAACAACAATGAGCGAACTGCTGCGGCGCACCGGTCTCATTGCCGGGGAAAAGGACATGACATGAGCCTTTTTATCTAACAAAAATCAAGGTTCGGTTCGGCGCAGGCGCATCACAAATTATGCGCGGCGTAATCACCGGATGCGGGAGTCGCCCGCACGTTTTATGCGAAATAATCGAAGCCACCGAATTGCCAGTTAATTGGGGAACACGACCATAAATTACACGGTGGCAAATTGATTTCGCGAGCAAACTCGTCGGGAGCCGGGCCCTGCATTACCATATTTTGATTGCACTAATATACGAGCGACGGTTAACATCTTCCTGCCTGCGATGAAGTGTTCGGGCTGCTCGTAAATATCAGAACTTAATGGAAATATTTACATCGAACGTCACAACTTCATTTTATTTTGAAACGTTGTGGGTCGGCCAGGAACTGCAATCTTCGTATGCAAGCAAGGCTTAGTTTGCAAGAGGAAAGGGCGCGTCGTCGGTTGTCGGGCAAATAAACAAGCGGATACACGTAGGGCAGGATAAATCGCAGCATTATCTCCTCGCCGTTTCCGCTCCGCAATAATTACTGGGTCCTGACAGAGAAACGAGATGGGTCCATTGCTTTCCGTTTCTGGTGATAAGTTACTTTTTGAAAACATAATCTTGTGAATTGTTCAGTGACAGTGATCGAGCGGCACAGAGGCGGGTTCACACGTGGTGTGAAGTTGCTAATGAAGTAATGACGAAGCGATGGTGACGTGAGGACGCACCGCGCCAGCACTGCGCACACGACGCGATGCGGTGACACAGAGGGCGTCTATTTCCGCCCGGTGACGCAACATCCGCGCTTCCGTCCACAGGATACGGGAGGAGATACAAATGTCGCGAGATGAGCCGACACTCTTCCGCAGGATTTGCGAATATTACATGTCGATTAGGTATTCCAAACCAATATCAGGACAACTACGACCATAAATACCAAACCAAATAGAGTGTAAAGCCACCCAAAAAGACACAATTGCTGGAACTTATGATGGCATAGATAAAAAATCTAAAGCACCCATAACTTCCGTTTCATTTTCGGGAATAGACAGTCACTACAAAAAGAATAAAGCCCAGGGCTTTTATTTTACCTACACAGGAAACATATGTTATACACTACGTTTCCTCGGATTATGATGGAAATGTACACTGACAGATATATTATGATGTTAGCAAAAATTTAGATTACCCAAATACTCAAAGCCCACACATTCCAATTCTGGCTTCATAACAGTAACCGTCAATATTGACGGAATTTAGTTTCTACTTTCAGCATCTATAAAAAGATGTGTAGAATGGTGAAACAAATCAACAGCAATTCGTGCCATTTACTCGATTTGTGAGGACAGTCGGCGAGTAATTCATCACCCTAGATCGTCCTAACCGTTCTCTTGGCGGAAGCTGGTAGTTAACTAAACTACGGTCACTCCGACCCCTGCTCCAACATTTGTCTTTTAACGCCCACGCTCCACTTTTTAACATAGCTTTTTACAATGAGCATGATATCTTTTTAAGTGGACCCCTCGGTTATACACGTGACTTCTCCCAGACACCCGGTTACTGACATCTTGTATCCTTTCAGAAACATACAGTATTTCCATTCTCAATGCTCCTTTAGAATCGACGTCTCTTCGTCTTCAAAGTGTTCCTGTTTTTGTAATCAATACACATGTCATCAGAGCAACAGATGGCTTGGTTCGATGACGAATTCTTAACCCTCCTAATGTTGGCCTTGAAGCCCGGAAACAAGGGAAAGTTAAAAGGGATCATCCAGATGACAAACCCTCGTTAGCAAAGTGACGATGTGACGGTTTCACGAGCGCATTACATTAGAATATTGACGACCTGTTGTTTCCAAGTTTCACACGATTGCCTTTCAACATATTAACAACTCGTGACAACAGACACATGAAGGGATTTAAAACAGGCTTCGAACCTTCACATCTGTCATTTATTTTTACCTCCAACGTGACAATAAAAGAAGCGAGCACTGACGTCTGTGTTCGTAAAATTGGCTGATGTTTTAAACGGATTTTAAAATTCCTTTGCATTCATTCGAGCCCATTAAGGACCGGTTAATTTTATGAGTGTAGACCACTTAAAATTCCCAAGGGTGGGCTCGAATCGTGGCGGATATCGTGTTTTACAATGGTGGTAGGGCAGTGTCCATTAGCGCCTCTACAGATAACGCGACGGCGACACTTATTGACTATAATGTCAATCTTATGATGATGAATGCGCCCGAGACACAATAGCAATCAAGAAATGGTCACGCTTTCAGATTACGAGTAATTCCGGTTCAATAATGAGAGTAAGATATTTTGATGAATGAACGACTGTACATTTCATTTTGGGATAATTTTATCAAACACTCTATGATCTCTGTCTCTTTTTTCTTCCTGGGTATGCGTCCCAACATAGTGGTGAGGTCAGCTTTCTTGGAATTCTCCATCTCACCATATGAAGAAAAAAAAACACTAAATGTATTTATTTATGTAAATACTTTACTAAGTATAAAGTACTCAGATCAATTATCGACATCCGCTAAATCATTCACGTGTTCGTCGTAATTATTCTTGAGATTTCTCGGAAAAGGTAAAGCAAAGCTCCTTGGCCTCCGTTGTTTTCCACTGTATGCAAATCCGGCGTGACTCATTAAAGCTAATCTTAATCGTAGCTTGCGCGTACGCTGCCTCTGATTTAATAATAAAATTGATACCAGAAAGGAAGTTTGTGATTCACGATAACCTATTGTAATTCAACTTAACGTAAGCATAGTATTACTATTGGTAATTTAATTTTAATGTCGGTTTCAATTCGCAAGTCAAGAAAGTAATGGAATTATGATTGTCATGTGTCTAAGATATACTACTAACTCGTCACTCTAATTAGCTCACGCCATGCCGCCTCGGGTTACCTCAGCCTGTCCGAATAAGGCATGATAATCTGACCATTAGATATGGCTGCCACCTCATAAGGGCTCGCGAACATGGCAGCGCGGCGCGGCGGCAAATGCTGCAACGATGCCCAAGCCGTGCCTCTAAGGCCGATCGTTCTAGTTTCCACAAAAGGAGATCGAAGGAGTCGCCCGTTATCGCCGTCTTAGGCTCACTGCTGTTATTATGAATGGAAAAAATCGACATTGGTATTCAATGGACTATTTTATCATCATTATCGTAAACTTGTCCTGATCTCGGCGCGTGTTCGAGAATCGAGATACGAACGTGGGCGCGGCAGACGTAATACCGAGTGGGCCTATATCATGGCAATCGAACTACATTCAATTATGTCCAACAATTCTAAAAGGGCATTTAGTTGTCAATTAAAAGGGACCGGTGGCAGACTCGACTCATTGAAACGAAGCATAGCTTTGATGGATTAACACGGGCTATTTCAGTAAGTACCTTCCTACTTAGGTGTTTTTTTACCAGTGCCACCTACGTCAAAAACGAACGACTATATTTCAATGATCTTCAGTTTACTGTATATACAGCACCCGCCCTAGTGTCCCAAATTGGGCTGCGAGTGGACGAATCATATTTACAATCGAATTAGCATAGTATCAATCGCCACGTGCGGCCCATTGATCGAGGAGATCGCGAGAGGGCGGAGTGGGGATCCATTCATTCATATTGCGCACGCGCAGCGATTGCGAGGTCGCGGCCGGTGCCGACCCGTGCGACGCTGCGCGGACGCATGCCAGCCGCGCCGCCGCCGCCCTCGCCACAAAACGCATGTTTCACATTGCTCGTGTCATGATCATAAATTATTCAGACATCTTGTCATTCGTAATGGTGTCATTGAACCGTTACAAACGTATTGTTATGATAAATCTCTGGGATAAATCATAAGTTTAATCCTCGATCAACACCAATCTCATACATTGCTGACAGTCGTACCATACAATAACCGGCGGTTGTCATTCAAACGTCTCATGCCGACGCCTACAGTGCAATTAAGCAACGGAATGCCGTTCATAAAGGTGAGTGTAGGTGACAAGAGATCAAAATGTACAAAATTTACGTACCGATTAGGTAATAGAGTAAACTTGTCGCGGGCAGTGCGTTAGGCAAGGCGAGTGACAATATTTGCGAACACCTACATCCGCCAACCTGCCGCCGCTCGCTGCCTCGTATCGATGCTGGACAAGTCAATAAACTCCCACAACTTTAACTAACACTACAAACGAACACACTAGAAAGCTGGTTTCTTCTATTTTGTCACGACACCGCGCAGAAACAAGAACATTGGAAGATTAGATCACACTTTATGTTACGGGAAATGTTTGCCTCGCCAGGTATAAACGCAATTTAAAACGATTTAAACTTGCGAAAATAAATCTAGCAATTAATGTACAGCTAAAGGCGCGCGGCTCTCACAAGCGCATTTTAACTTCCTGGAAGATAAACTCACTGAGAAAGAAATAAAAAAAACCGATTGAGCATTATCTTTAGAATAACTTCGATTCGAGTTTTTCTAAGTAGCAGGGGAGGCCTGCTGGTCTGTGGAATGCGCTGCCTGAATGTGCCTGGTGTTCCACGATAGTTACATCTTGGTGTCTTCAAATCACAAGTGAGTCGTTATCGTCTGGCAAGCGTACTCCATCGTAGACCGCATCATCGCTTAAAATCAGGCGAGTTGACGGGCAAACGCAAGCCTATTTTTCTTCTGGCAAGCGTGCTCCATCGTAGACCGCATCATCGCTTAACAAAAGTTACATACTGCATTGAAACGCGAGCGTTTATTTGCATTTATAAAAATACTCGATCGTAATAAAATATTCATAGAGCGCGATGCTTCCAATGTGTTAATGCCGATACGCACGCGGAATCGGGATTCGGATCGCGATGCGCAAAAGAATAAGTAATCTCAGACTATGACCGGGACGAACGACCTCCACGGTCACTAAACGAATACAAATGCCCTAATCGGGGAGTCCGCTAATGTTGCCCGGCAGACACTGCACAAATGTGTATAAATCATGGGAACCAACAAGAAATGGTAATGCCACCAGCATGCTGGGTACGTCGAGCGAGAGGTACCTATTTTTACCTATTTAAAATACTAGCTGCGCCCCACGGTTTCACCCGCGTGGTGATGAAAATTGGTGATGATGGTGATGAAGTAGCCTTTGTGTTAATTCAGAACATAAGCAATGTATATTCCAAATTTCATCCAAATCCATACAGCCGTGATTGAGTAACAAACTTCCATCCATCCATCCAAACATTCACATTTATATGATACTAGCCGTCCGCCCCGGCTTCGCACGAGTGTAAGCTCGGCCTTCGGCCTCGCTACAAAATATAATATAGCCTATGTCACCCGGGGATAGTGTAGCTTCCCAACAGTGAAAGAATTTTTCAAATCGGTTCAGTAGTTTCGGAGCCTATTCATTACAAACATACAAACATACAAAAATTGGTACAAATCTTTCCTCTTTATAATATTAGTGTAGATTAGTGTGATAGATAGATAGATAGAAACTCTTTACTGTGTACACCAGAAATAAAAATTACATACAGATAGAAAACACTTACGAGCTAGTGATTAGTGTGATTGCGCGATAAGTCCCGATGAACATTAAAACATGCTGGGTACGCTGCCAACTGATAGTGGGCTTGAGTATTTGGTTTCTCTTTAGACCTTCAACGGTCTATGGGCAGTCTGTTTTTGTAGTGTTAGTGTTAGCTTATGTTTTTAACCGACTTCAAAAAGGAGGATGGTTCTATATTCCACTGTATACATATTAATTTTTAATATATGTTTACCGATTTCTCCGCCAACTGTTAACGGATACAAATATTGTTCTTTTGTTTGGTAGGGTATACTTCCAATTCGTTCCCATTGTCACCAAGTCAGGGTCTGATGATGGTGATGGTGATCCCAGGGAAATCGAGGATAAACCTCAAATTTCTAGGCACTTATTACGTTTTTCATATATTTTTGAAGTTGGTTTTTAATGTGATCCACTTGTGTTTAGTTAATAAAGGCACTTGCCCTATAAAAAGCCTAAAGATTGTAAAAAAAAAAGTAATAAATGTTAACATTTGTCGCGAGCTCCTAATAAAAACGCAAAAGTAATGGTTCACAACACATCACAAGGTGCAGCAAATGATGTAAGAAGGAAAACTACTATTTCATCGCACGATGTAGACAGCAAACAAGGTTCATAATTAGCATATTCATTGGTACGCCAGAGGCGCTGGTCTAACTGTTTTAATTTGGCTACGTCGAAAGTGCCTCCGTCGAGTCGCGGCGGTACTGTTGTGGCCTTTCAACGGCCGAATGCTTACACGCACTTCCTGTCGACAATTCGAGTGACAAAAACAATTCCAATAATTCATGTAACTACAGAGAATACATGATCAATACGTTAAGATATTATGTGAATACATACTGGATATGATATTATGAGATGTAACACCAACTACGAAATATTATACATAGAAATCACAGAGCCTAGAAAATTATAGTCAATAAACGTCCGCAGCTGTATACAATTTATATAGAAACAAAACTATTTTACCAAAACCAACCGTATGTTTATACAATTACGGCTCAGTTCTCTAATGTCTGTTCGATTTGCACAGCATCGTCAAAACTCGTGAACTATCGTTGACCAAGCGAGACGGCGATTATGTTTGAATCGCAAGTGGGAACTTCTCTACCGAGAGAAAGAGACAATTTTCTCTTTCTCTCCCGTTGGTCAGACGGTGGTTCGTCAGCTAAGTTGACGTGTCTGTTAGGGCTCTTACGGTGTGTTACGGCTTGTGCATCTATCGCGGGACTGTGGATTCAATCTGGCTGCGTATTGAGCCCATCCAGAATTAGTATTGCCGCGATTAGCGCGTCATTGTGGCATCTTTGTATTTTATTGATCGAAATACATCAACAATAGGCATGTTTGCCATTGACCATGATCCGAGTAGAAATGCCATAGGTCATAGTGAGGATATCCGTCTAATAATAATGAACAATATAATATTCTATGCACAGCGAAGCAATAAAACTATTGTCGTATTTTCAAAACATGTTTCTTAACAAGTTATGATGATTTCGGCACAAAATGGGTAAGCAAGAACGTGAGAAGCCTTGTGGGTATTAGCAAACAATTGAGCAAAAACAGAATTAGCAGACGTTTGAATGATTACGGATCCTTATTATCTCGCTTTTGAAATAGGTATGAACATTTTTATAGTGAGAATGAGAACTGAATAACAAAGGCTTTTGGAGGTGAACTGAAAATTATTTCACAACTGTAACAAAAAAATTCGTAGTCTGCAGAATCACTTTTTGTTGACGTGTTTCTCATTATTAACACACAGTGTCGACACTAACATCCTGCACAAGTGGCATCGAGCGTCGTCTGATGCATGGATTTTTTTTCGTCGTTAGGGAAGTAACCAGGTGGGCCGGTGACTAAGGAATGACGACAAACGACAGGTTGTCCGGCCGCCGCGTCCCGGCCCACATTCCTGTATAACTTCATCTATCGAACGATAGATACGACTCGACGATTTCGACTAAATTTAATAGCGTCCCATCGAATGGCATCTTATCGAAAGTTCGACCGAGAGTTCAATGGCAAATTTCGAATTCAGAAAACTCAAATTTTTCGTAAGACTAAAAGGTTATTTTTGAATGTCAAGTTGTGGTAAGACCGGCTCGTGTAACGGGTAGAGTGCAATCGCAAGTAGAGCATTGCGTTCCCACATGGATGGCAGGCAAGTACCGCTGCGCCTTGACAACGCACCACGGATTTATCTTTCTGCTATTCATTTCCTACGCATTGTTTTTCGTGGGAAAAATGAGCAACAACAATTTGGCTAGAGTCATTGAGAAACTTCATAAACTCATGCTCCGAGAAAACCTACCAGAAATAAAATATAAACTAAGAGTTTGCGAGTCAAAATATTAATACCTACGTTAATAAATGAAGATTAACTTTGACTACTAGCAAACATTCACCAGAACATATTTAAAAGGTTTTACACACCATACGATTTTTTTTATTTTTTTTATCCATTAATATGCTCGCGTTTGACCGCCTATTTACCTGATAATGCGGTCTACGATGGAGCATACTTCACATCACACATCATCAGCCAATTAACGTCCACTGTTGTACAGAGGCCTCCCTCATAGAGAGGGGTGTTGCCATAATCCCCACGCTTGGCAGGCGGCTTGGGGAGCATACTTGCCTAGGAAAAACCGAATCACTCGTGATTTGAAGACACCCAGATTGTAACTATCGGGGAACACCCAATCAGGCAGCGCATTCCACAGACTAGCAGTTCGCACATTAAAAGTGGAATTAAAACGCTTAGTTGAGAGTTATAGTCATTATAGTGCTGTAACTCGATTCCATAACGCATTTACGGGACATAAAAATCACATTAAGAATAGTAGATACAAGTCTCTGATTTGGCGTGTCTATTTCGTTAATTACAAGTCATAAAACTGTCACTTTAGAAGTTCTTGTACTGCACGAATGCAGACTTGAGTAACAGACACTATATCTCTCCTTATCAGAGCGGCTTAATCACCGAAATAAGACACAAACAGATCAAAATATTAAGTGCATTGACGCGAGATAATCTCATAACTTTAAGTCTCTTAGAAAGATTCGGAGATATTCTGCTTGAACTTTCCCTATTTATTTACTTAGGATCATAATCATAATGGATTTTAATTAACCTCATTCACACGACGCTGTCACATTTGGGTGGGATGCCCTTTCACAATGAGGGCCACAATGGAAATAGAAAATGCTGTTGACCAGCGAAATGAAAGTAAAAGCGCTGATTATATTAAATACGTTTCATTATATTGAAATATAATTGTTACCCAACATTGAACCATACGAAATCTTTCATGAACGCTTATAAGCTCGCGTTTGATCTTCATTGTTTGCCAAAAAAATAACAAAGACAGAAATGACGCAACAGCAATGCAGGTTTTTGTATCTTGGCCGAAAGTCCATCCAAGTTGTGACGAAACTGAATTTTATGAATGTTTCATTACCACGTTGTATTGCATTTGTGGTATTGCACAATGCGAATATGGGCCGATGAACTGACGATAGCAAGCAGCTCAATGCCGTCGTTATGCGAACTACACAATCGATCTAAGATAAGCGTTGCGGATTCTTCGCCGCCTTCACAAGGCAGCCTTGTGCATGCGCATGCGCATAAGAACAGCCATAAACTCACTGTCTGGGTTCACATGCCCGTCTACCAGTTTGAGAAGCAAATAGACAGTTTTACATTGATTAGCAAGTTTAGCGATGCGGCGATAAAAAGTCAACATACATACCCAGATATACACGCATAAACACATACGCAATGTAACCTGAGAACAGAACGCGAATAAGCAAAACTAAAAAGGGTTCAAATCTATCTATATATAACATCGATTTAAATGTACTTGAATTCGTTGATATATAAGGCGATGTGTATATGTATGTTTCCCATGGACTCCGAAACGGCTGGACCGATTTTGATGAAATTTTCAGGCAATCTTCAGATCTGCCTAGCGAGTGATCCTGTTTGGTAGCGATCGGATCAACAGTTCTTTTTGGTGTTATAATAATTTCCATACAAAAAACAAGAACAAGAATTGAAGCCATTGACATATTACGTCATAAAAAAGAAAAATAAATTGTCATCGTAGTCAAAGAGGTTACTGTCGCTACCAAAGAGGTTGCTTCAAGAAAGTATATAACACGGGGAAGCTAATCATGCTTAATAATGAAATGGAACTTGAAAGATAGACATGGCAGATATATATAGGTTAATCAATAACAGGATTCATTATCATACCACCGATACACATCAATGAGTACTGAAGATTCGAAACAATAGATCACCAGGCCATATCGAGAACAAAAAAATATCGAAGAACATTCCCAAGGACGGTTGTACGATCGTGCCTCCAAGACTGGTCGATTAGCATATCACTTGTGACCGGATGCCGACGAATGACATCGTTTGACCAACGTGCACCGCATGTTGGACGTACTCCAAGCTGCAGGCGGACTGGTCAAACTGACCTTGTGGTAGACCACACAACTCAATACAAGAGGCTGCTAGGACCTACAAATAGAGTAGGTATTAATACAAATGGATCACATTAAAAACAGACTTCAAAATTATGAAAAATTTAATAAGTGCATATAATTTGAGGGTTGCCGTCGATTTCCCTGGGATCCCATCATCAGATCCCGACTTGGTGACAATGTGACCAAATTGGAAGTATACTCTACCGAACAAAAAATTTCTTTTGAGGTCGACAGTTGGCGGAGAAATCGGTGAACATACATAAAAATATATATAATAATACAGTGGAACATAGAACCGTCCTCCTTTTTTGAAGTCGTAAAGTAAGCAGTTTCGCTTGGTATAACCGGATATCAAAGTTATTGGTATGGCTCAGCGGTAACAGAAAACTAACTTTTATAATATTACGTAAAACATTCATCATCATCGCTGTTATCAGCTTCAGAGGCCTTCTCTCAGAGAGAGAGGATAGGCCCTAATCCTCTTGCTGGTCCAGTGCACGTTTGCGAATGTAATGTCTTTGAACTTTTGATGTTTTTGGACATTTCGGTTTCCTCACGATGTTTTCCTTCAACATTGTTGAGCGGTGGGACAGCGGAGCAGTTTCGACTGCACATAATTTATTTAAGTAGGTATTATATAAGTCATTGGTGCAAGGCCGAGAAATGAACCGGGTGCCGTCAGATTGTAAAGCATCCCATCCTCTCTCTGAAAGGGTCTGTCTCAGCAATGGGAACATGATAGGTTGATAATGATGATGGACCACTGAGCTACCATCGCTACCTAATCTTTGTTTATTCGAGATTCATCATCATCATCATTTCAGCCATAGGACGTCCACTGCTAGACATAGGCCTCCCCCATTGATTTCCAAAATGACGGATTGGAAGCGGCCTGCATCCAGCGTTTTCCTGCGGTCTCTTTTAGGTCGTCTGTCCATCTTGTGGGTGGACGTCCTACGCTGCGCTTGCCAGTCCGTGGTCTCCACTCGAGAACCTTTCGGCCCCATCGGCTATCTGTTCTGCGTGCTATGTGACCACTGCCACTTCAACTTGCTAATCCGGTGGGCTATCGTCGATCTCCTCATTTCTGATTCGATCTCGTAGAGAAACCCCGAGCATAGCCCTCTTCATAGCTCGTTGTGCGACTTTGAGCTTGCTAATGAGGCCCATAGTGAGAGACCACGTTTAAGATTCGTATTCAGTTTCGTATTCGAGATTGTTAAGATCAAACTCATAACTGGAAATTAAAAACAGTTCTGATAGACACCACACAATTAAAGAACAAGGATGACGAAAGCACATAAACACACATGTATTTAGCAGTGTGTGAAGTGGTCAGTACACTAAAAATATAGAAATACCTGAATAGAATGCGTAATTAGGTGACAAGGGTTCTCGGTATCATGCCTACTAAAAACGGGCTGCGGAAATATAAATTTAAAGAATCAATGGCATTGGAGGATAAAATGAAGAATATACGATGCATTTATGACCAAAGTGACTTAGGACAAGAGCATTAAAAATTCATGCGACGTTTTACAAAAACCGATAGAGTACGTATGGTACCTGCGCAATTAATTAAATCTCATTAACAATCAAGATATTTATACAACCAACACTGCAGTCTTTTTTTTTTTTCATTTTAGCCTATCATGTTCCCACTACACGGACCACAGGCCTTCTCTCAGAAGGAGAGAGAGAGAGAGAGATTTAGGATGGGCCCTAATCCACCATGCTGTCCCAGTGCATGTTGATGATTCACACTATCACACTAATATCATTTATGTGAAAGTTTGGATGTATGGATGGATGGATAGATGTTTGTCACTCAATAACACAGAAACGGCTGGATGGATTTGGATGAAATTTGGAATATACATTGCTTACGTCCTAGATTAACACATAGGCTACTTTTTATCATCATCATCCACACTGATTTTCATCACCACGCGGGTGCAATCGCGGGGCGCAGCTTGTGTCATATATGTCTTTGAACCCTTGAGGTTTATGGACATACCGGTTTCCTCGCCGTTTTTGCAATGGCATCGAAACTGCACATAATTTATTGGAGAACAAAATAAGTCTTTGGTGCATGGCCGATGATAGAACCGGGTGCCGCCAGATTGTCAAGCACATATGATACCGCTCGGAAACGTTAAAAAAATGTTGACATTTGAACACGAACGATAATTGTACTAAGGCATATCTCCCGTGTTTGTCTGAGACTATCACCTTTTGAATACACGTGGACACAATTCGGTGCAAGCGCAGCCGCGGCGGCGTAGCGTCGTCATATCCGGCTGACCGCTGGTTGCGCAAGCGCGGATGGGCATTGTATGCAAAACTCGCAGGCTGCGCTCGCCAAATGCCAAATAAAATACAATAACGGTATCTCCCATACAATTGCTATTTCTGCTGACCTAGCGGCTATGAGTTGTTAAGATGAACCGTGCTTCAACCGCAGTCAAAATTAAAAAGTTGGCAACACATTTGTATGATTTGTAGTGGTAGGGCTCCGTTACAGATTCCGCCTGGGGAAGTTCCACACCTTTGCTAGTTATTCAACTGCCAAGCAGTAGTGTGCAATCATTGTTGTATTACAGATTAAAGGGCTGTTTCCAGTGAAATTAGTGGACATAAAGATATTTAACATCTAATTCTCAGGGTGACGAGTGCAGTGCATTACTGCGCAGGGTTTTGAATTGTTAAAATTATAAATCATTCTGGGTGGTAGCAAGTGCAGCGCTTACTATCAAGCGAGGGAGTTGCTCAGCTTGTCACTTAAAAAATAGAAAGCGACATACACACTCGTATAGTTATGTACTTCCGGATCCCGGATGCAGACACATAATACAATTATTTAGGACCCTACGTTAGCGCAGTAAAAACACAAAAGGCTGAAATCACACACCCGGGCAACAAATAATGTTTGCCCAAGCACGGCCAGACAAACACACTAGCCCTTTGAAATGCGCGTACGCCGGCCGCTTATCCGCCATATCAAAAGAACCGGAAGGATTTTTCGTAACTGCCCTATTCCCTCGTTTCCTACCATATGAGATGTGATGAAATGTTGTTTATTCTTAGAGTAAACAATCCTCACGACCCTTTCAGAAGCGTAACTTTTATATTTAAAAAGAAACTAAAGCTACCGTTTAATAGAATCTCACATAAATACATATTTTATGCAACAATGTGGATTATATTCCAAGAAAAAATTGTAGAATAATCTCATCATCTTTTACGAACGCAAGGAGTCGTGGCACTTGTGTGAAATAAATCCTGACCGGGACCGGACATCCGTCTTTGTCGATATTCCCGTTCAACATCAAAGGGAATCACTAATTTTGAAATAACAAACCAAATTAAGCTTTAACATGGGAGTAACAAGACTCTATTGCCGCTGATCGGGACAACAGTGGCCTGATACATCTCATCACTTGTATAGATGATTAAACTGCAGTGGACAGCGTTACAATAGCAGAAGAAGAAACAAATCGTAGTGGAACGAATTGTGAAACGCTGCACGTCGGTAAAGGGCCATCATACGATTCCAATGGAATGATCACCATACCGACTACCATAATAGGTGTTACAAAGAACATATTTACATGGCATGATTCAATTCAAAGGTATTTTTCCATTATGAGTCTGATTACCTTTGACTAGACTACGAATTGCGCGGAAATGAACTAAATAGAGAGGGTCCATTATTATGAACTTTCTACTATTACTATGGGACCAACCCTTAAATAGCGAAAAAAATCAGATGCTCCATACATATTGTCGAGTGTAAATTACCGCTTTCCATGGAACAGCGTTGTTCATAATGATGGGTATTAATGACTCCTTTCGGCTTAATACACTTTTCCGCGTTACCTTGTATAAAAATGTAAGTGATCTTTGCCACTTAAAAGGGAGAGCAAAGATACAAAGCAATTTTTTTTTGTTTAGTAACTTGCAAAAAAATCTTATCATAATTATAAAGATTGAAATTTAGAATAACGCAAAGAGAACCACGTTATGATTCTAGGGAATGTGGAGAAGTAAAATCTATTCAGTATTCAGAGACGTCGACACATTAGTCGTCGATAGATAGGTTTAGCGGATAGGTTGATACGTGTGGAACATGGTAATAAACACAAGGACCATCGGATACCTTATAACTATAATTTACTTGATTGATGGAGAAGACGACCTTCAACAGGTCGTGACTGCGATAATTTGCAGCGTTTACCTGGAACGAATGAACAGAAAATAAAATTAGAACGCGACGAGACGAGAAGTTACAGAAATAGGCGGATTAAATTTTGTCACTGCGTATGCTGTGAGCGGTCACTTGGGCACACCGTAGGCGTCGCCCACGCTTCGTCCGCTTCCGCTGTGGACTCGAGAGACACGAGATGATCTCTCATGGCTCCCACAGTCCCACTAATGCCAACATGCTTATATATATTTGTTTCAACAAGCCCAAAGATTATGTTTGCTCTCAACGGATTTACAATTGTAATGGATGCACCGGCCGATCGCTCTCGGGGTACGAGAACCGCCGACCTTGAGAGGACTGAGGACTCGCGCGGCGGACGTGGATGCTCGTAAAATAAAAACGGCTCTCGCAAACGCAGAGACAAAGTATAATATATGGCGAGATGCTCGCACGATCGACGGCCGATAGTTCCTCCGATGGAGTGGCCGCGTCGCCACTGGCATCCGGCATTCAAGGTGACACCGTCCAACCCTGCAGATCCGGCCGGTCTCAGCAGAAGACAATAACAGTCGACCGCTACGACATCTACACAATCACCGAGAAAATGATTACATTTCTCGTAGGACACAATCTCACATTCACAGAAGGCAAAATTTGACTAGCGAACCATTATTCATAACTTCATCGTTGAACATAATATCCTGAGTAATACGAGACCTTTGACACAAAACACCTCTAATTCAACATTTTATGTCTGAGTTTATAGCCGGTGGTCCATTCAGTATTAAGTGCTAAATCAAATTGATGTCGAGCTGAATAATACGGCGCCATAAATCATACGAAGGTTTGAAATTAAAACCTCGTAGAACTTACTTTCGGAGATTATCTATGAGCGGTAATACATACAATAACGGTTGAGTAACACGCCCCGGTAGGTTGTCGACGCGCCGCCGCCGGTGCGCAATGGATTGTCGTCAAATCGAATTAGAGCGCACCACCGCCACCGGAGCTTGCGCCCGCGCAGTTCGACGACCGATCGCCCACCACACTCACCATATTATTGATCCCATTCAATCGATCCTTGTTGATTGATAAATCTTGATGTGGGAGTGACAGCGTTCCAAACACATAACGAGTTTCAGAAATTCTGTCTTTATTTGTAAAGGTTCTGATGCAAGGTGTATTGCGGCTTAACGGTGATAGCGTTGGAGGCTTTTTATAAGAATGGGCCCGTGCGTAGGGTGGTTCGACACATGGAAAGGCGACAGGGCGTGGGCTTGGCCCGGGGGCGAGGCTCCTTACGTCTCATTAGCGCAGCCTCAGAACAGAACTTAGATTTCCATATTTCATAGAGCATTACATTACAGAGTGAATGGGTGCAAGTCCAGACGGGAAGTCAGTGATTAGAAAACAAGCACAAGTTATGCGAATGAGGAACACTAGTAATGTACGGTTTTATGTAAACTGTAAGTTATGAGAACAGTATAAAATAACGATTCCATAACAAAATCCTCAATTATTCTTCGACATTTTACCGGCAGATAACCACTTCCTAACCGAAGTCGGTTGTTAAAGTTTATCCTGCATCTATACTAGTAAAGGGTACGTAGGTACGCCACGATGGTTACATGCCTGAAAGTGTGTTTATAGCATCCGCTTTCCTGCCATCGACCGACGAAAATACCGTTACGCCCGCACAACCGAACTCCATCGATTTACATACGCAAATCATGACGAATAGCTCACACTGCACGTCCGAAATACGCACCAGTTCCTCTGATATCGGGTCATATCGCGATGTGATTCATCACCTTCAGCGCTTCCTCCCACATAGGGTCCATATTAGTCCGAATAAAGACATTATCCTTAGACCGATTCGGAAATTAGCCAACGCAAGTGCGTTTAAGGCTTTAGCGATTCCTTGCGATATTTTATCTTCGTCTTGCATAATCATAAAACCGCAATGAAAATATCCGCAATGTTGTTTCCAACCGCAGTCGCAATTTCCTATGTAAATGTCAGGCACATTCCATACACAAACGTGTCTGAGCACAAGTTTCTATTCAGATCAAAAGCCTCATCTCCTGTTTATTAACGTCTATTCAACCAGCTAACAAGAAGCAAACTGCAAACAAGATTTCTCGGGGAGACGAACTTTTTATGGCAACTTTTGCGGAATGTTCGAAGGCTGTCTTTTAAAAGAATCTAATATCACTAATAAGCTCTAATGGTTAGCGAAGTAACAAATGCTGTTACGGATAAAGCTGTGGCGGAAACGTGCAGAACAAAAACAAACTAATGTAGCAGAGGGGGTTTAAAAAAAATTACACTCGTTAGTGCATCCGGTGAATTACGATTGCTTGGTATTTTTGCTCCGATTGAAAAAAAAAGTAAAATTGATCAATTCGACAACATAGCTCATGGCGAAGGAGAATATCCTGTCGCCGCGGGAGTGGGAGGTTGCGCGCAGGCATCCATGAATAGCCCTAACGAACCTGCTGGCCTTGGCGGGGCGACCCTCTGCCCGCGCCTCCGCGTCCCCGCGACTAGCCCCAAGCTCTTGGACACTAACTTACTATTCATACATTGCGACTAATTCCATTCTTTTCCAGAATTGCACTCATGAAACAAACCACTTTCTAATCAGATTATATTTGAGATTTATACAGGCGTACATCCGATCAGATTTTCCTGTGCCCTCAAGAAACAGGAAAGTCAAAAGGTAAATGACGCCAAAGAATGTAATCAATCGTTTAAAATATTGGCCTTATTTATTCACAACAGGAAACCTCTCGTCAAGGTATATACTCGAAGCCATACGCGGTAAACATCTCATTCACAATCCTTTGATTGCGCCTGAATGAGTGACGTGCTCTGCGTTTACAATTCGCCTCGTAGCAGGAAGTGAAACGAGTCCAGCGATATCAAGGACGATAATATTGAAACTTGATTTGTTTCACCATTCATCAGGACGATTATTTCGAATTTTATAGAGAGGCATTTCAATATTGTTTACTAGTTACTGTTGGATCGCTTTATTTTTAAATAAATGACGTTTTCTTGGTTATCAACAAATAATAGTCGTCACCTTGGATATCGGCTGTAGATATGACGACCTTGAGCAGCCAGGATAGACATGGTAACCCACTTAGTGCTACGTGCCTACGCGTGCCGTCAGAGGATTACGTACGGATCTTAGGTACATCTGCTTGGGCATTTACCTTGTTTCAATTTTCAAAGTCGAAATTATGACTTTTTAGTTTTATGAGTGTCATTTTACTGCCGTTTTCAATGACTTGATTGTTCAAGAGACAAAGTTTGGTTTCAAATCATGATATCTTCATATTAGTGAAGAAGCTTCCGTTCTCAGGCGGGCTATGGAACAGCGAACCTGCCATGTCCGGATGTAACCGGTCAACCATTTCATCACAACTTCGTCGATTCTTGTTTATTTGTCTAACTCTAAATATTCTTTCATCTGACAGACCTGAACGATACCGAAAATTAGTAACGCATTGAATCGCAGAGCCGGCTCGTGATCTATGATTTACCACGGCACACTTACAGCTGCCCCCTCACTCGCACGAATTCCGATTCTTGGCCAACCTCTGCTCTACTGAATGGAACAAATGCCAAAGCCATTATCATTGGTAAAATTGCATCTGCAGATCCGTGAGGGAACATTAACCTGGATTAGCTAAATATGTATAACAAGATCGAATTGTGCAGTGATCACATTTACGTATGACAGGGCTCGCAAAAGGATTAAGCAATAGGTTCAAAGTTGCAATCTGCGCCGTGAAAACTGAATCAGACGTTGAGACGTGAACAATGCCTCATTATAGACGGTGTGGTAGCCAGTGGCAGAACTAAGGAAGTCGATATCTATTAGCTGGGCACAATAGGTGAGCGACATCCGAAGCTCATTACTGCCGCGTTCATTTCCGCTGGCGATTCGCAACTTGGGAGTAAATCGCGGGTTATTGAAGTATCAGTACGCTTATTACGTACGGAGACGACGCCGATGATAGTTTATCGTCCAGCCAAGCATATATTCTGTTACCAAGTTCTGCAATTCAATACAAACGGATGGCCCGTGGATGCGAACTGTTTTGAGATCGAACCTTAAATGAATTTGTCCGCTTTTCGAGCATATGTAATCTTGATCAAAATTAAATTACTTTTAACCGACTTCAGGAGGGGAGGTTTTCAATTCAGTTCCTATTTTATTTTTTAATAAAATTAATGCATGTACTCGTATACACCATTTCTCCGACATTTGAGAACCAATTTAGTTGGTTATTTTTTTGTTACGCAGACGAAGTACTCAAGGTTGTCTTGAAAATTTCATTAACTCAACTTTTGACCAGCTTCAACAGTATGAATAATTTTATACCTTCCCTTTTGTAATTTTGTTTGTCGGCGGTTGATTTGGCAATAACAATAATTTAGTTCGAGCGGTTACTAATTTTAAAGTCCGTTTTTTTATTGATAATTTATTATATAATTTTTTGGAAGTAATGACATAATGAGTAAATTGCTTTCATACTTTACTCGTATAGCTCGGTTTTGGCGACGCGTTTCTTTTATTTTGTGTAGCTAATATGTTAACTTCATAGTATAAGCTCTAGCAGATCGTAAACTTGGTCGGCCTTGACGAGTGTTGTTTACGGATGCTAAATGCGTTGGCAAGTCGACTCTACCACAGAATACATAATACACACTAATACCAAGATAATTTTGAAAAAAAAAAACATGATACTACTGTGCTGTCTGAGATGTTTAACGTTTCGATAACTGCAAGAGCGCAAGATACCATATACATACAGTATGTAGAATGAAAATCAAAGATGGTTGAATTTCCAGTCGGCTGAATGTTAGCGAACGTAAAAGATGACCACGCGAAACTTCTTAAGTGTTTGTGCTTACAACTGCATGTATCCATAAACCAATACAAATAGAACGTGAGGTTGCATGCATCCGAGTGCTAGTGATCCGTACCAGGGACGCTCAGGACATAAAGTAAGCAAACATGATTTGTTGTGTGCAAACACTGCGCGTTATCTCGACGTTTTACAGACTGGGTTTATCATCTGTGGCCGCCGCCGCACCACCGGCGGTGCACGTAGTAGCACAACAGACGTACGTGCTTTTTCTACTACTCAAACATTTGCTGAGTCAATATTTGTCGCATGCCCCCGCGAGTGTTGCGAGAGCTAGCCCTCAGACCTTTGAAATGAGCGCTGATCTATAGCGTGGACCTTAAGTTCGATGATAGGCGCAGTCTATTTGAGATTCTAATTTCAGATGACAATGACAATTAAAATAATAGTGGTAATTGACATACCTTATTTATTTATTTAATAATAGGCTCGCGTTTGATCGCCAACTCGCCTGTCTACGATGGAGCACGCTTGCTTAGAAGAAACCGATTCACTTGTGATTTGAAGATACCCACTTTGTAACTATCGGGGAACGCCTATTCAGGCAGCGAATTCCACAGACTAGCAGTTCGCACAATAAAAGTGGAATCAAAGTGCTTCGCGCTGGAGTTCGGAAACAACCATAAAGCGGTGTCGATTTTCGTGCCCACTCTGTAGTCCGATAGAAAAATGGACAAGAGCGAAATAGATCATGCATGTCCGATGCACACTCTCCGAAATGTATCCGATATAAAACCGAAAGACAAGCAACTTTAAAAAAAAATGCAAGATGTAGCTTAGTCTGAAAAAGGGATTCATTGCTGATGAGATAACCTATTATATCCTTATTATTATTGAAGTTTCTTATGAAACTGCTAAACATGGTATTGATGTCAAACGTTGATCCGGCAGCGAAATGCCGCGTGATCCGTCGATCGCTGATTAAATGAATATATTTTTACAGGGCACCAGTACACCGCACAGCGGAAAGCGCATAATGACTTCCGTCGGTCAGACAACGAGAAACATCGAAAATAAAACGACACGTCGATTCAATGATTTGGAATCGTCCAAATCGACGTATTCAATGACGTTTTTGTACGCTTTATGTAAAAGAGGCATAATGTATTTTGTTCCATTTATTTTGAATGAAAATCTGTGATGTAAATCGGAGGACGTCAACAGAAGTAGGATTCATGTTTATGGCAAGTTAAATTTGAAATGATGGAATGTAGATGGCGAGGGAAGTGCGGTCAGTAAAACACAAGTGGTCGCGACACTCGCGAATCTAATTCTGATATATCCTGCGGGCTTCCTGCGCTAGTCGCTACCGGAACTTTCCACTCTCCTTAATAAATAAACCATACGGGTTTTCACTGAGCCGCCTTACGAACTCATCATCATCAGGCATAAGATGTCCACTGCTGAACATAGGCCTCCCCCTTTATTCTCCACACTGAACGACAACCTGCCATCTGCATCCACTGGATGCCCGCGACTCTTACGATGTCGTCGGTTCATCTAGTGGGAGGCCTACCTACGCTGCGTCTTCCGGTTCGTGGTCTCCACTCAAGAACCTTTCTATCATCGGTTATCGGTTCTTCGAGCGATATGGCCTGCCTATTACCACTTACGAACGAATAGTTATCAATTTAAAAAAACCGACTTAAAATTAGTAAAATACGCAATTCCGGTTAGGTAGGTTGCCTGGAAGAGATCGCTTATAGCGATAAATCCGCCAATTGTTTCTCTAGTTTTTAAGTTGTTTTTATGTTACTATGTACGTATGTAATTTTTGGTATGAACAATAAAGAGTTATCTATTTATCTATATAGGTAAGTACTAAAATTTTCCAGTTATTTTGATTTAAAGGCCAACAACTGAACGGATTTTAATATATTATAAAACAAATATACTTTTAAATAAAAAAAAATCTTGTCCAAATTGGTTCATAAATGACGGAGTTCTGAGGTAAAAAACATAAAAAAATACTAACTGAGTACCCCCGCCTTATTTGAAGTCGGTTAAAAACTAATCAACATGCGCATAATAAAGTTAAGATTGAAAAACAATTTGTAAAATTCTATAAAGGTTTTTAAACGTGTGCATTCAGAATTCGCAACGGAGCAGAAGATTTAGATCAATCGTTTTAATTATATGTTTCATTTATGTATGGAACGATATTTTGTTCTTAGAAATAATTAATCTTTCACACAATCTTCCTTTTCGCTTCCTGTGACAGGCAGATATGATCTCGTTCTAACCATTTTTTGCTCTTTTCTCTTGACAAAAAAATACAGACATATTAACAAAATTGGGCTTCTACATTGGCACGAGCTTGCACACATAATCCTGTAACAATGACTTATATAGTAAGGACAGGGCGAATCACCTCTCTTAACTAAAAATAAGCTACCTCAGTGGTGCTAACCAGTATATTGCACACCAATGTGAAGTTAGTCGTTATACTCGTTAAACATAAATAGGCATTATATAAACATGGACAGTACAGTACAGTACAGGCATATTATTTCGAGCAATATTTGACTTGGTGGTAAGAAATCGTAGATTTGTATTTATTTATATAATAATATGTATAGAGTATTATTAGGGATCTAAAAACTAGTTTTAGGTTAAATTGTAATATATTTTATTATAAAATCACAAACTTTGTAATATATTTTCTTGACTAAAAGTATTTTTTTAAGTTTGTGATTTTATAAATGTTAAATTTTAGTTATGGCAGCAGTAGGGTAGGTAGGTACTATTGTTTATTTTGTTACAATAATAACATGGTATTTGATGTATTAACATTGTTTTGACAAAGTATTTTAGATTAAATATAAGTATAGATAAAGATTAGATTTTCTTTAATATAATATTTACGGTGCCAATATTATGCCTTCTCTCTAGATTAGTACGCCTATTGCCTAAGAGGCAAACCCTGATACAAAGAGACCAAATATTATTTCAACATCTATTGTGCATGCGTTTTTTTTATCTATGTACGATTTAGTGGTGTTTTGTGCAAATAAATAATCGTAATCTTTACGATGCGATTAGATGAAATTTTTACAAACAGCGCACATTTTGCAATAACGAAACTTATTGAGACGCCATCTTCGGATCACCCGGTCTTGATATTTACCTCTATTACTAAATTAATATATATTACTAGGACAACACAACCTATCGATTAAAATTCTTTGATCTAATAAACAAAGCAATTACCGATAAAAGATAGATGCTATTATAATTGTGAATGGATGCCGTTGTATTTAACACAATGAAGAGCTGAAGGTACACAATTAGCTGTGGCGGTTATTGTCTATGCATAAGTGGTGAATGATGGTAACAAAAACATTCTGGCTCATATCAGTATCGACACAGGCAGCGGCCGCTGTTTACATACTCGTTAGAATATAAACAGTTACGCGCATCCCAGAACCCAATGTAACATTATTCATCGCGAAAAAACTGCTTTAGAGTATCGAAATATGAATTACGACACCAACGTTGAAGGCTAGAAAGTTTTTAATGAGAATGATTTTTATGAACGAAAACTTGACAAGTGCGAGTAGGATTCGTACTATATTGATAGACAGACAGACAGGCAGACGAACAACAAATAAAGTGATCCTATAAGGGTTCCTTTTGGTACTGAACTCTAAATAATTATCTATATAAAAAACCGACTTCGTAAAAATGTCAGAACTGGACCAAATTGAAATGGTACCACAAAAAAAAACATAAAAAAACACAAATCAAAAAAGAATCATCAAAATCGGTTCACCCAGTCGAAAGTTCTGAGGTAACAAACAAAAAAAACCAGTCGAATTGATAACCTCTTCCTTTATGGAAGTCGGTTTAAAAACAACTAAAGTTGGGACGTTAGGTTTAGTTTCGCAGTTCATTCGCTTTAACAAAGATACCGTTTTCCTAACAGCGGCAACTAGTCGCTCTATCAGTAATCAGTTCACATCCTCTCTTGCGGTCGCTAACTGCAAGTTAACACCTATTGTTTCCGCCGATGAGTTCCATCTTTCCATTCACAACCCAACGTCCCCATTCACCGGTTCTAGGAACAGCTGCGATTGTTTGCTTCCCAGGACGGCACCTTTGCCTTCTGGAACTTGAAATATCTGCATCATCCAAGTTTTTCCTTGAAGTCGATTGTTTGTTGGGTAAAATTGTGAGAAAACATCACACATTACCGCTATACCGTATAGTTAACTGTAGGGTTGGCACGATTAAATCAGTTTCTAATGAAATAGTATAAAATATATGATTTAGTCGAATATTTTTAATTTACTCTTTATAGAAATAAAATTATATTGTGATCCTTGCATTTTTTTTATATATAATATAGTTATCAATATAAAATACCGACTACATAAAAATGTCAGAACTGGACCAAAATGGGACGACACGGGAAGCACCAGCTTTCAAATGAAAAAAGGATCATCAAAATCGGTTCACCCAGTCGAAAGTTCTGAGGGAAAAAAACATAAAAAAACAACAGTCGAATTGAGAACCTCCTCCTTTTTGGAAGTCGGGTAATAAAAGCAAAAGTTACTCAGTCTATGTATTTATTTTTTTGCTTTTCACGACTAAACGGCTAGGCGACATATACACAGTTAAAGCGGCTAGGCCAATCTTAACGAAATTTTGCAGGATGATAGTGTACATTGTAAGGGTGAACATACGGTACCACCCCAGAAAATGTAGAAGTTTACAAAATACCGCGTTCTGTTTTACGCAAAATTGTAATGAAGCTATATTATGAACAAACGAAAAATTTAAAAAGTCAATATTAATTAGGATTTATTAAAAAAATCATGCTTTATTAGGTTTTTGAATAAAATCGAGATTTTTCCAACCCTGGTTAGGAGTAACATGCTAGGTTGCGCATGCGCATGTAGATTATGTAGATGGCCATGGTCACAGTCCAGAACCGCCATGGGAAGTAGAAGGCAGTACAGATTACATACTCGCATTGTAATGAAGATGTGTTGTGGGCTGTTGCTTGTGAATCTAGGGGTAACTAATTACAAGCAACTATCATGGCGAGCATTGTGAGAACTACCGACATCAATACACTTGTTCATAGAATAGATACACATACAAACATTGTTTTTAGGGTTCCGTACCCATAGGGTAAAAATGGGACCCTATTACTGAGCCTACGCTGTCTGTGTGTCCGTCCGTCAGTCCTACCTTTACACGGCTGTATCTTTGGAACCGTAATAGATAACAAACACATAGAAAATATAGAAATTTTCACAGAATGTTACGTTACGGCAGATTAACTAAGTTTTTTTTTTAACCTATTTTAATGTAGAAACGCAATATACGTACAAGCGTCAAACTTGGCATGATTATAGTACACACTCTAAAGTAACACAACAAACAACAAATAATGGCCAAGTGCCAGTCGGTGACAAATTTCTGTTCACAACCAAGTCGGGCGCGGTCGGTACTTGGATTGGTGACCGCCTGGTCTTGATGTTGCCTTCTGCATTTTTTTGTATTTAGTGGTGGTACGGAACCCTTAGTGCGCGAGCCCGACTCACACTTGGCCGGTTTATTTTATATTATATGTATTTGGAAAATGTCATAATACTTGTCATAACAAACGTACGAGCTATGCTAGCGCCACTGACAGTTAGGTACGTACCAACCCCATGGAATGCAGAACAACAAAAAATGTGATCGCAAAGATGATAATCAAAATATTCTCAATAACAAAAAAAACAATGACGCGCAAGATCAAAAACAAAAACATTCTCAGAACCAGTTTAATGCTAGGTAGGTATGGGTTGGACTTAAAACCATTTCGTCGTAAAGCCTTTTACATGCAATTTATTGAGTTTAATTAAAACCACATTACGACCCTTTTAAACCATATTGGCTCATATACATAATATCTACACTAATATTATAAAGAGGAAAGATTTGGATTTTTGGATGTTTGTAACGAATCAACTCAAAAACTACTGGGCGATTTGAAAAATTATTTCACCATTAGAATGCTACATTATCCCTGAGTAACATAGGCTATATTAATTTATTACTAGAATGTTAAAAAAATATCTCCACCCGTGCGAAGCCAGGACGGGCGGCTAAAAGGCGATGTGCTGGACCGATTTTGACAAAATTTTCAAGCAATCTTTAGATTAGCCCAGCAAGTGATCCTGTGAAGTTTTATAGCGATCGGTTTGGGTTTTTTTCGTTTTAATATTTTTCGATAGCGTTAGCGGTTATAATAATAATTATTCTCTTTGATTTGCCAAAAAGAACAAGAATTGAAGTTAAGATATTGTTACCTGTTTCCAACCTGTCTCATTTAAAATGAAGTCTATACATTGACATGATACATCATACAAAAAAATGTCACCTAAGTCAAAGGAGGTTGCAGCCGCTAACAAGGAGGTTGCATTGTTTTCATCTTTCACTGGCAGATAGCTGCTGACATAGTAAAAAATAACAAAGGCAAAAAAAATATATTGCGGGTGAAACCGCGGGGCGCATCTAGTTGCTCATAAAATTAAAAATAATCGTGAATGTTCATCGAAAGGCAACAAAGCTAGAAGGAGGTGATGCTGCAGATGACATTTAATTGGACAAGTAGCCTTTTGAGGCGGATTTCTCTCAAGCAAAAGGTGGTCACGATCTCGGCATGTCGCCTGATGTCGCAGACAGGAAGCCGAGGGCAGCGCGGGGGCAGATACACGATATCCCTTTTACGCGGACCAATTAACGGGCCCTTGGACCGGATGTGCGTATACACATCCATTAGCACCTCCACCCTACACTAATCCCTTTTTAGGAGCTAAAAAACTTGAAGATATATGATACGTCTACGCAAAATTCATCCGAGTTTATGGTCGGGCACGTCTTACCTAACTAAAGAGTAACATGGTAGCTCTGAACGTGACTCCATTGACCGGATTACCAGTGTCCTTGGATTCCCCAGTTAGGGGCAGCCTCGCTCGTCTATGGTAGGACAATTATAATGGCATAAAAGTACCGGACACGAGAGCGATTGTATTCAACACGATGTCACATTGAGAATCTTCTCAATAGCATGTTCATATCGAGATTTTCTGTAACGCCCTAGGTAGGTAGTGGTAGGACTCTTTTGCAGAGTCCACCTGGGGAAGTACCACACCTTTGCTAGTTATTCAACCGCCAAGCAGTAGTGTGCAAACACTGCTGTGTTCCGGATTGAAGGACAATGTTTCCAGCTAAATTACAAGGCACACAGAGATTTGACATCTTATATCTCGGGGTAACGAGCGTAGTGCATTGCCATCCAGGGTTTTGAACTGTTGAAATTCAAAATACTGAGTGGCGTTGAGCTGTTATGGGCAAGCGTGAAGAGCCATCAGGCGAGCGGCTTCACTTGTCTCGTCACTCTGTATCATTAAAAAAAACCGGTACTACTTTTAGAAAATTTCATGTCCTTCCATAACGAGCAGAAAAATCTGGATCCTTTAAAAATCCAACTTCTTTAAATCATCGTTTTTCTTTTTGAAACTGTAGTAGGAGTTAACCAGCTTATTCATACGTGAGTAATTCCCGTGTCATATAAATAACATCCAACACATTTATTTCAGTGTTAGCAGCTTACGACAGCTACACCCGCTAACCTACGGTAACCGTTTATCTTTCTTGGATTAAGTGTATAAGCTATGAAAATCTTATCAAATTCTATAAAAATCTGTTGAGCCGTTACTGAGATGTGAGAGAACAAACATACACTCTCGCAGTATAACACAAAAACTTTTGCACATACAGGTGTATCGTAAATGTCGTAATAAATGGTTAACCACTAATTACATCACAGCTCTTTTAACAGAAAATTAAAATGTATGTTAAGTTAAAGTCTTACAGTTTTAGAGTTATTGAATTTTTTCGAAATCTTCCAATTTCAAATTAGATTTTTCTATGAAATCTTTAGATAGAATGACAAAAATATAACTTTTTTTAATCTCCAATAAGTCCGCGTTTGACCACGAACTCACCTGTTGGTAAACAACAATGTGGTCGAAGATGAAGCACGCATACTTAGAAGATACCTAATCACTCTTGCCTTGAAAAGGCCCAAATTATACCAAATTATGGCCGTACGGATTAGAAAAGCACACATTTTTACAGCACAACATTTTTAATTTTCTGAACAGTCATAGTGGGCAAAGCAAAGGGTTATCCACTAATTAATTCTGACACACCCCGTATAATTTTAGTGCAATTTCTGTAATCCATTTTTTGTAATTCGAAAGCAACACCATTAATGTTCTTATAGCTTCCTGTTTGAGAACCAGCCAAATTCGTTCCAACTATAGTTATAGTCTTTGCGGATGAAGGAATTCACGCGTCAGAATCTGACATTGTATCGTGCTAAAATAGCTCGAGAGCACGTTTCCAAAATTCCATCGAAAGCATTGAAAACAATGACGCAGTCAGAAGTGATAAACAAACTGAGCGACTGCCTGCTCAAACTTCAAACAGTTTATGGATTTCGCAGCTCATTATAAAGATTGATCATCAAAGAATCTTCGAAAAATCCCGACTATATTAATTGGCACTTCGTCTGAGATATTTCTGTCCTTCGAATGTGTCTGGCTGATAAGTGGTTTATTGCTTTTAAAGAAGCTATTAGTCTTACGACTTCCGCCGTGTAAGTGTTCCTTTTCCTTGCTTCAATGAGCAAGGAAGATGTGAGGTTCATGCTTCCCCTATATTATTTAAAAGGTATGTATATGTATGCCGTTGATATCATATTTGATACATACATACGTATTCAGTATTGTCGACTAAATTATTGTTTACCCTTAAAGGTCTATTTTTAGCAATGAAAAACAACCGGAAATGCAGCCCGTGCCGCCAATTACAGAACTAGGGTGAGGCGGACGTGTGCTACTTCCGTTTTTGCTTGAGCGCATTCTACCCTCAATAGAGGGTTGCTCCGGAAGGGACAATTATTAATAACCGCTTAAAAGTCAACCGAGCTTTTGTTCCGATTGTAAGGACTTCCGATTTTTTTGTCAACATGCTCAGTTGGTAACTGAGGCTTCAAGAATCGACTGGGTGCATAATCGTGTGAAAATAGATTAGTGGCACGACAAGGATTCATTAGGTACTCTGCAATAGAAGCCTTAAAAGCCCACTTCGTATTTGTCTTCCCCAGTGCTACATCTGACCAATACTTATTTACGGATGCGAGGCCTTTAGGAAGATCTTAGAAAACGTATACAAGCATTTACAATGAGGACCTACAAACGCATGATGTATATCTCTAAGACTCAGAAAGTCCTACGACGAGTTAGCCAGAAACGCAACCTTTTTTAAACCTTCAAACAGCGAAAAGTCGCAAACCTGGGACATGTCCTCAGACATGACTAGTTCTTCAAACTAGTAATGATAGGAAAAGTTGCCGGGAAAAGGAAAACCCAAGTAGAAGGAAGTCACGGTTGCATAACATCTGAGACTGGACGGAGGTTACGAATGCCCCAGAACTATTTCGTCTTGCCAAGGATGAGACCAAATATCTGATTGCTGGAACCTCTTGAAGTTAACTTAACGCGGCCACGATACGACCGTCTTTGTAGCTTTATAGTTAGAGAAGAGTTCGGATACTGACTAGTTGAATACCAACTTTCACTAGTTAGAGAGGCACCCTAAGAAGGATTAGTTGAGTAATATTTGGAATCACACTAATATTATAAATGCCAAATTTTCTGTGCAAGTGTGCAGTGCAACTGTGTATGTTTGTCCGCACTAATCTCCCGGATTTCAATGAAATTGGACATGAATGTACCCTATACCCTGGATTAACACATAAGCTAAACCGGATAAATCGATGGTTCCTGTAGGATAGCGAGAGACGCGCATCTTTATCACTTGGGCGTAAACATGTAGGTATAACCAAGTTACATGTGTGTATATCTGTTTGTTATTTGGACATACAAATTACAAACGAAGTAAGTTCATAACCTATTTAACGACGATAATGATAACGCAGTGACGCAGTGAACGACTAGTGTGCTCACTTATCAATCTTATTCATACTCCATTCCTGTTTTTCTAAAATTACATCCCAATATAATAAAGAAACTACCTATCGTCTGCACATAGAAATCCAACTATATGGGATGAATTATGATAAAAGTTTTTATAGCGCTGCCGAGGTCATCCAAAAGTGTAGTAAGGTAGTAACAGCTACCTAGCTGAGAATTTGAGCTTTCCAGCGCATAACGATGGAAACACCTCTGAATCGTAGATGACGTTGCGATCGCGAGCGCAAAGCCCATTACCGACCGATCGTATAAACTTCGAACAAAATTTATCGCTTCCTCTCTGTGTTTTTCACTCGGCAACAATGCCCCGCTTTCCAAGTGTGAAGTTAATGCCTTTACGACGTGTCGAGGAGTAATTCGCTTTAACGAGTTTGTAGATACAGCGGAAGACAACACCACATCATAATATATCACAATGATGCCGTAATGACTGCACTAACTCTTTCCACGTAACGAGATGCAGCAAGCCCATTTAATGACGAAGCATTCGGCAAAGAAATGTCTCATTAAAGAGTCCGAACGCTAACTAAGACTTAGCGAACAGCGGGATCCCCATTTCTTAGTAAGGCAGCTCGTGAGAAACAGTCTCACGGTTTCTTCTCTCTTGCCGCAACACACCATTTGACTAATGGCGTTGCGAGTCGAAAACTTCGTGAGAAGCTCCGACACAATGTACGAACAATGACGCCAGCGCAAAGTTCAATGAAATGTTTGCGAGCAAGAACTTATTTATTGTTAAGAATCCGCCGGTAGAATGCTCCGAAGAATGATTCGTATAAATATTGAAGGCGACTTGTCCCTGAGCTCTGTGTGATCGGAAGTTTTTCTCGAAATTTGGTTCTCGTACTTCTTGTCTAACTTTAAGACACAATTGTGGGAAATATTTACGGGGCAGGATGTAATAAGATCTAATGGTACTTTAATGAATGCCGGTACAATTAGTTAACGAAGGAAATGAAATGTAAATCGAGCAGATAGAATTTATTAACGCCCTCGGAATGAAGGGGCCATTGAGGAAAACGGAAAATAAATAGACACTTATAAAAAGCAATTGACGATAATAATTGAGATTAAATTTAAAACTTTAAGACTTGTGGTTAACGCTTATTGGTCATCTAATTGATATAATTAATATACAAAAAGTGCATCTATACTAGACAAAATAATCACTTATGCCCGATCCATAGAGCAAAATTCATAAGTATAGAATATAATAAAGCTCCAACAGGATCGGGAAAGTTATTTCCACTAACAATGTTACTCAATTTATTAAGTTAGCAGTAACTGCCGTAATAAACCCCGGAGAGATAATTTCCTCGATTATGTTAGATTACATTGCATTGCAGCGATAGACTTCCTCAATTAATGCTGCAGTAAATCCAACGAAGAAAACAGCTTGTGCTTCATAAAACAGAATTATTTTATATTGATTGGTGCATCATGAGCTTCATTATTGAAGTCATTTTACTTTTTGCAGCTATAACTGTTAGCAGAATGAGTAAAAAAGTGTCTGTTAGAACTAATACAGTAAGTAATAACGCAGTAACGGAATGGGGTGGAGGAGCGTACGGAGCGAGACGGAGTGAGGCGTGTCAATTCAATATCCGCTGGTGGGCTCTTATGATGGATGGCCGTTTTATTGGCCCACCGGACCTAGATGGAGTTTACACTCTAACGTCGATACCAAGAAAGTGGAGCTTTTGAACGCGTCCACTTTCAACGCGTTCGAAAGTTATATTTTTCTTCGAGGTCTGACCGGACTTTGTAGTTTCGTACTCTACTTTGCAGTTTAATTGGCTTTACAAATAAACGCATTTTGGGACAGTGTAGTACAGAAACCGATCGAACGCGAACCGAACAATGGAGGCTCATCAATTTTAACACGACGTGATCGTTTGCAAGCTTCATGCAAAAAATGGCGAGAATTAGGGCCAGGTATCGAGCTCCGTTAGCGCCTCTTGTAACGGACCATTGTGTCGCAGGCGCCTACAATCTGGCCATTTTTTATAAGCTAAACATAAACAAAACCAGGCGCATGTTTCACTAGACGTGCAATAATTTTGCCATGACATGGACATTTATAGGAAATTAGAATTGAAGACTTGATTGAATTAATAAGCGTGAACGACTGCATGTTTATACAAAAGTGCTTATAAAGGACTGTTTATATTTCCTGCGGTCAGGGCGCGAATAACCGGAATGAGATTTATAAAAGAACAAATAACTACTCCAGAGGCATAGGCGTAGGCGGCAAGTGTCCACATATCTTTTACAATGTTACGGGTAACATATCACCATGTAACATTGTGCTGGCTAGATGATAGAAGACGGTGTACTACACCTACCATGTTTAGATGAACGTGGGCACCACCTACAGTACAACCCACTGTCGTATTTTTCCTTCAACCGCTATTTAGCCTACGTGTCACCTTATCTAGATATTCAGCCTCAATTCTGTAATGAATTAAAGAAAAATTTGCTTTGCTTACTCACCGTGTACGTCAAACGGTGTGTGCCGTTGGCGGCTTTCCCAAAAGCTGGCTTTCTTCTAGTGAGCACAGCTTTCAAGTTCACGCTCAGAAATTGGATCCAGCAGAGTCAACAGTTAGTGGAGTAATAATATCACTAAAGTCCGGTTAATTTCAAAACACAAGTTGCGATTTCAAATTTCCAAACGTCAAAATTTGAATGTGGAACATGCGCTCGCGTGCTCGCGCGACGGTCGACCGCGACTGAGCGTGAGCGGCGAGACCGCGGCACGCGCCGGTGGGGGTTCATTCACAAACGAGTGGCGGGGCAGAGGCGTGCGGGGCCGGCCATTCATGCGCCGCTGCTGCGCTGACCTGCACGACCTATCGGAACTTCTACGATACGATCATACGCCAAATTCCAAATTATGAGTAACCACTTAGCAGGTCACCCGTTCGTTGCAACATAAACCACACAGACTTCCTGGTGACACAACACCCGTTTCGATGTCGAACCTAGGGGTATCGGTGGTGCTGCATGTCACAATCGACACAGTACAATAAACCTTTTTGCAATTGCAATGTAACCGGTCATACGTGAGCGCAATTGCGACAGAGACATGGCACAATTTTAAGTGGGTATGGTATGGTACATACGCGAAAGTCCGGAGAAATTCGAGAGTCGGCATTGTAGAAAGAAATGAGGACGACTTCACAAATAGCACTGAAAGACTGACATTTAAAATTCAGTGAAATTACAGATGTACCTAAAAGCTAACAAGCATGTACGGTGTTTCCAAGCCTGACCCCAGAATGAGATTATACCATAAAAAGGGGTTCAAGGCGGTGCAGAAATGACAATTTATATTGGGGGGCAACGTCAACACCCTACTGAAATAACACGACGCGACGGGCTGACACTATTACTAAACTTGTAACAATTCCGCCCCTGAAAGAACCGAGACTTTCCCGTAGATGTTAAAGGCAGCGGCTGTCTCCACAAATCCCGTTGCGTCGAATTTACAGCAATAATCGGTTCGTAACGCCAGCAAATTGCAAGAACCAGTGTGGTGAAAGGCCCTAAGTACCCAACGGCGGTTTATGTAACAACCGCCTAGCACGTGCCTGCATCGAATTGTTATGATGCGGCTTTTTATTCCAGCAGAGAATATCACATTAGTATTCCGAATCGGTAATGGTGATCTCAGTTTCGACAACGCCGGACGCGTAAATCCACTCGAAACGAATGGCATTGAACTCGATTGCTCATATAGAATATCTCGTCATTAATCTCAATACTGAGCTGTAAATAGAGCTCGTTAAGATTAATGCCAATTTGAGTAAATAGTTATAAAAACGAAATCAATTGGTACAATTCTACAAACAGGTCGCTGTACAATTAAAACTTCGTAGGCGGTAATTGCGCTTTCGTGAGAATACTGTAAGTGGTTTAAAAAGCACAAGTGGTGTAATTGCCGTTGAGATCTCCATGAACGCGCAAAATTAACATTTCCATCTTGCTTTTCAAGTTATAAAAGTCTCCGTTATGGTGGATAGGGTCCGTAAATGGAGATGGTATCGCATCGGGAGAGCGAGCTCGAGCCCATTTCCTGTTGTCAATTAATGCAATGAGCAGCCGAGGAGCAGTAACGACCGACGCCAGACGCCGCAAACCGTAGTTACATGTCCGACACAGATATGGGACATTGTGTAGACCACTTACACAATATCCTCGTGCATAATTAAATATGTCGATTGGACTTGGCAAGGATATATAAGTAATGAACAATGGATAGTGCCTCTGGCTGTTATGCATAAAGATCTAGGAAAATTGCCAACTATTGATGGATGTATAAAATTTACACATGGATTTAACAAACGAAACTTCTTTTATGGAAAGGAGAATGTTTATCAAACGCAACTTTTTAGTATGTGAGTTTTTCCAAATGGGATACTTACCAAACGGGATGTACCCAGACTTTCAAAGTGATAGTTTCTGGAGTGGAACATGTATGTATAAAGAAGTACTCACCTGCGTATATCCCGATGTAATCTTTCGGCGTGGCTACACCTTCCGGGAGACTCCATGATACGTTAAATTTGTTTCCCTCTAGCGTCCAGGAAAGGTTTGCTCTCGTATCTTCTGCATCGACGTATTCTTCTACATCACTATTTGCTTCTTTATTTATGGCACTACCTTCTTTGGTGTTGTTGGCACAGATTGGTTTGCTATCAGTCGCTTCATTGTTCCCTAAGGCTTCTTTGGCGGGTTCTTCCTCTGCTTCTTTATCATCGGTTTCGACACAAGCACAGTCCACGGCATGTTCGGTCATGTCTCTTTGTATGGAATTTTAGTCACACATTTTCACCACTGAAATGATTGATAACAGATATTACGGCATATAAAGCCTATATAGTCGAAGTTTTTATATTATTGCGAGAAACGAGCTTACGGAAGAATAACGAGTAGGTATAAGGTAAGCCAAGATACTAAAAATAATAAAATTAACAGTGATCACAAAATATAAAATAAATATTAAAACTGAAAGGCACACAGTTCAGGATTTACTTTTCTTAGCAGATTGTGAGTTGTGAAAGATTTTTCCCAGCATTGAGCCAGAGTGGCAAGAGGGTTGTTATCTAGTGAGGGCGGCAGACTGCGGGCGGGCGGGACGCCGCGGGGCGGGGGCCGTCGCGACGCCAGTCCGGCCGGCGCCGCCGCCGACCGCCTCGCGACTATACCGACTGATTGTAAGGATTCTTTGTAATCAGCCAGTAATGAAAGAAGACGGACAACTTGCTATTTTTATCTATTTATAGTTTCTTTTGGAAGGGTTTACATTTCCAATACAATAATATATGATTGACATCTTGCCGTTTTTACCCGACTACGCAAGAAGGTTTATCCGACTGCGCAAGAAGGAGGTTTATGTTTCTCGAGTGTATGTATGTATGATGGTTTCTTTGGCACGCCTTACAGCCTAAATGAATTAATGGATTTCGACATGTGAGGTGTCATTTTAATCGTTTTATTTTAATTTTATCCCCCCGAGGCAAAAAGAGGGGTGTTATAAGTTTAAAATGTGTATCTGTGTCTGTGGCGTCATAGCTCCCAAATGGCTGAACCGATTTTGATATAGTTTTTTATTTATTTGAAAGGTGACTTGATCAAGTTATTAGCTATGAACTGGGCCCCTGACCTGGCCCACAATCTCCTATTTGAGATTGGGAGTTTAAACTCTAAGTCTGTGACGCCTCTCATGGAACGTTTGCAGTTTGGCATTGTGGATGTGGAGTCCGAGCATCCTTAAGAAATAATTAACTAAAAAAGACTTTTTTTAAACAATTTTCAGGCGTACGCTCATCATCTAGGACTAAAGTGCTTTAGAAAACAAATCCAATAAACCTAAACTGAACGGGGTTACATTTAGGCGTTCCTATGGCCGCCTGCTGTCTCCGTCATCAGACCAGTTTGATGGTACTATAACATTGCATTGTCACCAAACTTACATAAGTATACCAAATTTTAGCTCATACGGTTGAGGATAACTGGTCTAAAATTCAGTTGCAAGATTTGTTCCACATATACTAAAAGCTTGTAAAAAGGACCAAAGTGGAAGATATCGTTCGCGCAAAACTTTATGAGCCCTCTGAAGTTAGGCCCAGTGGCTGCGCAGTACGCATATTATAGGTATCCGAGGGACTTTACAGGGCGTCGGGAAGGCCTCGCGCCTAACTTCAGAGGGCTCATAAAGTTTTGCGCGAACGATATCAGATCCTGTATAACTAAACCCAATTGGTGCTGGGCAGGTCACTTGACCAGATATGGCGATGGCAGTTGGAGTAGGTCTTTGATGGAATGGTGGTCAAAAATGGCGGCCACACTGACAAGCGCAACCCCGAAAGACCAGTCCAGCGGTGGCTTGAAGACATACCCAAATTTTGTGGAAATAAGATAAGACACATACACATGCAACATGGACACATCATCTATATGGACAAGACTGACGTTAAACAGGGTACATTGGCAAAAGAGGGAGGAGGCTTGTCCTGCATTGGGCTGGAAAAAGCTGTCAATGATGATGATGATTTCCATGAAGTATATTGGGTCTACAGTCTTTCATTCAAAAACCTAGTGAAAGTAATCAGTTATTTTTTTATTGCCTCTCAGCGACCACATCGCCTCGTAAGAATTTGTTGTTTTCATTCGGCTTTTTACAATGCTATTGGAGCTGTCAGACCAAATTAATGAATGGAGATAGTATAACTGGAATAAAGGTGAAAATTAATCCTAGTAAATTAGTAATAGTGATTTGTTTACATTCTACTTTTTGACCGAGCTAAGCAAAAGTCTCAAAGTAGTTTGGTGGTTGTTTGTTTAAGGATAACTTGTCTACTGTTGATCTGATAATCATGAAATTTTGTAGGTAAGTAAATGATGTAAATTCAATTTTCAAGTCTGAATATTAGCTTAATTACAACTATACAGGGGTCGCGAGGTCACATTTCTAAACTAGTTATACTTGTTTTAAAAGTACAGTTCATGAAGGAGGTAAAAATGTTCCATTGCTAAGAGGCTTATAGAAGAAAAAAAAACTTTTTATATTAAAATATGGCATGGTACATTTCAAATCATGGGCCATCGTAAAAAAAACATGTATTCTCAGAATTTGAAGAAAAGTGCAGGGAGTAAGTTTATGCGTATGTCTACAGGTATTTAAGAGGGTAGTTATATACTAAATGACATCAATTATGAATCGTGTTAATTACCTGTTATTATTGATCAAAAGCAGAGAGCAAAAGGTTTGTGCACAGAATTAAAAACATTTTTTGATTATTAATTGTAGGTGCCTATTAACCACACACAGAGAACGGAATGGCACGATTAAAGAACACTTGAAATTTCAGTTCTGGTTTTACACATAAAATACCACTTTCCTGTATACATTTACAATGTAATTAACGATTTTTTTGGAAGATTTTTGGCTTTTCTCCAACGAATAGTGCAGAGAACGAAAGCCGCAGCAAGGCGCAAGCGGATGGGATGGATAATGACAATGACATTTTCTCATGACATTGTCATTATTTTTCTTTCCTCGTGAAAGGATTTGGCGTTGTCCCTCTTATACATTTGCCTGATTTAAATTACTTCGTTAGAGGTGGTTTTTTTCTTTTTCCAAATACAATTTATTTGGTTCATTAGATCTTGCGGGCTAACATGCGCGCCGTGACAAAATTTTGTCGCGGTGCGTATGCTAGCCCGGCAAGAGAATTTACTTATAAGTATAATAGCTTTAGCTTGCCCAGAAGGAGTACAAAAAATGTCAGCTGTCATAACTTGTCAGCGTTATGTCACGGAGGAATTTGGTTTGTTTTGTTAATTGTTTTTAGATTTAGAAATTTTAATAAATATTTAGCAATCCTATGATTCAAAATGACTTCTGTAGCTCCATCAGATTCTGAATCAAACGTGAGCGGTTTCATCAGATACAGCGACAAAAACTTCAAGCATTTGTACAGTTCCATGATACAGGTTAGTGTCTTGAATGCGTTTTAATTCCACGCTTGTTTTACAACATTAAATTTTACACTATTAAACTTATTTCAGAACATGGAGTTAATCAGCCAGGATATACTCCAAATTGAAAAGAACCTTAAGAACATTTTGGTTCAGGCAGGTCCAATGGAGAATCAGCTGTCTGCTTTGCTGCAAACCCTGCCCAGGCCCAACACTGAGCTTCCTATGGAGACTGAATAGGTACTAAAAGTTTTAGCAGTCAGTTGTTGTATTACTGTAGCTCTGCTGTCCCCTGGTTATCCTGTGATTTCCGAGATTGTTCATATCAATCCAGAGTTAAAAATCTGTTCAGAAGTTATTGAGTAGTAACAAACGTTGCTAGAACTTAACCATTAGCTAATTTATATCTAGAATACTTTCAGCTCATAAAGTTACATAAGCATAACTACTAACTTTTATATAAGTATATTTAACTGTCTGCCCAAAAAAAAGGGTAATGTTTTCCCAGTTGTATATATGTTTCTCACAGACTGTCATTTATGGGGCCACATGACATCATAAGCAGGCAAGCAAGTTCTTACTCGACATAAAATTATTGTTTCAATTATTTATTTACAATATTACTTGCATGTGACGCCATAAGTACATTCAATATAAATAGTTTGCAGTCAAGTCACATGATCAAAGTAAAAATTATTACATATTTTTCCAAAAAACAGGACTTTATTTTGTAGTTTTCAGCCTTGCAATGTATTTTGGACTTTATATAATTCATTTTTGTAGAGATTAAAATAGGCCAATGATGAAAACGATGATTTTTGTGAAAGTAAACTATAAGAGAAAATAAAAGTTTGATTATTTTTCTATGTTATTGCTATTGTAAGATTGTAAGGCATATATTTTAATTCTATATTAGTATTTAAGATCACTAAACCTCTTGTAATAAATAATTTTATTACCTAACTCGTGTTTTCAATACTTGGAGTTTATACCAGGGAATCCCTAGGCGTCAGTAGGATCAGAGATTGCTAAGGATCCAGTCATCAAATAAATAAAATTATAATATTATTATTTTTTATTTATTTAAGAATAAGAATAAGAATAAGATATATTTATTGCCAAAAAACAAAAACAATGAACATGTATACAGCCTTTTGAACTGAGATAAGATTTATAGAATGTCCCTGATCTCAGTGTGCCTTTCGGCAAAAGCCTCCTCTAATTCTTTCCATTGTGTTCGGTCAAGGGTAACCCTATGCCAGTTGGGTCCAGCTGTCAGTCTTATGTCATCCTCCCATCTCTTGCATTGTCTGCCTCTGCTCCGCATGCCATCTCTGGGGTACCATTCCGTGACTGCTTTAGACCACTTATTTCTTTGTTCTCGCATCATATGACCGGTCCATCACCATTTTTGTTGGTCTATTCTTTTGGTTATGTCCTTGAGTTTAGTTTTCGACCTGAGGTATGTATTCCTAATTTTGTCTTTTAATTTTACACCCATCATGCTTCTCTCCATGGCTGACTGACATTTAGCAAGTTTTTCACTTTGATGTTTGGTGAGTGCTCAGGTTTCACAGCCATAAGTCAAAACAGGAAGGATGCATATGTTGAAGGTTTTTCGTTTGATTGCCATACCTAGGTCTTTGGATTTCATAATTTCTTTGAGCGACCAGTATCTTTTCCATCCATTTGCAATCCTTGTTTCTATTTCCTTGGAAGATTGTTTGTTTAATGAAATAATTTGCCCAAGGTAAGTATACTCATCTACATAGTTCAGAGATTTCTACATCTGCATAGTCCAGTTATTTGCTACAGTTTAGTTTTATTTCACTGGTAGTGAATACAAGCATTTTTTACCTCTGATTAAAACCTTCCGATATAGTAGTCATGCCGTCAGTATTTGTCAGTTTGATTCTACCAACAATTTTGACTTTTGTGACTTTCGCATTTTTGTAAACAAACATTTCTAATTCCAGTTATTTATTCAATATATTTATACTAAAAAATGGCAGAAACTATAAATACCCGACCAAAGTCCCCGTCAAGAATTGATGCAATGGTCAAAGCTAGGCGACCAGCACCTATGTTCTGTACCAAGGTGCTTATAGGCAAGTAAAAAAATATATTTTCGCATTTGCGCTTGTATTATCAGCAAGGAATCTCATGGTAACTATTAACTACATTATAATCTATGTTAAAGTCAACAGTCTACAGAACTAAAAGCCGTAGCAGACGTGTCGGTTAGCTACTTAGGATGGTCCTCATTCCGACAGGAAGTACTCATATACAAGGTAGTAGCGGCAGGTTCCCCCCTAAAAGAGTGGGTAAGCTCTCGTACTGGGAGCTTCCAAACCGAAGAGGGAATAATTTTAAGTTGTCATTGCATTTGTCCAACTGAAGAAAATCCTGGCTATGCCTATACCTATTTATATCAGCTTCCAGCTATTTCTCCAGCGGCCAGCCTCCAGTTTTTTCCCGGTGACTACGCAAACCCAAGGATATACGAGGTTTGTCAAAAATAAGAAATTAAAACAACCCTACTACTTATTACCATGTGTATGTTCCCAAGTGCTGCTTAAAAGCAACCTTAAGGTAAATAATTTTAAATAACGTTGCACCCCAACACCCCCACCACTTGATCCACTATTTTTTTTACTTTTATGGCGTTTTATAGTAATTTTATTTATAGAAAAGAAAAAGACGTTGTTTCAGCTCGCTTGTCTATTATGTTCTCTATATTTGTTGATTTTTCTGAATTCTCTGTGGTCAGGTAACTGGGTCGAAGACAGGATAAAATGCTCTGAGGGCGGCACTCTCTACTTCCCACCCAAAGATGACATCGATTACGAGGAAATGAAACCTGAATCACGACAACCCGATTTTCGATTAAATAAATTAAATAGCTCACAGGTAGGTAAGTATCTATCTATGTAGATAGGCAAAGCACCAGCAATACCTCGGGCGTAAAATAAACAATAGATTTATCTACTTAGTCCTACAGTGCCTCTATTTTTACCGACTTCCAAAAAGGAGGAGGTACTATGTTCGTCTGTACGTATTATTATTTTTCGTATGTTCATCGATATTTTTGTTTTATAATATAAGGGTGAATAGTTATCAATTTAAAAACACAGACTTTAAAATGAGTAAATAAGCAATTTCGTTTACTGCGATGACATATTTTTTCCAGTTATTTTGTTTTAGCACCCAAACTACTAAACCGATTTTAATGAAATTCATATGGAACCACCGCTGAAGTATGGCCTACCAAACAAAAAAATAATCATCCAAATCAATTCATAATTGGCGGAGAAATCGGTGAACATACATAATATAATATATATATATATACCTATATACGATTCCCAAGCCGCCTGCCAAGCGTGGGGATTATGGCAACACCCCTCTCTATGAGCCTTGTCCAACAGTGGACGTAAATTGACTGATGATGTGTGATGTGATATACAGTAGAACATAGCCCTGTCAGCTTCTGCCGAATAGATTTTCCCCAATAGTTACAATCTGGTTATCGGTTTCTTCTAGGCAAGCATGCTATACCTTATAGTTCAAGGTAGGTATTAGACTTGTGCATCGCAGCCGATGCGATGCGACAATACTCGCCCTAATGCTAATACCCCTGGTGTTATAAGTAGATAGAAATCCAAAGATAATAATTGTATTATAACCAATGTTTGGACATCAATGGGGGAGGCCCATGTACCAGTGGAAGTCATGTGGCTGAAATGATGAACCAATGTTTATATCGTCATTTCCGATATCCGGCGAAGGTGATCGCTTACCATTAGACGATCCAAAGTTAGCCAAAGAATATAAGTAATTAAGTTTAAACAAAAACGTTTCCAGGGCAACATCTTTTCGATAATCCAGCACGATAGCCATGAAGCGTGCGGCAACTACGCGTCCACCAATGATCTAGTTTACAACCATCTTCCAAAGCCTCTTTGCGGCCCCGACATGCGCTACTACAAACGGTGCAAGCATCAGTGGTACCCGCAACCGGACCTTATGGAATGCTTTGTAGGTCTTTAATTATAATCACTATTTTTTAAACAAGGCGCAACGCAGACTCCATAGGCAAGGCAACCGAGTATACCGTGTCGAGTCGGTATATTACTACTCGCGAGTACTTGGTTGCCTCGACTATAGCCTGAGTTGCGTGCGCCTTAGTTTTTAATACCGACTCTGTAGGTTCAAAATTGTCCCACCGCGCGCCACGCGTTTGTTGTAAGTGGCTGTTACTGATAAATGTAAATAAGTAGTTGACTTTTCCACGGTCGCCTTGAGTCATAGTCGGCGTTAGGTCTAACTCTATGCGATTTCCAATCTTTTCTAGGTAACTAATAGTACCTATTAATACCTACAATAGTAATACATAGGTATATCCGTTTAGCCGTTTTTTTACTGCAAAATAGGCTTGCGCTTGGCCGCCAACTCGCCTGATGTTAAGCGATGATGCGGCCTACGGTGGATATAGCGGCCGATATTTGTGTGTCCCTGCAAGTCGTTGTCATATCGCAATTTACGCGATGTGTTTACATAATAACACTACCTGCCCCAACGTAAATATAGAAAATAATGTTAGCTTTGTACGCAATCTAAAGCAGTTTCTAAACGGGAAAGCTTACTATTCAATAGCTGAATATTTAAATGAAAATATCAATTAAAAAGTTTATGTATCCGTCCACCTCACTCCTACTGTGCTGTGCCCGACAGGGTCCATATGAACCATGTACTAATTTCAATGTTTTATTTACCACCTTTGTACTATTATGGAAGCAATAAATAATCTGAATCTGACGTCACTAGCGCGCGCTGGCTACATCACAAGGCTGAACCGAAAATGGTAAACGCCTAGCCTAAAGCATCTCTTTCGCCTGAAACTTCAAACAGACGTTAATTTCATTAGGGAAATGTGACGGAGTGGGGGTTGCGCAAATTCAAACAGCACGAATGGGCGTGCACCGATGTGTCGGACTACATCGCCTCTCTATATGACGATACATTCATACCGCCGCGCATGGAACAGTATCTCCCCGCCGCTGAGCGGAAAGCTAGAAACTCGTGAGTACCTTCTTTTCTAGTACTTTGCACAACGGAAGGTTTTCTGACAGCTCTAGGAACATAGTTCTGCAACCATTGATAGATGGCGCTGTTGTTTTTCCCGCATTTGTTCAATGCAAGAAAGAGGAGACATTTAAAATACGGCTATGCCGGCACACTTTATAGTGTTGTGGAAAAATTTTTACTACGCAATAAAATAACACAAAAACAAGCATGACAGACATACAGATAGATATTGTCAAAAAAAAAAATTGTCTAAGAGTTTTTTTTTCTTGTCTGGTTTTGCAAAACCTTCATATCCATGTTTTTATGATATTTTTTTTTTTATTGCCTTTTGGAAAACTTCCCGTTATGACATGCAAATAACTACTACTTCCTTGTGCCTTTTATCAATATTGGTTCAGCCATTAGTCGTGAAACTGTATGAAACATCTAGATGCACCCCGCAGCTTCCTAGTTTTTGGACGTTTAACATTGAAATACTAATCTATGTACTTCTTTACGATACACATAATTCGTTGTCGAACAACAATATCAATTCAGGCTAGTTATTTGTAATTTAGTGTGTTTTATTACAAATGAAATACAATTCTGTTTTACACTTTTTATTTGCAGGAGCTTCACAAAAACGTTTCGATTTAAGATGACGAAACCAAAAAAACAATGATAACATCAAGAATCATTTTCTCTATTCACTCTTCGCTATAAATTACTAGTCTTTACAATATCACATTTTGTTCAAGATTGGGACAGTGACGTCCATATAAAAATTGTAACAATACAATAATTCTTAATGCTTTCATATAGCCATCACCTGGCACCAACACGAGATCAGCAAATACACTTACTTACTAGCTAACTTTAGTCTCAAACGTTACAACTAACGATCGCTTACGACTAACGAGTGCATCATAACTTAAAGACAACTTAAACATAATGGCAGTTCATGGAACTTCAAAAAAATGTGTCGAAGAATAATGAATACGAAAAAAAAAAGGACGTACTCAGGATTAGACAAGTCGAGAAATAAAGTCGCAACTAGCGTGAAGGAACATCAGTGGGAAGAGAAAGAATTGGCTTGCGGCAGTTTTATGAGCCCGGACGCTCCTGGAGTCTTGAACATGCCATTTTGTACGCATTGGGTCTGGTGTATGAATAGATTCTGACCAGGATGTTGCAGGAACCGTGCCTGCGGTATATGCACGTGACCATTGTACTGCATTTGAGGGAAGACAGGAGAGCTCATCTGACTAAAGTTACGAGGTATATGATTGTGGAAGGAACTGACACTATACCGGTCCAGCAATGCAGGCGCTGGTTCACCACAAACGGATTCCTCTCGGGAAGGAGGCTGAGAGAATACGTTCCGAGCGTTCATACTGGATGTCTGAGACTCGAAACCAGAGCTCTGACTGGAAGAACGGCTCCCATCCACGTTGAATATCTGGCGATCGCTTTCTGTGCCCCAGTAGCCACCAGCGACCCACGACGTACTATGCCCCAGCTTGCTTGGCGATATCAGTGGCCGGCCGCGGCTGGTCGCACTTGGAGCGATGAAGTTAGGAGATGCGGTGAATTTACGTAGTGAAAATATGGCATTGGTCTTGTTTTTAGACTTCGTTGGACCACCTAGTGACAACGAACTGATGCTCTCATCCAGATCAGAATCCGAATCGTCTTTGACTAGTTTCTGATATTTGTTAAAGGATGGCTTCGCAAATACCGTTTCGGTAGTTGAATTAGGACTTTTACACATCACGGAGTTTACACAAAAAGTGGAATTGAGCTTAGGTTTAGTCCATATGCTATCGTTTCGGGGTGAAAAAGTTCTACCGCTCATTAAACTTGTACTTAACGGACTGATAGTTTCATTTGAAGACTCTGACAGATTATATAATCCGAATTTACTCAATGATACGTCATCATCGGAATCAACACCCATTGCATCGTCCTGGTCGATCAATGTATTCACAGTACGATTGGAGAGCTTCTTTACGGGTATTGGTGAAGTCTGTTTCTTCTGAGTGTTTCTACCAGGTTTCTTTGTGTTCTTATACACTAGCAGAAGCATGAAAACGCTAGTCATCTGAAAGAATAAGAATTTGGGGATTGTTATCTTGATTATTTCAAACGCACATTGAAGTCAAATAGTCCTAGATAATATTGAACAGATATAAACCTAAGAATAACAAGATCAGAATAACAAAGGTATTTTAGGCAGATCATATTTCGCAAATGGTACATCTGAACAAATTAACATTGGCCAAGTGCGAGTCGTACTCGCGCACCGATTGTACCGCGCCCAAAAAAGTGTTTTCTTTCATTTAGATCGGATCGGATTTTCGCGCGCCAAACTCAGCCTTGGCCGGTGTTTATTATTTGTCATTTTACTTTAGAGTGTGTAATAAAATCGTGCCAAGTTTGACTGTTGTAATTATGTATATATTTATGTACTTGTACGTATATACTTGTATGTATTACCATTTTAATACAAAAGCAATAACAAAAAAATATATGTTGGTTGTGCAGGGAGAATCCCTTTCATTTTTGTTTTTATTGTTATTATTTCTAAGGCATAACATTAACATTCATCCACCATAACATTAGGTACATATTCTGTGAAAGTTTCAACTGCCTATCTATTACATTTCAAAAGATACAGTTGTTAAAAGGTAGAACAGACAAACAGCGTAGGCTTAGTAATAAGGTAGGGTACGGAACCGTAAAAATTATGATTTCAATTAATTTTAAAAGATTTATCATCACATCAGTATTATATTTTTCATTCTCGTGATCTTGTATTTTTATAATGTCTACACCATCCAACTTAGAGAAATTTATCGAGACTTCATTTATCGGTTGAGGCATTTCTGTAAGAATCATACCATTTGCTTTGCGTCGTTGAGTAAAAACGGTAAAAAAAATAAAGTAGCATAAAAATTCATACAAACCTTCATTGCAATAGTAATTAGTGGATTCAAAACCACTATTCTTTCAGCTATACTTACTACAAATACTGTCCACAGTAAGTCAATAGCTATAGTATATCTTAAAGTATTCACATTCCAAATGTTAGCCACGATTTGTAATAAACAGGCAATCACTCCGAGAACTTCTTGCGTCATCATATTAACATAGTCAAATGTCTTTAGTCCAAAATTTAAATTTTTTGGCAACTTGTCAATATATTCTTCACAATTTATCTCATTATAATAAGATTCTACTGATGGGAATGTAGTAAATATCTTCATTCTAACAATCGAGCCCAGTCTATCTAGTAATCCTTTAATTATTTCTATAACATTATGTATTGTTTTACGCAAATTCTCATATTCCATCATTTTACAGTAAAATTCATATGAAACCGATATCAAAAGAACTGCTGCAATCAGCATTGAGGCATTGTTTATCAGAGACCTTAGGGCTTTAGTTTGTTTTTTCTCTTTTTGTGGCTTTTTTTCAGGCGATCGGTTTTCTAGTAGTTTTGTACTGAGGAGTGTTTCTTTTTCTTTGTGTAATTTTACTTGGAGCACCCTCCTGCATGGGCTGCAAAGCTTGTAAGCCTTTTCTAATTGCATTCTGAAAATATATAAACAACAGTCATGTTTTAAAATCTGTACCTGACAGTTTCACCTTTGATTTTATCATACATTTTCTAGGTAATTCCCGTTAAGCTAGATTCGTCATCAAACTACAAATGCTGCTTAAAAATCAAACGGCAGATTATTGAATACCAGGCTAATAAATATTTTACGTAAGTAGCTAAACTGCTGGGTTTGAAGCACGATATTTTTACAAGTATTTCATTAAAAATAACAAAGGTGAGAGAAATAATTTAATGTTTTTTTTATTCGCCTTTAAAGGGGTCAAATAGAGGATGGAAGTGTGTTAGGAAGTTAGTCATTTTAAAGTTAGAAATTAGAACTTAGACTTCTGCTTATGATCAGAAATCTGACACCACCCTGGGATAATAGTCCTTCTCTGCAGTACATAAGATGGCCTGTTCCAGCCAGGGATATGGTGTCTTCAAACTTCACACAACTTAATAATGTGCCATCTTAACTGATCCAGTTCCTTTCCTATCTATACAAGCGAATCATTCAGTCAAAGCTATTGTTCATTATACATAGCTAGTCAATAGGGTTTGGCAGCTTGCAGTAGCCCAGGGATGCTTCTCACCTCTTGTGTATAAATAAACATTACTGCCGTCATAAGCTCAAGGGCGGTATCTCAACCTAGGTGTATTTCAAGAAAATCGAGTTTTTGTGAATATTGATTTTTCATTACCTTAATGACATATATTTAATTTATTTTCAGTTAAGTGCCTATGAGGACCAATATAAATTTCTTAAATATATGTTAAAAATCCTTTTTTTTGTTTTGTGTTTTTATGAGATACCTACTGTCATTTCGTTTAGAATTAATAGTTATTAAACATGAGTTTTAAAGGAAAAAAATCTATTTTAGTGTTTTATTTCAATGTTCGAATGTAGATACGGTTATTTTGCTTAGTCCATCTGGTGCGTAATTTTTTAAGCTATCAGATGCGCGAAAAAAACAGAAATTTCATTATTTTTTTAGTTACCTCTCTTGGGCTTATAAGACTATTGAGCTATTGGGCTTGGGCTCTTGGGATTACCTATTATTAATTTAGTTATTATCATTACAATTAGGTTTTTTTAATGATACTGAGTTACGAGACGAGCGAGGTCGCTTGCCTGATGGCTCTTCACGCTTGCCCATAACAGCTCAACGCCACTCAGAATTTTGAACATCAACAGTTCAAAACCCTGGATGGCAATGCACTGCGCTCATCACCCCGAGATATAAGATGTCAAATCTCTGTGTGCCCTGTAATTTCGCTGGAAACATAGCCTTTCAATCCGGAACACAGTAGTGTTTGCACACTACTGCTTGGCGGTTGAATAACTGGCAAAGGTAGGTACTTCCCCAGGCGGACCCCTGCAAAAGAGTCCTACCACTACACAATATAGGTATTATATAAGTAATAATATTATCTTACCTGTACGCTTCTATTTCTTCATCAAATTTTTTTCCATTCATTGGTACAAAATTGGCCAGTTGGGTCACTTTCAGCTGTTGGTTGATATTACACATCTTACACAGACCATTCCTCGGGGGGCTCTTTTGGAATACCTTTGGTGTCTTTGGAACTATTTGATCATTGGTAGTGATTATTGTTTTGTTGTAGTCGCCATCCTGAAAATATCATGTCAAATATACAAACAGGGTAACATTGATTGGTGTACTAAGGCTAAGATTCAGTCACTGTATCTATTCATACTATGAAAAACTTTTTCATTATGCGAACCTAACACTGAAATCCCAATTTCATGTTTACAATGATCTGACAGACCCGGTAGCTCAGTTGGTAGTGAATCTACCTACTGAGTGTGGGTTCGATTCCCACCTAGGACAAACATTTATGTGATGAACATTTGTGTTTGTTCTATGTCTGGGTGTTAATATCTATTTAAGTATGTATTTAAAAATATATATGTACGTATATCAGTCTCTAGCAGCCATATTACAAGCTTTGCTTAGTTTGGGGTCAGATGACTGTGTGCAAAAATGTCCCGTTTTTTTTTTTTTATCTCCTTTCGGTTTAGCACCACCATAACGTAACCTTGTATTTTTAGACCACTACATGGGTTTTCTACTTTTCTATTTAACTAGCCTATATAGGCCCACAGCTGGGCAAAGGCATCTTTCTTATTAATTTATTCCTTCCCTGTGCTATGTACTGACTTACTTTCACCAAATAGTAAAATCCATTAAATGTTACATTACTGACGATCTATGGTTTTTATGCTGAAACATTGCCAATTTTCATTAGCACCTTGCCAAATTTGAGGCAACAGTTAGGTATTTTTATCTCAAACTATATAACCCTTTCTTTATTAACCTTTTTTATGTTTTAAATCAACTAATAATCTAATAATATAGCAAGGGCAATACTGAAACTCCAAGAGAATGTAATACTCCCTGAAACTAACAAAAACTTTCGGACAAAAAGTATTTTTACCTTTGTAAATCCATTATATTGTTCACATTTTGGGCAAGTCCAGTTATTATGTTCTGGATATTTTACCCAAGTATTACTGTTGCAAAACCAACAGTTGACACGCCAAGGTAACGCCGACCTGTGGAAAAATAGTTTTACGTATAGGCAGGGTGATTCGGGCTCAGGCGGGAAAATCAGGTTCACAAGAATATAACCTCACTTACTTTAATCTATATAGTATCTTTAGAAGTAGAATTGTACACAAAACCGATGTTATAACAATTAATGCTGCTTCCATCTTAAAATTTTGTTTAATTTTAGTCCAATTCATTACTATTCACTACAAAATTATATATTTTTAAACTTAACCTAAAATCTTCCCATGTCCCATTTTTTATTAATTAACTGTCTGTCAGGCTGGTCAGTTCTGTCACATCATATCACTTTTTTTTTCAATTTCATGCATGACCATGAATACAGAGTCCTCTATTCGGAATAAGTAATATCAAACATAAACGTGCTCGAGTTGGCAGGTTGTACAGTGCGGAGAGGTGAGGTAAAATCACAGATCTACTACCTATAAAATGAGAGTTTTCTTGTTTTAGAAAAAAAAACGTGTTTTTTCCAAAACTTTAGAGAAGCCTCGTGTAAAATATCATTTATTATACTTTACACTGATTAGGGTATACATTTAATTAAAATTAATGTAAAAAGTAATAAAGTCTTTATTACTTTCATACTTTAAATATTAATCTTAATAAAATATGTAAAACGAGGTGGTATGGCTTTAGCGTGCCCGGTAGTAGGCAAAAAAAACCATCTATTTTTATGTGGTTCGCGGTAAAACCACAGACATTTTTTTTAGCTCTGTGGGTAAAACAATATTTAAAAAAAAGATTTACATGTGTTTTTCTTTAATTTTATTTTAGTGTTTACATTACAACTAGAAACACTAATTTCATGACATAAAATTACGTATAATCAACCTTTACTCGGTATACAATTATATAACTGAGCTGATATAAAATGCTGCCCGAATCTTTACTACATTTGTGCAATTTTGACGAAAAGGCGATCGATACAAGTAAGGTTATATGAACAAAATTCTCATGTTATTAAGAAAATTTACTAATATAAGCGTATTTTAAACAACTAAAAATCTAATTTTGCACGTTAAAACTATTTACTTATTTCCTTAAAAAGTTACAACATGACTAAACCTTGAATACCTACATAGTTTTTTGTTTTCAGAGAATGAGATTATTCTAAAGCTATGGAGAAATTCTTGGCCTATTGAAGACACTACATTTCTTAAAAGTTTATTATCAAGCGGTCTTGAAACAGAGACACTTGTAACAGAATTGAAAAACCTCAAAAACAATGGGGTGGAAAATGACACAATAATATCACTGGCCATTAGTGCATTTCTTACCTTTTGTGACCAAAACTGGAATCCTCATCCTGAAAAGTTAGATTTGCAAGGTTATTTTGGAGTTGATTGGCCTAAAGATATCGATGTCAGCACTAGACTGCAAAAGGATTCGGAGCCCCTTTGTGTGAATATATTGTATCCAGAACTGTTGTATTTGTCTAGTCAGATTTTTGGTGCCCTTTGTGCAGTCGAACAGAACTTGGTAATTATTTACTTGTATGTATTTATAGTATAACCTGGGCTACTTCAAACCAAGGGTGAATAGGAATCCTCAAGGGGCTCAAGGGTGGGCAACAATGGATATATTATTGGTGTTGTATTATAGATCTTCCTGGGTATTGTAGGAGTGCATTGGTGGTGGTGATCACTTACCATCAGGTGGCCCATGTTTCTTTTGTCAATTATTTTAAAAAAACTTGTAGGAAATGGCTCAATTAATAATTAAGTGACCGAGAAACATCTTGAATGAAAAGCAGGGTAGTGGGGAAAATTTGGCGCACATACATATCCTTCAAACATGCGAACTTGTAATTTCCTTTGATTGGCTAAAAGATAAAGATAATTTATTTGCACAAAACACAAGTATATCATACACACACACACACACTTTAAAATGTATGCTCAATAGGTGTTCCAACCTAAAACCTAAAGAGACCTACAACTATTACTAAATCAAGGTAATTTTTCAAGGTGTTTGCTAATATCTGTACTTAGTGTATATAATTTTTTATTCTGTATTTGTTGATACGTAACAATGTGATTGAAGATGAAGCACAAATACTCAGAAAGTCCTTGTATACGGCACAAATCAGATATACCTGTCCTAACATTGTATTTTAAATTGGAATTTTGAAACTTCTTTTCAGCTACACTTATGGTGGTACTTCCGAAGTAAAGTGGTCCACCAGAGAGCATTAGAAGACACAAGTGCTTCTCTATATTCCGAGTTGGAACTCCTGATAGCAAAGCTATCCAATGAGGTGGCCGGTCTCAAAGACAACCCACGGCTTCAGATCCTGTTGTGTTCGGAGATTGCACAGGCCTTCCTGGTGTATGGAAGAGTGCAGGGCACTGAGGAGTACTTGAATAGAGCCAGAGAAATTTCTGGACTTAAATTGGAATTGAAAGGTTTTATTGTCATAGCATTGTTTCCTTTATCATCCTAATCAGTCTATATTAGCCCACTGCTAACATGCTTCTCCAAAGATACAGCCCGATTTTAGGCTTCCAGTTACTGCCAGCTGTCTTACGTATATCATCACCCTATCAAGTCTCGGTTTGTGGTCTACACTATAAAACATTTCTACTCCATCACCTTGTTGTATCGCCTGTTAACTTGGCATCTTTGCAACATTTTTTGGTTTTATGATAATTTGTTATGTCCTTTCTAGGACAAAATTATAAAACATCGATTTGATATTCAATTTAAATTGCATGTCATACGGTGATTATTTACAAAAATAAATGGTGAAGTGATTTAGGAAATGTATTTTTTTTTATAAAAAGAGCGGCTAGCAAGCATGCGGTCCGCCTGATGGTAAGCAAAACCACCGCCTATGGACACCTGCAACACTAGCGGTGTTGACGGTGCTTTGCCAGCCCGGAGAGGTAGTTATAGACCCTTTTTGAAACGTTTCATGTTGAAGCTCGGTGGGAATCTATTTAATCTTATATGATCAGTTATAAAGTTTAGCAAACATAATGATATGGCATATTTTTCAATCTAAGGCCTGAAACCCAACTTTGAGTACATAAACAGACTACAGTGATGATGCATGATGTGAAGAAATTTATGAATTGTGATGGCTTTCCTTTCCAGGTGTACTCGGTAAACGGACGAAGTTCCAGCAGAATGTGCTACCACAGCTGGCATTATCCAGTGAGCTGGAGAGCAGTATAGACAGACCGTCAGCTGAAGACAGTCATGGAGCATCTGAGCTGCCTCCGGAGATAGAATTGAATGATGATGTGAGGCTGAACAAAATTCAGTACAATGAGAATATCAGCCAAGCTGAGCTGCCGAGTCTGGAGCAGATATTATGTCTACTTACTGTGTAATTATCTTAGTTGATTTTAAGCTATTCTTGAGCTAAGTATACATTATCGTCATGACTAAGTCACGAATATCAACTAATCTAATAGCAAGCATCAAAGTGATCTAAGATTTCACATACAGCAGGCCTAGCACAGGCCGTGGACAGATTGTCTTTCCACCGTTTTTATCCCGCTAGAAAGAGACAAACTTATCCATATTCTAGCTCTGTCGCGTCTACGCGTGGATAAAAACGGTGGAAAGACAATTTTTCCACGGCCCATGCTAGGCCTGCAGGTGTAGTTCACATATTATGTAAATTGGCAAGTTTCAATTAACTTTACTCCTGGTCCCGCATTCTGAACCTAATCATAATGTCTCAATTTGAGATCTAAATTTTCCGTCATCTTGCATGACAAAATGAGGCAGCTTGACTGATTTAGATGAGTAAATGAATTGACAATGCTGGTATAATTTTGACGATTTTCATAGTGCGAAAATGAGACGAAGTTACAGGTACATCTTGTTTCTTGACAAAACAAGATTTAGGCACAAAACAAATAGTTACAGAAGGCCGGCTTACAAAGAGCATTAACAGACGCAAGCACACAAAGACGCATACGTACTTGGATCTCGGATCAAGTCGGTTGAACGCCAGTCGCAAATGCCCGCGCTTTGGCAATACACGTAATTATGACAATTATAACGTGTGGCAATTGTCATAATTTACTACTTTTGTCCATTGTAATTTAGAAAAAAAAATATGATTTAAGAATGAGGCTTTATAATACTTTTATAATAATTATGCCATTCGTACGTGCTGTAATTGACGAAGATACTTCTCGGTAACCAATTTATAGAATTTTATTTGGTTACTCTTTTCTATTAGAAATAAACATTTTAAAGAAAGTAACATATATATATTTAGATGTAAATTGTTTAAATAGTAACTCCCAAATCTAAACTTTTCTCAGAACATTATATTTGCTTTGCCTGCCCCTAGCGCTTCAGTTTCACATAGGTTATCAAAAATCAAGGTCAGCTGAAGACTGCTTTCTGTATCTATTTATTTTGTGATTTAGGGTAGCCGTTTTCTTGCTTACCTTCACAGCCAGTACCTCCAAAAATCACAAGCACGAGATGAGCTGATGAATGAGGAACTACAACCATACATTGAAGCAGTAGTGTCACAGAAAAAAGGCGCGTGGAGCACGCGCGTGGCTTCGCTTCTCATACGGTGCAAGATAGAAGCCAACCACAAACGCACTGTTGAGCGAGCCATGTTACAGTGTGAGGCCATCGTAAATGACAAGAGTGGTGCTTCCGCTACTACTAGGTAAGCATTTTTTAGTATCATCATCATCAGCCAGAAGACTTCCACTGCTGAATTTGATTTTTATTTTATATTAAACAAAATCCACAGCTCTCAAAATCAATACATTAAACTTATAGTAACAGCCAATAACGGATTTACATTTTATCATTAACATTGGCCTCCCCCTTTAACCTCCACAGTCCACACTGAACGACATCCTATCATCTGCATCCACTGAATGCCCATGACTCTCACAATGTCGTCGGTCCATCTAGTTGGGAGGCCTACCTACGCTGCGTCTTCCGGTTCGTGGTCTCCACTCAAGAACCTTTCTTCCCCATCGGTTGTCAGTTGTGTGGCCTGCCCATTGCCACTTCAACTTGAATATTTTTTTGGTTGTACGAGATTAATTACAAATTAGTGCTTAAATTTATCTTTGGTGAATTAGAATGACATTCATATACATGAATTGAATCAATGATTTAAAATCGACAAAATATTGTGCCAACTTTCGCTACACCCATGAAATGAAAGTGAAGTGTTTCATAAAATAGAGAACCTTAAGCACTAATCAACCTTATAATTAGATAACTTTTTTTTTATGATACTGCGTGACGAGACGAGCGAAGTCGCTCGCCTGATGGCTCTTCACGCTTGCCCATAACAGCACAACGCCACTCAGAATTTTGAACTTCAACAGCTCAAAACCCTGTCCGCAATGCACTGCGCTCGTCACCCCGAGATATAAGATGTCAAATCCCTGTGTGCCCTCTAATTTCGCTGGAAACATACTAGTGTACAACTTAGTAGTGTTACCATATTTTACTGTTAAAATTATTCATTTATTTATTTCCGGCAGATTATCGTACCTGTGGGCTTCCGGTCTGCAACCCGCGTGGTCGTGGCGGCAGCAGCTGGCAGATCTGTATGTGTCACTTGGTCTCATCAAGGCTGCGTTGGAAGAGTACCTGCGGCTCGAGCTCTGGGAGGACGTCATAGTGTGTTACACCATATTGCAACTCAGGCATAAGGTAGGCCAGTTTTCGTTGCTTTTTAACCGACTTAACTTACTTATTAACCGACCAAAAAGGAGGAGGTTATATTTTTTATTTTTTTTTGTTACCTCAGAACTTTCTATTGGGTGAACCGATTTTGTTGATTCTTTTTTTAATTGAAAGCTGATGCTTCCCATGTGGTCTCATTTTAATTTGGTTCAATTCTGACACATTTTTATGAAGTCGGTTTTTTACATTGATAATTATTTCGTCCAACAATGTGAGAGGTATCGTTCGCGCAAAACTTTATGAGCCCTCTGAAGTTAGGCCCTGTGGCTGCGCAGTACGCATATTATAGGTATCCGAGGGACTTTACAGGGCGTCGGGGAGGCCTCGCGCCTAACTTCAGAGGGCTCATAAAGTTTTGCGCGAACGATACACAAGCTGCTTGCGAATGGCGACAGTGTACCTTTAGTTGGTAGTGCGTCTACCTTTACACTGAAGGTTTTTTTTATAGGTCTCGGGTTCAATTCCCGATTTTTCAGTGTATAAGTTATAAATTTAAATAGCTGCTCGAGGTCCGAGTGTTAGGCGTCTTTGTGAGTTTTCCATAGCATTCCCGAAACATGAAAACCTAGTGAGCTATGGGTGTGATTCCCATGTGGTCCCATTTGAATTTGGTCCAGTTCTGACATTTTTATGAAGTCGGTTTTTTACATTGAGAATTATTTATATTTTAGGTTCACGACTTTTCGACCTTCTATAATATAATAAGACATTACAAAATAGTAATAAATTCTGATTATTATCTTCCAGGCTGCAGAGATAATACAACAGCAACTTGATATCAACCCAACCGTCAAACTCTACTGCCTATTGGGAGATGCTACAGGTAGAAAACTGACATATCATACTAATGTTATAAACTAGCTTCTGCACGTGGCTTCGTCCGCGTTGTTCTATGGAAAAATAATGAAGTTCTTGTAAGCAGAGTAGCAATATTTTAGGATGCTATTGTATACACTGGTTAAGTTCCTCATCTCTTTTGTTATTGCCGACCTATGCAGGGTTACATGGAAAGGGTGTAATAGGCCGAAAGGGGCCCATTTATCAAAAACTTTTACTATGGACCAACTCTAAAGCCGCGAAAATAATATCAGTTATAATTTTGTTGAGTGTGAATGAACGTTTTCTATGAAACGCCTTCGCTTTGCTTCGCTCCCGCCTTAGCGTTCTGGCCTAACTGACAGAATTTGGATCTGCCCTGATCTTCAATACTCATTTGATATAACAGTCGCCCACTCAGTAATTCTAGTCGGCCTCTTACATTTTCAATAATAATTTTTATTAACCCATTATCGACTTTTTTAGGTTGTGAAAGGAGCTCCCGATATTTCGGCGCAGTTACATGCACATATGCTCCATGTGGGAAGACCTATCTTCCCATGAACATGGTGCAGATCTTAACAATTGTTAAGATCTGTTCCGTCGTTTGAGTTACTTTCACTTTTATAATATTAGTTAGGATGACAGGCTTAGCCAAAGAATAATTAAGTACATTGCACATACTGAATAAAATATTTAAATTGGCTGATACATTTCTAAGATATAAGAGTTTAAAGTTTTTGGTGGGGGTTGAGGGGGATGCTTTGTCCCTTTCCCGCAAAGCGTGTGTATGGTGCTTGTAAAGCTTGACGCTATAACTTGCTATAGTGTCTAGCATGAAAGTAAAATACTTGATAACTTATTAATTTTTGAACAAATTAAAATTTTGTTTTATTTTAATAGGCTCTATTTATGATCAGTTTTTTAATGTAATAATAAAAAATAATTAGACCTGTATAATATAAACTAAATCACAAATTTTCTATACTGTACTTTTTGATACAGATGACGTGAAATGCTACGAGAAAGCTTGGGAGTTCTCCAACTACAAGAGCAGCCGAGCTCAGAGGCACTGGGGGAACTTTCTCTTCGAACGGAAGAAGTATGAAGAGTGCATTCCGCACTTTGAGAAGTCGGTGGAAATCAATTCTATACAGGAGGGGGTGTGGTTGAGACTTGGGTAAGAGCTTTACAAAATATTCATCGAGATCCAATACCAATCTAATACCTATCCAATACCTATCCAATACCTATCCAATACCTATCTATACCAAGAGTCACAATCTTGCCAAAAAAAAGTCGGGTTGAAAGGCAACCGCGATCCAACTACAACGCCGCACGATGTCAGTGCTACGATGCCTTAGTGGACAAGTGACGTTGAACACTATGCAAGCAATATAACGTCTAAATTGCAGTAAATGTTACATTGTGAACTATATAATTGATGTCTAGGTATATACAACGACGCTCGGACGTTTTTAGACTATTCACGTAGAAACTGTGACTATATAGGTATTGTACCTCGATGAAAATATTACTTACCTCAGGACTTTTGACTGGATAAACCGATTTTGATAATTCTTTTTTTATATGAAAGCTGGTGCTTCTCGTGTGGTACCATTTCAATTTGGTCCAGTTCTGACATTTTTATGAAGTCGGTTTTTTATATTGATAATAATTTTTGTCATAATTATGTTCCTATGTGAGTTTTTGGTGTGAACAATAAAGAGTTATCTATCTGTTTATTGTGCTGGATTGGGATGTAAGTTTCAGTACCTGTATTAATAAATAAATATCTGGGACATTATTGCACACATGGTCATCTGACCCCAAACTAAGTAAAGGTTGTAATATGGCTGCCAGCGACTGATATACTTACATGTATATTTTTAAATTCATACTTTAATAGATATTAATAATAGATGTATGTATACAGGTACGCGGCCCTGGTATCGCAACAGTGGGAGAGTGCGGCGGGCGCGTACCGGCGCTACACGTGGCTTCAACCGGCCTCCTTCGAGGCATGGAACAACCTCGCCAAGGTGTATCTAAACCTGGGACAGCGGGAACGCGCCCACGCCGCGCTCATGGAAGCGCTGCGGTACAACTACGACAACTGGAAGGTACACTAACTAGATATAAATGAATAGGTGTTCCCCTGTAGTTCCAATCCGGGTGTCTTTAAATCACGAGTGAATCGGTTTCTTCTAGGCAAGCGTGCTCCATCGTAGACCGCATCATCGTTTAACATCAGGCGAGCTGGCGGTCAAACGCAAGCCTATTTTTAATTAAAATATATATATATAACTGCGCCACCAAATATGATCATCATCATTAGGAGTCATCCATAAATTACCTCACGTTAATGGGGGGAGGGTATCACCGGAATGTGACATAATGTGACAAGGGGCAGGGGGGAGGGGGTCAATACCTTTGCTTAACAAACATTTATTACAGAAAAGGCCTGTAACAAAAATAACATCTTAGGGACAAACCCTTTATAGTAAACGGTCATTGACACTCGACAAGATGTACGGAACAGCATTTTTTTTTTACAATTTTAGGGTAGTGCCATACTATAAGCTGTTCATAATGATGAGTTCAATAACTACCTTTCGTCATAGTACAGTCTATATGGTAACCCTGTATAGTACCACAACCAAGTCATACCCACAGGTTCCTAAAACATGAATACTGTTGAAACTTTTTGTTCCCTAAAAACTTTTACAACAAAATAGGACAAACATTTGTGTGATGAACATTTGTGTTTGTTCTATGTCTGGGTGTTAATATCTATTTAAGTATGTATTTAAAAATATATATGTACGTATATCAGTCTCTGGCAGCCATATTACAAGCTTTGCTTATTTTGGGGTCAGATGACCGTGTGTGCAAAAATGTCCCAGATTTAATATTGACTAGAGATGAAGTTGAGATATTCTTGATGTTCCAGTAGCGATACAAATTCTTTTTTACAGGCTTTAAGCCACTCTTGCACCACAGGCTTGCCTGGTTCGTATAATTATATAGTGTAATCTACACTAATATTATAAAGAGGAAAGATTTGTACCTATTTTTGTATGTTTGTAATGAATAGGCTCCGAAACTACTGAACCGATTTGAAAAATTCTTTCAATGTTGGGAAGTTACACTATCCCCGGGTGACATAGGCTATATTATATTTTGTAGCGAGGCCGAAGGCCGAGCTTACACTCGTGCGAAGCCGGGGCGGACGGCTAGTTAGGTATAATTAACCTAACTAGTTAGGTTTGAGGTTTAGGTAAATTTGTGGTTATGTAAAGTAATAAGTTTGAGTACATTTATTTAGGAAATTTATGTTTTGTCAGGATACGATGGGGCTGACATAGACATGTTGTCTAAAAGCCCCCAAAAAATTAAAGAAAAAAAAAAGGTGCGATACAGTTAACTATCCTTCCACAGTTATGGGAGAACGTAATAATGGTGAGCCTCGATACGGGGCACTTCGATGATGTGTTGCGAGGCTGCCACCGCCTGCTGGACCTCGTGCACAAGTACGAGGATGTAGAGGTTCTTACGCTGTTACTGCGAGCTGTCATCAATGACCTGCCCATGGCGGATGGACGAGGCGCCGGCTCGTGAGTACTGACTACTGTGACCTCACTCTAGGCCCTATATATTATAGGGAATGTTATAGCCGTAACCAGGGGCGGATTTAAGGGGGGCACGGGGGCACGTGCCTCCCAGACAATATCTTTGTGTATTGTGGAGATTCCATCACAGTACATAAGAAGATGCAAATAAAATTATTATACCAGAGTAGTATTATTGATTTTATTGCCCGTCCGCCCCATGTGCCCCTCCCAGAAAAAAAACCTGGATCCGCCCTTGGCCGTAACAGACATGTCAATTTGGCTGACGAACTGCCGTCTGACCAACGAGAGAGGAAAAATTTGTCACTTGTCTTATATTGAAGGATAGACGGGAGTTCAAGATCTCAGGGCAGATTGGCGTTTCGCATGTACCAGCTAGCGCCGACCGCTCTGCGAAGCGGTTTTGGATGACATGAAGTTTGTTCAGGTCAGTGCGGGATGCGTGGGCAAACGCCACGGAGGCGTAAGTCATGACGGGACGGATGCAAGTTTTGTAGATTGTCAGCTTATTCCTAAGTGACAATTTACTACGCTCGCCGAAAGCTGAGGCGGCCTAGGAATAAAGCCGCTCGGTTGCGGACTATTTGGATGTGTTTGGAGAAAGTGAGGCGACGATCAAAGGTCACACCAAGATACTTAGTCGAGTTAGTTCAAGGAATGAGCTTCCGTGAAGCGTGATATGTTTTGAGAGGGCCGCTCCGGCCGCGCACGTGCCTTTTATAGCCTCCAGCAGGCCTAGCACGTGCCGTGGACATATTGTATTTCCACCGTTTTAATCCCGCTAGAAAGAGGCAAACGTATCCATATTCTAGCTCTGTTGGCGTCTACGCGCGGATAAAAACTGTGGAAAGACAATTTTTCCACGGCCCGTGCTAGGGGTGCTGAGGCGTGTAGCGAAATGGGACGCAGCGAGAGGGCGGCGCAGGAGTGTGTACTCGCACACATACGCATGCGCGTCAACGCGTTGCTTAACAGTGGGAAAACCTCACCTTATTTCAGTCTGCAAAAGCGCGTGCTGGAGTTATTCGGGCGTCTGACGTCCGTTCACCAGAACAAGCCGGAGATCTGGCAGCTCTACTCCAACATCAGCCCTTCGCGCTTGCTCGCGGCGCAGCGCCTGCTGAAGGCCTACCGAGGGTATACGCAGGTGATATATTTTTCTTGTGATTTTTACGAACACTGTTGAATATAATGATGAGGGTTTGATGATAGAGCCCGGAGGAGGATAGTAGATTTTTTTTTTCTTTACAATAGCTTTTTTTAATTATAATATAGGCTCGCGCTTGGCTCCCAACTCGCCTGATGTTAAGCGATGATGCGGCCTACGATGGATCACGCTTGCCTAGAAGAAACCGATTCACTCTTGACTTGAAGACATCCAGATTGTAACTATCGGGGAACACCCTTTCAGGCAGCTGCTTGTACCTAAACCCCTCGAGTTTGGGTTACTTAGGCTTGTTTTAACGAGTCACATAAGCATGTGACAACTCCTATGGCTCATGTAAGGCATTATTTTATGGGGAAATAGCGTAAACGTAGATCTCTTCATTGCTCACTAAAAGTGTATCTGTATTCTGGCCGATATAAAATCCAGTGACAATTACTATTACAAATTTCCTTCAAATTCTATCTTTGACATCATCATCATGAGCCAGAAGACATCCACTGCTGAATGGGCTATGTCCCTCATCTTTATCATCAATTAGAAACTTGAAAAAAAAAAACTACCCCAACTTCTTTAAAAGAGGTTCTTCGTCAATCCGCGCAAAATCAAATCGCAATATAGATATAAACTTATTGAACGAAGTATATACCTTGTTTCCTGAGAACTACAGTCCAGGCATCTTCAAGGCCCGTTAGCTTGTTTGCCACCTATGGCATTGATAATATAGAGTACTAAGTTGTGTAAGTACTGTTATTTTTGTACTAAAACTGGTAGAGTACTCTGAACTGGAGTAATATGATAATTCACTGTACCGTTTACTCTACCCGTGTACAGCTTTGGAGATATATTAAATTTGAGTCGGTCAATGTACCTAATCGAGATATGTACAATACCTATAGAGTCACAATTTACTTTCGGTTAGTTGTAAGGCAACTGTTAGTTCTGTTTTTTTCATATTTGTTTACGCGAAAAATATCTATCTGGGACAAAATAAATATCTGGGATATTTTTGCACACACGGTCATCTGACCCCAAACTAAGCAAAGCTTGTAATATGGCTGCCAGAGACTGAAATACCTACATTCATATTTTTTAATACATACTTAAATAGATATTAACATCCAGACATAGAACAATCACAAATGTTCATCACATGAATGTTTGCTCTAGGTGGGAATCGAACCCACGCCCCCAAGCACAGAAGGCAGGTTCGCTACCAACTGAGCCACCGGGGCAGTCTATATGTCCGTGTTTGATCACCACTACTAAGATGTGTACTAAAACTGATAGAGTAGTATGCTAGTTCACTCCAACCAAGCACAGCAGGCTTTAGGGATGTATTTGAGTCGGTCATTGTACCTGCATATTTGTTACGTTTTCAGAGCGGCAACTGGGCCAACAGCCCTGAATCCTGTAAGAAAGTGGTCCAGCTAGCGATATCTCTCCTCGAGCTCAGCCTGACGGCGCGCCAGGAGAGTGAAGACAAGGATGTACTACAGGTGATTGCCACAGAAAAGAACAGTGAATCTACACTAGTTTTCAATAAAAATACACTAATGAATTACTGAATTTTCTATATATCTTTCTATTTGATAGAATCAGAATGCTAAAAAACAATTTTTCATTGCTTATTTCGTGAAATAATGTGAGAGGGCCCTTAAGCAGTATGATGTCAAATTATTTGAGTTAGCAATCACCCACAGAAAAGAGAAGTAAATTAGAACGGAAATGAGAAGGAAAATCTGTCACCAGGTATTGTGACATAAATAACAATGTTAATTTTTATTTATGTTAACATAAATAAGAATGTTCATTCTTATTTATGTCAACGCGTCGAACTACGCGTCACAGTTGCTATGGGTTTATATGGGTGCAAGTGGCTACAACAAATTTCTTACAAAAATTCCTTGACAGCCGTTCTAATATAAACAAAAAAAAAACTGTGCTATGACCGATGAGTTGTTTTTTTCAGGCGAACTCTCAATTGTCGTCGGCGCGGCTGACGGGCCAGGCCGTGCTGCGTGCTGCAGAGAAGCAGGCCTGGCCTGAGACAGAAGAATCGCTGCCGCGACTCAACCAACTTTTCACTCAGATCACTCAATATATCCAAACAATCATGTACATTTGTGTATTATTTGTTTGCCCTTAATCCTGTTAGGTCAATTCTTCTAAGCTTTAGCCATGGGGGACCATTTACCTGTAAAGTTTGTTACTTCGGAACTATCCACTAGGTGAACCGATTTTGATGATTCTACAGACGCACTCAGTACAACAACATAAGAGAATCTATAACTACGCAACGCAAATGATTGTACAATCTCAAAAACGTAAAGACAGTAAACTCAGGTCAGAGAAACGTATGCATGTTAAAACAACTAACATATCCATATTCTAGCTCTGTTACGTCTATATATATTACGCGCGGATAAAAACGGTGGAAAGACAATTTGTCAACGACAAAATCAAATCGGTAAAGCCATTTTCGAGTTTTTTTTGTAGTCCTAAGTATATGTTAGGCCTTCTAGCCAAAGTTCTAAGACCTACACGGAGCGGTTGTAGTCAAGTCACGTGATCAATGAAATTATTTTTCCTTGGTATAACTGAATGATTAAAAAAAACTTCTACGATTACACCAGCATAAATCAAATAGCACAGATATATCTGTGGTACCTACCCATTGCGTAAACATGTTCTCAATTTTATTTTCGCGCCAAATAAAAAAATATGGCATTAGCCTCATAAAGAGTTTATAGTGAATTAGCACTATTTATATAGAAGGAGAGGTTTAAGCTACCGACAATGGAAGAAAATAGCTGAGTCCGAAAGAAATTATAAATTTAATGCAAAGAAAAATCTTAGACAAATCTTAGAAAAAACGAATGACAATTCTCTTTGAAAATCGGTGTTCTTTTATTTTTTTCTTTTCGCGCCCCAGCGCCACACGTCGTGGAAAATTGGAATGAAATTCACGAAGGTTGGCGCAAGGAGTACGAGTACGCCACATCACCCCCTTCCAGAGACCGTCAAGGGCGATAATACTGAGTAGGAAAACGCACAGTGCGTCCGGAACGAGTGGTCTTTAGAGCTGGTCCTGGTGTTGGGAGAGGCAATGGTGGTGGTATCGCTGTTTGCTTAGCGGCGTCGCTGGAAGTGTGTGAAAGTATATAGGCTGGCTTTAATCGGTCTGCAGATACTTTCACATCTTTTCCTTTGATGCGAATCTTAAACACTTTATCATCCCTTTCAACGACTTCGTGAGGGCCTGTATATGCTGGCTGTAGGGCACTTCTCAATGCGTCTTCCCTGAGGAAAACGTGGGAGCAGGTCGACAAATCCTTGTAAACGAAGACTTTGTTGATCGAGTGGTGGGATGTCGGAACTGGCTGAATGTTGTTAGCAAATGCTCTGATACGTGATGAGAATTCAGTAATGTCAGTCGTGCCCGAGCATTTGCCAACTTTATGGCCAAGGAATTCTCCAGGCAAACGCAGAGGTTCCCCATAAACCAACTCGGCTGAAGATGTTTGAAGATCCTCCTTGAAGGAACTTCTGATACCGAGCAGCACAAGGGGTAGTGCCTCAGTCCAACTGCTATTAGCATGACACATGATGGCCGTTTTCAATTGTCGATGGAAACGTTCTACGAGACCATTACACTGGGCATGATAGGCAGTGGTTTGACGATGTCTAAAGCCAATAATTTTGGATAGCTCACTGAATAGAGCGGAAGTAAATTGAGCACCTCGATCTGTCACAATGTCAGTTGGACAACCAAATCGTGCTATCCAGCCTATTAAGAGTGCTTTTGCGACCGTCTCTGCTGTCATGTCTTGCAGTGGAATCACCTCAGGCCAACGTGTAAATCTATCAACACATGTAAGACAGTATCGGTACCCCTGTGAAAGAGGCATTGGTCCTATCAAATCAATGTGAATGATTTTAAATCTGGCTTGTGGCAATTGGTAGGTACCCAGCGGTGTTGAGACATGGCGCGTCACCTTGGACCGTTGGCATGATAAACAAGATCGCGACCATTCTTTGCAATCCTTTCGCATACTGGGCCATATGTAGCGGTTCGAAATAAGTTTGGTCGTAGAATTGGCTCCAGGATGGCTGAAAGAATGCAGGTTCTCGAAAACTTGTCGACGCATGTCCTTGGTAATGTACGGTCTTGGCGTTCTAGTACTCGTGTCGCAGTATAGTTCAGTGTGGGATCCCGGCAGTTTAATCTTTTTTAGGCACAAAGACGTGTCGCTTTCTAAGAGGTCTTTCAGCTCGGGATCATCCCGCTGACCTTGGGCAAGTAACTCTATGTCGACGGGTTGGGCGACTGCATCAACACGCGAGAGTGCACCTGCCACAATATTGTCCTTCCCTGAGATGTGCCTAATGTCAGTAGTAAACTGCGAGATAAAATCTAAGTGCCTGAACTGACGCGGTGAGCACTTTTCTTTCCGTGAGTGGAACGCGAAAGAAATAGGTTTGTGGTCCGTATAGATAGTAAAATCTCTTGCTTCAACCATGTGACGGAAATATTTGATTGCCTCATAGATGGCAAGGAGTTCCCTATCATACGGTGAGTACTTCTGCTGGCTAGAAGACAGCTTTCGGGAGAAGAAAGCTAGAGGCTCCCACACACCATCCTTGAGCTGTTGCAAAGCAGCACCCATCACCGTATCTGAAGCGTCAGTTACGACGGCAAGGTTTGCCTGGCTGTCAGGGTGCGCAAGGAGTGTGGCCTGGCACAGACCATCCTTGCAAGCTCTGAAAGCTGCGTCTTCTTTTTCCGTGAAGTGCACTGGGTGTGAACCTTTTACGGAATCAGTGAGCACTGCATTGAGTGGAGCTTGATGCTGTGCGGCGCCAGGGATGAACCTCCGATAAAAGTTCAACATCCCCAGAAACCTTCGCAGCTTCTTGACTGTTCTTGGCGTCGGGAAATTAGCAATAGCTTCGACCTTTTCGGGTAATGGTTTGGTACCCGCTGACGAAATACTATAGCCTAGAAATGAAATTTCCTGAACACCGAATACACACTTGTTAGTGTTGATTACCATGCCATATTCCTTGAGCCTGGAAAAGAGGATATGAAGATGCTTTTCATGGGACTCGCGATCTTTTGAGAAACATAAAAAATCGTCGAGAAAAGGGTAGCAGAAATCCTCCAGTCCTCGAAGCATTTCATCCACAAAACGTTGAAATGTTTGACCGGCATTACGAAGTCCGAACGTCATGTACGGGAATTCATAAAGGCCGAAGGGAGTTGTGATTGCGGTCTTAGGAATGTCTTCAAGATTTGTAGGAATCTGATTATAGGCCTTAACGAGGTCGATGACAGAGAAAATTTGACAACCAGAAAGGACATGAGAAAAATCGTGAATGTGACGAATAGGATATCTATCTGGCACGGCCCTAGCATTGAGCATCCTGTAGTCACCACACGGGCGCCATCCGTTGTTCTTCTTAGGCGCGAGGTGTAATGGTGATGACCAAGGTGATTTCGAAGGTCTAGCAGTACCATTTTTCAACATCTCTGCAAACTCATTCTTCGCGATTTTCAGTTTATCAGGTGCCAGCCGTCGCGGCGTGCAGCTTACCGGCGGGCCTGGTGTCGTCTTAATGAAGTGCATGGTGTTATGCTTCTGGTCTCGGTGAATACCAGCAGGTCGGGTAATTTCTGCATATTGATTCAAAATTTCATGGTATAGCGATGTACCCGACACAATTTTCACCGAAGAAATGTTTCTAATCGAGGATGCAGGTGATGCCGGAGACGTAAGGCTTGTAGTATTGTCTATTAGGCGTTGGTGGCGACAGTCAACGACGAGGTTATAATGTGACAAAAAATCTACGCCAATTATAGATTTGGTTACGTCGGCTACAATAAATCGCCAGGGAAAGTCACGGCGCAAGCCCAGGTTGAGCACAAGATGAGCGTAGCCGTAAGTATGTATAGCCGTACCATTCGCTGCACACAGCTGGTAGTCTGTTTTCTCACGCCGTTCTCTTAGTGCAGACCGGGGAAGAACGCATACATCGCTGCCGGTGTCAACGAGGAATTGCATTTTAGTGGCGCCATCTGTGACAAACAGGCGACCGGTACTACGGCAATCGGTTGTCGCCATTACCGACTGCTTTTCACGTTTCCCGACTGTGAGTCGAACTTACTTCCGTCCGTACTAAAGTCGCACGGCTTTACACACTTACTTGCATCCGTACCAAACGTGCTGTGGTATCGTTTGCGCAAAACTTTATGAGCCCTCTGAAGTTAGGCGCGAGGCCTCCCCGACGCCCTGTAAAGTCCCTCGGATACCTATAATATGCGTACTGCGCAGCCACTGGGCCTAACTTCAGAGGGCTCATAAAGTTTTGCGCGAACGATACCAACATATCGGAAACTTTCGGTAACTTGACTGCGAGCGAGTAGAGCTGGAACGATGACGTCGTGTATTCTTGCTTGAGCGATTCGGTGAACGTGATTGTCGGTTCACTTGCGCGGTCAATGCTTGTACCTGCTTCGTCAGTTCAGCAATCTGGTGGGTCATGTCGTCGATGGAGCTTCCCGGTGTGGTACTGGATGTAGATGCGACTTGGGCTATAGGGACAACGTCATGTATGCGGTCGGCTAGGTCTGCCAGCACATCGAGTGATGACGTCATCTGCTGCGAAGCAATGATGGTCTGCGTGCTGTTCGGTAGGCGGCTGGTCCAAATCATGCGTAAAAAGTCTTCTGGAACTCCGGGGCCTGCTAGGTGTCGTAGATGACGTAAGAATTGAGAAGGCTTACGATCACCTAGCTCCTCGTGTGTTAAAAGTTGCTGTACCTTTTTTTCTCTTGATGCGGACAAACGTTTAATTAGCTCCAGTTTGAGTTTTTCGTACTTCTCGGTCTCAGGCGGGTTGACGATGATGTCTTCAACTTCAGCTGCCTATTGCGGGTCAAGTTGTCCAATCACATAGTAGAACTTGGTGCTATCTGCAGTGATGTTGGAAATCGCGAATTGGCCTTCGATCTGGGCGAACCAAATCGCCGGCTTCTCGGGCCAAAACGGTGGAATTCGCACGCCAACTCGGAATACATTGTCATCATCTTTATTCTTCGTGTCAGCCGCAGTGGTATCAGTACGATCTAGCGGCATTCTGACCTTTGTCGGTGGTGTACGGTCCATTCAGGGGTCACCAATTATAGTGAATTAGCACTATTTATATAGAAGGAGAGGTTTAAGCTACCGACAATGGAAGAAAATAGCTGAGTCCGAAAGAAATTATAAATTTAATGCAAAGAAAAATCTAAGACAAATCTTAGAAAAAACGAATGACAATTCTCTTTGAAAATCGGTGTTCTTTTATTTTTTTCTTTTCGCGCCCCAGCGCCACACGTCGTGGAAAATTGGAATGAAATTCACGAAGGTTGGCGCAAGGAGTACGAGTACGCCACAAGTTCCCTATAAGTGTGAAACAAAAATAAAACAAGAAAAAGTTTTTAATTAACCATAAAGCAACGAGTTACGTATTTTCCTTTGCTCCTTTGGTATTCTCTTTGGTTGTCAAGTTGTCAATAGTACCTACCTACCTAATTCAGTTTTAAAACAAAAATATTTTTTCTTTTCAGCTTCAAGCAGTAATTACCCGACTAGTATACGTAGTACAGTATAGTAGATATCTGTGGTAATTACTTAGTATTTAATTCTCTTTGAGTAATAGGTAAAGGTAAAAAAATGGTACCGCTCTATAATATACGAAGACGCTTAGGAAGAAATCAAGTGTTGATCTTCTTGATAGCGATAACTACATGCATTGTGTATTATGCAGACAGGAATGGAGTGGCTTTATATAATCAAAGTGGCGAGGTTGTGCCAGACTTGGATTATTTAGATAGGAATTGCGTGGGTGTGCTAGACTTGGATTTAATCAGAAGGTACGGAAGGAAGGTAGGAAGGTATGATATAAATGATCAAAGACTGAAATCTCTGCTTACGCGAGACTGCGACTGCCCACCGGGGCAGTCAAACTTTATTTAAACTTTAAACCCCATATACACTCCGAAATAAATATGAGACCAGACCCATAAAGAATCTATCCGAAAATTTTCTGCTTTGTAGGTCAAGTTATTTACCACGGCCGTGTGGCCTTAGAAAGAGAACGTACGAAAAAGTTATGGTTACGTAAACGATAGCAAAATGTATGAAAAATTGAATAGCGCCTCTATCGGACGTGAAAGGAAACTGAATTTTTCATACATTTGCTATCGTTTACGTAACGATAACTTTTTCGCAAGTCCTCGTACTAAGGCTGCCGATTCCATAACTACAAACACGCTCGTAACGCGGCACGTTAACTTAACGTTTATTTCCAATGAGGCCAATATTTTAGAGGTTAAGGTAAGAAAGGAGCCAATAATATATAGTACAGTTAAGTGTGAACGTGTCCATAATAATGTATGGTGCGCGATATTGTTGTGCTATGAACTATAGCTATGCTATTATTATTATAGCGTAGTCTGAAATTAGCTTAGCGTTGGGATGTGCCTTAAGCCAATCACACACGTAGCTATAATATATATATATACTTATATATATGTAGGTATATATTAATATGAATCATAGCTAAGCATAATTCAATATATTTTCAATACTTTCTTTGTGTTACCACACACGCAGCTAAGTATAATCAAGAAAGATCATAGGATTATCCTTGGTATAATATATATTATAGCTGCCCATAGAAATTTGATTTATCATCACTACATAGTATAAAACAAAATCGCTTCCCTCCGTCTGTCTCTGTCCCTACTATGCTTAGATCTTTAAAACTACGCAACGAATTTTGATGCGGTTTTCACTATCAGTTAGATAATTTTTCACGGAAGGTTTATATAGATATAATATGTACATATAATAAAACATATACCCGTGCGAAGCCGGGGCGGGTCGCTAGTATTAATATATATTATAGCTACGTGTGTGATGGGGTTTATGGCCGGATCACCCTCCCTTGATACCAGAGGTAGGTGTACTTAGCTCTATGCTAACGATAGAACTAATACTAGCACGTACATTACATTAAAAATTAACCACAGATGTCAAGAGAAGAGACTACTAGCGGCGTTAAAAGAAGATAAAGGCACAGGTTGTGAAATACCACACCTAGATCCGTTTGCTAGGGAAGTCACGCAGTTCGACACTGTATTGACACCTTTGGTGTGCAATGGCCGTGATTGGGTGAAATGCTATGCAAGTATAAAATTATTTCCTTAATTTATGGTATAATTAATACGAGCTTCCTCTGCAATTTCTAGAGAAAAAATGTAGTCCTTGCTTGTCCTTACCTGCCTTTACAAAGGTTCACGCTCAGGGTCGGACTGGGCCGGAACGGCCCGTGTGGAACCTACAAGCCCGGGGCCCGAGCCTGGCTAGGCTGCGCGGGCCTTCTATCCTACCTACCCCCTGGCTTGCGGCAAGCCCCGCAAGCCAGGACCGTGGGGGGCCCGGCTGGCAAGTGCCACCTCGACTATATGGCCAGTCCGATGCTGTTCACACTGATATATTTGGACTAGGCGATGAAAAGTAGTGTAGGTTTGGATAAGGTATCAGGGGCCTTACGCCCAACTCTAAACGCGGGCCCGAATAGGGGGCAGTTTGCAAAATCAGGCGACCGCAAACCGTATCTCGGCGCGCGTTCGCTTGATTTTGCAAACTGCACCTATTCAGCCCCGCGTTTAGAGTTGGACGTAAAGCCCCTGATCTCGTTTCACTAATGGGCTCCCGAGAAAAATCAAAACCCGTATTTTTGATGCCGGCAACCCTTGACAGGTAGCAATCCTGGAGAGAAGAGGTTGTATACTTTAATTCGTTCTGCACTCCACAGCAGGCATTACCATCGTATTAACCCCACAATAGGCTGTTGGACAGGCTTGATTTGTTAATAATTATCAATATAAACCTACTTCATAAAACTATTAGAATGTGCCCTCTATCCCATATCGCATGCATTAATTAGGCACTATCGGTTTTAGAGAAAGCATGCCTGATTTAGTACTGAGGTGTTCCGACAGATGTTTCTTATAATATTTTTTTATGTGGTGATGACTTTTTGTTATAATGTAAAAAATACAGGACTAAACTTTTGGAAGTCCTTTTTGAAAAAAACAGGCTTAGGTAAATAAGTATCTATACCTACAGAAGAAATTATTTTTTTCGGTTGTAATATTCTGATATATACCTATACCCAAAACGTTTGAAGTTTTTGTCTGTTTTGGTCCTAAGTAGGTACCTATAATAAAGAAATTTTTGCAGCTTCACGAATGCAGAGTCATTAAAGAAATCCTCGCTACGATGAAGAATATTAAATGTACCTACCGGGATATAATATACATTAGCGACGCTAAATACATTTTGGGTTTGCCTAAAGCCGTGTATGCAGGATATTCGTACACATTGGACAAGAGTGACCATGTCAGGATTATGTGTACGGGAAAGCCTAAAGATAGGTGAGTTATAAATAATATAAAATAGTCCTTTTTACGGTTCCGTACCCAAAGAGTGTTCGGAACCCCATTTATAAGCTTACACCACCGTCCGTTTTTAGGGTTCCGTAGCCTGATAAGGAACCCTTATTTTCTCTCGTTGGTTGACGTGGTCGCCGTCAGCCAAGTTGACGTGTCTGTTACGGTTCACAGGCTAGTGTAGTACCTGACCGCACATACTACGAGAGTAGGTAGTTATTGGGCACGCTGTACCACTTGGTCGCTGTTACAACTTCAGGTCGTATGCTCGAGGGATATCGACTGCGTTGCTCCACCTTCAGCTATCGCTTCAGGTGGAGTTCAACGCGGTCGATATCCCTCGAGCATACAACCTGAAGTTGTAACAGCGGGCCAAGTGGTACAGCGTGCCCAATCACAATGTAAAATTGAGTCAAGATAGACATTTAGATGATTATATCATTCACCTAGTCGATGGTGTAATTTATAACTTCACATTTGAATACAAAGTCGCTTTAACACCTACATGAAACGTACTAAATAAGCGACAGTATTGTGTTCAATAAAGCTTTTTTCATCAAAAGTATAAATGATGCATTTTTTTTCTAATCTTTCATTTCTATTCTAATAGTCAAGGAACTTAAACATGTTATTTATTAAACAGCCTTGCACATTAAATTTAAACAGATTATGTGTTTTACCGTCAGAAAAGAACAAACACAGACATAGTGAACTTCTACCAAATACGATTCGCTGCTTAATTTGCGGTCCGTCAAACTGTGGAAAAACCAATTTAATGATTGGGCTCCTATTACATGAGCACGGATTAAAATACTTAAATGTATATATATTCTCCAAAACTTTATTTCAACCGATGTATATGTTTTTCGATAATGTTCTGAAAATGGTACCAGCCGTAAATTTATATAAGTATAAAGAAAATGATGAAATATTGAGTACAGCAGATGCAAAACCTGATTCAGTGTTTATATTTGATGATGTAGCTTGCGAAAAACAGAATAATATTCGAGATTATTTTGCTACAGGGAGACATAAAAATATTGATTGTTTTTATTTAAACCAAACATATAGCAAGATACCAAAACAATTAATCAGGGACAACGCTAATATGATTGTTCTATTTAGACAAGATGATATTAATCTTAAACATGTTTACGATGAGCACGTCAATACAGATATGTCTTGGAATCAGTTTCGTGAAATGTGTAAAGAAATCTGGAGTATCCCATTTAATTATTTAGTAATAAATAAGGATTGTGAAAAAAATAAAGGTGCTTATAGGAAAAAATTTGATACGTTTGTTGTTTTCCATTAGCTAGTTTGATAGAAATAATATATAACGGCATTAACAATAATATCAAATTCATTCATTAATGCATCATCGGAAAGAACAGGTCGCATAACAGTAAAATATATATTATGTATAATTCAGAAAAATCATTAAAACAACAAATTGTTAAATCAGCAGATGCCGTAAAAAAAAAAGTTCAGTTGATGAAACATTTAAAATTAAACAGTGATTTGGTTATTGAAACTGCGTTAAAACCAATAACGGAACCTCTTAATAAATTAATTGCAAATAGAGTATCATCAGATGAAAGTAAGACTGAAAGGACACCTAAACGGTTGAAAAATGTTCGGTACCAGGATTTCAATGAGTCTGATAAAGGTACCAAAAAACACAGAATGTCTGATGTACCTGTTGTACACACATTAGACACGCAATCAAGTGAAGTCAACTCAGAAAGTTCTGACGAAAATGAAGATGTTGGAGATAAAAACACTGATCATCAAAATCTAAGTGCCTCATCTTTTAAGTCCATAGACTCGAATGATATGTCTTGGAGCTTAGCAGATGCCGCATTTAAAGAAATTCCATTTGGTGTTAGATTAGACCGTGGAAAACTTAAAATGGGATCTGCAACTTTTGTTCTTAAAGATTTTGAAATATCTGTAGGGGGACAAAAGTATCCTCGAACATTCGGGTTGTACGAGTTATTATTTAAAAGAACACCTAATATGTCGAAAATAACTGCAGAAGATAAGCAAAATTATAAACAAATGTTAATAGATACAAATGTACATCGCCGTGATTATGATCCAAAGAAGCCAATCAAAACCAATAAGGGTATCAAATACAAATACATCATAAAACCACTTTTCAAGTATATAAAAGACAGAGCAATAAGTACAACGAGTGCTGAAAGCCATGATCAAGAAGTAGAGGGCACTGGATTATTGCCTGTGTTAAAGAAAGTAAAAACAAAAGTAGACTATATTTATTGGGATGATCCTAATGAATTAGTCGAAAGATTACAGCTATTAATAGCATCTCGCGATGCCGGAAATTCAAATTTAGACAATGAAATAATATCAATAATCGAAGAACTTCGCGAATGTGGTGTTATTAGCTAAATAAAAACAATATTATTTCATTAGTTTCTACAGATTCATTTCAACTGTTCAGCTATCAATACCTCTGCTGCTATGAATGTGGACAAATTTGGAAATCACGTTCATAAACGTCTACGTTTACACGAAAAAATAATTAATCAATCTGCTTTAGAGTTTGATGAACAAATTATTAAGAACCATTTCTACACAAAGCAAGAAATAGATGCAAAATTTGTCGAAATAAGGATAAAAATTGAAAATAATAACAGACATAATCGAAGTGAACAAACCGCATATCCAAGAAAACTTGAAACTAAAAATGAGCAAGGAAGGAATAGTGAACGAAATCCACAAACAAGCGAGAAGGAATTATAAGCGGCGCTCCGTGGTAATTAAAGATATTGACGACCTATGGCAAGCAGATTTAATTGATATTAAAAATATATCTTTATTCAATTCCGGTTATAAATATATTTTAGTTATAATTGATGCTTTCTCCAAATTTGGTTGGGCTGTTCCTGTTAAAAGCAAATCAATGTGTGAAATAGCAAGCGCGTTTGAAAAAGTGATAAATGAAGGAAGGATTCCAATTAATTTGCAAACTGATTTAGGAACAGAATTTTACAACGAAGCTTTTAAAAAAATAATGAATAAATTTAAAATTAATCATTATTCTACACATTCTATCAAAAAAGCATCTATTGTAGAGAGGTTTATAAGAACAATTAAAAACAAACTTTACAAATATTTCAATTTAGCTGGAAACTATAAGTGGATAGGTAAACCTGTACAAGAAATAATCAACACGTATAATAGCTCAATACATCGAACTATTAAAATAGAACCAAAAAATGTTTGTACCTCAAATAGAATTTCTGTATTGCATAATATACAAAAAAGTCAAAAAACTGTTTCTAAAAAGAAAAAAACTTTCAATGTTGGAGATCAGGTTCGCATTAGCAAATATAAAGGATGTTTTCAAAAAGGTTACACACCAAATTGGTCTACTGAATTGTTTAAAATTATTAAAGTGAATGAAACAGAGCCTGTGACTTACCATTTAGAAGATCAACATAATCAGAAAATATTAGGTTCATTTTATAAACAAGAACTCCAAAAGACTAATTGTCCTGGCGTATACCTAGTAGAAAAAGTATTGAAACAAAAAGGTAATAAACTATATGTTAAATGGTTAGGTTTTAGTGAAAGTGAAAACTCGTGGATTAATAAAAATGCATTTCTTTAACATTATATATAAAATGGTTGAGACCGTACAATAAACATTATTAAGATAACATCGATGGAAGGAGGTGGTCTCATTAACACAGTGATAAATAAATTACCGTTTGAGTTACATTTACCTGGATATAATTATTGTGGTCCCGGTACAAAATTGCAAAAACGGATGTTGCGTGGTGATAGAGGAGTCAATGAACTAGACGAAGCTTGTAAACAACACGACATTGCGTACTCAAATAATTCTAATTTAGGTGATCGTCACAAAGCTGATATAGAACTCATTAACATGACTAAAAGGCGACTAAAGTCTAAAGATGCCAGTACTGGTGAAAAAATTGCTTCCTGGGTAGTAAATAAAGCTATGAAATCAAAACTTAAATTAGGTGCTGGTGTCAAAAAATTTAAGGCTTTAACTACTCAAATTAGTACAACGCTGAAAAAATTAAAACCAAAAAATAATGAAGCTGCCATTAAAATTGCTTATGCTGTTGCTAAAAAAGTATTTACAAAAAATAGAGTTCGCGTACCGCGTGTTATACCTATACCAAAAACTGGAGGTATATTACCGTTAATACCAATATTTGCGGCTCTATCAGCGTTGGGCGCTCTAACTGGCGGTGCTGCAGGTGTTGCAAAAGCTGTGCATGATTATAAATCAGCAAAACTTGACCTACAAGAATCTGAACGTCATAATAGAACAATGGAAGCAATAGCACTAGGAAAGGGATGCTATTTAAAACCATACAAAAAAGGTAGTGGTTTGTTTTTAAAAGCTCCAAAAAACTAAATACAAGGCTACCCAAACGCGCTCTGACTGACATTGATATAATGACGTATAGTGCTAATATACCTTATTTTAGAGGTGTCTACATGAGAGATAGATTACCAAAAAAACCCAAGCGGATTGAATGTGGTATAATTAATCTAGATGATCATCAAAATCCTGGCACTCACTGGGTAGCCTATGTAAAAAATAATGAATATTGTGAGTATTTTGACAGCTTTGGAGATTTAAAGCCTCCGCTAGAATTACTGAGGTATTTTAATAATCATGAAATTTATTATAATTACCTGAAATATCAAAGTTATGATTCTGTAAATTGCGGACACTTATGCATAAAATATCTGAAGAACTTCTGGAAATCCAATTTAAGTTAAAGAATCGTTAAGTTGTTGTCAGTATCAATATGTCTTTTACACTATCCATATCAAGCTCCAGTCCACTGTCTACGATAAATTATTCACCTGGCTTAGAGCTCAATGGCGAATACGAATGCGGTCTGCTATACTTCTCAACATTTAATTCTATACCTAACATCGATAGCAACAATAACAAATTACATTATGGTGATAAGGAAGTCGTTGTAATACCCGAAGGATCGTATGAGCTGAGTGATATAAACGATTACTTGGAACAGAGCATGAAAGACTGTTCTTTTAAATTAATTTGTAATAACAACACGTTAAAAACTTCCATCATATGTTCTAAAGATATACATTTTGAAAAAAGTCCTTTGCTAGCTCGAGTATTTGGTTTCAACCAAGAAACTTTAAAAGCGAATATATTAAATGAATCCTCTTATCCAGTCAACATTCTTTCGACGACCGTGCTAAGAATCGAATGTGACATTATAAGCGGTTCATACACGGACGGTAAACCCAGTCATATAATTCACGAATTTCCTCCAAACGTACCTCCTGGTTACAGAATTATTGAAATACCCAAGAACATTATTTATTTCCCAATTAACCAGAATAATATCAGCTCAATTACCGTCAGAATATTGGATGCTAAGAATAATTTAGTAAACTTACGTGGTGAAGATATACAACTATACTTACACATCAGAAGAAAATGATTGACCACAATAAAACCATAGTACAAACACTAAATAAACACATTTCAAACCGTGTCATCAACAAAAGAAGACCTCGAGTGAAACTAACTAAAGAAAATAAGAAGTTTTTGAAACTAATTGGATTATTAAAATGAGTATGCTCAGTATAACAGATACGATACATGTTGATAATTCTATTGAAAGCATAGAATATCATACATATAAGCCATATGTCAATAGCTTTCGAGAAAATGACGAAATACGAATACCTATTAATCAACAAGATCTATGCGTACTACCTTCGGCAAGTACTCTATTCATAAAAGGCGTTGTACATGTAGTTAAACGTGATACAAAAGCTGCTGTAGCCAAAGTTCATTTTACAAATAACCCAGTATTATTTTTCTTTCAAGACATTCGATATGAGTTAAATGGAGTAGAAATAGATAAAATAAAAAATGCTGGTATTACTACCACTATGAAATCTCTAATTTCAATCAATGATAACGAGTCTAAGATGTCGAAGTTATGGGGGTGGGATATGAATGGTACCACAAATAAAGCAGCAGGTAATTTTTCAGTGTCTATACCTCTTAATAAAATACTAGGTTTTGCTGAAGATTATAATAAGATTATTATGAATTGTAAGCATGAGTTGATATTACTTCGGAGTAGCACGAATCTCAATGCAATAAAACTAGAAGCGGGTGAATATGTTCATAATGTTGAAATAGAAAACATAAACTGGCGCGTACCCCATGTGAAAGTATCTGATCGTGAACGGATTAATTTACTCAAATACCTGGAAAAAGATCGTTCTATCAGCATGGTTTATAGAAATTGGGATCTTTATGAATATCCTGCTCTTCCAAAAACTAGAAAACATACATGGTCTGTAAAAACTTCTTCCCAAATAGAAAAACCACGGTATGTAATAGTAGGATTTCAAACAAACCGTATGCGTCGTGCCGATGCCGACATGTCTCAGTTTGACCATTGTGACATAGAAAACTTAAGAGTTTTTCTAAACTCTTGCTATTTTCCATATGAAAATCTGAATACCAGGTTCGCTGACGATAACTATTCCCTTATATATGAACGCTACACTAGATTTCAACAGTCGTATTACAACCGTCGGCCAGAACCGTTATTAAGTTACGAAGACTTTAAGTCTAGGGCGCCTCTTTTTGTGATAGATTGTTCGAGACAAAACGAAACTCTTAAATCTGGACCTATAGACGTGCGAATTGAACTTGAAACCGCCATTGAGTTTCCAGAAAACACATCAGCATTTTGTTTGATTCTAAACGATTGCATCGTTGAATACAAACCGTTGAGTAGCACTGTCAAGAAATTATCATGAATTCGGAATACATTATAGTGGATTTGCAAGGATTTAAAGATACCAATAACTTTTTTATCATCAAAGAATTGGCTTTGGCTACGGTAGAATACACCCAAGTGTTTTTAGTGAAACCACCTTACCCATTCTCTCGACTCATAGAAAAGGAAAAGAAACAAGTTTCATGGTTAGAAAGATATCGTGGCATATTATGGAGCGAAGGTTACATCGACTATAGTGAATTTAAACGTGTCAGCAGGACTCTATTAAATAATAAAAAAGTTTTCGTTAAGGGTTTGGAAAAGATTAAGTGGTTACAAAATATTTGCAATAGTAATTGTGATATCATAGACATTGGAGAAAAGGGATGTCCTAATTTATTGTTATTGGAACAACTTTATAATCAAAATGGTAAAAACTCTCTAAATTGTGTATATCATAAAAAACATTGCGCATTAAAAAATGTAATTTTAGTTAAAAAATGGTTTATTGATAACTATATGAATGTATTCAAATTTTTCGAAAACTTCAGTGAAAATAATCACAAAAATGTAATAAACAATAATTTTGAAAATGACAAAGAGGAAAGTGATTCTAGTGAATCTGGTGGTTATGATTGTGTTGATAATTGATGAGGTCTATAGATATCTATTGCAATATATTATGTTATTATACAATAACCTAATTTATTCTAATCAATTTTATAACCTAATACTATCTTGACAAATGTTACCAATTATGATAAAAATTATAATTGTATGTAATAATGATCAATAAATGTATGTTTAAAAAATAAATTGTTTTATTTAAATGAAACAAAAATCTTATTTATTACCTGTGTAGTTTATTTAAAAATATAAATAAGGATATATACATTAATTTAAAAACTTAACTAACTTAAAAATTACTTTAAAATTTACTTATTTTTATTTTATTTATGTTTACATTTTATTAATTCACAGAGTCTCATTACTTAATCGTTTTGAAATTTTATTAACAACACTTTGAACTGAGTCTAACACTTCATCTATTGGATGAGTCACGATGTATTGCACTCTTACCGATTCACTGTAGGTATTTTCCCCTTCGTTGAAATCGTATACTTGAATTTTTAGCATTTTATATCCTCTCTCTGAAGATTTATTGATAACATAAGAAAGCGTCTCTTTCTTACTTTTTTTCATCATTTTTTTCTTCTTAGTAGCCTCAACTTTAGCGAGTTTAGCTTCAGCTAGTTCGAGCTTGCGTTTGGTTCGCTGTTCTGCCTCAAACGAGTCCCAGCCTGCTAATGGATCCTGTGCGCAAGGCATGGAATAGTAATCATCATTTACAGTTGACATGTTGATCTGAAAAAAAAAATAGAGATAAATAAGAGAAATGCACCATAAGTGACATTAAAGAACATTAATAAATTTATCCAAATCAAACAAAACGCTCACCTTTATAGAATCAAGTGTTGAACGCAAATCAATACCAAATATTTATTTAGCGAGTTGTAAAAATTATTTTTGCATGCGACCTGCCTGCAGTCTAGATTATAATTAATGAATGTGCAAAACTACAATAGCAATTAACACAAATAATGCTGACATCAATCGAAAAGAGCAGGATATAACTTGTCGCTCCCTCACAACGTATCAAATATCAACCCAGGCAGCGTAACTATAATACCTACCTATTAAATTACGACAATGGTTATCTATTTTATCTCTGTCAATCAAACTTGTTTCAACTTGTTGCTCATTTTATATAGACCTCACATTCACCTACTAAAATTGATGTCCTACCTACTTAGGAAAGTTGGTATGATTGGTTAAGGAAGTAGAGTTAGTAAAAGTCAAAATTACATGACATCATTTATTTCTATCGTCTATCATACTAAATTACAAACTAATCTTAACAAACATTACAAACTATAAGTACTAAGTAAGTACATCATATTCTATTATCATTGAAGGATACAATAATAAGGTACTTATTTACTAATACTTAGGTCATAATTAAAACATACTTAATCATGACTTTAAAATATAAGTGCTACCCCAAGCCAGGGTAGATATTCTATTACTAGAAACACGTCTCTTATCATCGTTTCCGGAGAGAACAATTTTATTTACTTGTTTAGTAAATATTCGGTGCTTTATCGATTTAAACAATAAGTTCTTTTTACGTACAATGCTTTCATTAAAATTCACGTTTTGATAATCTGATAAGTCAAAATTACGAATCACGCATGTCTTTACTCCTTTAGCTTTTTTTATTGTACGTTTTTCAGTTTTAACGCAATATAATTTCGACCGCAACCCAACAAAGTCAGTTATTATACTTCCACCCATTTCATCCTTAAACAAACCAGGTATTTTTTTGTTCATTAATGGTAAATTGTATTGATTTTTACGTTCGTAATTACTTGTGTCAAAATAATTCAAGAACGAGTCTTTCATGTCTTTATAAAAATCGGGTGTCTTTATGAAGTATATAAAACTGTCGGTGTCTGTGTAGCATAATTGAACACAATCATTGTACACTGGTTTGATGACATTATAGTGGAAGTTGTACATGTGTGCTTTAGACAATTCCAAGACTGAAAAACCAATGTAAATTGGTTTATCAAGAATTACTCGATCAGATTTCATTTGAACTGCTACTAAATTATCAGAAAAAACTGATGCACTATGAAAGTATGGACTACTAACCAATTTATCAGCACTTGTTCTTTTTTTAGTAACATTGTTTTTATCGTTCCATTGATTTACAAGATGCACTTTGACTCTTGATTCTGTGTTTTCAAAAGATTTACCAAAAACACTATTATTTAAAAGTTTGAAAAAATCTTGTTCAAACACGGATTCAGCTTTTTGACGAAGTACTGTGTTAACCTCAATGTATCTTTTCAGATAAGAACTTTGATTGAATGCGATCACTCGATGTATTTTCCGCAATTCCAGACCGTGTTCTAGGCATTTCTTAAGATTGACATAATGAATTACGTACTCGTACTTGTTGTACAAATTTGGAACGAGTTTCATACATTTTCCGTGTGGGGGTATACATTTTTCCCCACAGAACGGCAAATCGTTATGCGATGAATGCAAGATATCTGGATATGCCAAATCTACTTCCAAAATGTAACCTTCATCAGCATTGTCTAATACTTTCATTACATCCAAAGTATTGATTTCTTGTTGGCTTAAAAACCTAAAGTTTGACAGCGGAAGTGACTGACACATGCTGTACCCATACAGATTATTACAATCGAGATATACTAAAAATGAATCCTCTTGATTTGGGTCATAGTTAGACATATATTTGTTGTTAGATTTTGCATAGCGGTGCGTACACATACACACACCTCCGCGAATTCCTTTTTGTATCATACGTAATATTGCTAAGTCATTGATTAGCTCTAACTGGACGGAAGAACCTAATAAAAAACTATCGAATGATAGAGAAGGGAGAGTCAAGTAGGCGGCTGGATCTAACTGATAATGCATCTTACTTGTCCTACGAAACTTTTCAAAAGTGTCTGTCAATAGTAAAACATCTGTTTTAACATATAAGTCTGTGTATTGACCTAAATTCTCGATGTTGAACTGCGACCAAACTAGCTGGGCATGGTAGTAATCAGCGTCAGATATATTTGTATCGTTTAAAGAACTATAAAACTTTTCCCGTGGGGGTAAAGCTGGTTCCGTATAGCATTCCCATTTCGTCATATACTCATAAGGGTAAACCCCTTTCCGAGTCAGTAACTCGAATTGGCTTTTGTCCGGAAAATGTCTATGCATATGCACTAAATCGTTGCAGTTTAGTGTTTGAGATAGCTTGTCTAGACTTGTGCTCAAAAATTTGAACGAATCTACGAAACGTAGCTGCAGGTATTCATCTAGGGCAACTTCCACATATTTAGTAAAAGAAATATAATTTTCTTTTGTCTTTGGTATGACTTTAATTGAACCCGGTAATTCTCCTAATTCTTTTATAAATAAGTGACAATCATAACCGGACAAGTTATGAAAAAAAATTGGGATAAATTTTGGTAGCTTGTAATTTAGATTACACATCTCATGTGCAGCACCCCGGAATTTTCCAGTTAAATGACAATGATCGCGAACTTTGCAACCCCACGTTAAATGCCCACAAATGTGACAACGAATCGATTCATTAAATACTTTTTCATCATGCTGGTTAAATATTATTGGAGTCTTTTTGCCAAGGATCTTATGAATTTTATGTACGTCATCAAGTAGTGAAGTTATGAATTTTGTAACACAATCTTCCCCGCGATAGCTTACGAACCGGTTATATGATTCATCGAGCACGCAAACAATATTATATGCAAAAGCGACAGGTACGTGATGATGTCGATCAGATGTGCTGGATATTTTGGGATCAAGTTCACAACCTTGTACAGGACGTAACATTGTTTCAAAGTCAGCGTAAATGACGAATGGAACATCTTGCTTGCGATTATAGTTTTTAAACTGTATTACTGACCCCTTTTCAGGTAAAATAGTAACGATACCCCCACAAACATGATGGTCGAGCTCTTCATTTGAAGAAAAGAATAATAAACAATTTTCGCAACAATGTAACTTTCCATGATGTCTTGTTAATTGATTTCTCACCAGACGAGGTAAATCTTTTACTAAACAAAAATGTGACGACGTGTTATTTTCAAGGAACAATAGATGAATTCGGTGTTTGTAACTCTTAGATTCTGATTTATACAAAGGCCCGGTTATAACTTTACTATCTCTTAAACCATAAACGTAGATACTCAAGTCAGGATTTTTTTTTTCAAAAACAGAAATATCTGATAAAGTCATAGGGAATGATAAATCTTTGATATTTAGTTTGTCTTGAAAACAAGGATACGAAGTAACCCGGTCTGGGTGTTCGGTTGCGGGGTAAAGCGCAGCGATAACACACCACAAAAAACAGTAATCATCGTTATTTTTAATGTTTAAACACGCTTTTTTGTTTTGTATGAATTTTGGTAAATTTATGAAGTTTGAACCTCGCAGTGGTTCATATTTACAAATATTTATTTCCAGATGACAATTGTTTAAAAATGTCCACCCACTGTCTCTCTCTTGGAATTCTTCTATTTTTTTCATGATACTGTTTAAAATGTTTGTGTACAAGTTATTGAAATCATAGTTTAGATGAAGTGTAAAATTAGTAGTTGCAAAAGATTTCATTTCCTGTGTATCATTTTTAAACATAAGAAACATAGAAAACAATTCAAAATTCACTTTAATGCAAGTGTGAGTTTGAAGTGATTGATCAAGAAGCAAATTAATCTTTGTGCGAATAGCATTAAAGAAAGTGGGTACACAAATTCCTTCCTTATCATCTGATACTTTGACTCTATAACTCGCTATGCGATTGCGAAATGCTGACTCAATAATGTCTATACCATCACACATCGGTAAAAATGTACGGTTCTTATGTTTAGTACTACGTGTATGACCTAACCAACATTTTTTTTCAACGTCAACGTTACACGTTTTGCAGAATGGCATTTTAAATTTCTAACAATTCCCTATAGAAACTTCCCAATATCCTATAGAAACTTTGTTCAATACAAGTAATTTAGTATGTTAACCGTTTATTTAATTATTATTAGTGCTAGTTATACGTATCTAAATAATTTGCGACAGGAATAAAATCTAGTTTGAAGTTCACTCAATTGTAAAAAGTAAATGAAGTTGAAATTAGTCGACCATGCCTTATTCGCAACGTCTATTAAGCACATAACACACTGAGCTATAATGTATATTTTATATTTTTAGTTCAAAATATTCAGAAGTGTAAAAATCTAAATATTAATTATCTTGTCTGTTAGTATACCTCAATAGAAAATATAAGAAAGATTGTGCGGAAAGTATGTTATATTTGAATATTATTATAGCTCAGTGTATGACAACCATTATAATTATTTTTTGCAATATGGCATTTCAAATTTATTTACTCCCTAAAAGGTGGAAATTATATTCAATACTAGTATATTGTTTTATAATATTTATTTTCTTAATAATAAGGCCACCTAAAGCTATCTAAATTATTCGAAAACACAAATTAATTCTAGTATACTTAATTATACCGCGTAAAATCTAGTGACAAAAAGAACACAACTTAAAAATATATTTAATGACAAAATGATAGACCTTTCTTATTATAGGACACTCCAAATCAATCCTACTACTTGTCCTTGAAATAAACACTATCTGAATAAAATGTTGGATCACAAGCTTCAAAAAGCTTGTGAGCGTCCCTCACAAAGCTCTGGAGCTTACTCCACTGCGACGAGTCTGGTTCAATTTTGAGTTTGGCTCTTACCAGTGCTTTTTTCCACCGCTCCTCTGGAGCAGTGGAATCAGCATCTTCAGAGTCATAAATTTTTAGGTCTATGAAATAATCACCCTTAATGTCTGCGACTCGTCGCTGTGAGCCGTTAGCCACGCGGTTGACGAAGCTGCTGGTGATGGTTGATTTTTTGGGTTGTGGTGTCTCTTCGACGGCTTCTTCTAGTCCGAAAATGTCCGTGCGTTGGGATTTTCCACGTAGGCTGTAACAATTAATAAAATTTTAATGGATGTTATAACTCTAAACAGGTAAACCCATAGTTTATAAGGTTACCACCATACCAACAATAAATCACAAAGTTAAAGAATTACTACTTGACACTTGTTTATACTGACATAATAAATCTATACTAATATTATAAAGAGGAAAGATTTGATTGTTTGTTTGCATTGAAAAAAGCTCCGAAACTACTGAACCGATTTTATAAATTCTTTCACTGTTGGGGAGCTACACTATCTCCGGGTGACATAGAGCATATTATATTTTGTAGCGAGGCCTAAAGCCGAGCTAGACCCGTGCGAAGCCGGGGCGGCCGGCTAGTAATAAAATAAAGACAGTACAAATAAAAACTTAATGTAAGTATTTAAAATTAAAATAAATAAGTATCTAACAAAAGAAAAATACCTCTGAGTAATTTTGTCTCCTTTTCTTTTCTTCCCGATACTGGCAGTTGTTTCTGCAGATTTCTTTCCTCTCTTGTTTTTCTGCGCTGCTGGGATGATGATGGGTACTGCTTCTGATTCTGAGTCAGACCTGAAAAAAAAACTTTGATTACAAACTTTATAATTACTACTAACATGAAATATATGGGGTCAAACATGACAAGCGTCGAGCGCAGTTATTTAATTCATGATAAATTAAAAGTACTGAAACTTATGTAAATGACTGAAACATTATGTAAGTACTAAATATTAATAGTACGTGTGATATTTACCACATCACAATCAGCTTACTCAAGACAACACAATTATATCAAAAATTAAGAGTAAGGTAAGTTACTCACTTACATGATGAATTTAAATTCACTCGAGGTCACTCAGGGTACTTCTGATGATGATGAAGATGCTCAAGATGCTGGTGAAGCTGAAGTTGCTGACGTCCACGTCGAAGACAGAATTCAGTATGAAACAATTCCTTCAGGTTCGAGTTTTATACGTAAAATCGTATAAAATGATATAATTTAACAAAAGAGCTTAAGTCACATATTATATGACAAGAATAACAAATCAATGACTACTAATTTAAAAGCAACTAATTACTTACATCATAATCATACATGCATCGATTTGAAATTGTAGACTTCCGCATTTACGAGGCTTTAGGTAGGAAAATTGATGACTTAGGCATTCCCACGTGTTGTAAAACACATAGTATTTACGTATTAGTTTTACATGAAAATGCTGACGTGCATACAGCACACACATTTAAAGGTAGGAATTGACGTCACTGCAACACCTGCTTAATATAACCTATTAACTAGTTTCGCCCGCGGTTTCGCTCACGATTTTCTCGATTATTTAGACATAAGTCAGGAATCATAAACAAATGATACCCATAGTACCCGGATTGTATCCCAGCGAGACTTTCTATAAATCTTGTATGTCAAAGATGAATTTTGTTAGATAAGCGAAAATTCATGCAAATCCATCCTTCTAATATTTTCTTAATTTGCAAAATCGTTTTCAAAAATCACAAAAATAATAGGTGAACCCTAATTCAGAAATGAGGTCAAGTAATATCAATTTACAACGTTCCCACTACTTGCTAAGGCACAGAATATGTAATAAAACTTGCAGATAAAGCATAAAGTTATATTAGTACAGGAGCCCGCAGCCATTCAAATAACAATAAAGGTTAGTAGGTTATCTTTGTGAAATTGGTTTAAATTACATCATAGTAGATACTAAAACCCAAATCTTACAAATCATAATCCGCCGTAGTCTAAATACATCTTAAAATATGAAAATGGTTTGTAAAGAGGGTCTAATGTCAGCTGTTTCAGTTTGAACTGGTACTCTTAAATGTAAATGATTAAATAATAATTTATACCCTGACTTCAAATGATATTAATGTCTGTATATAACAACTTTCCAAAGTCTTACTCTTTCTTATGGTAATTGAACAAAGACCTCGAAAATTAAATAATTAACACATTTTGAGATCTTTGTTTTATCACTGTATATGGTTACGGCGGGTTTACGATCTTTGAGACTTGGATTTCAATATTTAAAATGGTGTTATTTAGACCAATTTCACATAGATAACCGGTAACCTTTATTGTTATTTGAATAGCTTCGGGCTCCTGTACTATATGTCTATGTCAACTACTTAATTTCTCCGCGTATACACACACATATCACGTTAGCTACATTTTAGTTATTTTTCTACTGTGAACTTGTGTAGTGCTATGCGATGGTGACATAAATAATTAAATTTAATTGATGGTGTTAATTTTAGTGGGTATATATCGTTTAGCTTCAAGTTTAGAATTTAAAGTTACCTTGGTTTCGCTATTTACTTCCTGACTGCAGATGAAAATTAGTACGCAGTCATTATTACAGAACATGTGCCAATTTCTTGTGGGGACGATCATAGGTACGCACACTGAAATCGAGCACATTTTCTATGTAGTATGTGGAGTGGAAATTACTGCTATCTAGCGACTGGGGATGAAAATTAGTACGCAGTCACTTTTGCAGAACTTGTACCAATTTCTTGTGGGGATGATCATTAGTACGCACACTGAAATTGGTGCACATTTCCTGATACTCCTGTGTTATCTCTGCCGATGAAAATCAGTACGCAGAGACTTTGAGAAGTAATAGCAAACCACTTAGGTACAATAAATCTATTCTGATCTGAACAGTACCTATAAAATTATAACTTTATCTAGTTTTCTTTCTTATTCACAATTTTTCATACACATTATGTTACGTTATTATATCTCACCATCGCTATAAAGAGTAGTAAGTGGTGTGAAAGTGACTTTGTATTCAAATGTGAAGTTATAAATTACACCATCGACTAGGTGAGTGATATAATTATCTAAATGTCTATCTTGACTCAATTTTACATTGTGATTGGGCACGCTGTACCACTTGGCCCGCTGTTACAACTTCAGGTTGTATGCTCGAGGGATATCGACCGCGTTGAACTCCACCTGAAGCGATAGCTGAAGGTGGAGCAACGCAGTCGATATCCCTCGAGCATACGACCTGAAGTTGTAACAGCGACCAAGTGGTACAGCGTGCCCAATAACTACCTACTTACGAGGGCAGAATCCATACATGTAGATCCAGTTCTCGTCCACACGCCCGCTTCCGACGTCTCTTGATCAGAACGCAAAATACTGCGGTATAAGCGATGACTATGAGATGTCGGACACTGAAAAGACTCAAAAATCAGTTGTCGAAGCATGCGTCAGCGGTGATGTGCAAAGCTTGACGCTGCGTTGAAACCGCTTACCGCTGTGTTGCGAGTTCCGAACCTGAAGACAAGCTTCAGGTAGCTTATTTGCACCGTGAGTTAATATAATAGCATTTCTATGTTTTGCCAGCAAACTTTCCTCGACTTGGAGGGGGTACGGAGCAGGGTACCGCAAGAACTCGTTCCGCCCCCCAAGTAACGGGCACGGCGGGCCCATCGACGTGCTCATATTTGGATTCGATTCCACCTCCAAGAACCGATTTATTCGGAAAATGCCGAAGAGCTACAAGTTTCTCACAGAAGAGCTGAGCGCTACTATATTGAACGGGTTAGTTTATTATAAAAACACTGTGTGCATACAGCTAGAAGGACTTTTGGGCACAACGCCGACTGGAGAGTCAAGGCGACGAATACGTATACAAGTTATCTTTTGAAAGTCAGCTATTGTCTTAATTTTTTGAGCTAGAAAGTGATTTTTTTTAGTGTTTTTTTTGTTATTTTTATGCTAGATGTTATTTAAAGTCTGATTAAATTTGTTGTTTTCAGATACAACATATTGGGTGATGGAACCCCTGCGGCATTTTTCCCCATTCTAACCGGTAAAACTGAACTAGAATTGCCTGACGTGCGGAAATCCATGAGCAAGGAATTTTTGGACGGCATGCCTTTCATATTTTATAAGCTCAAAGAGCGTGGGTGAGTTTTTTTACGTTTCATAATATAGGCCGCTTGGCCAACCCTAATGTCAAAGTTTCTAGGCTACTCAAAGACCTCTAGCGTAGTTAAGCGGTTTAATAGGACTAACAACAAGGACCTACAATTAAGCGTGTCATCCGCCCCAAGGTATCGTTCCCGGTGTCATCCGCTATCCTACAAGAACAATCAGGGTCCATCTCCGGTCCAAATTTCATTCAAATCCGTTTAGCCATATTAGCATGGCGAAATAACAAAAATAATGAGTATTTTTGTTACACACGCGCAAACATTCGCAAATACAATATTTGAGTGAATAAAATCATGAATTTAATCACATTTATTTAGAAAATTCTACATTTTTCAGCTTCCACACGATGTATTTTGAAGACTTGGTGTTTTCAATTCATTCAGGGACGTTTCAGTTTCGTTACAACGGGTTTAAACGTCAGCCGGCAGATCATTACCTCAGGGCGTACTATATAGAAGAATCTACAATCAACCCTAGGTGGTACACAAGCTACCCCGGGAAGTACTGTGTCGGCGACACGCCCCGACATGAACAGATGATGAATCTCACTGAACAGGTGTGTCAACCCAACTGCCAACGCCAACGCCGAGGTACCCTGAGATGTATCATCATCATCAACTATTTCTCACCCACTGCTGAGTATTAGGTCTGTTCTCCAACGCTCCATATATATATTATATGTATCTATATATTCCGGTCCTGAGCCAGTCTCACCCACTGATTTCTTGCTGCATTAGTGATGTCAAGTGTTCAGGGCATGAACGCAAGCCTATTCTTAAATAAAATAAAATAATAATATGAAATCAGAAAAGTTAATTTTGTGACAATGAAATAAAAACAATAAAAATTAAAATAGTAGTATACATGTACATTGTCACAAAAACCGACCCCAACTCAGCATGTTGCTGGTAGTACACAACCAGCGCTGGTATCTGTTGGGCCCGGCAAGTGAAGTCACGCTCGATAAGTGTGCACTGCGCGTACTTACAAACAGAAACAACTAAATAAAATAAGCATAATAACAACAAAAATATATAAACAAATGCGAGACATGAAAATAATAATTTGAAAAACTAAAATGATCTACAACCAACATAGAATAATAAAATATACAATATAAAAAAAAACTAAACTAACCAAAGGCTTATCCTAGTTTGGGAGTAGTTTCTGGTGTTTTTGTGAATGAAGAATCTGGAAGCTGTCTGGCCAGACGACATTCGGACTTCTTTGCTGTAATAAGATCTAGAGTGGCTTCCTTCTGGCATCGCTTGCGTCGTTCCGGCAACAGAATCCTAGCGGCTGTCTCTGATGATGTAAGGAGTCCAATGTTTAAACATTGGATCTCTGTTCACATGAATAGAAACAAAAAATGACCTGGCACTATTGTGCACCGTACTTCTTTTTATATAAGTTTGACTATCACCCCTTTACAGTGTGCATTATTTTTATTTTAGATTAAGATTTTTGTGTGTACGCTATGGGTCAAGTTGCCTGAATTAAACTATTTTTATTTCTTTATTTTATTTATTCGATTCATTGAATCATGGAATATATGTCAGTGGAAATAGAATCGTCGTATGCAATCACCGATCTTTTCAATCGCATCCATGTGAATCCTTTCTATTTAGTCTTGTGATCGATGCTAACATCCAAATTACGCTGACAACATCGGACTAACAGACGAGCGAACAGAGCTAGTTTGGAGCTTAAAGTAAATAAAGTGGTACCTAAGTGGATGGTCTTGCTTGAAAACGGCGGGCTCGAACTAAATATGGTGAAGACAGAATACTTGGCAGTCGACGACACCGAAACTCAGAGAAATCCATTCAGGTAGGGAATGAACTGTGTGAACGAAATACGAAAACGAGAGACCCGGGGGGTCGGCAGTGTCGGCACCGAGCTGCGCATGCAGCGTTAGGGTTGTCGTCTTTTCCGCTAGTGCCTCTGTTAGTTTGATTTTATACCGTTGGATAGTTCCACTTTCTGCCTTCTGATCCTTATCAGATCAGTTGGATGGTACCAAATTATTGCATGGGCATTCATTATTTAGTCACAGGTAAAGCTAATAAAAGCATGTTAAACTGATAAAAATTACAACACTGAAGAACTATTTCAAGACCATATGCAGACTTGCTTACACTATTGTGTTTTGTTTCAGTTTTTCAAGCTCCCTGGCAGTCACTTCGCAGTCACTTCTGTAGGGGACATCTCTCACGACATGGACATGATTGCGACGGCAGACAACGCTACAGTGCGCTTTCTGCGGGCCCTCAAAGATGCAGGACATCTGGACAACACCCTCCTCTTCGTTATGGGAGACCACGGCTTGAGGTACGTATACGTTTAGTCTGGTTTATTGGAACAAAAATGAATGACCCTTCCACTTACATGAGTGGTTCTACTTACATGAGTGTTTTTCAAACTGTGGGTTGCAACCCCCTGGGGGGTCGCCATGCCTCTATAAGAGGGTCGCGGGGGTCACGGTATAAGTAGCAATGTTCACTAAGACAAATTCATTCATTAGCAATTATAAAAATAAAAAAAGGTTGTACGTATTTGATATTTGTAATATGATAATTTACAGATTATAATCTGTGGAAGGTAGGGGGCCCGTTTTTTTTTTCATACTAGTGGGGTCGCATTGTGAAAAAGTTTGAAAACACTGACTTACATAACCGAAGTAGCCCATCGAGGAAAAAAGTACTTTTCCTAACATTAAATCTCAGTAGTAGACGAGAAAATGAGATACGTTCCGAAACGTATCTAATGTTAAAGAGTGTGTTTTGTACTGCATTAATAATCTACAATAAACTACCATGATCAATTCGTGACTGAAGCCATAGAAACAGATTAAAAAATAGTCCTTTTTTTCTAAAGCATTCTTTATCAACTTATTAAACTTAATAGACATAATTGAATAAAATAAACATATACCTAGGTATAATTTGACATTAACCTATATCAATCTTGTGTATCATTATGTAAACATGAGATACCTATAAACTGACATTTTAATTAATCATTAATATTCTTATACTTAGTTGTCTAAGTAACTGCATGTATCCTGCTGACAAAGTGGAACATGGACAGCGTACTTGGATAATTCGCTGAACCTGGAGGACTATATTTATTTACACGTAGGTACATATCGCACCTTTAGAAACAGTAGTGACTCAATCCAAAAAAAAACTCCCTTTTTAAGAAATCGCAAAGATTGAACATTACGGCGTTGTCGTACTGTTTTGGATAATTTTCCGTACTATTTTGAGTAAACACAAAAATAAATATATTATAATTTGTTGAGAAAATATGAGGCTTTTATCTGTAAAATAATTATCTCTCAAAAGTAGGTATAGGCATAATAGAAGCTTCAAAATTATGGAGTCATTTTATTCGTCTGAATATTTCGCAAAAACTCACTTTGATTAGGTATTATAATAATGTAATTTTTATTTGGTTCCTATAAACATGACATAAAAACAACAAAAACGTCACGAAAATTTTCTGTAATATCGAAATAAAAAAACATTGTAAAGCTAAATTATGTCTATGTCTAAATTGCTCGTTTTTATTTCGAAATAATGTGAAAATCACATTCGCAAATTACTTAAACTTAAACACTGACTGCAGCGCTTTCGCACCGACACGAGCATCGAATTTTCTTTATTTCTTATTTTTTTATATGTAGAATAGATATACTTTTGGCCACCAACTCGCCTTATGGTAAGCGACGTTTATGACGGTGGTGACGGTGGTGGCGGTAGTGATGGTGGTGATGATGATGCTTTAAGGATTTCATTATCGATTATGGTGGACATAAGTTTGCAAAGACTGACTACGTAGTAGTAGTAGCTATACCTAGTAAGTGTACGTGTGAATAAGCTTTAATTTTTTAGAGCAGAAGTAGTTGTGCACAATACCTCTTAATAACTGCTGGTTCAAAAATGAATTTCCTTTCTAATAATTGTCATTATTTCAGATACGGAGAAGCCCGCCGCACAATGCAGGGAAAACTAGAGGAGCGACTCCCTTTCATGGCGATTCATTTACCGCGCTTGCTCACAGACAAACGGCCCGACATCTTGGTATGGTTGGTTAGTCTTTACGCTACTCGCACTTTGAAATTCTACCCCAAAGTTGGACATTTTTATAGGAGTGATACTTCAAGTGTTGTTTGGGGTCAGAAGACAGCGTGTGCAAAAAAAGAAAGAATCTGATAGCCTCTAAATATGCATATAATTTTGTTTATCTATATGCACTGAGTTTATTTCCGGAATCCATACGATTTAGTGCCGGAAACTTTTATGATAAGATGATAACAAATGTTTGCATAATATTTCCAAAAACAACATCTGTTTAAAAAATATATAAAAATAATTAAAAATAATATAAAATAAATAATGCATGGATAAAAAGATATGAACACCCAGATATAAAATAAGCACAAATGTTCATCACATAAATGTTTGTCCCAGGCACAGACGAAATAATTCTCACTTCAGTGGTCCTAGGTGGGAATCGAAACCACGCCACGCCCCCAAGCGCAGCGCTTGATATACACTGTTTTGATTACAGCGCGGCAAAGACAAGGATAAAATAATGTTTATATAACTGCAGGCGAACCTGATGGCGAATGCTGACGCACTGACGACACCTCACGACATCCACGCCACCGTCCTCGACGCGTTAGACATGAAGCAACACCTGAACCCGTACAAAATCCAGGGCGCCGATCTCACTAGAGGTCTCACCTTGTTCGAACCGGTATGTTGAAACCAACAGTTAGAAATCTGTCGCACATGCACTTCGATTTGTGCGATCTTTCTCATTCGTTAAGTTTACATTTGTGAAAATATACAATGATTACATGTAAGTACATTTATAACATCTTAACTTTTATTTTCTTTAGTACTTAATAGGCTTGCGTTTGACCGCCAACTCGGAACTGATGTTAACCTGTAGGTACGAATGAAAAAATGCAAATGTTCATTAGAATTCCATTTTTAATATTTTATGTGTTTATACTAAAAATAAAGCAATTAAATATTACACTAATAACACTTAAACAAATTCTAGTAATTATAATTATATATCAGTCCAGTTTTATTTTTAAGGGACGCACGAAACATTGCTCCGCAGCCTTCCTGTATAGTCATTTGCCCTTCCAAACTAGACGGGCTTACCATCTTGGACCACACCTTTACTTGAGTTCAGGGGAGCTTTGGTCAAACGCCTAGTCTTATCTTTGAGTATTTATTCCGTAGGTCCGAAAAGTATATTCAAAGGTGTTAAATATAAGGTGGTAGGTAGGTATATGCGCTTGTTTGGTTCAAGGCCTATTTGAAGGAATCTGTAACCAGATTAGAATAACGCAAAGCACGGGTGCGAGGCTATCGAGATTATGTACACAGTCTCAAACGTTTTCTGAATCGCATAATCCCATTTTTGGTGCTCTAGGAACGTTTGTGATGCAGATTCCGCGCAACCGTTCATGCAGCGAGGCCGGCATCGAGCCGCACTGGTGCACCTGCCTCAAGTGGGAGCACGTGTCGAGTGACGACCTCCTCCACGGGCGAGCTGCCGACGCGTTCATCACCTTCATCAACTCGCTCACTGAGCCAGTCAGGTGACGTCACTTACCAGCGGACACATTTGACGTGTTCCCCATGTCAAGTCAACAGCATCAACGATGCCGACGAGCGTTCCCATTCATTTGAGCACTCATTGGATAACTGAAACACTCTTATGAGTGTGCTCATCAGCATTATTGCTCACGGATCTGTAAAAATAAACATGTAAAACAAAAAAGTTAAGTCAAACGCGTGAATTGATCTTCGCGTCTCTTTGTTATGACTTTGACGTGCCAACGTGTCCTGAATCATCTGTAAATGTGGAGTCCCAATGATACCAAGGAAGGTGGGAAACTTTATTGGACACTGTAGCTACTGGGTGATGACGTCATATCTCTCATCGTTCTCATCTAAGCGTAAATATGGGCATAAAATGAGGCTTACTCGCTAAGAGTGACCTTTTCCAGAAGGTAGTCTGCAATGATAGCATGTCAGGCGAGCTAGCAGTCAAACGCAAGCCTATTTTTTATTTAAAAAAATATGTTGTAGAGGTGTTTGTAACCTGGTTCTGTGCTAAACTAAACTCTTTAAAAGAATACCATACCCATCAAATAGATCGGATCGCGGCAAATTCATTCTTACTACTAACTAAGCTCTGGTTGAACTTTTATTTCTTCTGTGCCTGTCTCGTAGCCATTGATTAGTAATTAGTTCTTAGAATTCATCGCAATCCAATCCAATCAGAATGGGCCGCGGAAGCAACCTGAGTAGGGCGGATGCTGGACTAAAACGGAAATCATGGGATGGAGTAAAGTGGATTACGGGACGGACTCGATACTAGAGTGGAAAGAGCGTGATGGGAGCAGAGTAGAATAATAGTAGGGTGGTAGTGCAGTCCTTCTAGTTGTCCTGTAGTAAAAAGGGGAGGGTGGAATAAGGTCATGAAGCTCTTGCGCATAATCGCCGAAATGAATCCGATAGATAGAAAATAGACAGTCAAGGAGTTCTTGACAAGAACCAGTTCTATTAGCGTTAACGCCTGCGGAAAGATAAAATTGTATGAAAATGACATTAGCAGTCACGTAACATCTCTCAAGCTAATGTAATTTTCATACAATTTGATCTTTCCGCAGGCGTTAACGCTAACAGAAAGTGGTTTTGGTCTAGACCCCAAGCTATTTTACGGCGGTGGCTTTACAATTCATTGCAATATCTTAGCGTGTTACTCTAAATTTTTACTAAATGCCCTCAGTTTCTTCAAAAAGCTCTAGCGGCAATTGGGTATTGACGTTCTAGCTTTGTCACGTGTTGATATTAGACACTGATAGTCATTTTGATTCTTACCTGTGCATGTGCATTCCTGTGCAGTTATGTACCGTTCGAGATAGCCAGTCATAGCTGTAACTGTCTATTTGGTCTGTAGGTCGCTATGTGTCCCTCGAATCTTAACATCTATATCGTGGGTGATGGTGCAGCGAGCGAGCAGCAGCCTGTCGGCGTTAAAATGCGCAAATAATCAGTCTCAGGACGGATACGTCGAGAAATCTGAAGTTAAAACAACTAGAACCAAGAAAAACTATCAGATTAAGGTACTTACGTTTTATAACTAGACGACAAAGTCACTCACCTTGCTGGCGCAGCGATCCAAAGTGGGTCTTGGTCTCCGCAACGCCTTTTTGACATTTCCATCCCCCCTCATTCCCAACGGGTGATCCGTCCAGGAGTCTCCGAGTTTTCGTCTCACCCTTAGATCAGATCAAGTAAGGGAGATATGGTAAGGTGGCGTGGCGGGTGCGAACGCATCAGACATAAATCAGGCTTTGATACGTTTTTAGACAGAACCTTTGGTAGCTTGATCACCCGACTTCCAAAAAGATGGAGGTTCTTAATTCGACTGTTTTTGTTTAATGTTTGTTACCTAAGAATTTTCGACTGGGTGAACCGATTTTGATGATTCTTTTTTTATTTGAAAGCTGGTGCTTCCCGTATGGCCCCATTTCAATTTGGTCCAGTGGTCAAGAAGTAGCATGTTGTGTGCAGGTGTCAGTGGGCCCAGGGCTCGGAATGTACGAGGCGTCTGCTATATACATTATCAACAGAGACAAGTTTATATTCGACATTACCGTCGTATCCCGCATCAATAAGTGAGTACTCATATTATTATCAGCAGCCTGATTATCTTAACTTTATTGCTACCTAGCAACAAAGTTAAGTTAGCATTAGAGTCCTTATTTAAATGTCATCTGCAGCGCTGGCCCTGGGGTAGACCAAGTGGAGGGGTCACTTTAGGAGCCAGAACAGATAGCAACGGGCGCCAAAATGCAAAATGCAAGGCGCCAATTGCGCATCGCACCTCTGGAAATCGGCGTGGCAGGCGGCAGGGGCATATTTGGACAAGACGCGTGAAAACCCCGGATTTTAGATCCCAGAGCCCGGACATGTCAACAGGTTTTTTAAAACAGTGTAAAAATCGCGGCGTGCGGGCACATTGCGTGTGTCGCGGGCCAAAACAAAAGACACTAAATTTTTAAACCTGGACTTCAAATGAAGCCCCGCCCGGACGCTCTCCGGATGCTCTCTAAACTAGGACAAATCCGGGGAAACTCGGACGGTTGGCAACCCAGCATTAAATTTTAATGTGGAAATAGTTTACATCCTGGATTAGCTACACTTTTTATTACAATAATTATAGTACAAATGAAACGCGCTGAAAGACAATTTCGCTCTACCCTGATCAAAGGCTTACGCCCAACTCAAACTGTGGGCTCGAATATGTAGGATAGCTTAAGCCCATTATAGTACGAGATCTGGCTGCAGGATTACTTCGGTCATCGAGTTTTTGCTTAAAACCAAATTTTTACGCATATTTATGATAAGGAGAATATATACCAACCAGGGTGCCAATCAAAATGTGGCCGCTAGTATTTTTTATTAAATTATTGTTAATTAATTTATGGAAAAAAAAATAATACACTTGGTTATGAAATAAAATATCGTCCACTTCACGGCAATATATAAACACTCTGAAAAACCACGACCGCACCTCTTCGCAGTCAGGTGTAAACAGGTAAGATTTAAGTACAATTTTACGGTCATAACTGATATTTATCATTTATATATCAAATTAGAGCAATTTTTTTCTTATATTGCTGTGAAGTAGCTATATTGTATAAGGTTGCAAAAAAAAACCTATAAATTTATTGACAATAATTTAATTAAAAATACTAGCGGCCACATTTTGATTGGCACCCTGATTGATATATATTCTCCTTATCATAAATATGCGTAAAAATTTGGTTTTAAGCAAAAACTCGATGACCGAAGTAATTCTGCAGCCGGATCTTAGACTATTAAGTTTTTTTATAGATCTATATTTGATAATCCAAAATTAATCCGAGAGTTAAAGCAGGAAGCCTATATTCAACAGTGGACATTAAATATAGGCTGTTGATGAAGATACATTACTTTTGAATAGCAGTAATTTTAAACTAACAGCCCCGGTGGCTCAGTTGGTAGTGAAACTACTTTCTGCACTTGAGGGCGTGGGTTCGATTCACATATAGGGCAAACATTTATGTGAAGAACATTTGTGTTTGTTCTATGTCTGGGTGTTAATATCTATTTAAGTATGTATTTAAAAATATATATGTATGTATATCAGTCTCTGGCAGCCACTTTACAAGCATTGCTTAGTTTGGGGTCAGATGACCAGGTGTGCAATAATGTCCCAGATATGTCCATATAAATATTCTTAAAGCAACTATATGCCTACAAAGCCTATGTTCAACAGTAGTCACTAAAGATGATGAAGATACATTACTTTTGAAAAGCAGTAATTTAAAACAAAAATCTATTTGCAAAAATTACCCTTGACAAATGTAATTGAAAAGGCAACTGCCTTTCGAAATACATTTTTCCACTTTTGTTACAGTTATAACGAGGATGTCAGTTGTTTAAAGAACAGCTATCCCCACCTCAACAAATATTGTTACTGCAAGAAACATCGCAACACTTAGTAGCAATGTTGGCAACGGATTCTTATTTTAAGGTTACTTTGAAGCGTTTTTTTTTTACGTTAAATATTATAATATTAACGTAACTTTACCTTTAGCCGCGTTGGCAACTTTTTTTTTATAATGAAGCGATCGCTTTCAGCAATAAGGCCGCCAATTGTGGCATAAGCTCTTAAGTTTCTTTATAAAGGTGTGCACAGTAAAGAGTTTCTATCTAACCAACATTTTATTTTACTAATAAAATATATTTTTTGTTTTGGCTACGTACCTACTTGACTTATTTTTAAGTAATTCATATTAGATTTCTAAACTATAAGACATAGAAACTTGTAACTTACAATACGGATAGATCATATTTAAAACCTTCATTCAAAATTATTTCGTTATAACATATTGAGTAACAGCGATAAAACTGTAATAAATTTAAGGCGTTCTAAGTAGGTAGTTGTTGGGCACGCTGTACCACTTGGCTCGCTGTTACAACTTCAGGTCGTATGCTCGAGGGATATCGAACGCGTTGAACTCCACCTGAAGCGATAGCTTAAGCCGGTATACCACGGCCAAGAAATTTGATGAATAGGTATTTAGCAACTCTATTGCTGTCGCGCTGCGCCCTGACCAGCGAGCTATCGACGTGTGCGTGTCGAACAGACTGTGCGTGGTGTGTGCGTGCCCGCGTTGGCTACAAATTCATTTCGCCTCGCAGTCTACTCGGCTAGTTGATATCGTCGTTTGCCGAATGTCGAGTGATTTTTGTTATTTTGCGAACTGCTCATATTTTACTAACCGACTACGCCAAATAGACCAGGGTCGATAATTTTTGAAACAAAAAAAAACACATTAGGATGGAAGATGAAACCCATTAGAAAAGGAAGAGAATATGATAAAAACGAAAGGAAAAATAAATAATTGGCCAAGAGCGTGTCGAGACACGCATATGGTAGGGTTCCGTAACTAAAGCCATATAATTGTAGTCATAGTTCAGAAATTGATAGTTATAGAAAAATTCGAACGAACGAAGCTCTGTGGACTTAGCCAAATTTCAGAGATGTACCATCCCGACATAGCATATACTTTTTATGGTTCAAACATAGAGAAAACTGATTGAAAAACATTATTTGTTTGGATACGCTTTGAATTTATTACAGTTTTATCGCTGTTACTCAAAAAATCATCATCAGATAATGTTCAAAATAATTTTGAATGAAGGTTTTAAATATAACCTATCTGTATTGTAAGACTCAAGTTTCTATGTCTAGTTTAGAAATACAGGGGCAACTTTTTGCCACTTTGGCGAGCCATATTTCGCAAAGTATAGACTTTATAAAAAAGTGATGTATCAAACTTTACCTTCATTTTTTTTCCTTTCCTTTCCAAGACCTTTTCAATAAATAAATAAAATAATAAAAAAAAAAAAAAAAACTTTTATTTCAGGCACTCCAATGACCCACACTCAATGATATCCCACACGAGCAAGTGGATTAAAAAAACAATTTCATCCCATTTCACATGTACGAGTGCTACCCCTAAAATGCAATATAATATATTTTTTATACTTTTAAAATTGAGATCTATATTATATTACTGTAATTATTATTTGGATTTTAATTTTTTTATCTTAATAATTACAGAAGTTAGGTTTTAAAAAATTCGGACGGATGGACAGACAGACAGATGACGGACGGACAGAACGAATTTATAAGGGTTACTTGTCGGGCTACGGAACCCTAATTACGGGCGATCTGAGTTCGGGAAGTGGGAGCCCCCCCCCCCTCCTCGTGGGGGGGGGGGGGGGGTTAAGGGTAAAAAATGGTTTATCTCGATTTCCGGCAAAACTACAAGTTCTATGGAAAAAAGATTAATGGCAAAGTTGTAGGTAATAAAAATATCTACAACTTTTGGCACTATAATTTTTTCACATAACCTCAAAATTATGTGAAAAATTCAAATAACCAAGTTTTTGGTTAAAATAATATACACGTTTATAAGTATATATATTAAATACATACATACTTATGAACATAAAGCGAGCTAATAACGATACAGTAGCTACTCCAAGATATAGTGCAGTTTCACACGACGCTTGAAAACTTCCTGTGAGGGTGCCGGTCTAGAATGTGATGATAGTTACGGATAGGATTACCATGTACAATTCCTATGGGATAACTTTAACTATAATCTAATAATCTAAAGTAAAGTAGGTAAAGTAGAGGTGTTGTATGAGGACTTGAGGAGATATCCGAGACCATACATACCGCCGTAACATACTTCACCGTTGTTATGGGTGACTTCAACGCAAAGGTGGGACGCGGAACGTTGATGAGTTAAGAGTGGGGTCATATGGGTATGGACAGCGGAATTCGAGGGGCCAGCGGCTGGTTGACTTCATGGAGAAGGAGAAACTCTATTTGATGAACTCCTTCTTTCAGAAGCGACCATGCAGGAAGTAGACGTGGATGAGCCCCAATGGTTCGACCAAAAATGAGATCAACTTCATCATGACGACCAAGAAGCGAATATTCAATGATGTCTCCGTGATCAGCAAGGTGAAAACCGGTAGCGATCACCGTATTGTCAGAGGCACATTGAATATCAACAAGCTCGAGAGGTCGCGTCTGGTGAAGTCCACGCTCCATTCTGATCATACTCAACTCTAAAACTTCAAAGACTTCCAACTCGAATTGCATAATCACTTCCAGGGCCGAAAGCGGAACTGTTCGTACTAAACAATGGGCTGGTGGAAACTGTCCAAGCCGTGGAGTCCAAGTTATTTAAGATCCCACGCCGGAAAAGACTTCAGAAGCTCTCAGATTAAGCTAATGAAAGATCTGACTGAGATGAGACTGCAACCTTCAGCTGATATGTCGGAATATGGCAAACTTAATAGACGAATCTCGAAATCGGTGCAACACGATCTAAGTTCCTATAATACAAGATGTAGTAGGTACGCAATTGAGCGGAACCAAGGCTCGAAAGTGTTCGCAAAGAATTCGTCTATTGCGAAAAGCCAAATGTCGAAACTGAAAATCGAGGTTGGCAGTATCATTTCATCGAAGCCGGAGAATCCAACTTAGATGGGCAGCATTTGGGAAATTGCGTGACATCTTCTCGTCCAAGATACTACAGTGCTTAAAGACAAGGGTCTTTGACCAGAGTATGTTGCCAGTTGCCAGTAATAACATATGGTACTGAGACGTGGTCCTTAACTGTTGGCTTTTTAGAAAAACTCGAAAAAGAGTCACACAAGGGGCAATGGAGAGAGCTATGCTCGGAGTTTCTTTGCGCGATAAAATCCGAAACGTGAATATCCGCCAAAGAGCCAGAGTCATCGACATAGCTATTCAAATTTCACGTCAAAAACGTCAGTTTCCATAGTAAAAATAAATCATGTTGTGCGTCAATAATTTTGTCCAAATCCTAACTTGCCGGCCATTGCAGTAATGTGCTAAATTCACTGCACGCACAAAACACTAACTAAAGACGAGAACCGTCACATATCGATATCGATGGACAGCACTAATGTGTCGATACAATTATCGACTACATGTCTCTTCTCTAACTGTATACGTATTAGACCGACCCTCCCCTGACCTCGAGCCTCTGCCCGTAGAGCGCAATAAGGACAACTGCAGCTCGGATCGATTTATACCTACGAAAAGTAGACAAAATCATCGTCTCGGATTCTTCTGTTTCCTCATTCAAAAATAGGCCGATTTCATTATTTTTTTCAATTAATTGTTTAAAAAGGATTGATCTCGGCTTCTGTCATTTACTTTTGTTTTACAAACTCATAAATTTTGTTTGAGAGACGTCTGAACACGGAGGTAAAAATTTGATATTTTTTGGGATTTTTAAAGGCTCATATTTCTTATAGTACTTAACTTACGAGAAAAAATAAATGACACAAGCCTGACCATAAATGAGATAAATTTGATAAAAAAATAATATATAGCTCTAGCGGTATTATCCAGGGAGGAAACAGGAGAACAAGTTTGTATGGACTAAACGCTGCCCAACTTGCCCCTTAAGGTGGAGCAACGCAGTCGAATAACAATGTAAAATTGAGTCAAGATAGACATTTAGATAATTATATCACTCACCTAGTCGATGGTGTAATTTATAACTTCACATTTGAATACAAAGTCGCTTTAACACCTACATGAAACGTACTGAATAAGCGACAGTATTGTGTTCAATAAAGCTTTTTTCATCAAAAGTATAAATGATGAATTTTTTTTATAATCTTTCATTTCTATTCTAATAGTCAAGGAACTTAAACATGTTATTTATTAAACAGCCTTGCACATTAAATTTAAACAGATTATGTGCTTTACCGTCAGAAAAGAACAAACACAGACATAGTGAACTTCTACCAAATACGATTCGCTGTTTAATTTGCGGTCCGTCAAACTGTGGAAAAACCAATTTAATGATTGGGCTCCTTTTACATGAGCACGGATTAAAATACTTAAATGTATATATATTCTCAAAAACTTTATTTCAACCGATGTATATGTTTTTCGATAATGTTCTGAAAATGGTACCAGCCGTAAATTTATATAAGTATAAAGAAAATGATGAAATATTGAGTACAGCAGATGCAAAACCCGATTCAGTGTTTATATTTGATGATGTAGCTTGCGAAAAACAAACTCGGATTCAGCTTTTTGACGAAGTACTGTGTTAACCTCAATGTATCTTTTCAGATAAGAACTTTGATTGAATGCGATCACTCGATGTATTTTCCGCAATTCCAGACCGTGTTCTAGGCATTTCTTAAGATTGACATAATGAATTACGTACTCGTATTTTTGTACAAATTTGGAACGAGTTTCATACATATTCCGTGTGGGGGTATACATTTTTCCCCACAGAACGGCAAATCGTTATGCGATAAATGCAAGTTGTCTGGATAAGCCAAATTCACTTCAAGAATGTAACCTTCATCAGCATTGTCTAATACTTTCATTACATCCAAAGTATTGATTTCTTGTTGGCTTAAAAACCTAAAGTTTGACAGCGGAAGTGACTGACACATGCTGTACCCATACAGATTATTACAATCGAGATATACTAAAAATGAATCCTCTTGATTTGGGTCATAGTTAGACATATATTTGTTGTTAGCTTTTGCATAGCGGTGCGTGCGGGAGGTATACACACACCTCCGCGAATTCCTTTTTGTATCATACGTAATATTGCTAAGTCATTGATTAACTCTAACTGGACGGAACCTAATAAAAAACTATCGATTGATAGAGAAGGGAGAGTCAAGTAGGCGGCTGGATCTAACTGATAATGCATCTTACTTGTCCTATGAAACTTTTCAAAAGTGTCTGTCAATAGTAAAACATCTGTTTTAACATATAAGTCTGTGTATTGACCTAAATTTTCGATGTTGAACTGCGACCAAACTAGCTGGGCATGGTAGTAATCAGCGTCAGATATATTTGTTTAAAGAACTATAAAACTTTTGCTGTGGGGGTAAAGCTGGTTCCGTATAGCATTCCCAATTCGTCATATACTCATAAGGGTAAACCCCTTTCCGAGTCAGTAACTCGAATTGGCTTTTGTCCGGAAAATGTCTATGCATATGCACTAAATCGTTGCAGTTTAGTGTTTGAGATAGCTTGTCTAGACTTATGCTCAAAAATTTGAACGAATCTAAGAAAGGTAGCTGCAGGTAGGTATTCATGCAGGTAGGCAACTAGGTATGACTTTAATTGAACCCGGTAATTCTCCTAATTCTTTTATAAATAAGTGAAAATCATAACCGGACAAGTAATGAAAAAAAAATTGGGATAAATTTTGGTAGCTTGTAATTTAGATTACACATTCCATGTGCAGCACCCCGGAATTTTCCAGTTAAATGACAATGATCGCGAACTTTGCAACCCCACGTTAAATGCCCACAAATGTGACAACGAATCGATTCATTAAATACTTTTTCATCATGCTGGTTAAATATTATTGGAGTCTTTTTGCCAAGGATCTTATGAATTTTATGTACGTCATCAAGTAGTGAAGTTATGAATTTTGTAACACAATCTTCCCCGCGATAGCTTACGAACCGGTTATATGATTCATCGAGCACGCAAACAATATTATATGCAAAAGCGACAGGTACGTGATGATGTCGATCAGATGTGCTGGATATTTTGGGATCAAGTTCACAACCTTGTACAGGACGTAACATTGTTTCAAAGTCAGCGTAAATGACGAATGAAACATCTTGCTTGCGATTATAGTTTTTAAACTGTATTACTGACCCCTTTTCAGGTAAAATAGTAACGATACATACAACGATACACAAACATGATGGTCGAGCTCTTCATTTGAATAAAAGAATAATAAACAATTTTCGCAACAATGTAACTTTCCATGATGTCTTGTTAATTGATTTCTCACCAGACGAGGTAAATCTTTTACTAAACAAAAATGTGACGACGTGTTATTTTCAAGGAACAATAGATGAATTCGGTGTTTGTAACTCTTAGATTCTGATTTATACAAAGGCCCGGTTATAACTTTACTATCTCTTAAACCATAAACGTAGATACTCAAGTCAGAATAATTTTTTTCAAAAATAGAAATATCTGATAAAGTTATAGGGAATGATAAATCTTTGATATTTAGTTTGTCTTGAAAACAAGGATACGAAGTAACCCGGTCTGGGTGTTCGGTTGCGGGGTAAAGCGCAGCGATAACACACCACAAAAAACAGTAATCATCGTTGTTTTTAATGTTTGAACACGCTTTTTTGTTTTGTATGAATTTTGGTAAATTTATGTATTTTGAACCTCGCAGTGGTTCATATTTACAAATATTTATTTCCAGATGACAATTGTTTAAAAATGTCCACCCACTGTCTCTCTCTTGGAATTCTTCTATTTTTTTCATGATACTGTTTAAAACGTTTGTGTATAAGTTATTGAAATCATAGTTTAGATGAAGTGTAAAATTTGTGGTTGAAAAAGATTTCATTTCCTGTGTATCATTTTTAAACATAAGAAACATAGAAAACAATTCAAAATTCACTTTAATGCAAGTGTGAGTTTGAAGTGATTAATCAGTAAGCAAATTAATCTTTGTGCGAATAGCATTAAAGAAAGTGGGTACACAAATTCATTCCTTATCATCTGATACTTTGACTCTATAACTCGCTATGCGATTGCGAAATGCTGACTCAATAATGTCTATACCATCACACATCGGTAAAAATGTACGGTTCTTATGTTTAGTACTACGTGTATAACCTAACCAACGTTTTTTTTCAACGTCAACGTTACACGTTTTGCAGAATGGCATTTTAAATTTCTAACAATTACCTATATCCTATAGAAACTTTGTTCAATACAAGTAATTTAGTATGTTAACCGTTTATTTAATTATTATTAGTGCTAGTTATACGTATCTAAATTATTTGCGACAGGAATAAAATCTAGTTTGCAGTTCACTCAATTGTAAAAAGTAAATGAAGTTGGTTGAAATTAGTCGACCATGCCTTATTCGCAACGTCTATTAAGCACATAACACACTGAGCTATAATGTATATTTTATATTTTTAGTTCAAAATATTCAGAAGTGTAAAAATCTAAATATTAATTATCTTGTCTGTTATTATACCTCAATAGAAAATATAAGAAAGATTGTGCGGAAAGTATGTTATATTTGAATATTATTATAGCTCAGTGTATGACAACCATTATAATTATTTTTTGCAATATGGCATTTCAAATTTATTTACTTCCCTTTCCCTAAGAGGTGGAAATTATATTCAATACTAGTATATTGTTTAATAATATTTATTTTGTTAATAATAAGGCCACCTAAAGCTATCTAAATTATTCGAAAACACAAATTAATTCTATAGTCTATTAAATGTAAGTTGATTGAAATGAAGTATGTCAAAATCCTCGATTAGTGCTGGGACAATTCGGACCAAATCGAGAATAATGTGTGTCTTTATTTATCGACTGTAAGTGTCTTGCACGAATAATATTTTTAAACCCATCTATATTTCTGTTGTAGTACTATTATAATGAGACTTTAGGAAATGTTTCATTATGAAATAAAACAGAAGAAGCAAATATTTTTTTTTGTAATATAAATAAATCTATTGTTTAATCTAATGGTGTACCTACATTCCAAATCAGTGTCCTCATCATCATCAGCGTTAGAGTCACTTGAGCAATCCTGCAGATTAATAATAAATTCTATTCAATCAATAGTCAGTCTAGCATGCTATTCTAGTAGTCAGTCTTTGAATAAAGATTTTTCGTTCCGTAAAATTTACAACGCTAGTTGCTAGTAATTAGTTATTATTATACTATACAATACAAAAGAAATCTAGGTTTACAAAAAAGTAGTACGTTAGCTGTACGAGTTTTGTATTACGATAGTACGCAGAAGAAATTCTGAAAAAACATTTAAAAAAAAACTATTTTATTCACACAGCAAAATAAAACGATAGATTTTACGTTTATCGATTTAACCGTTCCTAGATTTTTTGTCAAGTTGACGTAACCTTGTTATGACAGAATGGAAAAATATGGTTATTGTATTGTGATAATCCACACTAAATGTAGTTCCATTTTAAAGTTCAAATATACTTTTACTATTTATATGTACAGCACTTGTAGTTCATAGCATTTTTACACGCAGAATACCAGTGATCTTTGTGTTTCAAGTAAATGCAATTCGCCAGACTTTATTACAAAGACATGCCCTGAAATGTCGTCAGCTATCATTTCAATCAAGCTACATTTAAAGGATTATAGTCTTTAAATATAATTATACTAATGCTGTCATTTTATGAGTTATAAACTATTGGCATATTTTACCCTTTTCTGACATTACTATTGATCTTATTTCATTGTTGTTCATTGTTATTGGTTTACATAAGCTTGTTATTATTATTTCATTACAATGAAATTGTTTACATTCTCTAGTAAAAAAAAAGAATGTGATATACTTAATTTTTTTTGTATATTTGACTTGCCCAGTGTAACTAACAAAGTTATAAGGCCAATTATATTATATTCTATTCTTTTGTAGTATCTTTTGTATGTAAGCCCCTCGAGCTTTGGTGGCATCTTTGTATCACAAAGGATACCGGCGACCTTTCACTATTTCGCCCAAGTGGCGCTGACTTGCGCGTTGATGTTGTTGCAGTCGATTTCTCCGAACGTGTGCAATACGCTACCTAGGTACTTGAACTTATCGGCTTTTGCAGCCAGTTCGTTCCCTATTTGGATGGAGTTTGGTGTCGTCGCATGCCGTGTACTCGGTCTTCGCTAAATTTAGTTTGAGTCCGCCGCTTTTAAGCGAGACCTTTCCCTGGTTTGCCTTACGTTCCAGGCTGACTTTGTCCTCGTCTATTAGTGCGATGTCGTCAGCGTACATCGTCCATGGTGCCGGCGTTTGGATGTTAGCCGTTATGACATCGAGGTCATGACTTAATAGAAAAGGACTAAGAGTGGAACCCTGGTGTACACCAGCGGTTACTAAGGTCTTGTCACATACAGCAGTTCTCACTATGGACTCAAAATTGATGTACATGTCTCTTATAAGGTCAACGTATGCCTCCGGTACGTCATTATATGTCGGGGCACACTAAAATGTCTTTTTTTTAAATTATAAAATAGGCTTGCACTTGGCCGCCAACTTGCCTGGAAGTCGACGAAAGCTACATGCAAAGGTTTTCTCTTTTTCTATATGCCTCGACGAGCAGTCTTAGGGCAAAAATGGGATCTGTTGTTCCATAGCTAGGGCGAAATCCAAATTGACAGTTTGAGACATCACACTCCTGCCGGAAACGATGCGTTCGAAGAGTTTCATGGTGTGGCACATGATTTTAATTCCTCGGTAATTCTCGCATTCCTGAACACTGCCTTTGCTTTTGTGTACAGGCGTGATAATACTTTGCTTCCAAATATTCAGCATTTTTCCATTCACAAGGATACGGTTGAAAAAGTCGGTAAGGAAGTGCACACCAAGAGGACCCATCGATTTCCATGCTTCAATTAGAATGTTATCTGGCCCGACAACTTTCCGGTTTTTCATGCGTCGGAGACTTATGGCAATTTCGTCCGGTGTTATGGGGGCCACAAGACTGAGGCTAGGGGGCAACTCGGGGAGGAGTTTCACAATCATGCTGTTTGCTTAGCAGTTCACACAAGTAGGCACGCCACATCTCCTTCAACATTTTACCATCGTGGATCAAGATATCCGAGGAATCTTTGACACAGAGATATTTCAGGGCAGTTTAGACAGTACGCGTTTTTGTTTGTGGGTACTGTAATCTAAGCTATGGATTTTGTATGATCATAGCCGTGGCAAATGCTGGTCATGGGCTCTGGTACTACCAGTTGTTTTTTTGAAACTTCTGCATCCGATTCGATGAAACTTGGTATATTGTAATTGTAAATATGAATGACTAATATTAATTACTTTAGAAAAATTGAGAAAAAACTATTTCAAAACTGTTTTAATGATGAATTTCTAGTGTAATTCCGCTTCTACATAGTAGTTCTGCATTACACTAGAAATTCATCATTAAAACAGTTTTGAAAATGGACTTCCGCAAAGTAACGCCTGATTCAATCAACTAAAAAACTATTTCTTGATAGGGTAGTACAAATTACTAGTTTCATTATGTCAAATACTTATCCAATACTAAAAGTAAATAGGTACATTAGATAAAACAACTTAAAATATTGTTATAGAAATAAAAATACGTTGCCAAGTGGTCGCCAACGTGAATAAGTAGGTAACGTTCGTTTTCTTCTCTTCAGAGTAACGCTAAAATAAGAATACGTTGCCAACGTTGCTACGTAGTGTTGCGATGGTCTTTGCAGTAACAATATTTGTCGAGATGTGGATGCGTGGCACTTATACAACTCGGCTCGTTTTTATATCTGTAACATAAGGAATATAAATCAATAACACAACTATCAGACATCAATTTTATCAATAAAAATCACACACCAAAAAAATAAAATTGCTATATATAACTCGATCTTGTGTCACTTCATTCTGCCAAACTTCGACCCCGCAACTCACCTGTGGAGATATTAGTGGTAGGAATAGAGGAAAACGACTGCACGAAAATATTGACCTTAGAAAAATAAAGTTATTAGTCAGATCCTGTATTGTATAGATAATTTAGTGATATTTTGTCTTTGTAAAAGCTTTGAACTGATCCACCATCATCCAGAAGACGTCCACAGTTGAACAAAGGTCCTTAGAGACCTTACTGTTAGAGTACGGTACCGTACCGTAGGTACTAGTTAGAGACCATCTCTGCCTCCACAAAGTACAAAAAATCCTATGGGCACAGTACTAGTTCATTCACGGAAGTAAAGAAGACTCATTTCCACATAACTTTTAAATAGCGACTCGCCATAGGTAGCAGTAAAGTAAAATTTTGATAGTTAACGTAATTATGGTACTTACGCATTGATACGGGAAACTTCTCTAGTGTTGAAGATAAACTTGTCTTCGTTGACGATGTATGTAGCAGACGCCTCGTACAGTCCGAACCCCGGGCCCACCGCGACCTACACACAAAACACACCACAGGCAATTATTATGTTAATGCCTACACATACATATTGTAATCACACTAATATCATATAATTATGTGAAAGTTTGGATGGATGGATATTTGTTACTCAATCACGCAGAAACGGCTAGATGGATTTGAATGAAATTTGGAATATACATTGTTTATATACTGGATTAACACATAGGCTACTTTTCATCATCGTCACTGATTTTCATCACCACGCGGGTGAAACTGCGGGGCGCAGCTAGTTTTTTATATATACTAAAAACACGATTATGTGACACGTTAAAACAAACCAAAAGAACCCAAACTAGAGAGGTTTACTGGTAGCTATTGAATAGTTCAACTATCCACCGCTTGGCTCCATCACCAGGCGGTCTATTCTGCAAGCTAAGTGAAACTGCAAGTGAAGTGATAAGCTCAGGAAACGTGATTTTTTTCTTGTCTATTTCTGCAATTACCTAAATGTAAAAAAATACTCTCCTAATCTCTTGTACCCTGGGTACAAACACGAGCATACCTTTATGCGTCGTGCCGGGGTATGCGCGTATATTCGCCAAGATGTTTGCTGTCGACGTTTTTCTGGCCTAGGCCAGAAAAACCCCCTTCAAAGGCCTTCTAGAAGACTGACCTGTCCACTTTATGGCTTCTTGCAGACAGGTCACATAGTACAGGTCACATAGCGAGGACGCGGAGACAACTCGGTTATTTGAGCACGTTGCTAGAGGATCTGACAAAGTGTTAGAACAGCACACTTCCGCAAAGTTAGTGGTTCTTGGTAACTGCAATGTTCACCATTCTGAGTGGCTTGGTTCTACTACCACTGATCATGCAGGTCGTGCTGCTTCTGAATTTGCTTTGCCTTATTGGCTTTCTGAACTTGTAGACAATAGACAATATTTTATTTATAGCAAAAATCCACACACACTTAAAGCTACTCACTCACTCACTCACCGGAATTACCAGAATCCCTGACATTGAGAGCCATAATCCTTTCTTGCTGGACTTTTTCATGACCTCACATCCTGACCAGTACCAGGTACCGGTTGCGGCGCCTCTTGGCAGCTCAGACTATTGCCTTATCAGTACACCAGCGCCAATCGCAAGCTCCGTCCGTACTGTACGTACTGTTAGGCGAAACGTTTGGCACTATCGGTCAGCGGATTGGGATGGATTGCGTGAGTTCTACATCATCGCATCTTATCCATGGCATCTTATCGATACTTGTGCAAACACTGTCGCCGATATCGGAAGGACAAGGAATGGAATGTTTCATTTCAAGCTCTGTCGTGCATACCGGTGCGCAGAGTCGACCATGGTTTGACAAATCCTGTACGGAAGCTGATTGAAGCGAGCAGCTTTTAAATCATGTTCTGAAGCACAAGCTGTCCAACAATGGAACACCTCTGTCCTAAAAATTGCCAGCGCCAGACCAGCCCACATTAGCACAATTGGCGACCAACTTGACTGCCTCGGTGGCTCAGTTGGTAGTGATCCTACTTTCTGTGCTTGGGGGCGTGGGTTCGATTCCCATCTAGGACAAACATTTGTGTGATGAACATTTGTGTTTGTTCTATGTCTGGGTGTTAGTATCTATTTAAGTATGTATTTAAAAATATATATGTATGTATATCAGTCTCTGGCAGCCATATTACAAGCTTTGCTTAGTTTGGGGTCAGATGACCATGTGTGCAATAATGTCCCAGATATTTATTTTATTTATTTTTAACTTGCAACATATGGAAAGAAAGTAGAAACAAACTAGTGTCTGAAGTTGAGGCTTCGCTTAAGCAGGTCTCGAATTGGAGAGAACTGATTCTTGCTCAGTTAAACCCAGCGATGACAGGTTTGCGCGTTCACAACTAAAAAAAAAAACATTTATTGCGGCTCCTCATTTTCAGAACACTCCCCTCAAGGTTTCGGAGAGTATCGGAATTCTGGGCGATGACATTGTTGCAAATGTAAGAAACATGGTGTGCTCAACAAGGCAAAGCGGTACTTCACGCCGAGTCAAAGGCTCTTGCTTTACAAAGCGCAAGTCCGACCTCACATAGAGTACTGCTCCCATAGTTGGAACGGAGCACCCAAGTATCATCTTGAGCCTCTTGATGCATTGCAGTGTAGAGCTTTAAGAATTGTCGATGATCCTTAGCTCACCGAACACCTAGAGCCGCTCAACATGCGCTGATAGTTTGGTCCTCTTTCTGAAGAACTATTCGATCTAATGCCTGCGTCGTGGTTTTATCATCGCACTAGCCGCCACCGTTTGAAAGAGCATCCGCATATCATAGATCAGTGGAAATCGCATACTGTGCGATTCACACGATCTTTCTTGCCTTATACTTGCAAAATGTGGAATGAGCTACCTTCCACGGTTTTTCCGAGAAGCTACAACATGGGGTTCTTCAAATGTCGAGTTAATAGTCATAAAAGGTTGGCAATGTATTTGTGATGCCTCTGGTGTTACAAGTATCCATAGGCGACGGTGACTGCTTACCATAGGCCCGTCTGCTTGTTTGCCACCAATGGCATAAAAAAAATTGTAAGTATAAGAAACTTCTATAGTCAAGGGTAAATACTCAACTATATTATTATTATTTAGTGATAACCACACTAATATCATGTATGTGAAAGTTTGGATGGATGGATGGATGTTTGTTACTCAATCACGCAGAAACGGCTGGATGGATGTGGATGAAATTTGGAATATACATTGCTTATGTCCTGGATTAACAAATATGCTACTTTCCGTCATTATAGTCATCACCACGCGGGTAAAACCGCGGGGCGCAGCTAGTCAAATATAAAAATACACGTTCATTACCACCTCACTTGCATGGTCATTTAACTTACAGAATAGATAGGCTGATCAGTTCGAAGGCACCAAATTAGTGTTGGTAAGTAATTTTTTTTGCTTTTACCAAGCTTTTTGGCAGCCAATTGAGCCTTGTTTTCAATATAAGAGCCAAAGTTGAGTATAGGAGACAGAGAAACGCCAAAAGCTCAAGCTGGTCAGATATCGGAACGGACACATCCCGGAAAGTAGGAGCCAGATGAAAAGGCGTCCTTTTTGCGGAGAACAGACAAGCCTGGGTCTTAGCAGCATTGAACTTGACTAGGTTGGCATCGCCCCAATCGGAGACTACCTTAAGTGACAAGTTAATGCGCTCAACCATGGCCTCTTTGAGAGACTGTATTTCAGGTCCACTGGTTCGTGCATTGGATGTATAGCTCTCTACTACTGTGTTGCCGTCTGCGTACCCAAAGATACCGGGCTTTAACAGATCGTTAATATGCAGCAGGAAGAGTGTTGCAGAGAGCACCGACCCCTGGGGGACACCGGCATTAATTGCCATTTGATCGGACCAGCAGCCATCAATGAGAACTCGAATCGATCTATCCCTCAGGAAGTCCGATATCCACGCAACAAAACCTTTGGACGAGCCGAAGGAGGAAAGCTTGCTAATAAGGCCGTCATGCCAAACCCTGTCTAAAGCCTTCGAGATGTCGAGGGAAACGGCTAGCACCTCCCCGTATTTCTCAATGGCCTCACTCCAGATGTGTGTGGCGTAACCTAGAAGATCCCCAGTGGACCGGTTTCGGCGGAATCCGTATTGCCGGTCACTGAGGAGATCATTCGCTTCTAGATACGACAGGAGCCTGATGTGAGGACACGTTCCATAGTCTTGCAGAGTATGGACGTGACCGAAATTGGCCTGTAGTTGGCAGGGTCGGCACGACTACCTTTCTTGGGCACAGGTTGCACGTTTGCAACCTTCCACGACTTCGGCACTTGACCAGTCTCAAGCGAGAGACGAAAGAGTCGTGTCAATATAGGAGACAATTCAGGCGCACATGTCTTCAGTACTATGGCTGGAATACCATCCGGGCCACTGGCTTTGTTCACATCAAGATTGCGTAGCGTTTTACGAACCTCCATTTGGCTAATGCGAATTTCAGACATAAATGCCGTGCCGCCTGGTGATGATGGAGGTACTGCGCTACCAGCATCAAGAAGTGAAGACTCCGCAAACTGAGAAGCAAACAAGTTTGCCTTCTCTTCAGCGGTGTGAGCCAGCATTCCATCAGGTTTCAGCAGTGGAGGTAGTGAGGGGCGGCAGAAGTTCGCTTCGACCAATTTAGCAAGGGACCAAAACGCTTTACTACCAGCAGGGTACGAAGCCAGTTTGTTCCCTATTCTGCTAATGTGGTCAAAGCGAGCCCTCTGTAGAACTTTTCTGCAGGACTTGGCAGCCTTGTTATATGTCTTCTTCCTTGGTCTTAAATCCTTCAACCTTCCTTCCTTTCCTTTTTTAATTGTAAGTAATATAATATTTATTTACTAAGTTTCAAATTGAAACGAAAATCAGAAGGAGTCCTAGATTTGTTACATTGTTAGTCAGTTACAAGTGAAACTAATAGGTATATAAGCGTAATAAAAATCATAAAATGTTGGCTTCACTCTTATAATATAATTATGGTTAATGTACCACAAATTTTACATGCCAAACCGGTTAGAGCACGGCGATCTACTTTTATTTATTATTTATTTATTTATAGACAAATAGGTACTCGTCACACTTACAGCTACGTCAAGGCGTGCAAGGTAAGGTTTTATTTATATGCCATCACAACACAATGTACCCATGTAAATGCGAAATTATTCGCTTAGAAAAACTCAATACTTTACTGATATTTTCGTGCAAAATCATACTAGCGATTCAAAAATCGAACCTCAAGTCGCTAACTGGCGAAAGACAGCGCGAGATCGTGTAGGACTGTTGGCTTTCCTTTGATTCGGAAATCAAGACACTTCACGTTGCTGCACCAACAAAGTAACTAAGAAGTAAGTAACTTTATCATCTAGCTATAAAATGTACCTTAAGCTGGTAGTTGTCCTTGGTCCTAGATGTTTTGGCTTTAAAGTTTCCGACGTACCCGTCTTGATCCTTTGAGTCTTTGAACGCCAGTAGGCGGCTGTTTGCTCGCTGCACCATCACCCATGATATGGATGTTAGGGTCCGAGGGACACATAGCGACCTACGGTCAAGTAGATAGATTATAAGTACATTGCACAGTTAGGAAAAAACAGCCATTGAAATTGCCATCACTGCCAACATCACGTGAGGACGTCAAAGGCTAATATGCCGCTAAGGTTCCTTCTGAAAAAATGAAGGACATAGTAAAAATAGTACTAATATTGTAAAGGTGAAAATATTTGTTTGTACTTTATACAATCAATTCAACAAAAATAAAATGACGTGATTTTTTGCATAGATATTGTTTAAGAAACGATACTGAAACGTGATCTCTCACTATGGGTTTCATAAGCAAGCTCAAAGTCCTACAACGAGTAGTTTCCCTACGAGATCGAATCAGAAATTAGGAAATCCGTAGACGAACGAAAGTTACCGACATAGCCCACCAGGTTAGCAAGTTGAAGTGGCAGTGTTACTCAAGTACTCAAGCACTACAAGTATCATTTTGTTTTTATTCATAGTCGCTCTATACCCGGTATTCGCTCTTGCTGGTGCAGGCGACGCGTCGTGAGCGTGACAACGTGCCGGTATTTACGTAAACTTGGATAGCGCGATTAAGGGAACTGGCTCTTAACCCGAAATGTTTATCATGTTCAAGAAAAGATGATTGGAAACGCTCACGTCTATATTCATTGCTATATACCTGTATTTTTGTTTGTATATTGAAATAGGTTTAATTTGTTTAAGTACTTAATATATATCTATTATCTACACAGCATTGCCTTGTGGCAACTTTTTATTTTTTTGTTTTTTTCTGCTATAAGTGTTTTTAATGTATGTGTAATTTTTGTACCTACCATGTTCATTTAGCAAGAAATAAATTGATTGATTGATGTATAATCTTTTGTGTGTCAAAAACTAATAATTTTCTTTCATTCTTTTTTCTTTCACGAAACTTTAGTGAAGACCACCTGACTGGCTCTATAAGCGAGTTGATGAAGATGATGAACGTGTCGGCAGCTCGCCCGTGGAGGGGCTCATCGCTCGACACGTGCTCCCACTTGAGGCAGGTGCACCAGTGCGGTTCGATGCCGGCCTCGCTGCACGAACGGTTGCGCGGAATCTACATCACAAATAACGTCATATCCTGGGGTCAATCTACGCGTGTACCAATATCAGGAACTTTATCAGTATAGACACCGAAAATTTACTACTAAGTGCTTGCAGCATGTGGTATTTCTAAGGTTAAATCATTGCTCCAACTATGTTATGCCGCATAATTCAGTTTGATCGCAGTCATCTTGGCAGAAGCACGTCAAACGTCTATACAAATTGAACAAAAACTCTTTGAAAGTAGTTGGCCATGCGAATGGACTTAAACGCCACTTAATTATTGATCTCGTTACGTTTATTAGTTACAATAATGCGGTAACCTGGGGTTTTATACAACTTGACGAGCTTGCGGAGTCTATCTTGATAAAGATCTGTGGCGTCCACGGAGGCGTAATGGCACCAAATAGGATTGTGTGAATTCGCACATTACACAGACTCAACACCAAACATCACCGTTTCAACTCCAACTTTCGGTTCACAATCAACGAGTCGTCGAATACCGTCAACAAGGAGAGGCCTTACGCCCATCTGTTATAAACGACTCAGTTTAGGTGATTGCGAAAAGTTGTGCAACCGCAAACCATATCTCGGCATATTACTTCAGTATTTTTATGCCATCTCTTTAGATTTGTATGTCTATTAACTAGGCAAAACCATAATACAAAGTGACTAATAGTGACCCACATAATTATTCTGCATGCGTTTTTAAATGTGTGTATGATTTACTCGACTTTTGTGCATGTAAATTATCTTTATCTTCAACATACCGGTTCGAACAAGGTGAGACCTCTAGTGAGATCGGTGCCCTGGATCTTGTACGGGTTCAGGTGTTGCTTCATGTCTAACGCGTCGAGGACGGTGGCGTGGATGTCGTGAGGTGTCGTCAGTGCGTCAGCGTTCGCCATCAGGTTCGCCTGCAATTATGTAAATACTAGTTTTAGCCCGCGGCTTGACCCGCGTTGGGAACAAAATAATCGATGTTATCTCGGGGATATTGTAGCTTTCATCATCATTCATCAGGCTTGCGTTTGACCGCCAACACGCCTGATGTTAAGCGATGAAGCGGTCTACGATGGAGCACGCTTGCCTATAAGAAGCCGAAAGTTCATAGTTTTTTGTATCTACGAAAGCTTCTATTACGTCGCTCTGCACGTCATCATCAATATTGTGATGTTCAACTTCACTCTCTGATCCATTAAAGCTATGCTCATCATCACTCTCTAAAAAAACGGCGAGGATTCGCTCGTCGTCCAAATTTTGACTCCCCATCATAGCATTGTTGTACAATGATATCTACAAAACCAAAAACCAATACATTAATACTCCAAAAACTGCATAACAAAAACTTATATGTATAACAACATGATTTGTTATAGGAATTAAAATCCCAAAATTTACGTAAAAGATAATTATGCGTAATTTTTACTCCCATGTCGTTATATATTTCAAAAATGGTGGCACTTACCTCAATCAAACAGACGCCTCACGAAAGCTCCATACGACGACTGAGATTTCTCAAAAGCTCAGCGCCCAATTCGCGCAAATAAGAAAGAGAGAGCTTATATTTCAATTGCGCGTGCGTATTTTTTACGCAGATTATCTCACTAGGGTTAATGAAGTAAAACATGTATTTTCATGTTGTTTAAAACTCCATATACGCCTCTAGTAAAGTCTAGTATATATAGGTATTAATTAATACAAAATATGTATCACTTCACACCCCTCTATATGTAACACCCCTCTCTATGAGGGAGGCCTTGTCCAACAGTGGACGTTAATTGGCTGATGATGTGTCATGTCATGTATCACTTCCTCGCAATGAAAGTGAAAAACCGAGTGTAGATATAACTCGTGCATAAAGTCTTCGGCTCGGGCTGATATACGTCTCGGCTAAAATAACTTGTTTTATGCACTCGTTGTACAATCTACTATTTAACACCTACTTGCATTTTTTACGAGTGATTCGAGGTTCATCTTATATTTTGTCATTCGGTCTAATTTAACAACAGTTGAAGTATCCAATCGTATTAAAATATCCAGTTTCGAGGTAGAACTTCAGAGTGTGAGTCGCGTAAAGAGCAACCAACCATACCAAGATATCGGGCCGTTTGTCTGTGAGCACGCGCGGTAAATGAATCGCCATCAAAGGGAGTCGCTCCTCTAGTTTCCCCTGCATTGTATCGCGGACGTGGGCGTACCTAAAACAACGACAACTATTAGAAAGGATATTAATTTTCATAGCTGGTATTATCGTTTTGTGCTACGCCTAACACTAGTGCCTAACTACAAGTATCCCAGATATCCACTATACTCGATAATTAGATCTCTATACTATAATAAGATCATGTACTAGCTAAATAAGGCGAAAGCAGGAAGGTATGATGCGCTATCCCACATGCGCCTTGTATGAATCATTTTTTGCCATAGATCATGAAATGGTGGTCTTTTTCAAAGAGCCTCTACACAAGAAGACTACAGGAATATTGTAAATATGGAAGTGTGTTTGTTTGTTTGTTACTCTGTCACGTATAGCAAACTTTTTAGCAATTTTGTTCGATGTAGCAAAATTAAATAGATTTATCAAGCAGCTAGAATGAAAGCAGGTATTTGGAAAGCTGGTCTCTAATCAAATTTTTGTAACGACGTCATAACTAAGTAAAGATTTTGACAGTTTTGCTGTAAGTACTAAAAAGTTTTTTTATAATTGTGACTAAGGTATATACGTATGAGTACTTACCTCGAACCGTGGTCTCCCATAACGAAGAGGAGAGTATTGTCCTGGTGGATTACCATAATCTCAAAAAAAGTTATCACTATGAGGTTTAAAGAGGTGGCAAAAGTTGCCTTATTTTAAGTTACAGAATAAAAAATATATATTTATTTTTTTACTTTTTAGCCCTCTACCGAGCTTCAAAGTATTCAAAATTTCAGGAAAATTCATAATAGAAGAACTGTTGTTAAAATAGAAAAAAAATTGTATATTCTACAAATTTTTGTAAATAACAAAAGTTTAAAATAAAAAAATATCGTATTTTTATGAAATGTAAGTTTATTAGAATGAAAAAATAGTACAATATATATTTTTTTACTTCAAACTCAGACAAAAATGCTTTGAATTTCACAGTTTTAATCTATCAGTTGTAGTTCCCTCTTTGTATTACAAAACGGCATTTTAGCCCTTGATTTTATTTTAACACGTATGAAACCATCCCTGGCTTTATCACCAGCCACTGTTGTCGAAGCTTCAGTCACCATCTTCACACAAAGCTCGACAGGTTGAGTGTGGCAAGGGTAGGTTGGAAGGGCAATATTTATTTGTGACTTAGTGTTCATAATTTGTTCCAGGTCACTGTTGTTTAGTTTTCGTAACAAAGGCAGTGGCGTAATTTGCGCTTCAGACCATAATATCATATCGATAAAATTTTTGGCTTCAAAGTTCAGCCTTCGTTAAATATTCTTATAGCAGCTGGACCGGTGTATTTTTCTCGAGCAGTGACAATCAGTCTTTTAAAGCAAGTTATCTTATAGATGTGATTGCTTATCGTCTAGCATAGCCAGTATAGGGTTTTCAGGATGCGAAGAAAGAGATCTCTTGGATAACAGGGACAAAAATTTCATTCGCGCGTAGAGTTGAACTTTAGAAAATACAATCAACTGAAATACATGAATTGGGACATATTTATAAGACCAATCCTTTTTTTACTCTCATGTTGATCAATGCTGCCAATTATTATTTTTCTATGTTGGTTTTGATCAATAAGAAATGTTCTTTTCATTAAAGGAACTTTATTTTCTTACACACAAAAGGACAAACACACGAATCGAAATCAGCATATAAGCACAAAATGTCAAATAATTCTTTCAGGCATTTGCTCTTAAAATCTTGAAATCTTGAAACTGTCACTATTTTTGATGCTGGGTATCGTAAATATAGTGCATATACTTATCATAGTGTATCGTATCTTAAATATTTGCTTGACACATTGGATCGTAACGACTGGCAGAGAAGCTTTGTTCCAAATATTTAAAATATCAGTTGCGGTCGAGCCAAACTCTTTAGAAATAGCAGGTTGTTTTTCGTTCATATGCACTTATGAAACATTTCTAGTAAAACATTACATGTTTTATCACATCCGCAATCGATGGTAGCCTATTCTGCACAAATAAGCCAGAATAACCAAAGATAGGAAGGACATTTGAAGTCCTCTCTCGTCGCCATCTTCATTTTAGTTGATATTATTCGTAAAATAATTTAAATAAAACACATTTATTTAGGAAAACAAGTCAAACTAAAGTTAGAATTCTACCACGAACTTAATTACGCGGAATTCAAAGAGTTAACAAACAAGAAAAACCAAAAATCAAAAGCCGAAAAGAACTTTAAAAAGCGTAAATTTTGCGCGTCAAGTAGTGTGAACCCAAGTTGATTTATAAAACTAAGTATGTATTTATGTACAATACGACGTAATATATTATTTTTACATATCTTCTAATGTATTTTTACAATTTCTTGTGTTTTTTTTATTACTTTTAATGAAAATCAGGGTAGGAATATGAAAATATAAGGTATTTTTTAGATTTTCGCCAATCTAAATATTCGCCCCTTAAAAGGGGTGGTAGAGGGCTAAAAGTGGGGTTAAATATTTTTTTTTGTAATTTTTATCATAATCTATTTAATAAAACGCAACTTTTAAGACCTCTTCAGTATTAAAATTGTGTAAAAAAAATTAACGCTCCACCCTAGTGCGCAACCCTGTTTAATAATGACTTCCTTTCGGCGCAGTGTAGCCTATGTGCGTAACCCTGTTTAATAGTGACCTCTTTTCGGCACAAAGTAGCCTATATGCACAACCCTGTTTAATAATGACCTCCTTTCGGCGCAGTATAGCCTATGAGCGTAACCCTGTTTAAAAATGACCTCCTTTCGTCGCAGTGTAGCCTATGTGCGCAACCCTTTAGCAAGTTGACCGATTTAAATTTATATTAATTATTTTTAATTTATTTATTGTTCGTTTGGCAATATCTCTATGACTCCTTTGGACTGGTCTGATAAAAAGTATGCAATAACCTACCTCGTAGTGTGAACTCAAACCATGCTAAGCTTAATTTGAATCCATTTAGGAGTTTCGGCGTGATGCGTGGCCATGATACAAACAGACAGAGAGGCAGACAAAAATTACAGTTTTGGCTTCAGTATCGATTATAGAATGCCGTCCAAAAAAAACTTCAATGTACATAATTGGACCTGTTACAGTTTTATTATAAGTATAGAGTACATTGAATTTTGTCTCGTTCTCTCGGCTGATGAGAGAGCAAGACGTAAGTCAATGTAAGGTTATTACAAGAATGTTTTTGAGATGATGGTAACCCACCAGGTGTCCCGCATCTTTGAGCGCCCGCAGAAAGCGCACGGTTGCATCGTCTGCTGTCGCAATCATGTTGAAGTCGTGAGTGATTTCCGATATGAGAGTAAACGCGAAGTGACTGCCCGGGAGCTTGAATAACTGAAACAACTCACTTTTTAATATTCGGATGGTATGTAATCAAGAAAAAGAAAATTTAAATTAAAGGGACAACATATTTTTTTATAAGTACGTAATACTAAGTGGGCGACTAACTTTGAGCGACTATAAAACTTGAAAGCAGTGACTTAAAAACTCTGATTTTGGTAACCAGATCTTAATAAACTGGCTAAGTGCGAGTCGGGCTCGCGCACCGAGGGTTCCACAACAACACAAAATACAATAATTATCAATTTAAAAAACCGATTTCAAAGTAAGTAAAATGTGACATTTCGAATTTCGATTCGGTGAAATAAATGCTGAGGTTGTACCGACAGTTATAACTTGCTAATGAACAGAAATTTGTCACCAACTCGCACTTGGCCATTACTTATTACTTCTTCTTATACTTTAGAGTATGTACTATATAATCATGCCAAGTTTGACGCTTGTACGTATTACCGTTATTACATTGGAGACGGCCCCCGTGGACCGGGACGGCAAGGGAATCCTTATGTTTACTACTGACAGTGCGGCTACCATCTATGCACTCAGAAAACCCGTAACAAGATCAAGAGTTACTGCTGAGTGCCATACAGCCTTACAAACACTCGCGAGCAAATACAGAACGATAGTGAGATGGACGAAAAGCCACGGATCCTGCGTGGGTAATATAACGGCGGACACCGGCCATGGAACGTGCTAGGAAACAGGTAAGTGATAACGCAGTGGGCTTCTGCAAACTATCGGCGATGGGAGTGCGAAAGCTACTGCGTCGTCACACCGAAAAAGAGTGTGCTTGGTGTGCATATCTTGTTTTTTTTTAAATTTATTTATTTATTTTTTATTAGTAAATTTTTGTGTTTTCCTGCAGAATTTCTATTGTATTTCCCCTTCTTCGTCACTGTACAATAGTAACCAGCCTAAGAAGGGTTTCTCGTCGAGAGTCTACAGCTAGGGTAACAATCTCATCATTCTCACCTGTTCAGTGAGATTCATCATCAGCTCATGTCTGGGAGTATCACCGAGACAGTGCTGCCTGGGCTTGGTTGTATACCACCAGGAGTTGAATTCTTCTAGAAAGAACGCCCAGAGGTAGTGATCGGCCGGCTGACGCTTAAATCCATTGAGACGATACTGAAACGTCCCTATATTGGGCATGTCTTCGAAAAACGCTGTGTGGAAGCTGAAATATTTTCGACGGTTAAAATGAGACTTGATCCAAGCGCCATTTTTAAACTTTTACAGGAAAGCGATTTGAAAATTAAATAATTGGCCAAGAGCGTGTCGAGACACGCATATGGTAGGGTTTCGTAATCAAAGCCATATAATTGCAGTCATAGTTCAGAAAATTATGGTTATAGAAAAATTCAATTGACATTTTGAAATTTCATTGACATTTTACAAAAAGGTCAATGACCTTTGAGCTAGAACGCTTTGAATTTATTTCAGTTTTATCGCTGTTACTCAAAAAGTCATGATCAGATAATGTTCGAAATAATTTTAAATTAAGGTTTTAAATATGACCTATCTCTATTGTAAGTTAAAAGTTTCTATGTCTTATAGTTTAGAAATGCAGGGGGGGGGACCAACTTTTTGCCACTTTGGCGGGCCATATTTCACAAAGTATAGACTTTATAAAAACGTGATGTATCAAACCTTACCTTTCTTTTAAAATACCTTTTTAACGATACCCCATTTGAGTAGATAGAGTGAAAAAATAAATTTTCATCCCCATTTCACATGTACCAGAGCTACACCTAAAATGCAATGTTATACATTTTTATACTTTTAAAATTGAGATCTATATTACAACTGTCATTATGCAAAGTTTCATTCACTTATCTTAATAATTACAGAAGTTAGAAGGTTTTAAAAAAAATCGGACTGACGGACAGACAGACAGGCAGACGGACAGGCAGACAGACGGACGGACAGAACGAGTTTATAAGGGTTCCTTGTTGGGCTACGGAACCCTTAAAAACCGAAAAAAAACACTGCATCAAAAGTACTTAACATTTAACATCAAATCTAAATGCAAGCTTCCATGATATTGTCCATGGGATATTATCATAGTAGTAGTATTAATTGATATAAATGCTACTTAAGACATAATGCATTACTTTCTAACCAAGGCAAATTGATTTAAATACCAGAAACAACATTATTAGATTATGGTAAAATAACTGTAATGCCTTATTTACTATAATTTATTCAAGGCGAAACAACTGTCATAACGGCTTGCATACATACAAAGAAAGTATAAAAGATTTAAATACAAAATTTATTGTCTATAGATATAGGTAGAATGATCTAAAAGAAAATAAAAATGTTTTCAGCAAAGGAAAAATACCTAAAGAGACACTTTAACTTAAAAAATAGGGATTCATATCCTTAATTTTGAGTAATTTTGATGGTTTTTGGTGTTGATAAAAAATTTAGTTAGCTATACGATAAAAAATTACTCAAAATTTAGTCAGGCGATAGCCCAACAGGATTCCATTCAGATCGTATATGGGGGCACTGCTGGGCCTCATCGCTGCCATCGCAGCCGGGGAAGACCTCCGCTCGGCTGAAATGCGCGCAATGGCCAGTATATACGGAAACTTTTATGGATAGTGGCCATACGCGCATTCTCTATTGAAATGCAGGAGGGAGGGGTACGAGAGAAGACTTGCTATTACAGATTTTGTATATCTACGATTTTATTATTTGACTGCCTCGGTGGCTCAGTTGGTAGTGATCCTACTTTCTGTGCTTGGGGGCGTGGGTTCGATTCCCATCTAGGACAAACATTTGTGTGATGAACATTTGTGTTTGTTCTATGTCTGGGTGTTAATATCTATTTAAGTATGTATTTAAAAATATATATGTATGTATATCAGTCTCTGGCAGCCATATTACAAGCTTTGCTTAGTTTGGGGTCAGATGACCATGTGTGCAATAATGTCCCAGATATTTATTTATTGTATCATCAGCCAGAAGACATCCACTGCTGAATATAGGCCTTCTCCTTAGACCTCTACAGTCCACACTGAATGACAGGCTGCCATTACTGGATGCCCGCGACTCTCACGATGTCGTAGGTCCACCTAGTGGGAGGCCTACTTATACGCTGCGGTTCATGTTCTCCACTCAAGAACCTTTCTTCCCCATCGGTCACCGGTTCTTCGAGCTATGTGGCCTGCCCATTGCCACTTCGACTGCAAATTGTTATAGCCATGTCGGTGATTCTGGTTCTTTGGTGAATATCCACGATCCGGATTCTATCGCGCAAAGAAACTACAAGCATAGCTCTCGCCATTACCCGCTGATCCTTAACAGTTGATCTTTTGGAAAAACTCAGAGTCAAATTTTCCCAAAATACCAACAGTTTAGTACTTACTACCTTTCAGTACCGTAAGTCATCACTGGCAACACAAACTAGTTAAAGACCCTTGTTTTTAGGCACTGTGGTATTTTGGACAAGATGTCACATAATTTTTCGAACGCTGCCCATCCGAGTTGGATCCTTCGGGTGACCTCTTTGCCTAAGTTGGACTTACCATTTAAATAAATGCTTGTTACAAGCTTTCATTTAACTTTCTTTTCATTAGTATGTACATACTAACTAACAGGGCAAGTTATTTGTCCGTTGTCCCACACATGTAGTGCATGTTAGGTAAGCACTAAGCACGTATGTCTTGCAATTGAATTTTAGAAACAGTTTCTTTGTTCTATAACTATCGCCTAGATACGTCAGAGGCCATCGGGCGGCCTAGAAACACTGACATTAGGGCTGACCACCTTTAAATGCCTATAAAAACGTATAACAATATGCAAAAAAAAAACTTACCCGCGCTCTTTAAGTTTATAAAATATAAATGGCATACTGTCCAAAGTTCTTTTGTTCATGGATCTTCTTACGTCAGGCAATTCTAGTTCTGTTTTACCCGTTAGAATCGGGAATAATGCCGCGGGAGTTCCATCACCCACTATATTGTAGCTAAAAAAAATAAAAAAAATAATCTTGCAGTACTAAACATCGCCAGCGTGAATAACGTGATGCCACGGGTGAAATCGAACTCTGTGTCCTGAGGTCTGTGGCTGAGTTTTGAGACCCTTCACTTTTAAATCGGTCTGGCTGAAGGTTTAACAATCGAATTATTGTTTGGCAAATTAATTTTAGGTTTGTAGATACTTAAATAACATCATATAAAAATTTCAGCCATACTGAAATATTATGAAAAAAATATTTTTTTTTAGATATCAAAATTAGCGTCTGGCACAGTTTTAATAACAATAAAAATATCTGGCAATAATAGATTCATGTTGCAAAAAGTTCAATAAAAATAAACTTTTTAAAATGATTTGAAAAATCGATATTTTACCTGTACAGGTAGGATGCGCACTGATGAACGCAACCACTACCGCCAGCCAGATAGCCCCGTATGATGTCCGGGAGAGTGAGAGATATAGCATATCTAAAAACTGGCCTACCTGAAATTCTCTCTCAAAAACGTTGCTAGCTCTTAGACTATAGCTATACTATAGGAGCGTTCGCTGATTGGCTAATATTTACCAGCTTGATTGGCCGGCCGGATGGCGGGCGATTGGCCGGGAATAGGGATTGAAATCCGGAAAAACTGATCCGGTAATCTGGCGGATCCGGCATCATTAAACGTTTACTGGATCCAGTGCCAATATACCGGATCCAGTGCTAGCAATGTATGGCAAAATAATAGAGCTGTTGCATGAGTGAGTAGTTTTCATGCGTGCAAGTCGTTCGACGCCGCGTGTCGCACCCCACTACGCTGCGCCAGTACCGCGCCGCTGCCACGCATCGGCATCGCGACAATTATTACTTAAAATTCTACTTAAAATAATTATTTATCGTAAGTTGATTAAATTAAAGAGTTGTACTTAGAATAGACACTCATTATTGTGATAATTGTGCCATTCATTAGACAGATTCATAAAATCATGATGGTGTATGTCATATATATAAGACCTGTTTATTAGCATTCTCAAATACTTTAACAATTATAGTGATTTCATCTCAGTAAATTACGTAAGGTTAATTATATTAGAATTTTAAAAAGTTACTTACTTACCAAAAAAGTAATACCAAAATTTATGTATATTATTAGGATAGACAGCTCAAAAGTTACTAATGTATGTTATTACATCACACTAATTTATAAATGTGGAAGGTTGTGCGTATGTATGTACGTACTCGTATGTATCGTATACGAGTATGTTTTGTTCTTAATTTTTTATCAGGAATAGGCTTGCGTTTGACTTGCGACTCGCCTGATGTTAAGCGATGTTGCGGTCTACGATTGAGCACGCTTGCCTAGAAGAAACCGATTCACTCCTGATTTGAAGACACCCAGATTGTAACTACTGTTAGCTAAACGGATTTGGGTGAAATCTGGTATAGAAATAAAGTAAGAAAAACATTTATTTTGCGCACAAAACACTACAACATCAACATTACATAGGTGTTATTTGTCTAAACGGTACCATCAACTACGAAAAGCGGTAGTTATTTGATAGCCGCCAAGCTTTGCTATTTTCGCGCACACACGCATAGTAAAACGGATTTTCGTCCATTCAAGTTAGACGCTTTTAAACGATGCAGCTTAAATGAGTTGGTTAATTTTAGGTACCTATCAGGTACCTACTAAAAGTTGGCTCGCAAAAGTGAAGCTAGGGGTAAGGCCCCAGGGTCGTAAGAATGAAAACGTACTCGTATCTCATATCCTTGCCAGGTACGGTGTCCATATCTTAGGTGTAAGGCCACAGCTGACATGGTCCTTCTTTTATTTTATCATTCTGGCTTCGGCACCACTTCACAACACAAGTTGTCATTTTATCACTAGTAAAATTATAAAGAACTAGCTAATGCCCGCGACTTCGTACGCGTAGAGCAAATTAATTAGTGGGCGGACAATTAGACTGACATAGCCAAATATAAATGTTACGAACACGAACGGAACTTTAAATAGGCACAAATCCATCGGATTATTTATATCTACTAATAATTTTATAGATAATACCTACACTTATGACATTATTGTAGATTTTTTGCTCTCCATTTCAATGCGGATTGTCATACTATCGTCATAGTATGATTTTAGTCTAGTTTTAATCTGACTCGATACAGGTATCCCGACATGTCCATTGTTTCAAATATATTTCAAGCAAATAATATATTACTTTCACTGGTTAAATACGTTGGAAGTGTGGAGCCATGCAGCCAATAAGGAAAAAAAAATGGTATAAGTCAAGCGAAATGTCATGCATGACAAACGTTATTATTGAATTATTAGTAAATTGTAAGTATGGAGCGGTATCTATAATTAATCGCTGTTATTTAACATTACTCCGTGTAAAGACTGCCAATCAATGATGTCTAAATAATTTTTGCCCGCCTTCTGCGCGTCGACCCTTCCAACAACTAAACCACTTTCGTTCACCACCATACCATCCAAAATAGCTGCTAATCATAGATCAGTATCTGATTAGATGCTGCGAGTTCACCTACTTTGCGTGTCTGTTATTGGTCTTAAGTTTGATCCTGGCAAAAAATGTATTCATTTTAATCTTCGTCGACTTGGTATATTAGCACGTCAGAAGTCAATACAAAAATCAACGTAATTTAAATTACGCCATAATAAACTGTAAAACCTCTTCAAAAGCAGTTGGCTGTCCTGACAATAACAAACACAAAAAAAAAAACTATTTGGTGCAGTCGATCGGAAGTTATGCGGGTACATACATTTCGGCGATTCGTTTTTATTTACATATAGATTACTAGCCGTCCGCCCCGGCTTCGCACGAGTGTAAGCTCGGCCTTCGGCCTCGCTACAAAATATAATTTAGCCTATGTCACCCGGGGATAGTGTAGCTTCCCAACAGTGAAAGAATTTTTCAAATCGGTTCAGTAGTTTCGGAGCCTATTCATTACAAACATACAAAAATAGGTACAAATCTTTCCTCTTTATAATATTAGTGTAGATATGGCAACAGCCGCTTCAGTCTTCCTACCTACCATGTCTGCGAGTAGAAGTCTATCATTACGACAACATTACTATAAAATAAGCTAGATAGCGTTATAACAAATTATTTAAAAAAAATATGATTTTACTAATTATTATCATAAATTAATGTTCTGTTTCAATCAGATATTTTTTAAGCATATTCGTGGAAACTGCTTTGAAATCCTTCTATAGTGGTTTAAAGATGTGCGTGGACAAACAAACAAACTGACAGCCGTCAGATTTGTAGTTCCATAGTTTGAAAATAGATTGCGTACTAAAACGATGTTTCGCGAAAAAAAAAATTGCTTAAACTTTACGAATAATATTATTAAAAATGTAATAAAGTATTCAATAATTCCTAAAATAATGAGTGTAAATGGATCGTAGTTTCACAAATATGAAAAGTGCGTCTATTATGTATAGGTAAATACGACACTTTACCTGAATCACGCAAACGGCATTATTTTTGCAAGTTAAACCGATATCAGGTATTGCTTCTACTTGGTTAGAAGTCATGTGTGAAGGTATTTGATCTACACATTTATAATATGACATAAAGAATAAAGAATTAAATTCGCAGCCGCAGGCAATTCACAGCGTGTTACGTGTGGCGCGAATGACAGCGCGTTGAAGCCATTTTACCCCGCGTTTCTGGTGGTTGGTCTCATAGCATCCGTTGAACAAAGTTTATAATTAGAGAGCTGAGGCGGGCATACCATGCCTGTATGGTGGACGTTGGGACTTGGGACGTACAACGAGCAAAATCAACTTTTCCCAATATACCGTAGGTTGGCCGTAGGCTTACAATTGTCCCGCAACGCTTCCGCAGTACACACCGCACCTAGACTGTTCAAAACTGTAGTTCTACTTTGAATCTAGCCTAAACTGAAGGAAGAGCTGGCCTTTTCACGGTCGCTTGTACGTCCGCTCGACTCTACAGGCAGCGTTGGGCCTGTCCTATCCTTCTCTCTGTGTGCCGGGGAATAGAGAAGTTCTCTATTCCGTGCTGTATGCGGTCACGCAGTATGTTTATAGTAAACTTACCCGTTTAATATCGTAGTGCTTAGCTCTTCCGTAAGAAACTTGTAGCTCTTCGGCATGTTTCGAATGAATCCATTTTTGGAGGTGGAATCGAATCCAAATATGAGCACGTCGATGGGCCCACCGTACCCGCTGCCTGGGGTGCGGGACGACCCAATGCGGTACCCTGCTCCGTATCCCATCCATTTCGAATAGAGTATGCTGGCAAGACATAATAGTATGACAATTATGATAAGGAAGCAAAATAATTTATTTTGGATAATATTAGGTTTGGTGAGGTTTTCCTCTACTCGAGCTCTAGGCTCGGTTTACTGAGCGGGCGCCCCGAGACCCTCAGGGAAAAGGTGGCTCAGTTCCCCCGCTAACGAAAACTGAATCTCCTAAAACTTTGCTGATTATTGTTGATGTGTGGATTGCGGCTTGTTTTTGGATGATGTGTGTGTTTATATTAGAATCTAGTTTTGTGCAGTATCTGTGTAAGGATTTGGCTATTACTCCAGTGGCTCCTACTACTATGGGGATGATTTCTGTGGAGGTTTTCCATAGCCTGGCTATTTCTCGTTTCAGTGGGTACTTACTTAGTTTTTCTATTTCCTTTGCTCCTATATTGTAATCTGATGGTACTGTGATGTCTATGAGGTATGTTTTGTTCACTGTTTTATTTATGTATATTATGTCTGGTTTATTGTGTGTTATTGTAACGTCTGTCTGAATCGGTATCTCCCACATTAGTTTCGCACTCTCGTTCACCTTAACCTGCGGCTGAGTCACGTGTTCTTGCCACCACAGGTTGGAGACCGGGAATTTGTGCTTTTTAGCTAGTGTCCAGAAAATATGCTGTACTATATTGTTGTGTCGTTTGATATAGTAAGTGCCTGCCAGTTTTTCACACCCTGAGACAATATGCTGAGTGGTCTCGTCTTTTACTAAACATAGCCGGCACCTACCGTCTACTACTTTTTTCAAAATGTCTCGTTCATGTTGTTTAGTCATTACTGCATGGTCCTAAATTGCGAATATGGCTGACTCTAATGATGGAGATACCGGTTGTTTCTTAAGCCAACGAGGAACGACTGTGCCTTATCTATATTTTCTTTTTCCAGAACGGCTTCATAGAACTGCCCGTGCAGTGGTTTGGACTTTATTTTTTCTACTCTTGTTTTAACTATTGCGTGTTTAATTTCTTTATCTGCATATTTTTCATTTTGCCTTAGCCCTATTTCTTCCAAATTGATTTGTGTTTCCTTGATTATTGAGTATTTATCTTTATTTCTATCGTGCTCTACTATTACTCTCAATATGTAATCTTTTTCTGTTTCTATGTATGCTTTGTATTTAATTATTTGTGTTTTGTATAGTGTTTCTACACTGGTTAGGCTTCTTCCTCCTTCATCAATCGGTAAGTACAATCTTTCTACGTCTGCTTTCTGTTAAAGTGCTTTATTTATTGATAAAAGTTTTCTAGTTTTAACGTCTATTTTCTTCAGATCTGATGTTTTATAATTGATTATCCCGAACTTGTTAAGTAAAACCGGAACTGTGTAGATGTTTATTTCCCTTAAAAGATTTCGAGCGTTGAGGTGAGAAGATGTAAAAAAAATTACCCGTCTAAAGTATTATTTTTGTATTTGTTGCCTAACTTCTCCGTGATCTATTTTTCCTGATTCGTTTATCCCTAAGTATTTGTAGTTTTCATTTATTTGTAAGTGATTGAACTCTTCGCCGTTTAATAGAACATGACCTTCTCCTTGGTGTTTTTTTCTTCTACAGCTTACCATGTGCAAAACGTTGCATTTATTAAGGCCAAACTCCATTCCTATGTCCCCGATGAAGATTTCTGTGCTGTCTATTAGAACTTTAAGGTTGGTTTTATTATTTGCGTATATTTTAAGATCGTCCATATATAGCAGATGGTTTATTGTGGTATCGTCCTTGAGTCGGTACCCTTTCCGCTCATATTTGTTAAGGATTTGGGAGATTGGATTGATGCCCAGGCAAAATAGGATAGGGGATAATGAGTCACCTTGGAATATTCCTCAGCGGATGTATATTGGGTCGGTGGTTGCAGACGCATTCGTACCGCGAGCTGTCATGATCACATTCCATGTGGGCATGACTATCTCTAGAAACCTTCAGATAGCTGGTGGACATTTGTAAAGGTCTAGCCATTCGTGCGGCATGCTATCAAAAGCTTTCCGATAATCAACCCTTGCCATACTTAAGTTTTTCTGACACTTGTGTGCGTCTTCCAATATAGCTTTGTTGATCATGAGAGGGTCTTTGCAGCCCCGCATTCGGCGTCTGCAGCCCCGTTGTTCTGGAGCTAAAATGTCGTTTTTATCGCAGTGAATGTAGAGTTCGTTAGCCATTATAGACGTAAGTATTTTGTACATAGTTGGTAGACAAGTTATGGGACGCCAGTTCTTCGGGTCCCGGGTGTCGTCGCTTTTGGGTATCAATATGTTTTTTTTTTTTTTTTTTTTTTTGGCTATGTATTTGTGTGTACTAGTGAAATATTTCAGGTAGTAATTTTGTATTTTGTCTATTCCTGGTGTTTTCCAATTTTGAGTTTTCCTTATTGCTTCCTTTACTTTATCTATATCTATTTCTTCAAACTGGTGTTGTTCTATGTTCTCTGCTGACTTTTCTATATCGGATATCCACGTTGCTTCTGTGTTATATGAGATGGGATTTGATAGGATGTTTTCCCAGAAGTTTTGCATGTCCTGTTTTGCTGGGATATGGGTGGGATTGTGTTGTGTATTGTCCACTGATCTATAAAATTTATGTTGGTTTTCTGCAAACATCTAGTTTTGAGTTTTCCTTTCATTAATTTTGTCGTACCTACGGAGTCTACCTGCCAAGGCTTTTACTTTTTGTTTCAGCATTTCAATTGTGTTATTTAATTCTTCATCGTTTGTAATTTTGTATTTATCATAGAGTTTACGTTTGATGTTTATCATTTTCCTACTATTGGCTCCTCCTTTAATTTCAACTAACCTTCCTAGCTCTTTTCTAAATTCCTGTATTCTTCGATTTATCCTTCTTTTCCATGGTGGATCTAATATCGGTTTTTGAACTTGTGATGGTATGTACGGAGTTTGTTGGTTTGTGGTAATTAATGTCTTAGCAGCTGCATAGATTATGGCGTTAATTTCGCGCAATGAATCGTTTGTTACTAATACGTTAGGTAAGTATTTATTGATTGTATTCAAGTTACGTACGAACTGCTTGTTGAAATTTGGTTTTGGTAAAAAGTTTCTGAGTTCATATAATAATATAATTGAAGTTGCAGTATTCACTAAAACGGATTTATTTAACCATAAAAGTGGTCGGAATAGGGAAAATACGTTAAGTCTCCTTAATTCTAGAACTCACCTTTTACACACAAGCGTCTTTTGCATGTTACCGTGAATTTTTAATAATTTATCTACTGAAATAAGGTTTGAGAATGATATCAACGTATTCAAAACAGCTCTAAACAATTTACTAATCATGAAAGTTTATTATAGTATTGATGATTTTATAAACGACAAAGACCTCAAAGTCACAAGTATGAAAGAAAAAAAAAATTACATTTAATAATTTTCTAACATGATAAATCAATTCTAAAAATCTATATACATTGACATAATATTATATATTTGTCTTTTTTTAGGGTTCCGTAGCCCGACAAGGAACCTTTATAAATTCTTTCTGTCCGTCCGTCTGTCTGTCTGTCTATCTGTCCGTCCGTCCGTTTTTTTTTTAAACCTTCTAACTTCTATAATCATTAAGATAAGTGAATGAAACTTTGCATAATGACATTTGTAATATAGATCTCAATTTTAAAATTATAAAAAATATATAATATTGCATATTAGGGGTGGCTCTGGTACATGTGAAATGGGGATGAAATTATTTTTTTCACTCCAACTACTCGTGTGTGGTATCGTTGAAAAGGCCTTTTAATATAAAGGTAAGGTTTGATACATATTTTTTTTATAAAATCTATACTTTATATATATACTTATATAAAGTATAGTATACTTTATACTTTAAATATGGCCTGCCAAAGTGGCAAAAAGTTGGTCCCCCCCCCCTGCATTTCTAAATTATAAGACATAGAAACTTGAGTCTTACAATACAGATAGGTCATATTTAAAACCTTCATTCAAAATTATTTCGATTATCTGATGATGAATTTTTAAATAACAGCGATAAAACTGTAATAAATTCAAAGCGTTCTAGCTCATAGGTCATTGACCCTTTTGTAAAATGGTCGTAACAAATAATGTTTCTCAATCAGTTTTCTCTATGTTTAAACCATAAAAAGTATATGGTATGTCGGGATGGTACATCTCTGAAATTTGCAAAGTCCACAAAGCTTCGTTCGTTCGAATTTTTCTATAACCATAATTTTCTGAACTATGACTACTTACAATTATATGGCTTTGATTACGGAACCCTACCATATGCGTGTCTCGACACGCTGTTGGCCAATTATTTATTTATATTATCAATAAAATCTGATATGACATAATATTTGACATATAAGTTTGGTGTTTTTTTAAATGTTTTGTGATGAAAATATTATAGATATGATAAAAACTGATTGCATGCTTAAACATCGAAAATAGAGTACCTATTTGAAATTATTTAAGATCAAAATTTATTGTTTACACCTATTTTGCAATGAATAAATTAATTATGAATTATGAAAAGACAGCCCTTTAAAGGTAGACAGAAAGGCAAACGGACGACCACGGCGTAGGCGCCGTTGACACCCTTTGGTTATGAAACTCTAAAAATAATGTTATATTTATAACTCACTCATCTAAATGCTTCCCCGTACACTCAATCTTGACATAGTCACTCTTGTCCAATGTGAATGAATCTTCTCCATACACGGCTTTAGGTGCACCAATAGTGTATTTAGCATCACTAATGTATATTATATCTCGGTAGGTGCATTTGATATTCTTCGTCGTGGCGAGGATTTCTTTAATGACTTTGCATTCATGAAGCTGTAAAGACTTTTATTTCTCAAGAATGTTTACTTACATGACTTTATTCCTATACATGAGAAACTATAGATATTCATAAGTCTAGGTACAAGCGCAGCTTAGAAAAATGGGTTCGGCAAGTTTACATACCTAAATTCTATATTTCTTTCTAAGCAGAGATAGATACAAGTAGATATATAATATTAGTTTGCAACATACCACATGCAATACTGCTGTTGCTGTTGTTTACTGTTACACAAGTTGAATGTAGAATTCAACATAAAAATGGCTTACTTCAAAATAGGTAGAAAGTTCCTGCAATTTAGTTAGACGATGCGCAAGTAACGGCACTTGTGCAAGTAATTACATACTCGATTACTGCGCATCATCTGCAACGGACACGGAAAATATTTTTAGAATTTCTTCCCTTCTCTTTTCTGTGGCAACGGGCATTACAGCGGATTAACTAAGAAATAAACATAAAGTCAAAAAGCAACAACTAAAGGTAAGGTGTTCCCGTACAACAAACGTTTTCGTATTTTTGTATTTGCTCTGATGTAAAAACGGTAATACATACAAGCGTAAAACTTGGCAATATTATAGTATTTATAGTAGCTAGGTACACACTTTTAAATAAAACAAAAAAAAATGGCCAAGTGTGAGTCAGTGACAAATTTCTGCTCACCACCAAGTTAAGAAACGTCAGGCGCAGTTGGTACTTAGACCCATCCAAGTACCGACTGTGCCTGACGTTGACCGCGTGATGTTGTCTTGTCGCACTACTTTTTGTATTTTGTGGTGGTACGGAAGCCTCGGTGCGCGAGCCCGACTCGCAAATGGCTTGTGTATTTAAGTTATTTTGTTTAGATGATTTATTTAATGATCTTTCTTGAACGTCCAGTCTCGTGGTCGTGGTGCTCGTCTCAACTGATAAATATGATGTGAGTGAAAGCCGTGACCTAAGCTTGTCGCTCGCCTGAGGGTAAGCGTCATGTTTGCCCACAACAGTTCTGTGCCATCCAGAGGTTAGAACTTCAACAGTTCAGTACTCTGCGCGGCAATGCACTGGCGCTCGTTACTCTAAGATATTATATGCTAAATCTCTTTATGTATGCCCAGTAATTTCACTGTATCTCGAAAAATTACGGATTAAACTAGTTAGTCTACCAGAAATTAAGGAAATAATGTTACACTTACATAGCATTTCACCCAATCACGGCCATTGCACACCAAGTGTGGATATACAGTGTCGAACTGCGTGACTTCTTTATCAAACGGATCTAGGTGTGGTAACTCACACCCTGTGCCTTTGTCTTCTTTTAACGCCTCTTGTAGTCTGTTCTCCATATACCTGTGGTTAATATGGATGATTTTAATGTAATGCTAGTATAGGTACTTATTAGTTCTATTGTTACAATAGAGCTAGGTATCAAGAGAGAGTGATCCAAACGTTGCGTCCCAACATTTAGTAGGTATTTCAAAAATGTGTGCCATCTGTCGGAATCTTAACTATACTTACGTCGCATCGTAACGAGCCTGTAGGTAAGTACGTGTGCCTCCCATGTGTTATCTCAGCTTGGGCCTTACGCTTACCTGCTGTAAACGGTTCAGTTTAGGTGATTGCGAAAAGTTGCGCGACCGCAAATCGTGTCTCGGCACATTAAGTTTCGCGTTCACGTGATTTTGCAAACTGCGCGTATTCGAGCCCGCGGTTAGGGTTAGGCGTAAGGCCCCAGGATATATAATATTAGTTTTGTCACCTTTACTCTTATTCGAATTGACGTAACAAGACAGATAAAATATTTCACGCACATGAATAGCCAGCCAAATCGCTCAATATTATTAGCTTTCGAAACTTGCGTCAGAACTTCAATGGGCCCAAAATTTGGGCTCAGACCCATCAGGTGCCTCAAGATGTTATTATAGGCCACACGAATGGTGTCAAGTGATTTTTTCGTGTATAATGTCCAGAGTTGACACGTATAGAAAGTCTGGCAATAAGACTTAAACAACTAGGTACTTATTCTAAGTAAACAACGTAATTTTTACATCAGACGCTGCCTTGATAAACTTTCTAGTTATCATGTTCTCCACAACACAGAGACTGCGTCTCTGACGGTTGATGTCGCTATCATCTTTTAATTTTGATGTCACGATGTGGCCAAGGTACTCGAAGCTGTCTACCGTTGTAACTGGGTGTCTGTCAAGGTATACTTCGGGTACGTTACATGTTCCCTTTTCCGACCTAAATATTACCATTTCTGTCTTCTTCGAATTGTAAGTGAGGTCGTGATTACGAGCATATGTTTCACAGATGGTTATCAATTTCAGCCTTTAATCGAAGGGCTGAGCAGCACCATGTCATCAGCATAACTCAAGTTGTTGATGTATCTACCGTCCAATCTGAGTCCAACCGGGGTACTGCTCGGCTCAAAGATCAAATCGTTTATGTACCTAGAGGTTAAATAGGTCGGGAGAGGTGACTCCCGGTTGCCTCACACCACAGGACAGTAGGTAGCTATCCGACATCACGGAGTCCCATCGAACTCTGTTGGTCTGATTGCCGTACCAATACGTCAGAAGACCAACAAACTCCGGTGGAAACGTGCACTTTCTCCCACAGCAGCTCATGATTTATTGTGATAAATGCGCGACTTATATCAAGAAAGCACGTCATGTTATAGTGTCATGTTTTGTTACTTGACAATTTCTTTAAATGAAAATATTGCCAAGTTTCCACTGAACTTGTGAGCGAAAGCCGAACAGTCCGTCGCCAATACTCATTGAGCTGGTGTGGGAGTAAATTACTCCTTCAAGCATCTGGGCCACTACCGTCGCTAGCGAAATAGCCTATAGTTTGCCACGCTCAAGATATCACTACTATTATATGTGTATTTTATAAATGGAGTCATATAACGATCTATATGTACATTCATTGGAGTCATATAATAATTTTTTTATATACCAATTCTCTTACCCAGAAGAGTAATTTCCGGATACATTTACCTACATGTACATTTGTATGAAACTACCAAAGTAAATAACTGGCCAAGAGCGTATCAAGACACGCATATGGTAGGGTTCCGTAACCAAAGTCATATAATTGTAATCATAGTTTAGAAAATCATGGTTATAGAAAAATTCGAACGGACTATTTGGACTTAGCCAAATTTCAGAGATGTATCATCTCGTATAGCATATACTTTTTAACCATAGAGAAAACTGATTGAGAAAATATTCTTTGTTAAGATCAATTTACAAAAGGGTCAATGACCTTTGAGCTAGACTCCTTGAATTGATTAGTTTTATTGCTGTTACTCAAAAAGTCATAATCAGATAATCTTCAATATAATTTTGAATTAATATTTTAAATATGATCTATCCGTATTGTAAGTTACTGTTGTGAATTTTGAGACCCTTTTGGCTTTTGAAATAACGAACCTGAGGACACTCTGGGCACTGTATCAAGTTTTGCTGCGACACAAAATTAAATTCTGATGCCGCATTTCGATGCCCTAAAATGGGTGTAAGATGACATGATAATAAAATAGAGAGCTTAAATGTTACTGTTCATTTATAATGTTATTTTTCATTAATTCTGCTTAGATTTCACAACATATATGTGATGCCCCTGGTGTTACAGGTACCTTTCCATAGGCGACGGTGATCGCTTACCATCAGGCGGCCCGTTAGCCAGTTTGCCACCCATATGTATATGGTATAATTATCAATAAAAAAACTGACCTCAAAATTAGTAAATAAGTACACATTTTCGTTTACTTGGATGACATAATTTTCTCAGTTACCTATTTTGATTTAAAAACCAAATGGATGACCTCTTAAGTATGGCCTACCAAACAAAAAGGAACCATCAAAACAAATTCATAGTTTACGGAGAAATCAGTGAACATACAAAAAAAAATACAGTGGAACATAGAACCTCCTCCTTTTTTGAAGTCGGTTAATATAAAAAGGTGGGACATTTCATACCTTCAAAAGTGTTAAAATTGCGCGAACGAGATAGCACGAAGCAGTAGACGTTTTAAATTGTTACATAATAAAATTATGGATACGTTGCAAAGAAAAACCCTGCGTATGCGTCTGTAATAATTTATAAGCGTTTGGATTGTATTTGCGAGCTCATGGTGTACTCAATTCTGCGGAGTCTGCGTGTCTGCGAAGTTTAGATTCGGACAGTCCATAGATACGCGTGTATATTTATTTGTATTTGTAGTTAAGTTTATATTTTTAATAAGTAGAGTAAAATACCCTAATGCTGTCATTTTCGCTCCCGCTAGGTTAGATCTCCGAGCAAAAAATATTTTTGCTGAGGGTTAGATGTAAAAGCGCCTAGGCAAAAAGCTTGTGGTGAAATGCTCCGCTAATATCTACCTACTTAGCAGTAAGCCACGCCTGCCAGGCTAGCATGCGCACCGCATCAAAATTTTGTCGATTCTTTTTATCGTGCCAAAGCGGGACAGGCGTATATTGAACCATAATATATTGAACCATTACATAACCATTGAACCTTGTAGCTTTCTTGCTCGTCAAAGTGACGACAAGATTTTGTTGCAGTGCGCATGCTAGCCATGCTGGCAGAGATAGCTTGCTTGTCGTAAAAGCCGAATAGGTAGTCCTAGTGTTAATTTTAGGCCATCCAGAGGCTTCTATCATGGCCTGCAAGTAAGTAAAGAGTCCATTATAAACTAAGTATAGCATACCTTCTGGTCAAATCCAAGTCTTGATCCACGCTTTTCGACGCTCGCAAGTCTTGCTCACGCTTTACATAATACACAATGCATGTTGTTAGCAACATCAAGAAGATCAAGACTCGATTATTTTGTAAGCAGCATCGATATATAGATCGGTACCATTTTTTTACTATTACAGCTATCTGAAAAGGGAAATAATTTGGTTATATAAGTAAAATAACTATTGACAAGCTTCATGTAATGAAACGAAATGAAACACTACTGAAATACTGGGGTATAAGGGTTCAACAGCATAGCAGAGTTCTATCAACTAATATTATGTATCAAACCTCACTTTCGTTTTCCAAGACCTATTCAAAAATATCCCACATGAAAGATGAGGGGGAGCAGTTAATATTTTTTTCATCCCCATTATCCTGCTAGTCGCCATCTTGATTCATGTATTTCAGGCCCGTGTCAGCTCTTGTCCAATGCAACAATGAATACTCTGATCTATGATGAATAGCAAACAGTATTGTATTGTACACTATTGTATTCTCTTTGCTCAATAGGCGAATGAATAGGTTCATGGTATGCGCTTAGCGCGAGGGGCTAGTGTCGCGTAAGTCAGATTCTGTCATTTTGCTGTCGCACCTATTTGGTTGGTTTGTAACAAGTCTCAGGCTTAAATAATAATTATTTCAAGTAGTAAAGTAACTTTAATGTTTATAATTTTGAGAATGTTAACGGGGACAATCTGGCACGTTACTGTAGATCGATTCTGTATAAAGTCATCTCACCCATGCGAGCTCGCATCTCCCTTCACGCGCGACGAATCGAACTCCGAGTGAATATGAATTATAAACCTTTAAATGTAGCTTGATTGAAATGATAGTTCACGACATTTCAGGGCATATCTTGGTAATAACGTCTGGCGGATTGCATTTACTTTTAACGCAAAGATCACTGGTTTTCTGCGTTTAAAAATACTATGAACTACAAGTGCTGTACATATAAATAGTAAAAGTATATTTGAGTGGAACTGCATTTAACGTGGATTATCACAATACAATAACCATATTTTTCCATTCTGTCATAACAAGGTTACGTCAACTTGACTAAAATTGTAGGGACGTGGTAAATCGATAAACGTAAAATCAATCGTTTTATTTTGCTGTGTGAATTAAATAGTAATTTTTTTGTTTTTCAGAATTTCCTCTCCGCACTATCGAAATACAAATTCGAGGATTGCTTCGCAACAGACCTTCCTCGTCCTGGGATAGAGTAGGGCCGGTGGTGCTTCGATGGTTTTGTACTGCCGCTGTCTGACGGGGAGTACGTTTGGAGTCTAGGATCGGTGGTGTCTGCGATTCCAAAGTTAGGGTATCCATATCCCGCGCATGCTTGACTTGTCTCGATGAAGAACTTAACATATTGAGGCCATTCATACATATCACCAGATACACACATACGTTCAATATAAAACTCGACAAAACATGAGGCATTGCTCAATTGATGTATAGAACTATAAAAAATGACATTTCTATGCCAGGATATAAAGCAGGTGTGGCAAGTATTCACTTGAGGCTGATGCTGATTGCGAATGTTGGCATGTTGACCACTACAAAGATTTATATACATAATAGCCCTCCCCTCCATAGACTGGTAATAATTAGGTTATAGGTTGAGACCAGATACGTAATCAGGCCCAGTGGTCGAGGTAAGTTTTATCAATATGGTTACATGTTAAAGCCCATGTTTGTAAATTAAGCACACGTGGGTTAGAATGTTTATAAATAAGTCATAAGTACTCTATTGTTAGTTACGTCCTGTCAAGGATGATTTTAACTTCGTCCTTGGTCCTGTGTAAAGCCGTAGGTAACTTCAGTTTTAGGACCAAAACTACCAGCGAGGAAAAAGATTGCGTCTCTGGATGATAATCCATAACACGCGAGTAATAATCTAATTCTAATTTAATAATTTAGAAAACTTTGCGGGAGAACAGTAAGCTACATCTTCCCAATTGTTATATAAAATAAATATATTTAGAAAAACTGTTTTTCTGATGAATTTCTAGTAACACATCATCAGCCAATTAACGTCCACTGTTGGACAGAGGCCTCCCTCATAGAGAGGGGTGTTGCCATAATCCCCACGCTTGGCAGGCGGCTTGGGGATCGCAGTACGTTCACCGTGTACCATGAGGACGCTGCTGCCCATCCTTCGGTGGTTCTGGTCGCAGTTTTAGGACATACCCGGGGTCCCAGCGAACCGAAATTACCGAAACTGAATTGAAATTTAGATAGTTACCAAAACTAAAGTTAAATGATTATTTACGGGATATTTACCGTGGTAAGGTTGTGGAAAGAGCTCCGTCTTCCCGTGAACATAGTGCATGTAACTGCGCCGAAATATCGGGAGCTCCTTCCACAACCTTACCACGGTAAATATCCCGTAAATAATCATTTAACTTTAGTGAACAACCGTGATACTTAGTTTAAAACAGTGTTTACCAAAACTAATTATTCAATAACATTAACATTACAAATTAATTATTACTCTTTATTATGCAGATTTTAATAATAAATAAATAAATAAAATAATAAATAAATATCTGGGACATTATTGCACACGATGTCATCTGACCCCAAACTAAGCAAAGCTTGTAATATGGCTGCCAGAGACTGATATACATACATATATATATTTTTAAATACATACTTAAATAGATATTAACACCCAGACATAGAACAAACACCAATGTTCATCACACAAATGTTTGTCCTAGATGGGAATCGAACCCACCCTAATATTAGTTAATTTAATTGAATTAAAGTTACAATTACAGTTACAGATAAATAAACATAGAGCTTTTGCCACAACTGGCAGCCTTATCACTTAAAGCAATCTTCTAGACAACCATTGAATGGATAAAACAGTAATATTAAAATAGCTAGCCGTCCGCCCCGGCTTCGCACGGGTGTAAGCTCGGCCTTCAGCCTTGCTACAAAATATAATAAAATATAGCCTATGTCACCCGGGGATAGTGTAGCTTCCCAACAGTGAAATAATTTTTCAAATCGGTTCAGTAGCTTCGGAGCCTATTCAATGCAAACAAACAAACAATCAAATCTTTCCTCTTTATAATATATGTATAGAATACACGTTGGCAACGTTGCTACGTAGTGTTGCGATGGTCTTTGCAGTAACAATATTTGTTGAGGTGTGGATGCGTGGCACTTATACAATTCGGCTCGTCGTTATATCTGAAACACAAGAATGTCAAACTTTTTATATCGTCATGTTACACTTACACTGCCGGCCAAAAGTTTAAGACCATACTTAAACAACATAATTATCTATCAATTGTAACAAATTTCAAAGATGTACCATCCTGACATAGTATATACTTTTTATGGTAAAACATAGAGAAAACTGATTGAGAAACATTATTTGTTAAGACCATTTCACAAAAAGGTTAATGACCTTTGAGCTAGAACGCTTTGAATTTATTACAGTTTTATCGCTGTTACTCAAAATGTCATCATTAGATAATGTTCGAAATAATTTTGAATTAAGGTTTTAAATATGACCTATCTGTATGGTAAGACTCAAGTTTCTATGTCTTATAGTTTAGAAATGCAGGGCAACTTTTTGCCACTTTGGCGGGCCATATTTCGCAAAGTATAGACTTTGTAAAAAAGTGATGTATGAAACTTTACCTTCATTTTAAAAGACCTTTCTAACGATACCCCACACGAGTAAGTGGAGTGAAAAAAATATTCATTCGCAATTCACATGTAGGAGTGCCACCCCTAAAATGCAATATAATATATTTTTTATACTTTTAAAATTGAGATCTATATTATTACTGTTCCAATACCAATTTTCACATCTGTAACTTCAAAAACGAATTTTAAGGTTTTTACCCATTTTCACCCTCTTAGGGGTGGAATTTCGAAAAATCCTTTCTTAGTTACACTTCACAACAAATTCACCCTTCAAATTTCATGTCTCTAGGACCAGCGGTTTAGGCTGTGCGTTAATATCTCAGTCAGGACTTTGAATTTTATATATACAGATACGTTTCTTTTCTTCCTTTTCGCAGCAACAAACCAATGACGTGATTTAAATTGAGATTTTTCAAGGACTATAGTAGATATAGACTTCTTTGTATCCCGATAAGAAAGACAATTCCTGTAGGATACCATAACCAACATCGGCTCAATAAAATTAAGTATAGAGATAAGCAATGGGCCTCATTAAAATACACAATACTTTTGACCCCGTAACAAATTATGGTTTCCGTGGACAAACAAAAGTAAAGTAAAAAAATAAACTTTCGGTATCGCGCGGTTCGCTGGGCCGCAAGCGGCCCGCGAGTTCGAGAGTCAAGAAAAGGTGACGTACAAACAAGTTTAAAAAAATTAGATGTCGCGCGATGCGCTGGGCCGCAAGCGGCCCGCGAGTTCAAGTGTCAAGAAAAGGTGACGTAAAAAAGTAAAAAATTCGATCTCGGGCGAATTCGAATTATGATTATTTAGATTCTAAAAACACGTGTTTCCGATTTATTATTACCTGAGTTTATATGGGTTTGTTGACAAACGTAATTCGTAAACGTAAACTCAACTTGTGGTTTCTACAGTGAAGACGTCTTAAAATGGGAAAAGCACGCAAAATTAGCAGTGAAGTGCGTTCTGTCATCGTTGTTTTACATAATGAAGGCAAATCCGTACGTGAGATGGCTTTACAATTGAAGTTATCGAAGACTTGTGTTTATGGCACAATAACTCGGTACATGGAGACAGGCAGTTTTCAAGATCGTCCACGCCGGGGAAGGCCCAGAGCTACCACGTCAAGTGAAGATAATTCCATTGTTGTTACCAGCAAGCGAAATAGAAGCTTAACAGCACCAGGAATCCGCGTTGAAGTAAACAAAACCCGAGTTAAACCTTTATCAGTGACTACAGTAAAACGGTGACTGAGAGATGCAAAGATGTATGGTCGCGTCGCTGTTCGAAAACCTCTGCTAAGGCCACACAACAAGAAAAAACGGATGCAGTGGGACCTTGTCCATCGAGATTGGAATGAAGATTAAAAAAAAAAAAACTTTGGACCGATGAATTCAAGTTTGAGCTATTCGGTTCTAAACGGAGAATTTACGTTCGACGCAGTGCCCAAGAAAAGATGATCCCATCAAAAACATAAATGTGAAATGAGAGCCAAGTCAATATTATGATATATGCCTTGGTTGTTGACTTCAACGACAAAAGAAGTGAGATCTAAATGGATAATATATTGAAGCCTAAGGTCTGACTGACCCATTAGTTGTTCGGACTAACACGCTGAGACAGCTAGTCGGTCAGAATAAAATTCGACACAAGCCCAGAAGTTGGTAGCTGTAGTGGTAGGACTCTTTTGCAGGGGTCCGCCTGGGGAAGTACCACACCTTTGCCAGTTATTCAACCGCCAAGCAGTAGTGTGCAAACACTAATGTGTTCCAGATTGAAGGGCAATGTTTCCAGCGAAATTACAGGGCACACAGAGATTAGACATCTTACTCGTATATCTCGGGGTGACGAGCGCAGTGCATTGCCATCCAGGGTTTGAACTGTTGAAGTTCATAATTCTGAGTGGCATTGAGCTGTTATGGGCAAGCGTGAAGAGCCATCGGGCGAGCGACTTCGCTCGTCTCGTCACCCAGTACCATAAAAAAAATACAAAAAAGGGTACCATTACTAATTCACTACCTACATTACTCACGGAAGTACAGAAAATTCCAATGACATTTAAATAAAGACTCTTGATAAGTAGCAAAAAAGTTAACAACCAGGCTGCTGATAATAATATGAGTACCTACTCACTTATTGATGCGGGATACGACGGTAATGTCGAATATAAACTTGTCTTCGTAGATAATGTATATAGCAGTCGCCTCGTAAATTCCGAGCCCTGGGCCCACCGACACCTGCAGACAATATACTTCTTACTATAGAAAAAAAAGTTACAAACACTAAAACACAGCATATTTGTGACTCATTCAAACAAACCAAAGAAATCTAAACTCAGATTTACTGGTAGCTATTAAATAGTTTCACTATCCACCTCTTGGCTTCATCATCAGGTCAGTTACATGACACACATTAGTGTATTTCGTCCGAATTAGACATTTATGTACTTGCAAAGTTCCAAATCGATACGACACTAGGAGGTTAAAATAAAATCAACTTTCAAAATTTGTTTACATGTTTAGTTAGTTACAAGAAACTGTAATATGTGTTAAAAAATCTGAAAATTTTTGCTCCGCTCTTCTCTCTCAGACACGGTCATCTGCCCCCAAACTAAGCAAAGCCTGTACTATGGCTGCATAATTGGTTGCATCATAGAGGCCTTGAGTCAGCAACAAAGCAAACAATGAGACTGCTTTGAATGGTCCTTCGGGCAGACACAATCCAAAATTCTCACTGCAAAATAGCTAACAAGGCATTATAGCTGGCGCGCAAATTTTAATGTGGTGATCTTCCACCAGAAGCTGCACCTGATGACCTCTATTTGGCAATATGAGTGGGTATCGTGCACCGAAGGGGATGTTGGTACGCCTTAGGTGACCTCCAATCCACAAAATACTCGAGTCATTCAAGAAGGGAGTCAATTACAGACAGCTCCGGACAACATAGCTCGTACCAATATCAAAATCTTCAATCTCCTTCTCAAAATATGCCACTTGTACGAAACGAACTCAACAGAGGAGAACTTCCATAGGCTTGCGTTTGACCGTCAACTCTCCTGATGTTAAGCGTTGATGAGGTCACGATAGAACACGCTTGCTTTGAAGCGATTCACTCGGAATATCAACCATAAAGTGACGCCAATTATTCGTGCCCAGTCTGGCAGTCCGATAGAAAAATAGACAGAAGAGAATTAGATTATGCAGATCTGCATCGGATCGTGCTCTCCAAAATGATATATCCGATAAAAAAAACGATTGACTTGCAACTTTGCGCCGATGCTCAAGAATGAAATAGAAGCATAGTCTTAAGTCTGATGCATTAGCACCCGCCTCCCTACCCTACTAACGAAACACAAAATCCTGGAGACTCCTCTGGACGGGCAATCCGCTAAGAATGAGGGAGGATCGTAATGTAAAAAGGCGTATCTTGGAGTTCACAATAGATGTCGTCCCGTCGTCGGTTGGCCTAGATTTCGCTAAAAGGTCAAAGGATACCGTAGAGTCGAACTTGCTGGCACCAAGTCGCCGACTGGCGAAAGACAGCGCGAGACCTCGCTCGACCGATGTCTTCCCTTGTTTATAAGGCCAAGACCCACTTCAGATCGCTGCGCCAGCAAAGTAAGTAAGAAACTAACGACCGCACTCATAAACGTTACTTAAGTTAAGCAATACTTAAAATTGCTCTGTTAACTTCTCGCTGACGGAAATTGACAGACATGAATACGAGACAGAGCAATTTTAAGTATTGCTTAACTTAAGTAACATTTATGAGTACGGCCGTGAGATAAGTAACTTTATCGTCTTGTAAACTTACGCTTGGGGGCGTGGGTTCGATTTCCATCTAGGACAAACATTTGTGTGATGAACATTAGTGTTTGTTCTATGTCTGGGTGTTGATATCTATTTAAGTATGTACTAAATAAATATATGTATGTACATCAGTCTCTGCCATATTACAAGCTTTGCTTAGTTTGGGGTCAGATGACCATGTGTGAAATAATGTCCCAGATATTTATTTATTTACCTTAAGCTGATAGTTCTTCTTGGTCCTAGTTGTTTTAACTTCAGAGTACTCGACGTATTCACCCTGAATCTGATACTTAGCGCCTTTGAACGCCAGCAGGCGGCTGTTCACTCGCTGCACCATCACCCACGATATGGATGTTAAGTTGCGAGGAGCACATAGTGACCTATACGGACCAAGTAGATAAGATATAGTACAGGCACAGGCTCAGGCATGTGGAAATTACTATTAATGACTAATATCAATACGTGACAAAGTTAGAACGTAAATAAAGTGAGGACATTCAATAACAAAATAGACCAGCTAACTTATCCACGCGGCTTCGCTCGCGTTGTAATAGAGATTCACCTACTCCAGTCCCGCCTTTTCCATTCCAGCCCCACATCCATCCCTTGTTTACTCTATTCCTCTATTTTTTTATCGCGTATTAGATACGATGAATGTAGATGATGATGATGCGTAAACACTTTGTGAAATTGATCTTGTAAACGCTGCGCACCTTGAAATTTGAATTGTTTTTGGAAAACTAGGGCACGCGCGTATTATTGTAAGGAAAACCAGATAAGTTCCAATCACTCTGGTATGTTGACCTTGTTTGTAATTGCTGGACATCCATTGTGCCCATAGATTTAGGACGACGCCGCCCACATGACTTAACATAATGAGTTACACGTTAATTATAAAAACGCCGTTTATTTGTGGATTAGTGTCGCCCTTTGTCCAAGGCTCTGCTGCAGAAGTTCATTTTGTGTGGTACAATTTTGAAGGTCAGATACCTACTACGAGAGATTTCTCTGCAATCGAGTTTCGGACTCGCATATTCCAGTAATCCACTCTTCTCCCGTCCCGCGCTATCCACATATAACGGGATGGATTTGGTGCTGGACCAAATCCATCCCGTTATTCACTCTTCTTCCGTCCTGCCTTTTTCGGTCCAGTTTAGTCCCGCGAATCTTCTCTACTACAGGCCCACTCTCTCCAATCCAACCCAGGAGCCACCCCCTAACTTAGCTGTGCAGGTGTACCAGTGCAACTCAATGTTGGCGTTGCTGCACGAACAGTTGCACGAAATCTATTCAGTGATGTCACCTGACTGGCTCAGTGAGCGAGTTTATGAAGGTGATGAACGCGTTGGCAGCTCGCCCGTAAAGGGGCTCATCACTCAACACGTGCTCCCACTTGATACAGGTGCACCAGTGCGGCTCGATGCCGGCCTCGCTGCACGAACGGTTGCGCGGAATCTGCATCACAATTAACGTTGGTCGCGTAAGCAGCACAAATGGGATCTTGTGATTCAGAAAATTTTTAAAAGGGCATTGTTTATGCCTTAGATGGCAAACAAGCTGACTGGCTGCCTGATGGTAACTGATGGCATCGAAACTGCACGAAATTAGATTAGATACCTACTAAATAAGTCATTGATGTAGGGCCGATCTAACCAAGTACCGTCAGATTATAAAGTGCACATGCTACCGCCCGGCCACCATCGCTCTTTTTTACATACTTATCTACAATAAATAATTTTATACATTCATAAATGTAAACTGAACGAATAAGAAACAGAACGCACAAATCCAAGTGTTTGTGCGAAAGACTTTTAACTGTTGGTTTCAACATACCGGTTCGAACAAGGTGAGACCTCTAGTGAGATCGGCGCCCTGGATCTTGTACGGGTTCAGGTGTTGCTTCAAGTCTAACGCGTCGAGGACGGTGGCGTGGATGTCGTGGGGTGTCGTCAGTGCGTCAGCGTTCGCCATCAGGTTCGCCTGCAGTTATGTAAATATTAGTTTTAGACCGCGACTTCACCTGCGTTGTGAACAAAATAAGCTATGTATCTCAGGGATATTGTATCGCATTCTATCAGTAAAAGATATCATTATTCAATTCAGTCTACAGATCCGAATAACATTATTTTTTACTAACCAAAGATTACCTCGAACATACGTACATTCAAACTTGCAAACTTTATTACCTCTTGTCATGTGTAATAAAAAAGATTTGTTTTAAGTTGAATAAAAAGGATTGCAAATGGTATATTTGTAATGTAAAGGTGTTTGTGATGGAAAGATCCCTATAAAATCATGACAAAGATGTTATGTTGGTTAAAACGTTGCCTGGATATGAATCAGTCCAGAACCATCGGACTCCTGGAGTACAAGGGTCCTCTTGTGGAAGCTACATGAGTCTACAATATCTATCTTGTGCTAAGGGAATGTGGAAAATAAATTAATGCAAAAGTTTGAGGTTACAATGCATTTACTTTCTAAAATTGCCTAATACAAGTTATTATAAAGTAACCAAAACCCAGAGAGGGCTCATGGCGGTTAGTTAAGGGAAAGCTGGCACATTACTGCGCGTCAGCATCAAAAATTGGGCAAATACTAAGTGAAAATGAAAAGAAAATAAAAAGTGGTTATCTATTGAAATCCTGCGTGTGAAGTGGCTTCACAGGATCATCCACTTGAAACTGGAACACTTCATGCAGTTCTCTGAACTGCATGAAGTTCTGAGTTCCTGATGCGTGATCAAGCCTTCATTTCCAAGAAATAAGAAACTTTGTTCGAGCGCGTGGCGTCACAGGACGTGTTCCTCAAAAATCAATAAAATGTTGTGCTCATCTTGGTTTCGAGCCGAAAATCTGTTTCCAACGTTTCCACGAGGAAAGTGCAGTAAGTATTTTTCTTCAAGTCATCTTGTTAAAATTGGATGTAAATTAAAAATTGTGATTCCCACGAAATAGCCCGTAGTGCGGCCTCCGTGTGAATGCCATTTCAAAATGGTGTCCCGCATCTCCTTTCTCTTTCTTTTTTACGGAAGCATTCTTTGAGTGCGAGCGAGTCAACGCATCGTTTAACAGATAACAAATATTATATTGTATTTAGATATTTGATTAATTCTAAATTATTTTAATATTTGTTTAAAATTCCAAAATAAATTCCTAAATGTAAATCTAAGTACATTGTTTTGTTTATAATCTGAAAATAGTGACATTTTACCATCTTAAAATGGTTCCTGGCCTTTCTGTTAGAGCAATGTCCCCAGCGCCAATTTGCTGCCAGGAATAAAATATTTGTTATATGACACTCTTGAATACCTATGACAAAACAAATAAAAAAATATTTTTTTGATTCCTCAGAGGCTTCTGTATTAATCCAGAGATGGGGTCGGGGAACAATTGTACTTATTATTGGTGTGGTCATCGCTCCACACGTTGCTATTAATAAATATGTATATTTTTATGCCATAGTTGGCAAACAAACAGAGTAGACGGACCGCCTGTTGGTAAGCAGTTACCGTCGCCTGTAGATACTTGTAACACCAGCGGCATATCACTCACAAAATACGATGCCGACCCTGTAAGATTCTATTAATACGCCTTTTGAAGTACCCCGTAGCCGTAGCCCCGTGCCCGTATTGTAGCTTCTCGGAAACATCGCGGAAGGTAGCCCATTCCACATTTTACAACTATGAGGCAAAAAAGATCGTGTGAATCGCACAGTGTGCAACTTTCACTGATCTATGATATTTGCATAGATGAACTTTCAGGCAGTGGCGGCTAGTGCGATGGTAAAACCGTGACGTCAGCATCAGATCAAATTTCTCCACGTCAAATACATCAATCACAATTACTAAATTAGAACACTCAATAAACGTTCGTGTGCCGGCCCCTTTTCAACATCAGCTTATTTAATGTTCGTTTATAACCCTCTCCTAAAGACATATGTCACGACCTTCCGTTTTACGCCTCTGTTTTGGTTAACTCGCGAATAGCAATATCGGTCGATTTATCCGACATTTCTAATTTTTACAATTAAAAACCCACGGAACTTAGTCAAACACCTCCGACCTCAGCGGTGGCGCGGGGGGATACATCTTATTTAACGACACTTGAGTATTTCAGAGTGCGAGTCGCATAAATATCAACCAACCATACCAAGATGTCGGGCCGTTTGTCTGTGAGCACGCGCGGTAAATGAATCGCCATCAAAGGGAGTCGCTCCTCTAGTTTCCCCTGCAATGTACCGCGGACGTTGGCGTATCTGAAACAACGACAACTATTAGAAAGGATATTCATTTTGAAAGTTATTATTTTGTTTTGTGAACAAGTAACTACCTACTCCTGCTGTAAACATTTAAAACTGATACAATGATACAATGACTTTATTGGCCTGTGAAACTAGGTAATTGTATGGTAAGTACATAGGTGTAAAACAGTTGTGTGCGCTCTAGCTTCTACCTAGAAATGGTATACAGACATCATGATGCCTATAACTACAAAAAAGAAATTAATTGGTAACTAGGTATATAATATTTCTATTTTATTTAACTGCATATGCAATACAATACAATACATTTATTTTCAAAAAACTTAAAAAACACTATATTTTGTAACCTATGTTATATACTAACTAATAATAATAATATTTACACGAGAATGTTATGAGATAAAAGAATAATAAAATTTTATTTTTTTAAGAAATATCATTTGAGTCTAGTAGGTAAATCAAAAGCAGTTGTGCTAGGTAAAACCTGTGTTACAGTTGCTAAATATATATATATTAGGCAGCCTCAAATACTTCCGCATACACTTTACTAACATAAATCTTAATAATAAATTCTTAATGCATACATGCTCTATTAATAAAAATAATAAAAGAGGCGGCTTTATGGCGAGCCGTCGGTGAGTGGCGACACCGCGTACCCCGATTCTATGGGGCTAAATGAGACCCCTGACCCCTGGCTTGCCTTAACCGGCCGTCCAGGGGTGGAAACCGCAAGAGCTAAGAACCTAAGCTCCATGGTGGAAGTGTTAAAGGGCCTAACGCCGCTAGTAGCTCTTAGTGAAAGTGCAGCACACCTCTCTACACCCTAAGCCAAGATACGGCAGCCGTTATGGGGGGCCCATTCAGTGGGTGGCAAGTCATGACCTGCCTAAATATATTTTGAGATGAGACAGGATAAGGCAGGTGCCGTTTCTCATTCTATAGATCTGTTATTCCATCCACAAGTTGTTCACCTCAATAGCCTAGTCTTTTTTAATCCTATACTGTACAATTGTTTCATATTCCTTTTTATACATATTTCATAGTTGCATGTATTTTATATTCAAAAGAGCCTCTTGGTGTTGGCTTCGGCTCCACCAATGCCCACCAAATGTCCGGGCTAGATCCGATAATTTAGTAAAATAATAATAAAAGCCCTTATTCGCTGACCTTTTTAACTTACATGCTATTCTTATAAAACAGTAGTATTCTTAAATCTAATTTACATAGTAAAATAATAATTTATTAGCAACCAGTTTGGTCAGGTTGTCTGTCGACATAGGCCTCCCCCAATTGTTTCCACGTCTCTCTATCCTTGGCAGACCTTCTCCATCGTTTTGGTAAATCGTCCTCCCATCTTTTGATTTGACCTCCTCGTTGTCTTTTCCCGTTCCTCGGATACCACTATTACATCCTTAGTCCATTTTTCTTTGTTAGTCCTCATTATATGTCCAGTCCAGTTCCATTTAAGTTTTCTTATTTTTTGTAACACGTCACTGACTTTTGTTCTTTTCCTTATTTTAGAAGTTGTACATCGATCTTGTAGTTTTATGTTTGTCGTGGAAACGAATGTAATAATCTGGTAACACTGTCAATATTGTTTTTGTTGAGTTGGCAACACGCATCCTAAGAAGATGGTTGAATAAAAGGATCAGATGAATAAAAAGGATTTCATTTAAACAATTTCCAACATGTGGCGACCGTGACAATTTGAAGAGAACGCAATTACGGAGACGGTATTGCCGAGCAGAGCCTTTTGTGAAGTCCATTGTGAAAACTATAACCTATAATTTCGAAGATCATAATACATACGACACGAACCGGGAAGATTCCTGCGAGACAAAATGGCGGCAGCGGCTAGAAAAGAAGTATTTCTTTTCTAGCCGCGATTATACAAAGAAGTCATAGAATCTGGACTATTGGAAAAATGTAAGAATTAATAAAGTTTATTTCTGGACAGACTCAGCGGTTGTACTAGCGTGGATCAAGAGACAAACACAATGGAAACCATTTGTATCGAATAGAGTCAAAGAGATATATGTACAAACACAGACCGCAACGACTGGCACCATGTACCTGGAGAAGTCAATCCAGCTGACCTACCATCAAGAGGATGTTCTGCAAAGAAGTTACTAGAAAGCAGATGGCACGAAGGCCCAGATTGGCTAAAATATAACATCGAAGATTGGCCAAAGTCAAGGATTGACAATTGTAATGAAGAGTTAGTGTCAGCAGAACGAAGTCAGAGAGCGGTGGTAAATACAGAAGTCATCCTGGCCTTTTAGTCAGAACTTGATGCATTTTTCAAAATTCAATAAAATGGTCAGAGTAGTAGCATGGATTTTACGATGGAGTTGCAATGTAAGAAGAACATTCAATGTACATCAAGCAGACATCACTAATGATGAATATGTCAATGCAGAAAAAGCATTGATTAGATTGTTACAGAAGGAGAACTTTTTCCAAAGGAAAATACCGAGCAATTTAAACACCATGATGGAATCCTCAGACTAAAGACAAGACTGGAGTTAAGTCAAGAAGACAAAGATTTCTTGAACCCGGTACTGTTACCTGGAATATAGATAGCGTGGAGGAACTTCTCCGGCCAGGACCATCAAAACGACGAAAAGTAAAAAAAAAAACGCATTTAATTATTATTTTTCACTACTCAAAAATTATTTGTTCAATAAATCTGATGTGTTTGATTCATAATTTGGCTGGTTTATTAATTTATTTCGTATTGCAATAACTACCTAAACAACCATTTCATCCGTTTTGACGTGCGAGCGGCTAAATCTAAACTGGGCACAGACCACAGAAAAGAGAAGTAAATAGAACGGAAATGAGAAGGAAACTATGTCGCCAGGCATTGTGACAGATACTTGATTGAACATTCTTATTTATGTCAACGAAAACCAAAAATGTAATTTAATTTAATTTAAAACCCGTACGAAGCGCTTTGATTACACTTTTATTGTGCGAGCTGCTAGTATGTGGAATGCGCTGCCTTAATGGGTGTTCCCCGATAGTTACAATCTGGGTGTTTTCAAGTCAAAAGTGAATCGGTTTCTTCTAGGCAAGCGTGATCCATCGTAGGCCGCATCGTCGCTTAACATCAGGTGAGTTGGCGGTCAAGAGCAAGCCTATTTTACAATTACAAAAAAAATGTGACGAACTCCGCGACACCGTTGCTAACACAGTTGCTATGGGTTTAGATGGGTGCAAGTGGCTACAACAAATTTCTTACAAAAATACCGTGACAGCCGTTATATTTTAAACAAAAAAAAAACTGTGTCACAGACTTACCGACTTTGCGGCGCGCTGGAACTCTAGAAGTCGTAATTTTTGTCATCATCATCAGCCAAAAGACGTCCACTGCTGAACATAGGCCTCCCCCTTTAACCTCAAAATTATTGTTTTTGTCAAAATTTCAAAAATTAAAAACGAATTGGAAGGTCTAAACACGCTCTACATGTGATACTAGATTTTTTTTCATATTTTTCACGAGAAATAAGAAAATAGAAAAAAAATATATTTTAAAGCAGTGTTGTTTGCCCCACGTTGGGCGCCACTGCGGCGTTTGGTTGTTCTCGCAGTCTGGAACCCCTTACTGCCCGCAGGTAGGTAGTTAATTCTAGGGTGCCAGCTAGGCAAGAAAACCACAGAATAACTCAGGGTGTGTATATATTGTTCAAGCAAACATTGCACGGCCGCACACTTTTCGCACCAAGTAGGTATGTTTAGAAGGGGATCACTGGCCTGAGCGTAGGTATTATGCACTCGCGTCCGCGTTGACCCTTCAGGACACGCTCCCTCCTGTCACGTTCAGGTAGTTGTGTTTACTGCCAACCCGGGACGAACCGTCCAGCCACTGCTGGGTCGCCGTCAGGTAGGTCGTGCAGTGAAGGTGAAAGGTAAATGTAAATCCTGGAACGAGGTAGTAACGCATTAAAATGCGTTCCGGGAAGTACTGACTGCCAGGCCATGTAGAGTAGCGTGAAGGTTAGTTAGCGGTCACGCGGTGCAAGTCCGCGTTGACACAGCGATCACGAAATACCCTTAACTGCAGTTAGCTAGGCGCGGCAGAACAGCTTAGTAGCAATTAAACATTGAAAAGAAAAGCGCTGGACTAACAGTAGTGACAACAATAACAAAAACTCACCCTAGAGGGATTATAGATGAAGTAAAATAATTTCGATAGTAGCTAGGTGCAGGCTTCGGCACAAGTGAATCGTCTCTGAGCCTTCTTGCACTCCGAGCGCGGCGTTGAATGCACAGCGACCACAGTATACGCGATAGTAGCTGCGTATTTAGCGTTCCTTGATGTCGCGGCAATAAATTAAGTAAACCATTTCGAACGCACGCAAGTCGCAAGGTTCTGCATAATAATTCTATAGTATTATTGTTTAATTTTTTTTTTTTAATAAATGACGGCGTTAACCGCTACGTCACACTGTAACATCTTCATTATTACATCTCACTGTAATCAGTCAGCTGGAATGAAAGGTACGTAAGTAGTTACCTCTGGCCGTGGTCTCCCATAATGAAGAGGAGGGTCTTGTCCAGGTGTCCCGCATCTTTTAGCCCCCGCAGGAATCGCACGGTTGCTTCGTCCGCCGTCGCGATCATATCTAAGTCGTGAGAGATGTCCGCTATGAAAGTGAAAGCGAAGTGACTGCCAGGTAGCTTGAAAAACTGAAACAAGACACAATCGTGTAACCAAGTAACCTCGGAATAGTTCCTCCGTGTACTATTTTAAAATTCTTAGTACTATGTAACATAATTTGAGAAGTCGATGTTACTTACTTCTTATTGTTGTATCGATTTAAAAATGTTTGTATGTATACCTTGATTAAAAAGCCATGAAATGGAACTACTCTACTTATTTATCTGTCAAAATATCACAGTAAAATAAAATATTTTTTTTAGTATTTATTCTTTTTGCTAATTTACACTTTCTTCTTCTAGAACCTAAGATTATATACCCTGCATAAAAGGTGCAGCAATGACTTATGTAGTGGCTGTTCACAAAACCAGACCACAGACATAAATATATATATTTAAGTATAGTTAAATCTATTACATAAATATTATATATACTAGCTTTTTTGCCCGCGACTTCGTACGCGTAGATTTTCATATAAACCTTCAATTCTTTTTTCTTCCCTTAATCCGGCCTTGCGCAAAATAACATAGCATATATACTTCAATCTGGTCATAGCTAAGCATATTCGTGAAAACCGCATTTAAATCCGTCCGCATTTTCTTCCAGGGGTGTAGGAGATGTGCGTGAACAAACAAACAAAAATTCTAAAAACTGCCTTAACATGTTCAGCTGCTTATTTTAAGTCGCCCTGTGTGAAGTATTGATAGAATCATAAAAGTAATAAATAACACCGTCAACAGTTTTCAAATCAAAAAGATAATGTGACCACAGTGCAGAGCATGTTTTGAAATTTTCTTTTTGTCTAAACCATTAAAAGTATATTTCCGGCCAGTTTCGCTGGCCACGGAACCCTGACATAATAAATAAATAAATATGTGGGACATTATTGCACACATGGTCATCTGACCCCAAACTAAGCAAAGCTTGTAATATGGCTGCCAGAGACTGATATACATACATATATATTTTTAAATACATACTTAAATAGATATTAACACCCAGACATAGAACAAACACAAATGTTCATCACACAAATGTTTGTCCTAGATGGGAATCGAACCCACGCCCCCAAGCACAGAAAGTAGGATCACTACCAACTGAGCCACCGAGGCAGTCAATAATGCTTGTCTTAACACGCTCTTGGCTAGTTATTTCTTATTTCGCGTGCATTTGTATGTATACCTTGATTAAAAAGCCATGAAATGGAACTACTCTATTTATCTGTTAAAATATCACAGTAAAATAAAATTATTTCTATATTCTTATTCTTATTGCAAATATACACTGTATTCTTCTAAAAGGTAAGTTTATATACCCTGCATAAAGGGTGCAGCAATGACTTATGTAGTGGCTGTTCACAAAACCAGACCACAGACATAAACATATAAATTTAAGTATAGTTAAATCTATTACATAAATATTATATATACTATTCAAACTTAACCTAGGGTGAAGTAATTTTACAAAACAAAAAAAAAACATACTTAGTGTGATAGGTTACTTAATTATATATGAGATGATACAAAACTTATGACGCTACTTTCTTAACTATTTATATATCGATATTTATTTTAAATCTTTTATCTCGTAATAACATTTTTGGGTTAGAAACTTACGAAGTTGGTTCTGGAAAAATGTTATTATTTCTTTCTTTCTTTATTGCGTCCGGAATTTTGTTGTATAGGTTTATTTTCATGTACAAAGGGCCTTTTCTGAATATTTCTATTCGCGGGACTGTATTAAAATAGGATGCGGTATATTTTGTGTTTTAAATGCTAACATAGAATAAAACCATGAGAATGTAATATGGAGCTTGGAGCTTCCCGGTGTGGTACTGGATGTAGATGCGACCTGGGCTATAGGGACAACGTCATGTATGCGGTCGGCTAGGTCTGCCAGCACATCGAGTGATGACGTCATCTGCTGCGAAGCAATGATGGTCTGCGTGCTGTTCGGTAGGCGGCTGGTCCAAATCATGCGTAAAAAGTCTTCTGGAACTCCGGGGCCTGCTAGGTGTCGTAGATGACGTAAGAATTGAGAAGGCTTACAATCACCTAGCTCCTCGTGTGTTAAAAGTTGCTGTACCTTTTTTTCTCTTGATGCGGACAAACGTTTAATTAGCTCCAGCTTGAGTTTTTCGTACTTCTCGGTCACAGGCGGGTTGACGATGATGTCTTCGACTTCAGCTGCGTATTGCGGGTCAAGTTGTCCAATCACATAGTAGAACTTGGTGCTATCTGCAGTGATGTTGGAAATCGCGAATTGGCCTTCGATCTGGGCGAACCAAATCGCCGGCTTCTCGGGCCAAAACGGTGGAATTCGCACGCCAACTCGGAATACATTGTCATCATCTTTATTCTTCGTGTCAGCCGCAGAGCTATCAGTACGATCTAGCGGCATTCTGACCTTTGTCGGTGGTGTACGGTCCATTCAGTGGTCTCCAATTATAGTGGATTTGTACTATTTATATAGAAGGAGAGGGTTAAGCTACTAAATTATAAATTTAATGCAAAGAAAAATCTTAGACAAATCTTAGAAAAAGCGAATGACAATTCCATTTGAAAATCGGTGTTCTTTTATTTTTTTCTTTTCGCGCCCCAGCGCCACACGTCGTGGAAAATTGGAATGAAATTCACGAAGGTTGGCGCAAGGAGTATGAGTACGCCACACTCCTACTCCATGCACTGGAATGAATCACCAAAGAGGTTGTAAGGCCTATAACATGCTTGATCTACACGTTCATTCATCAAAAAAAGGTTAAGGAACCTTCTTTAAATTTAAACTGATTAACCGAATGACAGTTGACAGTTTCAAAATTTTAATGGCTATGTCAATAACATTCTCTTTACTTTGGATCTCCTTGCTTGAGGCTATGTGACGATCCTCATATTACGTTTCGGGTAACGAAGAAATAAATCATTGATTTTTATTTTCGTTTATGTAAAAATAAAGAATTAAAGTAAATTATATAAGATAGCCTATGTTTTAATCTGGTAATTTCTAAGCATATTCGTGAAAACCGCATTTAAATCCGTCCAGTGGTTTAGGAGATGTGCGCGGACAAACAAACAAACAAACAAACAAACAAACAAACAAACAAACAGACAAAAATTCTAAAAACTGTCCTATCGTGTTCAGCTGCTTATTTTAAGACGACCTGTGTGATTTTTTTTTGTTATCTCGCAATTACAGATTTTTTTATCTCTACGTTTTTATTATATGTATAGATAGATAGACTATTCAAACTAATTAACATAGGGTGAAGTAATTTTAAAAACAAAAAAAAAACATAAATACTTATTGTGATAGGTTACTTAAATATATATGAGATCATGCAAAACTTATGACGCTACTTTCTTAACTATTTATAAATCGATATTTATTTTCTTATTATAATTTTCTAAATTTTATCGTTATGTTACATTATTAAACTTACTTATAATCATTGAGTTTTTAATTTCATTTGTGTAATAATAAAGAATTAAAATAAATGATATAACATAGCCTATGTTTTAGTATGGTAATTTCTAAGCATATTCGTGAAAACCGCATTTAAATCCATCCAGTGGTTTAGAAGATGTGCGTGGACAAACAAACAAACATACAGACAAAAATTCTAAAAATTGTCCTATCCTGTTCAGCTATTTTAAGACGCCATGTGTGTTTTTTTTGTTATCCCCCAATTACAGATGTTTTAATTTCTACGTTTTTATTATATGTATAGAATAGATATGTACCTATAGATAAATAATTTTAATTTGAAGACCTACACCTACGCTGCAGTGAGTGCACGGAAAATGGAGGATGATACATCTCATGATATTTCGGTGAGTTTACAGCCGAGGTGACAATCTGACCTGTTCAGTGAGATTCATCATGAGCTCATGTCTGGGCATATCACCAGCACAGTACTGCCCGGGCTTGCTTGTATGCCACCACCAACTGTTGGTTCTGTCTTCTAGACAGAACGCCCTCAGGTAGTGATCGGTCGGCTGACGCTTGAACCCGTTGAAAAGATACTGAAACGTCCCTATATGTGGCATGTCTTCGAAATACACCGTGTGGAACCTGAAATATTTAAAAGACTTTTCTGAAACATGGTATTCAATCACACTAATATTATATATGTGTATGAATATGTTTGATACTTTTTGAAGTTGTAAAAGCTTAACGGATGAAGATGAAATTTGGAATGAAGACATATGCATGTCATATAGGTACTTAAAGAATATAACGGTGTAAACTTTGCCATAACATGAAGGTGTAGAAATTAATTTATAGAAATGTTCAATGTTTGAAATAGAAACCACAACAAAATGGATAGCAGCCCCTTCAACCGGAGTACCAGAACTGCTCACTCCCCGCCTTCCACGCCTGCACCTGCTCCTCGTCCTCAAGCGCCATGGGAGAAAGATGTCTTTGAAGTCGTTTCTTCTCTAATGATCCTTCGACCTGCGCGGAATCTGTGACGGATGTGTTTCGTCAGGCCATGGAGTACTATATTCCTTACTCCGACGTACCACTGTCCGACAAAATTTGCCTATGGTTTGGGCTTCAGTGTAGTCGAGCGGAAACTCGTAAACATGAGGCATACCTAGCCTGGGTCGATGCTCGACACCGTAAAGAGAAAGATTTAAGTCAGAAGAAGAAGGCTTATAACAAGGCTACCAAGTCCTGCAGAAAGGTTCTACAGAGGGCTCGCTTTGATCACATTAGCAGAATAGGGAACAAACTGGCTTCGTACCCTGCTGGTAGTAAAGCGTTTTGGTCCCTTGCTAAATCAGTCGAAGCGAACTTCTGCCGCCCGCTGATGAAACCTGATGGAACGCTGGCTCACACCACTGAAGAGAAGAACACTTGTTTGCTTCTCAGTTTGCGGAGTCTTCACGTCTTGATGCTGGTAGCGCGGTACCTCCATCATAACCTGGCGGCACGGCATTTATGTCTGAAATTCGCATACGCCAAATGGAGGTTCGTAAAACGCTACGCAATCTTGATGTGAACAAAGCTAGTGGCCCGGATGGTATTCCAGCCATAGTTCTAAAGACATGTGTGCCTGTGTTGTCTCCTATACTGACACGCCTCTTTCATCTTTCGCTTGAGACTGGTCAAGTGCCGAAGTCGTGGAAGCTTGCAAACGTGCAACCTGTGCCCAAGATAGGTAATCGTGTTGACCTTGCCAACTACAGGCCAATTTCGGTCACGTCCATACTCTGCAAGACTGTGGAACGTGTCCTCAACAACAGGCTCCTGTCGTATCTAGAAGCGAATGATCTCCTCAGTGACCGGAAATACGGATTCCGCCGAAACCGGTCCACTGTGGATCTTCTAGCTTACGCCACACACATCTGGAGTGAGGCCATCGAGAAATACGGGGAAGCGCTAGCCGTTTCCTTCGACATCTCGAAGGCTTTCGACAGGGTTTGGCATGACGGCCTTATTAGCAAGCTTTCCTCCTTCGGCTTGTCCAAAGGTTTTGTTGCGTGGATATCGGACTTCCTGAGGGATAGATTGATTCGAGTTGTCATTGATGGCTGCTCGTCCAATCGAATGGCAATTAATGCCGGTGTCCCCCAGGGGTTGGTGCTCTCTGCTTCGCTCTTCCTGCTGCATATTAACGATCTGTTAAAGCCGGTATCTTTGGGTACGCACTGTACGCAGACGACAGCACAGTAGTAGAGAGCTATAATCCAATGCACGAACTAGTGGACCAGAAATACAGTCCCTCAAAGAGGCCACGGTTGAGCGCATGAACTTGTCACTTAAGGTAGTCTCCGATTGGGGCGATGCCAACCTGGTCAAATTCAATGCCGCTAAGACCCAGGCTTGTCTGTTCTCCGCAAAAAGGACGCCATTCCAACTAGCTCCTACTTTCCGGGATGTGTCCGTTCCGATAGCTTGAGCTTTTGGGCCGAAAAGGGCGGTACAGGTGCAAAACTGATATTGACAAGGCGGAAGGGAAGTAAAGTAGATTTCTATAGGTAGATACTACGCGAGCGAAGCCATGGGCAACAACTACTTAGTTGTATTCCTTTTTTCTAGTTCTTACTAGTCTAGATCTTATGTCGGTTATTTAGACTAGTAGTAGTAGTAGAACATTGTGAGAGTCGCGGCCATCCAGTGGATGCAGATGGTAGAATGTCGTTCAATGTGGAGGTTAAAGGGGGAGGCCTATGTTCAGCAGCGGACGTCTTCTGGCTGATGAGTAGAAGTTCAACAGTTCAAAACCTAGTGTGGTAAACACTGGCGGCAATATACTACGCTCGTCACTCTAGCGGGTCGGATGATACGCTAAATTGTAGGTCCCGTTTGTTAGTCTTATACCAACAACCACTTAGCTATGCTAGAGGTCTTCGAGTGGCTTAGAAGCTTTGACATTAGGGCAGGCCACGTGGCCTTTATGAACTTATGATGATATGTAAAAAATCTCACCCACGCTCTTTGAGCTTATAAAATATGAAAGGCATGCCGTCCAAAGTTCCATTGCTCGCGGATTTCCGCACGTCAGGCAATTCTAGTACAGTTTTACCCGTTAGAATGGGGAAAAGTGCCGCGGTGGTCCCATCACCCACTATATTGTAGCTGAAAACAATGAATTTAAACAGACTTCAAAAAATTGTTTAAAAAAAATACAAAAAATAAAATCCAACTTCACACGATGTGGGTGAAATAGCTATCGGGCTACACCTGATACAGGCAACGCAGTTGGCTGTATCAGGTGTAGGCCTGTGGCATCAAAGCGCTTCGTATGGGTTTTGAGGATATTAACCGCCAAGTCTCTTTTTTGTGCCCACTGTGGATGTCCAACAAAATAATAAATCAATATAAAAAAGCCTGATAGGCCTGTCTTGTCCTGTGTTTATAATAAACTCACCCATTTAATATCATAGCGCTCAGCTCTTCCGTGAGAAACTTGTAGCTCTTCGGCATTTTCCGAATGAATCGGTTTTTGGAGGTGGAATCGAATCCAAATATGAGCACGTCAATAGGCCCGTCGTGCACGTGGTCCAAGATGCGGGACGAGTTCTTGCGATACCCAGCTCCATACCCCCTCCATTGGGAATGAAGTATGCTGGCGAATAAGAAATGCTCTTTCCTCACGCCGCGAATAATCTGCCTGAAGCCGAGGTCTCTTTATCGGAATTCACAACGCAGCTGTAAGCGGTTCCAACACTTCCAACGCAGCGTCAAACTTTGCACCGCACCGCTGACGCATGCTTCGACGGTACAATAGACCTTTTTCATTCAATTCAGTGTCCGACACTGCTTAACACTTACCGCAGCGTTGTGCGTTCTGCATGTCTATTCTGCAAGCTAAGTGAACGCGCAAGTGAAGTGATGAGCTAAGTTAATGTGATTTTTTCTTGCCTATTTCTGCAGTAAACATCAAAACATCGAATTATAAGGGTAAGGGACTACATTCAAGGGTGATCACTCGACATTTTGACATTTCTCTATATTAATCGACCAGAAAAATACACGTTCACTTAGCGTATCACCTCACTTACTCGTTCACTTAGCTTGCAGAATAGACCGGCAGATCAAGAGACATAGAATCATACAAGCCGTCAGTCACAGAATACATAATACAAACGGAAAGTTCACTCCGCAAAGAAACTTAAATAAATAAGGACTCTATGAACGAGGCAGTAACGTAACAATTCAACTACACAGCGCTGGAGACCGCCTCCTACGAGTAGGCATATTCACCTAGAGAGCCGCTCTCTTTATATCACGTAGCTCTATCTCTCCAGATGCGGCACGTGTAACGTTAGGGTTGTCTTCTTGATATTTACAAAGAATACTTACTAGTATTTACTTACTAGCTATGTAGCATACATGTAGTCCTCTCAGACAAAAAAAAATTGGACCTCCTAGATCTATTGTAGTACCTAACCTACCTTATTTATATACATACTTATATTCTTTAACTAGATTTTTTGCCCGCGACTTCGTACGCGTAGATTTTCATATAAACCTTCAATCCTTTTTTCTTCCCTTAATCCGGCCCTTGCGCAAAATAACAAAGCCTATTAATCTGGTTATAGCTAAGCATATTCGTGAAAACAGCATTTAAATCCGTCTGCATTTTCTTCCAGGGATTTAGGAGATGTGCGTGAACAAACAAACAAAAATTCTAAAAACTACCTTAACATGTTCAGCTGCTTATTTTATATCGCCCTATGTGAAGTATTGATAGAAGCATAAAAGTAAAAACACCGTCAACAGTTTTCATATCAAAAAGATAATGTGACCACAATGCAGAGCATGTTTTGAAGTATTATTTTTGTCTAAACCATAAAAAGTATATCATGTCATGTCGGGATGATACATCTCCGAAATTTGACTGTCCAGCTTCGCTCGTTCGAATTTTTCTATGACCATCCAATTTCTGAACTATGAATACGACCACAAGTACTCGTACTTATATGGCATTGGCCACGGAACCCTGACATATGCTTGTCTTGACATGCTCTTGGCTAGTTATTTCTTATTTCGCATGCATTTCTATGTATACCTTGATTAAAAATCCATGAAATGGAACTACTCTATTTATCTGTTAAAATATCACAGTAAAACTAATTCTTTATTCTTATTGCAAATATACACTTTCTTCTTCTAGAAGCTAAGTTTATATACTCTGCATAAAGGGTGCAGCAATGACTTATGTAGTGGCTGGTCACAAAACCACACCACAGACAGAAGTAATTTTACCAACAAAAAAAAAAACATACTTAGTGTGATAGGTTACTTAATTATATATGACATCATACAAAACTTATGACGCTACTTTCTTAACCATTTATAGATCGATATTTTATTTTCTAAATTGTACCGTTGAAAAAATATTTTATCTCGTAATAACATTTTTGGGTTAGAAACTTACGAAGTTGGTTCTGGAAAAGTTCTATTATTTCTTTATTGCGTCCGGAATTTTGTTGTATAGGTTTATTGTCATACAAATGGACTTTTTTAAATAATTCTATTCGCGGGACTGAATTAAAATAGGATGCGGTATATTCTGTGTTTTAAATGCTTACATAGAATAAAATCTTCGTATGAGTATTATATTCTCTTGGGAATAAAATACATTGGATTGAATCACCAAAGAGGTTGTAAGGTCTATGTTTTTATAACATCCTTGATCTACACGTTCATTCTTCTAAGAAGGTTCCTTAATTTAAATAAAAAGTTTTAATCTGGCTGATTATCTGAATGACAGTTGACAGTTTCAACTTTTTAATGGCTATGTCAATAACATTCTCTTTACTTTGGACCTCCTTGCTTGAGGCTATGTGATGATCCTCATATTACGTTTCGGGTAACGAAGAAAATAATCATTTATTTTTTAATTTATTTTATGTAATAATAAAGAATTAAAATAAATGATATAACATAGCCTATGTTTTAATCTGGTAATTTCTAAGCATATTCGTGAAAACCGTATTTAAATCCGTCAGTTTCGTGCGCGGACAAACAAACAGACAAAAATTCTAAAAACTGTCCTATCGTGTGCTGCTTGTTTTAAGCCGCACTGTGTGATTATTTTTTTGTTATCTCGCAATTACAGATTTTTTTATACCTACGTTTTTATTATATGTATAGATAGATGGGAATGACATTTAACCTGCACAAAAAAACTAACGTTTATTCTGAATTTGTTTCCAATAACAATTATACAAAAGTAAACGTTTAAGAGGCCTATTACAAAATCATCATCCCGTTGCATGTTTAGGTAAAAACTCATGGAGACATCATTTGGAAGCTCTAATTTGCAGATTCTGTTGAAAATAATCGGTCGAAAAAATGTTATAAGGTACTTAAAAAATCGTACGGACGGACAGACAGACGGACGGACGGACGGACAGAACGAATTTATAAGGGTTCCTTGTCGGGATACGGAACCCTAGGAAAACAATTGTATATATATAACTCACTTATCTATATGCCTCCCCGTACACATAATCTTGACATGATCACTCTTGTCCAACGAGTACGAATCTCCTCCATAGACGAGTGTATTCGCACCAATAGTGTACTTAGCATCGCTAATGTATATTATATCCTGGTAGGAGCACTTAATATTCGTCGTCGTAGCGAGAACTTCTTTAACAACTCTGCATTCGTGAAGCTGCAAAAATGACTTACTCTAACATAAGTATACGTACCAGCCGCTCTATTCTGCAAGCTAAGTGAACGCGCAAGTGAAGTGATAAGCTAAGTGAATGTTATTTTTTCTTGCCTATTTCTGCAGATAAATGTCAAAATATCGAATTTTAAATGTGAAGGACTACAGTCAAGGGTGATCACTCGACATTTTGACATTTCTCTATAGTAATCAACAAGAAAAATACACGTTCACTTAGCTTATCACTTCACATGCCCGTTACTTAGCTTGCAGAATAGATTGGCTGGGACCAAATGAAAAACTTTAAACGCTTATATATCAGTACCCTAATAGCCGATTTAAATACTTACTACAGTACACGTAATTATAAGCCTGAATTTTTTTACAAATCAAATTTGTCCGACATAATAGTATTAGTTTAGTGGGAATGCCTACTGTGGAGAACAAATTCTAGGACTATACAAACTATTTCTCTCCTGCATTGCTACCTGCCATTTTTGATTTAAGGGTTGCCGGATTCAAAAATACGGGTTTAAGTATTTCTCGGGAGCCCATTATGGCGACGAGTTCTGGTATCTCCTACATCCACACCTAGACAAATTTTCATCGCCTAGTCCAAAGACATCAGTGTGAAATTTTGTAAAGACAATATATGTTAGATATGTCTTATTTCTCGAAAAGTTGCAAGTGAAACTTGTAATTCTACCAGAAATTAAAGAAATAATGTTGCACTTACATAGCACTTCACCCAATCCCGGCCTTTGCACACAAAGGGTGGCAATTCGCTGTCGAACTGCGTGACTTCTTTAGCAAATGGATCTAGGTGTGGTATATCACAGCCTGTGCCCTTATCTTCTTTTAACTCCTCCTCTAGTCTCTTCTCCATATATCTGTGGTGTAATGTTGTGCTAGTGTATTAGTTTTATCGTTAGCATAGAGCTAGGTCATGAGAGGATGAGGAACAATGCGTCCCAATAAGTACGTAAGTAAATGTTTATTTCTGAAATGCTTTTTCATTATCGCATCTGCGTACATAGTTATTAATTGTGTCTAACATAGGTTAGGGGAGACCAGGGACGGAAGTAACAATTTTCAATTTTCTCGTGATATTTCACAAAACTTATTGAATATCAACATTTTCATCAGTTCACATGATAGATTGGTCTTTAAGCTATATTTTAATATCAGTTTATAAGCAACTGATATTACAGATTTTGAGAAAAACTACCAAATAAAAAAGTTTATATTTGTTACAACCATCCCTACCCCTAGGGTTGGTTGTAACATTGTTACGGGATGGTTGTAACATTGCAAATAAAAATTAAGTTACTTTCATAATCAACACAATTACGTAATCAGCATTTTAGGTTTCACTTAGTATTATAATTGTCAAAAAATAAACATTTCGAAATAATACAATCATCTTCTAGAATAATCAACATTATTTAAAAAAACATATCTTAATCAGAAACAATTATGGCACATAACTTATTTCGTTATTAGTGCAGTCTACATGAACACAGCTGATACTATAGGCATTGTAGCCATTTTTTATTCGAAGTTTTACTATTCTGTACTTCATCTGCAGCCAAATCCATTATTTCTGCACTATCAAAATCCTCTATTGTAAAATGTATTGTAAATCCTCAACTGGTCGTTCGTGCATGTATATTCGGCATTATGGAATAAGAAAATAAATAAATCCGTAATGAAGGATAAGTATATAATAATACACAATAAAATATGTTTTGAGATATCACAATAATTACCGGGATAAAAGTAACAAGCTGTTACTTTTATCCCTACCTTTTCCCGAATATGACAAACACATGCCTATAACATAAAAAAACCTATAGAAATATATTGTTTCTTACCACAGACCTACTACGTTTCTTACGCCAAAATAGAAAGACGAATAGTTTTGCTACTTTACTGACACTTGACTAGCAAGCTTATACCTACCATGATAAAATTAAACACGATTGATAAAATCGGCCAAAACTTACTCTGGATGTATTTTTGGAACACCGACTCGCTACGTCCTTAACCTGACGGAAAAGCGTCGAGAACCCAACTGAGGTAAGGGGGTTTTAAAAATGTTGCATATCGGTGATACAGCCATCAGTGCAGCTAACATAATTCATTCAGAAACTAATTTGTTACTTACGTGTTACTTCCATACCTGGGGCCTTACCCCTAGCTCGAAAAGGTGACCCGCATAGGTGTTATTTGTCTAAACGGTACCATCAACTACGATAAGCGGTAGTTATTTGATAGCCGCCAAGCTTTGCTATTTTCACGCACACACGCATAGTAAAACGGATTTTTGTTCATTCAAGTTAGACGCTTTTAAACGATGCAGCTTAAATGAGTTGGTTAATTTTAGGTACCTATCAGGTACCTATTAATAGTTGGCTCGCAAAAGTGAAGCTAGGGGTAAGGCCCCTGGTGTCCCCTATGCACATTTTTAAAGTACAATGTTTAGTACTTCAAAAATGTGCGCCTTGTCGTACCTACGTCGTACTAAGTAGCGCGTCGTAATTTTTCATCTATTAAGGGCCGATTTTTCAATTCTCAGTAATTAAAGAATCAGATATGATTTATTCCATTGATAACACGATTTCGAATTTTTCAATAGTCAGATGTTATCTCCGGAAACTAAAAATATCTTAGGCGGAAACCCTGTAAATTTATTGGACAGTTTTTTTGTTGATTTGTTAACTATCTGGGGCCTTACCCCTAGCTTTACTTTTGCGAGCCAACTTTTAGTAGGTACCTGATAGGTACCTACAATTATTGCGACAACCAACTCATTTAAGCTGCATCGTTTAAAAGCGTCTAACTTGTCCCTGACTGGATGAACGGCGGTTTAAAATCTTTACTTTATCTGTGGTATCTTGGTGTGTTGTGTATATCACGCCCGGGGTACCGAGTCCTACAGATTGAATGAAAGAAAATCCGTTTTACTATGCGTGTGTGCGTGAAAATCGCAAAGCTTGGCGGCTATCAAACAACTACCGCTTATCGTAGTTGATGGTACCGTTTAGACAAATAACACCTATGCGGGTCAACTTTTTGAGCTAGGGGTAAGGCCCCTGGCCGTTTAACTGCAGTTTGAAAAATCGGTCCTTAGTCGAAATAAGTACTTTGATTAAATTTACTTACTTTTCACGAAAACTGGTAAATTACTTCACCTACGAAACTGAAATTTGTCAGATAGATTCCCTAACGGGTCGTAGGTATGTCGAATTAAGGAGGGTAAGTGGGAGTTGAAAGTTTAAGTGTACCTACAAACTCGCGCGCAACAACTAGTATCATTTATACACGTGCAGCCGCAGTTTTTGCTCTCGAAAAGTAGTATAGATAATAAAGGCTTTTCCTCTTCTTGACGTACCCATTATGGGGGCCATGACCCCATCTTCTATTATTTGGTGTTTTGCACCAACTTCCCAGGCCTGCGCGCACATCGTACACTTACGCGACTCACAAAAACCAACAAGCCACTGCTCTGTTTACACGAAAATGCAAGCACATCTACAGAATAAAATAAAAAATAGTAGGTAATATAAGTTCAGAAGACTCAATTCGACATAACTAAATATAAACTCTCACAATGTGGCAATTAAGTTAATTGTAGCAAGCACAGCGAAGCGTTTTAGAAAAATTTACTTATAAGCGTTTATAGAGCGTGCTTTTTTAAATTGGTCTACGTTTGGTCACCATCTCGCCTGATGGTAAGCGACGGTGTGGTCGAGGATGGAACACGTATGATATGTCGTAGTGTTCGTACCTATATCTGTGCGATATAAGATCATTGCCTAGGTATGCGTGAGAACTTTTGGTCTGACCGTTACAGAATTGCTGTTATTTTGGTTCTCGTTAGGTTAGTGCCTAGGCCAACAGGCTCGAGGTGAAACGCTCCGCTGTAGTAAGACACACCTGGCAGAGCTTGCTTGCTAGTTGTAGTAAAGTACTAGTCCTAGTGCTAATTTAAGGTTTCTAACATGGTCTTAAAGCAAGCAGAGAGCCCAGTACTTATAACGTACCTTCTGGTCAAATCCAAGTCTAACACAACCACGTTATTCACAACTGGATAATCCAAGTCTACATAATACACAATGCATGTTGTTATCACCATCAAGACGACCAAAATTTGATTTCTTTTTAAGCGCATTTGATTTACTATAGAGCGGTACCATTTTTTAACCATTACTACTTGATAACTGCTATCCTCAGAACCACTGAAGTGAGAAATTTTTCGTTCTCAGAAGAAATAAAAAATATTATATATTTGATCTGAGCTGCTATCAATGAGACTGCCTATATATATTATCTTTTTTTATTTTATTTTTTTGTTGGGTTTTTGATATATTATCTTCTATTGTATTCTCCCAAGAGAGTATAATACTCCTACGGAGAAGAGACGGGACTCCTTAAGAAAAAAAACAAAAAAAATAAAAAATCGTAGAGTATGAAACAAGCATGATTATCTAATGCCAATATAACGTGACTGATGACAGCTTCATCATGACAACCCAACGACAATTCTACCAACATAACAAATCAAATAATGGGATGTCTTGAGCTGTACTGCTTGTCTATCGATAGTTGGCTCATAAATTTTCCTGATACACTAATATTTAGAAATTAAACAATTTTTAAATCAAATATGATATATTTTATTTATATTACACGGGAATTACTCACGTTAGATTAGGCCGGTTACTCCGACTATAGTTTCAATCGCAATCGGCGATCTTTATCAAGGTCAAATATGATATATTGCAAAAACCATTAACTAAAAATTAAATTAATGATATTTTTGTAGTAATACATAAATACTTAGAAATAGACAGACTTGACAGTAATATATTATTAACATAGCACCTGACATACCACAGAGCGACTGCGCGCCCCTACGCGCGTCGATCCACCTCTACCGGATTGACCTCACCGCACCGGCCGGATACCGAGTAAAATCGGGACCTTTTATGACCACTGCCGACCGCGACCTAGTCGCTTCGGCCTCATCCTGCCACGACAGATGCGCGCCGATGTCTGGAGCGTCGCACCCCTTCGCGCATGGCCGGCCGGCCAACTCATCTCGCCTTGCCCTGCGCACCCACCCGCGCCTCCGGCGCTAGGCGGGAGTCAGGGCCAACAATAAAGCCTACGCCCGGGTGAGCTATCCCCGGGCCATAAACATCGCCGCGACGCCCGCCGCGCTTTACTCTGCCTGCCGTCCTCCGCGGCGCCGGCGTGCCGATCCGCTCGCCGGGAGCGTTGATAACAGCCGCCGCGACGCCTGCCGTCGACCGGCCCGGCATAGGGAGCCGGCCGCCCGCGGCGATGTCTCGTGCCTTCGCGGCACCACTGTCGTGCAGCCGCCGACAGCCAGCGGGAGGGTCGCTCGAGTGAACTCGCACCCTTCCACTGGACCATCAGAGGGCGTTCGAGGCGCCGCAAGGCACTCGCGCCCTTGAAGAGATAAACCCCTGGGGGCCGTGAAAGGAATTTTTGCAAGCCGATTTCCTACCTCTACACACAATGGAAGAGGCAGAAGAACCCGAACACTCAGATCAAATATATAATATTTTTTATTTGTTCTGAGAACGAAAAATTTCACTTCAGTGGTTCTGAGGATAGCAGTAATCAAGTAGTAATGGTTAAAAAATGGTACCGCTCTATAGTAAATCAAATACGCTTAAAAAGAAATCAAATTTTGGTCTTCTTGATGGTGATAACAACATGCATTGTGTATTATGTAGACTTGGATTATCCAGTTGTGAATAACGTGGTTGTGTTAGACTTGGATTTGACCAGAAGGTACGTTATAAGTACTGGGCTCTCTGCTTGCTTTAAGACCATGTTAGAAACCTTAAATTAGCACTAGGACTAGTACTTTACTACAACTAGCAAGCAAGCTCTGCCAGGTGTGTCTTACTACAGCGGAGCGTTTCACCTCGAGCCTGTTGGCCTAGGCACTAACCTAACGAGTTCCGATTGCGTTTATCATAGACAAATCATAGCTACAAATAGTTTTAATATTAAAGTCTATACTCGTGTATAATAAGGTAGTAAGGTAAATAAGACCAAAACGAACTTTGAGAACATATATTACATTTCTTACACAATGCTCAAATAATGAGACAACAGTATGTTTAGTCTAAATTAGCACCTGATTTTCACAAAGAACCAACCTGAAGATGAGAAGTATTTCCTTCTTGATTATATTTTGTCTTCCTATCTTTTACCTAATCAAGGGCAAGAGCATGCTAAGAGTAATCAGAATTTAGGAGTAGAATGCCCAATGACCACTTCTCAAAATCGGTAATTTTACATAATTATTTCATTTTTCAGAATTGTCAGTTCTGTACATGCCCAATTTAACTATTTATTTGTAGAATTTGCCATTTTAAAACAGGGTATTGAAATGTATTGTTAAAAACTACAATATAATAAAATACAAAATAACAAAAAAATACAAAATAACAATATATTTTATTGATCACGTGACTTGACTGCAAACGCTCTATACAGGTCGAATGTCTTTATGACGTCATAAGCAACTACTAGAGACAATTGAAGCACTTGGTTGCTTGTGACGTCACTGAAGTCACTTGCCCCCATAAATATCAAATGGAGCATTTATGCAGTAGTATAATAATGTCAATTCTGATAGTCTATTTATAACAAAAATACTGTGAATTATGAGGATTAAATCACAAGATTGCTTTATTATAATATAACAAAAAATAAATAGAATAGAAAATTTGAGATGGTTTCCAATAAATGGTCAAATACCACATTGGGTGTTCTGGGCCAAAAAAAAACATAACAAAAGTTCCTTAAAGTTACCATTTTCTTTTTTTTCGCGCATATTTTTGATGTGATAACTATATAACATTTCTAAACAAAAAAGTCTACATTTCAAGGTGTGGTTGACAATTTGTATGAAAATCAGGTACTATCAAACAGGTAAGATGAGTTTTACATTACAGAGATTCCAATATAGGTAGTATTTGTGATATTTGAGTCGATAATATTACAGCAATCACTTCCGCTTGAGCATTCATTAAAAACTATGAAAAGAAGTTTACACCTCAGATTATACAAACTAAGGAGATATGGTACAAACTGGTGGTACTTTTGTAGTGGTAGGACTCTTTTGCAGGGGTCCGCCTGGGGAAGTACCACACCTTTGCCAGTTATTCAACCGCCAAGCAGTAGTGTGCAAACACTACTGTTTTCCGGGTTGAAGGGCAATGTTTCCAGCGAAATTACAGGGCACACAGTGATTTGACATCTTATATCTCGGGGTTACGAGCGCAGTGCATTGCCATCCAGGGTGTTGAACTGTTGAAGTTCAGAATTCTGAGTGGCGTTGAGCTGTTATGGACAAGCGTGAAGAGCCATCAGGCGAGCGACTTCGCTCGTCTCGTCACCCAGTCATCATAAAAAAAAGCTACGAACTCATCCAGCCTAAATGAGTCGAACTCATTTGTAGACGACCTTGCCGCCACTTTTCTTTTTGTGTGGACTACTAGGAAGTTCATTAGTGTCGCTGCTTTAATGCATACATTTCTTATAGTGTGTGTCGAATCAGTATGCCGTACTTACCATTTTTGCGTTAAGCGGTTAGTAAAAAAATAATAATGAAAAATGGACACATTTGAACACGAACGATAATTGTACTAGGACATATCTCCATAGTTTGTCTGATCTGAGGTTTACACTCACGTTCGCCTGCGGAGATGCTCGCCCCGCACTGGTTTGGCCGGTTTCAGACCGATTAACAAGAGAATATAAACATGAGTAAACCATTATGCATTAATTTATATTACAAAAAAACTACCCTTCCAATGTCGCCTACAAGCGTCTAAAATATTTTGTGCCCAAATCACCAACGTCTTTAGGCGACACCACGTTTTACCCATATTTACAGGAAATTTATAATAACAGATTATTTTAGCAGTATTTTGATTACATTTTCAGCCCATGTACGTAAATTTGTTTCAGCCCATCTGTAAACACGTAAAAAATGGATTGGCGAGCGCACTTTAGATGCGCGACCCGTGGCGGTCAAAGACATAATACAGGGTTACGCATACACCTTATACTAAAAGGAGGTCAATGTACTCATCATTATGAAAAACTTTTTCTACGGATATTTTTTTTTCGCGATTTCAGGGTTGGTCCCGTTGTAAAAGTCATTCATAATAATGAGTACAATGACTTCCTGTTTTCACTTAGAAAATGGGACTCTATAGGTATTGTATCTAGATGATCTGTAGGTACCTAGAATTTTATTATTCATGTAATATTTATTATTTACAATACGTTTACATAAGGAGTTATAATATGGGTAATTATAGACTTTATTTAATTACTAGTAAAATCTAAAATCTACTTAACACTATCAGATAACAGCCAATTTCTCGAACGCTGATTTACTAATCGTTTGTCTAACCTCTACGGGCGACACCGTGGCGACACGGATGATGAATAAGGGGTTTGTCACAATTATGATTACAGTCAAATCAAAGCAAACTAAGCCACGGTCAAGTTCAAGTCATGCCCTAGTAAATTTGTGGAGGCTTTACTAGAGGCTTCTTTTGAGTTATGGAAATAACATAATACGAGAATACATGATTTAGCTCATTTACCTATATTACTTGTCTGCACCACCAACACTTAATACATAATAATCCATCATTAATTAAAACTAAAAAAACACAAGTTAAAGTAAATAATTACACAATGAAGGACAACGTAGGACAATGAAGCATCGAGATACAATACCTATTTTCACAATCATGCAAAAAAAATGTCCGAACCAAAACTCGGCGCACGAATTGCGCAGACTTTTTGGTTAGTTGTAAAGCAACCGCGATCCGACTACACGCCGCGTGATGCCAGTGCTACGATGCCATAGCAGACAAGAGACGTTGAATACTATGCAAACGACGTAACGTCTAAATTGGAGTAAATGTGGCATTGTGACCTATATAATTGATGTTTAGGTATGTACACGACGCTCGAACCTTTTTTTTGACTGTTTTTTCACATGGATATTGTGAGTCTATAGGTATTGTATTTCGATGCAATGAGGTCATGTTTTTTTCTCTTTGGCACCAAAACTCTTGCTACTGAAGACCGAACCGAAGAAAAACAAAACGACAGCTGTAAGTAGTTCTACTTTTGAACGTTTGACCACACCTTTTGCACTGTACAAATAACATGACTTTGAAATGACGTCGAAATAGATTAAAACGTTCGATGAAAATTACAGGTGGACTTTATAGGGTAGTAAAGATCTTTTCATTACTCATACTCGGAAAGTAGGTTTGAAGTTGCCTGAGGAGCGGGTTGAACGTAATACATTTTAGCCCTAGGGAGAATCACTTTCAACTGACAGTGACAGTTGACAAATGACAAACACTCAAATTATGAAAAAAAAAATATTTTCACATTTGTATTGAACTGTTTTTGTTTTTATTTTCTCCTCAGAGGATTATGATCCCGCACTTGCACATGCATTTGCCAGTGACAGTTAATGTTTTAATTTTTAGTTTCCTTGTATTTGTAATGAAAAGCACAATGTTTACCTCGGGGCTAAAGACTTAGCTAGTCCCTCGAGCTATTAGCCAAACCCCGTCTCAGGACTAAATAAGTTACTTTCACCCCTAGGATAACAATGTACTATTAGCGTCGATGCAGGGGTGAGGTAGAGGTTTATAAAACGTCAAAAAAGATATAAAAGAAAATAGGGACGTGTCGCTTTTTTATATGTTGCATAATGATATATTTGTAAGTAGATTTTTAGCCTGATTTTAGGTGTATTTCGTAGTAGCAGAGATGCGAGCGAGAAGGAACGAGCAGTATTGCTATTGCGAATAACTACTAACCCAATTAGGTTGCAGCTTTCAAAATTATCCGTTTTTTAATAGATCAGCGATCGAGAAAGCATACAGTTTTTTTGGTAACTTTTGACTAACGTTTCCTCCGCCGCCTCGAAACATACGCACAATTCCTTTTACATATCATAATCGGTTCTGTCGTTTACTCTCGTAAACAAATAAACAAGAAACAATCTAATTATTATAAAAGCTAGAACACAAAATAAACTCCACGAGTATAAAAATTGAGTATATTTTAAGATTTTGATTGATATATTGAGATTACCTTACGCATGATGTCGGGTCGTGTAGACAATTTACGAAAAAGTGCTTCTAGTTGACATATAGTAAGTACTCGTACCTATACACATTCAGATCAATTTTAGAAATACTGACAAACAAATTTAAATCTTATAAAATAAATAATTTAGCTTATAATAAATGAAGACTAAATAATTAGTTTATATAGTTATATATATATAGTTAATAGCACAGCCTAACTAAATAATTAGTTTGGTTTCGGTTAAGAGCGAAGTTCGGATCGGTTAGGTTTCGGTTTTTCGGGTGCAGCGATATCGCTCGCGCATTTTACAAGCTTTGCTTAGTTTGGGGTCAGATGACCGTTTGTGCAAAAAATGACCCAGATATTTATTTATTTATTTGATGTTTTTTGAGATATAATATAGCTGTCTCCTTTTGAAATATGTGCATCCGTCATTTTACGATGTTAATATTTAAAAAAAAAAAACGTGACCAGAATAATATAACAGATCCTGTAGGATAGCGGACGAAACCGCGAGACGTTATTAAAAAATTTCACTTATAAAAATATTCTTAAATTAAAAACCTTAACTTAAACTGGCGACATGACCTGAGCGAGACCTGAGGGGGATACAAAAAACTCTTCATGGTGACATACATTCCTTATACATAACGCAATCAGTTTATTTAACCACCGTGTTTTTTTACATTTTGTGTAATTTACCACCCTTTGGGGTACGTCTGTTTGGAACCTAACTTCTCCTAAACGGCTGGACCGATTTGAATGAAATTTTGTGTGTATATTTCAATGGGTTGCTTGATGGTTTGAAAACAGAATTGGACCCGGTATTGCTGTCGATATGTCACCAAATTTGATTTGCTGTACAATTGACAATATTACTTAATTTCGACCAGTAGATACTTTTTATTGCCCAGCTAGAGAGTTTTTTTCAAACGAGACTTAATTTTCCGTGCAGTAAATACGTTTAAGTTGTTGATTAAATAAAATGATTCGAGGTTACACGTAGATGTCATTCAACCAATATTAAAATGAGCGCATTAGTCACTAAACCTGCAAGCAAACGAGCAAGGTATACCTATGTTTATACTGTTCAAGCTTTGTGAATTTATTTTGCGGCTTAACCATTTTCGGATATATAAAAAAAAATGTACAGGCCGTTTAATGCTTTGGTATTAGATGAAAGGTATACAATACAAAACATGCGCCAAGTCACTTGACTCATTAACATTTATAGAATTAATTGAGTGTTTATTTATTATTGTGTTATAATTCTATTAGTACGAGATCCGGCTGCAGAATTACTTCGGTCATCGAGTTTTTGTTTAAAACCAAATTTTTACGCATATTTATGATTAGGAGAATATATATCAACCAGGGTGCCAATCAAAATGTGGCCGCTAGTATTTTTAAGTAAATTATTGTTAATTAATTTATGAGAAAAAATTTGGGTTTGTAAATAAAATATCGTCCTCTTCAAGGCAATATAAGAAATCACCAAACCATACAAAAAACTCGATGACCGAAGTAATTCTACAGCCGGATCTTAGACTATATTATTATATTTATTCTAATATTGTGATGGATTGTTAAACAGTTTAACAATATGATATCACAAATAAGGGTACAATGCCACGTAGTCGTGGTCGTGGACGAGGGGTAAATATTGGTAATATTAAATTTAAAATATCATATTTAATGTGGAGCTGCTTTTACCGGGCAGGACGACGTCTGCCGGGTCCGTTAGTTGAGTATAGTTTACGAGAAAAAAATCGTTCTCGCTCGCATAATTAACATTTTCATCGTAAAGAACATTTTCAGTAACCCCTACAGTAATTTTATGTAATAAAATAAATATCAATAAAAACCGACTTCATAAAAATGTCCGAACTGAACCAAATTGAAATGGGACTACACGGAAAGCACCCGGGCCCCGATTCTACTAAACCAATTGTTTTTAAATTGTTAATGAATTGCCTCAAAAATTACCCTTTTGACACGTTTGGTATAGATAAAGTGTCAAAAGTGATAAACCAATTGTTTTTAAATTGTTAATGAATTGCCTCAAAAATTACCCTTTTGACACGTTTGGTATAGATAAAGTGTCAAAAGTGATAAACCAATTGTTTTTAAATTGTTAATGAATTGCCTCAAAAATTACCCTTTTGACACGTTTGGTATAGATAAAGTGTCAAAAGTGATAAACCAATTGTTTTTAAATTGTTAATGAATTGCCTCAAAAATTACCCTTTTGACACGTTTGGTATAGATAAAGTGTCAAAAGTGATAAACCAATTGTTTTTAAATTGTTAATGAATTGCCTCAAAAATTACCCTTTTGACACGTTTGGTATAGATAAAGTGTCAAAAGTGATAAACCAATTGTTTTTAAATTGTTAATGAATTGCCTCAAAAATTACCCTTTTGACACGTTTGGTATAGATAAAGTGTCAAAAGTGATAAACCAATTGTTTTTAAATTGTTAATGAATTGCCTCAAAAATTACCCTTTTGACACGTTTGGTATAGATAAAGTGTCAAAAGTGATAAACCAATTGTTTTTAAATTGTTAATGAATTGCCTCAAAAATTTCCCTGTTTGACACTTTTGGTATAGATAGTGTCAAAAGTAAAAAAAAAATAGACAATTGTTTAACAATTGAAAAACAATTGGTTTAGTAGAATCGGGGCTCCGCTTTCAAATAAAAAAAGTTTAATCAAAATTGAAAGTTATGAGGTAACAAACATAAAAAAACTGTAGCTTTGATAATCTCAGTTTCTTTTTGAAAGTCGGTTAAAAAGAAAAAGGATCTAATTGTTAGTAAAATATGAAGGAGGTTCTCTCCTTCATATTTTGAAGTTGATAAAAAAAAACAAATGATAATTATGCGAGCGAGAGTACGCTTATTGGGTACCATTCTTAATACGAGTTTTATTTGAGTATAGTTTTTTAATCAGGTATTAAAGGAGTGAAGATTCATAAACCCCACTGATGGGGCGTTAATGGCGGTTAGAAAAAATATCGCTTTTTTAAATTTACACGTGAATTTGAGATTCAGGTTAATAGTTTTTTTTTTTTGTTTTTTTTTTTAACAGGCATTGGTTTCCGATGAAAGAGAAAGTTAACAAATCGCCAAATTGATGAAAGTTGAAAGTTTGACGAATGAAGCGTTTTGATTCCACTTTTATTGTGCGTACCATTAGATAGTGGAATTCGCTGCATGAATAGAATCTGCTGTGTGAATCTGGGTGTCTTCATATCGCGAGTGAATCTGTTTCTTCTAGGCGAGCGTGCTCCGTCGTAGACCGCATTATCGCTAACATCAGACAGTCAAACGCAATCCTATTATTCAGTTTAAAAATAATAGTGGTTGTCTATAAATCTAATAGAAACTGTTACCATTTTTCATTACATACGTAGTATTTGAGAAAACTAAGATAAGCACGCTTGACAGCCGTATTTACGCATGACCCAAGATTGGGATATTTTAATATTTTTTTAAACGTACAGTCGCCTGCAACAATATATCATAACAAAAATTTCTAGTAATAAGCTAAAAGCTATTTTTTTTTATCAAGTATAAAAAAAAAGAAGATAAGTATTAAATTAGTAAAAATAAATTAAATATATTAAATAAATAAAAATGTGTTGCCAACGTGGCTTAAGTAACGTTACTATTATATGTTGGGTTGCATTGCAATGTTACGCTGTCAGAATATGTTGCCAACGTTGCTACGTTAGGTTACTATGATACTTCGCGTTATTTTAAAGAGACAAGCGAATAGTCAGGATGGCCAGCTGATGGTAAGTGGTTACCATCGCCTAGGGTACTGTAACACCAGAGATTGTGCAGTGCGTTATTTACTCTTCAGGATTATTATCCGTTTTTTCTATGCATTGGTGTACATTAAGCTAATAATACGTTGCCAACGTTGCTACGTAGTGTTGCGATGATCTTTGCAGTAACAATATTTGTTGAGGTGTGGATGCGTGGCACTTATACAACTCGGCTCGTCGTTATATCTGAAACACAAACATTCTTGACAAACACTTTTTTAATCGGCAAATAACTTGATCTTTATAGTGGTAGGACTCTTTTGCAGAATCCGACTGGGGAATAAATATAAATAAATATTTGGGACAAAACAGAAGTATAGAAGACACTCCCACATGACATTTAAGTAGACTCGCTACGTATCGATAAAGTTAATTTTGATATTTAACATAATCAGGCTGCTGGTGAAGTACTTACGCGTTGATACGGGATACGTCTCTAATGTCGAAGACGAACTTGTCTTCTTTGATGATGTATGTACCAGACGCCTCATACTGTCCAAACCCTGGGCCCACCGCGACCTGCACACAACAACAAAAAAACTTTAAAGGTTGTAGGCGGGTTTACTTGGAAAGAGTTTGAAAATTGTATACACAAAATAGTAATTTTACATATTTCGACACATATTTCAATAAAATAATATTAAACTATTGTAATTAAATAGGGTTGGGTCTTTAAAAAACGGTCTTGTTCTAATAAGACCGTTGTATATGCGTGTGGCATCGTCGCGTAACGACGAAAGAAAGAAAACATCGCGGCGATATTTTAGCCACTGTGCGCTGTGTTGTGTTGTGTAAGACAGTGTGCGGGTGAGTTGTGTGTTATGTGTATGTGTGTATGCGGGATGTGATTGTGTTTGACTTTCACCAGGCGCTATTTCAGTTACAGCGCAAAGCCCATGTCTCGCGACACAGTACATAGACATAGGCACAAATAATTTCAAGTTCAGCTATTTATTATTTGAAAACACACAACACAAATAGAACGCTAGGTGCATATCTACAAGGAATTAAATTTACTTAGATATTAAGGTTTTTTGTTGATGTTTAAGATAGTTTATAATGTATTTACAGTTTTGTGGCCTATCAAAAAAAATAAAAAAAAAAAAACTCCCAAGATGCTGCGTATCTACTTTGTAAGTTTTGCTCGAATAATCATATAATAAACATATCATGCTTTTGTAAAAAGTTTGCAAAGCTAACAAAGCTACTCTCTAAAGCTTGATTTTGTAATCAAGAACCGCTATATGTTGTTATTGTAAGGGCAGCAGTGTTGAATATTATAGTGAATGTCCCTCTTTATTCTTATAGCTTGTGAATGGTAATTTTTAATTGTCTATTCAACCGAAGTCTATGGCTATGTGACATCTGACAGCTAGACAAGACATCCTCTTCCGCTCTGACCGCTACTCGAGTAGGAAGCCATTTTCCTATGTAATCGTAGTCTTAAAACTTTGCATAATAAACCACAAGTATAAATCAATACAAATCGTTTGGAATCCAACCCTGAGTTCCATAGGCCCTTCAAGCAGTCACAAAGGCAAAAACATGACCTTACTTTTTATTTTATTTCGTAATAGGCTTGCGTTTGACCGCCAACTCGCCTGATGTTAAGCAATCATGCGGGATACTAAGGTTCATCTTTTTGAACATTCAGAAGAAGGACATCCGAGCTTGGATACACTCGACTCGTGGTCCTTGTCTAGCTGAATATTCAGCCAAGTAGATGGAAAACTTTCGCCTACAGGACCGCTGCGATTTTGTCCACCTAGGAGTTAGCACAAATGGCATCACGTTACTACAAAACTAAATCCTGCCGTCTGCGCTTCACGTGGCATCGGTCCGGAACCACTGACAGCAATTAAACTTTGGTCTACCGGACCACAGTTTCATAGAGAAAACACCATATAAATGGCTAATAAGACAACGGCTACTAAAGCTACACTCAAGTCGCTGACTCGCAGACATCGCGAGACCGAGCAAAGGCGTTTTCTTCGGAGGGTAAGACCCAGTTGGATTCCCTGCGCCAGCAAAGTAAGTAACTATGACCTCTATAAAATAAATTCCTGTATCGTCTATTTAGCTTTAAACATACCTTGATCTGGTAGTTGTCCTTGGTCCTAGTTGTTTGGGCTTTAAAGTTCCCGACGTACCCATCTTGATCCTTTGCGCCTTTGAACGCCAGCAGGCGGCTGTTTGCTCGCTGCACCATCACCCATGATATGGATGTTAGAGTGCGAGGGACACATTGTGACCTACGGGCCAAGTAGATATAGTACATTATTACACAATTCAGGTATTGATCGACAGATCTGAAAATGACTATCAACAACTAATATGACTATGCGAGCTTGAGCAAGAGTGCAGGCCTCGCTATACGATTGGTTGCGCGGAATCTGGTGTGTGACGTCACCCGACTGCCTCAGTGAGCGAGTTGATGAAGGCGATGAACGCGTCAGACGCTCACTTATAAGGTGGGCTCTTCATGCGAAACATGCTTCTACGTGAAGCAAGTGCATCAATGCGACTTGTTGCCGTCCTCGTTGCACGAACAGTTGCGCGAATTCTATTTAGTAACGTCACCTGACTGGCTCAGTGAGCGAGTTTATGAAGGTGATGAACGCGTCGGCAGCTTGCCCGTGGAGGGGCTCCTCACTCGACACGTGCTCCCACTTGAGGCAGGTGCACCAGTGCGGCTCGATGCCGGCCTCGCTGCACGAACGGTTGCGCGGAATCTGCATCACAAACGTTCCTCATTAAAGTTAGGTAGGGCAGCACAAATGGGATTATGTAAGACAGGAAATGTTTGAAACTTCGAATACAATGTATCTATACAAAATCTCGCATAGCCTGCCAATATGATTATGGTAAAGTTAATACACTCTTACCTAAGATGGAAACTAAAGTTAGAAAAAAAATTGCCAGATCATAATAGCTTTAGAATCTTTGTAATAACAATAAATACTAACTTAGAAAACTAACATTTTTTTTATATAGGTAAAGTGGTAATGTGTTTTGCATTATAGACTTGCATTTGGCCGCCTCTTTGCCTGTTGCGATGCAGTCTACGATGGACCACGCTTGCTTAGAAGAAACCGATTCACGTATGACTTGAAGACACCCAGATTGTAACTATCGGGGAACACCCATTTTTGCCAGCGTGGTCCAGTTTAGCGGTTCACACAGTAAAAGTGGAATCAAAGCGCTTCGAACGGGTTTTTGGGATACCAACCACGAAACTGTTGCTTTTTCGTGCGCGCCCTGCCCGTCCGAAAGAAAAAAAATTACTGAACGAGGTGAAATAAAATTTACACTGATATTAGGTTTATGTTTAATTCTACTGTTTTGCCGTTAAATAATAAAAAATTGCATTTGACCGACAGCTCGCCTGATGCTAAACGAAGACGCAGTTTTTTTTTCAATTTATTTAATGATCAACAAACATTATACAAGAAAATATAAAACTAGAGCGTAAGAAAAAAAAATAGTTGTGATACCAGCATCGTTGACCACGGGTTAGTGTTGACCACGGATTAGTAAATGAAGTCTATGGTGAAGCACCCTAAGTGCTAATTCAACATTAAATGCGATTCGAAAGATCTTTCTTGCCTGCAAAATGTAGAACAGGCTCTCATGCCGCAGTATTTCCGCAGAAGCATGGACTTCTTCAAATGGCGAGTCTCAAAAGGGCCGCCACGTATTTGTGATGCCTCTGGTGTTGCAGGTCCGTAGGCTACAGTCTAAGGCAGCCGGTCCGCTTTTTTGCCACCTATGGCATTTAAAACGTATTTGGTGACAGATTTTCTACTTGGGGATGGTTTTAACATACCGGTTCGAACAAGGTGAGACCTCTAGTGAGATCGGCGCCCTGGATCTTGTACGGGTTCAGGTGTTGCTTCAAGTCTAACGCGTCGAGGACGGTGGCGTGGATGTCGTGAGGTGTCGTCAGTGCGTCAGCGTTCGCCATCAGGTTCGCCTGCAGTTATATAAACATTATTTTATCCGTGTCTTTGCCCGTGCTGTATTCAAAACAGTCTATATCACTCAGACATATTGTAGTTTTCTCTCAGTGAAAGATATTTTTATTCGAATCAGTAGTTCCGAAGATTACCTCGAACATACATCCAAACTTGCAAACTTTACCTCTTGACCATACCACAGAATACATACCAAGATGTCGGGCCGTTTGTCTGTGAGCACGCGCGGTAAATGAATCGCCATCAAAGGGAGTCGCTCCTCTAGTTTCCCCTGCAATGTACCGCGGACGTTGGCGTATCTGAAACAACGACAATTATTAAAAAGGATTTTCATTTTCAAATCAGTTACTTGGGTACGGAACCCTAAAAAACTGACCATAAATAGAGCCGATTACTGAAAACCAAACTAAAATAGATATAGGCATTAGAAAGTCTTGCTAGACAGAGCGCACATCACCAATTACACTGTGGGAAAGGGACAGAACGTCACTTAATTCATAACCGTCTAAAAACTTGAAACGCTTATAGGTATATCGGAAATATTCAGAACTTTTTTACCCGTTTTTTTTTACAATATTTTTAATTATACAATACAACACAATAACTCTTAATTAAAAACCACAAAAACAAGGATAACATTATACATTACAGTAATTATCTAGGCTTTTAACAGGCGGCCTTATCGCTTAAAGCGATCTCTTCCAGGCAACCGTGAATTATACCGAAAGTGAAATTAAGACTAGATATAGTACTAGTGATTACTGAACCTAAATTTTATGCAACTCACTACTACTACCTACTCACTACTAACTAGCTTTGGGGAGTTAAATACAGCTGTTATTACAAAAAAATACTTTTTGTAAAGTTCTCAATGTAATGCAAATAAAATATCAGCTCACGCTGGAGTTCAACGAACGACCTCCACCTGCATATAGCCAGCGACGCGCGCGCTGGCGTGGTTTTGTACCGGTGCATTGACCCCGAGTTTTGTACGCTTTACATTGCTGGTTTGCAAAATAGAAAACCACTAAAACAACAAGTATAAGGCAAATGGTTATTAGTAATCGATTGTGTTTAGATAATATAATTATAGCAATTCGGCCTCGGGAGCATTTCCCCTACATTTCACTATACTCTATCCACGAAACAGATAATATAGCGTTCTCCCTATTGCACTTTTGTATGCAAGTGATAGGGACAGATGACTGCATTTTGAGATCTGTGGGCGTAAACAATTGCCAAGAAATGTAAAGATGGGTTTACATGGCGTTACTTTAGGAGCCGGATCAGCAAGTTGAAGTGGCAGTGGGCAGGGCACATAGCACGCAGAACAGATGGCCGTTGGGGCCGATAGGTTCTCGAATGGAGACCACGGACCGGTAAGCGCAGCGTAGGAAGTCCACCCACAAGATGGACAGACGACCTAAAAGAGACCGCAGGAAAACGCTGCAGGCCGCTTTCAACCGGCCCTTTTGGAAATCGATGGGGGAGACCTATGTCCAGCAGTGGACGTCCTATGGCTGAAATGATGATAATTAATTCAGGAGCAGTAATATTCTTCTTTCTTTATACCTATAGTAGTTTTACCAATGAAAGAAAATATTATTGTTCGTACAATAATAATAAGTAGGTATACCTATAAGGAATTCCATTTCTCGCAAAGATTTGGTGAACTATGTTCCTTAACTCAGATTTAGTAAAGTCGTCAGTTGAGTCTACTATGGCCATTCGAAGTTTTTTTTTCCATCACCACCCTGTACACCATATATCCAATAAATTCCCAATGTTGATGCGATGGTTTTCATTATTTTATTATATGAAGCAATGTGATGGGAGCAGATTCTGGAAAACTGTGATACAACGTACATATCATCTTCTTCTCAGTTGATGAATATGCTGTCGGAAACTTTTTGTAGTCGGACTTTCCGATGCACACACGCCATCGTCACAAAACACGCCAAGTCACAGAGAAAACTAATATCAGTTATATGATTATTTAACATGAGCTCCTTCCACAACCTTACCACGGTAAATATCCCGTAAATAATCATATAACTGTAGTGAACAACTGTAATAGTTTAAAACAGTGTTAAACTAATATAATTCCGAGAAACACCTAAAGTCGTAGGTTATCAAGAACAATGAACATAAGAACAATAGACGTGTCCGCACTGTACAAGCTATAGATTTAGAATAGCATTCGCCGCCATGTAAACGCTTTCTTAGCTCGTTATCGCCAACCAATGGCAACGTTGTGATTTTACTGATATTATCTCTGTTCCGTGGATAGAGTATCGACCTGTTAACATATTAAACACCAGATCGGGCAGCTGGAATGAAAGGTGTACGTAGGTACCTCGGGCCGTGGTCTCCCATAACGAAGAGGAGGGTGTTGTCCAGATGTCCTGCATCTTTGAGGGCCCGCAGAAAGCGCACGGTCGCGTCGTCCGCCGTCGCAATCATGTTGAAGTCATTGTGAGTGATGTCAGCTACAAAAGTGAACGCGAAGTGACTGCCCGGGAGCTTGAAAAACTGAAACAAGGCATAACAAATATTTATTTGGCAAAAAGTTCAGTGGAATATGACTTTTATTTCGTTAATAATTTGATAGGTACTAAAATTTTACAACTTTGTTATACTGTCTATCGGTCTGTCTGTACTATTCGGCCGAATACTGTACACCAAATATTCACTACAAATCTCATAATATTCCCAAAAAATTAAACGGTGCTATTTTGTAAAGCTTTTGGCGAAAAAGCATTGATATATTTACGTAAAAAGGACTATTATAAACTCAATTTAATATAACAATCAACAATGCTAGTCATGACACGATCTAGACGCAAATGAAACAAATACGCCCGCGGCGTCGCTACCCCACGCACCGCAATGACACAGATCGTAACCTGTTACCCACGAAATGTACACATATATTGTCGAATATTAGGCGCTTCGGCCAAGAGCGTCGCCAAATATTCGGTATTCGGCAAAATCACTATTCGTGGCATCACTAGTCCAAACTATACTTCAGAAGAGAAGGCGGCAGGTGGACCAAAGCAGTCACAGGTTTGAAGCTGAAGAACGGAAAGCTAAAACCGGGCATCACCTGCTCGCTGGTCGGAAGACATCGCTAAGGCAGCAGGAAAACAGCGCTATGTCGGGCTTTATGATTATGGTGATACATCTCTGGGTACCTAATGACAAGGGTCTTTGACCAGTGTTGCCAGTGATGACATATGGTACTGAGACGTGGTCCTTAACTGGCCTTTTGGAAAAACTCAAAGTCACACAACGGGCAATGGAGAGAGCTATGCTTGGACTTTTTTTGGGCGAAAGAATCCGGAACGTGGATATTTGCCAAAGAACCAGTCACCGACATAGATTAAATTTATTGAAATTTGCAAGTTAAAGTGGCAATTGGCAGGCCACATCGTTCGAAGAACCGACAACCGATGGGGAAAAAAGGTTCTTGAGTGCAGACCACGAACCGGAAGATGCAGCGTAGGCATGCCTCCCACTAGATAGACCGACGACATTGTGCGAGTCCCGGACATCCAGTGGATGCAGATGGCAAGACGTCGTTCAGTGTGGAGGTTCTGGCTAATGATGACATCTGGGTACTTCGACAATCTCACCTGTTCAGTGAGATTCATCATCAACTCATGTCTGGGCGTGTCACCGATACAGTACTGCCCCGGTTTGGTTGTATACCACCAGCGCTTAGCCTCTTCTAGATAAAACGCCCTGAGGTAGTGATCGGCCGGCTGTTGCTTGAACCCGTTGAAACGATACTGAAACGTCCCTATATCAGGCATGTCTTCGTAATACAACGTGTGGAAGCTGAAACATTTAAAACTTATATTAATAACTAAGTAGCCTTAACATACAAAAATGGCGTAGGATCTTCTAGTCGAGCTAACATGGGTTATTATACCAGTTTTGTCACTGTCAGTTTGATTCAGATTGACATGAGTGCGACGAAGACAGAACAATATCGCATGCGCAAGAATAGCCGGCCAGATCACAGAAGTGGCGAAATGCGCGAATGGCGTTAACAGCTGAGCGCTTCCGTGCTGATAAAATGTACATTGAACCCATTTTAATATTTTATCAGTTACACAAGCTTGCATAATAAAATGTTTCAACGGCAAGTCAAATCCAGTGGCAATAACTATTTATTTTTTGTTTTATAAAAAGTTACTTAACAATGGACAACGGATAACATGGGCCAAACTGACCTGTGGCCCTTGTCACTTGCATTTCTGCTGAACGTAACATAATACAGGGCTATTAAAAAAGATTACAATTCATTAAAAGATCACAAAAACAAAGATAACATATTAAACATGATTATTGTTAACTAACCACCTGTCGCAGGCAACTTCCGTACATCATACATCAAGCCGATTCCTAAATATTTGAATTTTTTGTAAAAAAAACTGTGTGCAAAGAAATGGTAAAACATAAAGGTGTCAACAGTTATCCCTTTACATAAAAACATTGCAGTGATGACTTTTTGACCATGACTTTAAGCAATTTGTAATTCTACTTCTTCCATATAAAAAAATATATTAATACTGGGGATCTAAGTGGCAACTTTAAGAGGTTGAAATGAAGAGTATGCGGTCTCTTGCACTTAAATAATTCAAAACTAAATTTAAAAAAAAACTTTAGACATATTTTAAACTCGTTTTTATTAGTACACTAACGAAATTTTGGTGAATTTATTCAGTTTTGCTAAAAGTCATGAAACAAGCGTTGTTTAGTATGATATGAAGATAAGTAAGTAGTATTCGAAAAATAGCAAAAAGAAAGAAAGAAAATAATAACATCCAAACTTATAATTATATAAAAAAACTTATACAAATTCAATGATTCTTTTAATGTTTACGTCCTTTTGGACTTATACTTTCAGTATTATCAAATTTAAATTTTATTGTGTCAAAGAATTGTTTACAAATTGTATTTATAAAAGAATTTTGCCGCATCATAAATAAGTCAACGTTTGATGGATAGTTGCTGTGCGCATTAAAAAACGAGTTTTTAACCTATATCCGAAAAGGCGGAGGTTATCAATTCGACTGTATGTTTTTTTAATGTTTGTTACCTCAGAACTTTTGGCTGGGTGAACCGATTTTGATGATTCTTGTTTTATTTGAAAGCTGGTGCTTCCAATTTGGTCCAGTTCTGATGAAGTCGGTTTTTTATATTGGTAATTATATTAAGGACTAGCTGTACCCGCGACTTCGTCCGCGATTGCCATCCCTGCAAACTAATTATTCGCACTTGGGTACAGTTCTGTTTGTCTCATATTAAGCAACGCTGTGGTCTGCGTTGAAGCACTCTTAACAAGAAAGGAGCTTTATATTTTGGATTTGAAAACTTTCTTTCAGACATCCCTGCATAAGCAAGTAATTTCACTCATATGTCAGCAACCCTGTTTAATAATGACCTCCTTTCGACGTAGTGTAGCCTATGTACGCAACCCTTAAGTTAATTGATCGATTTGAATTGTTTATTTTAAATTACTTTATTGTTCGTTTGGCAATATCTCTATGACTTCTTTGGACTGATCTAACTGACAATAGGCCTGTACAATAAAATACTCAATAAAACTTACCCGCGCTCTTTAAGCTTATAAAATATGAAAGGCATGCTGTCCAAAGTCCCCCTGTTCATGGATTTCCTCACGTCAGGCAATTCTAGTTCAGTTTTACCCGTTAAAATCGGGAAAAGTGCAGCGGGGGTCCCATCACCCACTATATTGTATCTGAAAACAACCAATTTAAGCAGACTAAAAAAAAGACATTATTATATTTTTAACAAGGAATAACTCTGCGTTTGACTACTAAAGGTGCGTTCGGATAGCTTATGGTGGCATTTTTAGCAATGTCAAAATTGGCGTTGATGTAAAGCGTTCGGTTTGAGAATGTTTAAATTTTTGCCACTTTTGTTCCCTGCCCAAAACGAACGCTAGAAGCACCAACGGCGGTGTAAATGTCACAACGACAGCACTTAACAGCACGCACTTGAGCTATTTTGTTTGTTTGTCTCTTATCTAGGTCTTAATTGTTGTAATTCCGCCCACAAACTGATTAGAGCTGCTGAATCCGCCTTCTCTAGTACCCACTGCGGTATTCCTTTATGTTTACTATTCGCCACAGGAATGAAAATGAAACAAGGAGCAACGAAGATTTGTTAGAAAACAAGAAAGATACTAGAATTGTAGTTACAGTCGTGCGCAAACAAAACACCGCGAAAAACTAACGTAAAAATCTAAATGTCAAATTTATAGCATTTATAGCTGTTTACGGCCAATCCGAACGTGAGCGAAAACAGTTAAAAATGCAATATTTGCTTACATATTCCCAAAAGGAACGCTACATGTGTTTATTATATACAATATCGCTTTATTATACACCATATTTAAAATAAAAAACAAAGTAACTTAAAATGGCGGTATAATGGCGGCCTTATCGCCTCGATTTCTTCCAGGCATTATTGTATTATTATTGGCGTTTGTAACAGTTATTTTTGCTACCAAGGGGCTAACCGAACGCACCTTAACTCACCTGGTGTTAAGCTACTAGTAAGTTGCGATCTATCAATAATTTAATTTAATTTTTATGAGTATCGTATTATCGTCGTATCTTATAATTATATTCCTAAAAAACAATTCAGGTGTTCATGTTTCTACGTACCTAAAATCGTACACAACTTTGAATCTAGCGTAGACTGAGAAGAGAAGAGCTAACTTTCACGGTCACTTATACGCCGCCTCGACTCTTCAGTCGGCGTTGGCACTCAAAGTTCAAAGTCAAAGTCAAGAGTCTCTGCGAGTGAGAAACACTTTGAGTGAGTGAAGATAGGAGAGAGTCCTCTCCAGGCAGTATTTTTATAATAAACTCACCCGTTCAATACCGTAGCGCTCAGCTCCTCCGTGAGAAATTTGTAGCTCTTGGGCATTTTCCGAATGAATCCGTTTTTGGAGGTAGAATCGAAACCAAATATGAGCACGTCGATGGGCCCGCCGTTTCCGTTTCCCGGAATACGGGATGAACCAATGCGGTGCCCTGCTCCGTACCCCATCCATTTTGAAGAAAATATGCTGGCGAGACATAGAAATCAAATAAATCAAAATTCTTTATTTACAAGTTTGGCCTCTCCTGTTAAGTTTTGACAACCTGTGTTAGGAGAGACCACTCTTTCGTTTTTATATCGTATTTTATATATAAACAATTTATATGTAGTTAGTAGGTAGTTCTGAATTTTAATTGGGTAGTTTATGTGCTTGTTTGTTACATAAAGTTTATATGTAGTTAGTAGGTAGTTCTCAATTTAAAGTGGGTAGTTTATGTGCTTGATTTTTATATAAACAGTTTATATATGTGGTTGGAATAAGAATGGAACTGCCCAAGAATGTAACTCGCTACCATCCTCCTTGTTTCCTGAGAACTACAATCTAGGCATCTTCAAGGCTAGAGTGAATAGATTTCTTCAAATTCAACGTGTTCCATCCTCGGCCACACCGTCGCTTACCATCAGGCGAGTTGGTGGCCAAACGTAGATCTATCCTATATTTAAAAAAAGTTAGTATGATACTTCCTCACGGTGCCCAAGTTGAGAAATGGGTGCGCATGCGATAACAGAATGCACATGCATTCGTCCTGCTCTCGCAACTAGCGCAAGTTACCAGCACGTGAAACAACATACTTGTGGAATAGTAAGTACACCGCAGTAGCAGGCTGTTCGGTAATTTCCATAATCTCCACAAAAGTGGGCCAACCCATTGGTCATTACAGTAAAAGAACTGCTCAACTACTGCAGTACTGCTCAATGGGTATGATATGGGGAATTGGGGACATACTCAAAATACTCATTGAGCAGTATTTGAAGATGATGGGAGTGGATCGCGCCGTAAGAAAAGCTTACTTCAGGCTGCCAAAGGGCCGAAGGCCAGACAGCCATCCCAAGTTTACATGGAAAAGGGAAAATAGAAAAAGCTTTGCGGATACTGGACGCACATACTTGTCATGAATTTGCGTAAGGTAGGGATTGGGGGCGCCTATTGATATCAGAAGCCGACGCATTGTGAGTCGCTGCGCCAGAAAAGTCGGTCAGAGAAATATTTAGTAGGTATATAGTTAGCGGTAGTTACAACGAATCGGCAAACGTAGAGTAAGACGCCCTTAGACTCTGGAGTGGCTATATACGTAAGTCAGGAGTAAGACGCCCTTAGACTCTGGAGTGGCGATATACGTAAGGCAGCTGGCAGTGGCTGGAAGAGAAAAGCCAAGGATCGGGCTGAGTGACTTATGCCTTGAGAGAGGCCTATGTCTAGCAGTGGACTAGTATTATTATAGGCTGATTGTAATAGCGGTAGTTTGTCTCATTTTCTGTTCTACATATTCGCAGTTACTAAATATTTCGCTTATAGCGATAAGGCCGCCAATTGTTTCACTAGTTTTTAAGTTGTTTTATTATGTTACCTACTATGTACGTTTGTAATTTTTGGTGTGAACAATAGTTTTCTATCTATCTATTTCGTAGTGGGGATTATGGGCATTTTTTTTTTTATGGTTCTGAGTGACGAGGCGAGCGTCGTAGTCGCTCGCCTGATGGCTCTTCACGCTTGCCCATAACAGCTCAACGCCACTTAGAACTTTGAACTTCAACAGTTCAAAACCCTGGATGGCAAGGCACTGCGCTCGTCACCTCGAGATATAAGATTTTTTTGGTTATCTCTTAAAATTACAGATACCTTCTTGGTAGATACTAATTTGAGTGATAATTTTCTTTTGATTAAGTCTTATTATGTTCACTCAAGTAAGATTTTGCAGGAGTACAGGATATATTATTTCCAATGGTAGCCACTAACCCACTAGTCTTAGTAGAGATTATGGAAATAACCCGAGTGTTGGTGATAACGAGCATATAAATGTAGGCCTACGGTTTCAAGACACACAGAAAAAAAAAATGCACCCTTGCTGCTCACCAAAACGAGGAATAAATTTATACTTTCGTGCCGCAGCTATCTCGCTCGCGCATAACTAAGATCAAATGACAGAATGTAGAAAAAAAGTAAAAATGTAGTAATTTTGAAACGTTCACGATTTGAACACGTTTTAATATTTATCGGGACTTATAAAAAAAAAATATGTTTTTAAAAATGTAGTTAAACCGATTTTTTACAGACTTCCACAAAGGAGGAGGTTCTTAATTCAAGTTTTTTTTTTGTTTGTTACCTTAGAACTTTCTACTGGGTGAACCGATTTTGATGATTCTTTTTTATTTGATAGCTGGTGCTTCCCGTGTGGTCCCATTTCAATTTGGTCCAGTTCTGTCATTTTTAGGAAGTCAGTTTTTATATTGATAATTATCTATGAAAACTTTTTTGGACCAATATGCAATTTATTTTGAACATTTTTGATGCTTCTTAGATTTGTCTTAAAAACATTCAGTAATTTTACATTTTCTGAAATGTTGAAATGCGCGAGCGAGATAGCGTACGCACGCGGCATAAGCTCTCAAGTGCGAAGTCAGGTTCTCAATCCTGATATTGTATTGAAGTGCTTAGTTAGGTAAGTACTTACACAGATCCATTCGATGATGAACTGAAAAAAACAAAATAAAAACATGCTATTACTACACTACAAAGCTGAGAATATAACGAGCAAAGAGTAGCAAAAACTTAATAAAAAGCTACTCACAGTTATATATGATTTGGGCACGGAACCCTAGAAAAAATAATGTTTTATTTATAACTTACTCATCTACATGCTTCCCCGTACACTCAATCTTGACATGATCACTCTTGTCCAATGTGTACGAATCTCCTCCATACACGGCTTTAGGCTCACCTATAGTGTATTTAGCATCACTAATGTATATTATATCCCGGTAGGTGCATTTAATATTCTGCGTCGTAGCGAGGATTTCTTTAATGACTCTGCATTCGTGAAGCTGCAAAAATTACTCACTTTAAAATAGTTTAAAAGGTCCTGCAATTCACGCTTGGTTGATATAAATAACTACTAATTATGTTAGTGTGAATTGAGTTTCAGGATAGGTACAACCTATTTTCTCGCCAGGGTTGCTATCTGCCAGTTCTTGATTTAAGGGTTACAAAAAATGCGGGTTTAAATACTTTCTCGCCGGGAGACCATTATGACGACGAGATCTGATAGCTCCTGCATTCAAACCTAGAACTTTTATTCGCCTAGTCCAAAGATATCAGCGTGAACTTTTGTAAGGACATAAATATAATAAGATAATAAGATCTAGAGTGGCTTCCTTCTGGCATCGCTTGCGTCGTTCCGGCAACAGAATCCTAGCGGCTGTCTCTGATGATGTAAGGAGTCCAATGTTTAAGCATTGGATCTCTGACAATCTCTGTTCACATGAATAGAAACAAAAAATTACCTGGCACTATTGTGCACCGTACTTCTTTTTATATAAGTTTGACTATCATCCCTTTACAGTGTGCTTATATAATATAAGACGAACACCCCTATACAGTGTGCATTATTTTAATTTTAAATTAAGATTTGTGTGTACGTACGCTATGTGTCAAGTTGCCTGAATTAAACGATTTTTATTTACATTTTTTTTTTATAAATTGGAAGGGCTACATCATTTCAAGAAATTGTGAATGAAGCTCTTAGTTCTACCAGAAATTAATGAAATAATGTTACACTTACATAGCACTTCACCCAGTCACGGCCATTGCACACCAAGTGTGGATATACAGTGTCGAACTGCGTGACTTCTTTAGCAAACGGATCTAAGTGTGGTATCTCACAGCCTGTGCCTTTGTCTTCTTTTAACGCCTCTTGTAGTCTTTTCTCTATATATCTGTGATTAATATGTTAATATGGATGATTTTAATGTAATGTTATGCTAGTGTATTAGTTCTATCGTTACAATAGTGCTGGGTATCAAGAGAGGGTGAACCTAACATTGCGTTTCAATGTTTAGTACGTCAAAAATGTACGTCATCTCTCAGAATCATAATTACGTCGCGTCGGAGCGTGCTCGTACTTGTTTATATAATATACATTTGTCCCTATTTATGTTTGTTCTAAGAATCACGCGACACACAACGACCGCTCACCAAATAAGTCGCCGAGCGACTGACTTCACATTGGTGCGCAGTAAACTAGTACTTGTTAGCACCAAGTTAAGTTGGTATCTTTTTAAAAGGTCATTCACCCCTTCTTTCCTATATAAGTCAATGATTGTTATACATTATTTAGAAAGGCTACTTTCTAGTACCTGCCTAACTGAAATCTATCGGCATAAGCACCTAATGGTGTATTCTGACAGCATTCTGAGAGCCAGTTCCCATTCCAGGTGTTTATTATCTTCGAACACACCATCACATAACATTAGATGAGGTGTGGTCAAAAACCTAGTCTGACAACCAAACAAAAAAATTAACGCGTGCATAATCACGCAAGTGTGCGGCACTCAAAATGATTTTTTTATGTGTACGGTGACGTGAAATGTTTGTATCCCAAGCATTTTGTTATTTTTAAACTTCAACATGTACCTACAACAACATCAGACCTTGTATATTTCATGAAATTGAAACCGTTATTCTTTGCAATAACACCGCTACAATAACAATAAAGTTTATATTTACAAAAAAAACTGACTTCTCGAGACGTAGGCGAAATTCAATGAATAGGATTACTCCCTTAAATTTCCACCTTTAGGTGTGGAACATTTTCTTCCAATTTAAATTGGACCAACCTTGAGGTCTATCATCTTAACACCCATACGTCGCAGGTAAATTGTCAATGCCGTGAAATTATAATTTCACTAGGTTAGGTTAGTTTATAAAAAACAACTTAGGTACATTCAGCGAATTATTTACATATGAAAAACTTTCACTATGGGATCAACCATGAAATCGCGGAAAAAACAGCTGTTCCATAGAAAACGGTCATAGATTCTCGTCAAAATGTCCCATAGTAAAAGTTGTGCGTTATGATGAGTACAATGACCTCCTTTCGGCTTTGTACAGTCCATATGCGTAACCCTGTAGTGTCAAACCTAGGGGCATTTAGACCAAGCTCCATAAATGTTTTCCCATTGTCCTTAGGTAGGGTTGCCATTTTGGAAACTGACGTGGTTTTCACACATTTTAAACCGGCTTAATCTTACTTTAGTAATTCCCGTGTAATATAAATAAAATGTAGAGTTACCATCTCTACAGTTTGGCAACCAGAACAAGACGCGTGAAAACCCCGAATTTTAGAGCCCAGAACCCGGATATGTCAACAGGTTTTTTTAAACATAAATAATTAATTTTTTAAACCTGTACTACAAATGAAGCCCCGCCCGGACGCTCCCCGGATGCTATCTAAACTAGGACAAATCCGGGGAAACCCCGACGGATGGCAACCCTATCCTTAGACAATGTATTTAAATGAATATAGATAAACTCAGGACACTTTTTTCGTACATTTTGTACTAGATCCAAAATCCATGTGTTTATATCTATTTAAGTATGTATTTAAAAATATATATGTACGTATATCAGTCTCTGGCAGCCATATTACAAGCTTTGCTTAGTTTGGGGTCAGATGACCGTGTGTGCAAAATGTCCCAGATAAATCTATGGATGCATGATAATTTATGTGAATAAGCTCTAGTGAAAAATATAAATACATAACTACTTACTTAATTACAGAGTTTCTGAAAATGCAAAAAAATACATAATTAGTAACATTGCAACATGCGACGAATAAATAAAACGGCGGCACAGGTTCTACATCAAAAGTTTCTGAACGACATAAACCAGCATTCCATTTTTAACTCAGTAAACAAAAAGTTTATCATGCTAAATATGAGACAATCTACTATCGTAGGGTATATGCGTCACCCTGTATAGCTACATATTTCGCCAAACATCTTGAAAAAAACCTAGACTGTAGATAATGGTCGATTTAGTATTGTTTTTTCTGGTGGACCGAAGAGGCCGGAGAGAGAAGGAGAATTCGAAAGTGCAAGTCCGCGGCATTGGTTGCGTAAGGCCCTTCGTACACAACGCTACGCAAATCTTCGATACTTGACCATTTTAGTCTCCAAGCGACTACCGCCATACATTGTCGGCGACCCGACTCGTGTACGAACCCAATGGATTTGTATGGCGGTAGTCGCTTGGAGACTTAAATAGTCGAGTATCGAAGATTTGCGTAGCGTTGTGTACGAAGGGCCTAATGCGTACGTATCTACGCCGCTTGCTCAAGATGTTTATTGGTTACTTATAGTAAACGCATTATCATCTGAGTCGTCGGGTCATAAGTCGTTATCTGTCTATCTCGCTCGCACTTACAGGTCTTATGGTATGACGTTTATTGCTCGACGACTCAGGTGATAATGCGTTTACTATAGCAACCGAGCTTTGTAACGACCGTACAGCAGTATTAGCTGTCGCAAATAGTCGCAAGCATGCAACCTAGTTGGGTTATTCCAGGATGATTTTATTTTGTCACTGTCACTCCTTCGGACTAACACGAGTGCGGCGGGGACAAAAACAATATCGTATTCACAAGAAGATTATCGTATAGAAGAGAGTATTTCGTAATACAAAATCGCTTGATTGGCTTCAGAACCTTGTGTCAGAACTTCAAACTTCAGAGCGCCCAAGTTCGTTCATTCATAAGTTGTAATGATTTAATGAAAAATACTGGTTCTATTTTGATTAAACTTGATGTGTATTTTCCAGTGAATTTAACTGAATTCCTGTTGATTATAAAAAAAAATGCAAGACATTTATGTTTCCCATTTTTATATACAAAGACAATTTATCAAAAAAAATACTATTACATTTGCATAAGAGGCTAGTCTTTAGGGTTTAGTAAAGCCTTAAGTAAATGATTAGGGTTCCATGCGTTTCGTGCGACAAGAAAACATCTCACCTGTTGGTGATATCGAGAGGAGCAGGTGCAGACGTTTTGATTTGTGCAGATTTAGCAGCACCACTACTGTGAGCAGTTTTAGAAGCAGTACTACTGTTTTGTGCAGTTTTGTCTGTGTGCGATAGGGAACTAGAAGTAAAACCAGGACCATTTAAAACTAAATAAAAAAATACAAAGCTACTAAAAAGCAAAAGCTCGCACGTGGAAGGTTGCGTACCATAACTCTTTATTAAAACACCACAAAAACAAGGATAACTTACATTCAACGAGACCCTAAAATTATTACCAAAAAATATATAAACGTAACGTATGTACGTATCCAGTGCTATTTATTTTGCCTTTCGGCTAATCGGTTTCTGGAAGAAAGGGTGTTTCCCAGAATCGAGCAAAATTGCGACAATTTTGAATGTGAACTAGCTCTCAGCTAGTTCACATTCTAGCATCGAGATACAATACCTTTAGAGCCACAACCTCTAGGTGAAAACAGTCAAAAAACGTCCGAGCGTCGTTGTACATAATGTACATACCTAGACATCAAATTATATAGTTGATTATGCCACATTTACCTCAATTTAGACGTTATGTCGCTTGCATAGTGTTCAACGTCGCTTGTCCGCTAGGGAATCGTAGAACAAGCATCGCGCGGCGTTGTTGTCGGATCGCGATTGCCTTACAACCGCAGAACCCTATTTACTCCCTTACAACTAACCAAAAAGTCGGCGTAATGCGTAGCGTGCGCCGAGTTTTGGTTAGAACGTTTTTTTGGCACGATTTTGACTCTGTAGGTATTGTAACTCGATGCATTCTAGGATTTCACCAACGTTGACCATATCACATGAACTGTAGTAAATCGCCCAGTCTTGACAACCTTAGAAAACAAACTCGATACAGTGCAAAGAGAAGTTTTTTAAGAGCTTGCTAGTTTTAGTTTCTACTTTCAATCCAAAGTTGTACTTCTCTATAGGGTAAAACCAGGAGAGATGGACCAGCGGGTGAGACGGACCATCTCAATTTCTACCAAACTACTAAATTTATTTAAGCTTGCAACACTGACGCGTACTGGTCAACCTGTTTGCTGCTTGATAAAAGCGCGTTTGTTTTGTTTTTGATTGTTCAATTAATAAAATACGGATTTAAAAGTTTTGGGAGCGTGATTTTTTTGTGCATGGGTGTTTAAAGCAAGGGTAAGTATGAGATATTGTGTTTGTAAAATAAGAATCGATGTTTTGTGGTTACTATGTTCATGAAATGATAACCTAACCTTAAAATATTTTGTTTATTTTTTGTGATTATTGTATATCGAAGCGGTCCGTCTCTCCTAACGATTTAGGAGAGATGGACCACGTTATGTAGGGTAAGATGGACCAATAATATAGTACGTTTTGTTTGCTAATTTTAATTATTTAAGGCTTTTATTGTAATTTTTTCTTGTTAAATTTAAATTTAATCAAGTTATTCTCTTTTTCTAGGTAATATGCCGCTTACTTATCAGCGTAAAAGTGGTGTATGTCGAGGGGAATGGTCTGAGAAGGAACTAAAAGATGCGTTTGAGGCTGTTTCCAATGGAATGGGTGTCAACGAAGCCGCCAAAACATTTGGTATACCCAAAACAACTTTTAAACGAAGACTTGCTACAAAAAATTTGACAAAAATTGATGTTCTCGGTCCAAGTGGTATACTGCTGCCGGAAAACGAGAAAAAAACAAACATAAACAAAAAATAAACGTTTAAATGTAAATTTAAACGTTTATTTCATTGTTTAAGACATAATTTTTTTTATTTTTTGTTAGGTCCATCTCTCCTTGTTTACTGGTCCAACTCACCCATACAGTATGGGGGAGATGGACCGAGGGTAGTTTAAAAAAAATCAAAAATTGTTTGTCTAAAGAAGCTATGATTGTGCCATATAACAATAATATATGTTCAGTATTAATAGCTAGTTAGTTTAACACCAGAATGTATATTAGTTGTTAAGAAATAAAAAAGTTATCAAACTTAGAAAAAATGTGGTCCATCTCTCCTGGTTTTACCCTACAATACAAAGGATATTTTCATGCACACAATACAATACACTGTTAAGAGCTTTCAGACTGCGTTATAACAAAATAGCTATAGGCCTATCACTTGACCCGCGATTTATTTGTGTGAAGGTCTCCACGAAATGTATGAGAATTATATTGTCAAAGTTGGAAGGAGAGGGATACTGCGGGGTAAGCTATGAAATTATGATGCGGTAAAAGCCTAAACTAAATAGTGTTAGTGCATAAAACGAGTCCCGCGTTAAACATGCGGCAAGAGTTACGCAATCTGTACCTAAGCATATTGTGTTCTTGCTGAGAAATCTTTCTTAGAAACTTAGAACGCCGGCTAGGTAAGAGGCGTATTATAAAATGTATCGTGTCTCTATTTGCGCGATAGTCTTGGTACATGTACGAAAGGGAAAGCTGCGTAATAATTTAATTAGACTAGTTAATAAAGTGTATTAAACCTGAAGGAAGAAAATATAATAGGGTTTTGCATGATCTGGATATTGTGTCAAGTAAATGTACGAAATTCTATTTTATCTCCATAATCATTCGATGAAGACACTACGTACTTATATTTAGGAATAGGCTTGCGTTTGACCGCCAACTCGCCTGATGTTAAGCGATGATGCTGTCTACGATGGTGCACGTTTGCTTAGAGACTACATTAGGACATTACTGCCGGTTTTTGAATGTTTTTTTTTTGTAATAACTTTTTATTTTGTTCAGTGTATAATAGTGATATTGTATTGTAAGTACATACTAATTTGCTATTTAGAGTCTACCGTTAGACCAGTACCTATGACGAAAATTAATAAGGATTTGATGATTTGGGATTATATTTAAGTTAATAAAGAGATTGGAAATATAACTGTGCATATAATAAAAGGTGTTGTATGATTTGGTTATTAAGGTGGAACGTTTCACGTACGGCGGGAAATAAAAATTTCAAACAGTTTTTTTGTTCTTGTAGCTAGGCCAGGGTAACTATTGTAAACGATCATGATGTTTGCGAAAATTGATCATTATTCTTTACAAACTCACGTAAAGCTATTTATCTCTAATGCACATTATTACATACATTTGTCAATAAACAAATTTTTGCTGTTTCAAACGGTTTATTGACAAATGTAAGTAATATGGTGAGTTACTGATTAATAACTGTACATGATAATTTAAAGAACAACCAACAATTTTCGCAAACACTGTGTCATTTCATAATAATTACCTGGCCTAGCTACAAGGACAAAAAAACTGTTTGAAATTTGAATTTCCCGCTAAACATGAAACATATCACCTTAATGAAGGAAAGTTCTATGTCCATAATTATTCTGAGAACAATTTAAGTGAAAACACTAAGTATAATTGAAATGCTTTTTAAAGTCTACCGTTAAACATGTAAGACGAACATTAAATAAATATTGATGATCTGGAGGTTGCAAGGAGTCCACAGGTAGATTCTAGGCTAGTACAAAGGTTATTTTAAACTACCGTCGCAAGATTTGATTGAGCTTTACGCTTTAATCCTTACCTGTAACACAACATTTTGTGACATCTCTTTTTAACCGTTTCAATGGGAGTCAAATGATAGTTATATAATGGAGCCCACAAGGAGGACTTATATTCTAATGCACTGCGGACAAGTGTATAATACAGATACAACAAGCTTTGGGTGGGGGCTCTTGAAATGTCATGTATACTGACTGTGACGAGGATTATGATGAGTGTACGAATATATAGTTACTCTTATTAATTAAATTACATATTAACTCGCAGACCTCAAACCACTAATAAAGCGCGACTCACAAAAAATTTGCCACTCAGTGCTTAACAAGAAGCAAGCAGAGTCACAATATAAATAATATTACTACACTCAATTCAATAAAGTTAATTTTAGCATCCTTTTTAGCTGAAGCGATTTTAAAATGAAAATGTTTAAAATCTTAATCTTAATGAAATAGCTCAAAGCATGCTATTTGATATCATGGTAAGATGTAAGTGTCTAGGCCAATAGGGTGCTTTTCCACCATAAATGCTATGCTATGCAGCCATTTCCACAAATCCTAAGAGGTATAGCGGACCAGGTGAGATGTGATATGAAGACGCGCTGCGTTAGTTAGCTGTGCTATAAAGATGCGCGACTTGTGTACTCTGCTCTATGCATATCTACACCATTCGCATCCCTAGCTGACCTCCGCAGCTCCCATCCGTAGCACACATCCCTCTATATAAAAAACATAGCTTTGTTGAACCCGTTTCCACCAGTACTCAGCTAAGCTATGAAATAGAGGTTCCTTATTGGTGGATGTCAAACATATCCGTAGCTACACAGCGTAAAATAACTCTGATGGAAAAGCACTCTAAACGTGAAATGCTTCGCTATAGCAGTGAGACTACACGCCTTAGACATTCTTGCTTGATGTTTCTATCATGTCCTGCAAGCAAGCAGAGTTCATTTATAAAGTATAGCGTACCTTCTGGTCAAATCCAAGTCTTGTTCCACTATGCCATTCAAGTTTACATAATATACAATGCATGATGTTATCACCAACAAAAAGATTAACATTTGATTTCTCCGTGAACAGTACCATTTTTTTATTACCATTACTGCTATCTGTAAAAGATAAATAATGTTGTTTTAATAATATATGCAATAATTATAGAAAAATTTCATAGACTGGGGTTTGAGTATACAAAAGCTTAGTAGAGTTCAGTAAGTTCAATCAATAAGTTTTCTATAACTTGATATTTAGTTAAATTTAGTGTGGTAAAGTACCAAGCACTGCATTCCCGCGTTGAATTGCCAGAAAAATTATTTGTGCTAATGTAGCCAGCGTGCTTGGTACTTTAACCACAATGACAAAATCTTGTTTTTGATTTTTAGTTTAAGTTCATTATTTAAGGCTTTTTTTGTGTTTGCTTCATTTAATATACCTTTGTACATATTCCTGAAATGTCTTTATTTTGACTCTGAAATTCGTGTTCATAATTAGAGGAATCGAAATTTGGCCTTCAGGGCCTTTGCTAGAGCCATTTTTTTGTTAACAATATTTGTGTAAAGAGGTTTGATAATGTTAATTGACTAACATGTTTTTTGTTGAAAAACTAGTCTAATGCTGTTGTTGCCCGCGACGTCGTAGGCATAGATTTTCATATGAACTTTCACCCTTTTTTTTCTCATTTTCGTGTGGTTCTCACACACTATATTCCGCTGCTTATTTTAAGACGCCTTGTGTGATTATTTTTTTATATCTTGAAATTACAGATTTTTTATCTCTACGGTTTTATTTTTGCAGGTACATATTTTCTTTTGCAAACCAAGCTTTTATGAAATTAATGATCGGAACGATGTGCTGGTCAAAATGAGTCCAAAAACTGCCAGTCTACTATTATCCATCGAGGAGTGACGTTTTCCACCATCATCATAATCAAATCAGCTTTCAACAGTCGGCAGGGAAATCGAACATACATACATAAAAAAAAAACAGTGGAACATCGAACCGTCCTCCTTTTTTGAAGTCAGTAAAAAATTCTCAAAAATATAATTATGTATGAAAATTTTCTATTATAATTTCAAAGCTCTGGAATCTGCACTCAAGAGACTGTAATAAGCATCTTATTTTGGAATCGTAGATAGTACAATTGATAGTAGCAATACTAAGCTTCTCTTTTAAATATTTGCGTGTACATAGAAAAAAGTTCTATGTTTTCGTTGACTCAATTAATTAAAAACAGATTTAATTTCAGCCTGAAATAATGATGATGAGATTTAATTTAGCTTTGAATCCACTTCTTAAAGTAAACTGATGGAAGCAAACAATATTTACTGTGTAATTTTAAAATATTGTGGCAATTAGTAAATGTCATTAAGAAATACAACATAACTCAACCAGGATTTTCTTTTCTTTAAATCAGTATCCATTTTATAGAAGTATTTTTAAACACAGATATTTAAAACCTTAATTTTAATTATTACATAATTTACCTACCCATATACAAAGATTTAAAGAATGCTATAAAACCAAGAACCCATTAATAAAAAATAACTGAAAAGTTGCTTAACATAACTTATCATTATTACATTACATTTACATTTTTCCTCAATGAATTCCAATACCTGGTCTCTCAATTTTATTTTTCCTACAGATATCCTGTTACTGCAGGACTATAGATACTGAGGTTAATAATTACCAGTTTCATTAAGCGATAAGTCCAGATAAGAAATTAAAAACATTTACAATATTGTATACACTCATTAGGAAAACACAGCACTAATTGTAAGAAAATTTCATAGATTAAATATACAAATAAGGGGACTGTGTTTTAAAGTCGTCGACTTCGACTTCGACCACATCGTCGCTTACCAACAGGCGAGTTGGTGGTCAAACGCGGACTTACTCGCGTTAAAAAAAAAAAAAAAAAAAAAAAAAAAGTGTAAAATGGCCCATGGTTGGTAATAATAAATTTATTATTCATTAAATTAAATTATTTATTGATTGTCGTCATCTCAGTAACCAACCAACCTCTATTCGCCAACCAGAACATTCCGAAAATTTAATTCTCCCTTATGTCCTCCTATAAATCAACTATCGGCAAAATTGCATTATGATATCCATATGAGGTATTCAACAAGCTAGGCAAAAATATATATGGATACCTACAGTCTCTAGTCATCCATCGTAAGGAATTGGTTATGTTTGTTACAACTTATATCTCGCAGGGTTTTTTTTAAATCACTATTGACAAAAGTCAGAAAAGCTTTTCATTTGTTTTTATTGCGTTTTAAACATAGGTCCACATCACACGGTATTGGGGCACTATGAGTCGGGTTTTGCAGAGCTAAAAAATATATTTTGTGATCAACAAAAAAAGGGGAGTATGTGTGATTTCAACTGGAATTCGCGGCCGAAACCCTAGTAACATCCACCCATTCAAAAAAAACACATAACCTACGTACTTATGAGATTTATGGATTTCCCCTGCAAATCCATGAATTCCTTAAGTAGGTACGATATGAGCCAAAAATCCACTTTGACACACCGAAACTCAGAATGTAATAAAAGTACTTGGGGTCTAGGGGAGTGTGTTGTGTACATAAATAACTACGTTTCTACGACCATTTCTTTAATTCTTGCATGCAAGAAAGATAAATAACTCACCCAAGTTTTATAAATTAATACACAATACAGATTTGAAAACCAATTAACCGGCTCAATAATTATCGTAATTCGTAACTAAATATTGAGTATTGACTCCAACCAATATCTCACAAAAAAGCATCGAGCTTTAGCTCGATGCAAAAAAGCAAAAAACTCAATGAGAAACTAATGTAAAATAGTCTTGTAAAAATTAAAATTGAAAAACATTTATTTCTCTTTTCTGTGTAAGGTACTTTTGTAAAATACGGGAGGAGGAGGTAATAATCCCCGTATAAACTATCTTTGGCAATAATCAAATCAAAGAGTAGGAAAACTATACCAAAAGGCAATAATACCCACAGACATTTAATCTTGGTATTATATGTCTGTGATAATACCGTAGGTTAGGTACGTCATAACTTCACGTAATTTTTTTTTTTAATTTTAATTTTTTCGTTTCTATTTTATATTAATACAAACATGATCATGGATACAGAGTCCTTCAGTCATAATATTACTCAAGTTTACATAATATTAAATAACTTCAATCAAGTCGTAGTCACAGTCAGAATCAAGCATAGTATGTCACAGTCAAGTCAAACTCATTCCCCAGTGAAGTAGACAGTGAAATAGACACACAATACACAATTTTAAGAATATAATACAACCAGTCGACACGTTTTGTTCACGTTGGTGCAAAAGGGAAGATGAGCATCGATCACGAATACAATGAAGATGCTTATTGACCGTCTCCGGTCTCCTTTACCCTTTACTCGAAACTGGCGAAATAAACAAGACGTATAGATCCAAACAAAACTTGACTGTCTTTGTTGAATGTTGAGTATTGTCAGTGTCAGTATTGGTGAGTCAAAGTCAGTCAAACAAAATAGTGAAGTAGCAAAAAAAAATTTTAGGTCTATGGAGAAAAGTCAAATCAAATGGGTGCAGGGCAGGGTGTTTCTGTTTGGTGTTTGCTGTTTATTTTCTTCAATTTCTTGTTTTACGTTGATCGATGAGTGATTAATTTAATCATGTTCACATAAACATTTTGCTCTCAAACCATGGCTACAGCTAACGACGATGAAATATTGGAGGGTTTCCTGTGTCCAATATGCAAAGCGGACCTGAAATCTGCGTCGCAACTTACGAGCCATTTCGAGAGCCTTCATCAGGAAGAACAAGACGTTCTTAAATCTCTTAAGGATATATTTGGTAAAGCGAAGAAGATAATACTAAATAATAACGACTCTGACTTGCTGGAGACGTTTGACAAGGCGTTAAAGTTTAATTATCAAGAGCAGTATTATGACAGTGAAGAGCAGACGGTAGGAGTTTCCCGGAGCTCTAGTGATTATTTCAAGGCTGTGCGGTCGGCTCGCCTCGAGCGGTACGCGACAGAAACTAACAAGCTTCTGATAAGACTGGACAAACTAGTGTGCAACATGCCCACTGATCCTAATCAAAGAAAACAACATGAACAAGAGGTTAGTAGTTATCTCATGTATCTACTTTTGTCCTACCTCTGTAGTGATGTCACGACTTTCAGTATTATTATTTTTGTACTTTATACTAATAAACCTACTGTACGAGTAAGTTATAATTTAAAGTACTCTTTGGTTGTGACCTCTGAGAACGCTCTTTGCATCACAACCACTCGATATTGTGTCTTATGAATCCCACGCAAACTCAGGCCTAATTCTTTTAAGATTGTGTTTCATTTTTGTTTGTAATAAACACATTAAAAATGATGTGAGAATGAACTTTTAGCACAGTCTATAAATCCATACAGTCATCCAACGAAGTCCTGTTGACAGACCAATTGTACGGAGTCTGAAAGGCGAGACGAGGCTATGGCAGTACTAAGCTGCATAGACCACCTGTTTTAGTAGTTTGGTACACAAAATTCAGGTCAGATGTGTGTTGCGACACACCAAAATAGCGCATATATGTGCTGTGCGACATTACAAGTAATCTTATAGAGATTAAGAGATGAAATCCCCCGGCGGCGCAATGTAGTCAAATCAAATCAAAATATTTATTTGTCAGAACATGGTAGGTACACATACATATAAAGTAGCAAACAGGGTCGTAAGAATGGAAACGTATCTCATGTCCATACAAATATTAGTTTTTTTAAATTTCTTTTTATTATTTATTAGTAAGTTTTCAACCCTGAGGTATATATTCTGGTGAGAGTACGAGTACATTGATGTTTCGACATTGGTGGCATTTCATGCAACATCGAAGGTGTTGGCTCACTGTATGGTTTTTTACACAGTGCTTTTAGCAACATTGGTGTTGGGGTATTATTAACCGAGAGAATAAAATATAAGGTGACTTAAAATGAAAGTATGTAATAATACTTGTGCGGTTGTAAAAAGTTAAATAAACTATCAACCAATATTACACTTACTATAAACATATTTTGGTTGGAGGAAAGAAGATTACAAGAGTACACCAGGCCTTTCCCAAGAAGCCGATTCTCAGGGTCCGGTGGACCTCTTCACCCTAGCTTTGCCAGTACTGCAATTTCGATATATCTTAAAGAAGATTGTCAAAATTAAGATTAAATTTCCAAACTTATTTGAGAAAAACATATTTTTTCTTTTATAAAACCTATTTGATTCATTATTGGATGCCCCACAAGATAAACTTTCCCGATAAATACAGTTTTAATAGTTAAATATAGTTTCAATTACACAGTTTTCTATATTAGTAGTATTTATAAATCAGCCAGTTTTTATTGCCTGATCCAAAATTCATCAAATAATGATGCAAAATGTGTCCAAGCCCCATTAGTTTTCATAATCAAGTTTATCATCATACTTAATATTCAGGTGGTGCCATGGTTGGATGGCTCGTCAGTGAAGCTGTGCCCGAGCTGTGCCAAGGCATTTAACCTGACGCGCCGGAAGCACCACTGCCGCCTCTGCGGCTCTATCCTATGTAAAGAGTGCTCTGTATTCCTTGACTTAAACATTGCAAGTAAGATATTTTCTATATCTACACTAATATTATAAAGAGGTAAAGTTTATTAGTTAGAAAAATGATTGATTTACTGCTTTTTTGTGATGAGACAACTGAGTTGCTCGCTTAAGAGAATGGCCGGCCTTGCTCAAAACAGTCCCAGTGCCACACAAAAATTCGACTACAGTTAAAAACCTTGTGAGAGTGTAATTCCCAGTTGTCACCTTCAAAGTCCCTAGTGTTGATAACTATTTATTTGTATGGGATATAATTTGCTTTACAAAGCTATGTCGTCAAAAGAGCAGTCAAAAAGTGATTCACATAATGGACAGACTATAGAGGAAGGGACCTGACAAGCTCTCATTCCACTGGAAACATAGTCCTTCAATCTGGAATATTTTTTAATTAATTAATTAATATCTGGAAAATTTTTGCACACGCAGTCATCTGACCCCAAACTAAGCAAAGCTTGTAATAGGGCTGTCAGACACTGATATTCGTGCATATATATATTTTTATATACAATACTTAAATAGATTGTACACCCAGACAGAACAAACACGTATGTTCATCACATGAATGTTTGCCCTAGGTGGGAATCGAACATATGCCCCAGCGCAGAAGATAGGTCCACTACCAACTGAGCCACTGGGGCAGTCTAATATAGAATTTTTCTCAAACAAAAACCTCATGGTGAATGTATTTACTTTACAGAAGGTATAGTAGACCCATCAGCACCACAAGGCTCGCACCCGGAGCAAGCTAACACAGAAAAAGAAGGCCTCCGCCTCTGCGACCACTGCTACAACCTCATCGAACTCCGGAAGCAAGTCCAGGACAGTCGGAATGCCAAGACTGTAATGATGACCGCTTACGAACAGATGCGCAGCCTGATGGACCAGGCTAAACCTGCTGTCGCTATGTATGAAAAGGTTGGACTTTATCAAAACTTGCGTGAGGATTCATTATAAATTATTACAAAATGGCTTACAAATAAAGAAATAAATTTTCAGGACACCTTTGCACACACGGTCATCTTTCTTTGAACTAAGCATAGCTTGTACTATGACTGCCAGAGACTGATATACAATATATGCATATTTTGTACATAAATAGATATAAAACAAACACACATGTTCATCACATGAATGTTTGCCCTAGGTGGGAATCGAACCCACCACACCAAGGCAGGTTCACTATGAACTGGGCCAACGGGGCTATCAAATTACACTCACGTAATTGTTATCGGTCGATACGACCGACTGGTTTAAACCGTTTTGTAATAATTTAGGTTGGACTTTAATACTAAAGCCATGTTTTATTAGAATTGGGGACCCAAAAGGTGTAAACGGGATTGCTAAACCTACGCTATCTGTCTTCTGTCCACCATACCTTTTAACGGCTGTATCTTTAGAACCGTAATAGATAGCTAGTTGATATTTTCACAGAATATTTAATGTTACGGCGGATTAACTAAGAAATAATAAAGTCAAAAGGTAAAAACTAAAGGGAGGCACCATACATCAAACGTTTGTTTAAACATATTTTTGTATTTGCTGTAGTTTAAAAACGGTAATACGTACAAGTGTTAAATAGTAGTATACACTAAAGTTAAACAACGAATAATAAATAATGACCAAGTGCGCGTCGGTGACAAATTTCTGTTCACCACCAGGTTATACAATGTCGCGCGCGGCCGGTACTTGAATGGGTGACCGCCTAGGCGTGTTGTTGTCTTTTTGTATTTTTTGGTGGCACAGAACCTTCAGCGCGTCAGCCTGAGTTGCATGTTGAGTTGCATGCCCGGTTTATTTTTAACCGACTTCAAAAAAGCCGGAGGTTCTAAGTTCCAATGTTTTTTTTAATGTTCACTGATTTTGATGTTTGTTTTTTGTTTGGTAGGCCACACTTCAGAGGTGGTCGCTAACTTTTACTTGAATGACATTTTTTTTCTTTAGTTATATTGATTTAAAAACCAAACTACTAAACCGATATTGATGAAATTTATATAGGACCTTAAACGTTAAACTTATAACACCCCTCTGTTTATGCAAAGGTTAAATATATATGTACTGTCAAATTACAAATGCACTATTACATCCAAACTTTTTCTCATCTCTAGATGTGTCAAAGTTTGTTCGACGGCGAGACGACGTATAACCTATCAGACGTGAACGCGATGCGCGGGCGCATCGGGAAGCTGGCTGAGGGGATAGACTTCCTGAGCAAACAGATCGTGACGCTGCCTGTCGAGCAAGGCACGAGGCAGGCCAAGCTGCAGGCGAATGTTAGGCAAGCAGCCGCGCAGTACATCAAGGTTGGTTTTACTACAATACTAGTATTACTAGTTCTAGTGTCGAAGCTATTTAAAATGTTAAAACTTAAGTTACAGTGTTTGTACAACTGCAAGCATTTTTGTCCGGATTGGGAAGGGATGATCTCTCCCTTTCCCACAAAGTGACTGTCTGTATGGACAGCTTTTTTATAAGAAAAATAATAATCAGTACGGTAGCCTATTGCTTTATTTTTTAGCCTTTCACTGCTGGGCAAAGCCCTCTCTTGATATTTTTGTATCTATTATAAGGAAGAGAAAACCATTTTACTTTGCTAGGATATAAATTTTACGGAACGCTCGCTAGATAATACACTAATCCACTAATACATGTTACTACACTTTGTTAAGAGCCCTCTCACATTTGTTGACGAAAAAAGCAACGAAAGCTGGTTTTTTGGCGTATTGATTTAATCAAATAGAAAAATCAATTTCTGTAATAAATAGATCTGTATTTTTTATTAAAAATAACGCCTTCAAATTTTGGAAATCCACAACATAATATCAACTTATTACCTCCAATTTACAAAAGTAGTTTTTCGCAAAACTTTCAGAGATAAAGTTTAAGAGTGGATTTATTTAAACTACTGACATGAATAAACAATTTTAATGTTATGGTTTACTTGTTTTACATTAGAAAGTGATCAGCGGCCTTACGCCTACCCGTTATAAGCGATTCAGTTTAGGTGATTGCGTAGAGCTGCGCGGCCGCAAACTGTATCTCGTCGCGTTAAGGTTCGCGTTCGCTTGATTTAGCAAACTGCGCTAATTCAAGCTCATGGTTAGAGTTAGCCGTAAGATTCCATAGTAGTCGTAACTGCAGCTTATTGTATGTAAAGATCTATTAAATTTGAAGATAGAGTTGATGCGGAACACTGTCCTTGTGTTTTTTTTTAACGAGTATGTGCCTTTTATAACTTATCAAAATACAAGCTAACACAAAAACCACAAAAACAGAACGCCCATAGACAATTGAAGGTCTAAAGACAATCCAAATGCTCACGCCCACTACCAATTGGCAGCGTACCCAGCATACTGGCGGCATTACCACGCTGAATGGCAATACTTATGAGTTGAGCTAGAAACACGCCAGCATTTTGGTCAAGCGTCGCATCAAACAGGCGCTCTGAAAGATTTCTGATAATGAGGTCAGCTCTTAATCCCCAAGAGCCCAATGTCTCGACCCCAAACGGCTCAAATATGTAATCACTGCCGAAGTTAGCACTGTCCTTGATATTTTCAACAGGTGTTTTTATTTGCAAATATGAATAGTAATGGAATGTATACGTCTCCAGGATGATCTCCTATCTCTGCGCAAGTTGCCCACCGAGGCGCAAATAGAGGAGGTGCGACGTGCGCGATACAAGCGCGCTGAGGAACAAATACAAGCGGAGCGGGAACGCGTCGAGCGCGAGCGGACGCGCGCAGACGCACCTGCGGGTGCCCCGCTAGGTAATAACCATTTTTACAAGCTTTTATCTTCCCTTGTTAGTATGGATCAAATTTTGCAACTGTATTTTAAAAGTTATCCAAATATGGCAACAAGGGATTCCCTTTCTAAAATTTGGCAACCAGTACAAGACGCGTGGAAACCCCGGATTTTAGAGCCCAATACCCGGACATGTCAACAGGTTTTTTTTAAATATAGTCACAGGGTACAGTGCGTGAGTCACGGGCGGCCCAAGACTTTAAATTATTAAACCCGGATTAAAAATGAAACACCGCCCGGACGCTCCCCGGACGCCCTCTAAACTAGGACAAATCCGGGGAAACCCGGACGGAGTGCAACCCTATCCCCAACCAGTTGAGTTAAAATTTTGCATACACATTTAAATTAGATGACAGTGCATGATTAGCTAAATGACGTCATTCTAAATCCAATATGGTGGACCAGTTATTTTTTTATGCATCCTCATGATATGGGTAATATGGGTATCAAATGAAAGGATTTGCTGTGAAGAATACGAAATATTAAATAGCGTCACACTAAATTCAATATGGCGGACAACATTTTCTTATCCACCATAATGATATGAGTATCAAATGATAGGGTTTGCTGAAAAGAACAAATACTTTGAAATGAGGACAAGGACAAGGACGCAACACTTAAAATTTGACGGAACCCTATACCTCCTAACCTTATCGATAGTGAGGCTTGTGACCATGTCCTGTCCTTCAAATCAATGTTCAAAACAAAAAGATTCCTTTACGACATTGTCTAAGCTCGAAAGGAGCTCACCGTGTTTCCACAGTGGACTACAGCGTAAAGTGTACATAAATTTAGGAACAAACAGTATCTGTAAAAGTTAACTCCTTTCTGTTGTTTATGTGACATGTCTCCTCAGGTTACGAGAACCACGTACAGAATGCCGATGACGAAGACAGCCCGCTGCTGGAACAAATGAACATCATCCGAGGATACATCAAGGTGGCGCGTCAGGAGTTGAAGTTTGAAGAGGTAAGCCGACTATTAATGTCATCATTATCAGCCTTTCATGATGTTCCCACTGCTGGGACACACGCCTTCTCTCAGAGATAGAGGGAGGATGGGCACTAATCCACCGTGCTGGTCCAGTGCATGTTGGCGAATGTAATATGTCTGGACTTTTAAGGTTGGACATACCGGTTTCGTCGCGATGTTTTCCATCACCGTTTTTGAGCGATGGCGGCGAAAAGGCACAATTTATTTAGATACTAAATAAGATTTTTTTAGGGCCGAGGATCGAACCGGGTGCCGTCACATTGTAAAGCGCACAGTATCAGGATGAATGACTTAAGACTTGTAGTTTTTTTTATACTGGCAAGTGTCATTTTTAATACAAAACACAAGCTAACGCTAAAAACCTTAACCTTATTAAAAACCTTATTACACAAAAATAGCAAGACGTGCCCGTGGTCCACCTTCTCAGTCCACTTGGGTGTACCATGGGCACTTTTTCTTGCCTGTGGTTTAATTGGGTGGACCACAGGCACTTTTTCGTGTCTGTGGTTTACCTGGGTGGACCATGAGCACTTTTCTTGTCTGTGGTTTACCTGGGTGGACCACGGGCACTTTTTCGTGTCTGTGGTTTACCTGAGTGGACCACGGGCACTTTTTCGTGTCTGTGGTTTACCTGGGTGGACCATGGGCACTTTTTCGTGTCTGTGGTTTACCTGAGTGGACCACGGGCACTTTTTCGTGTCTGTGGTTTACCGCAGTTAGGCTGCCCATAGATCGTTGAAGGTCTAAAGACAGTTTGTAGTGTTAGCTTGTATTTTGTATAGTTAATAATGGCACTTGCCCTATATTAAAAAAAACTACAAGTCCGAGGCCAAAGAGTCAGGATTAATTTTATCCAATAATTTCAACTTTTTAGAAAAAAATACAATGTTGAATGAGTTATTTTTTTGTCCAATTAGTCCTACTCTTTGAACTTTGTGGAAAAGGGGAGAGTGGCCATCTAATGAAATATTTGAAATGTTTTTACAAGCTTTTATTTAGTTTCACCTATCCCGGTGTCTCTGTCTGTAATAAAACCTTGCAAGTAAAATTTGACCCACTTCCTGGTGTTCGTTTGAGCTGTAATTTGGCATACTTGTCAAGTTCCGATGACAATACAATATTATGGTGACAGCGAGCTGATTTGATGACGGTGACGGTGGACAACGACACTCCTCGAGATCACTAATTAATAAAAAATAATAATCATAGATCATAAATTGGTGATCGGAATGTTGATCGGTTTTTTTTCAATAAAAAACTTATTGTTCTATGTTGTCCACAGGTTGCAATATTAGAGGCTAACCTGAAAGAACTGAAAAAAGAATACAATTTGCAAAAGCTCTCAAAGACCTAGTCATACCAAAATTTAGTTTAATTGTTCTATGTAGGTACGTATATAATTTAACTTCTTACCTCAGTGTATAGCATCCTTGTATATCGCTTTATTTAAAGACTTTGTAAAGAATAATCTGTTAAGTTTCTTTTGTACCCTAATTTTATGATGAGAATAAAATAAACCATTAAAAGTTAATGATAGTTTTAATGTGGGACTGCCCCGGTGGCTCAGTTGGTAGTGAACCTACCTGCTGCGCTTGGGGGCGTTGGTTCGATTCCCACCTAAGGCAAACATTTATGTGATGAACATTTGTGTTTGGTCTATGTCTGGGTGTTGATATCTATTTAAGTATGTATTTAAAATTATATATGTACGTATATCAGTCTCTGGCAGCCATATTACAAGCTTTGCTTAGGTAGGGGTCAGATGACCGTGTGTGAAAAATGTCCCAGATATTTATTTATTTATTATTAATGTATAATTTTTTTTAACTAAATTAAAGTAGGTAATTAGTAACAACCATGATTTAGACACATTTTTTAGATTTTCGTAACAAATAGAAATAATGACTACATATAAAAGTTAATAATACAAATAAAAACTTATGTAATACAATTATTATATTATGCAACACGGCCACAGAATACATATGAGTACAAGTCAAGGAGATTCATTCAGCAAAATCATTTAAATAAGCAGCGGCTCTTGATACTACACAATAAAGTGCAATTCAGGACGTGCGAGCGCTAACTACCTGCATCTATATTACCCTAAAAGTTGCCTGTCTGTCTATCGCGTAACTCTTGTCGCGTTATCTTTGTCTATCGCGCGGCAGCGGGCACGGCAAGTCCGACAAGACGACTACTTGTAGCTTCGTACCTAAAGTGCGGAGTGCGCCAGGCCTGACACGGCCAAAACGGGGTCGACTGAGGATGAGGTGGAACCACGACTTCAAAAGATCAGAGCCAAGGCCAGAGTGAATATGTAGGTATCTTGTAAGTCTGCGTGCTTCATTATCGACCACATCGTCGCCAAACAACAGGCCAGTAGATGGTCAACCGAGAACCTATTCGCGATAAAAAAATTACTGTTGAAACGACAATTTTTTTTAAATGATGATTTTTTTGATTGATGTTGTTGTTGTTGAACGTGGATGCGACTGCTGAGATACCAGGGAAAGTGGCATAACAACGTATGAAGCGCTATTATTCCACTTTTATTGTGCGCACTGCTAGTCTGTGGAATGCGCTGCCTGAATAGGTGTTCCCTGATAGTTACAATCTGGGTGTCTACATCACGAGTGTATAGGTTTCTTCTAGGTAAGCGAGCTCCATCGTAGACCGCATCATCGCTGAACATCAGGCGAGTTATCGTTCAAACGCAAGCCTATATCTATATATATAAAAGAAAGTCGTGTTAGTTACACTACTTATAACTCAAGAACGGCTGAACCGATTTGGCTGAAAATTGGTGGGGAGGTAGCTTAGAACCAGGAGACGGACATAGGATACTATTTTGTAGCGAGGCCGAAGGCCGAGCTTACACCCGTGCGAAGCCGGGGCGCGTCACTAGTTAAATATAAAACAAAATTATGATGATACAAAATACAGAGCGACCACCCGAGTTGGTATCCATTATAGTATTTACTGAACAAAATGTCTCCTGTGGTTTTCCATTAAAATTTTTCAATACGTAGTCTGTGGAATTTTTAGTTCCATTATCTGGTATTCTGGTCATTAGTTCGCACTGTAGCAATGTATCGAAAAATTACACATTAGGTACTAACTTAAACTACGCTTATTTTTGGAACTTTATCAACTTGTCCAGCTGTTTGAGCAGCTGTGGTCTGGTACACAGCGCCTTCCTGATCGCATCATCGAGCATTTTCTTCTGGTAGAAGGGCGGGATAGGCGTGTCTTCCAAGTGGAAAGTGTATATCTTGCCGGTCGTATCGCCCACGAACACATTGTCACCAGACGCGGTAAACTTCACATATGTCAACGTGATGTTGGCAGGGAAGGTATACTCGGCACACGGTATGTGATTCTTCCGTCGCAAGTCCCACACAGATAGGTTGGACCCGCTCACAGAAATGAGAACAGTCGCGTTTATAGGACACCAGGCGACGCCGTACACGGCTGAGGGACAGGTGAGCGTCATTATGACGTCGTCCATGCCTTCTATCCAGAGCCTAACGGCGCTGTCGGCCCCGCACGACACCAGCAACGTCTTCATGAAGGGCGAGTACTCCATGCCGTAGACGGGCCCCGCATGCGCGCGGTACACGTCGATATGTTGGTTCAGGTAGTGCGTGGAACAGCGGTGGATACACCCCTCGTCTGTACCCACCAGATACACATGGTCGATCATCGGGTGCCACTTGATGCACATCGCGGCGGGGTACCGAGTTATAGGCACGTCAATTTTAAGACATGTTTTAGCGGTCTCTAACCCCTTCATCTTGCCTTCCACCGTGGATATCCTCATCATCGGCGAGCAGATGAAGTCGTGTGTCTTAGTGCTGACGAACTTATTGATCCGGCCGTCCTGGCAAGCCGTCATCACGTATTCGTTGTCGCGGTCGATGGCGCACCAGTTTGTCACCCAAATCGGATCGAAGCACGGATTAGTCTCGCGCTTGCTTCGCGCTATCGTTTTAATAGGATAGCTAGTTACGTCTAGAATGATCACGTCGCCATTAGCGAATCCGCACGCTATCCAATTGGGATTCTTTTCAGCAAAACTCACAGAAGTGACCGGTTCTTCAAACCGGTAGAGCCTTTCAGGCACGCAGGGGTTCTTGGTGCACCACACGCACACGATCCCCGTGTAGTTCCCGGCGTAGCTGAATTTCCCATGAGCCACCGCCAGAATGTTTTCATTCTTCGGATTGAACGAGATACTCGTTATCGGTCTGTTCGCGGTCTCTTCACATTCGAACGTCCACAGAGGTCTCATGGTGTATATGTAAATCAAATCTAACGCCAGCGGATCAAATTGTAACAGACCGCGGAATATCTTTTGTGCGTCTCCGTATTGGCGAGCTGCAAGGACTCTTTCCGTCAATAGTACGGCATCAAAAAATTGTGGCGTTTCCGATATTTCTTCGAACGTTTTCCCTCTCTTTATGGCTTTCTTTTTCTTCTTCTTGCGTAGTAAGTGGGCCGCGGCAGTCTGGTACAAGACCATCTCATCCTCTTCTTCCTCTTCCTGTACGATTGCCAGTTGTGCGTACGTGTCGTGCATGTCCCACATCGACGCGAACGAAATCGCATTTTTCTTCTCCGGTCTTACCGCGAGTGTGTGTCGGGTCTGCGTGACGCTGGATTTGGTTTGAGTTTCTTCTGAGACCATTTTACGATTTCTACCTTTGCCGACGGTTATGTATTGGTAATACTCATTTTCTTCCTCTACTACGTTTGCATCCATCGTTCCTTTGTCGTAAGAGTAGCTCGGCAAGTCAAAGAGAAAAATCGTGTCCGTCTCATTGAGAATCACGAAAATCTTCGGCGGGTACGACGTTAAGGGATATTCTTTGGTCATGTAGAAAGCGGACGGTGCGATCTGTAGATCGCGATCGTCGGGAGGGTAACCCTCCTCGGTGTTGATTGTGTGATCGATTTGGATGTCGTCAAGGTTTATAGTAGTCGCGTATACCTTCATAGCAGTATCTGTGCCAGACTTGGACAAGATTCTCGACTTGGACGCTTTAAGGCCTGTCTCGCTCTTGTAGCGTGGTTTGATCTCGTAGGCGGCATGCGTGAACACGTCCTCCATGGTGACATACTCTCGAGAGACGATATCGTCAGGCGTCATATCAACTCCATCATAGATCATGCGACAATTTTGCCGTTTGTCCATGAAGTTGAAGACGGTCTTCCGACCAGGATCTTCGGCGAAACTTATCCTCGAAGGTTCGACCGCCGATTGGGCTGATGAACTTTCTTCGGTGGAAGAGAGCGAGTCTAATATAATTTCTTCCAAATTTGGAATATCCATTTTGTTCTAGATTTGAATAATGCTTAATTAAAAAATACTACGAATGGGTACTAATGAGGAGAAAAGGAAATAAATTCGCGAAATTATAGCAAAAACTCTTAAAGTTGGCAAATAATCTTTTGTAATGTTTTATCAAGTTTTTATGTCATTTGGGATTTATTTTTATTTTACGTCAACTCTACATTTCTTATTTTCCAATAAGGTGCGAATAAGGAAAAGTACCTACGGGACCGTTACATGTGTGATGGGGCATTTAAACAATACGGCACTGAGACACGCCGGTTCCAGGCCTTCGAGGAGGCCTTCCGATAGAGGCGCTGTTCAATTTTTCATACATTTTGCTATCGTTTACAGAACGAACACTTTTTCGCAAGTGCTCGTACTAGGGCCACTGAAAGCTATAGGTAACTAAAAACCAATACCTTCTCTATTATCGTTGCATTTTGGTACCTAAGTTTATACCATACTAGATACTATATAGTCCATATCTAGACATAGGCACTTTATATAATATCAACTAAATATCTCGGCTCTAGGTTACGTTGATAATTAATTGAAAATTACGTAATTCACAGTAGAGCTAGAATACGTTTTTATACTTATTTATAAAGGTAAGTTGAGAGTAGATAGTAATGAGGGTTCTGCCGAGCATATCGCACTGGTGCAGTCGGGCTTTGCCGACCGTAGTTCCGCTTGTAGGCCTCAGATTACATGTAATTGCGTACCTACAGGGTGACGGCTTTATGAGCTTACTCCTTTATCTTACAAAATAACAGCTGTTCCATAGAAAACTGACATTCGCAGCAGTAGCTTTACCTAGTCTGTGTTCGCAGCCAATACGAAATGTATAGAACACCTGATATTTTTACGCGATTTCAAGGTTGGCCTCACGGCCCACCCATGGTAAAAAATTGTTCATAATGATGGGTATGTAGTGTGTGTACAATGCTGCCCCAAGCTTATGAGCCTGTATAGAAATTATAGGCTATTTAATTTAGTGAATATTAATGGTAAGAAAACTTGGTTAGATAAGTTATATCAAATTTTGTTGTAACTATTATATTGACCTAAATCCAGTAATTTCTAGTATTCATTTCTAAACTTACCGCCCACTACTCAGGAATAAGCACAGACAGGTAAAGCTACATAATTATGGGAATAAGCCTATAAAGTCATCATCCTGTATATTATAATTTAATGTACGGGAGTTCATTACACGCAGAATGAGCTCATTATAATGCAGCACGTACTTAGTTTAAAAAAAAACAATAATATTACAATCTAGATGGAGAAAATTACACGTGGATATTCGCCAAAAAACCAGAGTCACCGACATAGCTATTATTTTATTAAAATTTGCAAGTTGAAGTGGCAATAGGCAAGCCACATCGCTCGAAGAACCGGTAACCGATGGGGCAGAAAGGTTCTTGAGTGGAGAGTCTCAGGTTAAAGGGGGAGGCCTATGTTCAGCAGTGGACGTCTTCTGGCTGATGATGATGAAATTAACACGAGTTGTTTGAAGTTGCACACGGACTGGTGGGAACTGGTGCTTTTGAAATATAAGTACCTATAAGGATTTGTCGAGAAGTCTGAAGAATTCTGCACTTCCCCATTTGGCCAGCATTTTGGTGACGTGCAAAAGCAGAAAGGCAGCCTCGCAATCCAGCAGCCAGCATCTTGATCACGTTGCGTCAAACGTTGTTATTATTTAAACTAAATACGGTCCAAGTATTTATTTGCTCTGACAGCTGCATTGTAAAAAGCCTAACGAAAACCACTGATTCTTATACTTTGCAAGGTGAAACTGTAACTTTTGAACAAAAAACTGTAGCTATGTGAAAAATTGAATTGTCGGTTTCTTCTAGGCAAGCGTGCTCCATCGTAGACAGCATCATTGCTTAACCGGTCAAACGCAAGCCTATTAATACATCTAAAAAAATCAATTATTTAATTCCACATGTAGGTAAAGAAATTCTTCCCTAAAAGCATATAAGTAACACTAGCCACAGTTCTTCCGAACGGATCCTTCCGTGTTTTAAACTTTTTTATATAAAATATTTAGTTCTATCTGCAGTCAAGATTGGTAATTATAGCAAACTTGACACCACATTATGTTAAGCTACATTGAGATTGGTTTAGTAACGCGGTCTGGAGACTCGATTTCGTACCTATTCATGCTTCTTGGATACGATTTCCATTCAATTACTTGGTGAAATTAGAGAATGGTAACTAGATACTTGTATTACCACTAGTTTGCCTACTTGCCCGGTTAAATTAGGCATTTGGAAGTTCTTTGTTGTAAGTGATGGCCAAGTGCGAGTCGGTAACAAATTTCTGTTCACCACCGGTTCTCGTACGATCACCGAAGTCGGGCGCGGGCGGTGCTTCGATGGGTGAGCGCCTGGGCGTGATGTGTTTTTGCACTTTTTATACTTTAGTAAGTATAGTCATATCCTTGGTATAGTTAACAATTTATGTGGTGGTACCAATGGGTGGTACGGAACTCTCAGTGCGTGAGACCAACTCGCACTTGGCCGTTTTTATTTAAGCTCTTTTTCTTTTATGTTCTTTTTCTCCTCCATACTAAACTTAGAATCCGTGGAGTGCAGACAGACATACACACAAGAAGTTATAGTGACTCTTGAGTGGCACGATTGTGCCAAGTACAACTAGCATAGCAGTCTGCACTGGCATGTTAACTGGAACGAGTTAAACATCCCCGTAGCAAACAGGCAAGTTTATCCACCTCGTGGCGGGCCCAGCCAGGTGTGACGCCGCTGTCTCGGGCCCCAGCCGCTGCGGAGACTCGCGCGTGCCGCGGCCTGAGGTGCACCTGGCTACACTAGGGCTTCTCACTGTGACCAAAACTACCGTCTGCCGCGGGGCGGTCTATCGACAAGGACTGTCTGAAGAAACTGCAGCTAATATGAAGAAAGCCTTCAAGAAATTCAGAGAGAGTGAGTTGTGTTTGTTGATTTATTTTGCACTTCCCAGTATAGTAATAATGAATGTAAATGTACTTACCTAACTTTGTATTGCACTTTTGTTGTAATTAGGTTTACAATAAGAATTACAGGTTTCAGGAATTTTCCATCTGGTTTCAAAGAATGAATATAGGAAGCAACTAACTTCAGGCAAGTCTAATAAGACTAATAGACTTGCCTGAAGTTAGTTACTTCCTAAATTCAGTATCCGAATTAAGCGAATGTAATAACCCCATAAACCTAATTGTGACGGAACATCAAGAACGTTGTAAGGCCTAGTAGGTTTTTCTAACGCCCCTGTGGAACATGAAAGAGGATGTTACAGAGTAGGCAAAGCATGTTATTGCATAATTGCAATAGAGAACATGCCTTGCCTTGAAATACGCGAAATTCGGCGCTGTGTCAAGTCTGATATATCTTTTGGTCAGTCCCATTATTTAGTCCACAGAAAATAATAATTATCAATATAAAAAACCGCCTTCATAAAAAAAATACAGAACTGGACCAAATTGAAATGGGACCACTCGAAAAGCATCAGCTTTCAAATAAAAAAAGAATCATCAAAATCGGTTGACCCAGTCGAAAGTTATGAGGTAACAAACATTGAAAAAAAAAAGGTCGAATGATAACCTCCTCCTTTTTGGAAGTCGATTAAAAATAAATCGTTTAGTCCGATGATCAGACTGATGAGACTTCTTCGACTCGGTAGTCCGATGATCAGACTGATGAGACTTCTTCGACTCGGTAGTCCGGTGATATCAGACTACTGCGTCTTTTATTGCGATGTTAGCTTGGCATAATTTTTTGTCACTATAGATAACTGCAAAGTACTAGGCGAGCAGAAATAGTGAGGAGGTAAGAAAAAAGAGGATTAAGAAAATTTTGTTAAATAACAAGTGGAACTCATAAAAACCAACTTTAAAAATATTTGAAAAACGTAATAAGTGCCTATAAAATTTGAGGGTTGCCCTCGATTTCCCTGGGATCCCATCATCAGATCCAGGCTTGGTGATAATGGGACCAAATTGGAACCCTACCGAACAAAAGAAAAAAAATTGAAATCGGTCAACAGTTGCCGGAGAAATCGATTAAAATACATTAAAATATATGTGTTGTACATAGACCTTCGTCCTCCTTTTTTGAAGTCGGTTAAAAAGTGATAATAATTGAAATGGCCGATAAGTAAAACTGCGGAGCATGCGCAGTGTGAAGGTTAGTAGATCACGAGTGTGTGCGTGAAAACACGTATAGTTAGTCCGATGGTCTATAACACCGGACTACACTGAGAAAAGTCTTTACAGTCCGATCATCGGACTACTGATGCTAGGCCCTACCGTAGGGGGCGTCCATAAATTATGTGAGGTGATTATGGCGATTTTTCGACCTCCATCCCCTTTGGTGAGATGTTGTGAGATTTGGCTTGACCCTCTCCCCCACCCCTTAATCTCACGTGAAGTTTTTATGCGTATTTTTAGTGTATCCTAAATCCTAATATAACATAAATGTGACCCATAAACTAGCAAGTAAAGATTTGTAAATGCTTGATAATCTGTCTGTAATAGATAATTACGTTGTGTAGGATTTAGCCATATTCTAGTGGAGAAACATGTTTTATTTAATTTAACCCAGTGTTCGCGAAATTTTACACTTTTTCTTGCTGGGGAATTACGTGATATATTTTTCGAGAACCCCCCTCCCCCTCACGTTAATTTGGGTGAGATTCAGCTCGACCCCCCGCCCTTCCTCAAACACTTCACGTAATTAATTTAAGTACCTCTTACCTACTCATAATTTTACTATATTTTTCTATGGCATAAACACAAATATTTTTTTACTGATACTTATCACCGAGCAAGGTCCGTACGAGTAAAACTCTGTTTCGTACTCTGTCGTCACGGCTAGTTCCCATCGTATCCATCGTGCGAGTAAAAAAGCAAAGCAAAATGTGCACGCGTAAAGAGCAACCCTGCATCTGATACTAGAACTGGGTTTCGGGCATGAACGATCGGGTTAATTTCCGTGCCGCCTATATTTCGCCGCGCGGTGCGGGGCCGAGTTACGCGTGAGTGCGCGTGCGCACAACCGCGTATGCCGCCCATATCAGACTGTTATCGGTAATTGCATCTTGAACTTTTTATTAACAAAAAATATATTGAACCTTCAACAGAAACTGTGTCATTCAAATTGAGAACACAACACAACCGACATCGACAGCATTACCATATTCATTTGCTAAAGTCATAAAATTATTACCAACACTGCTCTCAGTGCTTTGCCCTTGCTTTCATTAAAAATCGTTTAGTTTCATAATAAATGATCGCAAGAGAAACGGGACTGAAAAACAAAACTGGATTTGCGAAAGAATTTGAGATCGTGCAACAGGCATTAAAAACGAATGCAATTTTAAAATTCTTGTAGGGTCGTCACCGTGTCAGGCCGCGACCGGCCGGCGGACGAGTGATCGGCGTGGCTCGGGCGGCGCGGGCGCAGGTCGCGAGGTCGTGCGCGCAGACGCGCCCCGCCCTCCTAATTGCCGCGCCCCACGCAAATAAATAATTTTTATCCACCGAGCCGAGATCACGCTCCTTCTTGACCTTAAATTATTCCTCGTAAAGATCTTTTTGTAATAATCGGTTTCCCCGAGCCCTGCGATGTCGGAATTCCTCGCGGATGCCGGCGATGATCGCGAGTCCACGATACCATCGCCTTCGCCTCGGCGAATTGTTAATGATACGTTTGTGAATCGACACAAAACAGATGTAATAGTTAAAGCCCTCGAGATTTTTGTAATCAGGCTGTCTGTTAACTCTGAACTTGAGAGGAAAAGAGAAGGTGACTCAACAGCTGTTAAAAGTAGAGTAAAAACTAATTTATTAGCTCAGTAAATCTTTAATTGCAATCTTTGTTAGATTGATAAACATGCTGTGAATTGCAATTATTGACGCTGAATTCAACGAAAATAATCTAACTTAATCTTTGATAATAGGTGCTTACATATTATATAGTTGGGATCTGCCTTTAAACTCGAGCTAGTACCGAAAAAAGTCTGCCAAAAACTGAAGGGGCTTGCTCCATTCAGTTTTTACAGTCATCAGTAGAGGGGGACTTGACATAAACACCTATTTCACACACTGACTTATTCTTACTAGTTCTACAAACGCACACTTCAATATTGAGCGCATACAACTGCAAACGATGTGAATAAAATTTATATGAATAGTCGACCGAGGGGTGGGGGGTGTAAGTGCTAAAGGGGAAACTGTAGCTATAACGCTTCCATTTATAATTTTTTCTAAGAACGTTTCGGTGGTCTTGAGATGGTATGAGATGAGATAGGCTCCGATGGCTCAATAAAATATTTCCGCAAAGCACAAGAGATCTCATCAACTCCTCGTTAAGACAAACATAGGAAACTGGAAATCTACGAGCAAATTTCTGTCCTAGCTTATGCGTCATTACAAATTCTGCATTCTTTATGCCGATCCCAATGCTCGATTATAATTCCATCTGCAGAGAAATGTCACCAGCAGCCGTGACTGTAGCTAATCTTGCATTCATCATTTCTGTGGACGCAACCAAGGATGATTTAAGCTATTATTAGAGGGGCGACGGCGGATTTTAAAAGAAAACTCATGCCAGAAGGAATTGTTGCTTATTTTGAAAGCAAAATATTTTTCAGCGTTTATCTATAAGGAATTCGAAAAATCGAGCTGTTCTTTAGAACTCAATAGATGCATTAAGCTCTCACAGCCGCCAAGCTAAAGTGGAGCTAGGCCGGCCACGTCAACCCATACGCCGGAAAGCTTTGATTCGAAGTTATCTCTCGCTAAGTGGAGACACTGGAGACCCATCTCGACAACGAAGACACACTGACAGGAGTTAGCTAGACTGCCAAAACTGAAAAAGTTGAAACCCTTAGCCAGCAATGGGACTAAATTGAGCAAGATAGGCTAACAACAATATTTAGCAGGAAGTAGAAGTTCCCAAACGTTTTTTGAGTCGAGATAATGAAAAATGTACTGCAATCCGTATCGTAATCGCGCGCACGCAATTACCTCGGTGAATAATTCTCTAGTTAGAAACGTCCTGATAGAGTGAGAAAAACTTATATGATGATATATGATAGGGCATGATAATCGATATTTTTTTTACGAAAAATAACAAAAGACGAAGTTAAATAAACGGGATTTATCCCCGTCTCCATCCAACTTTCCACCACTCGAATATTTTCTTGACCAAATTCGAGACAGCTTTTTCGAGTCGGTTCAAAAATCAAAAAAAGGGTTGCATAACAAGGTTGTCATAATTCTCCCGAAAAATCAAGGTGTTTTTAACTTTTACGGTAAGTTCTAACAAAAATTTACAAATAAATATAAATAAATAAATATCTGGGACATTATTGCACACATGGTCATCTGACCCCAAACTAAGCAAAGCTTGTAATATGGCTGCCAGAGACTGATATACATACATATCTATTTTTAAATACATCCTTAAATAGATAGATACTAACACCCAGACATAGAACAAACACAAATGTTCATCACACAAATGTTTGTCCTAGATGGGAATCGAACCCACGCCCCCAAGCACAGAAGTTAGGTTCACTACCAACTGAGCCACCGGGTCAGTAAACAAGCGAAGATAGATAAATAGATAGAAACTCTTCATAATTGTTATCAACAATTATACAAACAGACAGAGTAGTTTTCTTTAGCTACGATGCTCCTTGTTGTGTAGTCGACCCATGAAACCTACTTTGGGGAGTAGGTTTTATGAGTCAACCTATGCCATGTGTTCGACCTTATTGCTATTTTTGATGTGTAAAGATGTGTGTTTGATTGGTGTCATTAATACAGTTTTTGTGTGTGTGTGTTTTGTATTGTGACCCGGGTATGTCCTAAAACTCCGACCAGAACCGCCAGAGGATGGGCAGCAGCATCCTCCTACTTACATGGTGGAAACTGCGATCCCCAAGCCGCCTGCCAAGCGTGGGGATTATGGCAACCCCCCCCCACCATTAAATATCAACATCAAGCTCGAGAGGTCGCGTCTGGTGAAGTCCACGCTCCGTCCTGGTCATGCCCAAATCCAAAACCCCGAAGACTTCCAACTCGAACTGCACAATCGCTTCCAGGGCCTAACTGAAAGCGGAACTGTGGACGAACTTAACAATGGGCTGGTGGAAACTGTCCAAGCAGTGGGGTCCAAGTTCTTTAAGACCCCACGCCGGAAAAGACCTCAGAAGCTCTCAGACGAAACCATTAAGTTAATGGAAGACCGGACTGAGATGAGACTGCAATCTTCAGCTGATATGTCGGAATATGGCAAACTTAATAGACGGATCTCGAAATCGGTGCGACACGATCTGCGTTCCTGTAATACAAGATGTATTAGGGACGCAATTGAGCGGAACCAAGGCTCGAAAGTGTTCGCAAAGAATTCGTTTATTGGGAAAAGCCAAATGACGAAGCTGAAGATAGAGGATGGCAGTACCATTTCGTCAAAGCCGGAGATTCTGAGAGAGCTCGAGAGGTTTTACGGACAGTTGTACACCCCGACACGACAGCCCATTGTCAGTACAGCTCAGGACAAGATAGCTAAACTGACCCGACACTACACTGAGGACATCCCAGACATCAGCTTGTACGAGATTAGAATGGCTCTGAAACAGCTTAAAAACAACAAGGCGCCGGGTGATGACGGAACCACGACAGAACTACTGAGAGCGGGTGGAAAACCGGTACTTTTGGTCCTCCAGAAGTTGTTTGATTCTGTCATACTTGCAGGTACTACGCCTGAAGCATGGCACATGAGTGTGGTGGTGCTCTTCTTCAAAAAAGGTGACAACACCTTATTGAAGAATTATAGACCCATCTCACTCCTGAGCCATGTGTACAAGTTGTTCTCCAGGGTCATTACGAACCGTCTCGAAAACAGGTTTGATGACTTCCAGCCTCCCGAACAAGCCGGTTTCCGTAAAGGCTGGAGCACCATAGACCACATACAGACGCTCCGCCAGATTGTACAGAAGACTGAGGAGTATAATCGGCCATTATGTCTAGCGTTTGTGGACTATGAAAAAGCGTCCCTCCAGCGTTGTCATATTGACTATAGGTATATCGAAGTGCTGAAGTGTTTGTATAGAAACGCCACCATGTCGATCCGGTTACAGAACGAGAGCACGGAGCCAATCCAATTGCAGAAAGGCGTGAGACAGGGAGATGTTATCTCTCCAAAGCTGTTCACGAACGCATTGGAGGACGTTTTCAAGCTTTTGGACTGGAACGGATTGGGCATCAACATTAATGGCGAATACATCACTCACCTTCGTTTTGCCGATGATATAGTTATCATGGCAGAGTCGCTGGAGGACCTCAATATAATGCTCAGCGACCTCAATAGCCTTTCCCAACAGGTGGGTCTTAAAATGAACATGGATAAGACAAAAATCGTGGACAATGTCCATGTTGTACCCGTGCCGGTCAATGTTGGGAACGATACTCTCGAAGTTGTTGATCATTACACCTATCTTGGACAGATTGTTCAGCGAGGTAAGTCCAACTTAGGCAAAGAGGTCGCCCGAAGAATCCAACTCGGATGGGCAGCGTTCGGGAAATTGCGTGAAATCTTCTCGTCCAAGATACCACAGTGCCTAAAGACAAAGGTCTTTGACCAGTGTGTGTTGCCAGTGATGACATATGGTACTGAGACGTGGTCCTTAACTATTGGTCTTTTGGAAAAACTCAGAGTCACACAACGGGCAATGGAGAGAGCTATGCTCGGAGTTTCTTTACGCGATTATCGGAACATAGATATTCGCCAAAGAACCAGGGTCACCGACATAGCTATCAAAATCTGCAAGTTGAAGTGGCAATGGGCAGGCAACATCGCTCGAAGAACTGATAACCGATGGGGAAGAAAGGTTCTTGAGTGGAGACCGCGAACCGGAAGACGCAGCGTAGGTAGGCCTCCCACTAGATGGACCGACGACACTGTGAGAGTCGCGGGCATCCAGTGGATGCAGATGGCAGGATGTCGTTCAGTGTGGAGGTTAAAGGGGGAGGCCTATGTTCAGCAGTGGACGTCTTCTGGATGATGATGATTAATACAGTTGTGGTTTCTAACTAGAATGGCTGCATATATTTATAATACTCCTAGTCCTAAATACATCACGTATTAGTAATAGCCACCGTAGTAATAAAAGTTCAGTATATATTTTCGTCACAGCAAGATTTGCTACATTAGATATTCGCTCTACTGACCTCGGTCTGCATTTTGGTTTCGCTTTCTATTGTTGTTAGTAAAGTCGATTTATTACCGGATTTACTGCTAGAACAGTCGTTTTTCTAAATAAAGTAAAGTAAAGCAACCAGTAAAGCATAAGCAGTCTAAGAATTGAGATACCCAAAGATTTAATTCATAATTTGCATATACCTACTAACCTAGGTACATAAAAATGTACTTATGTAGGTAGGCAGACGAGTATAAATATATCTGATTTTGGAAAATAACATAATCTGGGAACCTTCAAAAGAATACTGACTGTACCTACCTATATCTTGGAACGCTTAACTACTATATAGTTGGGTCTTGAGTTTTGTTTGCACTCCACATAAAAAAACGGTAAACGCGGATTTCAAACACACTGTGTGCAAATTTTGAATGGGTTTAATTTGAAAAAAAAAAATGGTTTCTCAAGAAAACTTGACTCTCTTTATTAGATGACATATACACCCTATAAAATTATCACATACGAGAACTAATCGTATGTGATCATTACTAAGCATTCTTCGTCGTACCCTGCGCCGCGCAGGATGGACCGGATGGATGCGTATAAATGTACGGCATTGCAGTGTTGCCACAGATTATCCCATAACCAAGTCTGCACTGCAGTAATGCGCCCGCGCAACAATCCTACGTTTTCACCGATTGTAGCGTGCAACGCTCCGCCAAGTCGCCGAACAGGACGGTCGGCATAAAAATTATACATATATTTACTCTTTTTTATAAATCATAGAAAGTAAGAAAGTTAAGTAGAGAATTAATAAAAAAAAAATGCATTATTTGCTTACGTCGATTCCTATAACCAAGGCCAAGGACTCCGGTTTTTAGAAATTCATGTCATAAATTCTAATCAATATCAATTTCTCATCAGTTCGTAACCATTTCAAATAGAATGCATAACACCACAAACCAACTTCATAAAATTCCTAATTTGAATATTTTCTAACTGCAACTTTCGCCGCTCTCCTAGTGAAACGAGTAAAAAGTAAATAAGAAATTACAAGCGTTTACGAGTAGACTAGCGCTTGTGCTGTCGGCGCACGCGCTGAGCGGCGCGGGCGCGGCCGTTGAGCGGACCCTGTGTTCCCACGGTGCAATTATCGGCTGCCTACACTTACCCTTAATTTCGCTGCCTCCTACCAGTTCCGACAATGATTCCTGCCAAGAACACCCATTCCGGTCACGGAGGTTGTTCGACACGATCGCTTTTCGATCTTTTACATACGTACAATTTATAATACTTCCAAGAACATGCGAGATTCAGCACCACGGAATATGTCTGTTATATATTACAAAAGATTTTACTCATCAATCGTTTACTGGACATGGTAAAACAATAATTGCCAGTTGAAGAGCCCCAATGTAGTCGATGTTTTATGGGTCATAATCATAACTCACAGATCGAAGGACCTATTTGCGCTTTGAGGACATTCTAGAATACTTAATTTTATGCTATAAGAATACTAATGTCGATGCCGTTGTCATCGGAGCCGTTATCAGGACATCTTTACGACTCACCTGTTGTGTTATCAAGCTTCCACTTTAAGCCATTACCTACCATACAATCTGTATGTAAGTCTAGGTATCGCTATGGCGATGCCAACTGGTCCCTCGTAAGAAAATTAAATTTCACACCTTGTTGAGGCTAAGCAAGACTATATCGGATAATATAATTATAGTAACATGGCTTGTGTTTATGATTTTAGGGAGATAATGTTTATAATTATTGCATTTAATTCATAGATTCGTAGGGAGGCGTTCCTCAAATATTTCGTGGGCCATCGTAATGAGTTATCGATAATGATCGCCGTAATAATACGTTAACTGATGGCTAGTCCGGTCTTTTATGTGAAATATTTGTACAATTTCGTCTAGCGAGGGTTTCTGTTGAGAAACTTAAGATGAACGCATATTTTTACGATCGTTTTAATCGCTGTTGACGGCAACGGTACATTAGCAATCACGTTCCCTCGAATAGCCACACACGACTTTCCTTGTGAGAAGAAATAAATCAAATAAGGCAATCAGTATCTAAGTACTTTCCTATAGCTGAAACGATGAACAACCCAATGTTTATCGTGCCTCATTGGAACCAAGAGAATCGTCGAAGCTTGCTAGGTCAGAATCTCGATATAAAGGAATAGATGGAGTCTCCAAACTCCAGAATGCGTATATGAATGGCATTTTTCGTTGACAACAATAGTGGCGTGACGCGTGTGCGCACGATTTCGGCAGTCGTGATCAGTCCAGCGTCCGTCTGCCTTGCCGGTCCCGCATTCCCCTCATAGCGACATGCTCGTGAGACCGCTGTCGAGCATTGTCTTCCGTTTTCACGCCTCTTTAGACGCGAGAGGGAATCACACACAGAAAAAGATAAAAATATTTGATAGCTACCGGCAGATGCAGACTTCCTGGTTGGTTGCCGAGTCGAGTGAAAAGAATATTTGAAATCCTTTTAAAATTCAGAGAAGCTATTTTGTAAAGCGAATTTGTAGAGATTCCCAGTCTTTAAAATTCCAACAAAATGTTTGGCAGTTGAAAAATTATGAGGGTATATAAAAAAAATATTTTAAATAAATAAGATAATTACCAATTTAATAATCTTTACAAAATCAGTAAAATGTGCAATTTCAGTTCCACGGATGAAATAATACTGTCATAAAAGAAAAAACATTTCCTGTTATTTTGATTTAAAAGCCAAATTACTTAACCGATTTTGATGATTTTGTTATGGAACCAATCTTTCAGATTGGCCCCATATACATACCCTTTCAATTAAAACCATTTTCTAAAATGACGTAGTTCTGAGGTAACAAACATTAAAAAAACGAATAAGGCTGCGTTCACACATGCGCAAATTTTTTCGCCGCGACACCGTGTGCTAGTCGCATAAGCGCCGCTTGCTGCTCAGAAGCTTTGGAATTTATAGTTTATGTCTTTTACATATAGTACATATTTTATCGATATAAATGAAAAGCTACCTGAACTCGATCAGCGTGATCAGTTGCGCGTTTCGTATGAACACGCTCTTAAGTACCCCCCCGTGAAGTCGGATAAAAAGTAAAGCCTAAATGAAAATACAGATGAACATTTAAAAAAAGACCATGTCTGCGCAATAACTATTCCATTTTAGGTCTCTCAGACCAAACGGGGTCCGAGCAGCGAGTCCACGCAATAGCTGTATGTGAATGTAGATACCTACATGCGCAAACGTTTACTCCACAGCTTTTTACTCAAGATTTTATTCACATAATTATCTCTTGAAACGTGACCAATACCAATTAATCATAGATGATAAATAGGAACTAATGGCAAATAGAAACGAATAGGAAAACAATAGATAGAGTAAAAAAGTTATAGAATGGGTGCCAAGAGGACAAAAACGAAAAAGAGGAAGGCCAAATAGACACTGGGAAGACATTTTTCTCAAAGACTGAAGGGAATAGAAGAGAATAGTAAAAGATAGGAAACTATGGACAAAACCGGGGGAGGAATACGACAATGAGGCGACATCTACACAAGACATCTAATTATGTGATATGATATGATGGACAATGGACATGTAAATTATGTAAATAATATTTAAAAATAATTAATAATAATAGTTTTTTTAAACCTATACTGTACAATAGTTTCATATTCCTTTTTCTATACATATTCCACAATTGCGTGTATTTAATATTCAACGGCGCCTCTTGGTGTTGGTTTCGGATCCACCAATGCCTACCAAATGTCCGGGCTAGACCCGAGAATAAGTTTCAATGTGTAATTAATGAAATTAATGTGTAGTTGAATAGAAGGCTTTATTACTTATTTATTTATTTAATGAACACCAACATGATGTACGTCATTACATTGCATAGGAGAGGCAAGGCACAATACTTTGACTAAACGTCATCACAATTATAGGTGCAGACTGCAGACTACATTTACTTAATATTTAAATTTATTTAATATTTACTTAACATTACTTTTACTTAATAGCAATAATTAAATGTGAATAAACACAACTTGTTTTGAGCATCCCGTCTGGTACATCGGAGGTATCGTGTGTTGCCATATGCAATCATGTGTATATAAACTCGAATAATAACAATTACAGGCATTACGAGTGTAAGCGCACCGATATGCATTGCAATAACGCCGTGAAATTGGCGGCACGAGGGTGAAGACGCATCCCACCTGCGTGTACGCAACTCTAACAACATTCGATTATGTTTATTGGTGTAGGAAAAACGCACTACAACTTAACGAGGCAGCTATTCGGCTATTCGTCTGCAGCTTTCTCGCTGGCACATTTTTACATTATTATTTTTGTTTGTAATGTTATGATTGTCAGCAAAACTTGGGTGTGTCACTTTTTGTAAATTCACACTCAATAATATGCTACAGACGAATAGAGGCCCCTTAAACAAGTTAGTATAATATTAAAAGTAAAAAAGTCATTGTACCGATTTTGTACAAATGTACCTAAGTATCAAACGAAATGTGTCAACCACAGAAAAGAGAAGTAAATAGAACGGAAATGAGAAGGAAACTCTGTCGCCAAGTATTTTGACAGATACTTGACTGAACATTCTTATTTATGTCAACGCGTCGAACTCCGCGTCACAGTTGCTATGGGTTTATATGGGTGCAAGTGGCTACAACAAATTTCTCACAAAAATGCCTTGACAGCCGTTCTAATTTAAACAAAAAAAACTTTTCTGTGGTGTCACTGTCAACTATAGCTGGAAAATCTACGAAATCTTTTCATCCTGTTTTGGAGTCTTTATCCGTTTTGCATACGCATTGCCGGAGTTGCGTATAGTGCGTTTACACCCTAACTAACGCGACAGCATTTCCAATTTTGGCGAATGTATTTAAAATCGAGTAAATGCTGTTATGGCCGTCGCATTTGTTTTATCGCGGACGTAAATAAAGAAAGTTATAAAAACTGTCGCCGAAAACTGCGGAAAGGAGAGAATGCATGTGGGCGGTAGTTTATTTTATTGTACATTTATGGAAGGATTGTAAGAGGTTCGCTTTTATGTGAAACATGCAAAATAAGAAGGAAACAAACACTACAGGGAACTCTGAATGTCGGTGAATAACGAAAGAGTTGTTTGTTTTATTTCACAGAAGAATTTGAAAAGACCTATCGTAGAATTTACTTACTCTTTTGGACCTATGGATAAAATTATAAATTCTTAACAAAGTTATAAATAAGTGTTAACAAGAGGTGTTAGCAAAAAAAGACAGGTCATAGACATTATATTTTACAATCGTTTTAAAAACAATAATACGTATGCTAATTATAAAACGTAATTTATAATTATAGGTAACATTGAAAATATTACAATGTACCTACATATTCACGTAATTTAAAAAATCTAAGAAGGATTGAGTGTGGACATCGAGATTAATTGAATCTCGATAGGTGTGATAAAAAAAACTATTTTGTACTGGTAAGAGCCGTAACAGACATGTCATGTCAACTTGGCTGACGAACCGCCGTCTGACCAATGGGAAAGAGAAAATTTTCTCTTTCTAGCCTGCCAAGTTCGACACGTCTGTTACAGCTTAACATTACTGTGATCGTGAACTTTTTCATCAGACACGCCTTTCCTATATTTTACACATGATTTTACATCATACCCTTGTTTGATTACTTTCAATCTTCACAAAAATGTTTATTAGGTACACCCGAATCATTCATTCACTATTACATTGACATAAGATGACATTACTATAGTTAAGATAAATCAGATAAGTGTTTTTTTTTATCAATAGGCTTGTGTTTGATCAACTTAATTTTGTATTTAGGTATTTCCTAAAATACAAAATAACTACAAGTAAACTTAAAATTCAAATAACCCACAGTACGTTAAATTGACATGTAGCTACTAGGTACATTTTATTTAAATTGTAGACTATTATAGGTATATACATATATATAAATAAATATTTCCAGACATTCCTGCGACCCTACGCTAGGCTCAAGGCCCATAATATGGAGACCAACAAAACGGAAAAACAATATTTTGGAGGCTTCCTAGCGAATGTTTAAAATTTATAATTGCAGTTACTTATCTTAGCTGAAATTATGAAGAATAATTGTAACCATATTTTACACGACGTGACGTTTATATCTTAGCTAAGAATCTATGATTTTAACTTTAAAAGTGGTGACATAATTATGATATGTTTTTGAGTTCATACGACTCGTTAAAAACGTGTACCGACTGCAGACTGTAGGTATAAAACAAATAATTAACAGTTACAAAAACGACTTCATAAAATTAGTATTAATTACGCAATTTCGATTACTTAGGTGACCATATTGACAACTAAATAACAAAAATTTCCAGTTATTTTGCTTTAAAAGTCTAACTTTGGAACCAATCTGAAAGTATATTTAATTTTTAAAAAAAACCTAATCGGTTCATAAATGACGGAGTTATGAGGTAACAAACAATTAAAAAAAATGAGAACCTCTTCCTTTTTTAAAGTCTGTTAGCAATAGACTGTGCAGTAAAATGAACTCAAAGAAATAGACAGTGCGCTAATTGCGCAATCAAGCTTATGTATGTTTCACGGCTTTAACAAGGAAATACAGACACAATAGCTCCATTTCATTAAACAAAAAGTCTACAAATCAGGTACACGACAAGATAACGAAATATAAACACAGGTGCTGGCTGTGTGTGCTCCGAAACAATCGGTAGGCGTGAGAAGTGTTAAACAACTTGCGCCCGCGCATGGGGTGTGCCAGCGTATTGTTTGACTCTTAACACCGCGCAATTAGACACTTCGTGACCGCCGAATTTTCACCCTTTCCCTTCATTATACTAGATGCTACAAACGCCTTGTTTAAGAATTTCAAGAAGAGTGCCTAGAGATCAATTATTTTTACTTAAACTTTTGACTTTTAATATAATATTTGGACCATTAATGCCGTTTCTGCGAAGAATCTGTTACAGAGTGTTCTATAAGATTTGACAGGCCTATACCGAAAGTAAGCGACATAGACGTAGAGAGGTCTCAAGGTGAAAGATATGATTATAGGGAGGGCTGTCGATAGCGTAGGAGCCGGGCGGCCAGGCCAGAGCCAGTGGGCAGCGGAGGCTTGAGCCGCGGAGCCGCGGCCGCGCGCACTCTTGGCCCGGCCCCGGCGCCGGCAGCGCGCGGGTACCTCGGAAGCGCACCCCCATTGTTCCACCGCGAACGCACCGCCTTCATTGTTACTCATTATTTATGCCCAATAATCCGCTCAACTGACTATGGTAAATCTCGTTACTGAACCGATCCGGTCGTGATTTACGATCGATTGTAATTTTTAATCGATTATTATTTCGTTTGCAGAGATCGCGCTTAAAGAGTCGCCGCCGCCTTACAGCGTTAATGACAGCGCCGGCAGCGATCGAGAACAACATGCTTCTCATGATCGGGTATGATGGGAAATTAATCTATCACTATGACGTTATATTGCACCGACAACATTTAACTGAAACATAATTACCACAGATCGACGTCCCAGTATGCGAGGTGCTGGACTTGCTAGCGGACTGCAAGATAACAGCGGCAGAACAGAATACTGACTCTGACGACTACGCAGAGATCAAAGACATGGGTCTGTGGCACTCGAAGCCGCTGGCTCACCGGCACAAATCAAAGATATCCCTCACGTGGGTGCTAAGAGAGAACCTGGAGAACACGAAGCTACCAATAAAAAAGATAGAGAACCAAGGAGAGATACAGAAGACAATTGGGAGCGACGTGGACCGGCTCCAACGGCAGAGAATTAACGATAATGAGCGCCAGAGAAAGTGTAGTAGAGACGTGCGAGATAGGGTCGTAGGTCGGAACGAGTATTACCATAATCTTAGGTTTAGAAGTGCGTGTGAGGAGTTTGTGAATGGACACTCGTGTTCGGACGACACTAGTGTTACGGAAGAGTATGCGCGAAGAAAACACAAGCATCGTCACAGGAGGAAGAAGAAATCTTACTATGGAAAATTCGGATACGATATTCGGGATTTGGACAGTTTTTTGTCAGAGGTAAGAATTGTAATTGATAAAATTCTTCTCTTAGTTATTTTATGATACTGTGTCGTGTTATAGCTTTTTCTATTACATCGGAAAAAATGTATTATGATTTTTATATCCCAAAAATATCTTTCATTTTGATAAACAACCAAAATTGTTATTAGTAAAAAAAGAAATGATTTCTTGTCGCCAAATCGTTATTAAAGGAATTACTTTACATTGTTTTTTTTTTGTTTTTGTGGAAATATTAGTTTAATTTGCTTGCCGGTTATGTGCCGTATTCCACATAGTTTGCATAATTATTATGATAAATAATTTTCTTAATTCATACCTTTTCTGCGTAGGTACGTTACGCGATATAATCGCGGGTTGTTAATTGATTTTAATGAACATTTTTTAATCGAATGGGCTTTATCTCAAGGGGACCATATTTTTTTTTAAATATTGAACCCGTCAAGTTTTTTTTTTTTTTATGTATTAGCTATTTTATTTGGAGCATATTAGCTATCTATCTAATTTATTATAGTGTAAAAATAATCCTGACAAAAAAGTTTTTTTTTTAATGATATTAGGTGACGAGACGAGCGAATTCGCTCGCCTGATGGCTCTTCACGCTTGCCCATAACAGCACAACGCCACTCAGAATTTTGAACTTCAGCAGTTCAAAACCCTGGATGGCAATGAACTGCGCTCGTCACCCCGAGATATAAGATGTCAAATAAAGTTAAATGATTATTTACGGGATATTTACCGTGGTAAGGTTGTGGAAGGAGCTCCTTCCACAACCTTACCACGGTAAATATCCCGTAAATAATCATTTAACTTTAGTGAACAACCGTGATAGTTTAAAACAGTGTTTAAGATGTCAAATCTCTGTGTGCCCTGTAATTTCGCTGGAAACATTGCCCTTCAATCCGGAACACAGTAGTGTCTGCACACTACTACTTGGCGGTTGAATAACTGGCAAGGTGTGGTACTTCCCCAGGCGGACCCCTGCAAAAGAGTCCTACCACTACTTGAGCACTTGTATTTTGCTTTCTAAAAACTATCACTAAAAATATGCTTTTTTTATTCATTGGCATTGCAATGTGAAACGTTCGTGAGGTGGCAATAAAATTTAATTTGTTGGAAACTTTCATCAATTATTCTTCTACGGAGATCAATACAGAGTAAGTCTGATTATAAAATTTTAAGGAAAAATTTCTTCTCATAGTAATGTCCTAGTTTAAACATTTAAGCTAAAACAAAATAGCTAAAACATTTTGCGTACGCAAGTTTTGATTGTAGCAGTTAGCAAAATCAGTTTGTAAACGAACCTGTAAAATGTGATCCGGAGTTAAGGCACACATAACGTAATACCATCGACGTCTGATTGCAGCGGAGACGTCTCGAACAAAGCCACGATATTCGCGAAATGCTATGAACGAATACTACGCATTGTCCGCATATAATTACTTATACATAAAAACTGAGAATGTTTACGAAAATTACTGAACTGGCGTTTTAGGGTTCCGTACCCGAAGGGTAAAACGGGACCCTATTACTAAGACTCCGCTGTCCGTCTGTCTGTCTGTCCGTCTTTCCGTCTGTGACTAGTTGTATCTCATGAACCGTGATAGTTAGACAGTTGAAATTTTCACAGATGATGTATTTTTGTTGCCGCTATAACAACAAATACTAAAATACTAAAAAAACAGAATGAAATAAATACTAAAGGCAGCTCACATACAACAAACGTGATGTTCTTGCTTGATATTGATAACGGCAACAGGTAGACGCTTGAAATATTCACAGAATATAAGTAACACTTCATTCACTTTAAAAATAAATAATTAAAATTAATATTTAAGGGGGGCTCTCATACAACAGACATGATTTTTCTTGCCGTTTATATAGATAATGGTACGGAACCCTTCGTGCGCGAGTCCGACTCGCACTTGGCAGGTTTTATTTCTTAATTTTAAAGCTTCTTAACTCATAAATATGTAAAGATCCATAAAAGCACCCACCATTTCCGGTTTATGTATGTGCTAAAGCTACATCATATCTTTTGCCGTCTCAAGAAGTCAGTAGAGTCGAGGAAGATAGAACTAATCATAATATGGATCCTTGGTAGAGTGGATAAAATCATTTTCTCAAACATTGTCGATAATGTGCCTATTATTTAAAAACACATTTTCAGGAAAAACAAACTTTAAGGGACCTTAAAGTAATTGGCAATTTTAGTCGATATACATGGTTACGCATATATGGGATATGGGACCAATCCTGAAATCGCGGGGGGGAAAACAGCTGTTCCGTAGAAAACGGTCATTAACACTCGACAAAATGTATCGAACATTTTTTTATTTATTTCGCAATTTCACCTTTTGTCTCATCCTCCTTTCGGCTTAGATAAGGGTATATGCGTAACCCTATAGATAGATACCGACAAACACCTTAAAAATTGCCTTGTTTGCACAATAGTCGATTTTTAGGTCTCTTAGGCGGATAATTAAGAGTAATAAAAACCATCGTAATTTAATTTTTAAGAATCTAAATTTCGCGGATTATCACCATCATCATCATCATTTCAGCCATAGGACGTCCACTGCTGGACATAGGCCTCCCCCATCGATTTCCAAAAGGACCGGTTAGAAGCAGCCTGCTTATTAGTTTTAATTTCGCGGATAATTAAAACTAATAATAACAAATAAACTTTAAAAATATCTGAATAAAAAAAAACAACTTACTTAAATTAATTGAAATTTCTGTTGTCAATAAAAATATATTTACTCAATAAGTTTCATCAAAATCCTTCACTCAAAAAAGTTTTTTTTTTTAAATACTAAGTTGTACGTTTGTGTGAAAAGTATCATAATGACTCGATGTCGTTGATTCATTCTTCAATATTATGATATTTATGATACGAGAGATCAGAGTGAGAGCTGGCAGTTTTTGTGCCTCGTGTACTACGCAGACCGACGTAGGACGTGAAATTGGCGCAAAATTGGGGAGCATAAATTGCACGCCATTTATTTCCACTTTATTTCTCAACTTCGTGGGCTTAATAAGAGTGAGCGCGGATAAACGGAATTATTATCCGTAAAAAATAAGGCCGTATTCAACTTGATTGATTATGAACACTGGCCTTCTTTACGCCGTTTTAAAATTGCTGGTAGGTTTTTATAGGATTCCCATGTAAGTTTTGTTGTTACTATAAAGTAATTTAAAAAAAATAATTAAATAAGGTTCTATTTACCGCAAAGAACTCACATTTTTTTGCTACCACATCTGTGATATACCGGCAATAACTTACGACTCAATAGCCGATTGAGCTTTAGACTTTTCTGGCGTAGATCACTTATGTGGGGACTAAATAGGAGAAGATTTTTATTTATTTTGTTTTCTAAACTATCTATCGTAACAGGTGTATGTAATGAAATGAAATAGTTTATTACCCAGATGTGCATCCATATAACTTATCACTACATAATAGTACCATCCATCCTTGATAATATGAAACAAAGTCGCTTCCCTCTGTCTGTCCCTATATATGCTTAGATCTTTAAAACTACGCAACGGATTTTGATGCGGTTTTCACTATCAGTTAGATAACTTTTCACGGAAGGTTTATATATATAATAAAACATATACCCGTGCGAAACCGAGGCGGGTCGCTAGTTAAAATTATAATACGAAAATTACCTAATGCGATAGTCCAGCAACATTTTTACTATGACTTGCTTGACTATATTTAAATTAAATTGAAAATATTTACTAAAACGTTGACAATACTTGACACTGACGTTGATTCTGTTGAACTATTCACTAAACTAAATTAAATTTGACAGCTGTAAGTATAATTATCAATTTAAAAAACCGACCTCAAATTTATATATATGGGACATGGCCTACCAAGCAAAAAAGGAATCATCAAAATCAATTCAAGTGGAGAAATCGGTGAACATAAAAGAAAATAAGGGTGGCACATAGAACCTCCGCCTTTTTTGAAGTCGGTAAAAAATTGTCGCCGTCCTTTTCTGACGTTTTGAAATAAAAAGCAAATGCACAGAAAATGCGACGCCAAAATCCTCTCAAAAGGAAAGTAAGACAAAGAAGTAACAAAAGAAGAAGAAAATTGAGTATGAAATTAATCTTATAATAATGCTTCACGAATAATATCTAAGAAACTGAGCCCATTCATCAACAAGGCGCATAACGCATTAAAACAACAATATATCTCTCCGGTCAGAGGTTAACCGACAGTGTTAATTGTACATTCCAACCAGTAATGCGATATTTCATGCGAGATTGTTAAAAATGCAAGGGTGCGAGCCATTTGTCTTTGACCCCTGACCGGGAGACGTCAACAGTGAAAGGTTTGCTACACGTGTAAACTAATTAAAGTATTCGTAATTAAATCAAGCTGAGAAGTTTATAATTTTTAGGGTTCCCTACCCAAAGGGTAAAATGGGACCCTAATACTAAGACTCCGTCCGTCTGTCTGTCTGTCCGTCTGTCACCAAGCTGTATCTCATGAACCGTGATAGTTAGACAATTGAAATTTTCAGAGATGATATATTTCTGTTGCCGCTATAGCAAAAAATACTAAAAAACAGAATAAAATAAATATTTAAGGGGGCTCCCATACAACAAACGTGATTTTTTTAAACATATTTTTGTATTAGCTCTAATGTAAAAACGGTAATACGTACAAGCGTCAAACTTGGCATGATTATAGTACACACTCTAAAGTATACTTTAGAGTGTGTACACACATACATGTGTGTGTGTGTACATTATTGTTGTTATAACAACAATAATGGCCAAGTGCTAGTCGGTAACAAATTTCTGCTCATTAAAAGTTATACCGAGCGTCACTTCCAAAATATTAACTATGTGACGGATTGACGCGTTGCAATTTCTTGGCTATTTTGGTAGGCGTTAAGTCGGACCAAATAGTTTTTTTTTAATTGATAATTATTGTATTTTGTGGTGGTACGGAACCCTCAGTGCGCGAGCCTGGCTCGCACTTGGCCAATTTTTTTAGATATAAGAACAGCGAATATTGAAATATTTCAACCTCCATTTACGATGACCTAATATCCCTCTCTGTTCCATTACCTAAACAAATATAAAATCTCTTCTCAGGAGTATATCTATTGATAGAAAAATAATTGGTATCTATCTACTGAGAAGATATTTTATATTTACCATTCTGTAGCTGATTTTATCACAGAAAAGTAAAAAAATATTGTTTTAATTAGAACGTTACGGCTGTCAAGGCATTTTTGTAAGAAATTTGTTGTAGCCACTTACACCCATATAAACCCACAGTAACTGTGTTAGCAACTGTGACGCGGAGTTCGATGCGTTGGCATAAATAAGAATGTTCAATCACATATCTGTCACAATACCTGGCGACAGAGTTTCCTTCTCATTTCCGTTCTATTTACTTCTCTTTTCTGTGGATTTTATCATCTTGAATTACATATAACTATAAATTTTATTTATTCTTCTATTTACTGGTTCAGCAAACGTGAAAACCTAATAAATCATTAAAAGTTACGTGTAATAATTTGCATTTGCATTATTTCCAGGCTTCAATAGATCGTCCCGGCAACATCCCCGTGGTGATCGCGTACCCCAGCACCCTCTACCAGACGCATAAAGAGTGCGAGCGGCAACTCAGTCTGCCGCTGGGTACAGTTGTGAATGCGGTGTTCAAGAGCGAACACTGGGTGTACGCTCAAACACCGCACGGAGATGAAGGCTATGTGCTGTATGCTGCTTGTCTGCCGCTCGGCATCTTACCGGCCAGGTTAGTACGTACGCAGCCGTTGTACCGGGCCTAATATAGAATATAGATCACTGCTGTTCTTTAACGCACCAACACTATGACGGGACATTCAAATTTCAAAGTTTATTGTCCTTGTACCTAGATTGGGTAATTATTGTAAATGCAATGATCACGGTGTTTGCACATATAATATATATTTTTATTGCTAAATAGGCTTGCGCTTGGCCGCCAACTCGCCTGATGTTAAGCGATGATGCGGCCTACGATGGATCACACTTGCCTAGAAGAAACCGATTCACTCTTGACATGAAGACACCCAGATTGTAGCTATCGGGGAACACCCATTCAGGAAGCGCATTCCACAGACTAACAGTTCGCATAATAAAAGTAGAATCAAAGCGATTCGTACGGGTTTTCGGAATGTCAATCATAAAGAGGTGTCAATTTTTCGTGCCCGCTCTGGCAGTACGATAGAAAAAAGGGCAGGAGGGAATTAAATCAGAACTCAGAAATCAATCAATCAGAGAGAAAATCAGATTTGAACAGTTTTTGTCCTTGTAGCTAGACCGGGTAATTTTTTTTTTTTTTACTTTAAAGTGTTTCAATAATTAATTGCAAGATAAATAATATTCTTTCAACAAACAATTCTTATTTGTTGAATTTTTTTTCTATTACAATTTTGCATAATATTCGGTTACAAAATTTTACCTAAATGGCTATTGTATGAACTCCTCTCTTATGGAGGCCCCAGGGCTGTAGCCCCGGGTTGCCCTTCCCTAAATCCGGCCCTGAACAGTATAGATAGGTGTAACCACAGAAAAGCTATTTTTAAGCTGTCAAAGCATTTTTGTAAGAAATTTGTTGTAGCTACTTGCACCCATATAAACCCATAGCAACTGTGACAGAGTTCAACGCGTTTACATAAATGAGAATGTTCAATCAAGGTTCTGTCGCAATACAAGACAAAATAACGCCATCAAATGCTTTCACAATGTACCTAATCAACTAAACCTGTCCATTTCAGGTCGTCACCGCAAAAGAAGACACCTTGCTGGGAATCCAGCACGGATATCTACCCGCGGCCCTGCGGGAACCTGACCGACACAGAGAAGGAACAGCTACGCGGGCGCGCTCGTTCCGAATCCCGCCACCGCGCCCGGCGGAGGCCCACATCCTGCGCCGAACGAAACTTCGACTCCCTATACCTAAGGACTAAATCCGTCAACAATTTACACGATCCAAAAACCCAGCAAGTGAAAAACTCAGAAGTGAAAAGGCACACGTTATTAGTAGTGAATACAGACTATACGGGCAGTGAGCTCAACAGAACGTTGTCAGTTCAGAAAGGAGATGTGGTAGTATTAGTGCAAGGTGGGGAGACCGATGTGGATGTGGAGTGGTTTTATGTGAAGAAGCCAGACGGGTGTCAAGGGTTCATACCCGCCGCGGTGGCCGGACATGGCTATATTTGATGTATTGCAGTCAATTAGTTTCTAATAATAAACCATGTTATTACTTATAGGGCTTTCATTTGGTGGGAATGGCCATTATTCATCTCACTAACTGAATCCTGGAGTGTTCACGTAGGAAGCAGGTTACCAGCGCCGATCTACCAGCGCTTATTGGTACTGGTCCGCTCTGATAACCGCTACATAAAGCAAGCGGATATAAGCAGGGTCTCAGTAAGCAACAAATGGCGGTCTAGCAGCGCTGATAGGAGCAGGTCGGAACTTTTCGGCGACGTTCGGCACTTATCGGTGCTGGTTCGGCACAAAGTACAGAGACTGCCGGCGCCGACTAAATGAGCGTGACATGCGCGGACCAGTTCCGATAAGCGCAGGTAGTTCGGCGCTGGTAAGCTGCTTCCTACGTGAATACGCCCTTATCCGCGATTTTCCACTTTTCCGCATTTTCTGGAAGGAAAGCACCCTATGTCCATCCTTATTGCGTATTTTTGTAATTGATCTAATGTAAAAACGGTAATACGTACAAGCGTCAAACTTAGTATGATTAAAGTACACAGTCTAAAGTATGACAACAAATAATAAGTAGTGGCCAAGTGTGAGTCGGTGACAAATTTATGTTCATTACCAAGTTATAACTGGTAATTTCGTTACTTGACCTCATAATACTTTCACCGAAGCCCAAATGACACATTTTACTAATTTTAAAGTCAGTTTTTTTAATTGATAAATTATTGTATTTGTAATTGGTTGGTGGTACGCAACCCTCAGTGTGCGAGCCCGACTCGCACTTATCCGATTTTATTGATAAATTAAAAGTATTCGCCAAGCATCCCTTGATTACAATCAATGAAACTTTGATATTGAGAATCCATCAAATTTTTATTACGATTTCAATATTATTTACAGGCAACAAACTTACCGAAAGTGCAACACTTGATCCCTATAGTTAAACGTTGTGCACAGATCTATTTCAGGGCTTGAGCCAGCTATAGCCAGGACTTTAGGGTTGGTTTGAAGGACTGCAGAGTAGACTGTGGTAGCAGAAACAGGCAGCTCGACCCTCACTTCTCCGGAGTAGCTGAGCTGGTAGAGGTGCTTGGCCGTCCCGGCAGCGAAGATGCAGTCGTCGTGGAAGAACGACACGTGGATCCCATGGTCGGGGATATCGAAGACTGTCGCAGCATCGAGGGAGCGGAGATGCCAGAGTGCCAAGCGAGGTCCACCGCCGCAAACCTGGGATTAATTAAATATTATTATTTTTATAACGTTTTGATTCTATGTTTCTAATCCGTACGGCCAAGGATTGGGACAACCTGCCGGCTCTTGTTTCCTGAGAGATAATCTGGGCCTTTTCAAGACAAGAGTGAATAGGTATTTTCTAAGTCTGCGTGCTTCATTTAGGACCTCATCTTCGCTTATCAACATGCGAGTTGGTGGCCAAACGAAAAGGCAACACTAATTGAATTTTTCTAAAATGTATCATAACTAACTGCGATCAGATTGAATTTTCAGTTTTTTTTTGCAGTTTTTCGAATTTTTCGGTTACGCGGAAAGGGTGTAGTAAGCCGAAAGGCCTCCATAGTACCCATCATTATTAACAATTTTTACAATGGGAGAACCTTGAAATTGCGAAAATAAAAAACAGTTTAATCCAACAGATCCCACTATAACAACAAATACTAAAAAATAGAATAAAATAAAATATTTATGGGGGCTCCCATACAAAAAAACGTGATTTTTTTTGCCGTTTTTATAGATAATGGTACGGAACCCTTCGTGCGACTCGCACTTGGCTGGTTATTTTGATACTATTATGACTGATATTAAAATGATGGCTGAGAATTGAATACTAGTAATCAAAATCACTCGGACTGATTTTGATGCCTGTCTGTTTACTTGAAGACTACATTATACCCTTTCATTTGGCATATGTTTTAATAGTGACGGCTCTTGGACCAACTCCCGTACAAAGTTGCCCACTATTGTTTTCACAATCATTAGTTTGACTAGAGATACTTACTATCCAATCATCTCCAATGGCAGCTGAGCCCATCCACTTGCCCACATCTAGCCGGCTGACTTTGCTATTAGCATGGGGCTCCAACTTGTTGTGAGATTTACCGGTTCTCGCGTCCCAGATCAATACAAGTCCATCCTCACCTGCCGACACAAGCTGGTTGCCTCTGGAGAAATAATTAATAACCTAGTACATATCTTTACACTTAAACATTGAGGATAAAGTAAATTTTAAGTGAAAATTTAATAAACCTCCATTAAAAGAGCTGTTAATCTTCAAACGGCTGAACAGGATTTCTTGAATCGTAGCAAGGACATTCTCAATCAAGTCACATTTCAAACAAAAAAACTAAATCAAAATCGGTTCAGCCGTTTGAGAGCCACGATGCTAGACACGCATATTAAACTTATAAAATCCCTCTTTTTGCATCGGGGGTTAAAAATTACTTTGTACTTAACAATTTCATTGTAGGGCTTCGATCAAAAAATACAAAGATGCCACAATGACGCGCTAATCGCAGCAATACTCAATCTGGCTGGACTCAATATTCAGCCAGATTGGATCCACAGTCATGTGATAGCTGCACAAGCCATAACACACGTAAGAGCCGTAACAGACATGTCAACTTGGCTGGCGAACCACCGTCTGACTAACGAGCGAGAATGAGAAAATTTTCTCTTTCTCTCGGGAGAGAAGATTCAGACATATTCGCCGTCTTGCTTGCTCAACGATGGTTCACGAGTTTTGACGATGTTGTGCAAATCGAACAGACATAAGAGAACTGAGCCGTAAATGTATAAAAATACGGTTGGTTTTGGTAAAATAGTTTTGTCTCTATATAAATTTTAACAGCTATGTTTGAAACTGTGGACGTTTATTGACTATAATTTTCTACGCATTGTGACATCTATGTATAATTTTTCAGTTGTAGGGATGTACTTTTTTAATTATGTTCTTTTAGTTAAAAAAATTATTCAAAACACTTACTTGCCATGCACAGAGTGTACAAAGTCTTCATGCCCTTTGTAAGTTGACAGGAGATTCCCATCCTCCATATTATAAACATAGACATTGCTATCTCCACAGCCAGCAAACAATTTTTCTTGGTCTTCTGATAACCAAAGACTATTGACATCATTCTGTTCTATAGAAGACTGCGACGGTATTTTGATCACCCAAGATGGCTTACTTAGTTTTGAGGTAAGAATTCCTTTCCAGTCCCAGCCGGTGATCACATTCACTGAACCGACGACCAAGAACTTGTCCGAGCAGGCTAAACTGCAGATTTGTGAACCTGATTCTAAATTATGGATATGTTTGGGCTTGTTAAAGTCTATCGTCAATAGTTCTACCACCGGATTCAGAATGCGGTCTAGGCTGTAAAAAACAACAAAATTGAATGAATATGTACGGTTTTCAAGCGTTCAGCAATAATGTAGTAAATATTCGGAAAAATTTAACACAGGGCTGTAATCTTACTCGAATATCGCTATTTGTCCATAGATGTTGCCGGCAGCCAAATATTTTCCACAGGGTGAAAAAGTTTGACAAAGAACAGTGTTATACAAAATTTTATCTAACATCTTAATATCATTTGATTATATTAGCTCTGTTCAAAGAAACTAAGAAAATAATCTCAATATAAATTATTCACAAAAATATAAACATAACCTCACTTTTGACTTTTAACTATAGACAAATTGATTGTTTTGTTATTATAACAAAACAAAGATCACACAGATAAGAAAATGAACGAATTAATTACCATAATAATACAGATAAATATTAAAAGTCAGTGGAGCTCCACTGTGGGAGCTCCACCTAAAAACCATAGACATTTCATGATATGTTACCAACTTCAGGACGCTATGCAGTCTGTGACAACGACGACTGACGAGCGAGAAATTAAAAAAAAAATATAAAGTTCAAAATGGACGTGTCTGTGTGATGTATTTTGTAAAAATTATAAATTAAGTAATTTTTTGTGGTGTAGTGGAACTCACATACGGTTAGTTACCTTATTGTTTTGTTTTCAAAATCATTCGAGGCAGGGTAGAATTATCTTTTAAAACACTTTATAACCAATAGATTGTCGGTATCAAGTTGCGGTTAGACCAAGTGCTTGGTAAAGATTGAATTCTCTATTTTAGATAAATAAGACAGCAAAATGTACAATGGCATTGGATTGACGACCCCCAGAGGCTCAGGCACTAATGGGTACGTGCAGAGAAACTGGGCTTCCGTGCGCAAAACCAAAGATTCTGTAAACTATCGGACTGAGGAAGAGATTGCCAAGTTGGACGCGGCTTCAAACAAACAGCCAAACCAGGAGATATTAGACCATGAAAGAAAAAGGAAGATTGAAGTCAAGTGCGCCGAACTGGAAGACAGCCTAGAAGAACAAGGGTAAGTCAATTGTATCTGTTGATTATGTACTTGTGTTGTGATCTGGAAAATCTAGAGGGGGTATGCTTTTTTCAGGCTAACATAACGGTAGTTTTTTTTGTCATTAAAACGTTGAATACATAGAATATGGATGAAGAATATACAGTAAAAAAACATTGTAAAAGAAAATGGTCCTAAATAAATCTAGGCCGGTTGTCTTGGTTTGTATGTGAGAGATTTTAGAGTATTTTATTAATAGGCTTGCACTTGACTGCCACCTTGCCTGATGTTAAGCGATGATGGAGTCTATGATGGAGCACAATTGCCTGGAAGAAATTGAATATTTTTAACCATCACCATCGCTGCCTAACATATTTTGTTTGCCCAGAGTATTTTGTATGTCAAAGTTCACTTGCAGACCATGTCCCCTTACCCAACATGTTGCAATGTGCAATTTGAACCTATTTTAACTGCCATAAGCCTCTTCCAATGCATGTTATGAGGCCTGCATAATATTCTTGGTTAACATGAAACTAATGCGGTTGAATAGGGTTAGAATAGAAATATAAGGTCTATAATCTAACAAGGCCAGTACTCTCGCACTTCTTACTATTAAAGTCCCTCTTTCAGCATTTAACAGCAATAGATTGATGTTTAGTACTAGCAATGTGGTTGACCCTTGTCCCATAAACTTGAATGAATATAAAATAGATTTAAGGCTATATGGCCCATGTGGCTAATAAATAATTTTAGAATGAATTATGAGTACACAGATGTATTATAGACTGGCATACAGCCAACATTGATGATTTGTCTGAAATTATATGTATAAATTAACGGCTTATGAAAATGGGATGGAAAGCAGCTTACTCGTTTCGCAGCTCTTTCTTAAACTAATGTTTACTTAGTATAACATATAGTTAACTAGCCGCCCGCCCCGGCTTCGCACGGGTGTAAGCTCTCCCTTCGGCCTCGCTACAAAATATAATATAGCGTATGTCACCCAGGGATAGTGTAACTTCCCAACATTGAAAGAATTTTTAAAATCGGTTCAGTAGTTTTTGAGGTATTTCGTTACAAACATCCAAAAATGCAAATCTTTCCTCTTTATAATATTAGTATAGTTAATAAAAGAAACCTAATTTTTTAATAAAAATCTTGACTAGCTATTGCCCGTGACTTTGAACGCATAGATTTAAGCCGCGTGCATAATACGCGCGCGGCTGCGATCTGCCGCGATCCACGGAAGTCAACCTTTTGGCTTCATGTGGGTAGGTAGGTATGTACATGAACACAAAACCCTTCTTTTTTTTTGCATCATCAGGCAATAACTGGTTTTATTACTGGGGTATTAATCAATCCTTGTTTTACCAATGGAACTCATTTTCTGGTCGTTGATTAAATAATCATGCACAACTCATTTCATTTGTAATTATATGCATGTGTCAAATTTCTCATTGGAAGGTGTGGAATCAATTAAATTGCTGGAATAATTGAATAATTTCTCACGTTTAAGATAACATGTCAAGATGCATGTAAAAACATTATTCAGACCTGCTGCGTAAGGTGCATGATTTTACACTCAGTGGTTTGTTTCATCATCATCAGCTTTTTATTGTCTGATTTTTTGTCTGATGCAGCTTCGCAACAGGAATAAGACATATCTCAACTTCATCAGTCCGTCACTGGTCTCTCCCAAGGCACGCCACTGGTCGTGATCTTCGATTTTTCACTTCCAATCACTGCCACTGCCTGGGCACTTATTCTGTATGAAACTACATAACACGCCGTAAACGTGTTATAACACCGTAGACATGGTAACTAAATAAAGTAAATCAAACGCGTCTTCCGATTGGACGTTATTCTCTTGACAAACGCTCACGTAACACGCTAGCTTGCTCCACATTATTTTGGTAATTTAAAACAAACATTTCACGAACCTCATCGTATTAGCAAACTTGACGTTGCCAACTTCTATAGATCGTAAAGCGGCGAGTTAATGTGGTTATGGTGACGGGCACAGAGTCCATTTTAACCCCCGGTTCAAAAAGAGGGGGGTTATAAGTTAACGTGTGCCTGTGTGCCCGTCTGTGGCATCGTAGCTCCCGAGCTGAACCGATTTTGGTTTAGGTTTTTTTTTGTTTGAAAGGTGATTTGGTCGTGAGTGGTGAGTGTGGTGAGAGATTTTTCTTCAATCTGTTCAGCTGTTTGAAGATTGCACTACTCAACAAATAACAAACTTTTTATTTTATCTGAGTTCCTACTATGTAATTATAATTCCTTGTTATTGACCTAATACAAATATGTAAATAGAATTTTTATATAACATCAATTTTTTTTTTTTTATTTATTGCCGAATATGCTTGAGCTTGGTCGCTAACTCGCCTGATGTTAAGCGATGATGCGGCCTACGGCCTATTTATTTTATCTGGAGTTCCTACTATGTGATTATAATTCCTTGTTATTGACCTTAATACAAATATGTAAATAGGATTTTTATATAACATCTCATTTATTTCGATTTTCAAAATACCCGCAATATAAAATTCAAACTTACGTCAAAACTTAAAATTCATATTTCTCAGTTTCTAGACGAAAAAAAATATGCCTACATGTATTTATTATTGGTCAACCTCGATATGAAACAATATGAACCAAATCAGATATTTTTTTAGTGTTGAGTAGCGTTGTCAGCTCTTTTATCAAGGATAAAAAAACAATTTACACTTGTTCGAGTACAAGTTCAAGTTCATGTACAGCCGGGTCTACTGCGCCTAAAATCTAACAAAATAAATTAACATAACATGTTTAGCTAACATCTGGCTTATTGTGGAGTCCGTTCGTGATTTGGACTGTAATCACGATCGCGTGCCATCCCATACGAACGGATATCCATAATAAGCCAGATGTTAGCTAAACATGTTATGTTAGAATTTGGGCGCAGGTGACCCGGCTTTATGACGTCACGCGTTTATGGCAAGGAATTTCATTTGAGATAGAAATAAGGGTCCTGAAGTATAACATCACTAACTTGTCACAAAGCGTCCAGGGGCCTTACGCTCAACACTAAATGCGGGCCCGAATAGGTGCAGTTTTCAAAATCACGCGAACCTTAACGCGTCGAGATACGTTTTGCGGTCGCATAATTTTGCAAACTGCACCTATTCGGGCCCGCGTTTATAGTTAGTCGTAAGGCCCTAGGGCTTTACGGCTACCTGTTTTAAGCGATTATGTTTACAGGATTTCGAAAAGTTGCGCGACAAATCGTATCTCGGCGCGTTAAGGTTCGCGTGATTTTGAAAACTGCACCTATTCGGGCCCGCATTTAGTGTTGGGCGTAAGGCCCCTGGACGCTTTGTGACAAGTTAGTGATGTTATACTTCAGGACCCTTATTTCTATCTCAAATGAAATTCCTTGCCATAAACGCGTGACGTCATAAAGCCGGGTCACCTGCGCCCAAATTCTAACATAACATGTTTAGCTAACATCTGGCTTATTATGGATATCCGTTCGTATGGGATGGCACGCGATCGTGATTACAGTCCAAATCACGAACGGAGCATGATTTTCCGCGACTGTGCCGTTTCAGCGCTGTTTTGAGCCCGCGTTAAGAGGTAGCCGTAAAGGTCTTGTACTTGTTTGCTGATTGCCACAGCGGTTATCGGTCCGGCGGCAGGCGCAATATTACTTGTCTTAAAATAACTCTATAAACTGTAGGTAAACATTCAATTTCTCACGGCTTCATTAAATATAATTAAATACGTAAACGTAACTACGTAATACGTAAGGTTGTGTATGGTATACATTTTTAAACTATTCAATGAAAATTGCTTATGCACATTCTGCCTTCGTGTTTCCTATTTAGTTACATTTATACTTAAAGAAATACGCATATTTTGCATATACTGCATTTTCAACTGACTTTAAACGTATATTTTTTTTTGGTTTAATGACATTTTTGTGCGTTTTTGGTTCGTTAATAAAAAAAGAACCATGTAAATTGCTTCCCAAATAGCAAAGTAATCAGAGTACATACGTTTAAACAAACTGGACAAGTGTGAGTAGGACTCGCACCCTGAGGGTTCCGTACAAACTTAATAAATATGTATGTTATCCATCCCAGGGGCCTTACGCCCAACTCTAAACGCGGGCCCGAATAGGTGCAGTTTGCAACATCACGCGACCGCATACCGTATCTCGGCGCGTTAAGGTTCGCGTTCGCGTGATTTTGCAAACTGCACCTATTCGGACCCGCGTTTAGAGTTCGGCATAAGGCCCCAGGTAGCGAGTCACGACCTCAATGAAAAACGGTTAAAAAGGTTAATATATTGATAAAGTTAACTTTGTAGTTTGCAAACATGTGCTCCGATATGTACATACTCTACATACCAACTACAAAATATAAGTTTGTAATAACAAAAACCTTTTTTTTATTGGAATGTAACTTGAAATAAACAACTTTCGGATTTTTCCTTTAGGTATATAGTGCTGTGAGACCTTGCTTCTTGCCAAATTTCATTATTCTAGGTCAACAGGAAGTACCTTATAGGTTTTGTCGGTTTTTTTTTATGATACTGGGTGACGAGACGAGCGAAGTCGCTCGCCTGATGGCTCTTCACGCTTGCCCATAACAGCTCAACGTCACTCAGAATTTTGAATTCCAACAGTTCAAAACCCTGGATGGCAATGCACTGCGCTCGTCACCCCGAGATATATAAGATGTCAAATCTCTGTGTGCCCTGTAATTTCCCTGATAGATTATTTTGTTGTCCGTTTGTTCCTATTTTCCTTTTGAGGTACGGAACCCTAAAAACGGACTGAATCGTGACCCTCCCTTCTGAAAATTGTTAAAAAGTATAAATAATCCATTTCGCAACCTGTTTCAAACCAATTGGAATTGCACATGTTGCTACCCTTGTTTTTATTTTTTCAACAGCTACCCCTGTATGTTGTCTATTATTGATTTGGCAACCCTAGTCTGGGGTCAGTTCCCCCTGCGCCGGAGTCGGATCGATAACTCTCCAGTCTGTGACACCCTTCCTTATAACAACGTTAAATATTCAGTCACTACTCCCCGGTTCAGTTCACCGCCGCACGCCATAGGCTCCTTTCTTATCGGGAAATTTTATTGTTTTTCGCTAAAGTAATTCGTCGTTAAACCGCGACGTATCATGCTTTGGTAGGTATTGCATTTTACGGACATATTTCAGTTTAGCATGTTCGCGTAGACGCGGAAGACGTGTTCATTATCGATTTATAAAAAAAAATAAGCCTTATTTCTTATAAATTTTCTGGTCTTAGATATTTAGTTATAATAGGTTGTTTTGTTGAGGTTTTTGTCTAATGAGTGTTTCTATGGTGTGGTTGCGTAGGTTACCGAAGGATGAGATAGCGGCGCGGGTGGCAGCCTTCAGAGCGAAGATCTCCGAATCTGCGGCAGACAAGGACGTGCCTAAAGACGAGTTCGGGAGAGTCGCGTGAGTACCATAATATCTTTCTTTTTTTCTCATTCTCTGTCTATAGGTGCAAGAAGCAAACTTCAGCTACCGTCCTGTGGTCTTGTTAGATAGATAGATAGAAACTCTTTATTGTGTACACCAGAAATAAAAATTACATACAGATAGAAAACATTTACGAGCTAGTGCCACAAGTGGCGGCCTTATCGCTAAAAGCGATCTCTTCCAGGCAACCATGTTGGCTTGTTTATACAAACAGAAAGATGTGACAATAAAGGGTGCCATCAAAGTGAACAACATGCAGAACACAAAATTGCTAAATTCGAGATTTTGTGTATGTCATTTGTACAATATTGACCGATAAAGTGATACATTGTAACATTTTTCTTAAATTCAACAAATTTGTGTTATACAGGTGGTTCACTTTGATGGGAAGATCAACGTTCTTAAGTGTTGTCACACCTTTCAGATACACGTTCTATAATCCAAAAGATACAAGACTGCATTCTAACAGAAAAGAAATTGAAGAGAAGAATAGAGTCGTTATTGACACCACACTTCTTTTAATTTTAATTCCTCGTGTTTGATACCACACTTATTTAAATTTTCATCCACTTTCATGGTGCTGAACAGCTACGCTATATCTATTAATAAACAATAAAGCAATCAAGCAAATAAACAAATAGAAACAGAAAATATTATGGTGCTCTGCTGCAATAACAAATTAAGAAGCTCTAAAGAATTCCACTGAACCATGTCGGGTCCCTGCTATAGTAGTTCAAAAACCTATCGAAAGTGATTAGAATTCGAAGCTTTCATTCAGCCTTTCATACAAAATAAACGTAAACGTGTAAGAAAAAGCCTGCCATCTGCATCCACTGGATGCCCAAGACTCTCACGATGTCTTCCGGCCATCTTGTAAAAAGCCTACCAACGCTGTGTCTTCCGGTTCGTGGTCTCCACTCAAGAACCTTTCTTCCCCCCATTCATCGATTATTATCGGTTTTTCGAGCGATGTGGCCTGCCCATTGCCACTTCAACTTGTAAATCTGAGCAGCTATATCGATGACTGGTTTTTCGGGCAATATCCACGTTCCGGATTTTTATCGCGCGAAGAAACTCTGAGCATAGCTCTCCCCATTGCCCGCTGTGCGACTGCGTTTTTCTATGTCATTACTGACAACACATACTGGTTACAGACCCTTGTCTTTAGGCACTTTGGTGTGGTGTGTACTCGTATTTTCCTATATATCTAGATCTTATTCTCGAGTTAGTTCAGATTTTCATGTTCGATGAAAGAGACTTTTCACACAATACACACGTTATTTATCTAAAGCTGGTTATTCAAACATGTGTGAACAGCTGCAGTGTTACACGTTCATAAATGTTAATTTTCATAATTGCTAAACGTTATACGGTATAAATCACATATCTCAGTTCAGTTAGCACTGACACGTCATTTGATACGTATTCTTTTGAAATTCTTAGACTACCGCTTAACAGTCGCTAGATGCGCAAGCGCTGGCGATGTAGGTGCGTATTAAATTTTATTTTGTTTGTAAATATGGACATTGTTTAGTTACTGTAAACTGGAATCTTCTATCTTCTACTAGTATATACATAAAAGCGAAATTCACTCATTCACTCGCTGACTTATCACGAAATCTCGAAAACTACTTGACCTACGAACATCGAGATACAAAATCTAGAGTCACAATCACTAAGTGACAACAGTCATAAAACGTCCGAGCGTCGTTGTATATACCTAGACATCAATTATATAGTTCACAATGTAACATTTACTGCAATTTAGACGTTATGTCGCTGCATAGTGTTCATCGTCGCTTGTCCGCTAGGGCATCGTAGCACTGGCATCGCGCGGCGTTGTAGTCGGATCGCGGTTGACTTACAACTTACCAAAAAGTCGCGCAATGCGTAGCGTGCGCCGAGTTTTGGTTGTCATTTTTTTTGGCACGAAAGTGACTCTATAGGTTCGTAGATCGTTCGTAGATAGGTATCGAGATACCTACGAAGCTTACTTCTTAGTCTTGAGCATCGGCGTAAAGTTGCTAGTCTATCAGTTTTTTATCGGATACATTTCGGGGAGTGTGCATCAGATCTGCATGATCTGGATCCGTCCTCCCCATTTTTCTATCGGACTGCCAGAGCGGGAACGAAAAATCGACACCGCTTCATGGTTGATATTCCGAAAACCCGTACGAAGCGCTTTGATTCCACGTTTATTGTGCGAACTGCTGGTCTGTGGAATGCGCTGCCGGAATGGGTGTTCCCCGATGGTTACAATCTGGGTGTCTTCAAATCTCGAGTGAATCGGTTTCTTCTGGGCAAGCGTGCTCCATCGTAGACCGCATCGCGGTTAACATCAGGTGAGTTGGCGGTCAAACGCAAGCCTATTACAGAATAAATAAATAAATAAAACCTACGAAGCTGAAATTTGGTAGGTAAATTTCTTATTGAAGTCCGTTAAGAAAGGATTTTGCGAAAGGGCCGAACAAAGGAGAGCAAATGGGGGTTGAAAGTTTATATAAACGTTTTAATAATCAAATTGCCAGCCAATGCGACATCTGCGAACGTACAAATGCATTCGTATAGCACTTAGATGTTAAAAAAAATGTTCTAGTAATCAATTAGAAGTCCTGCGCGGAAATTAATGGCACCGTCGAAGCCTGACAATTATACTACCACCGTGAAATTCATTAACTTTGCATAGGAAATGATAAATAGGTCTTGTGTTGTCTCTACGCTTATCAGAATTTCAACGACTTACTGGCATCGACTTGTATATACCTCTGAAACCGTATTTAAAGATATTCAAATTAGCTACGCCAGACGGTTTTTTGTGGAATCAAATTTTATATCCGTAAAAAGTCCCTTACGCATTTTTTTACGACAAAAGCAACGAAAACTGGATTTTACGCGATCTGATTCTATCAATTGGAAAGATATATGATAGAAAATTCAATCTCTGTAATAAATAGATCAGTATTTTTTACTGAAAATAACGGCTTCAAATTTTGGAAAATTTGACGTATCAACTTATTACCCTTACCAAATTACAAAAGTAATTTTGTATATTGTAAAAATGAAGGAAGAAAATTTCAATATAAGCATACTCTTGCTTAGTTAATAAAGCCACTAAAAAACAGAGTTTCACTATTCACCTCCCAGCTCCATCATCAAAGGTTCTTGGGTGGAGACCACGAACAGGAAGACTCAGTCTTGAAGTAGTTTTTGGTTTTTTTTTTCTTCTAATAATTTACTTTATTATTGTTACTAGCAAATACAAATAAAAAGACCGAGAATAATATTATAAGTTTTGCGGCTGCATGCGCAATAAAAAAAGGCGTGAAAAATAAACAATCTATTTCTTTGGACCTTTGCCGTAATTTGCAAGGCAAACTCATAAAACACACAAAGTTACATATCATGTGTTTCTTACAATGAAAACAAAGCCAAAAAGTACAAGTTCTACCATTAATTTATTTCTACCCGCGTCTTAAACAAAATTCACGATCTCTAGAAATTCTATATCCATCGTAGTAAGCCGAATTACGTGATTTGTTACCGAACATTGTATGTATCATGTAATGTATACTACAGCAATCTGAGAACTTTGACCAGATAGTCCTACAAGTCTCAAACGACGCAATGTATAACGCTTTGAACGTTCTCTACGTTCATTTTAATCGGCCAGTAAACTGTCGAGTGAAAGCAGCAATGTACGTTGTTTTACGGCAATGGTTGTATCAAAGTCGCACAGTAGCGTTCCGTCGTATCGATCTCTGGGTAGATGACGTAGCTCTACCACCCTCTGGACAAGGGGGGCGGGGTTGATTTAATATGCCGCTCGCAGCAGCCACCCTATTCGATTATATTACGAGCTCTTTTGTGTCAATGAATTGAATTTTGCGCGAAAATGTTAAGACGAAATCAGTTCTTATCGTACATGTTTTCATTAAAATGTTACGTCTACGTTATTGAGTTCACTTTTATATCAAAACTTTTTTGTAAAGGACTTTCTTATTTTAAGTACTTTTCTGGCGCAACGACCCAAAGTGGGTCTATGCGCCCGTCTCCTGCCAATCGACGCTACAACTGCTCGGAGTTTGCGTAACTGCAACGTCAATTTTGTAATTTTGATGAGACTAATACTAAGACAATAATACTAAAATTGGTATCTGTATAACTTCAAGACACGCAAAGGTGTAAATAAATTTGTGGAATGAGCTCTCTGGTGGCATTTCCTAGTACCTAACTATAATATGGGGTTCTTCAAAAGGGCTGTTGATAGAGTCTTTAAGGGTTGGCAACGTCTCTGTGATGCCCCGGTGTTGCAGGTGTCCATAGACCAAGGTGATACCTTACCATCAGGCAGGCCGTCAGCTTGTTTACCACCTATGGCAAAAAAATATTGTTAGCTACAAAATTTATTTGTTGCTTTTATATAGCACAATATAAAATGTTTTCGTTAAAAGGCATTGCAAAATAGAGCATCCACACCCGTAACATTCAGTCAGTTCATGCTTACCATCCCTTCATTCTAATTAGTGTCGTGTTTTGGAAACATCAACGTTTAATTATGTATGTACTATGTACTTACAATCACGGACGACTGGTCGGTCAAATGGAAATTAAAGTCGGGCGTGGCTTACCGAGATTGGGAGTGGGTGGGAAGTAAACAACAGAATAAAGTAGCAAGTACTTACTATAATTGTGCGTCTCGCAGTCTCACCTTTTCCCCGGCATTTAAAGGCATTTAAATTTGTAAAATAACCATCGAGATACAATACCTATAGAAGAGTTACAATATCTAAGTGAAAACAGACGGTAGAGTATTTGAGGGTCAGCATCGTATCTCTGATGCCCCTGGTGTTGCAGGTATCCATAGGTGACGGTGATCTGAAGCAGCCCAGGCCCGTCTGCTTGTTTACCACCTATGGCATAAAAAAAATGTCCGACCGTCGTTTTACATACCTCGATCATTTGTATGTATTTGTATATTGTATGTTTACAATGCCATATTTATGTCAATTTAGACGCTATGTCGCTTGCATAGTGTTCAACGTCGCCTGTCCGCTATGGCATCATAGCATTGGCATCGAGCGGCGTTGTTGTCGGATCGCGGTTGCCTTAGAGCGTTTTCACATTATCCGATCCGATATCGGTGTCGGACGACGATATCCGACATCCGATAGCATCCGACACCATGTGCTATTTTTACATATTTCCGACAAAATCGTTCCGATACGGCCATTTGCTCGATAGCTTAGTGCGGGCAGGTCATCATGGCAGCTATAATAGACAACTTTATTTGCTGTATCTATTATATTTGAGACGCAAAAAAAGATCTGTCCACAGACAGTATTGGATACATCCCATTGTGGAAGCTAGATATTCTTATCTTATATTAGGGAGCATTTTATACTCTTTATAGCAAGCTACAAAACGCACCTAGAAAGTTTTTTAATTACTTTCGTATGAGTGAATCCACATTCAATTATTTGCTAATTCATCTCACAAACAGTATCAAGAAACAAGCTCAAAATGGCCGCCGCGCATCAGGCTCTACGCACACAGAGACAATTTAGATAGACGTATAGCACACATACAAACATTATCGCCCGACGGCTCACGGGCGTCCGATGGTGCCGCCAGCATATCGGTGTCGGCTCCGATATCCGATATCGGGCCGGACAATATGAAAGACAGGTACATATTTCATACATTTTACTTACCCCGATATCGGATCGGATAATGTGAAAACGCTCTTACAACTAACCAATGCGTAGCGTGCGCCGAGTTTTGGTTCGGACATTTTTTTAGCACGATTGTGACTCTTTAGGTTTTGTATCTCGACGAAAATAACAAAAGTTGTACGCTGGCATTTGTTTATATAAAGATTTTCGAATCTGTTCAGCTGACGCGATTGGATGACAACTAAACGTTACAGTTCAATGATTATTAATGGGATATTTACGGTGATAAGGTTGTAGATGAAGCTCCCGATATTTCGGCGCAGTTATTCGTACATGCACCATGTTCACGGGAAGACTGAAGAATGCGGGTGGTTGTCGAAAAGTTCAAAGTTAACTGCAGACATAACAATCTACCCTTTTCTTTAGTCTTGTGCTACGGATCCAACTAAACACTCACTGTAATTATTATCCATTTAAAAAAGCGACCAAGGTTTATTAGAGCACTTTTCTACTGCGCCACACAGTACAAGGCGTAGTTCAGCGTAAACCTAAGCAAGATTTATTAGAGCACTTTTCTACCGCGTCGCACCATATATCTGTTTTACTGACGCTATCTTTCTCTAAGCTAGACCTAACAAACGTAACTAACCCGACCCACCGCCGCGCCTCGCGACATGTTATTCTTTGCGAATAGTATCATCTATATAGTTGGAATAAAGATAGCATGTCAGCGATGAGAACTTGGCACGACTTGCTTGATATCTCGCCAGAAACAAGACGGCAGTAGTTATTTACTTGTTTTTTTTTTTTTACTTATTTTGTGGAATATTTAAAGATAAGTTAGAGCTATTCTTAGAAGAAATTGGGTTTTATTTTGTAAAGCGCCTTTTACTGGTTAATCCCCCATCTTTGGAACAGAGCACCCAAGTATTAGCTTTAGCCACTTGATGCATTACAGCGTAGAGCTGTAAAAATTGTCGACGGTCCCAAGCTCACTGAACACCTAGAGCCGCTCAGCATGCGCAGAGACGTTGGGTCTCTTTGTGACTTTTATCGCATTTACGACGGGGAATGTTCTGAAAAACTGTTCGATCTGATGCCGGCATCGCTGTTTTTTCATCGCACCAGCCGCCACCGCCTGAAAGTTCATCCACATATCCATAGATCGGTTGAAATAGCACACTGTGCGTTATATGCGTTCAATTTTTCCTCACACCTGCAATTTGTAGAATGAGCGGCATTTCCGAGTAGCTTTAATATGGGGTTCTTCAAAAGGGCAGTTCAAGGACTATAGTAGATATAGACTACTTTTTATCCCGAAAAAATAAGACTATTTCCGTAGGATACCATAACCAACAACGGCTCAGTCAAATTTGGTACAAAGATAAGCAATGGGCCATATTAAAATACACAATAATTTGACGCACAAACAAGTAAAAAAAACTTTCGATGTCGCGTGGTTCGCTGGGCCGCAAGCGGCCCGCGAGTGCGAGTGTCAATAAATGGTGATGTACAAACAGGTAAAAAAAAACTTTCGATGTCGCGTGGTTAGCTGGGCCGCTTGCGGCCCGCGAGTTCGGGTTTCAATAAAAGGTGACGCACAAACAAGTTAAAAAAAACTCAATGCCGCGCGGTTTACTGGGCCGCAAGCGGCCCGCGAGTTCGAGTGTCAATAAAAGGTAAGGCACAAACAAGTAAAAAAAAAACAATGTCGCACGGTTCGCTGGGCCGCAAGCGGCCCGCGAGTTCGAATGTCAATAAAAGGTGACGCACAAACAGGTAAAAAAAAAACTTTTGATGTCGCGTGGTTCACTGGGCCGCAAGCGGCCTGCGAGTTCGAGTGTCAATAAAAGATGACGCACAAACAAGTAAAAAAAACTTTCGATATCGCGTGGTTCGCTGGGCCGCAAGCGGCCCACGAGTTCGAGTGTCAATAAAAGGTGACGCACAAACAGTAAAAAAACTTTCGATGTCGCGTGGTTCGCTGGGCCGCAAGCGGCCCGCGAGTTCGAATGTCAATAAAAGGTGACGCACAAACAAGTAAAAAAAACTTTCGATGTCGCGTGGTTTGCTGGGCCGCAAGGGGTCTGCGAGTTTGAGTGTCAAGAAAAGGTGACGTAGAAACAAGTAAACGAAAAAAACTTTCTATATCGCGTGGTTCTCTGGGTGCAAGAGGCCTGCCGGAACCAGTTGAAAGGCAGAGATAACTAGAACTGAGAGTCTAAGCATATAAATATTAAGATAAATTAACCATTTAAACATCTGCCAGGCCAGGATCTAACCAGAAACCTATGCTCATAAGGCATATTGTGTCAGTACTTAGCCATACCGGTCATCAATATCCAGTATGAATTACTTATATCGTCCAAAAATATAAGTAAGTACCTACTTTGCAAAGAACTCTATTATATTTCCCTCAAACAACGCGGGCGAAGCTAGTTATTTTATAAAAAAGAGATATACATATAACAACACTAGCTGCTACTTACTAAAGTTCCAATCCTCAGAATTCCGCTCCAATCTAATATTTAAATTATTCAATCGCGTGGCTCTAAAATATTCACTGGATGATTCGTGCTATCTTTGAACCGGTGAGATGCAAATGTTTATACTTGGCGTCCACTTTTCGTCGACCTCGATTTTGTTTCTGCTTAAAATTGTTAATCCAATAAACGATGCAGTAAATCTTCAGCCTAACCCAAATAATGTATTGATTGACTGCAATGGAAAATAACTCGTATACTATAAATACTTGTTTATAAGCACTGGGTTTTGGCATGATAACGTGGACTTTTTATTATAGTTTTAACCGACTCATAAAAGGAGGAGGTTATCCATTATCTGTATGTTTTTTTGAAGTGAGCAGGTTTTGAGTGAACAAAAATCATGGAACTCGCGTCATCGTCACGCTGTCAAAGAATACATAAAACAAAGTACTGTGTATTTTAAAACATCTCTTGTAGAATAGGTTGAATTACTACTTCACTTCAATAACTTTTCACTTCTGACGTGCAGTCCTATGACTGTTTTTTTTTATGTTTGTTACGCGATTACTCCGCCAATTATGAATTGTTTTTTTTTTTTTTGGTAGGTTCAGTAAATTTTGTCGAAATCAGCTTTTTTTTATATCAAAATATATATATACACAGATGATGTTTCTTTTTTATTTTAAGTTTGTACATAAGTAGGTAATAAGGCTAAATAAAAAAAAAGGACCCGGGTATGTCCTAAAACTACGACCAGAACCACCGAACGATGGACATCAGCGTCCTAATAGTACACGGTGAACGTACTGCGATCCCCAAGCCGCCTGCCAAGCGTGGGGATTATGGCAACACCCTTCTCTATGAGGGAGGCCTTTGTCCAACAGTGGACGTTAATTGGCTGATGATGATGTGTGAAAATGTTTGTTGCTCATTGTTGTTACTCTGGTAAGATCTATAAAACGTTGCTAATAAAACTGCCATAAGTTTTTATCAGGAAAATTGAGGTCAACTATAAAAAATACACTCACAACGTCCGTTTCTTCTCACAACTTTGGTTTCTTAAGCCATCGTGTTAAATATTTGCCAGTTTACTATAGACTATAGCATAATTAAATATCTGTGGCGATTTCTCAATCCTCAGTTAAAGAATCAGATAGGATTTATTCCATTGATAGCATGATTTCGTATTATTTCAATAGTCAGAAGTTATCTGCGGAGTAAAACCAGTAAATAAATTTATTGATTTGCTAACCATCTGACCGTTTAACTGCGGATTGAAAAATCGGGCCATTAGCAACGTTACTAATTATGTAAGTTTATAACATTGACTATTTTTATGAACAAGTAGATCATTAAAAGAAAAAGCAAATACCCGACAGCAGAATGTAGCCTATAACACTAAGCACGAAAACGAATCTAACGACACCTCACACATCAAAAGCGTTCACACCGTTTAGCCCATATGAAGTAATATAAAAACACAAAAAAATACAAACTAACATACATACACACATATACTGGAAAACATTACCCTCCTTCTTGGTCAGTAGATAAAAATAAAGTTTTTAATAGCACTTGTTTGCGCCGCTGCCAAACCGAAGCCTCTCAAGAATTCTATAAAGCCTGAAGTGCACTTTCCGTTTCACATCTTTGACACACTTTATCGTTGTATACTACCTAGTTGGTTGTAGATGAGGGCTTAGAAACTGCTTCCTCGCCGAGGAGGTGAGGAACGAGTTTAAAGGCGAATGTCTAAAAAGAAATATGGTTAATAGTGTGACCTTTCAGGCGTCCCGTTGATTATTTATTATTGTCATTGTATGAGTAGTTAGTTACCTATATTATGTACTGCTGTAGGTACGCAGTAACACAGCATGCCTACATACGTTAATTAAATCCAGCAAGGGCACTGCGTGCCAAAACGACCACAATAAACATTACCGTAACAGCACGCTCCTGTAATTATCCCGGGGAGGCGAGATCGCATCGTTCCTCCATACCTCCGGTTTTTCCTAGAGGGGGTTGTCTCGGGCCCTTTGTGCGGCGTCGAAGCGGAGATCCGTTGTTTGCGCAGGCTGCGCGCGCCGGGTTCCTGTCGCGGCCCTCAGTAGCGCCGCCGGCCCGTCGCCGGCCGCACCAACATGTAGCCGCACGCCCCGTGCCGCCACTAATCACACAAGTCTTCCAGCGGTCCGCCGCCCTAGAATTAAGTAAACCAGTCTTCCATTAGATATAAGCTAGGTTAAGATGCAACGGGGCCGGGCTCCGCGTCGCGATCAGAACAACAGGGTCGTGTTCGAGCGGCTGTGGCGCGGCACGTTCCAGGCCGTGGTGGCGGCGCCGCCGCGTCAGGCGCGCGCCTCGTCGCTGGAGCCGGGAGCTGCACGGCCGGTGGCCCGCGCGCCCGACCCGCTCGAGCCCGCGCTCCGCACCATCCTCGAAGGGCTCCGTAGCTCGTGCTGCTGCCGCTGCAACTGCTCCGCGCCCGCCCAAAACCACTTTAACGACAATTTGCAGGTCTGTCTCCCCGACGAGGAGAGGAAGGCCGTGCGCTCCGTCATAAGGTGTGCATACAGTTTTATCGATTTTATCGCCCGCGTTTGGGATCGGGGTCGACCGCCGCCCGCCGCCTCGTCGCTCCGCGTTCAATTAAACGCTACACGTTCGCAGTAATCGCGCTCATTGCATTTAACTATTAAATCATAGCTCAATCCGCTGTTAATTTGCGTCATGTGTCGCTATTAATTTTAAGCCGAACAAGATTGTTAAATTGTTTTTACTGTTTCCCTGTTTTAGCGCACTTAGTTGCTATTCAGGTAAATATTTATAAGCTGTCTCAGAAATCTTCTCTAGACCGTAGCGAATATCTCTGAAACACTTTCAACACCTTACCCGTACATTATAAAAAAAACTTTCTAACATAATTTAAAACTATGCTAGTCCATTACTACTTACGACACGCATTGCAATACCAACTAACACTATCTAAAGTAAAACCCTTGTATAATGACATCTCTCTAATAAAACACGTATAAATAGTGTTATTTGACACTATTACACTGTTCTGATTGTGTATTTATAACCACCAACGCAAAAATAGGGGTATTATAAGTTTAACGTGTGTATCTGTGTCTCTCTGTGGCAAGGTAGCTGAAACGACTGAAACGAATTTGAGTTAGTTGTTTAAAAGGTGACTTCATCTAGAGTGTTCATATCTATAATTCATTAAAATCTTTTGAAGATTATTACCTGTTTTATCGGGAGTTAAAAAATCAATTTATAGTTGTCATTGTATTGATTGTGTATCACTTACCTCTAAAATTAAAAGTCCTGTTCACTCCCAGCGTTCGCGAGACGCACGCGGTCGCGGAGGCGCAGCAGGCGAAGAACGCGCGGCTGCGGTCTGCGTTCGGCATCTCGCCGCAGTTCGTGGAGGGCTCGAGCCTGGACCCGGAGCGGCGCGCGCGCGACCACGCCTCGCGCTATCCGCTCGTGCGCACGCCCAGCCACGAGCGCGACCCGGACAACACACACAACTACAAGAAGAAGAAGAAACGGAGGTACGCTCACAATACTTGTTTCTCACGACCTACCACAGACCTCTATTACCATAGACAACGTGAATTCATCTACTTTTCTGCATGTCTGGCCCGTCTTAAATTGGTTCTATTTCGATGCTCCAACCAGCACGCCAAAAAAAGCAATTTCAATGATTCACTCGTGATTTGAAGGCACCCATAGTAGTCCAGTCGGGGTAGACAAAACTAGCCTGAAATAGAAAAAAATCCGGGGAGCGATTTTTTTTTAAACGTCGGGGGGGTGGTTGGGAGTATAAATCTCGATTTTCTAACTAATCCCGGTAGAGCATTTGCCGCCATCTTGTTTTAAAGTTCAATTTTTTAGTTTTTCTGAAATAACTCGTTAATTTTCAACTTTAGAGCAAAAATGGTCCTATCCAAAGTTGTTGGAAATTTAATTTTCCATAAGTTTGGTCATCATCATTTTTACGCTAGGATCAATATTTGCAGAGTTATACTACCAAGTTTATCGAAAAAATCGTAATGACAAGAACAAGATGCTACTTTGGACCTATGACATACCTACAGCTGTAGGGCTGCACCACTCAGAGCAATGTGGAGCTACGCATTTAGATTGTTCCAAGCCGAAAGGAGGTCAATATACCCATCCTTATGAACAACTTTTACTATGAGACCAATCGTAAAATCGCGAAAAAACCAGCCTTTCCATATATTTGGTAGAGTGTCAAATTGTCAGTGACCGTTTCCTGTGGATCATTATATATTTTTTTCGCCATTTTAGGATTGGTCCCGTATTAAAAGTTGTTTATAATGATGAGTACAATGACCTCCTTTTGACTTAGTATAGTCTAACCAGTCACCCAGTACCTATTGATAATTTTACTGCTCATAATTTATATTAATTTTAAGTAACTTTTTTGTGTATAGTATAGTGATATTATATTTTTTTATACAAAGCTTGCAGAACAAGCTACTGAGGGACATTGCTAATGCAACTTACATAAGAAATAGCTATCTCCATCGGGATCTTCATCATCATTTCAGCCATAGGACGTCCACTGCTGGACATACGCCTCCCCCATCGATTTCCAAAAGGGCCGGTTGGAAGCGGCCTGCATCCAGCGTTTTCCTGCGGTCGTCTGTCCATCTTGTGGACCTTCAAGCAGAGGAAATAAAGTCTAGTTTATTAAATTAAACTAATACACACCCTTTGTATTTATTTTCAGTGATTCACCAGATGCAAAGAAATTGAAAAAGAAGAAATCCAAAAAGAATAAAAAAGAGAAGTGAGTATTTATACCTCTTAAGTTATCATTTTTTCTTCTAATTATTAAGTTTTGTATACTTTGCCAAATATTTCATACACCACATTTGACTCCAGACAGGTGACACTGAGATTGTCAAAAAGGCAAGTACTTATCGACCTTTCAATATTAATTCGAATTGTATTATAAATAATAAAATTTCAGTTAATTTCAAGTTAATTGAACATTTCAGCGAAAAAAGGTTGCTGTGGCACCTCATAAATAGGTACGGAGGCGGGTATTTATAAATAAAATAAAATAGTTTACTAAATCATTGGTTTAAACTATCACGGTTGTTCACTACAATTATAATTATGATTATTAACAGGCTATTTACCGTGAGCTCCCGATATTTCAGTGTAATCACATGCACCATGTTCAAGGGCAGACTGAAGAATGCGGGTGGTTCGCAAAAAAAGTTCAAAGTTAGGTGCTGACAAAACGATCTACCCACTTTTTTTAGTATTTTTGACCAACTTCCAAAAAAGAGGACTTTCTCAATTCGACTGTTTTTTTTATGTTTGTTACCTCAGAAGTTTCGACTGGATGACCGGTTTTGATGATTCGTTTTTTTTTTTGAAAGCTGGTGCTTCCCTTGTGGTCCCATTTCAATTTGGTCCAGTTCTGTCATTTTTATGAAGTCGGTTTTTTATATTGATAATTATTTTGCCAACCACTCGCATTCTTCTTACCGTATCTTCGCCTAAATATCGTGAGCTCCATCCACAACCTTATCACGGTAAATATCTCGTTATTTATTGTTTATTAATAAGATCTTTATTTTTTTAGACTTCTTAAGTAATGAACGAAACAATTGTTCGCGGAATGCTTAAATGGACAACAATCTTCTCAACTCCGATTTAAGCACAATCAGATAATTTCTCTCATTAACAATCGGGATCCTTTCAATATTTTTCTGTGATTTGTCGGATTATTGACGTGGTGTTTCTGTGATTATCCTAGATATATTCGAGAATATTAATGTTCAAGCCTTGGTGGTAATTAGGCATTGGTGTACTTAAGTTATGTGTGCCTTGACTCACATTTGTCACGTCCATCAACGTCTTTTTACTAGCCGTGACGGTAATGTTCTTAATCTATTTACACCAAACATTGATCCATAGACAAGAGTCAAAGAAGAAGAAGAAACGGTCCAAGTCTCCGGACACGGACAGCTCGAGCAGTTCAGAGGGACAGCAAGACAGCGACTCTGCTACCTCGGACGATGACAAGCAGAAAAAGAAAAAGAAGGTACTTAGAACTTTGCATTCGGAATCATGTCTGTTGCCGACGTTACCATAGTTTTAAAAGTGATACGATGCAAAGAATATGTTTGTAAAGAAAGTAAAAATAGTATAGAATTAAATATACGACTGGTTCCGATTTATATTGTATGATGAACTAAAGATTTTAATTTCGTTTCTCCTTATTTGTGAAGAACATAATCTTTGCAACAGTTGGAGGTCTAACGTTAACTTTGTGTTTTGGGAATTCGGGGAAGCATCGACCAAGTTCTGTTCAACACATTTATTTCGTGTATCCCTATTAGAATACTTTACCCATAAAGTACACTGTCACTATCCTCAATGATTTTCTACAGTTACAAAGTAGCAAGAGGCAGTCGATGGTTGCAGCACGTCGCTTACTTTACTTTCCGCTCGATCATAATATGACAGTCACAATGCCCTGGCGAAACTTCGAACTACCCGCACTTTTGCAAAAAAATCGGCTTCAAGTTTTCGTTTTTCTCTATAATTTGTTTACCCCTCTCATCTATTACTACCCGCTAGTCGGCTCTGGAACTAATTTAGATCAATTTTGCCTGTCGTTTGTTACCTTCATAGATTATTCTTGTGCTTATCCTGTCTCTAGCGTAAAATCCATTCGCGACCATAATAGTTCCATGGGGCCGGATTCTAAAATTGTTTTGTTTTAATGTTAATTGTTCTTCTTACCTCATTATTTTATTTTTTTATTTCTGTAAATACAAAAAATAGCGAGTAAAAAATTATCTGTTTAACTGTGCATCATTTCATAGGATAGCCATCTTTATCTGAAGAAATAAAGTATACTGTAAGTATATCACAAAGCAATAACACTCAGTAAAACACTATGTTAGGTGAATACTAAGTTGTCGGTACTGTTGGTATGCAATAACTATATTGTGACTAATACGGGGAGGAGATGTTCAGTGGGGGTGTGAAGAGCTTACTTTTAACAGATATTTACATGCATGGTGTTTGTAGGCCTTAAAACAGATGGTGGTTTTATATTGTTTGGTATCACGATATTACTTGACGTGTTATGAAAAAACGTACCCCATACTCGAAGGTTTTTCTCATTGACCCTCACGTTTCGTGTCAACGTTCATATGTCCCGTGAGACAGGCATCGATATACCACATGGTTTCAGATACAAATTAAAGGGTAGACTGATAAATACAATTGTTGCACTCACATCTACCATAATATTAATAATGTATCAGTTGTACAATAAGTGTTTTCTGATGCTGATAATAGTACATTTTATAGAAACAACTTTTCTAGTATACGAGGTACGTTTTTCTACAACACTGTTAATGTCCAGTCTTACATTATGTTGAAATGTAACTAATCCATAACATTCTCCCTCTGATTTACCCAATAATTAAGGATGCACCAATATAAATGGTATACATTACCACCACCGTTTGTTAAATAAGGTACGTTCCCCAGGTGTTATTTTATAATTTTTGTGTATTACATGTATTTATGTTTATAAATTGTATTGTAATGTGTTACTAATATAGCATCTATAAGAGAAACACTCGTGCCAACCAATTTGATTTTTTCGTTCACTCGAATCTATTTTGATTTGGTTTCCAACTGAGAATGTTATGGATGATGAATAACGTTCCCTTCAGATAGTTTGGAATAATTATATATTTTCTATACTCGCTTCCATCGTTAGCTTCGAGTAATTGTTATTTTAATTTATATGATAAATCTTATATTGATTTGACGCCTATATTGATTTGTCTATGATTCATTGTTAGTATGCATGTGTAAAGTGATTTAATTTCTCTGTTTAATTTGGAATTCTTCATTATTTTGATCGCCCCTCGGACGGTATATTGAAGAATTTCAGGTACATTTTTAGTATGATATGTTTTAGTTGCCATTACCACTATAGTCTTATTGTATTGGCACCGGTGTTATAATGCCGTTCTCTTTGGGATATAATGTTTATGATTTTATTGAATTTTGAACAGAAGAAGTCGGTTTCAAGACGTCGCGGCAGCAGCGAGCCGTCGAGCAGAGAAACGTGAGTATATAATACTTTGAGGTATTATTACTTTTACAACATATCGATCAATAACAAACTGAAAATTTAACATTTTCAGTTCACCAGTAAAACATGCGAGAGAAAAACAGCGAAATCGCTCCAGCGAAGCGAGAGGCAACGACATCGAGTTGAGAAGAAACGACCGCGACCGCGACGACCGCGCAAGGAAATACGATAAACGCAATGACCAGCCAAAAAGTTCCCGCCAGAACAACTCCAGAAGACGAGAACGCAGCCCTTCCGAGAATGACCGGGACTCTTCCCCCGAATACAAACAGAGGTCGACTATTACCAAAATAGACAACAAAAAACGCGAGCCTTCACGAGAAGACGAAAGGCCGAGGAACGACAAGCGATCGAAACGCAGCCGTGAATCGTCTCCGGAATCAGACACTGAACATTCTAAAAGACCAGAGAAGCGGAAGAAGAAAGAAAGACGAGAGTCGAGTGCCTCGCCACCTCCAGAGAAACGAGGACGTGATTGGAGCCCCTCTCCCGGCCGCAGGAGCAAAGATGATAGTTATTATAGAAAAGACGGAAAAGGAAACAGACATAGAGCGGACAGTCCCATAGAAGACAAGAAAGCTCCTAGAAGAAGTGAATCTCCTTACAAAAAGAAAAGGCAGGACGATAATAAATCCCACAGCAGAAAAGAAAGGGATGATTCAGAATCTTATAGAAGAAAAGAGAGGGAAGATCGAGAGTCTCACAGTAGAAAGGAGCGAAGCGACCGTGATGCTTACAGTAGAAAAGAAAAAGAAGATCGCGAATCATACAGTAGGAAGGAAAGAAACGATCGAGAGCCGTCCAGAAAGGACAAAGAAGACGTAGAGTCGTGCAGCAGAAAAGAGAGAGATGATAAACATGAAAAAACCAAAACTAATAATCACAATGAACGGAAAGAGAAGGACAGCAATAGCAATGACGATCGACGTCGAAAGAATAGAAGTCCTTCCCGAGACAAGCGAGAGTCTTCAGAAGACGTGAGAAAAGTTCGCGCTCAATCTCCCGCTAAATCTTACAAGGAGAAGAAATCACGAAAAGAAGAAAAAAATTCTAAAAAATCTAGATATGAAAAACGGGACACGTCATCCGAATCGGAGCATGAAATAAAACAAAAGGCATCAAAATCATCAAAGATTGAGAAATCTCGCTATCTCAAAGACAGAAGTGTGTCTCCATCGCCGAGGGAACAGAGACGAAGCCCTTCACCAGATAAGAGGCGGATAGACTCACCGCAACCTCCAAAAAGCAAATCTGACAAATACAAATCGGATAGAAGATCTGTAGAACATAGAAGAGAGAGTCGAGAAGACAGCAGACCTAAAAGAAAATCACCCACTCCGGACGAGGGACGGAAACGCAGATCACCAAGCAGATCCAAATCACCGCCACGTAGAAGTTCAAAACGACAAAAACGAGGCAGTGAGACACCCGATAAGAAAAAGAATTCCGCAGAAAGGCGTTCACCGTCACCGAATGAAAGAGATAAAAAGCACAAAGATAAGAGCGAGAGAAAAGACTCGCACAAGACTCGGTCCAAGTCCCGTTCACGGCGAAGCAGAAGCACCTCCAGTCTCAGCTACTCGCCCGCGCGTCGCAGCCCCGAGCGGTACCGCGACATAATAGAGAATCTGCCCGAAAAGGATAAGCGCAAGTACATCAAATCTCCATCTGATCTCCTGCCCAAAAAGAAGAAAAAGAGCCCGAAAGATTACAAACCGAAAGTATCGTGTATGCGTAGCTCTAGCTCTAGCGACATTGATGATTCGGTTGACGACTTTTTGCGGGTCGACGACCGAGCGAGACAAGAGGAAATAGACATTAAAGAGCTGACTAGATTGAAGGAAAAACTGGCTCAAATGGCTAAAGCTTCGTTGAGGGAATGCGTTCGGAACGAAGAGACGAACGGGCCGTCCACGTCTCAGCCCGGCCCAAGCGAACCGAAGCTGGAAGACAAGCCTAAAGCGAGTTTTTACCTGAAAGACAAATCTCCCGCAGATTTAGAAGCGAAAAAAACCTGCGAGAATTTGGAGAAGAGCCCTCATAAAGAGAGGTCGCCAGAAAAACGTAGACGTAGTGAGTCGCGTCGTAGCTGGTCGCTTTCGTCGCGTCGGTCGCGGTCCAAGTCGCGGTCGCGCGGAAAGTCCCGGTCGCGGTCGAGTGGAAAGTCGCGGTCGCGCGGCAAATCGTCGCGGTCGCGGTCGAGGTCACGCTCTCGGTCCAGATCGTCAAGGTCAAGGTCGAGGTCATATTCCACGTCACGGTGAGTGAAACTCATTTTACGATAACATATCTCCAATGTTGATATAATGGTAATGGAATAAGAGGCTGTCATTCGAATACAGCTAGAGATGGATCAACCTTACGGTTCAGGGGCCTTACGGCTAACTTAACTGCGGGCTCGAATTAGCAGCAGTTTGCAAAATCACGCGAACGCGAACCTTAACGCGCCGAGATACGGATGGCGGTCGCGCAACTTTCGCAATCACCTAAACTGAATCGCTTATAACAGGTGGCCGTTGTTTTTTCAAATCAACTTGAGTTCGAGCTTGTTGCAACTCGAGTTGCGCCCACGCACGCGGTTCTTTCAGTCAGGGACGACGTGCGCTCGGTGATATTCGGGCTAAGTCGGGTCGTCGGTTACGAGTTTACGACCTCATTTGACGCGCGTTTGTAGGTAGTTTAGCGTCGCCGCGAGCTTAACAATAATATGTACAAGTACAAAACAAGTGCAGAGTAAAATTAATTGATAACCTCCTTTTTTTAAGTTGGCTCAGATGATCAAATTGGATTGCTCGCTACTAAGCGATCAATCCCATTCAATTCACTGCCAATTCATTTGTATTATACATTATGACAGGAATAAATTAATGTTAGTAAATGACCCGCTAGTAACAGCAATTATCTGTGGCCACGTTAAAACTAACTCTAATTCCATTATATTTTGTTGTATTTTCCTTTGTGAATGGCACGCTAGTAACGCCAAGTTAAAACTAACTCTGATTCTATCATATTCAGTTGTTTTCCGTTGTACAGGTCTCGGTCGTCCCGGTCCAGCTCTTACAGCAGCCGCAGCTCGTCCCGCTCCTCGCGCAGCTCCTCCCGCTCGACACGCTCCTCCAGGTATACTACTACTTCACAGACGTTTCATCACGTGTGACACAGCCATGCTCAGAATTAAATAACTTCCTGTTCTTAAAATATATTGCAAGCATTTATTAAAATAAAGGTAATTTTTTGAAGAGCAGGTTTTGTCATGTGTGTATTAGAATCGTTATAAATTAAGATATTGAAGCAAGTTGTTCCATTCAAATGTCTTTCATATTGAATAAGTGATATATGGCTATTGAAAATTTAAACCAAAAATATACAGTATGGAACAACTCTCTTCGCTTATAAATAATTGTGAATTAACATGAGCAATTCTCTTTCCGCTTACCAAAAATGAACAATAACCATACAACAAAATGTGAAACGCAAACATACGAACACGCAAAACGAACGTGTGATACGCACGGAAATGAAACTCGCTACATGTGAAACTCGATGTGATGGAATGAATGGAACTATCTGTGATGCGGCGTGATGCATGCGACGTCCGCACGGCGCCGTGGCCGACAGAACAATGACGGGCGTGTACGCCGATTACCGTAGATCGAGCGGCGGCGGTGGCGGCGGCGCCCGCTCCCGCTCCCCCTCCATCCCTCGGCGCGCGGGCTCGCCCTCCTTTCTGGACCGCCGCCGGATCACGAGGTACGCGGAACACACGTGAATGCAGTGCTTTTGTTTTCTGTACTATTCGATACTAACACTTAAATCCTCGACATCATTCATCACCGATTAATTTATTAATTTACTGGAGTCTTTTCCCCGATAAATTTGCAAATTGGATACTCTGTTTGATCTTTCAAAAAATGTGCGGTTGGCTCTTGAAAACGAGCTAAATAGCCTTGCAAAATTTGAGTGTAAACTTATTTTTTTTAAATAATTGAACATGGAAAAACGCCCATTACTTTATTGGTTTGATCGTACAAGAGTAGAATGATGGCTCAAATTAAACTAAATACATTTGACGGTGCAAACAAGGAAACTAAACTGTTCACTGTGCTATCTGATGCATTTATCAAAACGAGTGATGAAAACCCCAAATGCTGTAATTGTTTGGTGTCCTACTTTCATAAGTCGTGTGTCAGTAAACTTTGGCTAACCAAGCTATCTTGTTTGACTGATATTACGATATATTTATCGCGACCTTGTAAATTACTTATAATAATGCCATTCTTGTGAATGTATTAAGATATTACGCACATCTTTTGTTTTCAAAACTGATCGTTGTATAAAGCACTGTACTCATTATGAATTGGTGTGTAAGTGAAGCGATATCAGTAGCACTTATTTGCTGTTTATTTGCCTATGGCGCAGTATGAGTGGTGCTAATATTGTACCGTGTGTCAGGTGTTTAACATTGCGTGTGTAGCTTATACTAGGCTGGTTTAATTCATAGTTTGCTATAGTATTTATTTTGCCATTGTGTCACATCGCGATTATTACACTTGTTTGTTTTTGAGTTTACTTTTTCAAATGTAGACTTGAGTGAATATACTTTTTTTCGAAATAACAAAACGTAGTGTGATATGCAGGTAGTTTGTTGTAATAATTAATCGCGATGTGGCACCCGTCTTATGATTTCTTATTATCTATTTTTGTTTTTGTTTTCTCTTTATAGAAAAAAGTCCCGAAAATATAGCACGAGTTCAGAAGACACGAGTAGTAGCTCCGATTAGATGTGGTCGTTAGCTTAAGTTGTATTATTATAAATATTATATAACGATTTATTATAAGCTCAATTTACCGTAATAAATAAAACTAACTTCACTTTTTTTTCTTCTTTTGCCAATATTTTTTTCACACAAAAATATTGAATGGGCTTTGAAGTTATGTTTTTGTAGTTTGTGTTTGATGTGTGTGCTGGCCTAACTTTCATTTTACCGCTAACAAGGGTGTGCTACTATTTATTAAAACCGTTTATTCAAATGGGTATTTCCTTGTTTTTTAGTAATGTAATCTCGAATTATTAACTATTTATTCAAGTTATTAATTGTATCTTTTTGTTCCGTAGCGCACCCATAATAGGTCTTAGATACGCGTCAAACAAATACAAATACCGGAGAAGATAAATATATAATAATGAATGTGCCAAAAGTATCGGAATTTCAGCATTCGCCGCCAGATGTAGAGTGCTATGTGTTGAAAAGATATTGCAAGTGTGTTTTTCTGTTTCAAGAGTTATGTTTATCACATTAAAATGTATTGTAAACATTTTGGTTGTTTTTATTTTTTTCGCTGCATGGTAGGCTTCTAGGCAAATCCATTTGAAGCTCCTCTACACGATCTGTGGTGATTGCTATGCTAGTAGTAATAGTGCTAATTCAACCATTCCCAGCCATCACGGCTCGTGTAAAGCAGGGTACTCACTTACAGGTATATCACGAAATGTAGGTATCTGTTACTATCTAAATCTTTGTGTGCGCACAATAACCGCCACGACTCGACGGCGGCGGCGAGTCTGTGCGAGCACGCTGCGCTCCACCGATGAGCGGCTCGCAGCAGGCTTGCTCCAACGTACTCGACACCCTATTAAATTACATTACATGATAACCATCAAGCGAGTACACTGCTTACGGAGCTCGTATTATACACTCAAATGAATGTTGTAGAATACACAGAAAAAAGAAATTCTTACTCATAAAATATTTCTTTTTATTTCGCTAGTGTGATGTTTGCTCAAGATGGTAAGTCTTCTTTTACTTGCTTGTGCATAAAATCTTAGTACCTAGTCCAAAACAGTTGCTTTTGCAATATTGTTTTGCTGTAACATTTTAACAATTTAATATTTTACACTCACAACTTAACTGTCCCGACTTACTGAACATTATTCAAATAGGAAATGTGATATTTTCATAAATAAATTTTACTATTGCCAGCTACCTTTTCGATTTTACCTAATTGCACGAGGCATGCATTTCTAGTATTGCTAGACTAATCTAGTGACCACTAACACAACTAACGACTAACAGCGCCCGCAAGCGGCCGATCCCGTACCGGAGGCCTACGCCGTCGACGCCCACTTCGGGCTCCTACAGCAGCAGATCTTCCCAACGCAGCTGGTCCAGGTCTCCGAGAGTAGAGCGAGAATAACATATTTACATATAAAGAAATAATCGTTATAGTAACCTATATTGTATCTCTAGTCAAGGAAACTTAGTTCTCTAGTCAGAAGAGTCAGATGGATTGTTGTCTAGTCAATGCTTCAGTTTAGAAGTCAAAGTTAAGTACAAGCATACGAGGGAAAGAAAATAAGGAACTATGAAATGGTTCATAGTAGCATAGACAAACGTTTATTTGATTATGTCAGTGAAAAATTAAAAAGTCAAAATAAAAGGAGTTCGGAATGGGAGGGATTGGATTTATTTAGCCATGTGAATTTGATGGTGCGTTAACTATTTCAATTGAGTTTCACAGCTGCCATAATAAATTAGCTTTATTTATTGTTAGGTCAATGAGAGTTCGTTTTTCAGATTTGTGTAACATATTGAGGCGCCGTGAGTCCCAAAATTAGCAGGTCCATACGTGTTGACAGAAACTTCGTAGACTTAAAAACAAATAAGTATAATATGTGAAGAAAAAGTGCCCGGAGTCTTATTTTTGATGGATTTAATTAATATTTTGTCCCAGCGTACCCTAGGTGTCATGTTTTTCATAAAAAAACTATTAGAAGATATTTGATAAAACAAAACCAAAAATGGATGATAAAATATCTTGTAATTTTTATTCAAGCAAGCAAAATATTACTAATCGTGTTTCGACTCTGCCTTAAATCAAAATCTGAGTAACAATATTATTTTAGCATTGAAATCCGGGACATAGTAATAGTATCGTTCAGGTTCAAATGTCTCTCGGTTTCAAAATGTCCCTTTCCCAAAATGTTCCGTACCCAAAATGTAATAATAAATGCTAATGTTTGTGTGCTAGTTTGTATGTAGCTGAACACGTCAAAACGGGTGATAAGATTTAGATGAATTTTGAAATATAGATTATTACTTTAGGACCTGAAAAAGGACTCATCATCATCACTTTTCGCCATTTTTAACGCGAGCGAACCGGAACCGGTAATTACTTTTTGGGAAAGGGACATTTTGAACGTGAACGAATAGTATTTACAACTCACAGAAAAGAATTTTGGAACTTCGCCTCAACCCTTAAATGTGCAATATGAAAACTATTCCTACATATTTATCTCCACCTTTTTCACGAGTAATTATTTAGTGGTCTAGTTAGCAAATGTTTATTTTAATGGCACAAAACTGTTGTCAGCTATAAAAGGATCTCATTGCCTTTGTATTGGAAATACTAGTCAAGTATTATAATATTAATTTATTTTAATTTTTAGATGTTATTATAAGTACCCATTTATCTAGTCATGTTTACTTAATAATTGTAGTCAACTCTGTTTTGATATTATTTCTCTTATAACTACATTGTGTAAATTTGAAAAAACAAAAATGTACATAATTTTATATTTTCAGGGTTCCGAACCAATAAAGTACAGCCCTTATGTAAGACTCCGGTGTCTGTATATCCGTCTGTATGACGCAACCCATTTTTTTTAGAAACTTTAATAAGGTACTAGCAACCCTCCCCGGCTTCACACGGGCGTAAGTTTTATTATAAATATATAAAGTTTCCGTGAAAAATTAGGAGGAGCATATTATGTAGCATTTTCTCTTCTTTTGATGAAAGTCGGGCCAAAAATATAATGCAGCAATGAAATATAATAATACTTTATGATACTTAAAATAAAAAGTCAAACTACAATAACCTTTCATACGCACTATTTGTTTGATTATTATTAATAATAATGCTACCAACTGATTATTTTTATATTTTAATGTTATTCCACAATTTTGGATTTGCTATTTAAATTTGATTAATAGATCCGACTACCGGAAACAAAATTAGAATGTGTGTTGAAAATTATGGAAGATATAAGCATTTCTATCGCATGTCTCGCTAGACAGAGAGCACTGTACTTACAAATGACGTCACTTGTAAGTACGCCATACAAATTCCATACTGACACGTGCTGTGCATGAAAGGGACAGCATCCCTTCGTGATCAAACGAAAAACTTTAAATACCTATATATCAGGACTTTATATAGTATTCGTATCACATTTACCAAATGAGCCTGTTATTTTTAACAAATTAAACACTTGCCCAGTAGCTTATTGAGTTATAAGTCTAAAATGTGGTTTGCAAAAGAATTTAGCATATTTTTTATTTATTCGTGTTGTTGGTTTACACATTTTTACTATTGTTGGTAATATTATTTTGATTAGGGAATTTATTTAAAAAGAAACGAAATACTCATAATATATAACTTGTGCAATATACAAACATACATACTCATAGCAATTTATGATTTCACATGCGATTTACCTAATTGATTTTATTTTCTAAATTTTATTTTATTTGTGAATTCATTATGTCATTAAACAACCTATTAAATAGTAAGTTTAAGTCGTTAAGAGCTTCGACCAAAATAAAACGAATGGACGGGCCCTAACCATTGAACTTGGTCAGTAAAAACGAGTCAAAACCGTCGGACATATACTTCAACACCTAATTATAAAAATGTACAGTATATTTGTTACAAAAAATAGATATCGGTTTTATTTGTGTATTTACATTTCGGTAAAGCATACGAATTCATAATTTTGTCAGATGTTTCGTTATCGCGTAACAATAGACTCGTGTTTCACTTCCTACGGCTAGAGACCTACTGAAACGAAGTGAGCGCTGGCGCTCATTTTGTAATCTTCAAAAATGCGCTTCTACTGGGCCCGTCATTCATTTTATTTTGGTCGAAGGTTAAGAGTATCTTAGTATAAGTAATTTATTTTTAATAAATTAAATTGTTGGTACGAATGTATTTTAACCCTTACAGTTCAACCGCATAACTTAATGTAAGTAAGCAATATACTGCGAAGTTGTGAATGATAACTTGTAATTAAATACTCGTGAATTAACAATAACAATTTATTACAAAATATACAAAAAATATACTTATTTGAATAGTAAATCACAAATGCACTTGATACAGTTATTGTAGATTTTCATCCAATTATCCTGTACATACCCACTTAGATGACACTTAAAATTGAATCAACCCTATTGTCGAATATACAATAATAATATAAATCAATAAAACGATTAATGTTTCCATGCCTTTTTATAACTATCCCTATCATTCATTCAGCTACAAATTCAAATATCTTTGAGATAATTAAAAATGCAAATAAAAGGAATGTCGATAGCCTATAATGGCTAAATTGATAACTGATTTTAATTATACGAGTATAAAAACTTATTGGAAGTAATAAAACTTCTATGAATTAGTTATTTTAGTAATTTACACAATTATAGTGATAACACATGCAGTCTTATATTATTGTGTGACCTATTTTACGATATATTACGCAAATCGGTTAAAAGTTAGTTCATCACAGTACCAAGTTGCAGCCACCACCATGCAGTAAGTAGAAGGGTCTCAGTTGGCTTTCTTCTCGCTCTGCTGGCGACGTTTGCTGGCCAGGAACATCGCCCAGCCAAAGCCGACCAGGTTCATGAACAAGACTCTTAGCTGGAAATACAATTATGGATGAAACTTCAGGCATTTTATAGACCAATTAAATTGTCATATCTACCTGAGACACAATGTAGGGCCGGTGCGCCTGCTAATTTTTTTTATGCCATAGCAGACGGGCCGCCTGATCGTAAGCAGTAACCACAGACTAGGTATAGCTACTACTTAGCCCAGACATGTAGTTACGATTATTTTCAATGGAAACAATTCAGTCAAATACCTGAGGGGTTACTAAATGCCCATTCTACGTCAGTTCAAAATGTAAACAGCATAGTGATGGCATACCTACGGTATTGGTCGGAAATGAGGTGAGGTTCAGTGAAATCAGTGGGCGTGTTTTTTATATCAGTAGTGGTCAACTGATGAAGTGTCTGAACATGTTCGCCCTGCATTAAATGTCTAGTTATAGAAAGTCTTTGGCAGTAGCCGTCGCGTATGGATACATGTAACACCAGAGGAGTCACAAATGTGTTGCCGACCCTTAAGACTATTAACTCTTTTTGAAGAACCCCCTGTTGTGCCGATTCGGCAGAGCAGCACAAGCTGCGCAAATATGCTAACATCAGCAGTGGTTACATGTTTGGGGTCGAGACATTGGGCCCATGGCAACCGAGAGCTCAACTCATTTAAAATTTAAAAATCTTTTAGAGTGCCTGGTTAATGTGACGCGTGACTAAAACTGGCGTGTTTCTGGCTCAACGCATAAGTATTGCCATTCAGCGTGGTAATGCCGCCACCATGTTAGACCTTCAACAGTCCATAGGCAGTCTGTTTTTGTAGTGTTAGCTTGAATTTTGTTTAGAAAATAAAGGCACTTGTCCAGTAAACAAATTAAAATGTACCAAAAGACTAGGTGTTGTGATCATCCTATGATTGTCCACGCTGGACGCATGCCTCTTATTGTATGCCACTGACCTCTGTTTACATCTGCATCCAGATTCTGTGCTACTACACGCAATTCACTTAGAATTACGCACTACAATTTATTGTTAATTTGTAAATGCACCCCACTTTTTCACCAGGGATTCTGCAAATCTTTTGAGATAAAAAATAGCCTATTTTTATCCAGGATATAAGCTATCTCTACAACAATTCAGCCATTACTGACAATAGTTGCACAAACATGCACACTTTCACATTCATAATAGTGTTGCAATGGAATTTTCTTTGATATGTGAATTGATGCAGTTCACCCTTCAAAGTCCCGGCCCAGGGTAGTTCAAGTCATCTCACATAACACATGTTTTTCTAATGAGTACGAGATATGATTTATGAGTAGGTAAAGTATCACTCACCATAGGCGGCACGAAAGCCAAGTTGATCACTTGGAAGAGGGTCAGCCACTTCCAATTGGCCTCTAACACCGTCATGTAAAGTGCAAACAGTTGTTTAGCCGCAGCCTTGTGGTTCTTGCCTTCAAACCGCGCCAGGGTGTATAAGGAGAAAGCTTGCATCACCGGCGCAAAGATCAGTCTCTCAAAGATAAGCTTTTTTGCTAGGGGGAAAGTCACAGCTTCTTCAGAGAAAACACTTTCTATGAAATTATAGAAGAAGTGCGGAATGGTGCCACCGAAGACTAGTCTGTAAAATCAATGTAAGTCGATTAGAAATTTGATTTGCAGCTAATATTTTGTTTGAATCTGACTTGCACGAGATCAGGACCGATGGTATTATGTCAAAGCCCGAAGGCCAAGATGCACATCGGGTTGCTGCGCCATCGAAGTTTTTTTATTTTAATAATAGGTAACTCGCCTGATATTAGGCGATGATATGGTCTACGATGGAGCACACTTGCCTAGAAGAAACTGACTCACTCGTGACTTGAAGACATCCAGATATAACAATCGGAGAACACCCATTCAGGCAGCGCATTCCAGTCTAGCAGTTTGCACAATAATAATACTTTTGTAAGGACATTGGGTGTGAAAAGTAGGCTTTTTAGGTTTTACCTAAGATTGAATTGAATTAAATAGGAACAAAAGTGAGGTACTCCTTACCCATATAATCCAAAGGCAAGAATCGGGTCCAGTCGTATGGATTCTCCGGCAACCAACTGAGAAGCAATACTGCCTGCTGTGCCCACTACGCAACTGAAATCAATATGTTCATTTATTCAATCTAATGTTATAAATCCAAAAAGAGCTTTGCACCCTTGTCACAAGTAAACGGGGGAAAGTAATGTCTGCGTAATATGAAGGACTGAAAAGAAAAACTGAAAATGGCTGGTTAACCAACAGAGCATATAAAAAAAGAATTTAGTTAGTAATCACTTTTAATAAGCTGGTCGCTTTCTACCAACACTTCTTTTCATAAAAGTGTGACACATAACTGCCTGCATGTTATCTTTTTTAGCAACTAGCTAAACCAATATTAATGAGAATTGGAATGGAAGTAGTGTGCGTGATAATCACGAACATAAGGTAACTACATTTTACGCAGGGTAAACGGAAATAGACCAAACCGCACGGCTCCATTAGTAACTTAAGATGTTCACAAACATACGTAAAATAAGTGTAGAGATGGGTCAATATGATTAATTTTAGAAGATTTAATCATATAGGCAAGTGCCCCTTGTCTATGTGAAATATTATTGTAATTAACAATAACAAATAAATGAGCAGCAACATCACAAAGTTAGGATGACAACATTTATATTGGGGTGAAAAACTGTACTTTGGATTTAGCAAAAGACCTTTGAAACTAGCAACATAGATAAAAGCTTACCTTGTAATCGCTTTCGTTTTAATCGGATGTAAATATAGGTTCTGCAAGTATGACGCTAGTAAGTTCATTACTGGCTTGGATAACGCCATGTTGCTGGTAAAGGTTATAATTAATTTACACTGCCTAAAATAGTACTGTACACGACACGTATTTTTATGTAAATGTCGAATTATACTGATAATGTTTATCAAAACATCTGATGATCGATGTGCGGTGATAGGAATTGACAGTTAGGAATCTAATTTGCAGTTCTAGTGGCGCTAGTGTCGCGTATTTTCTAGGCGTTTACGTTAGTTCACTATTTCACCAACGTCATTGTTCTATTTGCGCAAGCGCAGCCACAGAGTATAAAGCACGAAAATAATAGGTATTACATATACGTCAGAAGACTACTACTGTATTTATGTTTTATTTATATTAATGTTAAGTATATATAATATAATTTGTACAAATCTATATAAACAGTCAAACATTACAATAACTTCTATTATTATATTTTGTTAGGCTAGCCCGCAGCATATATCATAATCTATGTCTAGTACTCTCTAATCTAATGGATTAAAATTAAATTATTTAAATTTATTAAGGGTTGTTACACATTTATGTTAGCTTTCGTTGTAAAGTTTATCTAATTGCTTTTGCAAATTATATGAAGCAACGCGGGGGGTGTCCATCAGAACATTTGTAGGACATTGTTTACCCGCTGGAGTGCTCAAGAAGTTCATATCTTCTTTCATCTTTAAATACATACTCAATGCTCTTCCACCCATATCTTTTTCAGGAGTCGCTTTGAGATCGGAAACATTTGGCAGTGACCTATAATGCACCTTTTTTCTCACAGATGACATCTTCTTTGGTATTTTATAAGATGGTGATTTTAAACATGATTTTATAACTGAACATGGTTTGGTGATTATTTCGCTCTTTATTGGAGTCATTTCTTCAAGGATTGGAATTTCTTTGGTTGTTTCAATAAGAGTATTATCTTGATCATTCTCTGATGTTCGTTTCTGTTTCTCATTGATCAACTTTCTCACACTCTGTAAAGACTTCAGTTCAGACTCTTTTATACTATTCAGCATTATTATGCCATTTTCAATCATAGCAAGATTATTTGCTGTTTGTTTTTCAACCTCTAACAAGTCTTCTAAATCTGTACTCTTCGCTCGTATCCGTTCTTTAGTGTTTGTCTTTGTGACTGTAGCCTTGTTGAGCATATCACATAGTGATACTATGACACTCTCTTCTCTCTTGCTGTTCTCTTTGCTAACGGCTGTTGTGTCAAAGCTCATGATTGTATTGTCTTGATAAGCCGCAGAGAAATCATTACTCGAGTCATTGAAAAACTCATTGACATTTCTGAATTCTTTGTATGGGGTCGATGCAGGGGGAGATATCTTGGCCATGTCTTCAAAAGTATTTGATTTAGTTACAGCTTTAATCTTATTTTCTGTAAGCTCAATATCTTTCTCGTTTTGTATGAAGCTATCATCGCAACTGGATTTCCAAGATTCGTTTGACAGTGGTGTGTCAGGTATTCGAGATGCCAAGATTCTTTTCCGAAGGGATGACTTTGGAGTGGTAGTTACTTTGATTTTAGGTTGGATAGACAAGTTTTCCTTATTTGCTATGGTCATTCTGATCTTTGTCGGCTTATTCACAAGAGGCGTTTCTTCAATGTTACATATGCCACTGATGCTGAGGATATGGTTGGCTGAAACATGAACATGGTTTTTTATAAATCGTCTATGAAATTATACAATGTTACATGGAAAGGGTGGTATTAAGCTGAAAGGGGTCTATAATACCCATCATTATAATCTTTTTTTACTATGGGATTAACTACATGGTTGGACCAATAGTAAAAGTTGATCATGATGGGAGTTCAATGGACACATTACGGTTAAGTACAGCCTTTCCATGCAACCCTGTATTGAATGAACAGAAATATAAGGTGTACCTTCAGCTTGTGGATGCAGTGAGCGTTTTGCCTTTATTTCGGGCCTTAAAAATTTTGGTGTACTTGGATTTATTGTTATCCTAGCATTTGAAGCTTTCTGCAAATAAATATAACCAAGATTTAATAAGACTTGCAGGAAAATTATCAGCCATATTTGTATTAAACTATTAAGTTACACTAGCAGTAGCGAACACTACCATTTAGTTTTTTTTTTCCTATTTCAAGTTTTAAAGCCTGAAATTGCCCCTCTGGGATCTATCACTTTAAAAAAATTTAATATTATTATATAAAAATATTGCTTCCCACTAGCAAACACTAATGTTTTTTTTAGTAATAAGATCGACGAACACCTTTGTGATCCAGTTGGGTCCAGTCCAGATGGTAAGTGATAATCGCCATAAACGGACACATGCAACACTACTGTTGTAGATGCTTTACCAGCCTGGATAGGTGTTGTATACACCCTTTTGGAAATGTAGTATGTAGCTCCATAATAAACTTGGCAGAAAGATCTTCGGGAAGGACTTTTCAGACTTTGCAGGTCCGCGGATGATAGGAGCGGAAAAACGGAACAGTGTGAGATTTTCAGCTAAGCAAGTCGTGAGGGTGAGCTTTATGGCAATTACTAGGAAGTACCTTCAAATTAGGTTTTCATAACAACTAAGTGAAATTAAAGATTTGGATATTACATTGTTTGGTTGTTATGGCACAGTCACCAGTCTCTTGGTCGTAGTAAAAATTACATTTAATGGTATGTGTCTATGTGCTGCTGGAGTGCAGCAGCGTGGAAGAACAAGGAAATACTATCCTCGGATCACCAAGGACATTCAAAAAGCCTGCACAGGCATCAGCGAGCTGCTGGCTTTCCTGGAGGAGACTGTTTGGCTGAACTAGCTGCAGCTAGGTGATGCAAAATGGCCTGATTGTGGAAAACAACCGCTACACAAGTAACACAAGTAGTATGTGTCTGTCTGATAAGACTAAAATGTTTAAAACATACTTACTGTCATAATTGGTATTCTGGGTTTTGACTGCTGAAAATTCAAGACTTTCCTCACGGTGATGTTCTTCACCGGATTGTTTGCTGTGAGACTTATTGTTTTCTTAACTTTGACTGAAGAATTCCACTTCTTCTTTGTAGAAGTAAGTTGTTGCGCAGTTTTTCTAGGCGATGGAAGCTTTAACACTGAAATTGTATTTTTTTCTTAATTATTGTCACTACACACACGTTTTAGTCAATTGTTTACACACTCATCGCTACAAAAAGTATGTATGAATTTATTAAGTTTGCATAACTAACGAGCGGTGTTTCTGATAATTCATGCTATGTACCTTTAATATCAGCTCTCATTTCCGCAAATGTCATAGGCTTAAAGGTTTTCTCCGCAGTCCGGGTTGTCGATATTGTAGATCGAGGCTGTTTCATTCCAGTGACTGCCTGCCTGGCGTCTTTAGTCAATATTCCTGAATAAAAAAGCACTTGACATCAACTTGCACTATGATAACTAGTTTATATAATAAAATTAAAACATGGTAAAAGCTTGGAATTCGTTGAACTATTGGAATGTTTCCATTTATTTGCTTACCACTAAGTCCAGGCATCAATTCAGCCATTGTCTTTGGCTTCTGTGGTACCGGCGTATCCATTATTGTGAAATTCACAGCTAAAATAATATAATACTTCGAACAAACTGCTGAATATATTATAGCATGAAAACATTCGATAATATTTTGATTTTCATTTCAAGTATTTCAATTCAACCGTCAACAAGCAAATGTCGTGCCGCCATATTCAAATTTTGCCTTGCCAGAACATATTTTTTAATTTCCCCCCAAATCGAATATATTTTTCTCAGAAAAATGATATACATAATTTTATGGAAAATTATCATTTATGATATAAAGCGTCCGTGAATGTGTGAGGAAGTGACAATTAGAATGAGGTGAAACAGGTCTTTTCGTGGGTTTTTTTCATTCCAAAACTCCGTGGAAGCTTTTATTACAGTTTGTACTTACATCACTCACGTTTGTATATCACATCACATCACATCATCATCACATCACATCATCAGTACAGTTAAATGCTAAACAAACGGCCTCCATTTTATGTGGATAAAGTAGTTAAAGTACTGTACGGTGGCATACCTAGTCATGAAAATATTTAAGACGAGGCGATATGACCTTAACAACTTCAGTCCGCCCATTGGGTGAAAAAAAAATGATGTGTCAAATAGTGTCAGTCAATTTCAGAAATTGTGAATTGAATGTCATGTCAATTGTCAAATTTTAAGGCAAGGGCCTTTATTCTGCACGGGCCAAACGCGCTCTATCGTGGCGCGATAAGTTAACTTCCAAAAGTTGAACTTTATTTCCTAAGCAATAGAGGCCAATTTTTTGAGGGAAACTTACCGTGGCCACGATAGCGCGCGTTTGCCCGTGCGGAATAAGGGCCATGGCCTATTTCCACGTCACCACAGACGAAAAAAAAAAAAAAAAAAGCACAGATAATAAAATCATTCGTTCAATATTGCCATAGCATGTGCTCTCAAAAGTATCGATATTCTGACGATTCGAAGTGCATGAACAGGATCTTTACTTTTTGTTGTGAATTTGTATGTCAATGTTAGTGTCAATTAAAGTCTTGAAAAAACTTGAGAGGTCGCGAGAGTCTCAAGCGAGGCCGCAGGCCGAGCAAATGTCTCAAGGGAGGCCGCAGGCCGACCTTGAGACTCGGAGGCCTAACTTTGGGCGAGGCCGAAGGCCGAGCCTAGCCAGGGGCGTGGTGAGGCCGCCAGGCCGAACCACGACCCCGAGCAAGTACCGTGGTGAGGCCGTCAGGCCGAGCCACGGTACTTGCGAGCTCGCGACAGGCCGAGCTTCAACCCAAACTCAACGCGAGGCCGAAGGCCGAGCTGCTCCCTCCCTCTACGGTCGAAACAAACTGGATATCAGCTCTTGTATTGTTTCAACGACTGAATATGGATTTTCTTCAGCGTTTTGACCGCCATGAGGAGATTTGTACCCCTGCCCACTTCCGTGTTCAGTTTCGGTCATGGAAATCAAACATCATCATCAACCCATTTTCTAATGTATTTCACTTTCTTAGCCATTTTCAACCTGATCCTTCAGTTTTTTTCAAGTTTTTAAAGTCGCAACTAAAAGACTTGACTATACCCGACTATAGGAAATCCCCGCGGGCCGCTTGCGGCCCGCGCAGCCACGCAAAACACTAGGTTTGGACATTGCAGGTTTGGTACCATTGTAAAGTTGTTTATAATGATGACTACATAATGATCTTTTGGGTTAAGGCCTTTTTTGTGAACTTTATACTCAACCCAACAACCATGTGTTTGTAACCAATGGCTATAGAATAGTACTAAAAAGGAGAACAAAAATAAATTTATATTAAACAAGTTCTTTTTATTTATCCCACTCCAGCTCAAAGACCAACTAGCAGGATTTGAAAAGTATGTATTCGTGCTCACACTTATGTAGCGATTATTAGGTAATCTATGCCTACCCCTGACTACTATTCTGGTGGTGCACGGCTGTTCAAATTACATGCATTTGATCAGACAAGCACAACTGGCGATCTACATATTTATAGAAGCAAAAAGAAAATTTGTAGATTATTAAAACAATAACAAAATATCCAATTTCAAAATGTAGCCTATCACTGATAATTTTGGCATGGAGAAAAATCTTAACATTGCCTAGCACATCAAAATTGGTTTAGCCGTTTAGACTATAGTAAGTATTAAAATTAACACACTCTTCTCATCTACGTTCTACCCTCATTGTACCAAGGCATATCACTCTTGTTTGTCTGATCTGAGATTCAATCCCTATTTCACTGGGTGTTGTGGCATTGTTGTAGTTTCTTCAAGAAGTCTTGATCTTAATTGTATGTCTTCTGTGGGTTTGCAGTGCAGTAGTACATGCTCTACGGCTTGTTATCCTGTAGATAGCCTCGACACAGAGGATTATCTGCATCTTTAATGTTGTACAAGTGATTGTTTAGCTTACAGTGACCTGTGATGGTACCTGTCATTAGACAGAGGTCCGACCTAGTTATTTTGAGTAGTTTGTTAGTTACTCTTATCTATCGATAGCTTTTGCATGTTTGCAGTCTGTTATTTTATTCATAATATTTTGCTGTTTCTTTTCTGGTGCAACTAAGCAGATCCCTTGGTTCCATAGCTGTTGATTTACAGTTTTTCAATGTCTGCACTGATTTCTTTCTTTCTTGCTCTTAGTCCATTTAACTTAGAAGTTTAACTGTCTGCTAAGTTTAGTAAGGCAGAATGACATCCTGATATCACTCTAGACCTAGTTGTAGGTTCAACTTAACTAGGTTTTCTTAGTGCATAGAATCTATGCCATAGATGATGGCTGCACTGTCGGTATAGTGAACGTCCATTGCTCGTTTTTGTTCTTTAGGTTAGGTATCAAAACACATTTTATTTATAACTCCCAATGTCCAATCGTGTTCTTCGAGACTTGCTCAGTTCTTGTTGTCCGTGTACGTGTGTTGTTCAGGATTCTAAAATTTCTAGAGTGGATTGTGTTTGACCCAGTACCTCTCCACTGGTACTGAGGAGGTAGGAGCTCGGCTGGTTTGGGTAGGCTGCCGGCAAATGCATAATACATACGCACACTCCAAGCGGGATGTACAGTGCGACATACAAGAATAGAATATAATAAGGACGCCACTATCGCAAATAAATAACTTACTAAAACAGCTTGTGATGTACTATAGACACTGTTCAGTAAAATATCTGGAGGATTCTACATTTTAAGCGTTTAATTTAATACACAACCGATATTTTTCCATTTTACTTTATTCTAACCTCTTAACGTAAACGTAAGAAGACGTTTCACGTTTGACATTTAACAACGTTAGACGTTCCGTTTCTAATATTTTATATCGCACGCACTGTAAGTGACGATCTTATCACCCCCACTTTGAATTAAATACAGACCAGAAGGGGTGGAATCAAATAATTAGTACATAATTATATATTGATGGGTGGAATAAGACACACGTACGTATTTCAATACCACCTACATGCCCAAATCAGATAATAGATTTGTCAGCTGAAAAATAATTAATTTAGTGAAACTTGCGTATCTAGGAACGTAATCATTTTTGTACACAGGGTCTTGTACGAACACATAGAAACATTATGACATTACCACACGCTTATTCACTCGCAGCACGGCATAATGTACTCTAAACTTACACAACCAAGAATGCATGTGCTGCATAACATACGTTGGTATAACGTGGAAATAGCCAAAACAAACCTCATTTATAGCACAGACATATAATACCAAGCAGAACCAACAAGCCACAAAAATATTGATGCAAAAAACACTACATATACATTACACGCAAACATTTGCAAAACGCGGGCCGGACTCAAGGACATTCTTTTATAATAGTGCTAACAGATACTATTAGATTGTATCTGAAATGTAACTTCACAAAATTTACGACCCCTCCCTACCCCTTGTCAGTCACACTTCGTCGACCCCTCCTCCCCTCCTCTTTATGTGATGGAATTTATGGATGTTCCCATTGGGTATTAATATTCAAACAGACCAGACCAAGTCAAATCATTTATTTTTGTATAAAACAATTTACCAGATGTGTCATGTGGTTGCAGGATCTGAATTTGATGGAAATGAGGTATTCTGCAGCTCCCGCAGAACACTTTTGCCAGTAACACCTCTTTTTGTGGCTTTCTTTTCACTTGGTATGTTATCGCTCTGAAAATTATTACATGCAAGTTATCATAATGTAGTTAGTACAACTTGAGATTCATGATAGTGATAGCGACTGTTCATTGAAAACTGTTGTTCCAATAAGCATTACACCTCGTACTCTCTAAGGATTGTACGGAAACCAGTCCGGTCGAACAAATGTGCCTCTAAATGCTTTGAGCACAACAAACTGGTCGCACTGGGCTGCCAATTTTCTCGATTCAAATTCTTCAACCATGCGTTTCTCAACTCTTCATCCTTGGGAAAATCTAAAATGTAATAAAAATGTTTGTTACTTGACATATGTCTAAATAACCCTTTAATTACACTATCTAGATCACTACGTATATATATGACATGAACCACAATAGGTAGGTAGGTACTTTATTTACATTACCCAGCTAGTAATTACTTAATGAAAAAGGTTCATGTCATCATAATCACATCAAGCTGAATCATCTATTTTAATTATACTTCTGAAATACGAATTCTGATTCTGAAATAAATTCCCTGGACAATGTCTAAATACCGTAACCGTAAAACAATGATCGATACAATTAATTTTTAAAGAAAATAACTTATACTATTTTAATTATACTACTGAAAGGAGTATTACATTCTCTTGGCTACTGAATACGTTCCCTGGACAATGTCTAAGTACCTCAAACGCCAAACAATGATCGAATCAATATTTTTTTAAAGAAAACTACTTATTAACTTTTATTACACCCACCAAACTTGTACATTTATGAAATTGAAAGAAACACAACCTTCCCAAGCCTTCAAATTGTAAAGTTTATGAAAAATAACAAGAAAAAATAGCAATTCAAAATAATCTCTATTATAACACACGAAACTTACGTGTGAAACGGTATACCGGGAGGCATCTTATGAGATGAATTAAAACACATGAGGACATTGCACTTCACCATAGTATTTTCGTATATTTTAATCCAAATATGTAAAAATAACTTTTATTTTAGGTAATTTTTGCAAGCCGTGGTTTTCGCTGTCAGCCTTCTGTCAGAATATTGATGCTTACCAAAATGGCAACTTGGAACATCGTACCACATGCTCATTTTTTCTATTATGTTGCAACGTTACGACAAAATGAGATACGAATATATGATTTTTGTGTAATCGAGAGAGATGCAAACATAACTGTTTTTGCGAATGTAGTTGTAAAAAACATGTTCAGTCTGTTTCTGTATTAAATGTCTGTGATTTATAGGGACACACATACACACCAAAGCAAAATGACAAGAACACACTCAAAGATTTTCACACACACATTAAAATTTATTTATCCCGAAATTGCCAGCACAAACCAGTAACGCAAGTTCTTTAATTTATCACTTTTCTAATCTTCATGTAGCCTAGTAAAAATAAGGGGCCTTACGGAAACTGCTGTTGCGACACCAAACTAATGTTAAATCTACTCAGTTGGAAAATCACGCCACCACAAACCGTATCTGGGCGCGTTAAGGTTCACGTTCGCGTGATTTTTCAACTAAGTGGATTTAACGTTAGTTTGGAAACGCAATAGCAGTTGTCCGTAAGGCCGGGGGTCAAAACAATAGAATTTAGACAGATATCATTAGAAAATAATATAGGCGTTCCACTCATTACCGAATACGAGATCAAATTGATATTAAAGGGTTACTTTCTTTAAAAAAACTACAAAAGACATAAAGCAGATTATTCATACTTGTTTTTTTTTTTTTGTAAACAAATTTTGGCTTTGCGCAGTTATCATATATTACCATTGTAACTGTCACAAATGTCATTGTCAATTTTTTTCAAATGACACTGCATTGAGTGAAAATTGCTATGGCGAAATTTTAATTGTGATTTGATTTGATTCTATGCTGTTTTATATCTATTTTACTTTATGTCTGGCGATAAGAATTAATGCATAGAAACATAATACCAACACTTCAACGCGTAAAAACGATACGAAGCGAATTAGTCATTAGATAGTACTCTTTGGTCATTAGCTGCACACAGGACGAGCTAGCAAGATAAACCTTTAGAGATAGGGAAGATATAAACGTTGAAATCATGGTTTTTAACGTGGAACTGACTGGCTTCGACGCGTTTCACAAATATACAGAAACTGTAGACCCTAATGGACCCCCTTTGCTGTTCTACTTCAGCGGTGCCAAGACGCCAGACGGGAACAGTTGGTGTCCAGACTGTGTCGAGGGTATGTTTTCATTTTAAATAGAATGTGATGATGAATGAATAATATCCATGTTATATATTTTTAAATCACGTTTAGGTCAAGAGTTTGTTCAAATAATTTTTTTCAGCAGATGCACTTATGTACAAAAAAACGCGTTAAGTACATAGTTCCTAAAAAGTTCTTCTAGAGTCTGTTCAAAAAGAGAGTGGACTTGGCCAAAAAGAGAACTAGAACGAATATTAAATGGCAATCCGCCTCTGCCATCCGAAAAATGTCAAACTCAGATCATGAGCTGTCCTATAATCATGTTGTTTTTTAAAGTGAATTTGCATGTTATTTATTGAGATATTTGTCCATTCAACCTCAAGTCAAGTCTCTCTCTTCAACTCTCTTTCTGGACAGATTTTATTTTATTCATTTATAATTTTATAGGCTTGCGTTTGTCCGCCAACTCGCCTGATGTTAACCGATGATTCGGCCTATTAACTAACTACTACTATTAGTAGTTAATAGGATCTACTACCTACTCCTAGTTCTTAACTTATGATTGTATTTATTTCTAGTCTATGCTGGAAAATTGATTTGTTTAACTGCACTTAAAACTTAGTAGATATTTCACTGTCAAGGTAATCTTCTCCGATAATATCATCAGACAGTTATCAACATATTTATCGATTTCAAGGAGAAAACCTCAGGCAACCTGTTTCAATTATAAAAAACTGTTGCTGAGGGTATGGTATGCAGCGCTGGTTTTTTTAAATAGAATACAGCTGTTTTCCATACGTTTTGCAGTATCAGGTTGGTATGGGACCAAACCTAAAATAGGTATGATGCTGATATTTTCTTTTACGTTTTCAGGTTGGTTAAAGTTATTCATAATGATGAGGACAATGACCTCCTTTCGGCTTAGTACAGGGTAGATGTGCATTTGGGTAGTAGGTTCATGTGCGCAACCCTGTATATAAATAAATAAAAAGTTTCGTTTTTGTAGGATTATGCATTAAAAACTTTTGTAACTGTTATGCCAAAAAAATAAAACAAAACTTTTTTTTTTTTAAATGACGTGTCTGACACTGTCTCTAATTAATAAAATTTCTATTGTATTCTCTTTGATTGATAAAATTCAACATGGCTCACACATTTAATAGGAAACAAGATAAAACAATGGATTCTCCATATCTCAATAATTATCAAGAGTTCACTGAATTTGTTGAGAAACTGAACGAAAAGAAGAAAGATGTTTATTTCATGTTCACGGGTGCCAAGAAAGAGAATGGTAGGAGTTGGTGTGTTTACTGCCAAATGGGTATCTACCTATTTGCTCCTATTTGCACAGATTTTATACCATTACATAGTGCCCTTACATTTCTCTGCCTATTTGCTACATCACAATAACTTTGATCATAAGTAACAAATATAAACCCGAAAATGACAAATTATCATGGCCGACGGGTAGCATGTGCGATTTACAATCTGGCAGCACCTGGTTCAATCCTTAGCCTTGTACAAATGATTATTTATTACCTAAATAAATTATGTGCAGTTTTGATGCCACTGATTCCTCCACTGCTCAAAATTAGTGAAGGAAACATGGTGAGTAAACCAGTATTCCCAAGAACCTCAAAAAGTACAAAGACATACGACATTCATCAACATGCAGTGGGCCAGCATGGTGGATTAGGGCTCATCCTCTCTCTGAGAATTGGCCTGTGGCCAGCCTGTCATGTTCATACAGGCCTGCTCTCATAGCGAGAGGATGGGACCTAAGCCACTATGCTGACTCACTGCACGTTAGTGAACGTCATATATACCCGAACCCTTGAAGCTCTTGGACATACCGGTTTTTTCTTTCACCGTTTTGAGTGATAGCATTAAAACTGCACATAATTTATTTAAAAAAATTAAATAAGTTATTGGTGCAGGGCCGAGCATCAAATCAGGTGTCGTGAGATTATAAAGCGAACATGCTAACGCCCGGCCACCAACGCTCAAACTGTTTATACTCCTGTATCATGTCTATCTGTCGATAAGAGGACAGTTGAGTAGGTGTCACGCCGGACGACACTATACAAAAAACAATAAAAAGGGAAAACTCACAGAGTTGTGTATATCTGGGGGAAAACTAATAATTTTTCGAAAACAGTGATAGACCCTCAATTCCAACTACTATGGAACAAAATGAAGGAAGAAATGAATCAACAAACAGCGGCCATAAATCAAAATATGGCTGCAACTATGGATGCAAAATTAAAACCTCTTGTGGAAGACATAGCTGGATTAAAACTAGAAGTTCAAACATTAAAAACCAAAACTCAATACTTAGAAAGACAATCAAGAAAAAACATTTTAATAATTCATGGTGTTCAAGAAACTGAAACGAATTTTTCTGACCTACTGAATGGTGTCATCACAACCCTGAACACCGTTAGCGAGAAAGCAGAGATAGACACTTGGGACAGATGGGAGATAAGCAACATACAAAGAATAGGAAAGAAAAATGAAAGTAAGACGCGACCCATATGCATGACGCTCACCTTGTATTGGCGAAAAATTGAACTCTTCAGGAATAAGAAATATCTACCAGAAAAAATCTATATAACCGAAGATTATCCTAAAGAAGTGTTATTAAAGAGGAAAGAATTAAAAAACAAATTACAAGAAGAGATAGAAAAGGGCAAGGAAGCATTTATAGCTTACGACCGATTGGTAATAAAAGAAAAGAAAGATAAGAGAAAGCGATCACCTACAAAATCGCCAAATACACCAAATGTCGATACAAGCGAGAACACCAACAAGCATAAAGTGAGCAGAGTTAACTATTTTGACAAAACAAGATCATTTTCATTTAGCGGGACCACCAACACGAATTAGCAATCAAAACTCACCAGCAGTAAACGGAAAACTAAAAAGTCACAAACTAAAATGAACAAAACAACAAGGAAAGGTCCCAAACAGGCTGGTCACCTTGGGACGTCAGACCACCACCCTCTAAAAGACGAACAGCAAGCGGATAATACTTTTAACCCTAAACATTTACAAAATATAACTCAAAGAAAAGACAAAAATAAACTATTTATAGCAACACTAAATACAAGAACACTCCGAACAGATGACAGATTGGCGGAACTGGAACACGCATTAGAAGATATAAACTGGGACATTATTGGTCTAAGCGAAACACGACGACTAGGTGAAGAAGTGAGAGAATATAAAGATTATATCTTCTACTATAAAGGAGAAACTAAGGGATTACATGGTGTAGGCTTTATGGTCAAAAAATATCTAAAAGAGTCTATCATACAATTTAGAAGTAAATCGGAAAGAATTTCCATCCTAGATTTGACACTTCAAAACGGAAAAGAACCATGGTCTATAATACAAATATATGCGCCCACAGAGCAAGCGACCGAAGAGGAGAAGAACTTATTCTATACGGCATTGCAAGAAACTGTTGAGGAAACCAACAAAAACAAGATCGTGATGGGAGATTTTAACAGTCAAATAGGTAGCCAACAAGATGGAGAAACTAACTCTATTGGTCTCCATAGTAAAGGTAAGCGCAATAAGAATGGACAAAAACTTGTTGACCTGGCTCTCAAATGCAATTTAAGAATAATGAACACATATTACAAGAAAGGTATCAATAGAAAATGGACATGGATCTCACCCGATGGAAGATACAAAAATGAAATAGACTTCATCTTAACTAACACCCCGAGTTTCTTTAACGATGTTGGCACAGTGAATCAACTTAACTTTAGTACGAACCACAGAATGGTTAGAGCCACTTTAGAAATTACAAACAAAAGAAGAACAAGAAAACACATAAAAAACACAACAGATCAATTACATACACCAATCCCAGACAACATTTGTAACAAAGTTAAAGGACAAATAGAAAAAATTGAAATAAATGATTCGGTTCAAGAAAAATATAACAAACTTGAAATTTTTTTAACAAACTTAAGAACTGAATTGACCTACATAAGAAATAAAAACAATAAAGACAAAATAGGGACAGAAGCAAGAATTTTGATACAAGAAAGAAAAGAAATGTTTAAGGACAGGAAAAAGAACATTAAACAGATAGAAGGATTAAGTAAAAAGATTACAGTAAGCATACGTAACCATAAGAAAGAATCACGTCTCAATAGAATCCAGTCTGAAATTGAAAAAACAGGAGGAATCAAAAGGGCAATGAATAAACTTAAAGACCACTCTTCATGGATACCGAAAATGAAGGGAAAAAACAAAGAAAACAAGGAATATGTAACTACAAAAAGAAAATTGATCAGCAGTATAGCTACAGACTTTTACAAAAATCTTTACAGTTCATCGGAATTATCTGTAGTAGTAGAAAACTCAAGCAAAGAAGAAAAAATCCCACACATACTAGAAAGTGAAACAAAAAGAGCCATACTATCGCAAAAAAATTACAAAGCTCCTGGTGAAGATAGAATAACCAACGAACTGCTAAAAGGGATACTAGATGTTATACTTCAACCACTAACTAGCCTGTTTAACGAAATCCTTGACAGCGAAATCACTCCGGAGCAATGGACAAAGTCAACCATAATCTTGATTCACAAAAAGGGGGATAAAGACAAAATGGACAACTATAGACCAATAAGTCTAATGACAAACATATACAAACTTTTTTCTAAAATTGTCTTGGGCAGGCTCACTAAACAACTAGATGAAGAACAACCAAGGGAACAGGCAGGCTTCAGAGCTGACTTCTCAACAGTAGACCACATGTATGTTGTTAAACAAATTGTAGAAAAGTATAACGAATACAAGAAACCATACTATATATCCTATGTCGACTATAATAAGGCGTTTGATTCCTTGTCTCACAACTACATATATAAAGCCTTATCAAACCAAGGAATAGAAAACAAATACATTAGAATTATAAAAAAGATATATAGCAATAGCACAGCAAAAGTACAACTAGAGAAAATTGGAGAAGAATTTAAAATCCAAAAAGGAGTCAGGCAAGGGGATCCTCTGTCCCCCAAACTATTTTCGGCTGTGTTGGAGGAAATCTTCAGAAATCTAGATTGGGAGTGGTTAGGAATAAATATAAATGGATGTAAACTATCCCACTTGAGATTTGCGGACGACCTGGTACTGTTTGCTGAGGATCCTGACATTCTACAAGAAATGCTTAAAGAACTGGCAACAGAGAGCAGGAAAGCAGGTCTCACAATGAACACCTCCAAAACAAAAGTTATGACAAATAGGCATAAACAAAATATTAAAGTGAATAACCAAGAGATAGAATATGTGGACGAATACGTGTATTTAGGACAAATAATTGCACCAAACTCGCAGATGGATAGAGAACTACAAAGAAGAGTAAGCAACACCTGGGCTCGTTACTGGTCACTAAAAGAAATACTGAAAAATAAGGAAATCCCAATGTCAGCTAAACGTAAAGTGTACAACATGTGTATTCTCCCAATACTAACTTATGGATGCCAAACCTGGAGCCTGACAAAGGCTCACAGCCAAAAACTTAAGGTATGTCAACAAGGGATGGAGAGAAGCATGTTGCACATTAAGCTGAAGGACAAGTGGAGACTGACCAGAATTAGGAAGGCTACAGGAGTGACAGATGTCTCGCGGAAAATCAAGCGTTTAAAATGGAGCTGGATTGGACATGTGGTAAGATCCCCAAAACAAAAATGGACCAAAGAAGTCATGTCTTGGTACCCCAGAGATGGGAAGAGAGCAAGGGGACGACCACAAAGAAGGTGGGAGGACGACCTACCAAAGGGGTGGCGTAGAACAGCAAGGGATAGGAAAGAATGGCGACTTCTAGAGGAGGCCTATGTCCAGGGAGGACAACCTGATAGTGGAAATGGTGCTGGTGATACAGACTGAATATGTATATTTAAGTCAAAAATAAATAAACAAATATATATATTATTATTTATAAGGTGTTAAACATAAAATTATATAATAATACTGTAGAGTTTATTATCAGAGAATAAAGGCTATTTTTATTTATTTATTTTATTTATTAAGAGGTCCTGAACAATTTTGGGGCTATTAGAGCTCCTTCATCAGGGAATAAGCACATTCATAGACGACGACCTTAAGAGACAATCGCCTGGTTTTGGTAGTAATTATTAAGTAGCTCTTATCTTCTTTTTTTTCAGCTGAACCTATTGTGAAGTCATACCTAGGGGAATTAAAAAGGAATGTAATCTTCGCTTATGTTGATGTTGGAGATAGAGAATAGTGAGTACCTTTAATAAGTCCAATTTTTTTTTTGTTTATGTACAAGGTTTTTGTCTGTTTTGATTGTCTTGATAAATATACCCTATATGGTGGCTATAGGCGACACTGCTACATGGTTTATATTCCGAAAACCTGTATGAAACGCTTTGGTTCCATTCTTATTGTGCAAGCTGGGTCTCCCACTGAAAGTTAAATCAGAGTCTTCAAATCGCAAGTGAATCGGTTCTAAGCAAGAGTGCTCCATCGTAAACCGCATCATCGCTTAACATCACGCGAGGTGGCTATTACGGTGGCAAGCTTATTACGAAATTATAAAAAACTACTAATGTCCCATTTGGGTCGAATGTCCATAACCCCTGGACCCGGGTATGTCTTAAAACTGCAACCAGAACCACCGGCGGATGGGCAGCAGCATCCTACTAGTGAATGTGCTGCGATCTCCAAGCTGCCAGCCAAGCGTGGGGATTATGGCTACACCCCTCTAAGAGAGATGCCTTTAAGTAACCGTAAGGTGAGGCTGGTCTGGCTAAATATCGCAGCCAATTTCTAGTCTAGTGGCGGATGGGCTGCCTATGTTAAGCAGTCACCAACGTATATGGATACCCTTACTTGATACACCAGAGGCAGTCTAGGCAAATGATAAAGCTTATTTAAAATTCCTATAGATATATATAGCTATCGTAATTTAGACTCCCAAATTGCAGCTAAAAGAACCTTTTCTGAAAAGGTGCTCAGATGTTTGCATATTTTTTTATGCTTACAGTATTAACACTTGAAACTTGTTATTTCTAGTTGGAGAGAAAAAACCTGCCCATTCAGAACTGACCCTCGTACCAAACTCATGGTTATCCCGACCATCATAAAGTGGAAGGGGGTCCAGCGGCTAGAAGGAAGCCAGTGCAACAAGAGAGAACTCCTACAGATGCTCTTTGAAGAAGAAGAGGAATAAACAAATTATGAAAAGGATAATTTAAATCATATTTCTAGTTTACTTTGTAGTTCTACTAGTTTAGAGAGTTTAGAGTCTAGTTTCTAGTGTTCGGTTAGACAACTGACATAATTATCTTATGATAAAATTGTATTTGTTATTCTAATTCAAAGTGGGGGTGATAAGACCTACACTGACATCCCACTTGGGGTTTATTGTGCATTTGCCCCTGCCAGCCTACACAAACCAGCCGAGCTCGTTAAGATACTAGATGACAGCGTACCCAGCATGCTGGCGGCATTGCCACGTTAAATAGCAATGCTTATGCGTTTATAGTAATGATAACAATCATATCCTTGACTATGTCCATCGTTTAACCGTCCACATCTTTGACCACATGTGAGCAAATGCCTAACTCGTCAGTTTGTTTAATGTTTATAATAACCCATTCGTCATGACATACGAATTAACCTACCACCCTTTCAACTTAAAACCAACTTTATGAGAAGAATCAACTGTCAGCGGTAATCGGCTAAGCTGAACTTGGCAAGTTTTTGTTCACTTCAATCAGTTCCTGGACTAAAACTGTTGAAAAAGGTTTATCTATTTTCAATGTTTAATAACATCACTAATATAATTTATTGGACTTTCGTGCAATGTCCATAATTGGCATAATCTGTAAATAAGTAAAGATAATCATAAGATTGGTGGATTTGCAATAAATATATCTTTGAATGAAAAACATTTCTACAAGTTTTTATTTATGTTGCCTTGTTATTATAGCTCAAATCTTGCAACTGGATTTTAATACAGTTATCCCCAACCGAATGAGCTGAAAATTTCTTCTGAGAATGCCAAATCGTGCATACGTAAAGGCATGAATTGGCATCCTTCTCGGATCTAAATACATTTAAATTCAAGCTGCAGTACTTTAGCTGCAGCGTCTGTTTTAGCTTCAATTAGTCCTTAACATTAATCAAACATAGTTGTAAACTTTTTATCTTATCAGTAATTGCCAGTCATGCTGTGTATACATATTTTGGAGCATATGGGCATATTTACTTGCCAGTTCGAAACTCATATTTGCAACGAGCTGCCCATCCCGGCTTTGTACGGGTGGATATTTTTGTTTAAACATCCTAGTAATAAATATAGCCTATGTTACTCAGGGATAATGTAGCATTCTAAAGGTGAAATATTTTAAATAGGTCCAGCACTCTTTTAGTTAATTTGTTACAATATACAAATCTTTCCTCTTTATAACATTACTAGCCGCCCGCCCCGGCTTCGCACGGGTGTAAGCTCGGCCTTCGGCCTCGCTACAAAATATAATATAGCCTGTCACCCGGGGATAGTGTAGGTTCCCAATAGTAAAAGAATTATTAAAATCGGTTCAGTAGTTTTTGAGTTATTTCGTTACACACATCCCAAAATACAAATCTTTCCTCTTTATAATATTATATATTGTAGATGTAGATAAGTTTAGCTTAAATTGAGTTTATCCTGTTTTGTGTACCTTCTAAATAAAATTAAAATGCATGGTTAGCCATTTGACGTCATTCTAAATCCAATATGGCGGACCAGTAACTTTATGCACCCTTAAGATATGATGGGTATCAAATGAAAGGGTTTGCTGGGAAGAATACGAAAAATAAAATGACAACACACTAAATTCAATATGGCGGACGCCTAAAAGCTTGTTTTAGTTTTTTTTTTGTTAGTAATTTTCATGAGTTTAAATAATAAATGTTGAAGATAAGCTTTATCAAATTATCACAAAAGAATATGATTATAAGCAGACGAGTACTGTATAATTTGGTAATAATGATATGAACTACATGCTATGTCTAGATTAAAAAGTAAAACGACAAATCTTTAATTAAATTCATTAACTGACAGATAACGCAGTCGAAACCACTGAGCTAGCACCATGAAAATGTACATAGCAAAGCCTTATATAGCAAAATAGAACCCCAAGAAAGAATTTTTGAAAATTCATCTCCGAAAGGCTGCCTTAAGGGGTTAATTAGGACACGAAAGTTTGTATGGAAATTTGTCATTTTTAGAGTAAAAAAAAATGAAGTTTGTACTTAAACTTTCGTTCATACGTAAAAGTTAGTTATTATAGTATCATAGTTTTTTAACTTATTCCCTAATGGAGTTAAATATGGGATATAAGTTAAAGTTTGGTGGTTCAATTTCTCTTCTTCAGTTTACATATAAAGGTCAGCCGTATAAGCGTTTTGGAAATTTATCCCCTAAAGGAATTTAATAGGGAATTGAAGTTTGTGTAAGTTTCGTCATTAACTAATGGGAAATCCCATCAGAAACATGGCCCATTTCTAAAGAAAACAAAGTAATAGATAAAACAATTGTTTAATTATATAGCTACAAGTAGGTATAAAAAATGTACTTATTATTGAGTACAAATAAAGTATCCATCCAATAGCTACAATATAAAAGGCGAGCAAATTTATATATTTACAATTGTTAACATTCATATAATCTAAACACAATGTTGTACTGTAAACTAAGTTATTATTTTCATCATTTTTCATCACAGCCCGCCGCCATTTAATTAGGTACAAATTCCTATCACAGAAATATTATTGAATATATCAATAATAATATAATTATGTACCCTTTGTTAAAAACATTCAAATGTAAATGCATAAAAATAAACAAGTAACAGAAATAATACCTACACCTCAACTATGTAGAAATATTATATTAACTAAAATATATATATAAAAAAATTCGAAACTGCAGTCAAAATTATTCAAAAGCTTATTTGTATCTGTTAAGCCGGGTCCGCTGCGGCATGTTTTCGTGTTAGCTAACACACTAACATGTTACTGACACGAAACGTTGGTGTTAGCTAACTATAGTTTCAACCGCATAGGGCGGTCTTTACGCGTCGCGCGGCGGCCCGTAGTGCAAAACGAGACGCAGCCGCGCGCGCGCATTCACCTTGATAAAGACCGACGTATGCGGTTAAAACTATAGTCGGAGTATCCGGCCTAATCTTACGTGAGTAATTCCCGTGTAATATATATAAAATGTGTGAAAACCACATCAGTTTCCATAATAAAACAGTGTGTTAGCTAACACGAAAACATCCCACAGCGGACCCGGCTTTAGTAGTTAATTATCTTTCACTTCGTCTGCACGAAAAGTAACAGAATGTTTTAATAATATTTAATTTCATAGTCTTAAAATTGATTCATTAATTCAGTTCATTTTTATGTAAACCAATAACTACATATGCAGGTGAATGGTGTCAGGCTTTCGCGGTAGAAACTATTTTATCGGTAATAACCTTGAGCGAACAGACAATATTTTCCTAAAAACTATATATATAAGTACATACTTGTAACTTTCTGTACATAATGTTTCTAAAGGAATGTATTATTTTGTCATCTTTTTATACTGTTCATATCATAGGGTTTCGTAAGTTTCATTAGGATTGTCTAGATTTTTCCCTACGGTTCATTAGTATTGTCTAGGTTTTCCCGTACGGTTCATTAGGTAGGATTGTGTAGGTTAATAATCCATATGGTTTAATAGGATTGTCTAGATTTTTCCGTATGATTAATTAAGATTGTCTAGGTTTCCGTTTGGTTTATTAGAATCGTATAGGTTTTTCCGTACGGTCAATTAGGATTATCTAGGTTCATCCCTGTAGTATATAAAAATAGTCTAAGTTTATTCGTACAATTTAGGATTGTCTATGTTCATTCCTATGCTTTCTTAAGATTGACCATGCTTTCCATACGGTCAATTAGGATTATATAGGTTTATCCCTGTAGTACATAAAAATTGTCTAAGGTTATCCGTACGGCTCATTAGGATTGTCTAGTAGTTTCCACTCAGCTAGTTAAAATTGTCTAGGATTTCCTAGGTTCATTGACTAGGGTTTCTAAACCCTGATAGCGGGCTTGCTGCAGGCGGCAACGGGCGCCGGGTTGTCGTCGGGCTCGTCGCTCATGTTGAGGTCCCGGGCGGGTACGGAGATCAGAACGTCATAGTACACCTTCTTGCTTCGGAGGAACGCGCTCTTGTTGTCGAATATCACTGAATCTGTGGACCAACAAGAGAGTTACCTTTTTTTATTGTAAAATAGGCTTGCGCTTGGCCGCCAACTCGCCTGATGTTAAACCTGTGTACCTTTGTTGGTTTCTATCTTTTTAACCGCGTTCCAAAAAGGAGGAGTTAACAAAAATTCAACTGTTTTTTTTAAATGTTTTTTATCTCTGAACTTTCGACTGGGTGAACCGATTTTGATTATTCTTTTTTTTATTTGAAAGCTGGTGCTTCCCGTGTGATCCCATTTCAATTTGGTCCAGTTCTGAAGTTGTTTTTTTAATAAAGATTATTATATTTTACCTTATTTATTCAAAACCTTATTAACCTTTGGTCGTGGCATGGGTTTCCAATAAAATGGAAATAGCAAATGGGGTCAGTATTAAAGAAGTATTAGTCAGCAGTTGAACGCTTAAAAGATTTGACGTTTATGTCCTCAAATGCAGCATATTCTGAGGTAGCTTTTTATACTAAAGTAAAGCAACCGGAAAACCTTTTACATAGCCTAGTATTCTTCAACCCGCTTAACATGGTGTACGAGGCATGGTAGCGCTTAATACTTACAAGTAGCGGGCCCTTTCACAGGAATAACGCCAACGTCCACAGGCCCCTCGGAGACCTTTCTGGGTCCATGCACCACTTCCACGTTGCCCTCTTCGTCGCGCCGCTTGATCACGAACTTGATGTCGTGGTTATCTACGCCAAACTCCCATCTACAATTAGAAATATGAATTACTGTCGCGGCAGCTAATAGACTGAAATAGATGTAGGCGGAGGCGAAACTGAGGCACACATTATGCGAGCCCATCAATGCTTAGTTATATATAGCTAAGACTTGTATAAATGTATATGTAACTTTTATGGAACATAGCTAATTCAATAATTATACAATGACTTTAGAATTCGGTAGCCACAAAAGCTACCAAAGAACAGATTGGCAGCTGACTGCCCCGGTGACTCAGTTGGTACTGAACCTACCTGCTGCGCTTGAGGGCGTGGGTTCGATTCCCACCTAGGGCAAACATTTATGTGATGAACATTTGTGTTTGTTCTATGTCTGGGTGTTAATATACATTTAAGTATGTATTTAAAATTATATATGTACGTATATCAGTCTCTGGCAGCCATATTACAAGCTTAGCTTAGTTTGTGGTCAGATGACCGTGTGTGCAAAATATCCCAGATATTTTTTATTTATTTATTTTATGGCTAATTCCATAGATTTAGGATGTCAAAGATAGCCTATGGCAATGTGATTACATAAAAAAAACATTTGCGCATGCGTAAGTAAGATAGTGTTGTGAAACGTACCAACTTTTTTATCGATTGATCAAAAATGGTCCTCCGGGTTTTTGTCGATAAACATAATCGCATCACAGTTATAATTATTTTCTAACACTTCTATCGAGCCAAAAAGAATAAAAACCACTTTAAAGCTCCATAGCGTTTATTTAGGTCTGTAGCTATTTTTAACTTTTGCTATAGCCAAGAAGCTCAAAGCCACAAGCTAACCTTACTTACTTCAATACACTGTCGGCATCGATGCACAGCAAGTCTACAGAGTGCTTGTCCCCAGTCTTTATCGTGACTCGTTTGTATTCCTTCTCCGACTCAGACGCCGGGTTCTTTGAGTAGTAATGTTTGGGCACTTTTCCGCCAGGTTTGATCTGAAAGGGAATAAATATTTGAAGTTATTGGGATTCTTTTCCACGTGAATGCTACGTCAAGTATAAGCAGGAATTTCAACGTGCAGATTTAGGACATTTTCTGCTCTTTCTCTTTTTTTAATACCCTTTTATTAGCTTATATTAGAGTATTGTAGGTGTCTATAGGCGCCGGTGACCACTATCCATCAGGTGGCCCGTAGCTTGTTTGGGAGCGTTCAAGTATTACGTAACGAATTTGGGGGCTGGGGGGGTCTTGTAAAACGTTATGATGCTTTACAGGGGCGGGAGGGGGTGTTTGAACTACGCGTTACGTAACATAGTTTTTTTTAACCCTTCAGAACAGTCGCGTAAAGAGATACACTAGCGCATTTTTTTTATAACAAAGGTATTTTAACGATTTTCCGGTACTTGACGCCGCATAATTGTGACTGTGTATTATGTATTCTGTGCTTTTAGGTAAAAATGTAACGTTTTATTAGGAGGGGAGGGGGGGGGGACAGAAAAACAAATTGCGTTACGTAATACTTGAATGCTGTCTTTGTCACTTATACTACATTAAAAAAAGAGCTTGGTATGTACCAATGTAGGTATGTATTTAACGGAATCTTTGAACTTGAGTTTCACACTTATCAAGGACCGATGACAATGCAATAATTTAAATAGTTTGTTCCATTATCCTTACCAGGATCTTCAGGATTAGCGATTTTAAAGCGTGTTTTTTTTTTAAAGTTCTTAAATTGTTTAATGCAGATTGTGTTATGAGGGACCGACTGAACTTATTTTGAGGTGAGTTCTATTATTCGAATCCTTGCATTATCCCAAATAATATAGGCTAGATCTCTATTTAATAAAATAAAAAAACTTAATGACTATGGGTAATATGAAACAGTGGCCTTAGTACGAGCATTTGAGAAAAAGTTATCGTTACGTAAACGATAGCAAAATGTATGAAAAATTCAGTTTCCTTTCACTTCCGATAGAGGCGCTGATCAATTTTTATGTAACGATACCTGTTTACGTAACGATAATATATATTTTTTAATTGTAAAATAGGCTTGCGCTTGGCCGCCAACTCGCCTGACGTTAAGCGACGATACGGCCTACGATGGATCACGCTTGCCTAGAAGAAACCGATTCACTTTTGACTTGAAAACACCCAGATTGTAACTATCGGGGAACACCCATTCACGCAGCGCATTCCATAACTTTTTCGCAAGTGCTCGTACTAAGGCCACTGAACTATGTAAGTACTTACAATGGAGCTGCACCGCGGGTCTCCGTCCTCGTCCACCAGGGTCCCGCCGTAGTGCGCGGGAAGCTGGTCCCCCTCGATCACCGTCAGCAACTGAGGCTGCCACTTCTTCGTATCAGTGCCGAATATCTTGATCTTGGATATCGTGTACTCGTGCATGAATTTCTTTACCACTGAGAAGGCTAGGGCGAACACTTTGGGCGCTGAAAAGAAGGAAAATAAAATTAATTGGCACAGTTCTGACAGGGAATTACGTATTAATTTAATAACATACATAATTAAAAAACTTTCGCATTTATAATATTAGTAAATAAAAGAATGGAAGATTTTTGCTTTTGACTGTACCGCGCACTTCGCGTGACTAGCGGCCTAAGTTCTGAGACCTCAAAAAGATTTTAGAGTACTATAAGTAACTTACTGGCTGTACTAAATAGCAATCTATATAGCCATATAGAGGTTTTACGGTGTTTAGGCAATTAGATATACATGAACTTTGAAGGTGAATCGTGTCTAAAATTGTAAACTTTACCCGTTCTAGAACGAATCTCTTGTTTTGCAACGTTAAGCTAGGTTTAAAATGTCAATAATATTAACGGCTCAACAAAATTTTATCAAACATAGCTAAGAATTACCAAGATGAAAAACTTTTGAATAAAAAAAACACAATTTAAATCAGCCAGCCCCGTTTTGGAGAAAAATGATAAACTCTAGGTTCTGCAAACGCATATACTCGTAGGTACCTTCCCCGTTCCGTCAAGGGTACCTATTGAGAGTTTGTATTTATATTGGTAGGATATGAAACGAACGCTGAAGCTTGTACATTGAATTAAATCGATTACGACTTTGAATTTTGAATGAGTGAACTTCAGACGGTATAGCACAAGTTCTGGTAGACCTGACTGCCATGGGGGTCTCACTAGGCGAGATAAAGCTCAATGTTAGATTAAGGACGTGTTTCCGATACTGTTAAAAATAAGCTAATTTTGGGTACATTTTCCGACGGATGCATAAAACTTAGTCAAATAATATTATTATGTAAAGATAGAAAGCTTTTTTTCCACACTGTTCACGCAATTGTTATTTTTTAATGATTATCCATAATTATTGAAAAGTATTTTTGTATCAGAAATGAGGAGATCCGTAGACAAACGAAAGTTACCGACATAGCCCACCGGATCAGCAAGTTGAAGTGGCAGTGGGCAGTGCACATATCACGCAGAACAGGCCGATGGGGCCGAAAGGTTCTCGAATGGAGACGACGGACCGGTAAGCGCAGCGTAGGACGTCCACCTACAAGATGGACAGACGACCTATAAGAGACCACAGGAACACGCTGGATGCAGGCCGCTTCCAACCGGTCCTTTTGGAAATCGATGGGGGAGGCCTATGTCCAGCAGTGGACGTCCTATGGCTGAAATGATGATGATGATTTTCCTTAGCCTCATTCTACAAAAGTAGCGAAAACCAGTCTTGTTTAGGTACATATTTATCAAAAACTCCAAGACTTTAATCTATAAAAAAATACCTATCATTAGTATGCATATTAATTAAAGAATTCAGGCAAAAAAAATACCAAATATGTTTCTTATATTTATATATTGTATAGTGTTATATATATATATATATATATTGATATTGTGGTACGCCCTCTAGTGGCATAGCAAAGAAGGAAGTGGCATCACTTAGTGATAAATAAATACGAAGAGTGAAGAGCGACTGCGCTTTCCTTACCGTTGACAATGAAGCAGATCTTCAATATCTCAGGATAATTAGCCTCGTAGAGCTGCAGCAGTGTGAAAACCATCTCCGCCGCTGGTTTCCACGCGTATTGTCGGATGTTGAAGCCTTCCAGGTCGAATACTACCGTCACCTGTTAAGTTTTGATGCTTCTATTAGGTATCCTTTAACTTATAATGTTTTACAAATATAGATCACGCACTTATTTTTTTTTGTTCCTGCCGCCACCGCGTCCAATTAGACGTAACTTTTCTGGTAATATAGCCTTCGCTTCCAAAAAACTCCGATTGCGTTTCATGAAAGTCAAAAAGCTTGTGAATCCCACTTTGGCTTATATGAAAGCCAGATATGGTTTAGTGGTTATTTGTGGTACCTTGGCAGGTTCCAGTTCTGGGTTTTGCTCTTAAGGCTAGGCCTAGGAATCCAGGCTGTCTGGTCCGGGGCAAGGTGGTTGGTCAGAGAAACGTTTGCTGTACAATATGTAAAATTATAAACGCGTTTTCTTTTTTAAGCGACTTCAAATAAGGAGTGGGATTCTTAATTCGTTTTTTTTGCATGTTTCTTACCTAAGAACTCCGTCATTTGTGAAAAGTTTTTATTTTATTTAAACTTACAGATTGGCTCCATATACAATTCATCAAAATCGGTTTAGTAGTTTGGTTTTGAAATCCAAATAACTGGTAAAAATATGTCATTAAAGTAAATGAAATTGAGTGGGTTTATTTAATTCATAATTATAAACTTTTCTCTATAATTTTCAATTGAAATCCAGAAACGAAAAACTCCGATCGATTACTACAAGCAGAGAAGCTAAAATATGCTCACGGCTGTCAGGCTGCCATACGTTTGTGCTAGCTTTGTAGTTCAATCCAGAAGAGTTCAGAAGGCGAGTATACCTTCATAGCAGCCGGTCCGTGCGTTTCCGCCTGCCTCCTCGCTATGGCAAGGTAGTTCTCCAAGTGTTTCAGCACCATGCGGATGACGTCAGTTCTGCTGATGGAGTGAAGGAGACCCCACACGTCCAGACCCACGAATGGCACCACAATCACTGGAAATATGCAGTACATTGTATTAAAACCACGACGACCAAACATTGATTTCCCACCTGTTCTATGTCGTAGTTTTCGACTGCCTACTGTGAAAGGGGTGTTTTTATTTGTATTTTTAATGTGATTATTAAATAATTACTTACTTGAACTATTATGTGAAACTATTTTTTTATTGGATAGGCTATAATTATAGATATATAGCTTAGGGAGTTCCCATTTAATTGTAAAGAAAATAGGTGAAAAATAATTATCAATATAAAAAACAGACTTCATAAAAAAGTCCGAACTGAATGAAATGGGACTACTCAGGAAGCACCAGCTTTCAAATAAAAAAAGAATCATCAAAATCGGTTCACCCAGTCGAAAGTTATGAGGTAAGAAATACATTTTTTTTAAACAGTCGGATCGATAACATCCTTCTTTTTGGAATTCGGTAAATTAGATTTTCACAACCGCATAGCGACCTAAACATGACATAATAAACAATCAAAAATATTTCACATAGTGTTAACAGAAGCATAAAACAAAACAAAAGATTTACCTTCACGCTGTTTTCGGTACCCTCGACCTTTTAACCTAGAATTTACCAATTTTGTTACCCATGTACCTAATTGTACACAAAATCTCTACAAAGTATAAAGTAAAGTCGCTTTCCGCATGTGTCTGTCTGTATATCCGGTAACTCCTAAACCATGCTATGGATTTTGACGCGGTTTTCACCACCCAGTTAGATAATTTTTCACGGAAGATTTATATATATATTATAAAACTATTAAAACTTACACCCGTGCGATGCCGGGGCGGATCGCTAGTAACATAATGAATAGTGTTTGAATTTTAGCGCCGACACAAAGTAAAAAAATATTGTCGCTTTATTGTAAACTAAACTTGTGTAGGTACAATGAGGCGACAATAAGTTTACAAGTTGTTAAACTTGTGTATTGTCGAGTGGTAATGTGTAATAATGATGGATTATTATTTATGAAATGTTCGTGAACGTGGTCGAGTGTGGAAAAGTGTAGTAGGTATCATGGAAAAAGTTATATGAGGTGCAACGTGAATTTTCATGTTGTTTCCAAAACTCCATACAAGCCTCTAAAAGACATCATCACTTTACTAGAGCATTACTTCGACTTAATCGTGACTTACTTTGCTTGGCTCTGACTTGTTTGGCGATGTTTAGTAAAACCACAGAATAAATATAAGTACAGGCAAGTACAGAAGATACACTCCGCAAAATCATTTAAATAAGTAGCGACTCTTGCTACTACACAATAAAGTGCAATTCAGAAAGTGCGAGCGCTAACTACATACAGCTAGAAGTTGTCTCTCTGTCTATCGCGTAACTCTTGTCGCGTTATCTCTGTCTATCGCGTGGCAGCAGGTACGGCAAGTCTGACAAGAAGACTACTTGTAGCTTCTTACCGAAAGTGCGGAGTGCGCCAGGCCTGGTAAAACTTGAAAATATTTCTATACTTGACACTTGCATATGCACAAAACGTGCGTGCGACGCCAAAATACTTTTAAGAGCAAATGTGTCTTACCGGGAGAGCCCTCCTTGTCGAAGCCCGAGCTGCCGCTGGGGAAGTGCTTCTCCAGCACCTCTGGCGCCTGCCAGGACGGCAGGGTAGTGTCCACGCCCCACTTCTCACGCCATTTCATAGACTGGAACATAGATACTCAATATTAAATCATTTATTGCATAGGTATTATGAAATTCACATACAGATCTCAGGTAGCATGTTTGATAGCTTTCACATAATGACCCTTATTGGGTATGGCAATAAAGTGCGGACCGGATCGATTTATTCTATAATTGATAATTGATTTGTCTTCTAAACGTTTAGGCTGTAGTAAAATTTTGCGGCGGGGCACACTAATATTGTTTCTAGACAGCATACAATTTCGATGTGGAAATAACTTATAAATTATTTCCAGGAGGATTTAACTGTTAGTCCAGGATATATCCTGGACTGACAGTTGAAATACTTTTCATCCTGGAGTCGATTCCTGTACCTACGATATTTTTCATCTATTTCTATATTCTATTTCTGTATGCATTATTCTAAGCCCGAACCGTCAAAAAAATTAACATTTCGAATAGCAACATTGTTTAGACTAGAAAATAATTAACAATATAAAAAACCGATTACATAAAAATAACAGAACAGGACCAAATTAAAATAGGATCACACAAGAAGCACCAGCTTTCAAATAAAAAAAAGAATAATCAAAATCGGTTCACCCAGTCGAAAGTTATGAGGTAACGAACACAAAAATAAAGACAGCCAAGTGCGAGTCGGACTCGCGCATGAAGGGTTCCGTACCATTTTCTACAAAACGGCAAAAATTTACGTTTTTTGTATGGGCGCCCCCCTTAAATATTAATATTATTTTAATTCAATTATTTAATTTTAAAGTGAATATATAACTAAATATGTATTCTGTGTATATTTCAAGCGTCTACCTGTTGCCGTTATCAATATCGAGCGAAAACGAGCAAAAAAATCACGTTTGTTGTATGGGAGCTCCCCTAAATATTTATTTTATTCTATTTTACCCTGCCAACTACAGGCCAATTTCGGTCACGTCCATACTCTGCAAGACTATGGAACGTGTCCTCAACATCAGGCTCCTGTCATATCTAGAAGCGAATGATCTCCTCAGTGACCGGCAATACGGATTCCGCCGAAATCGGTCCACTGTGGATCTTCTAGCTTACGCCACACACATCTGGAGTGAGGCCATCGAGAAATACGGGGAGGCGCTAGCCGTTTCCCTCGACATCTCGAAGGCTTTCGACAGGGTTTGGCATGACGGCCTTATTAGCAAGCTTTCCTCCTTCGGCTTGTCCAAAGGTTTTGTTGCGTGGATATCGGACTTCCTGAGGGATAGATCGATTCGAGTTCTCATTGATGGCTGCTCGTCCGATCAAATGGCAATTAATGCCGGTGTCCCCCAGGGGTCGGTGCTCTCTGCAACGCTCTTCCTGCTGCATATTAACGATCTGTTAAAGCCCGGTATCTTTGGGTACACAGAAGACAGCACAGTAGTAGAGAGCTATACATCCGATGCACGAACCAGTGGACCTGTAATACAGTATCTCAGAGAGGCCATGGTTGAGCGCATGAACTTGTCATTTAAGGTAGTCTCCGATTGGGGCGATGCCAACCTAGTCAAGTTCAATGCCGCTAAGACCCAGGCTTGTCTGTTCTCCGCAAAAAAGTCGCCATTCCATCTGGCTCCTACTTTCCGGGATGTGTCCGTTCCTATATCTGACCAGCTTGAGCTTTTGGGCGTTTCTCTGTCTCCTACACTCAACTTTGGCTCCTATATCAATTGGCTCAATTGGCTTCCAAAAAGCTTGGTATCCTATCGAAGGTGCGACGGTACTTCACGTCGGAACAGTTGCGTACACTGTACCAAGCACAAGTTCGGTCGTGCATGGAGTACTGCTCTCACCTTTGGGATGGATCAGCTAAGTACCAGCTCGGGGCATTGGAGTCAATAGAGAAGCGTGCCAAGAGGCTCATCAGCAACGAAGCCCTAGTTCAGACTAAGCTTCTTAGTCTCGAGCATTGGCGCAAAGTTGCTAGTCTATCGGTTTTTTATCGGATACATTTTGGAGAGTGCGCATCAGATCTGCATGAATTAATTCCCTCCTGCTCTTTTTTCTATCGGACTGCCAGAGCAGGCACGAAAAATCAACACCGCTTTATGGTTGACATTCCGAAAACCCGTACGAAGCGCTTTGATTCCACTTTTATTGTGCGAACTGCTAGTATGTGGAATGCGCTGCCTGAATGGGTGTTCCCCGATAGTTACAATCTGGGTGTTTTCAAGTCAAAAGTGAATCGGTTTCTTCTAGACAAGTGTGATCCATCGTAGGCCGCATCATCGCTTAACATCAGGCGAGTTGGCGGCTAAGCGCAAGCCTATTTTACAATAAATAAAAAAAAGTATTTGTTGTTATAGCGGCAACGGAAATACATCATCTGTGAAAGTTTCAACTGTTTAACTGTCACGGTTCATCAGATACAGCCTGGTGACAGACGGACGGACGGACAGCGGAGCCTTAGTAATACGGCCCCATTTTACCCTTTGGGTACGGAACCCTAAAAACGAACGATCTGCAGATTCTACGTAGGTATACTTTATGTATGCTAAATTATATTATTATGAGACTGCATTTGAAAGTTGAAGTCTGCTGATTGTAATTATGTATTGTGAAAGTGTGCCTTCACTTCCCACTTACTACTTTACACTGCATCGCACAACTCTTTACCCCTAGAAAGCTAGAAAGGAATGGGGGGAGAGGTGAGCTAGAACAGGGGTCTTACTCTAATCGCGGGCCCGAATTAGCGCAGTTTGCAAAATCACGCGAACGCGAACCTTAACGCGAGATACGGTTTGCGGCCGCGCAACTTTTCGCAATCACCTAAACAGAATTGCTTATAACAGGTAGGCGTAAGGCCCTAGGCCTAAATATAATATAACCAAAAAGTTAATATGACCAAAAAGGTTAGTTAAAAAAGATGTCAACATTTTCACCAGCAGAGCGGCTTGCGCCAGCCTCAACGCTAAAATCTTCACGGTTTTAGTTTGGGAAATAGCTATAATAATAATTAATAGTTTTGTCTATGTTTTTTCTTACCCATACCTACTAAATTAATGTAACCTTATCTTTCGCGATTTGAACACATTGTTTAAGGGACTTATCGCGTAGGTACGTAGCATTATTACTTATTTTATAATTAGCAATATAAAAAACCGACTTCATCAGAACTGGACCAAATCGAAATCGGACCGTATGGAAAGCATCAGCTTTAAAATAAAAAAGAATCATCAAAATCGGTTTACCCAGTCAAAGTTATGAGGTAACAAATATAAAAAAAACGAATTGATAACCTCCTCTTTTTTGGAAGTCGGTAAAAAAATTGGTACTATAGGTCTCGCTCGACGTTTTAACCATGTTACAAATAAACTAAGTTTTTACATACCGATCAAAATTGATTTTCTAAGAAAATCTATTCAATACTTATTATAATTATGTATTTACATTATTACTACAGTACCTACGTGCATGCAGGTCACAAAATAATCGAGGTTACATTCAACTGCTCAAGATCATTTCAATCTCGTGTATATTTTAATAATCGTGCATGTAAAATAATGGTCAATGTCTGCAGCATTACGTAGTGCATTTTGCAGTAACAGAGTCACGGTCAAACATATGACTACATACCTATTTAAAACTCTATAGATGCGTGCGCAGAATTGATTCGTTCATGGCGAAGATCTAAAAGCATGCATTATCTCTCAAACCTAGCTCACAGACGTCAGTGTCTTTATGTTATTAACCGACTTCAAGAAGGAGGAAGGTTCTCAATTCGGTCTGGGTTTTTAGGGTTCCATACCCAGAGGGTAAAACGGGACATTACTAAGACTCCGCTGCCGTCTGTCTGTCTGTCCGTCTGTCATCAGGCTGTATCTCATGAAATTTTTACAGATGATGTATTTCTGTTGCCGCTATAACAACAAATACTAAAAAACAGAATCAAATAAATATTTAAGGGTACTCCCATACAACAAACGTAATTTTTTTGTTCGTTTGTGCTCGATATTGATAACATCAACAGGTAGACGATTGAAATATTCACAGAATTCAAATATTAATACAAATATTTAAGAGGGGCTCCCATACAACAAACATGATTTTTGCCGTTTTTATAGATAATGGTACGGATCCCTTCGTGCGCGAGTCCGACTCGCACTTGGCCGAATCGGCTATATCGGTTGAATACCGGATAAAAAACTTATCTATAAATCGAATCAAATACTAATTTCTCTGCATTAAGAGGTAACAAGCGGTTTCTTTTGACTTCGTAAATAAAGCCAGCTTCAGAAAAGACTTTTGCTGTACACACTGCTGCAAGGTGCTGAAAGATAGATTTTGGCAAACTTTGTTAAATTTGGTTATTATTTAGCATTAGCTGCCCACCAAACCTCAAACGACCACGAACGTCTGCAGTGTCTGCACTGCAATCAATACAATAAGTCAATGAATGAATTTTTATGCTACGCAAAAAAAATAGGTCTAAATTTTAGGACATCCTAAATCTATGGTTCCGCCGGATATCTGGCTATCCGGCTACAATGTTGGCAGAATATCCGGTATCCGGCTAAACTGCTATGCGTTTCATCTCTAGTACATACACTGATATAGAGAGCATACAAAATAATTGGTCTTACGTCTATTTTAACCAGCTAATACTATGTTTTTTTTTTATTGTAGAATAGGCTTGCGCTTGGCCGCCAACTCGCCTGATGTTAAGCGACGATGCGGCCTACGATGGATCACGCTTGCCTAGAAGAAACCGATTCACTTTTGACTTGAAAACACCCAGATTGTAACTATTGTATATACTTATGCTTTAGTCTCACGTATACGTTAATAGTTAAATATAACTCCACTCCACACAAGGTAAACAGCCTCAACCTGCAGAGTTCAGGAAAAATGGGCATGGTCGATTGCTGATCATTTATAAAAGTAGGTATAAAACACCTACACTTGGTATTGGAACTAATTAAATAATTGCCTTACAGTAAAAAAAAAACGAAAAGATTACTTACATCTCTGAGCATTTTCTCTGCTGCTTCGGGATCCCACTGCCTTGCTGGAATTAATATATATAAATAAGGAAAGGTATGTCACGAAGAAATTTTCTTTTTAACCGACTTCCAATAAGGAGGAGGGAATCATTTTTTTATGTTTGTTACCTCAGAACTTTCGACTGGGTGAACCGATTTTGATGATTATTTTTTTATTATTTGAAAGCTGGTGCTTCCCGTGGGGTCAATTTGTTCCAGTTCTGTCATTTTTATGAAGTCGTTTTTTATACTGTAAATTATTTGCCACTCGAAAACGGGCATTTGATTCAATAACAATGAATAAAACTCTCTTTTAGTCACTCAGTGAATAAAAACTATGTACAAAATAAATAAAATTAGCTGAACGTAACCTTGCAGGTCATTTAACTATACCCGAAAATAAAAATAAAATAATTATTCAAACTTACCTAACTAATACTTAGTTTTATTAATTTATTTTGCATATAACTTTGATAGAACCTAATTACTACCTATGAGATGAGATCACCGTTTTTAGGGTTCCGTAGCAAAACATAATCCAAGTTTTGCCGGGCTGGCCCCTGCCGCCCTACAGAAAAGAGAATCTAAACGAAAAAAAATATATCTTCTGTGGGCCGCCCCGTGTTATTCGTGTCTATCAGTTAGTTCGTCTGCATGCAGCGTTGGCCCTAGTCTTGTAAGGGACCGAGATTGTCTTTCGCGCGTTTCAACAATAATACCTACAGGAATCGATCATTTTCCCGGAATATAACATATAATTATCAATATAACAAAACCGACTTTATACAAAAGTGTCAGAACTGGACCAAAAGTGTCAGAACTGGACTAAAATGGGACCACACGTGAAGCACTAGCTTTCAAATAAAAAAATAATCATCAAAATCAGTTCATCCAGTCGAAAGTTCTGAGGTAACAAACATTTAAAAAAACCAGTCGAATTGATAACCTCCTACTTTTTGGAATTCTAAAAACTAGCCTATGTATTAAACTATTTCCTCATCAACATTTTATGCTGGTTACAAACACGTTGACACTTTGGGATGAAGAGATTGCAAGGACAGCCGGCCCAAACAGGAAACAGACCGCACAGGACAGAGACAAATGGGCATCTTTGGAGGAGGCCTTCACCCAATGTGGGGGACCTACAGATACTGGTACTCGTATATCAAACTAAATTATGTTAGGCTATATGATTATGTTATTAAGTTAAACAGAAACGTAAACAAACTAGTAAAGCGTATTAGTAATAATCAAAACAATCAAAGAAAAACTAGTTATTATTAGATAAGTAACTCAAAAATAATGTAAAGTTGGTAATTAGTAGGAAATAAAAGGCTTTATTATATATATACAAACAATGCAAGTGTGCCCCGCTGCCTTGCAAGTAGCCGTGAGACGCCTTTTAAAAAAAATAATCGTTCGATATTTTTTTCGAACGCCATTTTATTTTATTTTTTGTTCGCAATTTTTTTTCGCTATTGGCAGCGCCATTTTATTTTATTTTTCGTTCGATTTATTTTCCGCTATTGGCACCCCTTGCTATCTGACGCCTAGAGAGTCCCTCTCGCTCTACCCCAGTACCGGCGCTATCTCTATATAACGGAAATTTTATTGATTTTTAGTAACACAATGGCAACACAAACTATAGTCTCGACCTAACTACATTCACCTCTGTCAAAGTACCTATATTTCCACGTGACTTACAGTCTATTATATAGATGTGTGAATATAACTCTTATGTGTTGCTGTAATAATAAATGGGTGCATTTACACACAAATAGTTTACTATACAAAAAAGTATAAGTTTATGAATGGATTTCCTTACAAAAAACAACAGAAAATATGGAACAATTGAAATCGTTATGGCGTGTCCCCTCCGGGTCGCCTGCGACTCAGTGGTCGCGTAATCGCGTTACTCTAAGTATTGAATTTAGTGTGTTAGGATACTGGAAAATATAACATTTTATGAGTGCAGTGCATTATTTTTAGATTTGTCTAAAGCTTTTGATTGTGTGGTACACCAAACGTTACTCAACAAACTTGAACATGTTGGTATTAGAGGCCCAGCTCTTAAACTGATTAAATCGTATCTGAAAAACCGATTCCAAGCCATATCTCTAAAGACTTATGATAAAAACACAAAAACAGTTTGCCAAGTGCTATCAAATTTTTTAAATATATTATTAGGAGTGCCACAAGGTAGCATACTAGGACCACTCCTATTTTTAATATACATAAATGAATTACCCAAAGTTACAAAGCATCTGAGTATCATGTTTGCTGACGATGCGACAGTATACATTCCAAAAAGTTATCAATCCGAAAAAGAATTTGAATTAGAAATAAACAATACTTACCCTAAAAAATATTGTAAATTGGCTGGAGAATATAAATTTAAAAGTAAATATTGAAAAAAAAAAACAAATTAATGCATTTTAAAAACTACAAACAAAAATCTCTACAGCTGAATATTGAAAATAAAGGCAGTAAAGTCCATTTAGTCCAAGAAACAAAGTTTTTGGGGGTCACTTTAGACAATAACTTAAATTGGAAACAACACATACATAAAATTAATACCAAACTGTCTCAGTACTGTTATGCTCTATCAATAATTAAAGAAGCTACTTCGAAAGCCATTGCTACAAACGCCTACTATGGCAATGTATATCCTCACTTGAGTTACGGCATAATATTTTGGGGGAACTCAGTTGAAGTAAAGTCTACATTTATTTTACAAAAGAAATGCCTTCGTATTATTTATAATCTAGAAAGTACTGATACTTTACGAAATGTTATTAAAGAAAATAGCTTCCTCACCGTTACAGGAATTTATATATTAGAATTATGCTTATTTATAAAGAATAATGGAAATTACTTCTTTAATGTTCACTCAAGTCGTGCTGACATATTGCGTTGTAAACAAAAATACAATATATGCGTACGTCAAGTAAATAATTCCATGTCCTACAATAGCTCCTTCTATACTGCCATTAAAATTTATAATCATTTGCCTACAGAATTGAAATCATTAGAAATACCACAGTTTAAGATTAAATTAAAAGCCTGGCTCAAAGTAAAAACTTATTATAGTCTCAAAGAATACTTTGATGATAACTAAATATTTTAAAATTTTGTACTAGTACTATTTAATATAACAAGCGTCAATGTAAATACTTATTGTATATATATGTATAATTATTATTTAGTTTTATATGTAATGTAAATTTGAAATGTGTAGTGTAAACGCTTTTTGTTTAAATGTTATTTCGTTAGTTTTATATAGTTTTTCGTTAGTTTTATATAGCTTTTCGTTAGTTTTATATAGTTTTTCGTTAGTTTTATATAGTTTTTCGTTAGTTTTATACAGTTTTTCGTTAGTTTTATATAGTTTTCATTAGTTTTTTATAATTTTTCGTATATAATATATACAGTACATAAAAATTGCACGCCCGTAATGGGTAAACTGTTGACACACTGCTTAAGTTATACATTTATAATGAACATCTTTTGTACACAGTTTTTGCAATAAATATATTCTGATTCTGATTCTTGACGCGCAAGATTCTGGATGACACTAACCTCTTATGGGTGTGCGTGTCGCATACCATCAAGCGAGCTACTTACTCGTCTCATCATCACTTGCATTAATAAAAGATTGATGCTCTACGAAATTCCACCACTACGAGCTTATCTACGTGTATATTATATTAGATTAGATAGATTTAATAACGATAACAATCATAAATTTAAAGATTTATAACCAAAAAAAAATCTCTGCAAGTTTTTCTAATAAACACCTAGAGCTAATAAACTTATAAAGTTACAAAACTTCTACACGGATGTCGAATTCATGGTCAAAACGCACTAAAAAACCGGAGTTCGATAAAGTAAAAAAGTTAAAAACAAGTTTTATAAACAAATTCTAATGATGGCCGGTCATTATGATATATTAGTTGTTACCCGCGATTTCGTACGCATAGATTCATGATAATCTTCCAATCCCATTTCCCCACCTTGATTCGGTCCTATTGCAAATTTATTTAAATGTTAGACGTCTACACCCCATGAGAAATCTATTTGCCAAATTACAGGTTCCTAGTTGCATAACTTTCAACACAACATTCAAACTCCAATTCTACCTCCTTAATCCGTCCTCTTTGTAAAAATAATACAAATTTAGTTTATACTGTTAACTTAAATACCAAAGTTTTATCTTCCTAACATTAAAATTTGAAACCGGTATATGACCATGACCAAGAATAAAAAAAAATTATAGACATCAACATGCATTGGGTCAGCATGGTGCGAGTAGGGTTACCATATCAAATTTTGAAAAGCCCAGACCTAAAGCCGGATATTGCAATAAAACAGTTATATAATTATTTGCGGGATATTTACAACAGTGTTTTTGATTTCAATAAAAGTCCAAACATCTACACATTTAGAATGTTGGATAATTTTTAAATAGTACATTGTTATTGTTATCCTAGGGGTGAAAGTACCCTCGAACTATTAGCGCCTTCGCTACGCTCGGGCACCACACCCCGTCTCGGGACTAAATAAGTCTTTAACCCCGAGGTAAACATTTGTAATGAAAAGCATAGGCTTTTCATTACGAATTCAAGAAAACTAAAAGTAAAAACATGAACTGACACTGGCACATGCAAGTGGGTGCGGGACCATGATAATCCTCTGAGGAGAAAAAAAAAAGTTGGAACATGGTTCAATACAAATGTGAAAATAGTTTTTAAAACTATTTTTTTTTTATAATTTGAGTGTCTGTCAATTGTCAACTGTCACTGTCAGTTGAAAGTGATTCTCCCTAGGGCTGAAATGTATTACTTTCAACCCGCTCCTCAGGCAAGACCTACTTTCCGAGTATGAGTAAATGATAAGAATATTTTTGTTTTGTGTTTAGGGAGACGTTAATGAAGATTAATGAGTAATATATGGATATATATAATTATTGACGGGATATTTACCGTGGTAAGGTTGTGGAAGGAGCTCCCGATAGTTCGGCGCAGTTACATGCACCACGTTCACAGGAAGACTAATGAATGCGGGCAGTTGGTCGAACAGTTCAAAGTTAGATGCAGACAAAACGATCTACGTTCTTTCATATTCTTCCCGTCAATAATCATATAAATCTAGTGAACAACCGTGATACTTAGTTTAAACAGTGTTTAATTATGTTTGTTCTATTACTCGTATTACATCGCCCATGCAAGTTAAAAACAGCTGGACAAATTACAAAGCCGACTAAGGTCTAAAAGTCAACCCAACCCAACGCAAGGTAACACAAGGTGCGAGCAGCAATACATTAGTAGGTACATATATCAGGTACCTAGCTATACCTAGAGGCTGCTATCAGACTTACGTTCAAAAATCTAACGAATTCTTGGTTTTCGTTCAGATTTTTACAATGTTATGGCAGCTGTCTAAGCAAATAAATGCTTGGGCTGAGTTTACAGTTTATGAAATTGTTTAAAACGTCTCACGTTCATTGTTTCTGCTTCATTGAAGAATGTGCATTGTGTTGCGCGCATTGCATAGGTTTATTACGCAATCGCAGTAACAGTCAGTAGGTAGGTAGGAGGTATAGGTAGGTACACTCACCTCTTAGCCACCGTAGAAGGAAATGGTCGTTGTGTTCCGGCTTCATAACATCCCGTACGCTTTTCCGAAACTGAAACAAATAGGTAAGACATGGTAAGACGTAAGTAGTATTGCCAATTAGCATTGTAATACCTCCTGCATGCTGAGTAGGTGTGAAATATTACGTATATAAGCTGCCAACTGGTAGTGGGCTTGGGTATTAGGATTGTTATTGACTTGCAACGGTCTACGGGGAGTCCAACTACCCCATAGACCGCTGCATACCTATTTATTTGGTGTTACATTTGATTAAGTTCATAATGGCAGACAAGGCACTAGTAAGTAAAAAAACCGCTTGCTAAATAGATACCTATCTACTTTGACGATATACTTATGGTCCTTAAGTACCTACCTAGCTACCTACATGACAAATATTATTTACCGACGTAAACAAAAATTTTGGTGGCGATGGGCAAGGGATTCGTGTTACAAAATAAAAACTCTATTTTAGGAGCATTTGAATTTGGGGTTAAAATATCATGGTATCGAAGGTTAAATTATCCGAGACTTTCCCATTTGGATTGTTTAGTAAAAATCAAAGATTTCATACTTATACTTCGTATATAATCTTAGGTAAAAACATACGATTCGACTTGAGAGCCTCCTTCTTTTCGGCGTTAAAAAGGAATAATTTTTCGATCGTTGCTTAGCAACTACCTATTGACAAAACGTCAAACGTCTTGAAATGTGTCGTCTTGTGATCTCGTCAAAGAGAATATAAATACACAATATTACGTACTCTCGCAAATCAAACCTTCAAAACATTAACAAAGGAAATAAACATACAATCAAGCACTTTTCTACGAGTTTAAATCGCATTGAAGCTCAGCTCATTTACAAGCATGGAAGGCGACAATCTTTCTGCGTTCAGCGCCGATGGAGGGCAAGACACAGTAGGCCTTCCACGCATCGTGATGGTCACTGAAGGCTCCGACACATCAGCCTCGTCTGCCTCCTCCACGTCTTCATCCGAAGACAACTGGGCCGACCTCATCAAGTCAGCAGAAATACCCCCCGAGTACTGGCACATTCAAAAACTGGTGAAATATATGAAAGCAGGCAATCAGACTGCGACCATGGTAGCATTATCTTGTTTGAAGGATCACGACTTAACCATAGAAGTCAACCAAAGAGCCATCCAAGAAATTGGCGGCTTGGAACTCCTTGTCAATTTACTGGAGACGAGAGATTTATGCTGCATCTTAGGAGGTTTGGCGGTCTTAAAAGATATTACACCGAACATGGAAATCAGAAAGAAAGTAACTGATTTAGGAGCGATTCCCTTGCTTGTCGGGCTGCTGTCTGATCCGGCGAGAGACGTTCAAATACTTGCAGCAGAGACCATTGCAAATTTAGGGAAAATTCGCAAAAGCAGGAAATTTTGCAGAAAGTTTGGCGGACTACCGAAGCTTATCGACCTCCTCGATGTAAAAGAACGGCAAGTTTACGCAAACAACGTTGTTGATATTTGGTGACCATGACTCACTTTACAGTTTAATTTTATTTACTTACACTTATCGGTTTGCATTCTTTAGGTATTTAGTGTCTCCTCGCGAAGAATTGAATTTGGATGAATTACAATTTTTGGACATCGCGCGGGCGGGGGCTAAAGCGCTGTGGTCCATGTCTGCATCGGCAAGGAACCGAGAAGCAATGAGGAAGTACGGCATGATCCCGCTAATCGCGAGGGTGTTGAAAACGATCCACCTGGACGTGGCTGTGCCTGCCGTGGGGTTGTTACAAATGTGTGCAAATGAAACTTCTTTCCAGCTGGCCATTCAAACTGAGAAGATGGTCCATGACCTAATCACACACTTGGCTAATGAGGATAAAGATTTAAAGGTCTGTAGTTAACTAGTTAATTATAACTATAGGCACTTTTTGTGGTTAGATGATTATACTCGTATCTACTGTCGTTCTGTTTCGGTAATTTTGATGTGTAGACACAAGGTCGTGTTTTTGGGCAATCATTGAGCATATTAGGCTTATGATTATGCCACTTTATCTTTGAAACGGACTTGCTTTTTAAGAATGTTTTGATATTAATGTACGAAAGTTAAAGTGCGAATATTGTTTTGCAGACTCATTGCAGTCTGGCAATTTACAAATGTGCAAGTGATCCTGTCACGAGAGATATGATTCGCAACGCTGGGGGACTAGAGCTCTTGGTTGAAGCTTCTTCGGACACCACGAACCGGCCGAACAAGCCACTTCTTGCCTCCGTTACAGGAGCCATATGGAAGTGTGCTGACAGTGATCCAAGCGTCAAGAAATTAGATGCACTCGGTGCAGTTCCTATTCTTGTCAGACTATTAGACGACGAGAATGATGGAGTATTGACCAATGTTGCGGGAGCTTTGGCGGAATGCGCTAAATACCCTCCTAATCGGGAAAAAATAAGAGGCGCCCGAGGGATTCCTATGCTTAGTAAGTACCATCTCATCAACTTACCTATTCATTAAATTTTCGTTTGTGTATCCAAGCTAAACTTACATTAGATATTTAGATATTTTTCTTCCCTTTTTATTAACTATTATAAACCTCGTTAGACTGATATGGCTTCTCTTCATATATTTATCAGTTAGATATTACTGCTTAGATATTATTTAGGTATTACATTTATGGGCCTCACATAAAAACGTTACTAAAGTTAGATCAACTGCTTAAAATTGTTATGTCTCGTTTTCGTGTGTAACGATTGCCGTCAGCAAGAAGTTAAGAGAGCAATTTTAAGCATAGATCATCTTGAGTATCGTTTACAAGTAAGGCCCTATGTCTTAAGATCTGGATTGTAAACATCTTTTGTTTTCATAAGTAAAAACTTTGTATCAACCTACTATAATTTGTAAATTTTCAGCTGTTTGTTTTCGGAATAGTGTAAAATACAAATAAAATATCTACCTACCAATATAGCAATTCAAATAATTATTTTAATTTAGGTAATGCACTCTGTAATTTCAGTTCATCATTTGAACAACACGTACAAGCCATTACTAGAAAACGTGCCGCTAGTGTTGATGGAATGTGCTAAAGACCAGAATTGCATGCACGAAATCGACGAGCTCGATGGAGTCAGGCTGGTTTGGTCACTCCTCAAGAACGACTCCAAGCGGGTCCAGACCAACGCAGCATTGGCTTTGAGTCCTTGCGTGCAGAATGCGGCTGATTCCGGGGAAATGGTCCGTTCGTTCGTCGGAGCCCTAGAGCTGACTGTGGACTTGCTTGATTCTGACGATCACAACGTTCTGTCTGCTGTGTGTGCCGCAATCGCAACTATAGCGCGGGACCACGAAAACTTAGCCGTGATCTCTGACCACGGAGTTGTTGCCAAACTCTCAAAGCTCGGTAAGAATATCAAATTCTAAACTATGTTTTTTTATTTTTGTTTAAACATGTTTAACAACGTTTATTAAGTGCTATGAAGTCGATTGGTTGAATTTTAATTAGCACGTTTGACGATTGCGTTTCGTAAACACAAAAAGTTGTTCAAGTTTTTGTTCACTTTTTGTCATGCAAGTTTATTTCTGTTGTGGTAAGTAAGTATAAAGACTTTGTAAGTGGTTCCTACATTGACTTTTTACATCGCAATAATACACGCTTTGCTACGTTTGCATAATCGCATCTCCTGTGTTGTATAGATCAACCGGTACAAAGAGACGTACATAATGTAATCATATACTGCGTAATAGTCTTTTCAGTATGTTTCACATTATTTTTACCTAAATTAAATAATGCGCGATAAGTCCCGATACACATTTAAAACATAATTAATCATGTACTATTGATAACAAGAATAGTTTTTATTTAGGGTTCCGTACCCAAAGGGAAAACCGAAAACGGGACCCTATTACTAAGACTCCGCTGTCCGTCCGTCTGTCTGTCTGTCCGTCTGTCACCAGCCTGTATCTCATGAACCGTGATAGTTAGACAGTCGAAATTTTCTCATCAGATGTATTTCTGTTGCCGCTATAACAACAAATACTAAAAAAACAGAAGAAAATTAATATTTAAGGAAGCTCCCATATATCATACGTGATTTTTAGGGTTCCGTACCCAAAGGGTAAAACGGGGTTAGTTATTTATTTTTAAAGTGAATAATATAACTAAATATTGCACCACTTTACTAGGGCATGGCTTTGACTTGACCGTGTCTTACTTTGTTTGACTTTGACTGTGACTGACTTGTTTAATTATATTTCATCAAACTTGCTATTAATTTATTACTTGCCACTGGCAAAATGCACAAGAGTGCGATGCCAAAATCTTCACAGACAAAATCCTCAAAGAAAGATTAGATCGAGTTGGGAAAAGTATTATTTCCTTTTCAATTCCACTGATGTTTTCCCTCAGTGAGTACGACTGACGACCACCTGCGCGCCAACCTGGGAGTCGCCATAGCGTACTGCTGCGACTGGGCGCAGAACCGGCAGGAGTTCGGCAGAAGAGGCGCCATCACGCCCCTCGTCAACTACATGACATCACGCGATATCGCCGTGCACCGCGCGACGGCGCTCGCGCTCTATCATCTCTCCTTTTACTCTATCAACTGCGTCACTATGCATGCTGTGAGTACATTAACTAACACCCTGAATCACTTGGCACTATCGATAAACCTTGATTTTTTGGCTCTGGCGGGGCTTCGAATGAATAATTTTCTAGAAAGTTATAAAATAGCGCCTTCGAAAATTCTAAATAATTAATTACGTATTTTTTGATCCAAGAATAGCGCTCATTTTCTGAGTACCTATTTGAAACAAACTGGATCCGGTTGGAGGTTGCGTACATCTCTGCGGAGAACACCAAATATTTAATTTTAATTCTAGAATCATTTCGTTACGTTTGTTTTATTAAATTATATTAGATATCTTATTAGTTTAGAAGCACAGACAAATTTTAGCTTTTAATCTATAAATATCTACAGTAAAGCAAATGAGTTCGTTATCTTTCTTGAAATGCAATGTTTGTCGCCCGCTAGGTATTTGTTCAGGATACTCGTATTTCCAAAAGTATGTTTCAAGGCAAATTACCAATATGGTATGTACCTAGGGTTGCCATCCGTCCGGGTTTCCCCGGATTTGTCCTAGTTAAGAGGGTATCCGGGAAGCGTCCGGGCGGGGCTTCATTTGTAGTCCGGGTTTAAAAATTTAAACTCTTGGGCCGCCAGCGACACACGCACTGTGCCCTCACGCCGAGATTTTTACACTATGTTTAAAGAAACCTGTTGTCATGTCCGGGTTCGGGCTCTAAAATCCGGGGTTTTCACGCGTCTTGTCCTGGTTGCCAAATTTTAGAGATGGCAACCCTAAATGTACCTATAGACTGGTTAAGTGCTTCATTCTGACACAGAGAAGATAAGTTCTAAGGTAATGCAAAGGTACATAACCTAAATAGGTAAATACACTCCGTGAACACAGCTCTAAGTATATTTAGATTGACACGTCCGTTGTTGTCTGTACGTGCAGTTAGTCAACACAAACGTTTGCACCATGTTCGCTGCAATAAATAAATTTTCCTTTGTATTTGTTTTCTACGAGAAGATTATTAAATTATAAATAATTCATTAGATACCTATACAAGGTAGGTAGTGTGGAGGTGAAAGGGGGAGGCCTATGTTCAGTAGTGGACTGGCTGATGATCATAATGATGACTATGACCCCTTTCGGCTTAGGACAGGTTTTCCGCGTTACCCAGTAGGTATATTTTGTATAAAATATTGCAGCGTGTTGTGTCTGGATTTATTTAAGAACCTCCTTTCCCACTGTTAGCAATTTTGGTATATTCTTGTTTAAGTTGGTCTACTTCCATGGTTAGCTTAAAATTATAAAAATGGAGTCATATCGAAATTTAATATTTTTCTCGGAAACTGTGAAGACTTAAACACGATTAAGGGCATTATTTCGCACGATAAAAAAAAATTACAGTAACACTTATTTGCGCTTTTCTCCCTATTTTTTTTGGATGACAGCTATACTTTTCGAAAAATATGAGAAAAACTTCATAAATAGAAGTAGCAAAACGCACGACGGTGTGTAAGCGCCATGGTTTTGCTACACTAAATTCGATTAATACCATAAATTAAGACTTGGTCATCTGTAGTAACAAGCGCTGCTTAATAGTGGGAAAACCTCGCCTTAAACGCTTTAATGAGTGTTGCCATTTGAACCTGAGACAAGTACATAGTAAAAACTCCGAGACGTGTTTACAGCCTATAAAAACTGCAACGAAGGTCGTGAGACCAGAATGTAACTATTTGCAAATAATTGGTCTTGCTTAGTCATAATATATCATTAGCCATAATTTTTGACAGCCCCGTTAGCTTAGTTGGTCAGACCTTAGGCTTCAATATATAATCCTAAGTTAGATCTCACTTCTTTTGTCGTTGAAGTCAACAACCAAGGCATATATCATAATATTAAACTTGGCTCTCATTTCACATTTATGTTTTTGATAGGATAGGTACTTCTTTAAACATCTATTTTCCGCAATGCATTGAATAGTTAACTATATGATAATATTCCTATTCGAGCACCAATCGGTATTTAACAACTTTCTTTCCAGGCTGGAGTGGTCCAGTTTCTCCTAGAGACTATCGGCTCCAAGGATGCTATTCTCCAAGAAGCCTCAGCAGGCTGCCTGTGCAACATAAGGAAACTGGCACTGGCCACTGAAAAGATCAAACTAAAACAATGAAGTAATTAATGCCTAAAGTATTCTTAATTTCAAAACAGATTTTGTTTCGAAGATTTTTATTGCCAGATATTGGCATTTGAAATCATGATGATTTCTGAGAGAGATTCTGTATTTTAGAGTTTATAAAAGAGGAAATCAAATGTCGTCTGGTCTACTCTTTTATTTAGGTAAGAATCGTGAATGTTTTTTATGGTTAGCAGGCCAGGCGTTTGACCACATCTCACTTTATAAATTACAATGTGGTCGATGTTATACCCTCTGTACATTCAGCCTAAAAGACGATGGAGTACGCAAGGATATAGACTATTCACCATTACAATTTATTCCGAAAGCCTCATTTGAAAGCCAGTTGCCATCCCAGGCTAGGTGTGTTTACCATCTTCGACAGCAATCACGTCAGATGCCGTCAAAGCCCCCTGTCAACCATAGAAAACTGCCCCTTTCATGCCAGCGCGTCTTTAGAAACGCTATGCACACATAGCTTTACTTCCCTCGGAAGTGTCTGTGAGACTACCAGATGCAGCGCTGAATTACCCATATTATTTTGCATGAAAACTTGAAAACTACCTTGACAGGGTTACGCGGAAAGGGTGTACCTCTGAATTCGCTAAGAAAATATCACCTGTCTCATACATTTCGTCGAGTGTCAACGACCATTTTCAATGGAAAAGCAGTTTTTTTTTCCTCGATCTGAGAGTAGCTATCATAGTACAAGTTTTTTATAATAATGGGACTATAGACCCCTTCTTGGTGCATCCTTTCCACGTAACACGCAGTGTAGTCGGGTTCCAAAAAAATCTATTAGATAGGCTAATAAACTGACTCTACTGACGTAGAAATATTTCGTTGCGCAAACCGGAGTGCGGCATGGGCTGAAAGCTGAAACTTAATGTAATCGAGTTATTAATTGTTTACGACTTTATCGAGACGAAATACCTACTTGGATCTACCTACTTGGATTTTTCATTATGAATTAGATTTATTATAAAGGAAATTAAAATGTTTATTTCTTATTAATTTGGCGTAATTATTATAGAATGTATCGTAGCCTGACATTGTTACTACTCCTAACTTCTATTCCTAATCTAGTTAGCTATAAGTCGTCCCAACAGGAGAAGTTTGTTGGTCCAGTTAACTAGTGTGGTTCAATTAATTAGTGTAGTTCCATTAACTACCTAGATATGTATAATGATATGACATGTGTGTCGTTGTAAACAAAGATGGCTTTTATGATTATAAGCGAGGGATAACCTTCAAGGAATCTCACGAAAATTTACAAGCTGCATTTGGGGAGTCTGCAATCATTCCGCAAATCTGGAATGTTGCTAACTTGCTACATACATCCAATGATCAGTAATTTTATCATGTGATATGTCATATGACGTATACCTACTATAAGGAGAACTTTTACCTACCTATTTAGGATAGGTGTCCTTTCTCGGTGTACGAAACATTTTATGCGACGCAAAAGCAAGCAATGAAAAAATTCCATAACTACGAAGTTATCTCAGCTGCTTGTATTTAAATTAAATGTATACCACCTTGAAGTGCCTAATTATGGCCAAACACTTGAACAAAGATAAAAAAAAAGTTTTTATTTTCTACAATAATATTATGAAGAGGAAAGATTAGTATTTTTGGATTTTTGTAAGGAATTAACTCAAAAACTATTGGACCAATTTTAAAAATTATTTCACCATTAGAGCGCTACATTATCCCTGAGTAACATCCACACTAATATTATAAATGCGAAAGTAACTCTGTCTGTTTGTTACATCACATCATCAGCCAATTAACGTCCACTGTTGGACAAGGCCTCCCTCATAGAGAGGGGTGTTGCCATAATCCCCACGCTTGGCAGGCGGCTTGGGAATCGCAGTACGTTCACCGTGTGCTATTAGGACGCTGCTGCCCATCCTCCGGTGGTTCTGGTCGCAGTTTTAGGACATACCCGGGTCGTTACATGTTTGTTACATAATCACGGCTAAATAACTTAATCGAACTCGATAAAATTTTGGGAAGTATCATGAGAACGGACATAGGTTATTTTTTTCTGAAGAAATCCCGGACGAAGGCGCGGGTACAGATAGTAGGCTATATTTTATACTAGAATGTTCAAAACTCCACTCGTGCGAAGCCGGGACGGGCGGCTTGTAATATTTAAAATAATAAATTAAAATAAAGGGGTAATATATAAAACCATGATAGGTACAAACTTGCACAATTTCTAGTGTAAATTGGATCCTTTAGGTATTATTTCATTAAATTAGGTAATATCGCTGGAAGCATGTAGCAAAACAGCAACTATCGTGAAAATTTGCAATGAATTGATTGCGAAAACAAACTGGTGATTCATTAATTAACACAGGTGATATTATTGCAAGAGCTGGTTTAGGTATTTGTACCTACTATTTGAGAAAATATTAAATATCCACAGTGAAAAAAAATACAAGGCGCGGATACTGGATCAAGGAGGGGGGGCGATTGCACCTATCCCCCCCCCCCCCTCTGGTATCCGCGATAAAACTAAGAGGATTATAATAATTGCACCTATTGCGCCCCCCCCCCCCCTGACTCCAACCAATCATCAGTGTTTTTGTCATTCGGTTTCCGTCATTAGTCAATACAAGATATATACGGTTTTAACGCCATGGCGTCAAAACTTTATTGCAAAAAAGTTTTGAAAACTGACGTAACCCACATACTAATCAAAGCAGATTTTCTGTGGTCTCTTGCATTGCAAGGTACACTACTCAGCCCGATCAGAAATATTGAAAACATTAATATTATATTTTAATTATCAATTTCAAAAACTGACTTCAAAATGAATAAATATACTTACGCAATTTCGTTTACTACGTTTTTTTTTGTTTTAAAAACCAAACTACTACATCGATTTTGATAAAATTTATATGGGAGCCACTCTGAAGTATGGCCTACCAAACAAAAAGGAAATCATCAAAATCAATTCATAATTGGCGAAGAAATCGGCGAACATACATAAAAAACAAAAACAGTGGAACATAGAACCTCCGCCTTTTTTGAAATCGGCTTAAAATAAGGAGAGGCGAGGACGCATTTCATGCACATTTTTAACCGACTTCCAAAAAGGAGAAGGTTATCAATTCAACCTCTCCCCTCGTTACTAAAACCTGATGGCTACGCCCGTGAACCAACTTACCCCTGACCTAGTTCAATTAGCTCTACGCTTACACTCATATTAGAATACAAAATAACAAAAAACGTCCTTTCAATTTGATATTTGGCAAGTAAATATGCTCTTGCGCAAGATGTGATCGAGAGATTGCGTTCAAGTGGCGGTTCCTTGACCTTGGGTCGAAAGTTTTGCAATGATGTGCACAATTACCAGTAGAGTAGTGTAAACAATGATTACCTACTACTTGTACAGTAGTAAAATGTCTCGAATTGACCGAGCGAAGTGAAGGAACACTTCGAAACAAACTGACAGAAACAAACAAACGAAGGTCCCAATCTGAACTATATGATCTAAGTGAACAGGTGGGCTAGCATAACCTCAAAAACATTTTTATAATAACCTTACATTTAATAAACTTGATTCAAAGAATATGTAGGTACGTGCAGCAGTAATAAGAGCATAAAACAAATAACTGGCCAAGAGCATGTCGAGACACGCATATAGGTAAGGTTCTGTAGCCAAAGCCATATAAGAAATTATTCACCTCTTGGAATTCTTCTATTCTTATTTATCTCTCTCACTGAAGTGAGATTTTTTTTCGATCTCTCTTATTCTTATTTCAGAAATTCTAGAGTTCTAGAAAAATGCAAACGAATGAACCTCTGTGGACTTAGACAAGTTTGAGATTATGTGATACTAGCCGCCCGCCCCGGCTTCGCACGGGTGTTCGGCCTTCGGTCTCGCTACAAAATATAATATAGCCTATGTCACCCGAGGATAGTGTAGCTTCCCAACAGTGAAATAATTTTTAAAATCGGTTCAGTAGTTTTTGAGTTATTTCGTTACTATAGATTAATCAAAGCAAGCGGGGTGACTAATTATAAGCTTTCTTTTATGCTTTTACTTCAAGGAATAATAGGAGGCCACGGGTAACTAACTGGGCGATACTGGCAAGGGGAATGCAAAAAAATATACTAAGTGAGGTAAGTAACTAATAGCAACTTTTTATGCATATCTATTAGAAGCTAACATACCTACATACATACAAACTTTACCTGCACAACTGCGGCATATTATTATCTAATACATAGTTCTAAAATGCAGTCTCGTCAGGAAAGTTTATGCGGCGCGTAACGAAATGTTTCTGAACATTTCATAATAGGTTAATCAACTAGTCAAATTCACGTCTGTGAAATAATTATGTGTTCGCGTTGCATTTTGGGAAGTGCAGTAGACGATATTTACATCACTCTATAACGTAACTCTGTCTGTGTCTCTCGTACTTTCCTTTTTTACTGAACCGACCTTGATGTGTGTATTCATTAGTATTCATTAAAAATTTCACACCACCTGATCGACAATGTCGAATTACATGTCATGCAAACCAAACCTTAAGTAATTATTGACCTACGATCTAGCCGGGCAGTAATATTTTACTGAATTTCATTATAACCCGCTGGTAAACTATAGATTTGTATTATTTTGTACCATAGCATACCTTCACTAAAAAGAATATGTTCAAAAGTCGAACTGGCCATCACGATTACAAAAACAACTAAGAAAAAAGTCACGAATACTTCAAATCGCTCAGTGATGTCAGATTGGGGGGAATACCCCTAAATTTGGGAGTTTTTTTATAGCTGTGATATAATTGGGGGACAATTTTTTCGGGGGGATATTTAGAGAGAACTGGTTTTATCTATTCCACCAAAATAAACATATCAATAGTAAATTAGGTTCATACTTTAAAATAGCAATGTTATTCTGAAAATAAAGCCTTTTTTAATCCCATTCGGTAATTTAAAAAAATATATATATAAACCTATGTTCGAAAAAGATAGCGCTTGCCGGGCTCTTAATTTGTTTATGTTTTCTTCTTTTTACATTTTTACTAAATATTTTCCGTACAAACAAGTTCCGTAATTTAAAATTGTGAAGGCCTTTAGATAGGGAATTCGGTACTTTGTAGGTGTGAAATAAAGTACATACGCCAAAGTGCGCCAAAGTAAGTCAATTGACAGTTAAGAAATCCATTTGTTGCTACCATAGAGTAAAATTTTCCTCTATGGTTGCTACACATCCTGCCACGGTTCCTTTGTCCACCATTGCCTACCATGGCGGTGTCGCACTAAGAAGGTGGTTCGCTACGCTGCTGCCTCGGAGGTCACGCTTGCTACATGCCGCCAGCGTACTAACTGGCTTGTTGATGTTTCCAGAATACAAAAACAAAACAATATTGATGTACGTGTAAATTCTATTACAATCTGGGTGTCTTCAAGTCGCGAATGAATCGGTTTCTTCTAGGCAAGCATGCTCCATCGTAGACCGCATCATCGCTTAACATTAGGCGAGGTTGCGGTCAAACGCAACGCAATACTTACAATAAAAATATAATTACACAATAACACCAGACTTCATTGAAAGTTCAACAAACGTGATTCAGTCCCGAATCTTTTATCCTTGAAGGTGGATTATTTTTATTAAATTTAAATCACCTTTAGTTCGTTGCTCTAGATACCTATTATAATCCATTCCCAATCGGCGATGTTATGGCGTAACACACACACGAAAAAAAGGTCGAATTGGATACATTCTTTTCCGAAGTATCTTTAAAAGGCCCCTGCGTATATGTAGGTATGTGTGTGTAAGTACAAGGTCTAGGGCTCTACCTACGCCCAACTCTAAACATGGGCCCGAATATGTGCAGTTTGCAAAATCACGCGAACGCGCTGAGTTGCGGTTTGCGGTTACACGCGTTACCCGATTATCTGTGTTTTTATACCGAAGTATAAAGTAGGTTCGATTCATTTCTGTGTTCTGTAAATATACCAATTACCTACTAATCATCAATAATTACAAAGAAATGCTTATATTACATACCTACCTATTTAATTTCACTTAGATAAGTCAGTCATATCGATGATTACGTATGTATCTTTTCTAATCCGCCATATCGTAGCAATTAGTGCAAACAGTTACATTTTGATTGACAAAAACAAAATTCCGTTGCCCGATACGGCGATCACCAATCTGTTATTTTATTATGGAAACTGGCGTGGTTTTCACACATTTTATTTATATTACACTGGAATCACTCATGTATGATTAAGTTGATTTCTCCGACTATAGTTTCCACCGCAAATGCGCGCGCGCGGCTCCGTCTCGCTCTGCGTGAGTGCTGTTGAAACTATAGTCGGAAGAACTGGTTTAATCATATACGTGAGTGATTCCCGTGCCATATAAATAAAACCAATCTTATTATAGTATAAGAGAGATGATATGGGCCCTAATCCAGCCATCACAGAGCATGTTAGTGAATATCATTGTCTTTGAACGTTTGTGGTTCTAGGACATACCAGTTTCTTCACAATGTTTTCTTTCATCGTTGTTGAGCTATGTCATCGAAACTGCACATTATTTATGTACTAAATAAGTCATTGGTGCAGGGGCAAGGATCGAACCGGGTGTCGTCAGGTTGTAAAGCGCTCTTGCTACCGCCCGGCGGCCACCACCCAGTATGTAGTTTCATCATCATCAGCCAGAAGACGTCCACTGCTGAACATAGGCCTCCCCTTTTAACCTGCACACTGAACGACATCCTGCCATCTGCATCCACTGGATGCCCGCAACTCTCACAATATCGTCGGTCCATCTAGTGGGAGGCCTACCTACGCTGCGGCTTCCGGTTCGTGGTCTCCACTCAAGAACCTTTCTTCCCCATCGGCCATCAGTTCTTCGAGCGATGTGGCCTGCCCATTAATGTATGTATGCCATGTATGTAGTTTACCAGATTTGAATTTTTTATCAGGAACTTATTTTTATCTCGAAAAACAAGTTCCTGAAAGATCAAGGTAAAACCGCGGGCTGTAGCTTGTGCTTTACAAACATGTTAGAAAGGTGTCGGGCGTAACGCCTTATGAATGCATTTGCGATTGAAGTCGAATAGTTAAGCTGTAAACATAATGATTAGAATCTCGAGTCGAGAAAATTTTGAGGATGGGGCAGATTATGAACACAGTCCTCATAAATACCTAACACTACTAGAATAATATTTTTGGCCCGTTTTGGACATCAGGCGCTTTGACGAGTTATTCAAAGCCATGATGGGCTTTATTACAGTAATTAGAGGGCTACCACAGCCTCAAAAACATTCTTCAAAAATACCACAGTGCTTTAAAACAAGGGTCTGTAACCAGTGTGTGTCGTCAGTGATGGTCTATTCCACTTGATCACCTGGGTGATCAAAGGCGACTCTTTAATGTCCTTTGATCACCTGTGAATATAATCACCTGGGTGATCATAGGCGACTCCATTCAAATTGACATATATGGTGTGGTAAATGAAAGTGGAAGTGAATTTTGGAAAACTTACAAAAATTCGCACATGGTGCAATGGAGAGACCTATGCTCGGAGTTTCTTTACGCGAGAGAATTCGGAACGATATTCGCCAAAGAACCAGTCACCGACATAGCTATTAAAATTTGCAATTGAAAGTGGCAATGGGCAGATAACATCACTCGATAACTGATGGGGAAGAAAGGTTCCTTAAGTGGAGACCACGAACCGGAAGACGCAGCGTAAGTAGGCCTCGACGACATCGTGAGAGTCGCGGGCATCTAGTGGATGCAAATGGCAACCCGTCGTTCAGTGTAGAGTTCTAAGGGAGAGGTCTATGTTCAGCAGTGGATGTCTTCTGGCTGATGATGATGAAATAGTGCAATGTTCAAGAAGTATTGATCGAGAAGACGCTGGGCACAGTTCGATTAGAAAACCAGTTTATAACTCGTTAGTTCATGTGTAGAGTGCCTAATGTCAGACATCATACTCATTAGCCGTTAGGTACAATCTTGGTACCGTTTACGTGATTACGTTACGTTATTGTATATAGTCGTTTATTTTCCCATTCAGAATAGTTCCGTTTTATAGTGAAAGTTTAGTAACGTTTAAGTACCTGCGTCTGTACAATGAACTTTGCCGTTATTGCGGTTTCTTGAACACTGTTGCAGTGCTCTTATGCGTAATGATTTTTCTTAAGGGCAGAGCTGTGGCGAAATAGTTGAAGCCTTGTTTGTGAAAGCCAGAGAAACTTAAGTTTTACCTGACTGTCACAGAAAAGAGAGACAATGTTTTTTTTTCTTCTCTTGCACATTATGTTGGCCTCTTCCTCTAGGTACTGTATCGAGCGAGATCGTAGTTTCATTTAAATAAAAATGCTTTTAGTTATGGTAGGCTCGCTGTTTAGGAATATTTGTATTTAGTTTCGTTACAGACACTTGCCACCTTCGTATTTTTTTATCAAAGCTTGCCACTTTAAAAAGCTTACCTTGTTTTTATAGGTATATTTTTTTAATGATAGGCTTGCGTTTGACCCTCTCCTTGCCTATTAATTAAATATTTTTATAGCTTACTTACTAGAAATATACGATGCGTTGTAATCTGTTTTTTAGAACCCCAAGAATGATAATTAAGTGCCGTCTAATATTTTAATGACATTTTAAAATGGAATTTATACTTTTATATTCATTCGTATCGAAAACAAGTTTGATTAATCTTGATGAATTGACGCCTTGATTTTTGATTTCGTTGCATTGACGATATAATTTATCTTTGGAATGATATATTTTTTTTTTTTTATCATACTGAGTGACAAGACGAGCGAAGTCGCTCGCCTGATGGCTGTTCATGCTTGCCCATAACAGCTCAACGCCACTCAGAATTTTGAACTTCAACAGTTCAAAACCCTGGATGGCAATGCACTGCGCTCGTCACCCCGAGATACAAGATGTCAAATCTCTGTGTGCCCTGTAATTTCGCTGGAAACATTGCCCTTCAATTCGGAACACAGTAGTGTTTGCACACTACTGCTTGTAGTCTAAGATCCGGCTGCAGAATTACTTCGGTCATCGAGTTTTTGCTTAAAACCAAATTTTTACGCATATTATGATAAGGAGAATATATATCAACCAGGGTGCCAGTCAAAATGTGGCCGCTAGTATTTTTTACTAAATTCGACTGGGTGAACCGATTTGATGATTATTTTTTATTTGAAAGCTGGTCCTTCCCATTTGGTCCCATTTTAATTTGGTCCAGTTCTGACATTTTTATGAAGTCGGATTTTTTATTTTGATTATTATTTATTATATAGTTTTTTAATTTATATTTATTGCTTGAGAACCTCCTTTTTGGAAATCGGTTAAAAAGAGCTGATAATCTTCAAGCTGACTACAGATTTTCTTGATTCATAGCTAAAAACACTCTATCGAGTCACCTTTCAAACAAACATACTTAATCATAATCAGAGCTACGATGCCACAGATAGACACACAGATACACATTTGTTATAAAAAAGAAAAAAAAAACACACACGGTCACCTGACCCCAAACTAAGCAAAGCTTGTAATATGGCTGCCAGAGACTGATATACGATATCGTACGTATTTTTTTAAATACATACATGATAGATATTAGCACCCAGACATAGAACAAACACAAATGTTCATCACATGAATTTTTGTCCTAGGTGGGAATCGAACCCAAGCCCTCAAGCATAGAAGGTAGGTTCACTACCAACTGAGCCACCTCTATTACACAGTGCGAGTTCGACTAAAGGCATCATGCAAGCCTGATTATGCTTGATGCGTTCGCATCCGTCCACATACATAAAAAAATGTTTTTTCTTTTAAATAGTCTGTGGCAAGGTGGTACATAGATATGTTGCAACGGTCATCAAGTACATAACCCACTAGTAAGATGGTGGCTAGAGAGGTAACTACTGCGTAACAAGTTACTATAGAGAAATAGAGTTGCGATTTAGAGTTGCGCGTTGTTTTGCTAACTTCTTTTCAATTTCAAGTGGTCACATGTAGGCCAAGATAGCAATATTTCACGGCCCATTATTCAAAGGTTAATCTCTAATTGATTTGGAATGACTTTTCAAATTTAATGACTTTGAAGTAGACTAGAGGAAAGATAGTTTTTAGGGTTCCGCACCCAATGGTGTAAACGGGACCCTGTTACCAAGCCTACGCTGTCTGTCTGGCCGTCCTACCTTTCAAAGGCTGTATCTTTCGAACCGTAATATAAGGTCGGGGAAAAAGTTTCTTCGTATTTTATAAACAAATTCAAGACATATTTTTTTCAAGTTTAATTACATTTAATTATAATATATATGTACCATTTTGTTCGATAACTTGTTGCCATCTTTTAGGTAGTGACATGACCCCGTTGCTGTAGAAATTTTGGGAATTCTGATCAATAAAATGCAACAAGTAGTTTTGACAGTCCTCTCTTGATGTTAATCTAACACTACCCAAAGAATTCTGAAGAGATCGAAACAGGTGGAAATCTGAGGGTGCAAGGTCAGGGCTATGTGGTGGATGCATTAACACTTCCTAACCAAGCTCTCTAAATTTTTGCTGAGTGGCCAAAGATGTGTGCGGTCTGGCGTTATCATGATGAAAGACCACACTCTTTATGTTGATCAATTCCGGCCGTTTTTTCTCAATTTCTTGTTTGAGTCTCATCTGCTGTTGGCAGTAGAGATCCGAATCGATGGTTTTGCCCGGCGGTAAATGCTCATAATTAAAGATGCCCTTCCAATCCGACCATACACACAGCATCACCTTATTACGTGTTAATCCGGGTTTCGCTACAGTCTGTGGTGCTTCACTGCTCTTTGACCATGATCGTTTGCGCATATTCTTGTCGTAGGTGATCCATTTTTCATCACCAGTGATCAATCTTTTCAAAAACGGTTCGGTTTCGTTACGTTTCAATAGAGAATCGCAAATGAGTACACGATTCATTTGGTTTCTTTCAGTGAGCTCGTGTGGCACCCAAATATCGAGTTTTTTTGTAACCCAGAGTTTTTCGAATGGGTAAAAACTGTTTTGTGGTCAATCCCCAGTTCTTCAGCTACGTTGTAACTACTAATATGCCGATCTTGCTCCACTTTTTCAGAAATGGCATCGGCTTTATCCGTAACAGGGTGACCAGAGCGAGCTGCATCTTTGAAACCAAAATTCCCGAACTGAAAACGCTTGAACCAACATTGTGCTACTCTTGATGACACTGCATTAGGTCCACAAACGTCACAAATTTTGTTCGCGGCTCCTGTCGCATTTTTCCCTTTTTTGTAATAAAACTTCAAAATATATCGAATTTCTTCGTAGATTCACTCATTTTAACGAACAAAAAAACAATTGAAAAATGGCGGGAAATTGCTTTTTACTTTTTGTATTCCTTTTTTAAAATGTCATATTTTTAATGGTATCAAAACCAGCCAGATACAAACAGTACAACCGATGAGATTTTTACTACAACTTTATACATACAAAATACGAAAAGACTTTTTCCCCAACCTATTATATAGCCAGTTGAATTTTTCGTAGAATATGTAATACTAGCCGTCCGCCCCGGCTTCGCACGAGTGTAAGCTCGGCCTTCGGCCTCGCTACAAAATATAATATAGCCTATGTCACCCGGGGATAGTGTAGCTTCCCAACAGTGAAAGAATTTTTCAAATCGGTTCAGTAGTTTCGGAGCCTATTCATTACAAACATACAAAAATAGGTACAAATCTTTCCTCTTTATAATATTAGTGTAGATTACGGCGGATTAACTAAGAAACAATGATAAAGTCAAAAAGTAAAAAACGAAGGGACATAAAGAAAAAAATAAAAACCCCATAAAACAAACGGTTTTTTTAACGTTAAGTATAAAACAGCTCAAAAATGTAACATCGTTTTTTTATAGGTACAATTAATGAATAGGCCTTAACTGCCTTTGACCGCTACCTCAAATCGCCTGTTGTTATGCGATGATGCGGTCTACAATGAATAGGTAGTGTTTAATAATAATGCAGTACCATATTTTCACACAACTTTGGAGTAGGTGAAAAGTTTTGAAAAATACCTACCTACGCCTTTTGTTTTCTGTTGACATTCTACATTAGTACCTATCTAAGTTTCACTGGTTTCACATAATCACTAGGGGACACCTAGACAGTCCACATATCTTACAAGAGGCGAGCCGTCTGTGTACCTGAGCAACGCGCTAGGTTCTGCACCGGGCGTGTACCGCTGTTTGCGCCAAAACCAGCGCGCACGGTGGCTCGTCAGCACTCCCCGATATTCCGGGAACAATACACCTCAACCAAATACAGAAAAACTTCCCCCAATTAGATATCTTCGCGGATAACTGACAGATGATTGAGCGAGTGTGTTTGTTGTACAGCGAAGCAGCAGGAGAAGGTCTAATCTAGGTTTTTTTTCTTTATTAGGTAGGTACCTTATTCATGTTTTTGTGTTGTGTTTAATTCATTATTATTATTATCTTTTGATGTTTTTATTAAGTAATATTTTTATGTTATGTTTTTTCGTCTTACTTTGTTTTTGTTATATTTGTAAATAAATTAGTATCTAAATTACCTACCTAGTAATAAGTATAGCTCATTGGATATGTACATATGTAGGTATATCTGTAATGCTATATTTAACGAACATAAATGAATATGAATAGGTATAATCAAGAACATCTCTCCAAACTAATACCTATAACAAATTGGCAATTTTTTTATTCAGGTTTGGTCAGCTGTAGCTATGTATGTATGGTACATACAGCTGACCATGTCTACACTAATATTATAAAGAGGAAAGATTTGTACCTATTTTTGTATGTTTGTAATGAATAGGCTCCGAAACTACTGAACCGATTTGAAAAATTCTTTCACTGTTGGGAAGCTACACTATCCCCGGGTGACATAGGCTATAATATATTTTGTAGCGAGGCCGAAGGCCGAGCTTACACTCGTGCGAAGCCGGGGCGGACGGCTAGTATTATATATTACAGTACCCAACAGTATTTTGGGTAACAACATAAAATACATGGTAAAGTTATATGATTATTTACGGGATATTTACCGTGGTAAGGTTGTGGAAGGAGCTCCCAACAACATAACAATTTTCATATAACTTTAGTGAACAACCGTGTTAGTTTAAAACAGTATATAATACATGGTATATAATACAGTATGTTGAGTACTGGAATATTGCCCATTTCTACTATCGATAATTAGCTGAGCAAGGTAACGTTATGAAACGAGCCCGAAGGCATAATGTGAGGGCCTAAAGCAGCCAATCGGTCGTTCATGGAAAGGCAAAGGGCCCTTGCGCAACTATGTAGAGCCCAATTCATGGACGCATTTCTTAATAATCCATATATTTTGATTATTCAGTGATTCGTTTTGTGATGGCAAATGCGCTACATACATACTAATAGCATCGTCGTCGTCGAGATCTTTCCTAGGGCCTTACGGCTAACTCTTAACGCGGGCTCGAATTACCGCTAAAATAGCGCAATTCGGAATATCACGTAAGCGTGATCCTTAACCAAGGAAGATAGCACTAGTCCTTAACGCCCCGAGATACGGTTTGAGATCGCGCAACTTTTCTCATCACCTAAACAGAATCGGTTAAAACAGATAGCCGTAAGGCCTCCGGCACGTGCCGAGAGCTCTAGGTCTTTAGGGACAGAATGCCCATAAAGTAGGTGACTGCGACTAGATAATAATATGTTACGCGACTGCAAACCGGTAATTTCTCGTAGATTGCGTTGGTAATACCTATCTACCGGGTGCAGCTGAGGGGTGCAGCGATCACGTTTGCGCAATTGATGTTTTTTTTAATATGACTATGCTGCCATCATAAGCTCAAGAGCGGTAACTCAAAAAAATAATGAGATTTCTCTTTTTTCGCGCATCTAATAGCTTAAAAAATTTCGCACCTTATGGACTAAGCTAAAAAATCTACATTGGAACATTGAAATAAATGTTTTCATATTTATCGGGACTTATCGCGCACTATTAAATATAGGTAAAAATAGATACCTTTCGCTCGACGTTTCGACCATGTTACAATGGCCGTGGTCACGAGCTGACTCAAAAATCTCTCAATCGCGAAAGTTTAAAAATTACTATTGAAATAAATAACAAAAAAAAATTTTTTTTGTTTTAATACTCATGTTTAAAAACTATTAATTCTAAAAGAAATGATGATACCTATCTCATAAAAACAAAAATACTGTTTTTTTCACAGAAAAGAGAAGGGTAAAAAAAAATCTCACTTCAGTGGGTTTTTTATACATATTTAAGAAATATATTGGTCCTCACATAGGCACATAACTGAAAATAAATTAAATTATATATCTGGGAAAATATCTGGGACATTATTGCACACATGGTCATCTGACCCCAAACTAAGCAGAGCTTGTAATATGGCTGCCAGAGACTGATATACATACATATACATTTTTAAATACATAATACATTTTTTATATGTTATTAAGGTAACGAAAAATCAATATTGACAAAAACTCGATTTTCTCGAAATACCCCTAGGTTGAGATACCGCTCTTGGGCTTATGACGGCAGTATGTCTACTTTTGAAAAATATTCAAAAACATTTAAAAAGCGACGTGCTGAGCGTGTTATCACAACGTAAAAATGCAAGCAAAATTCGGTGACCATACATTAAAAAAAAACAGTGGAACATAGAACCGTCCTCCCTTTTTGAAGCCGGTAAAAAAACAGTGAGTTAGCGGCGGCGGAACGATATGGCTAGCTATGCATAACGCTTTGATCAAAAAACTTCATTTTTCGAAGGCATAACGCCCTAATTTGAAAAGTTACCTTTTCAGGTTGATGATACTATTAGGTATCTATTATAGCTAGCTAGCCAGACCTTGATTATCAATAAAGAACGCTAGAAAGGGTCTTTATAAATGCACAAGTTCAAATTCGAACCTACCTACCTATAATCTTGATTGCGAAATACCTGCGGTACCCAGTAGCGTAGCTATCGGAGGGCTAGGCGGTGCCGTGCACCGGGGCCCCCAAGCTCAGGGGGCCCTTGGGCCCTGATCAGCAAACCTCAAACTGAACTTGCAAAATTTTTGCCCTTCATACACATACATGTTGTAAGTAGCTTTGAGCACAATAAAGAGCTGATGATAAAGTAGCTTTGTACCTTTAAATTATTTATATTTTTATTTGATAAATCCTTACCCAGTTTAGGTAGGGCCCCATTTATTTGCACCAGGGCCTTTGGTTACCTAGCTACGCCACTGGCGGTACCCAGGGTCGTCTTTAACCTCTTGGAGGCCCTGGACACATACGGATAGTGGTGATAATCCTATAACCTTGACAGAGCACTATTTTAGGAGCGAGAGTAGCTTCGCGTATGCAAAAGCTAATAAGCTATAAGGTAGGGATCCTACTATCCCTATTGATCGCGGGGCCCTGGGCAAGTGCTCAGAGGGAAAGGGGCCTGGCGGTACCTACCTATCATTTGTTTTTTGCCGGGAATCAAATCCCATGTTTCGCAAAACATTTAGGTCATTGTTTACCAAAAAGATGATTAAAATAAGGATGATTATTTATTTATCTGACATGATGAATATTTATAGGAACACTAGATAGGTATGCACATCTAGAAACTGTACCACGACTTATATACCTACTGGTCAGCACTAATTACACGTATAATCAGCAAAGACAATACCTACGTCATTGATAATCAGGCACATTGATTTATTAGTCTTGCATTCTGCATAACGGTAAACAAGTAGGTAGGTATGCGGCACTGTTTCTAATATAGGTAACTCGACGTAAATAGTCTTTTTTTAAGGCATTTTTAGTGACTTACCTTCATCAAAGCGAAGCGCTGGTCATCATCGATCCCCACAACGGTGTTAGACACTGGAGCCATTTTCACAAATAATAAAATTAAATAATATTTCGATTAATATTCTGGTGATTTTCACGACAGCGTGCGATTACGGCGAGCGGTCGCGCGCGAGTGAGTCACTTCACTTAGTTTAGTTCACAGAAAAAAATATGTTTTACTTACTTCTCTTTTTTGTGATTCAGTTCACTTCATTGCTAAGTGAACACCGAAAGGCGTTTCCGCGTCGTACCCGTCCACAGACTAGGGGCCTTACCCCTAGCTTCACTTTTGCGAGCCAACTTTTAGTAGGTACCTGATAGGTACCTTAAATTAACCAACTCATTTATGCTGCATCGTTTAAAAGCGTCTAACTTGAATTAACAAAAATCCGTTTTACTATGCGTGTGTGCGTGAAAATAGCAAAGCTTGGCGGCTATCAAACAACTATCGCTTATCGTAGTTGATGGTACCGTTTAGACAAATAACACCTATACGGGTCATCTTTTCGAGCTAGGGGTAAGGCCCCAGGTAAAGCTACTAAATTTGGATTTTACGCGACTGTAGATTGTAGACACTGTCAAACATTATTTGTTTGCGTTGGTTATGGCTAACAAATGCACTATACAGAGTGTTCCTAGTTCCTTCATGTTCTCATTTTCTGTAGCTAGCGACTCACACTAAGGTACTATCAGAATACCTGTCATAACAACGCCAGTTGTATTGTGAGTCGAGTTGTGGAAACGAATGGTTTTATTGAGCGCTACCGTGGGTCGGATGATCGGTTGTTGTTGGTCCTACCGCCAGACTGGCAATAGCGTTAGGCACACGGCTCATACAAAATTACTTGTTATACAACTAACAAAGTATATACTTTGTTAGCCTCAATTTTAAATGCATGGGGGCATCCATTAACTCAGATCAAATATATAGGTAAAAGAACTATGTCCATTAATAACGTGGCCTCGAAATGGGGAAAGACAAAAAAAACTCTAAAGGGAGAGATTTTGGACACCCCTCCCCCCCCATGTAACGCGCCATAACGTTTTTCTGTAACCCCCCCCCCCCCCCCCCCCCCCAGTAAAACGTTACGTAACCACCAAGTGACCATTTTTACCTAGAAGTCACAATTATGCGGGGCGTCAAGTACCGAAGTCGTTAAAATACCTTTGTTATATAAAAAACGCGCGAGACCGTTAGGGTTAAAAAAAAACAATGTTACGTAACGCGTAGTTCAAACACCCCCTCCCGCCCCTGTAACGCATCGTAACGTTTTACAAGCCCCCCCCAAATTCGTTACATAATACTTGAACGCTCCCTAAGGCATAAGTATTAAAAATCTCACATCAACTTTAGTTTGGTCACACAGATAATTAAAAAAACGAGGAAACTTCCCTTTCTCACATGGTCCCATTCCCACCAAGTAGGGGGAGGGGGAATATAATGTATAATAAACAGCTCGGACTGGTCGGTGCGCGGTCTTCAACACCTTTTCAAAATTGAGGTTACTGAAAGTTCTCCTTGTGTTTGAGGGTGGATCATCATCATCAGCCAGAAGACATCCACTGCTGAACATAGGCCTCCCCCTTTAACCTCCACACTGAACGTCATCCTGCCATCTGCATCCACTGGATGCCCACGACTCTCACAATGTCGTCGGTCCATCTAGTGGGGAGGCCTACCTACGCTGCGTCTTCCAATTCGTGGTCTCCACTCAAGAACCTTTCTTCTCCATCGCCTCCATCGGTCATCAGTTCTTCGAGCGATGTGGCCTGCCCATTGCCACTTCAACTTGCAAATTTTAATAGCAATGTCGGTGACTCTGGTTTTTTGGCGAATATCTACATTCCAAGAGAGGCGAGGGTGGATGGAGCCGAAGAAACGGCCACGCATTTGTGCATAACATCCTCTGTTCCGAGCAAGTCCCTAGGGACGAGACGCTCCATGAAGCCAGCTTCAGCGAGCGCTGACCTTCCTGGAGGAGACACTAGCTAAACTAGCTGCAACAATTTTATTGAGCGTAGAGCGTAGCTAAGATACTGAAAAATAAAATTATACCAAGAAAAAACTGTGAAGGACAATTTGTGGATACGGCTTATAAACACAAAAATATATCAACTGCATAAAAAAAAAAATAAGCATATTTGTTCTAACTCAGCAGTGTCTCTCTCTCAGATTTGCATGAAATATGAAGTGATGAAAATAGCCTGTTTAGCCCTAAAAAAATTGTGGTTCTTGTAGCATGCAGTAAAATCTCGAGATGCAGTAGTACAAAATAAAAATCCTGGCTGTAAAAAAAACAATAATGTTATTTAAAATAAATTAATTTGTATTCGAGTTTATCTTACTTCTTTAAAAAACAACATGGTAATGGATTAATCAACAAATTATTTAATCTGAATTTTAAATTCACATCTTATCTTATACTAGGAGATATCTTAATTTTTTCTTAATTTTTATTCACAATGTTCAAATGTATATGTATATATAACTTACGTATTTTTCAAATTATTTTTTAAATGTAACAATTTTATAATCTACCACATAAGTAAGAAATTTTTCGTATCTACAATCTTAACACGTTCACTGTCTTGTCAATGAGGTTTTGTTATTTCTAATTGTTACTGCGAATTTGGTTTCCTCGATACAGGCTTGCCTAGTGAGGAAACCAAAAGAAAGTGTTGTACAATAACATCTCATGCAAAATACTTTAAAACTCTCATTAATTGTATATTAATTTACTTCAAAGTGTACCAAGTGTGTGTTCAAAGTTTTTGCAGTAATATTTTTTTTTCATTTTTTCATTTTCATCTAAATTTAAAATATGAATCAAATTGCAAAAAACCTGTGATTCTTTGTTTATTAAGTTTGCTATCTGATGACCGCTAACAGCCGCAGTAAATAGCAAAAAGCTGAATTGCTGAATGGCATAGCCAAGTACAGGTCCAGGTGCATGGGAAGCACTTATACCGAGTGCTCGCGAACAGAACTATTTATAATTGTAAGCAACATTGCATATGCCCTCTACTGCCCCCACGAACAACATCCTAGCTATGCCCTTGGCTGTAGCTCATTATTTTTAATGTCAGAAAAATAAATCGCAGGTTATATTAATATTTACTTTGTTTAATTAACTACCGGTTCTTTTTTGTACGTCCATTAACTGCTGGCCTTAGACAAACACAGAGTCGCACAGCGGGCAATGGAGAGAGCTATTCTCAGAGTTTCTTTGCTAGATAGAATCCAAAATTGACGAAGAACCAGTCACCGATTAACCTATTAAAATTTGCAAGTTGGAGTGGGGGCAGGCTATATCACTCAAGAACCTACAGCGTGGGGAAGAAAGGTTCTTGAGTGGAGACCACAACTGGAAGACGCGGCATAGATAGGCCTCTCACTAGATGGACCGACGACATCGTGAGAGTCGCCGCCGTCCAGTGGATGCAGGTGGCAGGCTGTCATTCAGTGTCGAGTTCAAAGGGAAGGCCTTTATACAGCAGTAGACGTCTTGTGGCTGATGATGATGATGAATTAAGTACTACTTTAATAATGAATGGACTAAAGATATATTATTGTTTCCATTTAGGCACAACAAAATAGTTTTTAGAGCTCACACTCTTTTCTCCAACCAGACATCAACAACATTCCTCTAGGTCTAACCTACTGTACATTTTATGTGATTAATTTTATTTCATGACAGTGAATATCACTCCACCTCTCTCTGGTTCCTCATCATGGACCTCTTTGTCAGATCCTTCAAGGTCAGAGTCATGCGAGTCTTCACTGATAGGTTCCCTGTACTTTCCAAGCTTGTTAGTGTCTTCAGGAAGTTCTCCCATCTTGATTCCGGCTCGAGCGAGCAGCTTTTCTGCTGCATGTTGAGCTTCTACCTCTTTTATGTGGAAGTTGTACTCTTTCTGTAGTTTCAAAGATTCTTCTAATTTCAAGACTTTAGCAGGACCGTAAATGCTTGGTGGAGGTGTAGCAGCTGTCACTTCCCAGTTTTTGTGCTTTTTTCTAGACATCTCCCTTTCAGGATTCTGTGAACCTGATGTAGTCGTTTTGTAAGGCTTGAACTCCCCAGTTGTTTTTGGTTTTGCATTTGTTTCAGTTTTTTCTAAAATGTATTTAATGTGAGGTAATTCGCCTATGCTTAACAAGTCTTCTGACGTGATAAGAGGTTTCTCGGCAGGTAATACTTTGACTTGTTTCTCTTGTGCTGTTGTTTTGCTCAGTATGTGTAAGACGTCTTCTGGTTCACTGTCATCGTCCGAATCTAGGTATACCTGAGTTTTGTTCTCGATTTTGCCTTCCCATTCCACTTGTTGTACCGATTGCTTGTTCAAATTTAATTGATCGAATAACCGGCATGTCTGCTCTTCTTCTTGTTTTGATTTCAGTTCCTTCAGTATTTTATCGTGAAATGTCTGTATTTTCGCTCCTTTATCGGCTAGTTTATTCACAAAAGACTTGTTGTTTAGTAACTTTACTTGTCTATCACGTAGTTCGAAAAGTTCGGGAACAGTTTTGGAAGATAGATCAGCAATTTTTCCATCAATTTCAGTTCTCGGGGGAGGCGGTAGATGACCTGGAATTTTTTTGTTTATTTTTATCATTGTTTGGTAAACGGTCATAATCCAAATATCGGTTGTACTTTTAAAACTTCCAAGTATTGATAAATGACACGAAACACAGATTTTCTAATATTTTTCAGAAAAACCCTTAAATATAAATAAAAATGAATTGTAATTCATGTACGTTCGTTCGTTTGACATTCGTGCATTGGGGTGCGTTTACGGACTCGGCGAATTTTTCACCTGTGAAAAATTAAATTAAACCAACGGAGATTCAGAACGGCGTCATAGCTATATGTCAATTATGTCAATACTAGCTGTCAAATTCAATAATAAATAAATATCAAGTAAAATATAGTAAAATAAAATTATATATAATAGTAAAATATCAAATATCAATCTATCATTATACAGATATAAAATTTTATTTTAAATTAAAACATCTACAACAAAAAAGATTCGAACAAAATAATATCAAAAACAGCTTAACCTCCTCAACAGCTGTCAATCTGACAGCAGGCGAAAATTTAGCGACCTCAAAAGGTAGATAAAATTTAATCTAGTCAGGCGAAAAGTTTTGTTTTGCTACATGTTTTGCATTGCATTGCAACATTTGCAACCAACCAAAAAGCGTTTTTTTGGCGTTTGTCGCCCATTACAGAGCAGGCTAAAGCAATTAAGGCCATACCGCTTCGTCTTTATATTACTGTCGTAGAATTGCTTAGCCGTGGCTTTTGGAAAATCACAGAGTTACACAACGGGCAATGGAGAAAGCTATGCTTGAAGTTTCTTTGCGCAATAGAATCCGGATTCGGAACCAAAGAGAAAATAAGTAAGATTCGGAACGTGGATATTCGCCAAAGAACCAGAGTCACCGACATAGCTATTAAAATTTGCAGCTTGAAGTGACAATGAGGAGCGGGCATCCAGTGGATGCAGATAGCAAGATGTCGTTCAGTGTGGAAGTTAAAGGGGGAGGCCTATGTTCAGCAGTGGACGTCTTCTGGCTAATGATGATGAGAATTGCCCCAGTATAGTAGTGGAGACTTTACTAAAGGCGCTTTTATGGAGTTTTGGAAACGACATGAAAAAACTCGTTGTAACCCATTAAACCACTTGCCCACACTCAAAAGCACATTCGCGAATACTTAATAATAATTAATAACCCAACATTAATACACTCTTAAGGTAAGTACACAAGTTTAGGAAAATTATACAACGATGCCACGTGTTATTTATTTATTTACATTGGCACATAATGCGGAACGTTTTTGAGAAAAATGCATTATAATTTATATATTACTAGTCGACCGCCCCGGCTTCGCACGGGTGTAAGCTCGGCCTTCGGCCTCGCTACTATGACCCGCTCCAGGATCACAAAATTTCATCAAAATCGGTCCAGCCGTTTTTAGAGTATCCTATGTCCGTCTCCTGGTTCTAAGCTACCTCCCCACCAATTTTCAGCCAAATCGGTTCAGCCGTTCTTGAGTTATAAATAGTGTAACTAACACGACTTTCTTTTATATATATAGACTAGCCGTCCGCCCCGGCTTCGCACGAGTGTAAGCTCGGCCTTCGGCCTCGCTACAAAATATAATATAGCCTATGTCACCCGGGGATAGTGTAGCTTCCCAACAGTGAAAGAATTTTTCAAATCGGTTCAGTAGTTTCGGAGCCTATTCATTACAAACATACAAAAATAGGTACAAATCTTTCCTCTTTATAATATTAGTGTAGAAGTGTAGATGTAGATTATCAAAGTATTCTCTTTGATCAAAGTGAACTTTGGATAGACTGACAGTGATAGTACAAAATGTGTCATAGTCGACGAACCTTTACTCCACTTTTTTTCTACTCATTGATCTCAAGTTGTCATTGTCATTTTCAATTATTGTGTTGTGTCATTTCATTCTTCCTCCTTCATTCATATGTCATTCATATTTCATGATTTCTTCTAGGGTGCGTTTACGTTTTGTATTCTCTTTGATTTGTTCATGATTGATTCATAAGATTCATTCATTGAATTCATTCGATCGATTCCCTATAAAGGATTCAGTGATTTTTCTCGCAAATTCACAAAAAGGCAGGTTGTTGTCGTTGTTGAAAACAAGCAAGGAATTCCGGTCCTGCTCGTTCGCTATTAGAATGTTAAAATAAATTTTCATTCATTGGTAGTGTAAATATTAGTGGAGTGCTTGTTTCACATATCTTCACGATGGAAGACGTTACGGTAATTATTCAGGATACAATGATCATACTTCTTAATAGGGCTTCCTCAGTTTTATGTGGTTTATGTCATGACTTGTCTGTTTTAAGGTGCCACTGCATTTGGAGCCAATGCAGCAAAACGAGGTCTCTGAAAAAAGGCTATGGATTGGCAATCTGGACACAAGGGTTAATGAGTATGTCATTTAATCTTTACCTAAGTAGGCACCAGGGTAGGGGCACTAGATCCTGTATAAATAGGGAGTGGCACCAGTTTTTGAACAATCCCCAACTACTAAGGGCTTTGCCAGCCCATGGCCCAGGAGGGCGGCAAGTCAATATAATGGAGGATGAGAAAAATATGAATTGTGGGTACAGTCAAGAGCAGTCAGAGTTTCTTTGCAGTTGGCTACATTTTTTTAATGTTTAGGGGGGGGGGGGGTATAACAACTATTACAAAAAAATTGAATAAAATAAATATTTAGGGGGGCTACCATACAACAAACGTGATTTTTTTGCTCCATATTGATAACGGCAACAGGTAGACGCTTTAAATATTCACAGAATATTTAGTTATATATTGTTAAATAAATAAATTAAAATAAAATTAATATTCAAGGGGGGCTCCCATGCAAAAAACGTGTTTTTCTGCCGTTTTTATAGATATTGGTACGGAACCCTTCATGCGCGAGTCCGACTCGCACTTGGCCGGTTTTATTTATTAAACCATACCTTTTTTTATTACCGGTATCAATTACTGAAAATGGTCCGCGTGTATGGAAACATCGAGAAGTTCGACATGTTGTTCCACCGCAGTGGACCCAACGCGGGGCAGCCGCGAGGGTTCGCCTTCGTCACATACAAGTTGAGGCAGGACGCTGTCAAAGCCATGACTTCTTTGAACGGACAGCTCTTGGGCTCTAAGAAAATCTGCGTCAAGTTTGCAAAGAACTCTGTAAGTACCTAAGCCTCATCATCATCAGCCAGACGACGTCCACTGCTGAACATAGGCCTCCCCCTTTAACCTCCACACTGAACAACATCCTGCCATCTGCATCCACTGGATGTCCGCGACTCTCACAATGTCGTCGGTCCATCTAGTGGGAGGCCTACCTATGCTACGTAAGCCTATGTTTATGTAAATAAAAATAATAATAATTTTATTTTATTATTTTATTCAGTTTATTTTTTGCTAACAATTTTTGATTTGTTGAAAATGTACCTGTAAACTTGTGAAACAATATGTGATTAGACATGCAAAGAATTATTTATATGCCAATTTTTGTGACTGAAATTAAAATCGAGCTTGGTAATAAGTATCTACAAGTATATCATTATATATCATTGCTTGGTTTTCTATACTTACATAATCTAGTAATCTGAATATTCCACTAATTGGGCACCCTGGGTTTTAGGGTTCCGTACTCAAAGGGTGAAACGGGACCCTATTACTAAGACTCCGCTGTCCGTCCGTATCTCTGTCCATCTGTCACCAGGCTGTATCTCATGAACCGTGATACAACAACTACTGAAAAAACAGAATAAATTAAATATTTAAGGAGGCTATACAACAAACGTGATACGCTCGGTTTTGCTCGATATTGATAACGGCAACAGGTAGACGCTTAAAGTATTCACAGAATATTTAGTTAAAAATTTACTTAAAAAATAAATAATTAAATTAAAATAAAACAAATATTTAAGGAGGACTCGCATACAACAAATGTTGTTTTGCTGTTTTTATAGATAATGATACGGAACCCTTCGCGCGAGTCCGACTCGCACTTGGCCGTTTTTTTTTGTATTCATGTGTAATTGTCATTTCTAATGATGTATTGAAATGTTAAAGTTCTTGAATAAACAGTTTCGGTATCTCTTACAGGAAACCCAAGAGAAACAAAAACCGGAGCTAGGCATACCGGCCTTAGCAGGCGCAAAGCCGGAAATCAAACTGAGCAAGAAAACAGCCATCCAGTCAATTGAGGCAAAGCTCAAGATGATGGAGAACATAAAAGCGGGGGACGACTTCGTGGTCAACAAGCTGGCAGCAAATGAAACACCAATCATCACTCAGTATCAAAGTAAGCAACATCAGCCGCCTAACAAAACTGTTAGCTCCTTCAGAAGAAGACACCCGTACCATAAAAAAAGATAATTGAAATGCCTGTAGAAAATAACTTTTATCTCAATTTGGATGATTCTAAAGTACTTACAACCCTGTTAGTACATTTCTATATTTACACTCTAGTTAAAACAGTATTTTATTTAAATTACACGGGAATTACTCACATAAGATTAGGCCGGTTACTCCGATTATTGTTGCAACCACATTCGGCGGTCTTTATCAAGGTGATTGCGCGCGTGCGACTGCGTCTCGCTTTCGCTTTGCTTTTGCTTTCCCGTGTAATATAAAAAAAATGTGTGAAAACCACGTCAGATTCCATAATCACTACAATAATCAAAACTTGATTGACGTCGATTATAGATAGCTTGGATTTGCCGTAAACTTGAGCTAGAACGGAAACAAGTCTGCAAAAACTGAAGGGGGCGAGGTAAACACATATGTACTGCACGCTTTGATATTCTTACTGTATCTACAAACACACACATCAATATTGAGCGGCACACAACTGCAAACGATGTGCTCAAAGTGTAACTGTAAAGGGATAACGCTTCCATTTATTTATTTTTTCTGAGCTTAAAGAGGAGGCAAATTTAAACAAAAAGAAAATGGACGAAAATGTTGTAGTGGTTGCTGCATTGGGTGAAAAATTATGTTGTATTCAGAACATAATTAAAATACAACTAAAGTAATTTGCTTAAAGTCTGTGCGGAAAGAGAACCGTCATAAAATTTGAGGGCGCCACTGTGTTTTTTTAACGTATTTGCTATGGTGACAACACTGTTACGTCATTATAGCGCGACTATGATTCTTGATTTTTCTACACTTTGTCAAATAAATTGATACAAAATTCTGTCTAAATAATACAACCTATTAATATAATAATCAAAATCATATTGTTTTGTAGTTCCATTTTTCGCCACGACGGTTCTCTTTCCGCACAGACTATATACATTTTTCTGTGACGCACCATTCACATTACAGGCGCAAGTTGATGCCTTTTATTTAATTTCGCATTTAGCATCTCCGAAATGAATCCTAACTATGGAATATTGACATTCATTACTTCACGGCGTGTTTTTATTTTTCGCTAATATGTTTTTACAAACCAAACACTATGATAGCCTATTGCAAGATATGGTTTTTTAGGGTTCTGTACCCAAAGGGTAAAACGGAACCCTATTACTAAGACTCCGCTGTCCGTCTATCACCAGGCTGTATCTCATGAACCGTGATAGTTAGTGTATTTCTGTTGCGGCTATAACAACAAATACTAAAAACAGAATAGAATAAATATTTAAGGGGGCTCCCATACAACTAACGTGATTTTTATACTCGATATTGATAACGGCAACAGGTAGACGTTTGAAATATTCACAGAGTATTTAGTTATCTATATATATAAAAGAAAGTCGTGTTAGTTACACTATTTATAACTCAAGAACGGCTGAACCGATTTGGCTGAAAATTGGTGGGGAGGTAGCTTAGAACCAGGAGACGGACATAGGATACTCTAAAAACGGCTGGACCGATTTTGATGAAATTTTGTGTTCCTGGAGCGGGTCATAGTAGCGAGGCCGAAGGCCGAGCTTACACCCGTGCGAAGCCGGGGCGGTCGACTAGTATTCAATAAAAATATTAAACAAAAAATCCCATACAACAGACATGATTTTTTTGCCGTTTTTTTAGATAATGGTACGGAAACCTTTGTGCCCGAGTCCGACTCGCACTTGGCCGGTTTTATTGTAAACCACCGGGTACGAGATACCATACCTCATTCACACCCGGGTTAGTGGCTTTAAATTAATTAAAATCGGAAAGTAGAGTGCATCAACCTGCATCTGTAATGTGAACTTTGTGATTTTTGTAATCAGTAATAGACTAAAAACTTTGGAATTATTCATTGTAGCTTCTTAAATGTTGTGGTAAAGTAATCAGTATTTTTAAGAATAATTAGTTTTATTTAGTTTAAGTTATAAGACTTACCATCAGTGTGTTCACTAACAAGGTGTTAGTACATAAGTTTTTAGTCATAGTAGCTTTTAGCAAAATTACGTACGTATATTCATATGTAGTAGACGCATAGTCTATTAATTTGTGTATAGCTTAAGATTTCCAAAGGTAGCTTCATTTTTACACTTTTCATACATAGCTGTAACTTTTTTTTTATTATTTCATGAAACTTGGTAATTATATTTAAATTGAAAATATGAATTTTGACTAAGCTATAAGTTTTTGACAAAAACAATAACTTTTGTATAGCTTAAGGCTTTGTATAGGTCCAGAGCTCAGTTCATTTTTACACTTTTCATACATAATAGTTTTTTTTTTTTTTATATAATTACTCAACCGAGTTTGTTAAAACTTGGTAAATATATATAAATTGAAAATATGATTTTCTAATATGCTATTGACAAAAAAAAATGGTTTCACAAATTTTAGCAAAAATAAGATTTTTTCTTTATGATAATTCCGCAACAATTACTGTGCAAAACAAAACAGCAGAAAAATTATCATGTCGATCTAATACTCTATTGTTGCGTGAAAGGAGGACAAATACACCTTCAGATTTCAAATCAAATAATTTATTCAGGCATAATTTATGGCAGGTTATAGTATTGATCCCAGAAGCTCCCGAACTAGTCAGAGACAGTGTGACGGGAGCCAATTTGTGAAGGGATTTCAAAACATTAAATCTTATCAGATTAATTTAAATATAATTGCCAAGTTTCATCAAAATCGGACAAGTAGCTTTCAGAATCTTGAACTACCTAGTATGTTTCTGTAGAAAGTTTATATATGATCCGATGTGGTTATACACCGTTAATGCCCTTTTTATTCTCAATTCAAATTAATACTAACCCTGGAAATATTGTGAATCTGATTAATGAATATTGGAGCTAGATACTGATTTTCATAGATTATTGTGCATGTAAAGTTAAATTATGAATACTCAGATGTGCTATGTAGTTTATTGGCAAGGTTGAAATGTTCTGTGAATTGTGAATAAAATGTTCTTAATCTTATACTCGTGTTTTATTAAGTTCGTATAGTGGTCAGGGTGCGTGGGTGCGTGCGTATCCACCGAAATGTGCTAGGAAAAAGTTCAACCAATAGGAGGGGGAGGCAAGACGGAACGAATCGATCCTATTGGTCGAATTTTTCCACGAGCAGCCTTAGAACGGGAGGGAACGACATAATTTTCTCTTTCCCTCCTGTTGGTCAGACGGCGGTTTCGTGGTTCGTGTTCTGTCTATTACGGCTATTAATGTCAGTTTTTTATTTTAACTGACTTCCAAAAAGTAGGAGGTACTCAATTTGACTTTCTTTTAAATGTTTGTTACCCCAGAACTTTCGACTGGGTGAACCGATTTTGATGATTCTTGTTTTATTTGAAAGCTGATGCTTCCCGTGTGGTCCCATTTTAATTTGCTTCAGTTCTGTAAATTTTTATGAAGTCGGTTTTTTATATTGATAACTAGTCGACCGCCCCGGCTTCGCACGGGTGTAAGCTCGGCCTTCGGCCTCGCTACTATGACCCGCTCCAGGAACACAGAATTTCATCAAAATCGGTCCAGCCGTTTTTAGAGTATCCTATGTCCGTCTCCTGGTTCTAAGCTACCTCCCCACCAATTTTCAGCCAAATCGGTTCAGCCGTTCTTGAGTTATAAATAGTGTAACTAACACGACTTTCTTTTATATATATAGATTATTCACCGTACGAAGGCCCAGGTTGTTGTAATAGACCTTCATTTAACATCTTCCGACGTAAATGGTCACCCGTAACTTTTGTATGCTATAGGTGACAAACAATCTAACGGGCCGCCTGATGGTAAGCGATCACCGTCGGATACCTGTAACACCAGGGCCCTCGGATAAGTTAAACACGCACGTTACACGGCGTGTTAAGGTCTGAAAATTTGGCCTCTATTACTTATGAAATAAAGGCCAACTTTTAGAGGTTAACGCGCCGTGTTACGAGCGTGTTTTTAGTTATGGAATAAGGGCCCAGGGGAATCACAGATACGTTGCTGACCTTTGGAGACTTAACATCCCTTGAAGAGCCTTATGTTATAGTTACTCGGAATGCCGCAGAATGAGCTCATTTCACATATTCCAGGTGTGAGGCAAAAAAGACGTTGAGGTTCAAAATGCCGCTATCCCAAAATTAGCCTTTCCTAAAATGTGAATTCCGTTACCGACCGGTTTCGCTAGCATTTACCTACAATGACACTGTGACAAGTGACACTGATGAACACGCAGTCCTATTTCAGGTCCTAAAGTATTTGCATTTCAACTTTCTTCAAAAAGTCAAAATATATTCATATGTTTTGACGTGTACAGACAAATTAGCATAAAACTATTCGCATTTATTATTTTGGGAAAGGGATGTTTTGGCACCTAGGGACATTTTGAACCTGAACGAGAAAGGATAGAGTAAAACGCAGTGTGTGATTTCCTCAGGTCTATAAGTGTTATGATATAGGTCTATGGTGTGAGTTTTTGAGTGGAGACCACGAACCGGAAGACGCAGCGTAGGTAGGCCTCCCACTAGATGGACCGACGACATTGTTAGAGTCGCGGGCGTCCAGTGGATGCAGGTGGCAGGATGTCGTTCAGTGTGGAGTTCTAAGGGGGAGGCCTGTGTTCAGCAGTGGAGGTCTTCTGGCTGATGATGATATGTGGATGAGCTTTCAGACGGTGGCGGCTAGTGGGATGATAAACCCGCGACGCCAGCATATTCTTGAACAGTTCTTCAGAAGAACACTCCCATTGTAAATAGGAACACCTAGCTGAACTAAGCAAGTATTTTTATTGAAACAAAATACATTCATAAAATATATATATTTCACTTATAACTTATCTATCTGTCGAAGAATATGAGAATCACTGTTTATATAAATTATTTTAATAACATAATTAAGTCTACAGTGTGATAGGAAACTAATCGTATTTAAAAAAAAACAGTTATTTCGTATAATTTTTTAACCGACTTCAAAAAAGGCGAAGGTTCTATGTTCCAATGTATATATATATATATATTATGTTCACAGATTTCTCCATCAATTATGAATTGATTTTGATGAATTATTTTCTTGTTTGGTAGGCCATACTTCAGAGGTGGTCCCATGTAAATTACATCAAAATCGGTTCAGTAGTTTGGTTATTAAATCAACATAACTGAAAAAAACATGTCATCCAAGTAAAGGAAATTGCGTATTTACTAATTTGAAGTCGGTTTTTCATGTGATCCACTTATTTATGATAAAATAGCAATCATTTCAAAGTTTATAGAAAGTAATAACTTTACAATGCTACAATAGTCCGGTCAAATTAGACCAAAAAATATGAGTAAAGCTACATAAATTCCCACCAAGCTGAAAATCAGTAAGATTGTTTAAAATATGATTAAAAATAAAATTTGAAAGGTCCCCATCTTTCCTTTGTATGGTTTTTTTTTAATTCAAGGTCAAAGTAAAAAAAAGTAAAGAAAAATCCATACAAAGGAAAGATGGACCTTTCAAATTTTATTTTTCATCATATTTTAACAATCTTACTGATTTTCAGCTTGGTGGAAATTTATGTAGCTTCGAATGTCTAAATTGACTGGACTACAAATACAGTACAATTGTAATTGGCAGTTTAGGTTTGAGCGATGCATTGAAAATGTTTCCATACAGTGGAATCACGAAAGCACAGTTGTGAAGTAGGCGGTTGTCAAGATACGTTAATTATTAACTAAAAATAAATAACTGCTTACAAGCACAAAAATTGTACATACATCGGTCGATATCTTGAAAAATTACTTTCTCTGCAACAGTTGATTTTTAGGTCAACCCGAGGCAAAGATAATATAACAAATTGATTGCGCATGAGCTTCGAGCAAAAAAATATATACAAAGATGCCACAATGACGCGCTAATCGCGGCAATGCTCAATCTGGCTGGACTCAATACGCAGCCAGATTGGATCCACAGTCACGCGATAGTTGCACAAGCCGTTAAATACCGTAAGAGCCGTCAACTTGGCTGCCAAACCACCGTCTGACCAACGGGAGAGAAAGATGAAATTGTCTCTTTTTCGGGAGAGAAGTTCCCACTTGCGATTCAGACATAATCGCTGTCTCGCTTGCTCAACGACGGTTCACAAGTTTTGACGCTATTGTGCAAATCAAACAGACATTAGAAAACTGAGCCGTAAATATATAAATATACGGTTGGTTTATGTAAAATAGTTTTGTTTCGATATAAATGGTATACAGCTGTTTATATATGAAAATGCGGACATTTATTGACTATAATTTTCTACCCGTTGTGACTTCTATGTATAATTTTAAGGCGCGTCATGCTGCAAATATAGTATCTTTTCATTAAGTGGTTATATCGTTATTGACCCGAGTTAAATAAATATTTATATAGCCTGTCAGTGCCTTGCGCATATGTACTTACGCGGTGCATTGACCCCGAGTTTTGTTCGCTTTACATTGCTGGTTTGCAAAATACTAAACCAATAAAACAACAATTTATTATAAGACAAATGGATATTGGTATTAGATTGTTTGTATAATAATAGCGTTTCGGCTTCGGGAAAGTTTCCCTTACACTCGGGTTAGGTGAAAAGAGTGTACTGAACCGAAAGGAGTCTATTATTATTCACATCATTGTAAACAACTATCATAATGGACACCCTGAAATCGTGAAAAAAAATAACTGCTGTTCAATCGTTTTTTTTTAATTATAAAATTGGATTGCGCTTTGCCAACAACTCGCCTGATGTTAAGCGATGATGCGGCTTACGATGGATCACGCTTGCCTAGAATAAACCGATTAACTTTTGACTTGAAGACACCCAGATTGTAACTATCGGGAAACACCCATTCAGGCAGCGCATTCCACTGGTTAGCAGTTCGCACAATAAAATTGGAACCAAAGTGCTTCGTACGGGTTTTCGGAATGTCAACCATAAGGCGGTGACGATTTTTCGTAAACGCTCTGGCAGTCCGATAGAAAAATGGGCAGGATGGAATTAAATCATGCAGATCTAAAATGGTCAATCACACAAAACAAAATGTATGAACCAGCTAATAATCATTCGCGATTTCAGGGTTTGTCACATAGTAAAAGTTGTTCACAATGATAGTATAATAGACCCATTTCGGCTTAGTACACCCTTTCTGCATAACCCTGCATAACAGAGCTCTATGCTGCTGTATTTCTTTTGACTATCACTTTGTACCGAGTTTTGACTGGGATAATATGTATATACACACTTCAAAGCTTAGCATTACTCAACAGTATAAAAATATTAGTTAATATTGCAATAAAATAAGTATTCAGCTTGAATACAGGGTCGCGCGGAAAGGGTGTAGTAAACCGAAAGTGGGCCTTAGTACCCATCTTTATAAACAACTTTTACTATGGGACCAACTCAGAAATCAATCGCCATTATTTTTGCGCAATTTCAGAGTTGCTCCCATAGTAAAAATTGTTCATGGACCCTTTTCGGCTTACCCCTTTCCGTGTAACCCAGTTTTTGTTTCCAAGGATGTATCAATATATTTAGGTAGAATCTCAGTTTAACTCCGTGTGCCCGCTAGTTTTGAAACCTGGTGATATGCAATTAGACAGGGAGTTGGTATATCTTTGAACGGGGCTCGCTTGCATCAGGAAGTCGTCATCTTCGGGATCCAGTTTTTTCTTCATACCGGAGTATTGAGTCTCATCGTCGCCGTCTGTTGGCCAGTCTTTATACTCTATGCATAGGGGCCAAACAGTCTTGCCAGATCTGGAATAAACAAAGAGAATTGCCGTATTATTTACAAAAAATAATTATAATTATCTATATAAAAAACGGACTTTATAAAAATGTCAGAACTTAACCAAATCGAAATAGGGCACACACGAAAAGCACCAGCTTTCAAATAAAAAAAGAATCATCAAAATCGGTTCACCCAGACGAAAGTTCTAAGATAACAAAACATTAAAAAAAAACATGAATTGAAAACCTCCTCCTTTTTAGAAGTCGGTTAAAAAACCGATACACTTGCAACTTAGCATGGTTGCCTGGAAGAGATCGCTTTGAGCAATAAGGCCGCCTATTAAAAACCTAAAGATAAAGATTCGTTTATTTGTACTAGGATAATATTTTCATTGTAATGTATGTTTTCGTTGTTTGTTTGGCCTTTTAATAAAGAGTTAGCAACAGATAAAAAATAGGTCATTCCAACTCACCTAGGCAGCGAGTAGGGATCATAAGGGAACCACTCATCATACTGTATCGCTAGGTGAAGCGTGTGCCGCTGGTTTCTCTCGATGATGGCCTGGCAGTATACCACCTGGTGCGAGCGCGTCACGGATGAGAACGCGCGGGTGACAGCGGGGGGACACGTGCGGAGGGGGTTGAGGTTGCACGTCACTAGCCGGGGCAGGTTTAGGGACTCCACGAAATTGACACCTGTAAATAAAAGATCGATTAACGGAGACACTACACTACCTTACCTGTGTTCCGGCAATGTTTCCAGCGAAATTACAGGGCACACAGAGATTTGACATCTTATATCTCGGGGTGACAAGCGCAGTGCATTGCCATCCAGGGTTTTGAACTGTTGAAGTTCAAAATTCTGAGTAGCGTTGTGCTGTTATGGGCAAGCGTGAAGAGCCATCAGGCGAGCGACTTCGCTCGTCTCGTCACCCAGTATCATAAAAAAAAAAAACCTTAGATCAAGCAAAGGAGATATGTCTTAGTAGTACAGGCTGGTTGATTGGTGTTTCATTCATTACAACTAGCTTATTCTTATTCGAGATAGGGGCGATAAGTCCTGCACTGACGTCTCGCTTAGGGTGTATTCACATTAAAAATAAATAATTAAATTAAAATAAAATTAATATTTAAGTCGGGTTCCCATACAACAAATGTGTTTTTTTTTTGCCGTTTTTATAGATAATGGTACGGAACCCTTCGTGTGCGAGTCCGACTCGACTTGGCCGGTTTTTATTTTCTCGTTTGTGTTTCTTGTCGCATAGCTATAAGATGTCAGAAATAAAAAATGAAACTACAGCACTCACTCTCTTTATTCCCGAACAAGTGATGATGCTTGAAGGCGACAAGGTAGAATATCGCGTGGCACATCGAGTGGAAGGCGCCGTGCGCCTTGAGGTTGTCGCTGGCGGTGGTGGACTCCTGGGTGGCGGAGATGTACGAGTGGCACCACTCGGCCATGCTGCGCAAGTACTGGATCAGCCGCGTGTTGGGGACGCGGACGCAGCGCGCTAGTAGACCTGCCGAGTAATCACACATTTTTTTTCTGTTTTCTGATTTTATCTGCGATCAGTTACCATTACAGTTACTACTAGCTGCGCCCCTCGGTTTCGCCCGCATGGTGATGAAAATCGGTGATGATGATGAAAATGAGCCTTATGCGTTAATCCAAGATATATTCAAAATTGAGTAACAAACATCCATCCATCCAAACTTTCACATATATGATATTAGTGTGATATCAGTACCTATATCAGTCTCTGGCAGCCATATTACAAGCTTTGCTCATGGCGCGAGCTTTTCGGCAGGGTAAATTGGACAGTGGACATGGCAGTTCTGTCTAGCCAGAATGTCAGTATATCTTACCAGCTAAATGGCTAGCGGCGGTGCGGCGTGTGGCGAGCGCTCCGGGGCCCATTCCTTGCAATCCAGCCGCTACCGTCCACAGGTGATTGAGCGCGCGGTCGGCACATTGCTGGCTGATCGATATCGTGTACAGTAGTAAGAACTGGACGTGTCTGGAATAATTACAACACTTGTGAAAACTAGGTTAGAACTAGTTGGGAGTTAAAATGTTGTTTCATGGTTATTATTCGGCTAAGGGTTAACATCTACTGGAGATTCGAGCCAACGTCGCGGCGTACATGCCATGTTTTTTTTTTGTTTGTTTAAATTAGAACGGCTGTCAAGGCATATTTGTAAGAATTTTTTTGTAGCCACTTGCACACTTGTGACGCGGAGTTTGACGCGTTGACATAAATAAGAATGTTCAATCAAGTATCTATCACAATACCTGACGACAGAGTTTCCTTCTGATTTCCATTCTATTTACTTCTCTTTTCTGTGGTACAAGCGCCGTGTAAATGTCAACTCTTCGTAGGTCAATAATGACACACCACAATTCCGCGTCGCTAGATTCAATAATGTCAAACGAGTAAACTAAAATTTAAAAACAAGATGTTGTCCGTGAGGTAAAGTATCAAGAAAGCGAGGAATGAGCCATCTTTGAATTATACCACAGAATACATATCAGTATAAGTACAGAAGATTCACTCCGCAAAATCATTTAAATAAGTAGCGACTCTTGCTACTCCACAATAAAGTGCAGTTCAGGAGATGCGAGCGCTAACTACCTACAGCTATATTAACCTAGAAGTTGCCTCTCTGTCTATCGCGTAACTCTTGTCGCGTTATTTCTGTCTATCGCGCGGCAAGTCCGACAAGACGACTACTTGTAGCTTCATACCTAAAGTGCGGAGTGCGCCAGGCCTGATTATACTATTATTAGTTTTTTTTTATACAAAATTATTATTTATTGGTATGGTATGATATTAAATTTTTAATTTAATTAATGATAAGGAATTCTCCATATCAGAACCTTGACATAGAGTCAGACATTTGTTTTGATAAAATGCTTATCTTTACCTTTTCCAAGACTACTAAAGAAACCTTTCTTTTGGTGCAAGCAATAGTTTTCTTGTTTAAACTTAATCAATTAAAATGCTTCTTACACATGTCATCCTCTTATTAGCACAACTAAATAAGAATTAATAATATTTTGCTGCGCTCCGCGGTTTCACTCGCGTAGATTACTCCTACCTACTTATATCATCAGCTATCTGCCAGTGAGTCTCGTAAATATAAAATTACTGTGCTAATTTTGAAAAATGTGCTTCGGTCATTTTGCAATGTAATGATTTCAATAAGAAAATAACTAAAATAATGCAATAAACAGGTTATCACATTGGTTCTGGATTTTATACAAAATATTAAAACAAAAAATTAATCTATAAGTATGTTTTGAAATATTAACGTCTTCAAATAACCAAAGCACATTTTTCAAAAGTAGACAGCCATTTTATATGTTAAAAACACATCAAACGCGCGAGCATGACACTGCACCCGATATCCTAACCCTTAACAGTCTCGAGTGCCGGTATGACAGCTCATCCTTTACACCAGGGTTTCTTAAAGTGGGGTCCATGACGCGAGTGCTAGGGGTCCACATTCCCGAGGTTTATTTACTAGAATTCGTTTGAAGTATGCAGGTCTGTTATTTAAATAAACAAAACCAAAAATCAAGTAATTGTCAAGAAACACTGTTTTCTTATTTTAAAATTCTCTTTGGAAGGGGTCCGTAGTGTTACTGAAACATTGAAAGTGGTCCGTGGCTACAAAAAGTTTAAGAACCATTGCTACACCACTGCTGGACATAGGCCTCAAGGAACGGCACAGCCAGATCTTCGATTTTTCTCTTCAAGCCACTGCTCCAATGATTTTAAGGCATCCTAATCTACATTATTATCTACCCCAACGGTTATCTGTTCTGTGACAGATATGACCAGCCCACTGCCACTTCAGTAATAAATAGGTGTCAATTGTCATGATATCATAGTCGGCACAAAAAATGCGCTACACTGGGTTTTCAGTAAACTTGTGGTGTCTAGGCTGATAAAAATCTGTGGTGTCGTGGCTGTACTCTCTGGAGTGTTGACAAAACAATATATCTTTGAAACTTACCTAATTCCATAAGTAGGAAGCACGAGCCTCTCGAAAACGGTGCACATGATGGTCAGTATCGGGTCTCGTTCGTCTTCTAACCAATTCAGGACCTCAAGCATGCTGTAGTCGAGGGCATCAGCAACCTCATCATTCTCCTCCACATCCATCTCAAACTGGGTATCATTGACTGCCTTGGTCTTCTGCTGTTCTACTATGTTCACATCCATTATTATCATCCTGAAATTTTAAAAAATTAGACCTATTTTTGACCAAATTTTAAACTGCTGGTTCATAATTCTGGTGATTAGACATAATGTTAATGCTATGGATACTATGGAATATGCACAAAGATTTTGAAATTTGTTTGGTAGAATAGGTTGTAAGTATTTATCATCATCACAATTTTTCATCACCACGCGGGTGAAACCGCAGGACGCAGCTAGTAAATGAATAATCGAGAAGTAGGTAATAAAATCTTACCTGTTAATGATGGCCATCATGAGCTGTTCCCTCAAGGCCGGGAGGTATCTGCTCATCCAGGTGAGGTTGTGAATGTAGGCCCGGTTCATGTAGCTTCCAGACTTGTAGTAAGGAAATTGTTCTACTACTATTTTCATTAGGAGGTCACTAGTCCTGGAAATATGAAAAATATATATTTGAAATTAATAACAATTAACACTTCATCATCAATAAAATTTGAGAAATAAGAATCTGAAATTAATAGAGATTAAAAACTTCATATTCAGCTTATACTTATTGCTTATAAGCTTGAGCCATTTGGTTGGTCCATTAGTAAATATGATGATTAAAATGACCTCCTTTCACCTTATAGTCTGTCCATTACGTTAAGGTGATACATTTTCATGTTTGGCGAGAAATTCAAATTTCAAACAGTTTTTTTGTCCTTATTGCTAGGCCAGGTAATTATTGTGAAATGACACAGTGTTTGCGAAAATTGTTGGTTGTTCTTTACATTATCATGTACAGCTATTAATCAGTAACTCACCATATTACTTACATTTATCAATAAACCGTTTGAAACAGCAAAAATTTGTTTATTGACAAATGTATGTAATAATGTGTATTAGAGATAAATAGCTTTACGTGAGTTTGTAAAGAACAATAATTAATTTTCGCAAACATCATGATCGTTTACAATAATTACCCGACCTAGGTACAAGAACAAAAAAACTGTTTGAAATTTGAATTTCCCCCCATACGTGAAATGTTCCACCTTAATCGCTTTTTGACAGCTTATAGAAATTTCATGACATAATTTTGTAAAGCATCTAGCAAATTAAAACTTGAAAGCAAAGTTTCTCTCAAGTTGACGTAACCTTGTAAAGAGGTAATGCTAGATCAATGTATTTATTTGTATGGGATATAATTTGCTTTGATACAACGGGTATTCTTGGCTGCTAGGACGAAACAGCAAATTGTCAATAGACAATAAATTATTGATTTACAAGAGTGTACTTAAGCCAATATGGATGTATGGTGTTCAATTGTGGGGAACCGCTTGTAACTCAAACATCTCAGTTATCCAAAGGATGCAAAATACTATTTTGAGAACCATTAGCGAAGTGTCCTTGTACACAACCAATGCAGAAATCCACAACAACCTTGAGATAAGCACAGTTAAAGAAGAAATTGCGAAAATCGGCAAAAACTATAGACATCGCCTGCTCAGACACCCTAATAGCTTGGCTGTTGAACTCACGGAACAAACATACAAGCCTAGGTTAAAAATAAAGCGCGTTATCCCCAGCGATTGACCCCATTTGGTCATCAAGAAAATACATAAAAGGAGATGTCCTCACTGGAGGGCACACTTTACAAGACACATTGCACTCAAGACATCTGCTTATAGTTAATATAACTGATCGCAGATAAAAACAGAACACAGAAAAAAAAAAAAAAAATTTGCTAGATGCTGTACAAAGTTATTATATCATTAGGTTATCAGTCCCAGGGCATCCTACACAATAAAATGCTTCATTAATAATTAACACTAATTCTTGCTGACTCTTGTAGTTCAGTTCTAGTGTGGCTAGGGACCACAACGGTGGTCCACAGTTCTCACTGGAAACGTTGTTGCCAGTATCTGTACACTTGATTTAACTAAGTAAATTAGATATGATCTATGTATAGATGTTACTCACATGGGCATAGTGGCTACAATTTGTGCAAGAATGGTGTGGGCTTTGGACCACCTGGTGACTAGTTCTGCATCTGGACTCCCTTCCCAGTGAGTGCCCTCCACTGGAGAAAATAAACATGTTATATTAACTTATACTGGTGTTTTATAACTTGAAAAAATTAATAGTTTGTTATTCAGAATATCTTTATTGCATAAACTGTATACATGGATGGTAGTGTAGGTGAATGTTGTTTCAAAATTCATGCTGAATGTTTACACAATGGGATGAAAATTGTACATTTGCAAAGGGGACATAGTGCAAAGGCGACATTCTGAGTGGCGTTGAGCTGTTATGGGCAAGCGTAAAGAGCCATCAGGGGAGCGATTTCGTTCGTTTCGTCACCCAGTATCATAAAATAAATAAAACATTTTCCAAAAGAGCATTTTGTAACTAGAGGATATTTTGTAACAGGGACATTCTGTGACGAAGCCCTATTATACAAGCCAAAACGTGGGCATGTAATCATCATTAGAATAATAATAAAAAAATAGTTTAAAATGGAGATCTTAACATTTGTTGTGCAATAGTGCACTTTATAAATATTATCCAACAAATTTATCATAAATAAAAATTTCGCAACAAATATTAAATCCACCACATCAATAAGAATTAAATACCTTTGAAGGCTTTGACTAAACATGCCAGCACTTTAGCACAGTGGTAAGTATGTGCCGTCACTAAGTTCAGCAGGAATCTGCCATAAAGTTCCACCAGCTCCTCACTCCGGCACAGCCAGTCTAAGTCACACACCGCATCAACAAACGGCTTAACAGTTTTACCTAAGAGCACCACATTGTTGAGGCAGTCCTCAATTACGTTTTTAAAGTTATCATCATTTAAAGAATAGTTACGTAAAATTTTTAGAAGCTCAACATACGGAGCGTTAACCCCGCGCTGTAAATTATTTACAATCACTGTTTCAACTTGCTTGGGGGAGATTTTTAGCTTGATGCGAGCGAGTTGCTGTTGCCTCTCTATAGTCTTTTGCATCAAAGCTACAGCCACATTTTTCTGAGCAGCAACTGCCATTTTTATTTTTTGAGATCTGTCGATATTGACTTTAGATACTCGATGATTTCTGGTTGCCGAAGCAACTCGGCTTTTTTGTGGTTGAGAACTTCGCGGAGTATATTGCTGGTGTCCTCGAGAGCTTGTACAGTGTGAGGAGTCTGCTCGAAGCTGGTGCTCGGCTTATTATAGCAGAGATTCGTCTCGGCAACCTCGGAGCTTCTTTTATCTTTCAAATAAGTCTGTAATCTCTCCAGAACCACTTTATTATCTCCTTCTTTCTTTTCCGGACTATAACCTTCTTTGGACATAGCTTCGAGTACAATTTACATTGTTGGTACGTCGTTAATGACGCGAATATTAATGTGATAAGCAAAAATTGTGTTAATAATCCAGGCACTTAACTTAAAAATAATTTATGAACAGATATATGGTAAAATATTTTAAAAAACACGTGCATTTCGTGGCGCTTGCGCGTAAATTCTTTATTTTTGGTTTGCCAATTTTGACATTGACAATTATTGACGTAAATCAGCTGTCATCTTGAGAACCATAAACAAATAGATTATTCCATTTTCTTTTTTAATGCAAGTTACACTGACAATAACAGATCATTCATTCAATTGTCAAAGAGTCGTTGAACTTCTTTCAATAATAGAGAATGCATAATCTGTGGATTTTTATTTCTCAATGAGTTTTGGGAGGGGTAGAGAATGCGTGTGTATTTCTAAATTCCGGATCTTGGGTTCAATTTATTATGTATTATCGTTTATCAGTTCGTGCGTAGTGCTATTGTGAAAGTGTTTGTAGGATGAACCGTATAAATACTGCATGACATCAATTACTAAGTTTCTTTATTTTATATGGGCGTCGATAATCATGCAAAATGGCCAACGATTTGTGGTCATGTACCTGTTGTACCGAAGCACTGACGTGCTGGTTGCGCCTGAAGCTGTCGCCGGAGGAGATCGAGCAGCGGTCGCGCAGCAAAGAGATCGACCGGATCCTCGAGAAGGACCGCCAGACGCTGCGGCGGCAGGTCAAACTGCTGCTACTCGGCGCGGGTGAAAGCGGAAAGTCAACATTCTTGAAACAGATGAGGATAATACACAAAGTGAAGTTCGAGCCGGAACTGGTACGCGAGTATCAGCATGTGATATATCAGAACATCGTGAAGGGTATACAAGTGTTAGTGGACGCACGGGACAAACTTGCGATACCATGGGAGAACCCTCGTAACTTGGATGTGGGGCAGCAGGCGCTGCACTTTAACAGCGCGGCGCTCGACAGCCGCCTCTTCATGCACTACGCACCACACATACACTCGCTGTGGCTCGACCGAGCCATCAAACGAGCCTATGACAGGCGGAGAGAATTTCAATTGGTGAGTACTATAAATGACAATAGCTGTAGAAAAAAAACTGGCATGCATGAATGATGTGTTCAGAGTCATGATGAGATAACCGATTTAATCACATCCTGGATTGAATCTTATTTGTAATCAAAACAAGCGGTAATCTTCAGTTTAACTGATTTTCCTAAATTTTCCTGAAATAAAAGTATTGAACATCCATCATCATAGTGCACACTACTTTCTTGCAAAATGTAATCAACATCAGATCAGTTTAGTCATGAAGATGTAACCCACAAAGACAGAGTTACTTTTACATTTACACTAAGTGAATAAAAATAGCATAATATTATGTTAGATACAAAGGCTGCATTTCTGATGTAACCTATAATTATATTATAATGTGATCATTTACATACATATTCACTTTGCGGTCTGCAATATGATGCATATAAGTATGCATGTAGAATCCTTTGTTGCAAAACAGACACAAGGAAAACATTGATTCTAAAGAATATTTTAAAGTCTATGTGGTGCTTATCGCTTCAAATTTTCCTCTAAAGTTTCGATGTCAAGGTTGTGTGAGTAATTTAACACTTGAGATTCACTAGTATTTGTGACTAAAGTAAACGCCATTAAGTTGAGTCGAAAACAAACTAACTTTATTACCATAATGTGGGTACCCTCATCACAATATTAAATTATACAAATACTGAAGGTAAACACTAGTTATATACAACATATCTTCACACATACATTCATTTCATATACCAATGATTTCTGGCCACAAGCTAGGGTCTGGTATTTCAGGAGGCACCTCTTCTGACACCTCTTCTGGAGATGCTTGATCCATCTCTATGTCTGGTCGATCCCAAGATAACCGTCTTTGATCTATCGGTGCAGATGTTCCCTGGGGTGTAGCTCGCGCCAGCATTTGGTCCGCGTGTCGGCGATGCAATTCTCCACCTTCCGTCCTCACCCTGTATGCGCTCGGGCCTTCTATAGCTTCCACTGTGCCTCTCTGCCATTTCCTGCCGGGTCCATACATGTGTATCAAAACAGGTTGCCCAAGCTGAAAATGCCTAGCCGGTGGCTTTTGTGCCCCTGCTTCTAATTGAGTGTCTGCCCGTGTTGGCAAGTTCTCTGGATGTAGCTTTGATATAGCTGTTCTGTACTTTCTTCCATTTAGCATCTCTGCGGGACTTTTATTGGTGACGCTATTAGGCACTGTCCTTAGGTGAAATAGAACCGTTGCCATCTTCTCACTCCATGGCATCTGTGAGCTTTCAAACTTCTTCAGTTTATTCTTAAAAGTTTGTATCGCTCTCTCCACTTGGCCATTTGTCGCGGGATGGTAGGGGGGAGAGTACAAATGTTTTATTCCGTTTTTCTTGAGGAAATTATTAAATTCTGCTGAACTAAATGCTCTGCCATTGTCAGAAACCAGCACCTCTGGCAGGCCTTGAGACGCGAATAATACTTTCTTAGCATTGTGATTACCGTTCCACTACTCACAGACGGCACAATTTCAGCTTCTAGCCACTTGCTATGGCTGTCTACCACAACCAAGAAAGTCTTTCCTTGAAACGGCCCAGCAAAATCCACATGCACCCGACTCCAAGGCTTTTCGGTTGCTATCCATATCTGCGGGTCTTTCGGAGGGTTGTTCCTCACCATCTGGCATTGTTCACATTCTGCTACAATTCTTTCAATCTGTTTGTCCATATCCACCCACCATACATATCCTCTAGCGTACGCTTTAGTTTGGACTACCCCTGCATGTGGGGCATGCAGCAGTGCTAGCACCTCCTGTTGGAGGGATGTTGGCACGATGACCCTATTGCACCACAATAAGCAATCCTTACTCTGTGAAAGGGCCTCCCTTCGAGTCCAATACTGTTGTAGCTTTGGATCAGAATTGTGTCGTGGCCACCCATGAAGAACATGGAACATAACCTTCTGTAGCACTAGATCCTTTTTGGTTTCTGTTGCAATCTTAGTAGCATCCATCTCCCATCCATTTGGTCGATCCTCCAGCAACAGTACTTCCTTTAAAGGCTCTTCACAGGTTCCTGGTGTCGTAGGTTCAGTCCACCTACTTAGAGCATCTGCATTGCCTATCAACTTCCCAGACCTGTACTTTATCGTATAGTCGTAACACCCCAACTTTAATGACCATCGTAGCATCCTTGGGGAAATTTGGTCTGGAATAAGTTTCACAGGATTAAACAATCCCACCAATGGTTTGTGATCTGTGATGATACCAAATTTCCGACCCGACAAGAAGTCATGAAACTTATTAAGCCCAAACATAATGGCTAATGCTTCTTTGTCAATCTGGCCATAACGTCTCTCATGGGGTTGCATTGTTCGGGATGCCATCATCACTGGTCGTTCTACCCCATCATCCATCACATGAGCTATAATTGCCCCCAAACCATACTCCGATGAATCGCAAATCAGCAACAGTTCTCTATTCAAATCATATCCTACCAATGTTAGGTCTGACGATATTAATGTCTTGGCCATTTCAAATGCTTTTTGCTCCTTCTCTGTCCACACCCACTGCCTTTTTGCTTCGAGTAACCGGTACAAAGGTTCCAACCATGTTGCTTTGTCGGGTAAAAACTTTTCATAAAAGTATAGGCCCAAAAAGGCACGTAAAGTCTCCTTGTTTGTAGGAGCCGGTTTCTCTTTTATCTCCTTGACTTTTGCAGGGGATGGATGCAATCCTTCAGCATCTATCATATGACCCAGGAAGGTTATACTCTCCGATGCAAAAATGCATTTCTTTACATTCAGTGTAAACCCCATTTGATTCAATTTGAACAGTACTTTCTGAAGTCGTTCATTATGTTCCGCCATATTATTTCCCATAATGGCAACATCGTCTAACAGGCAAGCTACACCATCCATATCTGTGAGCGCTGCAGACATAACTCGTTGAAATATTCCTGGAGCTGCACTCACACCGAAGGCAAGACGGTTCATCCTCATCAATCCGAGTGGAGTATTGAGTGTTAGCAGCTCTGCCGTCTCCTTGTCAACTTTCAGTTGAGTATACGCTTGTTTCAAGTCTACTTTACTGAAAACACGCCCTCCGCTTAGCTTCACAAACGCTTCTACTGAAGTAGGGAGTGGATATGTGTCCACATCAATAGCAGCGTTCACAGTAGCTCGATAATCACCACAAATCCGGAGTGACCCATCATCTTTTTTCACCACCCTTATCGGTGTAGCCCATTTTGAATACTTGACCGGAGTCAACACTCCATCTTCAATCATCCGTTGCAACTCTTTATTGACCTGTTGCTTTTGTGGAAATGGCACCGGACGTGCTTTGAAATATCTTGGTACTGCATCTGCACGAACATGTAGTGACACCTCTGGCCCATTGTACTTCCCGTACTTGTTACTTTCCGTAAACACTAGTTATATACAACAGTGACAAATCTATTTCTGCATTACTTATAATACGTTTGTTACATAGTCCGCCTGTTAGTTATAATTTGCATCAACATTTTGTATATTATCTGTCCCACTTTATACATATTTTGGTTAAAGCCAGAAGCCACTTTCTTGATGTATTTCGTCCACTTGATGGTTGTTTTGTTTTGTGTGGTGAGCTGGTTTGAGCAATAACTAAGGGTCACCGTCTAATAATTATAAATTAACTTTGCTTCCTTCCCGCCGTTTCGTTTTTTTTCCGCATCTATCCTGCAATCCAAACTACTTCCGTTCTGCTATTCCGTTCTAGTTGCGTAATCCGTGCGGTAATCTACTCTTCTTCCGTAACGTCTTTACCGCGCCAGTACTGCATTAGTGCCTTAGCCTTATCTTTACTTTATTTTCCGCTCAAGTACCGCATGCATCCCGTAATCCACTCTTCTACCATCCTGCCCTTTCCCGCTCAAGTCCCGCATCCGTCCACACCACTCGCATACCATAATCCATTACTACAATCCTGCCCTTTCCTTTTCAGTCCTGCATCCATCCTCTAATCCCTTTTACTCTGTATTCCTTTTTACTCCTGTCTCACCTTTTCTGCTCTCGTTCCGCATTTGTTCCGAAATCCACTCTACTTCTATCCAATTGTTTCTGTTCCAATTATGCATTCGTCCCAAAAGTCCACTCTACTCCCGTCTCATTTCTTCCTACTTCAGTCCCGCATTGCTCCGTAATCCCTTTCTTTCTGTTTTAGTCCAAGATTTATCCCGCTCAGATTTCCTCGCGGCCCATCTCTGTCGCTTGTCAATACCCGCATCATACCCATTGGACAGATGGAACCATGCTAAATGTCAGCTAATACTTACTAATCTGTGGCTACCATAATCTTAAAAGAAATAATAATAGCATAAACACAGCTTAGTTAGTATTTAGATGAATTTGGCACTATTGGTTCGATCTGTTTTGATTCAGATATGTGTATGGTTTGCCTACTTTTATAGTGTTGTTTAGCACAAAACCATAGTTTTTTATAACATAATATACGTAAAATTTTACCCAAACCTAATTCATTGAAATACTTATTTCAATGAATTAGGTTCAGCATATCATTGCAATAGCAGCGAGTCCATCATATAACTGTCTTGAACATGACTGTCTTTAAAACTAAACCAAATGCAACTATATGTGTACTAAACATAAATCATCAATTCCGCTAGAGGGCGCTGGCTAGCATACATACATTTGAGTGAAGCTCGTAATTATAAATCTAAAAAAATACAAATAGTGCCTTATCAAATAGTTTTACGTGTTAAATACATGAATTGGACTTAGACTCATCATAATAAGTATTATATTGTGACAATATCTGCAAGTGTTTCGATTAAACTGGATTATTTTCTGTGGAGTGAAACGGTTGTTATCGTTGCGATACTGTGGTCATTTTGTATTTTTCTTGCATTTCACCCACGATAATAGTACAAAGTGAGTGCAAAACAAACTACACTGACATTTTAATGGTGTTTTCTCGCGTATATACGCAAATACTTTTGCTAATTTCATTCAAATATTGCGGGTCACCGAACTGTTGTTTTCGTTTGTGCTTACCTACCCTCGCACTTACATCTGAACCATCAGGTGTCGTGACTTGAAGCTGTCTCACTGGGCGGCGCCACTAGTCCTAAAACGCTAAGTTACGGAATACTTTGATTTATCCGATATTTAATTTTTGTATTTCACAACTATGGCTACGTCACTTCAACACATAATATATTGAGTTCAACACGGGAACATGAACTGTCAAGGCTGTAATGGGCTGCTTTGTGCTGATAGCTGCCTGATTTGCCATATATGTAAAGGCAAATATCACTTTGAATGTTTGAACTTGAAGTCTGACCAGTTTGCATCCCTGCCTAAGGAGTACCGCGCAACCTGGGTTTGTCCGGCGTGTACAAATGTGACTCGGCGTGCTAGGCCTAATGTTAACACTCCTGTGCGTCATGGCCAAGTTCCTTTAATGGACGAGTCCATGAACATGTCGTGCGATAATTTGGATAAAATCCAGTCAAAAACCTGTCTGCCTGTAGCGCCTGAATCTATAACTATTGATAAATTTAACGAACTGCTCAGTACTCTTAATGTTTGGCGCAATGAAATGAATACAAATATGTTAACAATTAGAGATGATATCAAGGGTACATTGTGTGAAATACAGACAGAGATGAAGTACTTGCGGACTGAACAAGCTACTTTAAAACAGAGTGTGTCAAAGATCAACGTAGAAATCAAGGGCCTCAAGGATTCCGTACAGTTTCAAGCGGACGACCAAAACAAGACAAAAAAACGCGTTGAAGATCTTGCGCGTATTGCCTGCGAGCATACGGCTACAGCTTACTCTGGCCTCGAGTCAAAGATTGATGCTCTGGAACAGCAGGCCAGACAATGTAATATAGAAATATGTAATGTGCCTGAGCGACGCAACGAGAACCTGGTGGGCATCATGGAAGCAATTGGGTCAGTGACCTGCTTTCAGTTTTCCCCACAAAGGGACATAATATCTGTCCATAGAGTGCCGCATGCTCAGCAAGGATGTGACAGACCAAAAAACATTATTGTCAAGTTTGCCACGCGTACTCAGCGAGACAATTTATTGGCCTCCTATCACAAGGTGAAATCACTTAAGTCTGATCAGCTAGGAATCCCCGGGACGTCGTCTATGATCTATATGAACGAGCACCTTACATTAAAAAGAAAACAGTTGTTTCGGAAATGTCGTGAGGCTGCCAAAGAACTTCGCTATAAATATGTATGGATTAAAAACTCGACAATCTTGGTTCGAGAGAGAGACGACAGCCCTGCATTCGCCATCCGAAATGAGAACGACCTCGCGAAGCTCAAACCTAGTTCTAAGAATTAAGTTGCTCGTGTCACTTCTGATTTTTATGTTAAATTTAGTCTTTTTTGGTTTTTGCCATTATTTTGAATGTTTTGTATGTTTGAAATTATATTGTGTTAAATCCACCATCCTTTTTTATAAGATAACAGTATGCAAATCTTACATAATGCTGATCAAAGAGTCAACTATTAATTTTTATTTCTCAAGATATTATAATGCACAAACGATATTTAAGTTTATTTACTTGGACTTTCTCAATTGTTCGACGCTTATTGACTTCTACTCGATATTTTCACTAAAATATATTCGTCATGGTACATCTGCAAAAACGCTAATTAATCAACATGTATATACAGTTCTACAATTGGATTATGGATAGCGCCGATCAAAAAAATAATCTAACAATTTACTATCAAAACTGTAGAGGTACCCGTACAAAACTTCATACTCTGTATATGAATATCTTATCAAATTGTTATGACGTCATTATTCTCACTGAAACATGGTTGGTACAGGAAATTGACAACAATGAGTTCATAGACCAGCGCTACGCTGTATATCGCTGTGACCGGGATCGTAATGCGACCAACAAAAGGGATGGAGGTGGTGTTCTGGTGGCGGTGCTTCGCGGATTATGCTCTAGTATATCTGATATTTCCAATCTTACAAATGTTTTGTATACTAACAATATTGAACACATCTTCGTTGAAATACCCAGCATAAATTCTTCGAAAAAACATATCATAAGTGCAGCATATATCCCGCCAAGAACTTCCATTGATGTATACGAAAATCACTTTGAATTGCTGCAGGAATCTTTTAATAATTCGTTGGTTGATAACTTTTACATAGTCGGAGATTATAATATTCCCGATACTGACTGGGTTCCATTTACTTCTTCTGACACTCTCATTGATGGCCAACTGTTTAGCATGACAGGAATAGGATCAACTTGTTTACATTCATTACTACTAAATTGTATGTCGATACTAAATGCATCACAATACAATAGCATTGTTAACGCGAATGGTAAAATACTGGACTTATTCATATCTAATTCCCCCTCTAAAATTCTCGTTCAAGATAATCCACTCTTGCCCCCTGATCCCCACCATCCCCCTTTTGTTGCTATTGTCAGCGTGTCTCACAAAACTAAATTTATGAAAAGACGTCCAATGACGAAATACAATTTTTATAAAGCTGATTTTGACCTTATTAACATTAAAATCAGTGAGATTGACTGGGCCGGATTGTTACAAAACCTTCCAGCAGAAATGGCTCTTGATACATTCTATAATGCTGTAGATAACATTGTTAAGCAGTACGCTCCTTTGACTACTCCCAGGACATCTAAATTTCCTATTTGGTTCTCTCGCTCATTAATGATTACTTCTAAAAAGAAACAAAAAGCTTGGATTAAATGGAAGAAATTTAATAATCAATCCGATTATGAATTATTTTCTCAGTATAGAACAGATTTTAAAAGCGACTGTGAGCAGTGTTATCTCAAATATATGAAATCTGTTGAGGATGGTATAATAAATAACGTTAAACACTTTTGGACCTATATATCAAATCGTAAATCTAAACCGGAGATCCCCTCTAAAATGCAATATCAAACATCTAAATCTAACAACCCGGAAACAATATGTAATATGTTCTCTGATTTCTTCTTGTCAGTTTTTGAACCATCTTCTTCTAACTTGTCACAGTGGCAGGCGCCAACAAACATCTCTGATAAAGATATTTTGTTGACCAAAATTCAGCTAACTGAATCTCAGGTCTTGAAAGAACTTAAATTACTGGATGTTTCAAAAGGTACTGGACCAGATGGTTTTCCTCCACTTTTCTTCAAACAAACAGCAAATTACATAAGCAAGCCACTGCACATAATTTATAATAAGTGTTTAGATGAAGGAGTTTTCCCCGAAGTATGGAAACGTGCCAATATAACACCAGTGCATAAGGGCGGCACTAAGAAAGATGTAGAAAATTATCGCCCTATATCTATCTTGTCCACTTTGTCGAAACTTTTTGAAAGATTAGTTCATAACCAAGTATACCCAGTTTTGCACAATGCTATAATTGAAGAACAGCATGGTTTTGTTAAGCGGAGATCTACAACATCAAATTTACTAATATTCACTAACTTCTTATTCGAAAATATAGACAATCGTATCCAGGTAGATGCAGTATATACAGATTTCAAAAAGGCATTCGACAAGGTGGATCACGAACTACTTCTCAACAAAATAGCTTTCAATGGGATACGGGGTAACTTATTACGCTGGTTCGCATCATATATACAAAACAGGTCACAAAAAGTAGTTGTCAACGGGTTTCAGTCTAGAAGCATTTCTATTACTTCTGGAGTGCCACAGGGTTCTATCTTGGGGCCGTTGCTGTTCATACTGTTTATCAACGATATCAAGGATTGTTTTCAGTGTTCCAAATTTTTAATGTATGCAGATGACCTTAAAGCTTATAAAATTATTAAATCGATGGAAGACTGCATTTCTTTTCAACAAGACCTGGACAGACTTACTACCTACTGTCACAAAAACAAACTTCAGTTGAGCATTCCCAAATGTAATTACATTAATTTTACAAAAAAGGAAGATAAAAATATCACATGTTTTCGTTACAACCTTTGTAATGTCACCTTGAAAAATGTTGCAAACCTTAGGGATTTGGGAATACAGCTCGACTCTAAGTTATCCCTAAACATACATATTGATAACATAGTTAATAAAGCTTTTCAAATGTATGGGTTTATAATGCGGTCATCCTTAGATTTTAAACGTACCTCTACATATTTATATTTATATAAAACTCTAGTTCGATCTCAACTTGAGTACTCTGTACCTATTTGGAACCCCTATTACGAAAAGTATAAAGAGGCTATTGAGAAAGTCCAAAGAAGGTTCTTACGTGCCATGCACTACAGATGTCATAAAAGACGTCTGTCGTATACTAAACTGCTCAGCAAATATAACATACTTACACTTGAATCAAGACGCAAATATCTTGAAGCTACTACTCTTTTTAAAATTGTTAACAATAACTTTGACTGTATAGATTTGGTTAATGATTTATGTTATGTTGTACCTAGAACAATTTACAAACGAGAGGTGCGCGCAGGGCGCTTGTTTGCATTGGGCGTATGCCGCTCAAACGCCGGCCTGCGCATTCCTACTCGTCGGATGGTGGAATCGTATAATGACTGTTTTCAGGATATCGACATTTTTGCTTGTACTGCTGGTAAATTTAAAACAGCAGTATTTCAAAAGCTCTCCTCTTTACAAACTTCTATATTTTGAAACAATAATGTTATTATTATTTTGGTTGTTAAAACTTTTCAAAGGCATTAAATTTAAATTTTTGTGTTTTTAGGCTTAAAAAAATGTATTTAAATAATTTGTGTTGCAAGTCAACTACTTCTAGCGGTAAATTTGTTTAATTCTATAAGTAATCTGTGAATAGTGCTGTGGGCTGTATTATTACTAAGTTTATTAATCTATATCCATGTTGTTAACATTTCATAATATGGCTGTTTGCTGTTCCTTAATAAATAAAATAAAAATAAAATAAATATTTAATTGTTTTTCATGTCATAGTGTTCAATGTAAGACTTGTTTTCATTCCATTCACCAAACTGCATATATTTACAAATACATGGATGTTGGGTCTTGTACAAAATTAATGATAAAAGTGTTGCAAATTATTTTACCAGATACATTTTGCAATACTGAAGCCTATTTAAATTCTAAATGCCATTATAACAATGTCTATTTTATTTGTACGCCCCTTGGCCGTAAACTACAGCCAGCGTGAGTGAAGGCAACTTAAGACAAGACGAATGCCAGTCTACTAGTTGGGCAAGTTTGATGGAGCCAATGCTAACCAACATCTGAACACAGTATGCCGAGTGCAGACTAGTGTCTTTGACTTGTGCAGAAAAACACTGATATGAAGTGAGATGAGACGTGACAAGCAATCCTGAGTAGCAGCAAGGCCAGGCGAGCCAAAAAGGCAACCCTATATAAATTGGCTGTCTCCACATGTTGGTACTCGCATTCGCTTGGCGAGCTATTGCCAACGTGTATTGCCAGCTTTACAATTGTAGTCCAAATGCACGGATAGATTACTTTAAACACTGTTTTAAACTATCACGGTTGTTCACTAAAGTTAAATGATTATTTACGGGATATTTACCGTGGTAAGGTTGTGGAAGGAGCTCCCGATATTCACCAACCACCCGCATTCTTCAGTCTTCCCGTGAACATGGTGCATGTAACTGCGCCGAAATATCGGGAGCTCCTTCCACAACCTTACCACGGTAAATATCCCGTAAATAATCATTTAACTTTAGATTACTTTATTCGTTTACTAAATAAAGTTACTAATAATAGTTACTTTTAATCACTTTTTGTTTAAATTATAAAATAATATTTCAAAATTTAAAATTTCCTTCACCATATGAGAAAGTAGATATCCTAATTAACCAAACTGACTAACATTCGAATTTAATATTGAGTACAGAAAATAATGTTACAAAAAAATTAAATAATGTATGCTGCAATTAGGTACGTAGATGAATTTTATCATTGCTATTAAAAACAAGTCTTTTAAAATGTGTCATTCACATCCTGTTGCATGCATGTTTGATGCTTCAGTGAACCCATTGTATTAAACTATAGTTTAGAATACAGTCTTAACCTGCGCCTTATTCCACAACGAATCGCTTCAAATGGAGTAATGGTAAAATTGTTATACATAGGGAGCATTCCGAATCAACGTCAACATCACCAACGTCGCCTAAGAACTAACACGGCACGAAGTAAATTTCTTTGAGCTGTGTTGATTCTCATTAGCGTTGTTGGCGCCTTAATTCGTAACATAACAATTTTTTTTTAAATATTCCAGGCAAGATAATTTTTCCAAATAGTTGTGACACCCTTAGGGTGAATGAAGTTCATGGACACTTAACATGGCGCTTGAAACTTTTAACTGATGGTTTTTGACAACTTGTTCTTATTCGAGATGGGGGCGATTACTCCTGCACTGACGCACAGAATATATTATATAAGTACAACCCTTGCTACTTGTACTATATGTATTCTGTGCTACTACACAATAAAGTGCGAGCGCTAACTACCTACAGCTATATTAACCTAGAAGTTGTCTCTCTGTCTATCGCGTAACTCTTGTCGCGTTATCTCTGTCTATCGCGCGGCAGCGGGCACGGCAAGTCCGACAAGACGGCTACTTGTAGCTTCATACCTAAAGTGCGGAGTGCGCCAGGCGCCACGACGTCCCGTTTGGGGTGTATTGTGCATTTTTGACAACTGACAGCTCATCCACATAGTTCAGTGGAAATCGCACTGCTAGTTCACGCGATCTTTCTTGCCACATACCTGCAAAATGTGGAATGAGCTACCTTCCGCGGTGTTCCCGAGAAGCTACTTAATGGGGTTTTTCTAAAGGCGAATTAATAGATCTTTAAACGGTTGGCAACGTAGTTGTGTTGCCTCTGGTGTTAGAAGTGTCCATAGGCGATGACGACTGCTTGTGCCATCAAGCAGTACCTAATAGCAGTAGTGGCGGTAAAGCGCAAGCCTATTAAGCACCAAAAAAAAAAAGTGAAGTAAAGGAGAACATGTACCTTAGTGTCAGTTTTTATGCCCCGGGCGGTGGCCTCTGACCTGGATCTATAATTTATTTACGATATAAGTGCTTTACCCTCAAATTTCGTCCATTGCTATTGTACCCATAAAAAGAAAATAGGTACGATAGTTCATAGCCTACTCCGAGTTCACCGATAACATCATAAAATTCTACTGCTATTATTAGTGTGAAATTAGCCTAAATTAGGGTTAGGTACTTGCTACACTGTAGTATACCTTAACTAGGCCATCGTAATATCAGCATTTAGGTTTTGAATACACCACACAGTAAATTCCCGAGGATAATTAAGAATTTTATCAGTCAGTATAAAACCTGAGATGTTATTAAAAATCGTACAAACAAAGGAACACCTGACTCATCCATTTGCTCTGAGGTTTTGTATTTTGGCTTGTTTATGCAATAAATTAAGTATGATTCATGTATAAAAATCTCAACAGTGATTCGAAATCTATTAAATTGTTTAGCCCTATAGCTGAGTATTGTGTTGTTTATTAAGGTTTGTGTGCTGGCTGTTGAAGCTAAGAATAAAAGTTTTCAATTTAAAAAACCGACTTCAAAATTAGTAATTATTGCATTTTCGCAATTTTTACTTGGATTACAATATTGCATCGGTTTCTTCTAGGCAAGCGTGCTCCATCGTAGACCGCATCATCGCATCATCAGGCGAGTTGGCGGTTAAACGCAAGCCTATTACAAAATATAAAAAAAAAAAAAAAAAATGGAACTTTGTAAACAAACATTTAAAAAATGCCAATTATGTAAAAAGTAAACAATTTGCAATATATATGATACTGAGACGTGACCTTTTGGAAAACTCAGAGTCACACAGCGGGCAATGGAGAGAGCTATGCTCGGAGTTTCTTTGAGCGAAAGAATCCGAAACGTGGATATTCGACAAAACACCAGAGTCATCGACATAGCTATTATAATTTGCAAATTGAGTGGCAATGAGCAGGCCACATCGCTCGAAAAACCGATAATTGATGGGGAAGAAAGGTTCTTGAGTGGAGACCACGACCGGAAGACGCAGCGTAGGTATTACTCCCACAAGATGGACCGACGATATCCTGAGAGTCGCATGCATCCAGTGGATGCAGATAGCAGGTTGTCGTTCAGTGTGGAGATGGCATCGTGACAAACGCCTCTTACAACTTTAATCCACATATCAGTTCTTTCAAAGGCGTCTTGTGGACATAAATAAAATAATTGTAATTGCATTCGTTATCTCATTTGATTAGTCAGACGTTGCGTCGAGCGTCGCTGTGACTAGAGCGGCCATCGTGTCTTCTAGAGCCGGACAAGGAAGACAAAATATCTCGCTATATACTTACCTATAAAAATTTTAAAGCTTCTGTTAGAAATATTCTAAGCTACAATTTCCTACTACTCATTTAAAATGTTATAGACAAACTAGCTGCGCCCAGCGGTTTCACTCGCGCGGTGATGACAAGTGGTGATTATGATGATGTAAAAGTAGCCTATGTATTAATCCAGGATCTGTTATCTATTCTAAATATTATTAAAATCCGTCTAGCCATTTCAGCGTGATGGAGTAACAAACATACACACTCACACACTCACTCTCAAACTTTCGCATTTATAATATAAGTGTGATTAATAGTTTGATAGTGTGAATTAATAATTTGACGACCGGCAGGATTCGAACCTGCGCCATCAAGTATACGCCCGAGCGCATGATCCACCAAGTTACGACCGCCCTTCTGTCAACTACCAAATTCTTGAGCTGTCATTGCATACAATCTAACCGTTGGTCACGTCATCTACAATTCTAGCTACATGCAAGTATCTAGTCAGCTAGAAGTTATAACCTTTACAGGCCCCAAGGCTGAATCAACACAATAGTGTAGAAAAACACTTTCATTCTCATTTATTCTAAAGATACTACAAATAACCTACTCACCTTTGCCAATAAATTATTTCTGATTCTGATTACTGATGATCGGAACTTCGTTGCATAATAGCTTTCAGTTTTAGCTTGAAAAATCTACTGTTTTTATCATTATTTTCTTATCATTTTCTTACGTTCAAAGATCATGTCTTAGTCATATCTACTTTGCGCCGTTGCTTTTTAATTAGTTTGTGGATTAATCACACGCAACTTACTTGAGCCTTTTTTGACAATTTTGGGATAAAACGTACTATCTATTTTAGCAGTCTCGGCGTAAGTTTGGCCAACGTTTACATCACTTTTCTTTGAATGTCCGGGAATAACAGATAGTTTGGCAACCGCCGCCGATATGCTTCCATCTGCTCTCGTCCATTCTACAGTGCGTAATCAACTCCCTATAAAATGGACTAACTAGAATCTCAGGAGATTGAAAAAACCTGTATGAGTACTACACATAGCTGGCAGTGTAGATACAGGCAGGGTGAGTTGTCTTCTATGTAGGTGTCGACTGGATGCTCTAAGGAATTCGTGCGGTTAAGAGTTCCTTACTCGCTCCTTAGTCGTTTCTTTAGCGAGGATGTAGTCTTCAAGTATTAAAAGGACATACTCACTTTGTTACGATGGAAAACTCTTAGATTAATAAAAGTGGCAACCCAAGTTTTTCTACAACTTTTTTGCAACAATAATTACACCTACAGTTATAATGATTAATTACGGGATATTTACTATGGTAGGGTTGTGGAAGGAATAATTACACTGATTCACTTCACCTATTTACTTCTCTTCTCTGTGGTTTTTACCACAAAAACTAAAAATTGTTTTTCTGTGGTTTTCACTCAGAGATTGTGGCTCTGTAGGTATTGTATGCCCACGGTTGCCTGGAAGAGATCGCTTTAAGCGATAAGGCCGCCTGATAAAAGCCTAGATAATTACTTTAGTTTATAATGTTATCCTTGTTTTTGTGGTTTTTAATAAAGAGTTATTGTATTGTATCTAGATGATAATATTCTATTCTATTGTAACGTTTCCAGCTCGTCATCTAAACGCCTAACAGCTAGACTGGGGCGCCGCTAGCAGTAGATTGGTAGGTACGACAAATATATTGCACTCAACATCGTGATTTCCCATTATCGTTTTGCTATACCACGCCTAGCATTCCTGGGTAGGCTGGTATTAGCAATGGTTAGTACCATAACCTGCCGTGATAATATCATTCTCAGATAACACAAAAAAGAGATATTTCCGAGTACAATTAATGTTTGCGTTATAAAAATGTCTTTGTGTTTTTCTCATTTTTTCTCACCATAACAAACGTAAAAACTGTATGATATAATAGTTATAATCTGGACATATAATGAGAGATAAAATCTGGCCTTTTTTAACCGACTTCCAAAAAGGAGGAGGTTATTAATTCGACTGTTTTTTTTAAATGTTTGTTACAGCTTAACTTTTCACTGGGTGAACCGATTTTGATGATTCTTTTTTCATTTGGAAGCTGGTGCTTCCCATTTGGTTCCATTTCAATTTGGTATAGTTCTGATGAACTCGGTTTTGTTATATTGAGAATTATCAAGGCAAGAGTGAATAATCTTCTCAGTCTGCGTGCTCTATCTTTGACCACATCTTCGCTTACAAACAGGCCAGTTGGGGTCAAACGCAGACTTATTATCGATAAAAAAAAGGTATTTAACTTATTTTTATTTTATTTTATAGGTATACATAATAGTTTGGACAATAAATATCGAAAAACTATCATATTTGTATCGATACTTAGCTCGATAATAAAAACAGGAACTCGCATCAAGCCTGTTTTTACGCCCTATGCGTTCGCACCCGCCATGCCACCTTACCATCTCCCTTACTCGTCTGATCTGAGGTATTATGTTATATTGCGAAAACTGTTTGTCTCAGTTCAGTATCTCAAGATAAAGTAGACCTCCAGTGTGATACAATTAATGCGGGCAAGCTTAATCCATGATTAACCCGTAATTATGAATGGACGTGACTCGTGCTACGTCCGGTGGCCTAACGTAATCTGATATTGTAGTAAAGTCCATAACAGTTTGTGAACACGACTACAATGTAGGTCTTAAACTAAGTATATCCAGAACGTAGAAACTGTGCATATAGCTAGGGTTGCCAAGTTTTTAACCGACTTCCACAAAGGAGGAGGTTTTCAATTCGACAGTTTTTTTTAAATGTTTGTTACCTTAGAACTTTTGACTAGTGAACCGATTTGATGATTCTTTTTTTATTTCAAAGCTGGTGCTTCCCATTTGGTCCAGTTCTGATGAAGTCGGGTTTTTATGTTGATAATTATTGTACAATACAGTATTTATTAAGGTGGAAAGGGGAAAATTAAATGTATTTAATTAGACAAAAAAAATGTTTTTTCAGACAGCTATGTCAGATATGTAAATTTATTTTTCGGCGACTTGGTTGCAATCGTTTTCTGCTTACATAAAAACTTGAATAGGTTTTAAGTAATCTACACTAATATTATAAAGAGGAAAGATTTGTACCTATTTTTGTATGTTTGTAATGAATAGATTTGAAAAATTCTTTCACTGTTGGGAAGCTACACTATCCCCGGGTGACATAGGCTATATTATATTTTGTAGCGAGGCCGAAGGCCGAGCTTACACTCGTGCGAAGCCGGGGCGGACGGCTAGTATATTATAAACGTTGCGTGAAAAAATATCTAACTGATGGTGGAAACCGCATTGAAAGCCGTTTCGTGGTTTAGGACTTAGCGAACATACAGAGGCGGAAAGAGCTTTATTTTATACTTTTTTTTAAATTTAGGAATAGGCTTGCTTTTACCGTGTAGAAAAGAGAAGAGATAGAGATTTGCGAGTCCGGCGAGCGCTTAAGATGCCAAACTGAATGAAAGAAAACACATTTTTGGGTGTTGAACCCTCGGTGCGCGGGTCCGACTCACACTTGGCCGTTGTATATTCAACTGATTGTCGCTTTGTCGTTCTTTATCAGTAGTGATGAAAACAAACAGTACCTATTTTGCGTACTTTTCTGTTTTGCGTTTTATGGAGTGAAAAACAGTATCAATACCTTTTTAACCGACTTCCAAAAAGGAGGAAGTTCTCAATTCGACTGTAAATGTATTTTTTTTATGTTTACGTTTGTTACCTCTGAACTTTCGAGTGGGTGAACCAATTTGATGATTTTATTTGAAAGCTGGTGCTTCCCGTGTGATCCCATTTCAAATTGATCCAGTTCTGTCATTTTTATGATGTCGGTTTTTTATATTGATAATTATTATTTAAATAAAATAATGCGCTATAAATCCCATAAACATATAAAATATCCTTCAAAGTTTGTTTTTTAAATTTCTATTTTAATTTGGCCATTTTTGAACGCAGACCCGGTTTTCGTAGGTTTTTTTATATCTTTACTCGGAACATTTGATATCTTAAACATCTTAAACAGGTCAGATAACCATGTGTGCAATAATGTCCCAAATATTTATTTATTTATTTAATATAAAATCAAAAGTCTCTTTTTATATAGTTATCAATATAAAAATCCGACTTCATAAAAATTCCAGAACTGGACCAAATTCCCGCGGGGTTTCCATGGACGTTTATGTGATATTTCACATGCATGAACATGCATGTGGAGATGGTTGCATCAGTGAAATATTCGTGTAAAATAACATCACGATTAAAGCATGTCCTCATTTATAATTATTGTCAGCATAGTTGGTAACCCTACGTATAGCTGGCACAGGGCGGAAAGTACGTAATATTCGTTTTTATACCACGTCCTCAAATAACGTTGATGTAGTGCAATACAAATTATAACCACGGCAAATATCCCGTTACAAAAGTTAATTCTAGTACTGAATGCCTACTGTGACTTAAACCTGTGTTTACCGAAACCAGCTCTGCATATAGATCGTGCTCAAACCAAACAGGAAAATTACCTATAAGACTGACAGATGAAGCAAAATAACAAGTTTTTCTAAACGATTAGGGCATCGCGTTACAAGCTCCTGAGCTGCTCCAACTGGAAAACGAATCTGGGCAAAAATGCCCCTATTAACAGACTAGTCAGGGAGTTCAATGTTTTCTCCCGAGATGATGCAGTAGACTTATTCGCTGGTGGCGTGGATAGGTTCAAATTATCTATTCGTAGCAAACTATCAAACTCTTGTACCTATTAAGTAATGTGTTTTTACTTTGATTTCCTAAAAAATCTTATTGGATTTTTAATGTATTAACTTAATAATAACATAACTTTAACTCTTGTTTTTCTAAACGCATGTAGTCTGCGTGATGACGTTTAGCCAAATTATTGTGCCTTGCCTCTCCTATGCAATGTAATGACGTACATCATGTTGGTGTTCATTAAATAAATAAACATCTGTACATTAAGTGCAAGTTGAAACACTAGTTTCTCAACCTCTGAATCATATTTACAATATTATCTATTAACGTGTACTATCGGGCGTTACATTTATTTCATCAATTTAGATAAGCTTTATCTGTCTGCATTATTGTAAGTTTGTTTTGTGCCTTCGAAGGTTAGAGCGGGTGTGAAAAACCTTTGCAGCTGTCTAAAGGGTCTAATTACCATTGAAGCTCAACAATAGCCGTTGAGCCGATAGAGAACGCTAAGTAAACTTGCCCCCATTTTGTTAATGATACTGCGCACCATTCATCGATCCGGGCGCAAGCGCATGTGCCACACAAAAGATCGCAATTTATTATCTCCTGATAGTTACTCGGCCTGTTTAACTTTTGTATTTCCTGCAATCCATTAACTCGCTGCGCTCTCAGATTATAATCATAATAAACATCGGACCGGACAACGCTTCGGCGGAAAATGATTCAGGGAACCAGAAAAACGATCGAGTTCTTAATTCCATAACCATAGTTGGTAATAAAACTCCAAAACGGTAACTGGCGACCCGTCATATTTTTGTCATTCAAGCATGTATTATATAGTCTGTGCGGTGTAGCATGGTGCCTGTCACAGTTTCACTATGACAGAACTGTCAAATTAGTGAGTAAATCGCGAGTTGCAATTAATCAGTCATAATCAGGGTTCGGCTAATGTCACAGGCACCCACGATATGATACCTACTACCAAAATGCAGGCACCATACTATACCGCACTGACTATAGATACCTATGACAACTATGCCTCGTTCTTATTGCCGTGCATTTTATTACGCCACAGCAATCTTGTTTGTGACCAGAGGCTTTACGCCCAACTCTAAATGCGGGCCCGAATAGGTGCAGTTTGCAAACCGAGATAAGCTTTGCGTTCGCGTGATGCAAAATCACGCGAACGCAAACCGTATCGCGGCGCGCAAACAAACATCTAATAAACGTTTCAATCCAATTTTGTAATAATTATAAATTTTTAAAAACCGACTTGACATAATTAGTTAAATATGCAATTTTCCAGTTATTTTGATTTAAAAGCCAAACTAATAAATCGATTTTGATTAAATTTCTACGGGACCAAACTGAAAATATTTCAGTTAAGTAAGTAATTAAGTAAGTAATTATTTTTATCCAAATCGGTTCATAAATGACGGAGTTCTGAGGTAACAATTAAAATAAATACAACCAAATTTAGAACCTCCTCCTTTTTTGTAGTCGGTAAAAAATGTGACATATTTGACAAAGTTGTAATACAGAAATATGTAAAATTGTAATTATACAATTCTCCAATTAATTATATATATTTTTTATTGTAAAATAGGCCTACGCTTGGCCGCCAACTCGCTTGATGTTAAGCGATGATGCGGCCTACGATGGATCACGGTTACCTAGAGCACGCTATTGTTAAGTTTTGTAGAAAGTTTTAAGTGGTAGAAGTCGATAAATATTGTAACTTTTTCTACTAGATACGACCCTGGTGATTTACCTTTTTGGTTGCATTCTAACGCCCGCGGCTGCGGCCGGTGTGTGCCAGGTTTGCCCTTGATAGATTCGAAATGTATCGCCCAGGTAAGAAACGAAATAGCCTTTTTGCGTGTCCGTACTCTTAACACAAGTTTTCACGTTCACGTAATTTAGGAAATTATAGCCTAGCCACGGTACCATATATTCATTAGTCATGTTCACGTCACTTGTGACGATTGTTTAAATCACGCACCGAGAGTGTAATTTTAGTTACCTATTCGCGTACTCTATGTCTCATTTGTTATGTCACCGTGTCGATTTACCTTATAGAAGAATTTTCGGACTTTGAATTCGTCGATTTACTCCTTCGAGAAATGTATTTTTTGATCGAAGGCTGACTCTAGCAAAATTATGTCAACCCTGTATTGGTTATATGTATATCCACACTTCCACACTAATATTATAAATGCGAAAGTAACTCTGTATGTCTGTTTGTTACATAATCACGGCTAAACGGCTTAACCGATCTCGATAAAACTTTTCGAGGTAATAGTATGTATCATGAGGACGGACATAGGCTATTTTTTTTCTGAAGAAATCGCGGACGATGTTGCGGGTAGGTACAGCTGGTGCTATATAATATAACTAGCCGTCCGCCCCGGCTTCGCACGAGTGTAAGCTCGGCCTTCGGCCTCGCTACAAAATATAATATAGCCTATGTCACCCGGGGATAGTGTAGCTTCCCAACAGTGAAAGAATTTTTCAAATCGGTTCAGTAGTTTCGGAGCCTATTCATTACAAACATACAAACATACAAAAATAGGTACAAATCTTTCCTCTTTATAATATTAGTGTAGATGTGCTTAATTTTGTTTATAACTTCTTTTCTAAAACTAATCTATTTAGCTTTTTAACCGACTTCCAAAAAGGAGGAGGTTCTCAAGTCGACTGTTTTTTTTATAATGATTTTTACCTCGGAACTTTCGACTGGGAGAACCGATTTTGATTATTCTTTTTTTTATTAGAATGCTAATTTAATGCTTCCCGTTCAATTTGGTCCAGTTCTGAAATTTTTATTAATTCGGTTTTTTTAATTGATAATAATTTATACCCATGCCTTAATTCATCGCTTGCATAATATAATTTGATTCCTAAGTATTTGAGTGCATACATATTTGCTACACGGTGTAAGCACATTGTTTCACATTTCACAGTAATCGTGTCACTGTTTCATTGTGAGCAGTTATATTTGAAGCAGATTTGAGGCGTGACCGCTCGCCACCTGTTAACTAAGACAACCGTTACGGCTACAATACAAAATATCTCTATTTTCATGTGTTTGTTGCCTAGTTGAGGCCGATTTCTATTTCAAGGACGCTTCCACCGCCAGGCCTAGTTTAGAAGTACTAGATAACATCATTCGTTATGGATAGATATATAGAAACTATTGTGCAAACCAGAAATAAAAGTTTCAGATAAAGAAACGTAAGAGCCAGTGCCACAAGTGGCGGCCTTATCGCTGAAAGCGATCTCTTTCATGCAACCATTGGATGGATAGAATTTATGTATAGGTTAGACGGGGACAGAGTTGTAAATACTTGATTACACGATTTATTAAATACCAATATATTATCATCATCAACACCGATTTAGCCATAGGACGTCCCCTGCTGGACATAGGCCTCCCCCATCGATTTCCAAAAGGGCCGGTTGGAAGTGGCCTGCGCCGTTTTCCTGCGGTATCTTTTATGTCGTCTGTCTAGCTTGTGGGATTGTAATGTGTATGATACAGATAACAAATATACATAAGTACTAGCTGTACCCACCACTTCGTCAGCGATATCTTCAGAAAAAAAATAGCCTATCCGTCCTTATGATACATACTATTATCACGCAAATTTTTATCGAGATCGTTTAAGCCGTTTAGCCGTGATTATGTAGTAAACAGACAGACGGACAGATTTACTTTCGCATTGATAATATTAGTGTGGGTAATTTACTGTAGATAATATAAACTATCTTAGTTATAGATACATATATGCTAGAGAACACTAGTGAACACTAGATTATGGTTAAGTAAAATTCCTACATGTTTTTAATTTGTTAAGCCTATATGCCCATAGCTTTTATATCTTTCCGATCCCGTCCAAATTTCCTAAAGAACACATACTGAATATATTTTTTTCATTAATTTAAAAGGCTACCTCGGTATTAAATTTAGCGTGTTTATAATCTTTACCTTACATCAATAATGTAGTAATGAATATCGGTATAAATAGTAGTTCCGGAAATTACCTCGATCTAGACCACATGTTAACATTTAACACAAGTTGAAGTTTATTAATTTTACTAGCTGCGCCCCGCGGTTTCACCCGCGTGGTGATGAAAATCGGTGATGATGAAAAGTAGCCTATGTTTTAAACCAGGACATAAGCTATCTCTATTCCAAATTTCATCCAAATCCGTCCAGCCGTTTTAACGTGAAGGAGTAACAAACATACACACTCACACACACACTCACAAACTTTCGCATTTATAATATTTGTGGGATTTCGTGTAGAAAAGTAAAATTCTACGTAGTACAGTATTCTCTTGTTTTGCGATCTTTAACAGACTTCAAATAAAATAATTAATTAATAAAAAAAAACACGCTTTAATGGGACAAACTGTTTAAATTATTGCATTGTCATAACTTGATAAGTGTGCAAACTTTCAATATTATTCGACGTTTTGAAGTTAGTTGAAAATCAAGTTCAAAGATTCCGTTACATACATACATACCAGGCTAATAAAAGCGTGTTAAAAAAGGACATCTTCGATTGTGATTTTAATTTTTGTTATTTTATTGCATAGATAGCCTATCAAAATAAAAAAATATATTTACTAGGACAACAACATTCCATAGTACTAGATCATACACACAAGACAAAAACGCGACTTAAACATAACCTATACAGTACGTATACAATGAATCTCACTACACCTCCTTTACTATTGGATGGTCCCAATTCAATTCGAAAAAAAAAATATGTCACCTCTGAAGGTGGAAAACTAGGGGGTGAATCTTGTTTAATGAATTTTACCCACTTCCCGTGAAGTCAGTTTGAATTTTTAGTAAAAATTACTTTATTTACCAGCTTTGAATCAATTTACGTCTCGCTTATAGAATATACTAGTCGACCGCCCCGGCTTCGCACGGGTGTAAGCTCGGCCTTCGGCCTCGCTACTATGACCCGCTCCAGGAACACAAAATTTCATCAAAATCGGTCCAGCCGTTTTTAGAGTATCCTATGTCCGTCTCCTGGTTCTAAGCTAACTCCCCACCAATTTTCAGCCAAATCGGTTCAGCCGTTCTTGAGTTATAAATAGTGTAACTAACACGACTTTCTTTTATATATATAGATTTATATCATAATTTTCAATAACCTTCTTTAACCTTTTTTTCAAGGAGTTTTATCGATATATTTGACCATACCCCCCAATTGCCTTTAGCGATGCGTATTTCTTTGCAATATCATCCCTAATAAGCTTCCTTAAACCCTTATCAAACGTCTTATTATCTCCAAATTGATGTAGTAAGTATCCCCTTGTCTTATTAAGTTTGTCTAGTTTGCTTCTTCAGGTTATGTAACCTTTATGCTGTTTCTTTTCTTTTATTCGTCAACGTAAAAAATATTTTTGGTCAGGATGCTTAATCGTGCTAAGACCTACATACATAGGCACATCTCCAGTGCTGTTCTGCACAACCGTTATGCATTAGAATATAATATTGCTTGAACTATATACAGGGTTCTGTGCTTTGAAACCTTAAAACTACGAATCAAACATGTGAAGATCTCAAGCTGTTCCGAAAAACGTCATATTAGCATTCCTCTGGTGTAAGACGCTAACATGGTCTTAGCTTCCGACACCAAAGAACGCCATTGGTCCTGTGCTCTCTCGCTGGCGTCAGCTCGGGGTTCACGCAGGTCCGGCTGCACGGCGTCTATCCAGTGGTACCTGAATGGGTTGGCCATATTTGCAATATTAGTCCCAAAATCTCAAAATACAGTAAAAAAATAGGGATTGACCACTTCTCTCAATGTATTAAAAGATGCAATCTGCGTTAGAGCATACTGGTCTAGGAAGAACCGATTCACTTACGGCTTGAAGAGACTTACATTGTACTTAGCTCAGCACTTGTTACATTCCAGAGCGACTCTGTGAGCTATTTCTTCGAAGAGCTGGAGAGGATCGCGCGGCCGGACTACATCCCCTCACACCAGGACATCCTCCACTGCCGGAAGGCTACGAAGGGCATCTCGGAGTGTACCATAAACATCAACAACGTGCCCTTCGTGTTCGTGGACGTGGGGGGGCAGCGTACGCAGCGCCAGAAGTGGACGCAGTGCTTCGACTCTGTCACATCAATACTGTTCCTGGTCTCGTCTTCGGAGTTCGACCAGGTGTTGTCCGAAGACAGGTGAGTTTGTTGTTTTTCACCCCCGCAAACGCGAAACGAGGGGTTTTATAAGTTTAACGTGTATCTGTGTGTCTGTCTGTGGCATCGTAGCTCCCAAACGACTGAACTGATTTGGATTTAACATAAGTAGTTTTTTTAAAGGTGACTTGATCGAGAGTATCCTTCGCTATGATTCATGTAAATCTGTTTAGCCGTTTGTAGATTGTCAGCTCTTTTATCGGGGGTAAACGCGGGCTCTCTAGCCAGATTTAGATCTTTTTGGGATAACTAAAAAGAGTTAAGACGTCGTTCACCGTATTCAATAGCTCAGTCAATATTTTACTTCACTGCGCACTGCTGAAATGCCAGGAAGATGGCGCACTAAAACTTTAAAACAGTGGTTTCTCCATACATACTGAACTCATTAGTTTCTTAATCATACTTTATTTTACTTGAAAGCTAGTCTGTAATCAGTATTACTATTTGTTAAAATAACTAACCATTACGTAATACTAGTCATATATATCGTATCTTGCATAGCAAACGGATATCGGTTGCATAAAATTAGGTAATGCAAGACCAGTACGAAACAATAGTTGGCGCTGGCAGTGACGCTCTAAACCGATAATTAATTAGTTTTCCGGACTACAGTTGACAGTATTACTGTGAAACTTGCCAATATGACGCCGAACTATTTCATAATCAGCCCAAACATCATCGAACATCGAGACTCTATAGTGTCCTATAGAGTCACAATCTCTGTATATTAAAAAAAACATCAAATACACGACTGACTTGAACTATGAAGCTGAAATTTGGCACGTAAAGTCCGGATTTTGCGAAAAGGCCGTATTAAAGGTGTCAAAAGGGGGCTGAAAGTTTATATGAAAGTCTAAGAAGTCGCAGGCAACAGTTAATATGCAATAAATATCCATAACCTTCGTTTTGTCTGCACCTAACTTTGAACTGTTCGACCAACCACCCGCATTCTTCAGTCTTTCCGTGAACATAATGCATGTACCTAACTGCGCCGAAGTATCAGGAGCTCCATTCACAACCTTACCACGGTAAATATCCCGTAAATCATCATATAACTGCTTTTTTTAAATAATGATATGATTGGCTAATGGTCACGTTATTAGGAAGTGAGTGCACATTACGTAATGAGTAATGGCCACGATGTGCAATCAGACGTCATTCGAATAAGAAAGTTTGCGCTGGCGCCTACTCCCGGATATTTAGACGAACTAGGCCAATGCGACCGACGTTCTCGGGTTGCAGATATCAGTATTTTTTTCTTATGAAGTAATTTTAACATTAAAGTTATTTAATACCTGCTTCCCGCCACAGATATAATGCCGCACATTTTGTTACGTTAATAAAAAATATACTAATTTGGAATTAAAAAAACCGATTGGGCTTATCTTTAGAATAACATGTGAGGAGTATGTTTGTGTTTACCTGTTTTCATGTTTTTAAAATATCATTGTTGGTCACAAAATAAACTTTTCTGATTCAGTTTTTTTTTATAATCGCGAATAAGTGTGCGTTTGACCACCAACTCGCCTGTTGGTAAGCGACGATGTGGTCGAAGATGAAGCACGCAGACTTAGAAGATACCTATTCACTCTTGCCCTGTAAAGGCCTAGATTATATCTCTCAGGAAACAAGGAAGCCGGCAGGTTGTTCCAATCCTTGGCCGTACGGATTAGAATCGAAAAGTTTGGTATCCAAGGAAAGTCCACACTGTATTGGTGGTAATGGGCCGAACGCTTTCAAGCAGTTTTCATGCTCAATTCGCCTTCGAGATACAGGATATTCATTAAAAAAAACATCAGTTCACAATCAGCAAAGACATCGCGCAGATATTAGATAACGTACACACAAAAAAAAAAAACAATCGAAATGTGAACCTCTTCCTTTTTAGCAGACGGTTAAAAGTTGTACGAAGTCACATAGTGCAAAGAAACTGCGTATCGAAAATTTCTCTCTTGTCGCATTTCGCCTTACGAGGCTGGACCGGACGACATGCCTGCCGCGTATCTTGCCTATAATCGGAAGCCCTAACCGCATTAATTACAGAAATACACATCTCCATGCGCGCAAAATAATTAGCAAGTATACATCGAGATACATGCTTTGCTTAGTTTGGGTCAGATGAGCATGTGTGCAATAATGTCCCAGATATTTATTTATTTTTAATTATACAATATCTATAGAGTCACAATCTTTAAGTGAAAACAGTAAAAAAAAGGACGAGCGTCGTGTACATACCTAAACATCAGTTATATACTTCACAATGCCACATTTACTCCAATTTAGACGTTATGTCGGTTCCATAGTGTTCAATGTCGCTTGTCCGCTATGACATCGTAGCACTGGCATCGCGCGGCGTTGTCGGATCGCGGTTGCATTACAACTAACCTAAAACTCTGCGCAATTCGTAGCGTGCGCCGAGTTTTGGTTCGGTAATTTTTTTGCACTATTGTGACACTATAGTTACTATAGGTATAGTTTTTCGATGCCCTATCCGCATTAATTAGAGACACACATCTCCACACGCGCAAAATAATTAGTAAAACCGTGAGTTGCATACTAGGGGCCTTACTTAAAAACGTTACTCAAGTTGATCTAAGCTTAAGGTGAAACGTTTCACTTTGGCGGGAAAATCAAATTTCAAACAGTTTTTTTGTCCTTGTAGCTGGGCCGGGTAATTATTGTGAAATGGCATAGTGTTCGCGAAAATTGTTGGTCGTTCTTTACATTATCATGTACAGCTATTAATCAGTTACTCACCATATTACTTACATTTGGCATTAACCGTTTGAAACAGCATAAATTTGTTTATTGACAAATGTATGTAATAATGTGCAATAATGTGTAATAACTTCACGTGAGAAATTGCTCACTCAACTTCTCGTTGACGACAATCGTCACACGCGAAAACGAGATAGAGCAATTATAAGCATAGATCAACTTGAGTAACGTTTTTAAGTAAGGCCCTAGTATTGTCTAATAACCATTTACTCTCCAAGATTGAGTAAGCAACATAGAGCCTTATTACAAAATGTAATCGTTCAATTTTAAATACCTAGATTTTCGGGCATAAAACGAAAAAATAAAACCGCCATTGTCAACAAGAATATAAATCAAGTAAAACATAACATTAAAATTGTTTATTTTATGTCAGTAACACACACACACACACACACACACGCACACACACGCGCACACAAACACACACCAATGTCATTTAGACTTTACACGTCCCCCGACCCTCCCATTTACGTACCAAATATTTTTTTTCTTTATTTCTCCTCACATTTAGTAATCTCATATTCTAGTATTATATAATTCGTTTTTTGTCTAATAATATCATGTTATTAAATCATGATTGTATTTGTATATTGTCCGGCGGAGGGTATTGTTGCGCCATAACACAGGTTGATTCCTAGCTTGGGTAAACAAGGCTCTTCATCATGGAGCATTATTTTTGTATAAATAAACTTTTGTAAAAAAAAAAACCGACAACGTTTGTAGACACCAAATATATTTTAATTTTCAGTAATTTAACTAAATCCACTCTCAAACTTTTCTCTACTACAATCTGTCGATGAAAATTCTAAAAATACACATTTTGATTATATTACTCGTTAGCAAACATTGACTTTATCGTAAACATACAAACTAATAAATGCTCTTATAATCGGTCCAAGATTTTCAGCTCAATGACAATGTTAATAAAGTTATTTTTAAATATATTTGATTTTATTATATTGGCTACCAACTACAATCTTATATTCGTAAATCTAGCAATAGTGATCACAGTATTGTTTTTTTTTAAATATGTGTATTTAAAAATCACATGAATTTTACTCATGTGAAAGTTTGTATGTTACATCTTCACTGATTTGGATGATATTTGGTATGGAGGTATAGTTCCTGTAGGATATCGAGTTAAACCACGGGGCGCTGTTAGTTTTAAACCCTACACACTTTTTTAAATTAAAAATAGGCTTGCGTTTGACCGCCAGCTCGCCTGATGTTAAGCGATAATGCGGTCTACGATGGAGCACGCTTGCCTAGAAGGAACCGATTCAATCGTGATTTGAAGACACCCAGATTGTAACTACCGGGGAACACCCATTCAGGTAGCGCATTCCACAGACTAGCAGTTCGCATAATAAAAGTGGAATCAAAGCGCTTCGTACAGGTTTTCGGAATATCAACTCTTAAGCGGTGTCGATTTTTCGTGCCCGCTCTGGCAGTCCGATAGAAAAATGGGCAACTGGGAATCAGATCATGCAGATCCGATGCACACTCTCCGAAATGTATCAGATAAAAAACCAATAGACTAGCTCATAAAATTATTACTCATAAAAAATTCATACAATAATTTTTCAAGACAATATGCGTGTCTTCAAATCGAAATAAAAAAACAGGTAAACATGTTCATTCTAGGTAAACATGCTCCATATTTGCTTAAAAGCAGGCATGATGTGGACAAACCCAAGCAAAAACAAACCCTCTAAATCTGTCAGGCTAAAAAAACTTGGACCAATTATAACTAAAATCTTTTCACGTGAACTGTGAGCCATCTTGTTGAAGGGCTGCGGTCGGGCCGTAACCGCATGTTTGTATAAATACGTTTTATTGGCATATTTTATTGCGAATCAAAATAATATATGTACGCGGGTTCCCATGGACGTTTATGTGATATTTCACATGCATGTTCTGTTGATAGTTATCAGATGGTTGCATCAGTGAGATATTCGTGTAAGATCACTTCACGATTAAAGCATGTCCTCATTTATGTGTCGATTAAAACATATTCGTAAATATTATCACTTACTGAATGTCATGATTGAAGATATCTATGATATGATATTTAGCATATAAGATTAAAATTATCAATATAAAAAACCGACTTTATAAAAATTACAATCCGGAACGTAGATATTCGCCAAAGAACCAGAGTCAACGACATAGCTATTAAAATCTGTTAATTGAAGTGGCAATGGGCAGGCCACATCGCTCGAAGAACTGATAACCGATGAGGAAGAAAGGTTCTTGAGTGGAAACCACGAACCGGAAGACGCAGCGTAGGTAGGCCTCCCACTAGATGGACCGACGACATTGTGAGAGTCGCGGGCATCCAGTGGATGCAGATGGCAGGATGTCGTTCAGTGCGGAGGTTAAAGGAGGAGGCCTATGTTCACCAGTGGACGTTTTCTGGCTGATGATGATAATAAAAATATCAGAACTGGACCAAATTGAAATGGGACCACACGGGAAGCACCAGCTGTCAAATAAATAAATAAAATCATCAAAATCGGTTCACCCAGTCGAAAGTTCTGAGGTAACAAACATAAAAAAATACAGTCGAATTTATAACCTCCTCCGTTTTGGAAGTCGGTTAAAAATAGGTACCTTTCGGTCACGAGCTGACTGAAAACTGCGGGTGAGTCAGGCAAGAAGAGTAGGTGTTTTGTTCGTACTACCCTCACTTGAACTTAAAAAATCGCAGGGTTGTCACTACGACACACAACACTGACTGTTTCGGTAAATCTCCTAGTACCTTTTAGGTGTCCGCCATATTGAATTTAGTGTGACGTAATTTTATTTTTAGTTTTCTTCTCAGCAAACCCTTTCATTTGATACCCATATCATGGGGATGCATAGAAAATAAATGACCACCAACTCGCCTGATGTTAAGCGATTATGTGCTCTCCGACGGAGCACGCTTGCCTAAAAGAAAACGTTCACTCGTGATTTGAAGACAATTGGAACTATCGGGGAACAGCGACTCAAGCAGCGCATTCCACTTACTAGCAGTTTGCACAATAAAAGTGGAATCAAAGGGCTTTCTACGGGTTTTTGTAATATTAATCATAAAGCGGTGTCACAGAAGGGCGTGATAAGCACAAAGATAAACATAATCATCCCATTAACCACCCACGCCAGAAACCTACGCAGCTATGAATGTTTCTAATTTGAAGTTCGAGCCTTTATTTTCGAACTCCTGGTGTTAAACTCGAGCGAAAGTTTCAGAAATTTCATTTTCACACTTAATTGCCTTTGCTTTGGGGACTTGAACAACCTGGCTTAATTTGATCTTTTAGTTTTTATTTTCTAGGTACATAGAATTTTAGGGTTCACTATCTTACTCTAGTGCAAAGTTTTTAAAAAAAACCGGCCAAGTGCGAGTCGGATTCGCGCACGAAGGGTTCCGTACCATTATCTATAAAAAACGGCAAAAAATCACGTTTGTTTTATGGGAGCCCCCCCTTAAATATTAATTTTATTTTGATTATTTATTTTGAAACTGAATAATATAACTCAATATTCTGTGAATATGTCAAGCGTCTACCTGTTGCCGTTGTCAATATCGAGCAAAAACAAGCAAAAAAAAAAATCACGTTTGTTGTATGGGAGTCCCCTTAAATATTGTGTGTTGTGTTGTTTATAACTAGCGTAAAATTTTGATGTCAAAATGGTTTATAGCCTGAATTAGCATGGAATATTTTTCATCCCGGAATCGATTACGATAGCTTTCAGAAATGAAGCGCTCCGAAAGAAACGCTCTACCCTGAACAAAGGATAGGGTCGAGCGCTGCGAACGTACTACGTAAAATTAAAAAATATTGTAAAAGTATTTCAACGCGCGGTACCCGGTAATCTCAAGGCTGACCACAACATAACTAACATTGCCTTTTGTGTAAATATGGTGTAAATAATAACTCTTCTAGGGAAATACTGGACAACAGTAAATATTTAGCGCCTGTTTAGTTTATCGAGTAAGATTAAACAGGCGTTTGATAAGCTTTAAGCCCGTTGCAGACGATGTGCAGTAAGTTCGCGCGAGTACTGCGCATCGTCTGCAACTCATGATGTTTCATAAATAAACTAAGGTATATACGTCCATCCACAAGATAGACAGACGACCTTTTTTTTTTGTTGACGGGGGGGAAATCTTTAAAAGATACCCAGCTGCATTGGGGTGTAGCCGGGCTATGTGAGATTGCACCCACTAAAACCCCCTCGGTGGCCGACTTCTGTGCTATACGGAGGGTACGAACGCACCGGTACCCTCCTAACACTCTGCTGAAGCAACGCTCTCTGGAAGTATTTAATTTCCGTTTCATTCCTTTACAACGGTGTGGGCCACACCACGCCGTTGTCTTCCCTGGGCTTGCTGAATGGGAGGTCAGATCCCCAAATCTGACCACCCACAAGCCCAAAGGCCCCCCTTTAGTCGGCTCTTACGACGGGCAGGGGATACCGAAGCCGTATTCTAGGACCCCGGCTCCAGGGACAGACAGACGACCTAAGGGAGACCGCAAGGGCAGATCGCTTCCAACCAGCCCTTTTGGAAATCGATGGGGGAGGCCTATGTCCAGCAGTGGACGTGATACGGCTGAAATGATGATGATGACATACGTTTCACCGAGATCTGTGCGGCAATACGAACACAAGTTAAACGCTTATATATAACCGATTTAAGTATTTTTTTCAATCAACATAATTTACTTAAATTCTTCATCAAAGTTATTGGTTTCATAGATATAAACATCAATCATGTACCCTATTGTATTTTGTAATCAAAAGGGCCTCTTGGTGTTCGATTTCCATGTTATGTACTCTTTTTTAATGTTGATAAATAATTTGCCCTTTTCTAATTCCAGAAAAACGAACCGCCTTGAAGAGGCTCTTAATATCTTCGACACAATCGTCAACAACGTTAACTTCAAAGGTATCTCCATAATATTGTTCCTGAACAAGTCCGACTTGCTCGCGAAGAAGGTCGCCAGCCCAGAGACCGATATACGCTGGTACTACCCGCAGTTCGCGGGAGACCCCCACAGCCTCAGAGACGTCCAAATGTTCCTGCTAACTATGTTCGCGAACGTCCGCAGGGAGCCTAAAACAACATTATACCACCATTTCACGACTGCCATAGACACTAAGAACATTGAAGTCGTATTCAATTCAGTGAAGGATACGATATTAAATCGCAACCTGGAATCTCTTATGCTTCAGTGACGAATCGAGACTGGAACGACGAAACGGAACTGTTAAAAATGTGATAAAATTTTGGCAATATTTTAAACTGTTGCGCAGAATGTTTCCATTCTTTTATGTTAGTTAGTGGATGACAAAAGACAAGGGAAGGGTAGTCGGGCCTCGGGAGGCCTACGTGTTGTGTGCGATACGGGGCGAGTTGACACAGTGCGACAATAGTGGAAAAACTGCCGAAGGCAAAAATCTTTCATACGAAAGAAATTATCAAAGCAAAAGTTCAATCAATCTATATTGAACAATGCGAAACATTGACAGAATCTTTATTTTGTATTCATGACAAATAATAATACATATATCTATTGATATTTGAAGGAGCCAATGAGCCAGATTTCAATTTGCTGTCTGGGAAGTTTTCCAATTGATCGTTACACTGTGTCTATTTATTTATTTACCAAATCGTGTAGCTATTATTTGGTAAAATAATTAGTACTTGTACCTTTTCTAATATCAGTATACATATTTATAACTAATGCACGTTGAATATGACCACTTTTGTACAGAATTATATATGCGAGTAAATCATTATTTTACCAATTAGGCTTAGTAGTAGCCTACTGTACGTTAGATTAGCGGAATCAAATAGATTGTACGCAATCGTTTAGTTAGATTATTCAATGAAATCAACTTTATGGGTTGATTTGTATCGAATATGATTGGTCCTTGATATTGCAGTGCCAAGAGTGAATTGTTAAAGAATAGTGCTGTCGAGTTCTTATGTTATGGTCCAAATAAGGTTGAAATGTGCACAAATCTTCAAACTCGGTGGTACTAAGGCGGAAGGAACACTGGGCATTTCGGACGTCGGCACTTGCACGCCGCACTTTCTATGTGCGGTTTGAGTCTGCTACAACGCCGCGATTACCAATGTGTGGCATGCTTTAAACCACAGAAAAGAAAAAAATTCTTTGTTTAAATTAGAACGGCTGTCAAGGCATTTTTGTAAGAAATTTTCTGTAGCAACTGTGACGCGGAGTTCGACGCGTTGACATAAATAAGAATGTTCATTCTTATTCATGTCACAATACTTGGCGACAGATTTTCCTTCTCATTTCCGTTCTATTTACTTCTCTTTGCTGTGCTTAATCATGTCGTCATATGATCTTGGTTATTGCACAATATTTGTTAATGATAGAGCTTAACTTTTCCTAAAATATAATTCGTAATCATCGAATGTTATATGAAGGTATATACCATGTGTAAAGGAAATTCTCCCGAAGCCAAAACGCTTATAATATACATACTATCTAAACACAATTGAATACCAATAGCCATTTGCTTTATACTTATTTGCTTTGCAACATACGTTGTTTTTGTGGTTTATAATTTTGCAAACCACCAATGTAAAGCGTACAAGCAATCGCGCCGCGCAGGTTGTTCGTTGACCTCTAGCGGCAGCTGATATTTTATTTGCATTACATTGCGTACATTAAATAATTATCAATTTAAAAAACCGACTTCAAAATTAGTAAACACGCAATTTCATTTACTTAAATGACATTTTTTTTCAGTTATTTTAATTTTTAAATAATACTACTTAGCCGATTTTGATAAAATTTATATGGGACCACCTCTGAAGTATGGCCTACCAAACAAAAAAAGAATAATCAAAATCAATTCATAATTGCAGGAGAAATTGGTGAACAAACATCCAAAAAAAAAAACAGTGGAACATAGTACCTCCTCCTTTTTTGAAGAGTCGGTAAAAAAACAGTTTTTTTGTGTTATTGACTATCACCAGATTTCGTTTTCGGGAGCGTTCCCTTACATTCAAGTTATGTGATAAAAATTCTGTTGTAATGTACCGTCGTTTTGTTACAGTGTACCTTCAGCCTAAATGATTGTTAAAATGTTAAATCGTTATCAATTAGGGGTAGTCACAAATGCTCTTATAGGGTGCCACGGACTTACATATGTGTACCTTCTTATTGGGAAGGGTTTTTATACTAAATCCCCCATGGGAGTAAAAATGTACATAAAGATGATAGCTGTGATGAAATTTGTATAAAAATATTTGGCTGTAAACAGCAACGAAATTTGACGATTTTTGTTCCGATGCTGCTTTTACTGAAAACTTTTGATTGATTCAGTGCTTCACGTACATTTGTCACGTACAATAATAAATAGCATGCGTATTATATAATATTTCATTAAACATTATTCCTGATTAAACACAATTTATACCAAAAGGCGCGCGTCAAGGTGCGTCGGAGTGCATTTTACAATGCAAGAAAGGAAATAATTATCAATAAAAAAAACTGACTTCAAAATTAGTAAATAAGCAATTTCGTTTGGTTGGATGTTATTTTGATTTAAAAACCAAAATACTAAACCGATTTTGATGAAATTTATATGGGACCACCTCTAAAGTATGAAACAAAACACGCCTATCAAACAAAAAAGGAATCATCACAATAATTCATAATTGGCGGGAAAAATCGGTGAACATACAATTAAAAAAAAAAACAGTGGAACTTAGAATCTCTTCCTTTTTTTGAAGCTGGTTAATTAAAGTGTATACAGTAGTTAATTTTCATATTTGTATTAAAATTACACATCCGGGAACCTGGTCGACCACGTGTATTCAGCAGATGCCTGGTGTTACCGGTGTCCATAGCCGAAGGCGATTGCTTACCGTCAGGCGGCTCATTAGTTTGTCTGCCACTTATAGCATTAAAAAAACTGCACCGCGCGCATTTCTTGAAAGAAATATGAACTTTAACTACTGTACAGACACTTTAATTTCTTTTACCGTATTGGGAAATGCGCATAGACGCGCCGTACGCGCCGTTCGGTGTCAATCGTCATCAAAAGGCCTATAGCCATCGAGATACAATACCTCGAGTCATAATCTCTAAGACCCGTAACAGACACGCCAACTTGGTTGACGTCAACCAACTAGAGAAAAAGAGAGGGAAATTATATTCTCACTTTCTCCTCCGTTGGTCAGACGGCGGTTCGTCAGCCAAGTTCGATGCGTCTGTTACGGCTATAAGTAAAAACAGTCAAAAAACGTCCGAGCGTTGTTGTACTTACCTAGACATCAATTTTTATAGTTCACAATGCCACATTTACTCCAATTTAAACGTTATGTCGCTTGCATAGTGTTCAACGTTGCTTGTCCGCTGTGGCATCGTACGGCGTTGTAGGCCGATCGCGGTTGCCTAACAACTAACCAGAAAGTCTTTGTTCGGACTTATTTTGGCACGATTATGACTATAGATATTGTATTTCGATGCCTATAGCCAAAAACGTTCGTCTCATTTTCGCGCGCGCTTCCCCTCGACGGGAAGTTTTGATTTTTTCACACAATGTACGCTTAGCACTGTTTCGGTCCTTTAGGTAGGACATGTGATAGGTATTGTACTGTCCTGCTATTTTTCACACGGGGATTGGTTGGGAAAGAGTACTGTAAGGATAATAGTTTTAAAGTCAGTTTATTGTCTTAATTCTAAATATTTGGTTTCATTGCTTTTCTCTTGTTAAAAAAAAAACGACCTATGTCAACTGCAAAGAAATTTCCCGCACTGTCAATACCTACGTTTAATGGTAATCTTCATTCTTGTGGGTATAAATATTTATAAATGTCAGTGTACCAAACTAATTTCAAAAAGTCCTTAAATTATATTTTACACTTTTGGATCTTACACTTTCAACTTCTGTTTAGTTCAGAACAGGGTTAGCACGATTAAATAATTTTTAATAAAAATCAATGATTTAATCAAATGTCATTAATTTACTTCTTTGATTAAAAAAAACAACATTCTGTAAATCGGATGTATCAATGTCCATTATTGAAATATTTGAAAGAAAATTGTCATTTTCGTAGACCAGTTAATACAAAATTAAACAAATGAAAGCTCGTTTAAACGAATGCAAGGTCGTTATTGCATGGCGAAGTTTAAATTACAGCGCAGGGATTCCCTTTTATATGATAGCAATGTGTGCGTACCGTTTTACGCAAAATTTTAGTGAAGTACATGATTAAAAAAATAAACATGATTAATTAGGATTTATTTAAAAAAACATGCGTTATAGGACTTTTTGATTAAAATCGCATTTAAATTCGCAGAAAGTGGTAAAATAGAATCAATATCATTGTTATACCACTAACAGACACGTGACACGTCTCACCAAGGAGAGAAAAGAAGAGGTAAATACATTTCTCTCTTTTTCTTTCTCCTTTATTAGACAATGGTCTGCAGTATCAAACCCGCAAATGTGTTAATACTATAACTTTGTGAGATATGATTTTTATGTTCCTTCGAAGAAAAAAAAACTTCGGTACTGGATCCCGACTGTTTATCTCTTTTACGATGAAATCCGTCCCTTGGCACAACTTGGCAAAGACGTATAATCTCAGACTTCTGTCTTTTATAAGTACAACATTTTATTATTTTATTTAAACAAGGTGTAAAGTAGGGGTGAAGCTAGTTGTATGACGCAGCAGGCCTAGCATGCCGCGATTATAATGTCTACTCTTTTTTTTGTCCTGCGAAAACGACTTAGACGTATTATATTAGTAGTTCACGCTTACGCCACTATAAATGATGGACAACTACAGACGCGTGTGTTAAGCCTTCTGTTGCGAATAAGAACTTGTCCCAGCTTTAGCAATGATTTTTCTGTAAATAGTTTGTATTGTTAATTATACAGTGTGTAAATAAACTATATTTTTTAATGTAAATGCGGTTTAAATTTAATACGAAAAAATAAATTAGCTATGGCCTATATATCTATATCGGCAAATATGACAGTTATCTGCCTTGCCTGTGAACCTACCACCGTCAGACCAAATGTTATTAAACTTTACTAACGATATGCTAAGACAAGTTCTTGTTCTCATATATTTACATATACAATTCAGACACCGCACACTATAAGTATTAAGATACACAAATTGCTCCCGTCTGATTTGTAGAGAAATATAAAAACTGATTTTTAATCAAGTTGATTAATTATTTAAATCATCTTGATTAAAAATTATTTGCTAAATGTAGTTAAAAAAAGATCTATTACAAGCCAATTTGTTTATATGATCTGATTTATAGGTATATGTGAATCACGCATAATCAGCATACATAATAAGAACTCATCTAGTGTTAGTTTCATGAACTCTAGTTTATTTATTCGATTGAGGACCTTATTAGCTTTATTTTATAGTTTCTTTTACTATATTAAAGTAGTAACATCTATTTATTTATGTACTTGTAAAATTTATCGGTCCGTTGAGGCTATATTTGTACATACCTCGTAATTTTATTTAGTATGTACTTATAGTGTTATTTTTTAAGGTTTATTTTCCTGGAATGTTTGATAGGGAGTGCGGACCTAATTTCTTTCTTTTCGTGATAAATTTTGCATTTAGTAGTGCCATTGCGTGATGCATAGTGTTGCCGGTGAACAGTGTTAATACTTGTAACATTAAATTACATAAAATATCATATCATTACTTACCAAAAAGCTGATATCTCAAAAACAAATAAAAAACAAAAACATATGCTATTTAAATGCTTTAGACATTTCATTAGTTTTATTTATATTACACGGGAATTACTCACGTAAGATTAGGCCGGTTACTCCCGACTATAGTTTCAACCACATTCGGCGATCTTTATCAAGGTGAATGCGCGCGCGCGGCTGCGTCTCGCTTTGCACGCAAAAGCATTTTCGAGTGCAAAGCGAGACGCAGACCTTGATAAAGATCGCCGAATGCGATTGAAACTATAATCGGAGTAACCGGCCTAATCTTACGTGAGTAATTCCCGTGTAATATAAATAAAATGTGTGAAAACCACGTCAGTTTCTATAATAAAATTTCATTTGTTGTTGTTGTGTTCGAACCTGTGCAATCCGGGTAAACGTTCCGAGTGCTGTAATCGCTAATCTCGGGATTTTTAAATTTTTTATAAAAAAAAATTGGGTATAGATTAGTAAGAGAAATGTCACTGGTCAGACAGACTGCGTCGGGAGCTATTTTTTTTTTTAATGTTAACGATATTCGTCGGATTATTCAATGCCAGTATCTCCACGTTAAAATCAATTTACATTTTATTTAAATAAAGTTACAATTAGTTGGATAAAAACAGCGAAGTCATTGATGATATGAAATGTATGTACATTATAATGTTGTGAGTTTACACCATGTATAATATAAATCTTATGTAGGTATAATGTTATCTACTCAATAATTTGCTCAAAGAAAGTGAAATATAAATCGACATCTTTTTTGTAATAAGTTTACAAGAAAATTACTATAATTTAACATGATTCGATTATAAAATTCGTGCCGAAAAAAAAATTACTTCAAAATTAAAACTTTGCTCTTGTTGCTAAACTACGAATAATTCTTGCTCATCTTTAATATTATATGTATGTTTTATACTTAATCAATCTGATTATATTTTTTATAATTAAAACAATAATAATTATATGACATGCCTAATATGTAGATAGTTTAATCAACATAAATAATGCTTTTTGCAAACATTCTATGTACCTACATTAAAATATGTACCTACTACTTACAATATTGATTTTCACTAAGTCAGGCATATCTAGTAGCTTTTGATACAATTTATATAGAATTTGTAATAATTTAATTTATATTAATTGTGTCTTGTTTAAATTCAATATCTATATTGTCATTAATTAAATGGTTCTTATGTTCATATATTTACAAGTTGTTTAAAAATTATAAAAAGTAGTTTATGTATCTGATTATTATAGTAATGCTTTAGAATTTATAATATTTCTGAATATTCTTTTCGAAATCCCATATACAGCTTGGGAGCCATTCAAGTATTTGGGGCAGGTCTAGATGGCGATTACGTCAGCAATATTTATTTATTTGCCTTTTCTGATTTTTCTGCAAAATTTGCTTGAATATATGATTCCTTTATAGTCTATAAGTTCCTTATTTCTAGACTCATGAATAACAACAAAGAAACGTGGGGCCATCCGCCCAACTCTAACGCGAGCCCGAATAGGTGCAGATTGCAAAATCATGCGAACGCGAACCTTAACGCGCCGAGATGAGGTTTGCGGTAAGGCCCCTGGACAGGTTAAAAATGCTTACGTAAGCATAGTGGGGGGAAGAGCTATACTTACTCTTGATACCAAGAAGGGGGGGGGGACTAGAATTAATTCTGCTTACGTAATACTTCAATAACTCCTTGGCAGAAATATAAAAAAAGTAAAGGACGCTACTATCTCAAATAAATTCCACACTCGAATAGCTTGTGAGGTTGAATGAACACTTTTTTGTAGACAATCCGATGATGTATTATTATTCACTGTTCGCATACTGATATGATATACTCAGGCTATACTTAAACAGGCCGAGTTTTTTTATAACCAAGCAATTTTTTTAATGTGTGTCTGTTCTTCATAAAAACTCATGTATAATTGCGGTTAAATATATATATAATAGGTCGGGGAAAAAGTCTTTTCGTATTTTGTATGTATAAAGTTGTAGTAAAAATCTTATCCGTTGTACTGTTTGTATCTGGCTGGTTTTGATACCATTAAAAATATGACATTTTAAAAAAGGAATACAAAACGTAAAAAGCAATTTCCCGCCATTTTTCAATTGTTTTTTTTGTTCGATAAAATGAGTGAATCTAACGAACAAATTCGATATATTGTGAAATTTTATAACAAAAAAGGGAAAAATGCGACACACGCCGCGAATAAAATTTGTGACGTTTATGGACCTAATGCAGTGTCATCAAGAGTAGCACAATGTTGGTTCAAGCGTTTTCAGTCCGGGAATTTTGATGTCAAAGATGCAGCTCGCTCTGGTCGCCCTGTTACGGATAAAGTCGATGCCATTTCTGAAAAAGTGGACCAAGATCGGCATATTAGTAGTTATGGCGTAGCTGAAGAACTGGGGATTGGCCACAAAACAGTTTTGACCCATTTGAAAAAAACTGGGTTTACAAAAAACTCGATATTTGGGTGCCACACGAGCTCACTGAAAGAAACCAAATGAATCGTGTACTCATTTGCGATTCTCTATTGAAACGTAACGAAACCGAACCGTTTTTGAAAAGATTGATCACTGGTGATGAAAAATGGATCACCTACGACAAGAATGTGCGCAAAAGATCATGGTCAAAGGGCAGTGAAGCACCACAGACTGTAGCGAAACCCGGATTAACACGTAATAAGGTGATGCTGTGTGTATGGTGGGATTGGCAGGGCATCGTTCATTATGAGCTTTTACCGCCGGGCAAAACCATCGATTCGGATCTCTACTGCCAACAGCAGATGAGACTCAAACAAGAAATTGAGAAAAAACGGCCGGAATTGATCAACAGAAAGAGTGTGGTCTTTCATCATGATAACGCCAGACCGCACACATCTTTGGCCACTCAGCAAAAATTTAGAGAGCTTGGTTGGGAAGTGTTAATGCATCCACCATATAGCCCAGACCTTGCACCCTCAGATTTCCACCTGTTTCGATCTCTTCAGAATTCTTTGGGTAGTGTTAGATTAACATCAAGAGAGGACTGTCAAAACTACTTGTTGCATTTTTTTGATCAGAAGTCCCAAAAATTCTACAGCAACGGGATCATGTCACTACCTACAAGATGGCAACAAGTTATCGAACAAAATGGCACATATATATTATAATTAAATGTAATTAAACTTGAAAAAAATATGTCTTGAATTTGTTTAAAAAATACGAAGAAACTTTTTCCCCGACCTTATATAATGTTATGAATTTCATATGTTACGACATTTTTACACTCAATACTATGTATAGCTACTAGAGTGGACAATATATTTTGGAACAAATATATATTTAATAAACAATAATAACATTGTACAGTGTAATAAATTATCCTGCATGTATATGTTTTGTTTGTTATTTTGAAACCTTAGTTTTTAGGATTCAGTATCAAAGGGGAAAAAACGGGACCCTATTATTAAGCCTACGCTGTTTGTCTGTCCATCCGTCCTACCTTTCGAACAGTAGGCCGTGCCCGTGGTCCACCTCAGTTCACCTGGGTCGATCATGGGCACTTTTCTAGCCTGTGATTCACCGAGTGAACCATTAAAATTAAGAAATTCTTTATTTTTGTAAGGTAATTATCAATCTAAACTGAACATAATTATCAATATAAAAAACCGACTTCATAAAAGTGTCAGAATGCGCCCTCTATTCCATAGCGCGTGCATTAATTAGGCACTATCGGTTTTAGAGAACGCATACCTGGTTTAGTACTGAAGTGTTCCGACAGACGTCTCTTATAATATTTTTTGTGTGGAAATGACTTTATTGTTATATCGTAAAAACATAAAACAGTAGAACTGGGCCAAATTTCAATGGGACCAAACGGGAAGCACCAGCTTCAAATAAAAAATCATCAAAATCGGTTAACCCAGTCGAAAGTTCTGAGGTAACAAACATTAAAAAAAAAACAGTTGAACTAATAACCTCTTCCTTTTTGGAAGTCGGTTAAAAAGTTGGGAGCTTTCAGGGATTTTTTTTCGGTTAGCTTTACTAGATGGCGCTGACTTTTTACATAGTACGTACGTAGTACATAGGTACACTAGAACATCGCTAGCTCTTCCCAATGGGAGGTTTCCATAAGCTAAAAAAATAAAAATGCGATTAATGGTGTTGACGAAACATGGTTAGAATTTTGCAAAACCACATACGAAGAACGGCCAATTAAAAAACATGCTTATTCTCATAGACACAATATCTTTTTTTTTGTGTAATTTTATTTCGTAGTAGGTATAGTAGTTTGTGATTATTGTTTGCTAATAATGCACTTGTTTTTTCACAACACAACACAAATTCGTAGGTACCTACATAAGTTTACCTTGCCCTTGTTATAAAATGTCCAGTATTGTAGGTTTCATTGAAGAAATGCGAAAAACGATACATAAGTCGATAGATGGCTATCGATGGTAGCAGAACTATGTTCCTAGAGCTGTCAAAAAACTTCCCATTGGTTTAGTTTAGATCACCGCGGTGGCGTCACTTTCTATGCAATGACAGGATGGTTCCCTAGTTTCACGCAGGCACCGCCCGTGACAAAAAAAAAGAAAAAGAAAAAAGGCAAAATAAAAAGGTATAGAAGGCCGGCTTCCGCTGACCTTTATTTTAATAACCTAACGCCTATCTCAGACCTTTATAAGCCGATTTAAATAACTTCTGTAGTAGGTATACCTAGGTAGGTATTACGTTTAACTAGATTTTTTATAACACATGTTATTTTTAACAACTAAAATATCTACCTGTCCCCTAGCCTATATATTATAATATGATGAAATTAAAATGGCTTGTTCTTAAACATTTTTACCTCAGTACGAGTATTCGCTACGTAAAATACTTATCGAATTTTGAATTTCGAAATTGAAGTTTGTATAGATTTTGATACGTATTTTACGTAGAGAAAATTCGTACTTTTCCCACTGCTCGTCATTCAGGGCCCTGATTCCATAACTACAAACAGGCTCGTAACGCGGCATGTTAACCTCTAAAAATTTGGCCTCTATTCCTTAGGAAATCAAGACCAACTTTATGAGGTTAACTTAACGTGCCGCGTTACGAGCGTGTTTGTAGTTATGGAATTAGGGCCCACATAGACCATCGGTTCATGTACTGACAGCATAGATATACCTACAATACCTACCTATAGTATTGTATCTTGATGACTGACAGTCAAGCCTACAGGCTGTACGCAAATCAAATAGGTAGGTATCTACCACAGGAAAAAATAAAATAAAAAATCTCTTTTCTGTGGTAGGTACTGTAGGCAGGTGTGGCTTATATGTGTCATGCTTTTAGGGCTGGCTCGGACCTTCAAGTTACCATAATAAGATAATAGGTACAAGAAAAAGGTGAGCGATGATGGACGAGCAGTAATATGCGCGCTTTACACTCTGATGGCACCCGGTTCGATCCTCTGCTCTGCACCAATGACTTATCTAGGTACTTAAATATGTGCCATCGCTCAAATACTGTGAAGGAAAACATCTTGCGGAAACTGGTATGTATACCTAAAAACATCAAAAAAAAAGTACAAAGAAATTACATTCACCAACATGCCCTGGGTTAGCATCACTGAAGTGAGAATTTTTTCCCTTCTCTTTTCTGTGGTTAGCATAGTGGATTAATAGCCCATCCTCTCTGTCTGAGAGAAGGTTTGTGTCCCAGATGAGAGAAGATGATAGGCTTAAATTCATGAAATAATTATAATGAACAAACAAGATGGCATTCGATTGGAGTTGCCCGGTAAAAACTTTTCAGAGATGGCGCTAGGATAGCTAAGACTTTTTTTTTTTTATCTTTGGGAAATGTCATAATCATGGACAAAATTCGGTACTAGTTATTGTAGCGTGTACCTACCTATAGCATGTGCGCTAGCTAGTTAGCGTGCGCCCTTCTAAATTTGATGTAGGTAGGTAATACTTGAAACGTACTATAGACAGTATATTATATAATAGATAGGATACCCCTGCCCTACACATCACATATTATTAGGTATAGCCGCTAGGTAGTATGTGGCATTGTGGTGCTATCCTTGTGATTGGCGCTACATTTGACAGCTGCCATCTAGCGCAGAAACGCTAAGTTAATCTAAACTGGCTAAATTGTCATCAAACCTCCAATGAAAAACGCAATAATCCTTGAACTGTGGCAATAAGGGTAAACATAACTTCGAATTACGTCAAATTTCCCTGGAGCTTAAAAACATAATTGGTTCATTAGCTCATTAGAATTGTGAGAATTGCAGGACATTAATAACGAGGGTCACAGCTGCTTCGTATTCATCACGACGAGAGAGATTAACTGTTAGCTAATATTTTTTACATCAAGTTACTTGATTAAAAGGGTCAGTAATTTCTTATAGAATAAGAACTTAGGAAATGTACCCATACTACGTGATCAATTTTTTACCCCCCTCGGTGACCACCCGTAGGATATACCATAACCCCCCCTACTAGTTTTCACGTAGTAATTCATAAATAAGGTTTTAAATAGTTTTTTAGGTACAGAAAGTTAAAAATATATATTTTGGCTCATATTTGTCTTTATTAATACGGGGCTTGCCGCGTGACTCCATTAGTGCGTGCATTATTTGAATATTCAGCTCGATAATTATCAACATAAAAAACTGACTTCATCAAAACTGGACCATATTGAAATGAGACCAAACGGGAAGCACCAGCTTTTAAATAAAAAATAATCATCAAAATCGGTTCACCCGGTCAAAACAAACATTAAAAAAAATGTCGAACTGATAACCTCCTCCTTTCTGGAAGTCAGTTCAAAAAGCGCGAGATTTCCCTAGAGGATATTGACTACGTGACGAATACCTAAGGAACCTAAGGAGGTGGACAGTAGAATTCTTCAATAGCTATAGTACCTAAACCCTCGGGTTTGGGCACATTTGGTTTGTTTTAATGGGTCACATAATGCGTGTTTTATAGTTTTTAAACCAATACCTAATAAAAATAAAAAATAAACCTAACTGAATGTTTTCGTGGGAAAATACCCTAGTAAGTACCTAATATTGATATAGGTGTATTTATTGTCAATAGGTTCCATTCCCAGCCTTCATAGTTTCTATCTGTCAATAAATAAGCTACTTTTACGCGTATTTTATGCGATATCGAATATAATACAATAAAAACTGGAATGTTATGATATGGGGTTACTTACGACCGGGTTTATACCTTCCGGGTAAACTCTTGTTTATTTCTGTAGGTCACAAGGTACCTACACATGCACAAAGCTTGGCATCGGACTATCTTTCGACGACATTCAAAATCAGCTCGATACCCTGATTGGGTATGGCAACAAAGTCAGGAGCAGATCAATTTATTCCATAATTGATTTGTGTCTTAGTGCTTTTAGGTATCTACACTTAAATACACCTTCGCATTCATAATATTAGTGTGATATGATTTAAGCAAATAGTTACCTAGGTACACCCTAAAGTTCAACCAGATTTTCTAATCTACCCGCAGGTACTAGAACAATTTGTTGTTTGTAATTGGCTTCGCCCACGGTCCGAGCTTTGCAACAACCACGAAAATGGCGGCAAATAGCCAAATACTGGCGAAGATTGCACTAAATTGGCGTATTTGGGCGAGTGTGGGGTAAACTAGTTTAGTTCCTGCAACGAGGGCGATATTCTATAGCTATAGGCCTGATTACGTAACTTGCAACTCACAATTTAGTCGCAAATAAGACAGTTTCACTATGACCGAACTGTCAAATTTTTTCGAGTTGCAAGTTACATTATTAGGGTTCGGCTAATGTCACAAAAACCCGTCATACACCGCAAATAGTAGATAGGTATAAAGCCTGATTTTAGGCTTGATTCGTTCGCGCCCGCCACGCCGCACCTACTTTTCGTTCGGACATTTCTAAGTGCTGCCCTGTTTAAATATCTTTGTACCTTCCAACTTCGCTGTTGTATCTATACCAGTACATACAAGTAGTCGACAGGTCGGACTTGCCGTGCCCGCTGCCGCGCGATAGACAGATAACGCGACAAGAGTTACGCGATAGACAGAGAGGCAACTTCTAAGTTAATATAGCTGTAGGTAGTTAGCCCTCGCACGTCCTGAATTGCACTTTATTGTGTAGTGGCAAGAGTCGCTAATTATCTAAAAGACTGCGGAGTAAATCTTCTGTATGTATTTTGAGCCTATACTTAAATTTAATTAGTTACGGTGATAAGTGGTTGTGGATAGTGCATGCATGCACTAAAGAAGGCCACAACTATGTAGGTAGGTATACTGTTTAGCAATGTGGTGAAACCGTAGGTACATACAAGGATGGATGGATTTTTTGTCGATGGTACATAGCAGCACTAGGGCGGTTGGACCTAACTGCAAAATGTTGATGTCGAACTGTTAATGACATTCCGCTATCAGTTTTCTAGATGAACGGATTTAACGCCCGTCGTTTTTCCTCTTTCACTGAAAACTGGATAGGCTTTGAAAAAATAAAAATGCTTCTTTTTAATTGTTTCAGTTAACAAAATCCTTCCTAATGATATCATCAAAATACATTTTCTGTAACCTTATGGGTGATTTTCTCAAGCAACGTTTTTAAGCGGCGTGGCTTATCGCACTTTTTTGTATATTTTTTTGGGTGTCTTATGGATGAGACAGATTTTTTTCTCAAGTAAATAGACACATATTACTGTATGAGGTTATTCAGGATACGCAAACTATTGAAAAAAACTACATTTTCACTTGTACACTACACTAGAGAATAAAAGTAAACAGAATCTCTTTAAAATTGTTCAAAGAGGTTCTGTAACATTTGTTGAATAAAAAGAGGTTTTGGCACTAACGTGAAGTAAACGTCACCTCCTTGTATTATTTTCCTATTTTCCTTGGTGTTATTTCGAGTTTTAATACTAAGAATGTACGTGCTCTAGTGTGGCCAGGTGATACTAAGGGGGGGTTCCAAAGGCCATAGAAGCATAGAGGACTCATTTTCTCGACATAAAAATATCCACTCTCACCTTCAGCTCGGGCTTAATATACGTCTCGGGTTTTATGCACTCGTTGTACAATGTACTATAGAATTTAGATGAAAAAAACAATTTTACTTCATTTCTCTAAGCTTGGTGGTACGTCCACAACTCAATTGTATAGCTATAGACATTTGTATCGTTTAGGCCAGGGGTCTCCAAACTTTGAAGCCTTGGGGGCATAATATTTTTTTCGGTATGTTGAAAGGGCCGTAATTTTTTTAATTTTTCTGCCCACTTAAGCAAACGTAGGCTTTTATTGCATTTCAATTACTATTGATTGTGTATACACTGTTGCGTGGCAAAAACCTTATCATGTTTTTTGTTGCAAACCTTTGTTTTGTGTTCTTCGACGCTCAGACGTATCCTGTGAGAAACATTTTTGTTGTCATTTGCTTCGTATCTTCAGGAGTCCTTACTCACTGAAGAACGCCGGTGGAACATAATAACTTGTTAAATATGATGTGGATTATCATTTTGTGTGGGATATCACAATGTTTTACACATCTTTTTTATAAAACTTTCGTTTTAGAATCCTTTATGATTTTGTTTACATATCGCTTGACAGTGACTTGACGTTTGAGAGGTTGACATTGACATTTCGTAGATTCCTGTAATTTTTTCATTGAGAATAGGATTCATTAGTGTCTTTCCACACGTCGCCAACGCCGACAGCGTGTAAACAGCCCTTTATTGATTTATCGATTCGGAAAGAAAAGTTATGTTTGTTTTTACGCCGGCAAGTCCTGGCAACATCCTTTTTAACTTTGGTTTTTGATGAAGTGACCGTGCGAATAATCCGCTCCTGCGAATTAAATACCACACCGCAGAATAGTAAGTTATTTTACTTGGTTTTCAACCTGATTCGTTGCCCGCTGGAGATTGAAGCGAGGATTATAATTTTCACTGATTTCCACAGTACTTGGGATGGTTGCCGTACAGAGAATGATAGCATGGCGGCCAACAATCCCATGAGGTCCAAAGCGGTGGATTGGTAAGAAACCCATCTCGTCTTGTTTCCAAATCCACGTACCTAAATTATAGTAGAATTAGAAGTAACGTCGTTGTCTCATTGTTGCAGATCCCGCCGCTCTTTTGTTTTGGTTTGGTGTTTGTGCTTGTAAAGCGTCCATGTCTGCGAAATGACTCGTAGCCTACCATTTTGATTTAGACGTCGATACGTCGCAATAACACTTAGAAGCAGAAATATGACTTGGTGAAGCTCAATTAATCAATATTAATGCCACGCGCATTTGGTATGTCAATTTTCTCTTAATTTTCTCACGTCAGTCAAGTGTCTACAACGAAGAAAGAACCTTCAATGTTTTTTGGACTTTAACTAGAAATTATGTGATCAAGAATTGTAAATTTAACTTCAACGAGCAGAACTGGCCCTTCTGTCTCAATTCTTTGGTGTAACTTTAAAACTTAGAACTACAATATTAAAGGTTTAACTTGAGAAAACGCATTCCAGTTGATCTGTCTGTGATGCACAGGCGATGTGACGACTCGGCACCAACGCTCGCCATCGTTGGTGTCGGCTATAATTTACCGACTTTTTTGAGCAACTATCATCGCCGCACTTTGTGGCTGCTTCTCCGAATATATAGTGGTAGAAGCATTTGAAATTGGCGTCGCCGGGTTTCGCTTTCTGCGCTTGGTATTTTTCCTGGTTGACCCGGGATCGTGACTTGGACCGTGAGCGATATTGGTTTTGGCGTGATTGGTATTGTGGCCGGCGAGAAAGAAGTGGTTCGAACCTACGGTTCATCGCGGCAATTTCTTGAGTTAAAGTTGCAAGTTGCTCATTTACACTACTTGTGGCATTATTAATGTTGTATACCTCTGTTGGTCTAGTTGTTTCTATAATTTTGTCCGCAATGAGTGCGATGTCGTCCAGCTCGACCTTGCTGCACGCAGCGATGACAGCTCGAACTGTGCTGGGCAATCTTTTTAGCCATAGTAGTTTGATGGTGTCGTCTTGAATTTTGTTTCGGCCTAACTCCTTCATTTTGCGTAATAATTGTGAAGGTCTTTGGTCCCCAAGTTCTATTTCATCTAATAATTTTTGAAGTTGTATGGTTTCCGACTCTTCGTATGCAATTATTAACCTTTTTTTAAGCTCATCGTATTTGTTTATATTGGGTGGGTTCTCCAGTATGTCGCTAACCTGACTTAATTCATCGCGCCCTAACTTAGCTATAACTAGTTGGTACTTACATAAGTCCGTAGCTTTTTGTGGCGCGATGATCGCTTCAAACTGGTGGAACCAGAGTCGAGGTCGTGTAGTCCAGAAGTCACTGATGCGCGTCTGGATGGTGACGGCGCTTGCTGCGAGTTCTGCTGTGATGCGGCTGGTGCTGGGGTGCTGTGGTGGTGGTGCGCCTGGTGCGCTTTGGTCCGTGAGCAGTCCATACTGTTCCTCGACGTGGACGATTGGTGTGGTCATCGCGAATGTTTGAAACGCACTCAATAGTTTATAGGTTGTATTGTTCGTCGGGGTCACCAATTTAGGATAATTTTTGTGTTGAATGTGAAAACTCCGACGGGATGTGATTGGAATTTCGGATGATGGATTGAGTACGTGCGCTTTATTTGAGCGCCAGCCAATGACTGTTAAATGTCGGTGCGCTTCAGAAAGATGTTTATGTTATAATAATAACAATCTGTGATGTAGTGGGACTCACAGGCCCTACATCTACATCCCCCTTAAAAATAATTTTTTTCACGTCGGGGTCACCAATTTAAGGTAATTTTTGTTGTCGGTGTGAAATCCTAAATTGGTGAATGGGTAATTGAAACTCCGGTAGATGGATTGAGTACGTGCGCTTTATTTGAGCGCCAGCGAATGACTGTTGAATGTCGGTGCGCTTCAGAAAGATGTTTATGTTATAATATAATAATAACAATCTGTGATGTAGTGGGACTCACAGGCCCTACATCTACATCCCCCTTAAAAATAAATTTTTGGTAAAATTTACATGATAAGATAGATTCTGTAATGTGTTATTTAGGTGGTAAGTACTTTGTTGCAGCTAAAAGTAGATTAAACATACATTAAAGTTGACAACATGACTTAAAATTTGATAGGTATGATAACATTAAGGGTGTAAATTGTATAAAAATGAACAATGAATAATAAGTGTGTAAAATGTAGTGAATTAAAAATTAATTAGATTAGAATGTTTACATTTTTGATATAACATAGTGCATTGTTTGTTTACAGTTTGTCTTATAAAAGAAAAAATAACTTGCTACTTTTTATTTCACATAGAATATCTTTCCGTAAAAACCATAACTACAATAAAATTGTCTTTTGATATAATAATACTTGTTAGTTGTTAGTTACGCGCACTTTAACTTATACGTTTGTTTTGTTTTTTATTTCACTTCACTGCACTACCCGAATTTATATTTGTTTAAACGTAAAACGTGCTTTTCTGGGAGGTTGCCGGAAACGCGGAGGTGTGGTTTGAATCGACGACACACGTAGCGCTATGACTATGGTGTCGCGCTTGTCCACTGGAGTCTCGATCCGCTTTTAATAGTAACTCCACATGACGTACTGGATGCCAGTGGAAATTACAACGCTGACGATCATGACGGGCCAGCGACATACAGTGTGTCCTGGATGTGGTCGACCTGCGCTGTTTGGGGCGCAGCACCTGCGGCGTTCTATGTTGTGGGCTTGCTCTCAGGGTGATCCATGTTGATGTGACGTAGAGTGCAGCGTCGAAGTAGATGTAATTGCAGTAAAGTTGAAAATAATATAGATGATGCTTTGTGAGTAGTGAAGTGGTCTGCGGTCGAGTGGTGCAGATAAGTGCGGCGGCGCCGGCGGCGGCCCGGTCAAATATCAAAACGAACCGTTTTCTTCACCGCGCGACCCGATCTTGTTATGACTGGCGGCGTCTTTTGTGCTTTGTTCTCTGTGTTGCTGTGATAAGTCTGTTGCTTTTTGTGGCGTGATGATCGTATGATGAAACTGGTGGAACCAGCGTCGAGGTCGTGTGGCCCAGAAGTCGCTGATGCGCGTCTGAATGGTGACGGCGTTTGCTGCGAGTTCTGCTGTGATGCGGCTGGTGCTGGGCTGCTGCGGTGGTGGTGCGCCTGGTGCGCTTTGGTCCATGAGCAGTCCGTGTTGTTCCTCGACGTTGGTGATTGGTGTGGTCATCGCGGATGTTTGAAACGTACTCAATAGTTTATTGATTGTATTTGTTCGTCGGAGTCACCAATTTAGGATTAGGTTTGTGTTGAATGTGAAAACTCCGACGTGATGTGATTGGAATTTCGGATGATGGATTGAGTACGTGCGCTTTATTTGAGCGCCAGCGAATGACTGTTTTGTGTCGGTGCGCTTCAGAAAGATGTTTATGTTATAATATAATAATAACAATCTGTGATGTAGTGGGACTCACAGGCCCCCCGACGTGATTGATCTAGTTATTGCAAAGTTAGGGCGCGACGAGTTAAGTCAGATTAGCGACATACTGGAGAACCCACCCAAAATAAACAAATACGATGTGTTTACAAAAAAGGTTAATAATCACCACGTCACCTGTGACGGCATCAAGCCGGACGAAGTTAAGGTCAAAGCCATCACAGAGTTTACACAACCTAAAACCATCGAAGCACTACGACGTTTCCTCGGACTAATTAATTTCTACAGAAACAGTATACCTACCAAAAGCCGCGGAAACACAATCAATATTAGACAAATATACAATACAAAAAAAAAGACGACCAAAATTACATGGATGGAAGAAGCCGTAAACGCATTCCACAAATGTAAACAAATGATACGAGAGGCAGTTATACTCACACACCCGGACCCGACCGCCAAACTGGTGTTAATTACCGACACTTCAAATACTTGTGTCGGGGCCGCTCTACACCAATTAGTAGAAAAAAGTTTACAACCTCTCGCTTTCTTTTCAAAAAAACTAACGACCGCACATATGAAGTACAGAACGTACGATAAGGAGCTACCACTGATCCGCCGTAAAAAAGGACATTGGTTAGTCCCGCTCAAATGACGTTCGGAAAATCTATCAGACTACCTGGAGATTTTTTTGTACCTGTACGAAGCAACATCAACGACCAAATCGCTCACACCACCTTATTTAGATCCTTTCAAAGTAATCAATTAAAATACCAAACACTACACCATTCGTATGGGTTCTCGAGATGTCGTCATCTCACTTGATAGACTCAAACCCGCTTATGTTGTAACTAGTGGTTCTTACGAGTCACCCGACGCCGCAACCAACTTAGCAACGAAAGAGTCACCCGACTCAACTAACAATAACATAGCTAACAATAATACAGTCATTACGGCCACACAGCACAGCAACACAGAGAACAAAGCACAAAAGACGCCGCCAGTCATAACAAGATCGGGTCGCGCGGTGAAGAAAACGGTTCGTTTTGACATTTGAACCGGGCCGCCGCCGCACTCATTTGCACCACTCGACCGCAGACCACTTCACTACTCACAAAGCATCATCTATATATTTTCAACTTTACTGCAATTTCATCTACTTCGACGCTGCACTCTACGTCATTTCAACATGGATCACCCTGAGAGCAAGCCCACAACATAGAACGTCGCAGGTGCTGCGCCCCAAACAGCGCAGGTCGACCACATCCAGGACACACACTGTATGTCGCTGGCCCGTCATGATCGTCAGCGTTGTAATTTCCACTGGCATCCTGTACGTCATGTGGAGTTACTATTAAAAGCGGATCGAGACTCCAGTGGACAAGCGCGACACCATAGTCATAGTGCTACGTGTGTCGTCGATTCAAACCACACCTCCGCGTTTCCGGCAACCTCCCAGAAAAGCACGTTTTACGTTTAAACAAATATAATTCGGGCAGTGCAGTGAAGTTAAATAAAAAAACAAAACAAACGTATAAGTTAAAGTGCGCGTAACTAACACCTAACAAGTATTATTATATCAAAAGACAATTTTATTGTAGTTATTGTTTTTACGGAAAAATATTCTATGTGAAATAAAAAGTAGCAGGTTATTTTTTCTTTTATAAGACAAACTGTAAACAAACAATGCACAATGTTAAATCAAAAATGTAAATATATTAATTTTTAGTTCACTACTTTTACAAACTTATTTTTCATTGTTTAGTTTTATACAATTTACACCCTTAATGTTATCATACTTATCTAAGTAATTTTAAGTCATGTTGTCAACTTTAATGTATGTTTAATCTACTTTTAGCTACCTATAACAAAGTACGTACTTACCACCTAAGTAATACATTACGGAAATCTATTTTACTTAACATGTAAATTTTACCAAAAATTTATTTTTAAGGGGGATGTAGATGTAGGGCCTTTGAGTCCCACTACATCACAGAATTGTTATTATTATAATATAAACAAATTAATGAAGCGCACCGGCATTCAACAGTCATTCGCGTGCGCTTTACTGGGCTGCTGCGGTGGTGGTGCGCCTGGTGCGCTTTGGTCCGTGAGCAGTCCGTGTTGTTCCTCGACGTTGGTGATTTGTGTGGTCATCGCGGATGTTTGAAACGCACTCAATAGTTTATTGGTTGTATTTGTAGGTACGTCGGAGTCACCAATTTAGGATTATAATGTTGTCGGTGTGTATCACGTCGGGGTCACCAATTTAGGATAATTTGTTTATCATTTTGTGTTGAATTTGAAAACTCCGACACCAATTTAGGATAATTTGTTTAGGATAATATGTTTAGGTTGATATGTGTTGTATTGTAGTTGTATCTGACTCTTGGATTTGATACAGAAGGTTATCCTAAATAATATGAATGGGTAATTGAAACTCCGGTAGATGGATTGAGTACGTGCGCTTTATTTGAGCGCCAGCGAATGACTGTTGAATGTCGGTGCGCTTCATTAATTTGTTTATATTAGGTATATTAATAACAATCTGTGATGTAGTGGGACTCACAGGCCCTACATCTACATCCCCCTTAAAAATATTTTTTTTGTAAAATTTACATGATAAAATAGATTTCTGTAATGTACTGCTTAGGTGGTAAGTACTTTGTTGCAGCTAAAAGTAGATTAAACATACATTAAAGTTGACAACATGACTTAAAAGTAGGGTGTAAATTGTATAAAAGTGAACAATGAAAAATAAGTGTGTAAAATGTAGTGAATTAAAAATTAATTAGATAAGAATGTTTAATTTTTTGTCAACAGTGCATTGTTTGTTTACTTAAGAGAAAAAATAAGCTGCTACTTGTTATTTCACATAGAATATTTTTCCGTAAAACAATAACTACAATAAAATTGTCTTATTTAATAATACTTGTTAGTTGTTAGTTACGCGCACTTTAACTTATACGTTTTTTTTTTTTTTTTACTTCACTGCACTACCCGAATTTATATTTGTTCAAACGTAAAACGTGCTTTTCTGGGAGGTTGCCGGAAACGCGGAGGTGTGGTTTGAATCGACGACACACGTAGCGCTATGACTATGGTGACGCGCTTGTCCACTGATGTCGTGATTCGCTTTTAACAGTAACTCCACATGACGTACAAGATGCCAGTGGAAATTACAACGCTGACGATCATGACGGGCCAGCGACATATAGTGTGTGTCCTGGATGTGGTCGACCTGCGCTGTTTGGGGCGCAGCACCTGCGGCGTTCTATGTTGTGGGCTTGCTCTCAGGGTGATCCATGTTGATGTGACGTAGAGTGCAGCGTCGAAGAAGATGAAATTGCAGTAAAGTTGAAAATATATAGATGATGCTTTGTGAGTAGTGAAGTGGTCTGCGGTCAAGTGGTGCGGCGGCGGCCCGGTTCAAATATCAAAACGAACCGTTTTCTTCACCGCGTGACCCGATCTTGTTATGACTGGCGGCGTCTTTTGTGCGTTGTTCTCTGTATTGCTGTGCTGTGTGGCCGTAATGACTGTATTATTGTTAGCTATGTTATTGTTAGTTGAGTCGGGTGACTCTTTCGTCGCTAAGTTGGTTGCGGCGTCGGGTGACTCGTAAGGACCACTAGTTACAACATAAGCGGGTTTGAGTCTATCAAGTGAGATGACGACATCTCGAGAACCCATACGAATGGTGTAGTGTTTGGAATTTCGAGTGATTACTTTGAAAGGACCTAAATAAGGTGGTGTGAGTGATTTGGTCGTTGATGTTGCTTCGTACAGGTACAAAAAATCTCCAGGTAGTCTGATAGATTTTCCGAACGTCATTTGAGCGGGACTAACCAATGTCCTTTTTTACGGCGGATCAGTGGTAGCTCCTTATCGTACGTTCTGTAATTCATCTGTGTGGTCGTTAGTTTTTTTGAAAAGAAAGCGAGAGGTTGTAAATTTTTTTCTACTAATTGGTGTAGAGCGGCCCCGACACAAGTATTTGAAGTGTCTGTGATTAACACCAGTTTGGCGGTCGGGTCCGGGTGCGTGAGTATAACTGCCTCTCGTATCAATTGTTTACATTTGTGGAATGCGTTTACGGCTTTTTCCATCCATGTAATTTTGATCTTGTTTTTTTTTGTATTGTGTAAGTATTTGTCTAATATTGATTGTGTTTCCGCGGCTTTTGGTATATTGTTTTTGTAGAAATTAATTAGTCCGAGGAAACGTCGTAAGTAGTTCTTCGATGGTTTCAGGTTGTGAAAACTCTGTGATGGCTTTGACCTTAACTTCGTCCGGCTTGATGCCGTCACAGGTGACGTGGTGATTATTAACCTTTTTGTGAACACATCGTATTTGTTTATTTTGGGTGGGTTCTCCAGAATGTCGCTAATCTGACTTAATTCGTCGCGCCCTAACTTTGCAATAACTAGTTGGTACTTACATAAGTCTGTTGCTTTTTGTGGCGCGATGATCGCTTCAAACTGGTGGAACCAGAGTCGAGGTCGTGTGGCCCAGAAGTCGCTGATGCGCGTCTGAATGGTGACGGTGCTTGGTGCGAGTTCTGCTGTGATGCGGCTGGTGCTGGGCTGCTGCGGTGGTGGTGCGCCTGGTGCGCTTTGGTCCATGAGCAGTCAGTGTTGTTCCTCGACGTTGGTGATTGGTGTGGTCATCGCGGATGTTTGAAACGCACTCAATAGTTTATTAGTTGTATTGTACGTCGGAGTCACCAATTTAGGATTAGGTTTGTGTTGAATTTGAAAACTCCGACGTGATGTGATTGTATTTTGTTGTGGTTATGTTCGTCGGGGTCACCAATTTAAGATTATAATGTTGTCGGTGTGTATCACGTCGGAGTTTTCAAATTCAACACAAACGGGGGGTTCTTCCTCTAATTGTTATTATTATAATATAAACAAATTAATAAAGCGCACGCGAATGACTGTTGAATGCCGGTGCGCTTCATTAATTTGTTTATATTATAATAATAACAATTCTGTGATGTAGTGGGACTCAAAGGCCCTACAAACTTATCTATACTTAACCTAGTACCTAAGTACTTAATTTTACATTGTTTAACAAATGTACTAACATAATAGAAATATCTTAAAGAATGTACCTATAACTAACAGAACCGTCATTGATGTACAATGGTAAGAAATTGAAGAACATATTTTACAATACATAAGATTTGGACGCTAATTCCTTGTCTCATTTCCCAGCATTATCGTGCTGGTGGCGCCCTTGTTAGAATTAGTTATCTCGGATAGGTAGGTCTAACCCCATCTCACCCGCCAGAGGCAGGCCCGCAGAGCGCACACAGAACCCACTATCCCTCGAGCTAGCCGTTCACCACACCGGTGACCCGGTAAGGTAGCAACACGTAACTACATCTAGTGTCGAGTAGTGATACTATGTACGGTTCTAGGTAATATCTATTTCAGCTACAGTCTTCAGTCCTTGTGCGGAACATATTTGGAATTGTCTGAATTTCTAAGACCAGTCATATCAGTTGTTAATTTTATCAGATCCATAGGACTGAATCACCAATGACAATTCCGCGAGTTTCAATTCCTGTCGCGGGCCGGATTGATGGCAGTGGCGGGCCGCATTTGGCCGGCGGGCCGTAGTTTGGAGACCCCTGGTTTAGGCGAAACTCCAAAGAACTTTTTATTTTTTTATTAATGTTTTACCATTAATGTTTTTTTAGTTTTCATATTTAATAGAATTTTTATTTACATATTTAGTTCATTAACTAAATTTACAGCATGTTACGAAACGACTGAACCGATTTTGATGAAATTTCTATGTGAACAATGTAAAAGTACTATATCATTTCTATTAAACAAAAAAAAAAATACGTTTCATACTTAAATGACGGAGTTCTGAGGTATAACAAACATGTAAAAAAACTGAATATCCATGCTGAAAAACGGATTCTGTTTTCAATGTAAGAAAACCCCGAGGTTTCCACGCGTTATTTTTAAAACTCGCCTATTTTTGTGAACCCGACTGTGATCACATTGGAGAAAATTAAAATTCTCCCCGAAGAAGTCGTACAGATTCTACATTTGAATTTCCTCCGAATTCCGTATTCAGAAGCAACTGCCTGTAAATACCTCGTTACTGGCCTGAAAAGCTGCCGAGCTCTAGGTATTTTTATGCAAATATCGCCACTTTACACTATATGAACTAAGCGCCAAGATTTGCTAAATACTATTAACTCGGGAGTAAAACAGGACAAACAAAGCGAAAGTAAAACCTCTTTGTTTCTAGATTTTAAAAATATTGCTCAGCTAAATAAAATGAGGTTGGGTAAATAAAGATATGTTGTAAAAAGTAACAGCGTGCTCACCGACGGGTTTGCTAATTTAATGTTTACAAATTGAGCCTAACGATGCATAAAAATTTGGAGTCTTAAAAAGACACATTTTGCGTAGGTATCTTTATATTTAGACCGAGTGTTTTGTCAGAAGGTATGTAAAAAGGTGAAATATAAGGTTTGAATAACCAGAAAATTTTACCCACACATTTGTAACCTCAGCCTAAATATCATTCCTCTATTGATGTCAGATTCAGACATCAGACATCATGTGATGGGTGAAAGATTAGATGAACTATATAAATAATGTGATGTATCAAACTTTACCATCATTTTAAAATACCTGACACGAGGAGGTAGTGGAAAAATATTTCATCCCCATTTCACAAGTACGAGAGTCACCCCTAAAATACAATATATATTTTATAATTTTACGATTGAGATCTATTTATATTACAACTGTAATTTTGTAAAATTTCCTATAGTAGTAAGAAGGTTCTAAAAAAATCGGCCAGACAGACAGACGGACGGACAGAACGAATTTATAAGGGTTCCTTATCGGGCTAGGGAACCCTAAAAATCACAATCAAATGACATTATCTATTATGGTTCGAAAGATACAGGCGTATAAAGGTAGGACGGACAGACAGACAGCGTAGGCTCAGTAAATAGGGTCCTGTTTTCACCCTTTAGGTACGGAACCCTAAAAGCGCATAAACGATACTGCAGAGCAATTTTAAGCATAGTTTAACTTAAGTGACGTTTATTTATGCCAGGTGGCAAATAAGCAGACAGACTACACTTGGTAAGCAGTCATCATCGCTTGTGGATAGTTACGAGACCTGTAACACCACAAGCATCTTAAATAATATGTTTCCGACCCTTTAAAACTCTTATTATCTCGCCTTTTGAAAAATGTTGAATGTTTTTACGTAAAGCCGTGAAAGATTAAGTACGAATTGACGAGATGATCATATAATCAAGACTAAAACGGTCCATTTAATATTACTTATCACTCAGATAAAGTTATGTCAGATTGCTAAATCCACGTTCGATTTCTCTGCCCATCCCTAGGGCGTCAAAGTTAGTTACCCAATACGAAGTGGGCAGGTAAACCAATATCACTCAATAACTACCTAATCAACCTCGCCGGGCCTCGACAAATTGAGTTTATCCAATAACTGTCATCGTTGACATGGGCACGGACATGGAACTCCGTATGACAGGCGACGACTGTATCACACGACAATCACAGATGTGCTTGCGCGACTAATTATGTCGGTGAGCATACTCATTAATCGCGTGCTAGTAATCATTTGTAACTGCCACTGCTTCACACGTTATTGAGAGCGTTGTGGCACAGAATACACATAAGTACGTGGGCAAGTGTCTTTATCAACCAAACAAATTACAAGCTAACACTAACACTCCAAAAACAGTTAGACAGCCCATAGACCCAGTGGCGTATTTTAAGATTCAGCGCCCTGGGCCTGTAAGATTCGCCGCCCCATAAATTAACGGGAAATAAGCAAAAAGTTTAGGAATAAAATAAAGTGTGTTGACGTGAGCTGAGATTATAGATGTAAGGCCGGTTTTAAACCCAACTGTTTAAAACAAACTAAACCAATGCGTTTAAAACGAAAAAAACCGTTTAAAATTAAAATATAACATTCGATTTAAAATGGTTGGTGTTGATGACGGTTCTTCTTAATTATAACTAAATTTTCTTGATTTTACCGCGGCAGGGATATGATGGAGTAGGTATATAACCGCCCCTCACAGCCTGCCGCCCCGGGCCATGGCCCTTTTGGCCCTAGGGTAAATACGCCCCTGCATAGACCGTTGAAGGTCTAAAGACAATCTAAAAGCCCACTATCAGTTGACAGCGTACCCAGCATGCTGGCGGCATTACCATACTAAATGACAATGCTTATGCGTTAGGTATACCTTTATTATTTTTCCTCCTACTAGAGACAACGCGTTAACTTAAAAAAAACGCACTTTTTTGCCAATAATAAAAATAAAAATAAGGTTTAGGCGGGTAAAGTCGTGTAAGAATTTTGCGATAAGTTGAATTGATAGTAGATAAGAGCTTAAAAAAGTAGGTAGGTTCGTACGAAAACTAAACTGTCACGTTTGAACAGATAATGTTTGAGTCTTCTTTAAGATACCATCGCAATGTCTGAGGTAGATGGAGGTTCGAGTGGGGCAAGATAGAGCAGGCATGAGCTAGACCAATTTATGTGCAAGATATACCTAGCGTTCTTGGCGGAGCTTTACAATTTTTGACGAAAAACAACGAAGACTGGATTTCTGGCGTTCTCATTCATATGTATAAAATGTTGTATGGCTATGTACAAAATTCAATTTCTTAAAACGGCTAAATTTTGGAAAACTCAACTTATTAAATATCCTACTTCTAATTTACAAAAGTAGTTTTTTGTAAATTCTGGATGGAAAATATGAGAGTATATTTCGTTGAATAACTGACAAATAAACAATTTTAATGTTCTGGCTTACTTGTTTATATTCATATTGACAGTAGACGGCTTTATTTTTTCGTTTGCCGAAATCCAGATACCTAAAATTGACAATGTATTTTGTAATACGGCTCTGATGTGAATCAATCGACTTATCCTGCCAGTCTTTCCGATGCCACAAAAGAACAATAATTGCAAAGCTACGTCGGATGCCTTCAGAAAGGTTTAAGAGATTTAGAGTTTTTTCCATATAAAATAGTTACCAAGGTTCGTAGTAGATAGGTACTAAGTAGGGTTCAGGGTTTTATTCATAATTTGAAGAAGCCTTTGGTTTTCGAATTGGACTTTAAGGCCTAGACATTAAAGTAATTTGGTAAAAAAAAACAGATACTGTTTTGTGATTGGCTCATAGTAGCGATCTATAAATGTTCTTTTTTTTTTTCGAAGTATGATTGTTTGGTACGTTTTAATGGAATGTGAAAGTTACCCTAAAATATTTATGCATATTTTTGCGTGAACATCAACGCAATATATCAGAAAAGTACTAGAAAAGCCTTATTTATGGATTCACGAATGCTGGCCTCAGCTCACATTGTCACGTCTATAAATGTTTCTGTTGACTGCCACTACTGCTACACTATTATTAATAGCATGTTTCTACTTATATTGGTGGTCTATGATATGAATGCAGTCTGTTCCCACGTCAATAACATGTGTCAACCATCAGTTAATAATTATCCACTTACTGGTCGGTAATTTATTTAATCGAATCGTGAAACAATCAGGTGGTACAATGATGGATCTGGTCACATTGTTACACGAGCAAACGCGGAATTTTGATTGAAAATTCCATTAAAATAAAGCGCGGATTGGCGCAATGCGCCCTGACGAGCCTACACCAATACTACACCAGTGACTGAGCTTCATACGATATCCTAGTTTGCCATGCAATGGTCGCGGTAACGACAAATTATTCAAGGATATAATGTGCGGAAAATCTAAATAATTATCAGTATAAAAAACCGACTACATAAAAATTTCAGAACTGGACCAAATTGAAATGAGACCACACGGAAAGCACCAGCTTTCACATAAAAAAGAATCATCAAAATCGGTTCACCCAGTCGAAAGTTTTGAGGTAAAAAACATAAAAAAAACAGTCGAATTGAGAACCTCCTCCTTTTTGGAAG